>CM065815.1:22986000-24278250 GCA_033398695.1 Orobanche coerulescens | reverse complement strand
AAGAGGACGGAGCTGACCCCTGAAGAAAGGAAGCTGGCCAATCTTGACAATCGGGCCAGAGATGTGATGTACCATGTTAGGATTATATACATCAAACCATACTCTATGCTTGTATTACCTAATTTTCCGGTCTTTCTCTATGAGAATATTTAATTCATTTATCACATATTTTGCATATTTATTCACGCTATGGTTATGCAAATGTTGTCTAAATTACTTTATATTGTAGATAATGTGGTGTGTCGAGTCACACAGAAGATCACATTATCGGTTCCTTATATAGTAATAATTAGTTCACAACCTATATAACATTAGACCGTTATGTGAGAGGTTGTAGTATATGCTCGAGATTGGTTGGTCTTGACCATTAGCATATATTAGCGTATTCGGTACACGTTGAACAGGATCGAGGTGAGATAGATTCTTCTGTACTGACTATAACAAGAACGTACATCTCGGACAATTATTATTTCCTATAATTCTAGTGATTAATATTTAATTATATATTTAATATTTATTACTTTGATTTATCATGGGTGAGAGGCAGAATGATTGACTCAATATGCTCGATATTTTGGGCAATATTATTATTTATATGATAATTAATATTATAGCTAGAAATCGTGTCCCGACCAGTCGGGTTGATCACGTCCCTTGAGGCATTCGAACGGATTATTATATTAAATCCTGCAGATGGAATTAATTTTTCGATATAATAATAAAAGTTGAGTGGTATACTCATGTATAATATATTAATTAATTAAAAGCTATCAGTAGCTTAAATTAATTAATGGACATGGAATATCTTAAACACGGGAAATAATTAATTCAAAAAGGAGTCCAATTTCGTAATTTGGGATTTTGGTAGGAAGTGCAATATCAATTTTTTAGTGGACTAAGTTGATATTTAATAGAGTCATTATATTAGGAAGAGTTCTAATATAGGAAGATGACATCTATCAAGAGTCCTTACCATATCCTCCTTAAGGTCCCTAGAGTAGCCCAAAACACCTATAAATAAGATGCATGGGGTGGCCAATTTTATCATAATAATTTGAGCCAAAATTTTTGATTTTTTTTTTTGTGTTTAATTGTGGATCTTGACTTGTGTATTGGATTCTATAATTTAGTTATCACAATATTTTTCTAAAATACCACAAATATTCAAGAAAAATAGAGAGAAAATCGAAAGGAATTTTGGAAGAACAATTCGGCTGATCCCTGTTGCTGTCCAAGTAGTCCGGTAGATTGTTGCCTACACGACATCCGGATAATAGGCGGGATATACTCTAGAAGACTTTGAGGTAGAAATACAAGTAGATCGAAGAAGAATAAAAGGAGTAGTTCGATCGATCTAAGGAGGGAATTTCTACCACTTCGCGTCAAAGGTATTAATTACCGACTCCCATGCGTAAATATATTTATTTGATTGTTTATTAATCTATTAGGTTAATTAATTGACAAGCCTAAATAGATCCGTTTTTATGTTGGTTAGTTTATAAAACCGTTTATAAAATATTTTCACCAACTAGCTTCCGCTGAGTTTTATATTCCAACAATTGGTATAAGAGACGGTCTTTAGGTTCTGTTCAATTTAATTAATTTGGTGATTAATATGCTAGCAATTAAATATTCATATAGTATGATTTTTGGAATATTTTGCTAGAATTTGTCTTGCAGGAGAATATGATCCAATTATCATGGCTATGTGATGTTTTCTATTTATTTACGCGTTTTTGGTAATTTGGCCCGGTTTAAGGCATGTATAAGTTTTTCCCGTGAAAAAATCCACGGGTAGAATAGGATTTATTTTTCTTGTAATTTTCTGTAAATTCGATGTATTTTATTTCGAATAAAATTGTAATCCAATTGGAACACACAAAGTACGAAAGAGAAAGAAATCCAGCGAGAAGAGGAGTCCCGATCGGACGAACCGACTAAGACCAGCAGGCTACCGGTCGAGACTCGGCCGAGTGCTGACTGTCGGGCCTTAGGTCGGGTCGGGCCGCGGGTCGAGTCGGGCAGCGGGTCGGGTTTTTCAGGCAGTGGTTCGGGCAGTTCGGGTAGCGGGTCGAGCAGCGGGCAGCAGGTCGGGCAGCGGCCAGCGGGTCAAGTTGTCCAGTTCGGGTCGTTCGATGTATGGTCCTAGTCGTTTTTCCACGAGATGCTTGAAGCAGTGGGAGCAAACGAGCCGAGGATTTTCTCGTTATTCAAAACGAGGAATAAAAGCCATGATAATTGAATTTAATTATCCAATTTTTATTATTTGTTGGTTTTTATTGTTTTTGATGAATGGCATGTATGAATGTATGCGTGATATGTTTCTTACATGTTAGGACGAGAAAATTAAAAACCTTATTTTTTCAAAATAACCAAGTGATTTTAAAATTGATTTTTTAAAATCAAATTGACCTCCATAATTGGTTCAAATTGTGAAATAATTAGCATGCGCGTTGACATTAGAGTGTTCCTCCGCATCGGATGTGATAATTATTGGCTCACTAGTTTTAAACTTCAAAATTGATAACAAAAAAGGTGAATATTATTTTTTATGATAGGACCTCTCCATCTGTAGAACTATTATCATTAAATGATATTCTAAGGTTTGTTAAATTATGGTGTTCACTTAGGTGTACTGATTAATAAGCTCCCCATCGGAGTCTATGTTAATTAAATACATGGTCAAGAGTAACCAACTATTAATTTTACTTGTCAAAACACATCTTGGCGAGATAGTAAAATTAAAGACATTAAAATCTACTTGAAAATGTATGTGTAAACATCCACACTATCGTGGCTTGCATGTGTGGTTTTTCAAGGTGTTGGTTGATTGCATATATATTGTGTTTTAAGGTTTTTCAATATATTTTGCGTCGAATTATGTGATGAATGGTGTTTTTAATTTTATTCTCAGATGTCTTTCAATCCACTAGCTGTTATTCTTAAAGAAAACAAACTTGATGGCACTAACTTTGCCGACTGGAAAAGAAATCTTGATATTTGTTGTGTCGAGATTTATACACCTCAACAGGCGATCGGCACAAATACCGGGCGACCGAACCAGAGTCAAATAGACCAAGGTAGACTTTCCGATCAAAGGACCCAGAATAGGACCCAGCGCCGAGCGATCGACTTCCAAGGCGATCGTCTCCCGGCAACTAGCGATTGTCTCAAGTGCCCGATCACGGACGACCGCCTCATGCCATATAAGGCCATCGTCCGTGAAGTCTACGAAGACTGGATCACGGAGCAAGGACCCATGTGCATATCCGCGAATGGCGCCGCAGAACATGGATCGTTGACTCCAGCCCATCAGCAGCTGTCAGTGACAAGGACGGCCTCACCTACCGGCAGACCCGCCGAAAGGTCCTAGGTGGGGCCTCCCAAGACAGCGACATAGACGCGTGTTGGCCTCTCATTGGTTCGCACATCCGGCTGCCAGCAGCTGCTGCGGACTTTCAGGAGACCAACCCATGTGCTAAAGACGATCGCCCGCTTATTATAATACAGCAGAGGCGATCGCCCAGCGTCTCCCAGTCCTATAAATAGAGAACCTCCAGCAATTGGAGAAAGGTTCAGAAATTCAGACTCTCGGCTTTCTCTTGAATCTATCGAGGATTTCTCTCTCAGAACCTCTTAACCAAAAGACGGTCGGCAGAAATGAGAACTCTCTACAGTTCAGAGAACTCCAGATTTAAAGGTTCACAAGTACAGAAACTACTTCATACGGGAGTTCAGGTAATTCTCTCAGAGAGAGACCGTCGATTTCTCATAGTCAAAACAGCACTCCATCGTTATTACAAGAACTCACAAAGTATCAACTCTGGTTCTTCCGGCAATCTTCAGCACTCAAGATCTAAGATAATTAGGATCTTTACACTCATTGTAATTGTACTCTAACATTAATATTTATACTCTCAAGTATTTGTATTAATAATATCTCGCGAGAGCATTCAAGCACGGGACTAACAACCCCGGTAAATCTTGTGTTATTTACTTCCCTACGGACGTACTCTCGCATTTTGTTTGTTACTCGACCATTCCAGCATATCATCTCCGGATAATATTTTGGGTAACAACAATATTGTCTTGACTGTCGAGGGGCATAAATTTATTTTAATTGAGGAGAGCCCTTTGGAATCAGAAACGGATGCCACTCCTGAAGAGTTGGCTGAATTCTGGAAATGGAAAAAGTCTGATAAGATGGCTCGCTGTTACATGTTGGCTTCACTAACAAATGTATTGCAACATCAGCAACAGACGATGGGCTCAGCCGCGGAAATGATGAAAAATCTCACTCAGATATTTGGTCATCAGAACCGGGCGGCTAGGCAAAATGCAATGAGGGTTTTGATGACAACCCAAATGTCTGAAGGGACCCCAGTAAGGGATCACGTTCTTAAAATGCTGTTTCATTTGAATGAACTGAGCATACTGGGGGCCACTATCGATGCGGAGTCGCAGGTCGATATTATCTTGGGCAGTTTACCAAGAAGCTTTGAGCAGTTCCACCTCAACTATAATATGAATCGTAGGACTTACACATTGGCGGAACTTCTGACAGAGCTTCAGTCTGCCGAAGGTCTCTTCAAACAAGGTTGTCATCAAATTCTTGCGGCAACCGGTGCTGCTTCTTCAAAACCCAAATGGGGAAAGAAGAAAAAGCAGGTTGGCCAGAAGCAAGTCGCAACCTTCAAAGATAAGGGCAAGGCTTCTCAGTCAAAGGCTCCTCATCCAGAAGCGAACAAAAAGCCAAAGGGCAAGTGCTTCAACTGCGGTCTGAAAGGGCATTTCAAGAGTGACTACCCTAAGCAAGGTACGTCTCATGCACTAGTAGTCAAAACATGTTTGGCTGTCTGTTCCATCACTTCGTGGATAGTGGATTCGGGCTCCACTGATCATGTTTGTTATGACTCGCAGGGGTTCCAAGTAACCAAGGTACTTAGTGCGGATGAGATTACAATAAGCTGGGGCGACTATTCCAGGCTGAAGGCTGTTGTAGTGGGAGTCGTGCAGTTAAAAGTTAATGGTAGGATTCTAGTCCTCAATAATGTGTTATTAGTGCCTGATTTTAGAATGAATTTAATTTCAGTTTCTAAATTGCGTTGTGATGGATATTCAGTTTTTTTTGAAGATAATGCAGTTATTAAAAGAAATGGTGAATATGTTTGCACGAGTACTTATAATGAAGGACATTATATCATTAATGCTGCACCAGCTCCCTTGCATAATTATAAATCACTTAATTCTTTGACTAATTCTAGTAAAAGAAAAGAACTTTCATGCATAAATCAAACATATTTGTGGCATTTACGATTGGGTCATATTAACCTTAGAATGATTCAAGGATTGGTGAGCGATGGTCCATTGGATTCGCTCCAAGTTGAGTCATTTCCAATTTGTGAATCCTGTCTAGAAGGGAAAATGACTAAAAGGGCTTTCCAAAGCAAAGGAAATCATGGACAAAATGTATTGGAATTAGTACACACCGATATATGTGGTCCAATGGACATCCAGGCTAAGGGTGGTTTTGAATACTTCATCACGTTTATAGATGATTATTCGAGATATGGATACATCTATTTGATGTGATGTAAGTCTGAATCTTTTGATAAGTTCAAAGAATTCAAGGCTGAAATGGAGAAGCGTCATGGACAGAGTATCAAGTCACTGTGATCTGATCGTGGTGGCGAGTATCTTAGTGGAGAGTTTCTAGATTTCTTGGCACATGAGGGGATTAATTTCCAGCTCACTGCGCTTGGTACACCACAACAAAATGGTGTTGCTGAATGAATGAATCGTACTTTATTAGAGATGGTTAGGTCAATGATGTGTTATTCTGATTTGCCTATTTTGTTTTGGGGATACGCCTTGGAAACAGTGGCGTACATTCTAAACTTGGTGCCTTCGAAATCAGTTCCAAAAACACCAACAGAACTGTGGAATGGGCGCAAGCCCAGTCTAGGACATGTTCGGATTTGGGGTTCACCAGCACACGTGCTGAATAAGGAAGCTGATAAGTTGGCATCTCGTACAGAAGTACGAGTGTTTGTAGGATATCCGAAGGGAACGAAGGGTGGCATATTCTACAGTCCTAAAGATCAAAAGGTCATTGTTAGCACCAATGCCCGGTTCTTAGAGGAGGAGTGTGTAATAAGCCACAAGCCTAGGAGTGGGGTCATTCTAGAAGAACTTAGGGGCGAGATTTCGACAATACCAATTGTACAAACACCTAGTGTACCTCATATCGACACCATTGTGGATACGCAAACCAAGGACACGCCTCGTCATAGTAGGAGGGTTGTTCGTCAACCTGAACGTTTCATCGGCATGGGAGCGTCTTCAGACCACTCCCCGGACCATGATGAAACGGATCCATGTACATATAAGCAGGCAGTTCAAGACCAGGATGCTGGATCCTGGCAAACAGCAATGGAATCCGAAATGGGATCTATGGATTCTAATCAAGAGTGGGAGCTAGTAGAGCTACCCAATGGGGTAAAACCCATTGGAAGTAAGTGGGTCTACAAGCATAATAGATGATCAAAAAGGAAGGTTGAAACCTTCAAAGCAAGGCTTTTTGCGAAAGGTTACACTCAGAAGGAGGGCATCGACTACGATGAGACCTTTTCGCCAGTAGCCATGCTTAAATCGATCCGGATTCTCTTGGCTATAGCTGCACATTTGGATATGGAGATTTGGAAGATAGATGTCAAGACTGTGTTCTTGAACGGGAGTCTTGATAAGGAAATCTATATGCGCCAACTTAAGGGATTCATTGTTGAAGGAGAGGAGCACTTAGTGTGCAAGCTTAAACGAGCCATTTATGGTCTCAAGCAAGCATCAAGGTCTTGGAACATGCGATTTGATGAGGTCATTCAATCGTATGGTTTTGAACAGTGTCCTAGTGAGGTTTGTGTATACAAAAAGTGCGATGGAAACGTGCTGGTGTTTCTTGTACTATACGTAGATGATATACTTCTAATTGGTAACAATGTGAAGGTATTATCAGACGTAAGGGTATGGCTGTCTGAGCAGTTCAATATGAAGGATTTGGGAGAAGCTGGGCACATCCTTGGTATTAATATCTTTCGAGGTTGCAAGAAAAGAATGTTGTGCTTATCTCAGGCATCCTATATCGATACGGTGCTAAAGCGGTTTAGCATGGAGAATTCCAAGTAAGGTTTCTTACCTTACAGACATGGAATTCAGCTATCTAAGGCTATGTGTCTTAAGACACATAAGGAGATAGATGACATGAAGCTGGTCCCTTATGCTTCGGCAGTGGGAAGCCTCATGTATGCTATGCTTTGCACTAGGCCTGATATCTGTCAAGCTGTAGGCATGGTGGCGAGATATCAGTCGAACCCAGGACCGGGACATTGGATTGCTATCAAGCATATACTCAAGTAACTGAGAAGAACTAGGGAGCATATGCTTGTATATCAATCAGATACACTTTGTCCTTTGGGTTACACTGACTCGGATTTTAGTGCGGACAAAAAAAAGTCGAAATCAACTTCCGGATATGTTTTCACCTTGGGAGGTGGAGCCATCAGTTGGAGGAGTGTGAAGCAGAAATGCATAGCGGACTCTACCATGGAAGCCGAGTATGTAGCATCAGCTAAAGAGGCGGTATGGGTCAAGTACTTCCTAAAGGATTTGGGTGTGATTCCTAATTTGCCTAGGAGTATTACACTTTATTGTGAAAATACCAGTGCTGTTGCAAATTCGAAGGAACCACAGGCCCACAAAGCAAGAAAACATATCAAGCGCAAATATCATATCATTCGAGATTTTGTGAAGAGAAGGAAGATTATTGTATCCAATATAGCATCTGAAGACAACCTAGCTGATCCTTTCACGAAAGGGTTGCCCTTAAAGTCATTTGAAGGGCATGTGGAAGGAATGGGGTTGAGATGTATGGCAGCATTGCTTTGAGTATAAGTGGGAGATATATAGACATAGTCTAGATAGTATACTTCAAAATCATTCTTTGAGTATAAGTGGGAGATTGTTAGGGTTGTATACATCAAAGCATACTTTATGCTTGTATTACCTAATTTCCCGATCTTTCTCTATGAGAATATTTAATTCATTTATCACATGTTTTGCATATTTAATCACGCTATGGTTATGCAAATGTTGTCTAAATTACTTTATATTGTAGATAATGTGGTGTGTCAAGTCACACAGAAGATCACATTATCGGTACCTTATATAGTAATAATTAGTTCACAACCTATATAACATTAGACCTTTATGTGAGAGGTTGTAGTATATGCTCGAGATTGGTTGGTCTTGACCATTAGCATATACTAGCGTATTCGGTATACATTGAACAGGATCGAGGTGAGATAGATTCTTCTGTACTGACTATAAGAAGAACGTACATATCGGACAATTATTATTTCCTATTTCTAGTGATTAATATTTAATTATATATATTTAATATTTATTGCTTTGATTTCTCATGAGTGAGAGGCAGAATGATTGATTCAATATGCTCGATATTTTGGGCAATATTATTATTTATATAATAATTAATATTGTAGCTAGAAATCGTGTCCCGACCAGTTGGGTTGATCATGTCCATTGAGGCACTCGAAAGGATTATTATATTAAACCATGCAGGTGGAATTAATTTTCCGATATAATAATAAAAGTCGAGTGGTATACTCATGTATAATATATTAATTAATTAAAAGATGTCAGTAGCTTAAATTAATTAATGGACATGTAATATCTTAAACACGGGAAATAATTAATTCAAAAAGGAGTCCAATTTCGTAATTTGGGATTTTGGTAGGAAGTGCAATATCAACTTTTTAGTGGAGTAAGTTGATATTTAATAGAGTCATTATATTAGGAAGAGTTCCAATATAGGAAGATGACATCTATTAAGAGTCATTACCATATTCTCCTTAAGGTCCCTAGAGTAGCCCAAAACACCTATAAATAAGATGCATGGGGTGGCCGATTTTATCATCATAATTTGAGCTAAAATTTTCAATTTTTTTTTGTGTTTAATTGTGGATCTTGACTTGTGTATTGAATTCCATAATTTAGTTAACACAATATTTTTCTAAAATACCACAAATATTCAAGAAAAATAGAGAGAAAATCGGAAGGAATTTTGGAAGAACAATTCGGCCGATCCCTGTTGCTGTCCAAGTAGTCCGCTAGATTTTTGCCCACACGACATCCGGATAATAGGCGGGATATACTCTAGAAGACTTTGAGGTAGAAATACAAGTAGATCGAAGAAGAATAAAGGGAGTAGTTCGATCGATCCAAGGAGGGAATTTCTACCACTTCGCATCAAAGGAATTAATTACCGACTCCCATGCGTAAATATATTTATTTGATTGTTTATTAATCTATTTAGTTAATTAATTGACAAGCCTAAATAGATCCGGTTTTTATGTTGGTTAGTCTATAAAACCGTTTATAAAATATTTTCACCAACTAGCTTCCGCTGAGTTTTATATTCCAACATACCAGACTCTTGACAAATCAACCATGGTCAAGATCAAGAATTGTAAAAATGCCAAAGAAATTTGGGACACATTAGCTGTAATTTGTGAGGGAACCGAGCTGATAAAAGAAAATAAGTTGTCAATTGCTACTCAGAAGTTTGACAACTTCAAAATGAAGAATGGTGAATCAATTAACCAAGTGGACATAAGATTCAGTGAGATCATAAATGAAATTAACTCCCTTGGAAAGATATATGGCAACAGGGAGATGGCCCTAAAAGTTCTAAGATCCCTCAACCCTGAATGGAGCATAAAGGTTGTGGCTATGAGAGAGTCAAATGATCTCAACAAGATAAAGATCCAGGAGCTGTTCTCTGATCTGAAGGCTTATGAGTTCGAGCTTCCATGTTCATCATCAACTGAGCCAGCAGAGAAGGGAATAGCATTTGCAGCAGAGTCCCCTGCCAAGACCCTATCTGAAGTCAAACCTCCCAATCCTCTAGATTTTGAGGAAGAGATGGCATTCGTAATGCAAAGATTCAGCATCTTCCGGAAAAACTACTCCAAGTACAAGAAGAACTAAAACGACAATCCAAGGAGGAATCAAAAGGCTGGAAACTGGAAGGTTGAATGCTACAACTGTCATAAGACAGGACATATACAATTTGACTGTCCTGATCTTAAGAAGGATGAAATCAAGAAGGACGTGAGAAGAAAGGAGGACAAGAGGAAACCCTCATCATTGAGGATCAGATCGAAGAGAGAGTAGAATCAAGCGGTGGATTCTTCTCTGATGATGATGATGAATACAACTGTTTGATGGCCAACCTAGCTGATTTAGAGGTAACTTCTAAACCTCAAAATACTGAAGGTTTCAGCTCTGGCATATCTGAAGACATGGATCTTCATAAATCTGTTAATCAATTGCTGAAAGATTTTGAGACCCTAAAATCAGCTCACCGGACTGCCATAACTGAGAATAAATAGCTGAAATATGACAGAGTCCAGTTGAAAAATAATTTTGACAAACTCAGTCAAGAGTCAGCAAAATTTAAAAATACTAAAGCTGAGCTTGAAAGACGATCTGAAAATTCTTCAAAAAACTCAGCTGAAAATACTGCAGCTGAGATACATAAGCTGACTGTTTTAAATAGTGAAAAGTCAGTTGCACTTGCTCATGTCAAAGCTGAGCTAGCCAAGGTAAAACAGTTAAATAGTACACAGGCTAAAGAGATAGCATCTCTAAAGGCATCTATAACCATGGATGAACTGTGTATGAACAAGTGGGAGAGGCAAATGGAAACCTCAAGGCTATCCAAGTTTTCAAAATGAACAGGTGTGGAGACCCCAACGATTTAATAAATGGTCTCAGCCAAGATTTACAAATGGCCCACACCACAGATTTTATGAGGCATATCTAGTATACAATCCTAACCAGGGATATAGGCCTAGACAACACACACCTTTTAGGGGCAATCAACATAAATTCCATAATCTAAGGAGAAATCAATTCTCCAGGAAACCTACTAACCCCTGAGGACCCAAACAGATTTGGGTACCTAAATCTCTGCTTGTTTGATTGCAGAAAAGGTGGAAGGACTACTACCACATCTCCTCAAACTCAACAATGGGAGGAGAAGAATGGTTTGTAGATTTTGGATGCTCAAGACACATGACTGGGAATAAGAAGGTGATATCAAATTATATCAAAGAAAGAGGCCCAGATGTCACCTTTGGAGATATCTCTAGAGGACAGACAAAAGTATTTGGAGAGCGGCACAGAGGAAGTATAACCATATCGAAAGTTCATTATGTCAAAGGGCTCAAATAGAACCTTTTGAGCATAAGTCAGTTCTGTGATGAGAAGAACCTAGTAGTCTTCACCATTTGAAAATGCCTGATGATTGATATCCTATCAGGAGAAGTGAAGCTACAAGGATTCAGAAGGAGAGATGTCTACATGATAGATTGGAATACAGGCACTCCCAACACCTGTTTTCTATCTAAGACAATTGCTGAAAATAGATGGCTGTGGCACAAAAGACTATATCACCTGAAATTCAAAGCCATCAACAAGATTAGCTCTCAAAAGCTGGTCAGAGAACTTCCAGAAGAAGTATTTAAGAAGGAAGCTCTCTGTGATACATGTCAGAAAGGGAAGCAAACCAGAGCATCTTTCAAACCAGTTCAGCCTACCACTTTCACCACAAGAGTTCTAGATCTACTTCATATGGATCTCTTTGGCCCCATCAAGCCAAGGACATTGAGTGGAAGGAAGCACGCTCTAGTAGTAGTAGATGACTACACAAGATACACATGGGTTGTTTTTCTCTATAAAAAGAGTGAAACACTAACAAAGTTACCTGAGCTACTAAGGAAGATCCAGAATGAGAAATCCCTCTCAATCATCAAGATTATATCAGATAGAGGAGGAGAATATCTCAACAAGGAAATCACTGTACAGTGGTCAGAATGGGATCCATCATGAAGTCTCTGCAGCAAGAACTCCACAGCAGAATGGTGTTGCTGAAAGAAGGAACAGAACCTTGAAGGAAGTTGCCAGGTACATGATTGCTGAAGCTGACCTGCCTAAAAGGTTCTGGGCTGAAGCTGTCAACATAGCATGCCACACTCAGAACAGAAGTATGATTGTAGGGAGACATGGCAAAACTCCCTATGAGGTTTGGAATGGAAGAACACCAACTGTTGCATATTTTCATATTTTTAGTTGTAAGTGTTTCATCCACAACAATGGTAAAACCCAACTGAATGCCTTTGATGCTAAAACTGATGATGGTCTCTTTATGGGATACTCACAAATAAGCAAGGCATACAGAGTATTAAACAATAGAACTTTAGTTGTGGAAGAAACACCTCATGTTGTGTTTGATGAGTCTACTATTGAGTACAGGAAACGGGTGGAATTAAATGAGAATAAGCTCAAGTACGCCACCTTAGAATAAGTCATCATTCATGACACATGAATGATGGACTCACCTACAGATCAGCCTGAAGACCCAACTGAAGATCAGATAGGATCCCAAAACCTACCTGATCCAGATGCAGCTGATGAAGACCCATATGTAGCTGATAAAGACCCATCTGCAGATCAGATAGGATCCCCACCTGCAGATGACAAGACCGTAGCTGATCCAGTTGCAGATAAAGAAGGCCAAAACCAAGCTGATGCAGAGAGAGAAGAAGTTCACTAAAGGAACTCTACAGGGGGAACAAATCCTGAAGAAGAAGATATCCCCAAATGGCTCAGAGATCATCCTATTCAACAAATCATTGGAACCTAACTGATGGACTCAGAACTAGAAAATCCACAGTACCCGCAGGAATGGCAATGTTCTCATGTTTCATGTCTCAAATGGAACCCAAGACAATAGAGCAAGCACTGGAGGACTACTCATGGATCAATGCAATGCAAGAAGAGCTCAACCAGATGGAAATAAATAATGTATGGGAACTAACAGACAGACCAGACCACAAGAAGGTTATAGGCACCAAATAGGTGTACAAGAACAAGTGTGATGAAGATGGAGTTGTTGTTAAGAATGAAGCCAGATTAGTTGCTAAAGAATATGCACAATGTGAAGGAATATATTTGATGAAACATATGCACCTGTTGCAATATTGGAAGCCATCAGACTATTCCTTGCATATGCAGCGTTCAAAGAATTTGAAGTCTACCAAATGGATGTAAAAAGTGCCTTTCTCAATGGGATTCTAGTAGAAGAATTCTATGTGGAGCAACCCCCCGGATTTGTCAAAAGAGACAAAGTCTACAAGCTTCTAAAAGCTCTATATGGATTCAAGCAGGCACCAAGAGCTTGGTATGAGACACTATATGTATTTCTAGAGAAGAATGGATTTAGCAAAGGCAAGGTTGACAAGACCCTATTCAGAGTAGAGCATCAAGACCACATATTATTAGTTCAAATATATGTGGATGACATCATATTTTGCTCAAGCAACCCAGAGTTATGTGAGAAATTCTCAAATCTCATGCAAGGAGAATTTGAGATGAGTGTGATGGGAAAGCTTAATTTCTTTCTTGGTTTGCAAGTCAAGCAGCTGAAAAATAGAATTTTCATCAATCAATCTAAATACACAATAGATCTAATCAAGAGATTTGGAATGGATTCAGCCAAACCAGCAAGAATACCAATGAGCACAAGCCTACACGTAGATGCAGATGATGGAGGCATATCAGTGGATTCAACCCACTACAGAGGACTTATTGGATCACTCATTTACCTAACTGCAAGCAGACCAGATATATCATATGTTGTAGGAGTATGTGCAAGATTTCAATCCAAACCAAAGCAGTCTCACCAGGAAGCAGCTAAAAGGATTATCAGATACCTTAAGTCTACAATCAATGTTGGACTATGGTATCCTAAAGACGAAAACTTTGAGCTATCAGGATACTCAGGTGCAGACTTTGCAGGATGCAAAATTAATAGGAAAAGCACCAGTGGAATGTGCCAATTCCTAGGAACCAGATTGATATCTTGGTTTAGCAAGAAACAGGTATATAACTCAATATCAACCACATAGTCAGAATACCTAGCTGCATGTAGATGTTATGCACAGATTCTATGTATCAGACAACAGCTAAGGGACTACAACATCATTGCAAATGAAGTCCCAATATGGTGTGACAACAATAGTGCAATCACAATAACAAACAATCCAGTATTGCACTCAAGGACAAAATACATCGACGTCAAACATCACTTCATCAGAGATCATGTGCTTAACAAGAGAGTCGGAGTAGAAAAAGTTAGCGCAGAATACCAAATTGCTGACATATTCACTAAACCTTTGCCAGAAGAAAGGTTTTGGGAGCTAAATAGGGAACTCGGTCTACTAGATTGGGAATCTAGTACAGACGAAAAAGCTACCTGATCATCAGATCAGACGAGCAAGGAAGAGCTACCTGATCAGAGCAGACAAGGAACCCATCTGATCATACCAGACGAGAAGCCGAAGGACAGACGAAGAAGCCTAGATGAGCTCATGCAACATATCCTACTTGATGAAGAAAGCTAACTGATGTAGATCAGACAAGGAAAAGTTAGCTGACCACAGGCGAAACAAGCTACCTGATGAAGAGCAGACAAGAAATCAAACAGTCAATCAGCTAAGTTTCTAGACCAACTCAATTATAATATTATTTTCTTTATACACATGGAAAAACACACGTTCACACTACCTACACGGTCCAATCAAATTCAACCGTCATTCCTTAAACCGTCAAAAATCGTACCGCTGATTGATTATTTCATTACTAAAAATTCAAAGCGTCTTTTCAACTCGCTATTTAAGGCGGCAAAAATTATCTCACAACCTTTACCGTTTTCAAAGACTAAGAACCCTAATTTCTCAAGAGCAGAAAAATCTTTGAATCTTTACTACACTCAGCGAAAAACATTTTTTTCAGAAATGGAAGCTTATTTTGAAGGAGTTAACCTCAAGGTTGTGAAGGACCAGATAATATTCAGCATCATGGTCGATTACGAAGGATTGCTGGCGACGAATAAGATAGGTGAAATGGAGTATGTCATAAGGATGATGAAGAAAAATGGAATCTACCGTTTTCTCGATATTTCTCCCAAGCAGCTATACAAAGAAGCTGTTATTTGTTTCTACAATGAGGCCTATGTGATGGAGCACTGCATTTCGAGCATGATTCTTGGAGAGGAAGTCGATATAACTCCTCAGACCATCGCAGATGCATTTCACATGGAAAACTGAGGCATTACAGTCGAGTCCCTCAAACAAAGCTCGACTGAGACGTGGTTTGAAATCAAGTCACCGAAAGAGTCTTCGAAGGTCAAACTCACGGCGAAAAAGAATGACCTGAAGAAAGAGTATAAATATGTTCTTGACATCAATAACAAAATAGTCATGGGCATGGCTGGAAGTTATGACCAACTATCTTCAGCAAAATATGTGGTGATGGGAGCCCTCATCCAGCCAAAGAGAATTAACTAGCCTGATTATATCATACAGGCAGTTGGTTCGGGAAGTGAATAAAGTGAGCTGGGATGAAGACTAGAAAAAGTTCAGACAAAATCTTGCTTCCGGAACCCAGATCAGTTGGATTCTGGAGCATCTTGGAAAGGCTAAGGGAAAGGCAGAACCCTTTCACCTCAGCAAGCGACTTGGTCTCTGGACCATGAGACCATGAAGACCATCGGAGATAAGAGATAACAAGCTGCAAGAATAATCAAGGAGATGACCTCTGGACCACCTGAGTACAGAGGCCCCTCGGATACCGAATCAGACAAGTCTGAGGCAACTGCAGGTGAGATCGCTCCAAAGTCACCTACAGTCGAGAAGCCCTCTGCAGATGACTCAGATGATGACAACACTCCCCTGTCCAAGCTGCTGAAGAGGAAGTCACCTGAACCAGAGAAGGTTGGCCACATCCAATCTTCACCAGAGAAAAAGCAGAGAGGCATGGTGAACTACTCATCTGATAAAGAAGAAAAAGAGGTGCAGCATGTCAGTCCGCCTGCACCAATCGAAGACCCATCTGCTCAGATGCAGATTGTAACACCCCAACTAGGTGGATATTACAGTGCCGTGAATCCCCGACTGGGACCCACCAGGCAATTGAAAATGATGAATTAAATAATATCATTGTAGTACCGAACCACATTATATTACCAAGTACTCCGATGAGGAGTTTAAGTACAACACACCAGGATAAAACCGAATACTAGTATATTATATATGAAGATAAAATATACTACCCTGAACAATTAAACATCTCAAACGGAATTTGCAGCGGAAAATACAAGTGACGGAAATGACTGAAATGACTGAAACAAACGGAATGACTGGGGCCCCCTACTAGTATCACTGGGACTCCTCGCCGTCAGCATGCTCTTCCCGTGCCTTTGCCTTGCCGTGACCTGAAAACAAAATCCCAACGGGCCGCCATACGTAACAACAATCCTCAAGGGTTGAAAATACCCAATCATGAATTAACTGAAGTTATGAAATATCCTTAGTTATGAATTACGCTGAAGAGGAGTATCATAGTACGCCCGTAATGTTCTGTGCAAGTGTACAAGATGAATAACCGGACACACCCGTCCTTGTACCTAATTAGTCTCATGGAGGTAAGCGTTACCGTGTGCATGGTCCAATGTATCGGTGAACCCAATACATGACCATCGTGTGCCCGACTAAAAATTCCACACAGCCACACCCGGCCACGCAATATGAACCCAGAAGGTCACATGAACGAGAATGACCACAATGAATATCAATGAATAATAATTCGACAAGGCCAAGATGACTCACCGAGATGAAAATAATAGTGACGTGATTGATAACCCAATGAAATGATTTGGAACCGCTGCTCGTGAATGAAATGATTATTCGACAATTACAAGTCTCAATATGATTAATATTATGATGAATGAATTATGATTATGAGCAATCAACAACAAAAGGAATGAGTATCCTTTTAACCGAGTAAGAGTTAACTTACACAATACCGATGACAATGTCCTTCCACGAACAACGTCCTAAATGAAATGTCGGTTGCTCGAACAACCTTGAATAACAATAATTACCAACAACCAATCAATACACGAATCAAATACGATCATAACCGACTCAAACGTCGATACAACAATATCCGAACTCGTAGATGTACTCTAACGAAAACGTTGAGAATATCCTTCCCGTTGGTTAAAACCAAACCCAAATTATCGAACCAACTCCAAAAGATTGATTCAAACCAGCAAAACATTATCAATGACATCAATAATCTCATAGGAATCCACAATTCAAGTTTACGACAACAACAATCGGAAAATCCCCAAATAACCGAAGTCAACCCTAAGGGTTCTTGAAATAATTCCGAAAATAGCCATTAAATCCATAGGAATATATTTATCCAAGGTAGATAATCCATATCTAACATATTCCAATGATAATCCAAGCTTACACGAAGAAATCGGAAGAAAAAACCCAAAAATCCGAAATTCTAGATCCAAGAGATTAATACCTTTGATTTGATGTTAAGGAGATGATGAAGTGGTGATAATCCAACTCAAAGCCTTGAATATGATGATAGGTGATAGCAACAAGAGAACACTCCAAGTCGCCCAAAATCGCCCGAAGTCGCTCCAAAAACGAAGGGAAATGAGAAATGACGAAACTCGTGCTAATCATCAATATATAGTCACTCTGTGTTAGCGTGCGCTAGACCTTGTGCGTAGCGTGCGGCGCTAACGGGTAATTTTGGGTAGTCCAAGACACCTTGTCCGAAACGGTAGCGCGCGCTACGTACCTTTTGTAGCGTGCGCTACAACCATACCATTAGCGTGCGTTAATACCCATGGTTAGCGTGCGCTAACGAATTATTAGATGCCCAGTACTGGAATCCAGAAACCGTCTGTCCTCTGATCTGACCTCGGTAGCATGCTCTACAACCAATATTTAGCGTGCGCTACTATACCGTTTGCGTACGTTAAATATCACTCATAGCGTGCGCTATGAATTAATCCAGTGCAATCCAGTAGCCACTGGACTCAACCTAATCCGTCCTTAGCGCGCGCTACAGCAATTATTAGCGTGCACTACTACAACCCACTAGCGCGCGCTACTTACCACTCGTAGCGTGCGCTACTAATAACTCACCTGTAGTCCAGTACCTTCTGGACTGCAGCCAGGGTAACATTAGCGTGCGCTAATGCTGAGTGGTAGCGTGCGCTACCTATACTCAATTAGCGTGCGCTAAAAAGAGTACGTAGCGTGCGCTACTCCTCACGCACAGTCCACAATGAAAATGACGATGATGATAAACACGGCACGACACTCCAAATAGATTAGTGATGAATGACGATTGATACACGATACAATTACTCTGAATGATGAATACCATGATTGAATATGAGTGACAAATGATCATTAATGAGTGAAATTACTGAATGACAATTACTGAATGATAAATACTAAATGATAATAACTGAATTACAACCGGGTATTACACAGATAGTCATCTCCCCTGCACATGCCCCGGCTGAAGATCAGCCCGATCAACCTGAGCTAATGACAGACAACATTCCCCTCCTCACTCTTCCTAACATCACTGAGGAAGAAGAAGCCAAGGAGACCATCCAAATCCCTACCGCAAATTATTCATTCAACTTAAGGACCAACAACCCCCTAGGACTCTCCTCAGCACAACTGAAGTTGGTAAGAAAGGAAGTGTTAAAATATTCCTTCATCAATATGTACGAAGAATGGAGAGAGTTCAGGATGTATACCTTTTCCCAACTAAAAAGCTCTTGTTGATAAGACCTCCTGGGAGCATCCTATAGTTGTAGAACAACTCATCATATATTTCTGTCATGAAACTAACGTGCAGGTTCTACTTGAGGAGGATTGGTTCATGCTCCACTTCAAATAGAACATTGACCAATTCATCCTCCAAATAATGAAGGAGGGTCTGGAGAGTGGAATATTTGAAGAGGAGACTGATGGGAGAAAGGAGGAAGTTGAGAATGCTGAAGTTGAATATGTGGTTGGAGAGGCAGAAAAAGAAGCTGCAGTTGAAGAAGTTGAAAATATTGAGAAAGAAGCTGCAGTTGAACAAGAAGGAGTTGAAAATATTGAACAAGAAAAAGAAGTTGAAAAAGAAGAAGAGGGATGAAAAAGCAGAAGCTGCAGAAGGAGATGAGAAAGAATAAGAAAAAGAAAAAGAAAATGAAGCAGAAGAAGAAGAAGAAGAAAAAGAAGAAGAAAAAGAAGAAGAGAAAGAAGAAGACAAAGAAGAAAAAGAAGGAGAAGAAAAGGAAGGAGATGAGAAGAGAGATGATGGAGCTGATGGTGCACCTGATCAGGCATCTAGCTCGCATCATCCTGAAGAGGAAAAATCAGGCACACCTGACAAAACCCCATCTGATCAGAAGCCAGCTGATCGAAGCATACCTTCAGAAAAATTAACTGCAAGAAGGTTAGCTGACCAAGAGGACTCAGGTGAGAATGCCCCTCAGATGGCACCTGCAATGCTTATCTCACCTGAGCTGACCGAGCTGATCAGACGGATTGTTGAGGAGACAGTTGCCAAGTTCTTAGCAACTGAGGTGAAGCCCGATCTCCAGTCCCTCAACTTGAATATGGATGCTCTGCTCAACAAAAAGGACCCTTCTCCAACACCAACGAATTCCAGAATGCCTCTTGGCATGTCTGATTTTATGAACAGGGTGGAGGAGTAGCTAGTAGTAATTATTAATGCTGGCAAAAAAGGGGAAAGATAGAGGAAAAGAGCACGTCAGAACACCTGAGATCAGACAGGGGGAAGAAGGGGAAGATAAGGGAAAAGGCAAAGGCAACGGTAAGAGTAGAGAAGTTATTCCAGAACAAACCTTACCTCTCATCTAAGCTGGAACTTCTCACCTGAAGCGAAAGCAGATGGTTGCACCATCTGAAGATCCACCTGCAGCCAAGAAGAGAAGGACCAGGCAGGAACCTGAGCAAAGATTTCAATGGAAGGGAAAAGAGCTATGGTACGTTGAGGAATTTCTTCCGGCAGAAGCCGGACCCATGTGGGGAGGATCAAAGAAGCAGTTCATTGATAAATTCTATCTCTGGGAATTGCTCCAGGAGAAAGATTGTTCCCCACAGCAATCGTTCGTAAATTTTATGTCCTCAACTTGGCCAAAACTCTGGGCTGCTCTGAAGAAATACGCCAGGAAGTTTGATGCTTTCCTATGATACCCAATTTCACACCTGAAGATGCCCCCACCTTGATGAATAATGATTTATATGAGTTGGCCCTTCAAGAGGAGATCAAGAAGCTGTGTGAAGAGAATAATTTCTCATCCCCCGAAGAACAAGAATTTGCATCCTTGGTTATCAAGAGGAAATATGGGTTAGCCCCAGTTTCCAGAAGGCCAATTGGTGCAAAGCCTTTAAGGTCTATACCTTCATCAAAGCTGAAGGTTTCTAGAGGAAGATAGAGATAGACTAGACTTGTAATTTACTTTGTTTGTTTACTTTGAAATTTACATGTAAATCTTTGCAACACTTGTAATTTTCTTGTATTTTGCTCATTCAAACTGCACTGTATTGTAAACATCAATAAAAAAAAATTTATAACAGTCATTTGAATGACAACCACTAGCTGTCTCAAAAGAAGACTGAGTTTGTTTTATGTCACGCACTTTATTTGGGCAGACTTATTTTCATTTGAATGCTTTAGTTTTGCCATCATCAAAATAGGGGGAATTTGTTAGGAATACCAATTAGATTTTGATGATGTCATCCTTGTATTAATTCATTATTCAAATATATGTTTAAAGTACTTGGCAAAATGTAAAGAAGAACCAAATGAGTATCTTCTATAGGCCTTAAGTTTTTAAGCTTAGTATTATTGATCAGTTGTAAAATCGACTAAGTACTGAACAGAGAACTTTATTTCAAAGAAGTTCATATAAGAGAAGATCAGAGAAGTTCATTCCAGATCAGAGGACTTTATCTCAGAGAAGTCCAAAGTCAAAGAGCTTCTAATCATAGAACTTCAAGGCAGAGAAGTTCAGGTCAGAGAACTTCACTTCAGAGCAGAGAAGATCATTTCAGAGAAGTTCAAGTCAGAGAATCTCAAGTCAGAGAAGTTCAGGTCAGAGAACCTTAGAGGAAGTCACATCAGAGCACTTTACATCAGATAAGGTTGACTGCACTTCAGGCAGCTTTGACCAAGTTATTTCAGACAGGTTCTCAGTTCATCCAAGATACTCAGTCCACGTCAGCAAGCATTGAAAAGTCAACAATCACGGAAAGTCACATGCGGACGTAGGAGACAAACTTGAAAGATTCCCAGAAAGCAAGGAATTAAATATTCATCAAGATCCGCATTCTGAACACTTTATACTTATTCTAATCAAGAATAACGGCGCTCAGAAGAAAGTCTCTCAAACGGTCGAAATTGAAAAGGGAATCCAGTCTTGCAACGGATTGATTTGTTACAGTAGTGCAACGGCTATGAAGGAAGCTCAAGGATCATACTATATATATATATATATATATTGAGCAAGATACGATGCGAACAACAGTGCGAACAAAACTTACAAGCGATCAAAGCATTCAAGCAATCAAAAGCATACTATAGCATCATGAAAGAGCAAGCTTAAGAGATCATATCCGAAGAAGCTCTTTGTTGGAGAAGACAACACTCTTGTCTAAAAACTTGAGTACGGGGTTGCTTTCTTGAACGAGGTTCTTGAAAGTAAAGAGACTGTAAACGCATCCACTGGTTCTTGATTGGAAGGTGATAAACAACTCGAGCGTTGTTGAGGCATCCAAGGGTTTTCAATCAGGGGGTGCTAGGCAGTCAAGGGAGTTGCAACGGGCACGAGTTTCCACTGGTTGGAAGCTGTTGTAACTATGCAAAACTCATTGTAACCTTTATCACTGGTTGACAATTAATCAGTTATAGTGAATTTATCTCCAACTGGTTTGGAGAGAAGTGGATTAGTAGAGGATTACCCCACCTCTGAAACCACTATAAATGCCTGCGTGTTTTACTGCATTGAACATCATACTTACCTGCTCCATACATATTTATTGTTCCATTGGTTAGTTAGCTGCAGAGAACATTAAGTTACCTGCTATCGTCATCAGCTGTCTTCCGCATATCTTGTCTGCAGACAACTTTAAGTCATTTGTACTTATCACAGCTGAGAAAACTCACCTGACTTTCGGGAAAGAGTTTCAATAAGTCTATTCACCCCCCTAAACTTATTCCTGACGACTTGTGACCTCCAAGTGTTCTCTCACTCTGTTTTTTTTTAACTAAATTAAATTATATTGAATTGAATTTTTTGAACTGAACTAAAAAGTGTTGAATTGATTGTAATAATATTATAATAATATTATATTAATAATAGTAGTAGTAATCATATATACAATATTTTTTATTAAAATCATTTTAAAATAATAAGATTAATAAAATAATAATTATGTATAATAATTCTTAATTAATATCACTTATAAAAATAATATTAGTATAATAATAATATATAAAATATTAATTCTTAATCAAAATCATTTTATAAAATTATATATATATATAATAATAGCAACAATAAGAATAATTATGTAAAATTGTTCTTAATTAAAATCATTTTAAAATATAATATTATTATAATAATAATTATTATGTATAATAATTCTTAATTAATATCACTTATAAACATCATATTAATATAGTAATAATATGTAAAATAGTAAATCTTTATCAAAATCATTTTATAAAATAATATATATATATATATATATATAACAATAAGAATAATTATGTAAAATTGTTCTTAATTAAAATCATTTATAAAAATGATATTAATATAATAATAATTATAATAATAATAATATTAATACAATAATCATTATTATAATAAACAATGATAGCAATAATAATGAATATTAATGGTAATAGAATAAATTTAATATTACCCATAATAGTACTACTTTAGAGGGGAGGGGTGTATTCAATGAGGATAATAATCCATGGATTTTGTTGGATTTATAAAAATCCATGGATTGTTTGAATTCTACCTTGACTCTATATATTTTTTTTAATTCTATAGAGATTCTGTTGGGTTTCAATGGATTGATTATTAAGGATTTGGGTAGATTTTGGTAGGTTAAATAAAATCCCTCAGATTTTATTGCCTTGATTTCTCAATATTTTTCTATTTCATAATATCCATCTATTAATTATTGACAATATAATATATATATATATATATATTACAATAAATTTTCAAAAAAATATTTAAGTAATTAAAATAATATAATCCCAAAACAAAAAACAAGATTCAAATTACAAATTAAAAAAATACAAAATAATGCTTATTTATCTAATTAATCAATCATCCATAGTGTTCCTCATCCTCATAATTGTCTTCATTTCCTACCATACAAGGCCTATCATTCCACATAGCATTAGCAATATTAGCTCTCCAAATATTAGCTTCAGCCCTTTGTTGCAGTTGACTTGAAAAATTTGATTCATAATTATCATCCTCCATGTCAGAAGGTTGTTCATCTACTACTTCAGCTGGAAACTCATCAGAGCGGCATTCTTTTCGAAGAAAGTTATGGATTCCAGCACAAGCTAATACCAACTCTCCTTGTGTTTGAAATAAAAATGGAGCTGCAACTTTAAATATTGTGAATCGAGGTTTGAAAATACCAAAAATCTCTCAATCACATTTCTCAATGACGAATGACGGAGATTAAATAACTCATTTGCATTTCTAGGTGACGATCTTGACCACCAAAATCTTTTAGATGATATCGCACACCACGTAAATGAGCTAAAAATTTGGCGACCATTAGCAAATCCATAATCTACAAGATAATATTTTCCTGAACACAAAATCAGTTTTTACTAAATTAAATGAACATGTATGATGAAAATTACAAGATCATAAACACGAGAAAAATGATAAATAAAAATAAAAAAAATATTATCTTGGGGACTTCAAGCCCATTTCTCCTTGATAATGCGTCATTTAAGACTTTTGAGTCATGTGCTGAACCTTCCCATCCACTAAGCACATAAATGAATTCCAAATCAAAGTTGCAAGCAGCTAAAACATTTTGAGAATTAATTCCATGACGATCGCTAGCTACTCACATGTCGACCTTGATGTATTGTAGCTGGAATATGAGTTTCATCTATTGGAATATATTTTATTCCACACATTCAATTTAGAGTTCTGATGATAAGTTGCTAAACAAAAAAAACAATGAAACAAAGTAAAAGAGCAATGAGGCAAGAAGGAGTCGAAGACACAAAAACTGAGCAAAAAAACAGTTAATGCACGCTAATACATAAACTAGCGCACGCTAAATGACTGAACTAGCGCACGCTAAGAATAAAGCTAACACACGCTAATGCAGGAATTTATCCGTCGTGTAAAAGAGAAGACTTTCAACACGGAGATCACGCATCTGAAAAGTGAAGTTTGAACAGATAACGCACGCTATGAGGATTACTTAGCGCACGCTAAGTTTGAATTATGTCCGTTGGACAGAAGACATTCAACATCAGACCGTTGTAAACGAAGACCAGCTAGCGCAGGCTACAATATATATTAATGCACGCTAAAGAAAGAGGCAGAAAACTACTGGACTGATTTGAGTAACAGTTAACATACGCAAAACTGAAGAATAACTTATGCAAACATGCTTAACGTACGCTATACAGTGTATATAGCGCACGCTAAAGAAGACAGACAGTACCGGCTAGTTTAGGCCTTGAAGCCTATAAATACCACTTCATATGGTATTCAAAATACAACAACTTCAAGCAAAGCTTATATACTTCAGATATTATTATCTTCATTATTGTTGTTGTAATTGAGCTTATTTGTAAGAGTTCGGGTGTTTAATTCACTCAAACATACACAAGAGGAAAGAAAAGATTATAGATTTGATTCAGTGTTATTAGGATCGTGTATCCGACATTGTTAGAATCACAATCTAAATCCAAGTGAGGTTTGATTAGTACCAATCGAAAGCTAGATAGGTTGATTCCTTGTCCGATAGAAAAGAAAAACGGTTTAGCTTGGACCGACAAAAAGACAAAAGCATAACAGTTTATCTTGTACCGATAGAAGACAAGATTGTAACGGTTTACCTCGTACCGATAGAAGACAATACGGAAAGGTTTATCTTAAACCTATAGAAAAAGATACGAAGAGAGGACGTAGGCAAATTTGGCCGAATCTCTATAAATCTTGTGTCGTTTATCTTCCGCACTTTAAATACGCTTCCGCAAATGCAAAATAGTTTGAAAACTCTACATCGTACTATTCAAGTGGCGGTACCAAAACTCAATAGTTGGTATCATAGCGGGTATCTCATATAGTCAGCTTAAGATCCAAGGAGAAAAAGATCCAATGGCGCTCCATTTTGCACCTGTCGAAGGCCTCACCTTAAACCGGCCTCCATTTTTTGATGGATCGAACTTTATAAGAAGATGTCAATATTCATCCGATCTTATGATAACGAGCTTTGGAAGGTTATTTTCCTTGGTCCAAAAATTCCTACAAAATCGGACGGCTCTCTCAAAAGCTTCGAAGATTATAGTGATGATTATTGGAGAAATGGTCATCACAATTGTAAAGCAACGCAATTGCTTTATTGTGCTTTAAATTAGAAGAATATAATCGGATTTCCTCGTGTGATAGTGCCAAAGAAATTTGGAAAATGTTAGAGGTAACTCACGAAGGAACGAATCAAGTCAAGGTGGCGAAGATCAATATTCTTCTCCCCGACTACTAACTTTTCATGATGAAAGACGAAGAGTCCATTACCAATATGCTCGACCGATTTTCGGTCATTACAAATGGACTAGCTTGCTTCGGAAAACCATTGTCGAGTAGTGAAAAAGTCAAGAAAATTTTACGATCACTACCTCGCGAATGGGACTGGACGGTTACGGAAATTGTGGAATCTAAAGATCTCAATACTCTTGATTTTAGTGCCCTTATCGGTTCGCTAATAAATTACGAGATAGTCCTTAAATCAAGGAGCTCCAAGCGGAAACCGAAAGAAAGATCTATAGCTTTAAAAGCTAAGATGAGTAGATAATAATGATGAAGAATCGGCATTTTATGCCAAAACATCAATAAGTATTAAAACTTATTAAACTGGAGAAGAAAAGACATCTCGCAGGACTGGAGCGAGTCAAAAAAATTCGACAATAATTGTCGAAACTGTGGAAAACCATGCCACTTTGCTAAAAATTGAGGACGCTCGACTTCCTATAAGGAAGTGCTTATAGCCACGTGGAGTGACGAATATGAATATATTCAAAATAATCTCGCACTCGTGGCAAGGAGTTCATACAATGACAGCGACGTCGAAAGCCAGGTAAGTACCTCATCTCACGGCGAACTTTTTAATGCTTTCGAATCTTTGCATACGGACTTTCAAAATGCTTTAAAAGATAATAAATCCCTCAAAACGAAAAATAAATTTTTGGAAGATGAAATCTCCAAAATTCAAGAAAAAGGTAAATTAATTGAAAACAATCATTCTCTATGTCTTGAAAATAAAAATAAATTAAAGAATGATTTATTAAAAGTTCAAAATGAACTAAAGGATTTAACGAACAAATTTTCTCTAGGAAACGAGAAATTTGAAAAATTACTTAGCATTCAAAAATTTTCGTTAAACAAGCAGGTGTTAGGATTCAAACCAAACAATAAAAACAAATCCTTAAATTTGAAAATGCCTCAATGTGGTAAATATTTAAAAATCGGGCATCACATTTCAATTTGCAAAAGCCCAAGACGGACGATAAAAATCAAGAAAATATGGATTTCAAAAGAAACCATCATACCAAATATCGTCTATTTACCGAATGAAAAACGACCGAGAGTCGGTTGGATCCCCAAAATTCAAAATAAATATTTGGTATTCATTTCATCAATATTTGGTATCTTAATAATTGATACTTTTATCATCGGTATTTAACTCAGGGGGAGTTATTTTTTTTAAAAGGGGAGACATTATTTAGGGAGAGTTTTACCCATTGATTTTTATATTTAATTTCTCATTGATTTTGTGATTTTCACTTTTTGATAATGACAAAAAGGTGGAGAAGAATGACGGGAGAAGAATGACGAGAAAAATAAAATAAAAAAAAAATATAATGGGGAAAAGAAGTTGAAAAAATGATGGGGAGAAGAAAACTAACAAAACGGACAAAGCCGAAAACTTTGATCTGTATTTTTTATATATATTTTTGCAGGTATAAATACCATCGAAGTATTGTTATTCTGTTATCATCAAAAAATGGAAGATTGTTGTTTTATTCCACACATTCAATTTAGAGTTTTGATGATAAGTTGCTAAATAAAGAAAAACAACAATGAAGCAAAGTAAAACAGCAATGAGACAAGGAGTCGAAGATACAAAAACTACGCAGAAGAACAGTTAACGCACGCTAGTACATAAACTAGCGCACGCTAAATGACTGAGTTAGCGCAAGCTGAGAATAAAGCTAACGCACGCTAACACGGGAATTTATCCGTTGTGTAAAAGAAAAGCCTTTCAACACGGAGATCACGCGTATGGTTAAAAAATCTGAAAAGTAAAGTTTCAACAGATAGCGCACGCTATGAGGATTACTTAGCGCACACTAAGTTTGAATTATGTCTGTTGGACAGAAGACATTCAGCATCAAACTGTTGTAAACGAAGACCAGCTAGCGCACGCTACAATATATATTAATGCATGCTAAAGAAAGAGGCAGAAAGCTACTGGACTGATTTGAGTAATAGTTAACATACGTAAAATTGAAGAATAACATACGCAAACATGCTTAACGTACGCTATACAGTGTATATAGCGCACGCTAAAGAAGATAGCCAGTACCGTCTAGTTTAGGCCTTGAAGCCTATAAATACCACTTCATATGTGATTCACAATACAACAACTTCAAGCAAAGCTTATATACTTCAGATAATAATATCTTCATTGTTGTTGTTGTAATCGAGCTTATTTGTAGGAGTTCGAGTGTTTAATTCTCTCAAACATACACGAGAGGAAAGAAAGGATTATAGATTTGATTCGGTATTATTAAGATCGTGTATCCGGCATTGTTAGAATCACAATCTAAATCCAAGTGAGGTTTGTCTAGTACCAATCGAAAGCTAGATAGGTTGATTCCTTGTCCGATAGAAAAGAAAAACAGTTTAGCTTGGACCGACAAAAAAACAAAAGCATAACAGTTTATCTTGGACCGATAGAAGACAAGATTGTGACGGTTTACCTCGGACCAATAGAATACAAGACGGAAAGGTTTATCTTAAACCTATAGAAAAAGATACGAAGAGAGGACGTAGGCATATTTGGCCGAACCTCTATAAATCTTGTGTCGTTTATCTTCCGCACTTTAAATATGGTTCCGCAAACGCAAGAGAATTGAAAACTCCACTATTCTAGTGGCGGTACTAAATCCCAACACCATCAATTGCACCAACACAATCCTAAATTAAAATATTCGTAAAAATATAACATTAGTACTTATAAAAAATTAGAATGTAGTCAAATTAATACATTTTAATTATGGGTAAAATCTTGTACTTTCAGAAATTTTGGGGGTAAGGCCTCCGGGATTTACCATCATTTGTGGTGCTATAGTATTCAAAGCCTTCAAAACTTTTCTGAAATTTCTAATGGCAGTAAAATGTGAACGACCAAACCTCTGTCGAACATTACAGTAATGATCGTTATGTCCAACAATTAATAGAAACGTAGCTACCATTTCTTCAATAGACACATATCTTGTCTCTTTCAAATAAGTGCCCTCCCTTATAATTCCACACAACTTGAAAACACATTCGGATACATTTTATGTAATTCGCGAAAATTTTCTGGATCTTCTTTCATCAGATTATTTATAAAAGAATATCCAATGTTCGTTATTGGTTGTCGTGTAAGTGAACGACTAATAGGTTGATGCATCATAGTTAGATAATCTCTTAACACATTCATTATTGCATCTAGTATCATCAATAAAAACTTAACTGTATCGTAGAACTCCAAATCAATTTATTCTTCAATTTCTTCTTCTTCTATTTTGTTTCCCAGTATTTTTTAGCTATCCATTATAGTAAAACCTGCATGAAAATAAAAAAAACAGGGCATAGAGACATGAGACATATTAATCGGCCCCCTGGACTATCTTTGTTAACATAGGCATACTAGCATAAACAAATTGTTGGGTTTTGGTACCGCCACTAGAATAAGGCGATGTAGAGTTTTCAAACTCTTTTGCGTTTGCGTAAGCATATTTAAAGTGCGGAAGATAAACGACACAAGATTTATAGAGGTTAGGCCAAATATGCCTACGTCCTCTCTGTAATACCCGTATTTTTCATGAATTTTGATTGTGGCGATTGTTCGTTTTGTCTCTCTTGTAAGCACCTTTTGAGATGTTGTTGATTCCTGAGTTTCGTATTTTCCAGAACATGTTCGTTTTAATCGGACCTTGCAGCGATATTTATGAGTCAACCAATTAGCACACGCTAGGCGTGTGCTAACGCACGCCATTCGTATTGAATAGTGCGCGCTAGCGCCGCTTGTAGCGCGCGCTAAAGCGTTGAGTTTGGCAGAGACAGAAGCTGAATTTTGTTCTCGTGACTAGCAGTTAGCGCATGCTAGGCATGAGCTAACTCACGCTATCGGTGTTGCATAGAGCACGCTAAGGATGGGGTAGCGCACGCTACCGTCGCATATCGGTAGCCACTGGACTAATGGGTAACCCCGTTAGCGCATGCTAACTCTGAGGCATAGCGCGCGCTAATTGAACGCAGTATTTAAGGACGAACAACCCTGCTCTTCGTCATTTTTACTTTCATTTCTTCATTTCCGACGATAGAGCACGAGAGGGGCGATTCTGAGGTGATTTGGAGGCGGCTATTCATCATCTAACATCACCTTTGGTGGGATAACAAAGATTATACAACATCCAATCCATTTCTACTTTCCAAATCAAGGTAAATTCCTTGATACCTTAGTTTGGGGAATTTTTGGGGGTTTTCTTAGATTTGTCCGATTGTTCCATTTCGGAGCTTGAACTCTTTGATATTATGATGTAGCTACCCCGTACCCACGTTTCCCCTACGGTTATATGGATGTTTTTGTACTTTGTTCGGATTTGAGAGGGTTTGGATGATTTCCAACCTCTAAGTGATTATCCTTGGAGTTTTGTGAATCGTAGGCGCGTTTCGGGAGTTTCTCCATGTGATTTGAGTATATATAATTAATTATCATATTGCTTACAAATTTTTTTAGGTGCCGATAGTGCATTCTTGGACCTATCAAACTTCTGTACTTTTCCTCCCGATTCGTGATGTCTCAGAGGCAAGTATATATTTATGATTGTACGTTCTCAACTTTGAAAGTAAGGTATATGAATTGTATGATGATATATATCCACTCTAGGACGGGCCGAAGGGTCCTCTGAGGGTTCTGTAGCCTTTGGTGTGGTTCCACGGATATTTTGGGTTAACCACTCTGGGACGGACCGACGGGTCCTCTGAGGGTTCCGTTGCCTTTGGTGCGGTTCCTCGATTAATCATGTATGTATTGAATGTGATGCTATGAGATTTAGTTATTCCGGATTACTAGTCTTAAGCTTGATGGAATGATGATTACATTTTCTTTATTGTCGAGAAGTATTGTGTTTCATATTCGATATACTTGTACTAGCTATTCGACGGCTAACCCCTTTTGGGGGGAAATACCTTTCATGTATTTCAGGATCCAGACGATTGGTTAGGCATGTACCGGGTCGGCATAAGATGATGGTCAAGTGTGATGTCGTGTCTTGTCATTGGTCATACTTTGTATTTTATCCATTCAGTGATGTTGCACTTGAAATGATTATGAGTACTCGAGTACTGTTTTCTGACTTCTTGATGTTTTGGCCTGTGTTTCCTTTGGATTGATTCTTGATGTATTGTATTCGGTATCATTGGATATTGTCTTGAGTGTCAGTTTTATTGTCCTCCATTGGATTATGCTTGGACCTTATCGGTCAAAGTGCATGGTTCCGCATGTTTATAGCCTTGTGGGTCCCACGGCGGGGCTCACAGCGCTGTAATATACCCTGAATAACTTGGGGGTGTTACAGAATATGGTATTAAAGATTAAGTTTATGGATACCTAGGCTGTCGGTCTTTTGGGTCGATTGAGTCATCGTTTGCCTACAGTATCACCACTTTGCCATCATCACAGTGCGACCGGTACTTGTAAGTCCTCTTACTCTTCTTGTGTTTTCATAATCGCTTCGCTTTTAGTTTGGAATTCTTAGGAATTGGTCCTCGAAATTTGGATTATACTTACGTACGTGTGTCTCCTTCATAATGTCTGCTGACAGGGGACAGAGTCATGGCCGCGGTCGCGGACGTGGACTCTTCCTTGAGATATTGTCAAAATTGCTAATTGCGATATTGGTGTGTTAGTATTGTGTTGAGACTTTGTATGGAAGTCGTATGCTAGTATCACGGGAGGTCATCGGCTTCACGCACCTGTAAGTATACTGTTTTGGTTATTCGCTTGTGGCGACAAATGATTGCTTTGTGATGAGTTTGGAAATTTTGGGTCGATCTGTTGTTTGTGATAGGATTGCAAGTTTCGAGGATGGAACTTATTTTTAGGGGTGTAGTATGTAATATCCAGACTTTCAGTATAAATTTTTTGCGTTATTTTATCTGAGGTATACTGGATAGCATGGTGTCTATACAGTATGGATAAAATAATTTGAGAACTGAGACAATTGTATCTGTATAATTGTCGTACTTGATCGACAGGTTGTTTTAATTTTGATATCGGGTATATCATATGAGAATGGTAGTGGATCGAGTATGTTGTATGTACGTGTTTAGTATGTCGATACGACGGACAGAACAATTGGAATTGGCTAAGTGTAGCCTGAATTTAACGTACGCCAGTACGAGGACATAGCACACGCTAAGGTGCAGGCTTAGCGCACGCTAAAGGCGAAGGATAACGCACGCTAGTGCAGAACAGATACGAGGGAATCCACGTGTGGACCCGGATACCTTCGGCACATGTTCCGATAAGGTCAACGGATGTTTCTATAAAAGATTAGCACACGCTAAGCGTGGGCTTAACGCACGCTAATTGTAAATCGGTCAAAGGGAATCTTGGTTTTGTCGGTTGCTTTCGGCATGTGGACCCACCTTCGGAGCAGGTGCAGACAAGCAAGTCAACTACGAGTAGTGTACGCTAAAATCGGAGACTTGCGTATGCTAAACAGAGTTTTTACGTACGTTATTGCATGGACATTGCGTATGCAAATCACAGTGCGGAGTAAGGCAGTAGCCTCTGGACTACGATAGCGCACGCTAACAAAGTCAGTTAGCGCATGCTATGACAAGTAGCGCACGCTATCTAGTAATAGTAGCGCACACTAATAATGTGCAGTATATTTGTGCAGTTGGGGATTATTTTTTATTTCGTCCATCTCTTCCTTTCATCAAATAGAGAGTGTTCTTGGAGAATATTTTGAGGATCCAGACACTTGAGTATTGTGGGGTTGATCGTTCTTAACAACATTGGAGCTTGGAAGTGATTGAGAACGGATTCAACCTTGGGATTCAATCCATTTCTTCGAGGAGGTAATTACTCTTCACTTTGGGATTTCGTCTTGGATTGTATATGATGTTCTTGAGTTGATAATCGTCATGTATATGAGTTGATAAGTATGATTATGGGATGGATTACCAAGTTATGTTGATATTATTGCTGAGGTGTGGATGTTGATATGATTCGTGTGGTTTTGAATGGTGTTGTTTATCTCCAAGACATGTTGGTTAATATCTCCCTTCATTTTGGATTTTGACGTTGTTGTTGATGATTAGTTCGTATGATAATAGTTTATGGAGGCGTTATGATGATTCTTGGTATTCCACGGGAAGTTTGTTAAGGAAGATGATGACATGATGACTTATATGTTGGGTTCTGTTATGTTGTCATGAGCATGGTTAGGGAATCATAGTGTTCTTGATAGTATTGTGGCGATTCTTGATGTTATGATGATATATGCCTTAAATTATGAGTTAGATGATGGCTTAGATGTTAGAACACATCGGATTATGTCGTTTGGTCGATTATGGACGTGATTTCGGATTAATTCATGTTCTTGAGAGACTCTTGAATTATTTGAGATGATGAACTTTTATAACAAGTGTGGGTGTTTTGGATATGAATATGGAATATTCATGTCTAGAGCTAAGTTATGTGTTTTGATATAATATTCGTATAGGAATACGAATATGATTACGAGTTTGATGAGATTATTATTCATCTCTGAGTTGGAAGTCCATACATATTGAACAAGTGTTCAATTCGAATGATTGAATTGTTTGACAGCCTTAGAATATGATCATCTATAATGTTGAACTAATTGGATGGTTCGAATTGATGATGATCATCGGTAAATTTTAACTATGAATTTATAAGGAGGAACCTTGTTAATTCGTATTTAAGATTGAATTTGGAATCGATAACATTTAGATTGGTTTGAATTGGTTGTTGATATGATTATCGGATTTTGGCTCGTATTGTGGACATGGATTCGTAAGTGTTTGAGTTGGATTGTTCAGACTGTGTTCAACCGAGATATTGTGGAACCATTGGGTTTGTGGATTGGTTATATTGATATTGATCGTTATCGAACTTGTTGTTTCTTGATCTTTTTTTTATAATAAGTTGTGATGTTTGATCGTGAATTATGACCTTTGTGTTGCGGTTGAGGTTGAAGAGTTCGTAGATTGCTTTGGGCAGGGCTGAGGAACCCATAGACGAAGGTAATTGAATTGGTAACAGCTTCGTTGTATCGATATCGAGGCAAGTTATACTTGTTCAGTTTATAATATTTAATGAATGGTTTCGGTTTCATTTCATTTATAATTCATAAGGCAATGATATATAAATACAAATTTTTGGGATGATGGTTTGTATATTGTGCCCTAGTTTGGATTAAATCATAATGTATATGATTTAATTGTGTTTGATTGAAGACGGAGATGTGAATTAGCCTTGGCCTGTGATATGGAATGTCGGATATCGAAGATAGTTTATCGTATCGACATTGGTGATGGGATGATGGCTCATTGATATTAATGGGCGGTACCTCATTCGAGATTATTCGAATAACGGTGTATTCGTTCACGGATGTTTTTCGTGGAAAAGGATATTATCTCCGGCATTGAGGTAATTTAAGTATTGTTCCGTTATGAGGATGATTATTCTGGTAAATTGTTGTATGTTGATGTTCCGTATGATGGGATTCATGTTGATTGTTTCGTTGAGGGATGCTGGTCCCAGGACTGTGTGTTTTGAGATCGTTGATCGTGTTGATCATTCATTGGGGATGATGATCCCAGGATTATTGTTTGGTTATCGATTGGTCTTGTCGACTTTTCATTGTCAGTTGTCATTGTTCACTTTAGTGAGTCTTTTGATCCTTATTGGATATGTAATTCTTTGAGTTTCGTTGTCATGTTGCATCGTAACATACCTGGAGTCATATCTGCGTGCCGATTGGTTATTGTGTAGGATTTTTAGCCGGGCACACTATTGTCGTGCGTGGATGTTTCCGCATTGGACCGTGCACACGATACGTTAGTCCGTGAGGCTAATTAGGTACATGTCCCACGTATATCCTAAATTCCGTACAGGGTGGACATGTGCGCGAACACATTTCCGGATCGGGCGTACTGTGACGTGTAATACCCGGTTGTAATTTCATTAATTATCATTCAGTATATTGTCACTCAGTAATTTTCACTCAGTATTAGTCATTCATCAATCATATTCATTCATTGTATTCACCATTTGGAGTAATTTGTATCGCGTATCAGTTATTATTCGTCACTCAACCTGGTTGGAGAATTGGGCCGAGAATATCATCGTTGTCATCTTTATAGTGGGCTGTGTGTGAGGAGTAGCGCACGCTACGTACTCTCTTTAGCGTGCGCTAATTGAGTACGGGTAGCGCACGCTACCTCTCAGCATTAGTGCACCGCTAGTGTGGTTCAGGAAGACAGTCCAGAAGGCACTGGACTGGATTAGTGAGATTCATAACGCACGCTACAATTGGAGTATAACGTACGTTAATGGTGTGTGTAGCGCACGCTATCGGGATCCATCAACGTGCGCTAGCGTATTGGAACAAACAGTCCAGTGGGTACTGGAATGAGATGGAATAATTCGTAGCGCACGCTAAGAGTGTATATAGCGTACGCAAGGGTTAGGTTGGTAGCGCACGCTAATCATAGGGTAGCGCGCGCTAAGGCTCAATCAGACCAGAAGACAGTAGGTTCTGGACTCCAGTATTCTGGACATCAACCATCAGGTAGCGCGCGCTAACACAAGGTTAACGCACGCTAATAAGAGACGATTAGCGCACGCTACCAAGGTACGTAGTGCATGCTATCGATGCAGGCAGCGGGTACTAGACTACCCGGTAAACCCTCTAGCGCACGCTAAGCACAGGAGCTAGCGCGCGCTAAACTGGGTTTACTATATATAGGACAGTTCAGTCCGGTTTTCATCATTTGTCATATCTTCTCCTCCTCCCGTCGGTTTTGGGCGATTTTGGGCATTCCGTGAAGTGTTCTTCGAGCTGCATTCAACTATCATCATTTTCAAGCTTCTAGTTTAGATTATTCATCATCTAATCCTCTCCAACACACAAAATCAAGGTAAATAATTCTTGAATCTAGAATTTTGGGATTTGAGTGTTTTCCTTCCGATCTCTTCGTGTTAGCTTGTTATTATGTTGGAATATGTTTGGATTATCCACCTTGGATGCATGTATTCCTACGGATTTATTGGTGTATATTTTGGATTTGATGAATATTTGGGGAATTATTCAAGAACCCTTGGTGTTTGACTTTGGTTATTTTGGGGATTTCCGATTGATGTTGCCGTAACCTCGAGTTGTGGTTTCCTATTGGATCATTGATGTCATTAATGAAGTTTTGTTGGATTGATTTACTTTTGGAGTTTGGTTTTCGATATAATTGGGGGTTAGTTGTAATCAACGGGAGAATGTTTGCAATGTATCCGTTAGAATGCCCCAATGAGTTTTGGTTATTGTTGTAACGACTTTTGAGTTGGTTATAATCGTGCTTGATACGTATATTGAGCGTTTGTTGGTAATTATGTTATTTAAGGTTGTTTGAGCGACCGGTATTTTCCACTTAGGACGTTTGTTCGAGGAAGGACTTTCTTCACCGGTATTTGCGTAAGTTGATTCTTACTCGGTTAAAAGGATACTCATTCCTTTAGTAGCTGTTCATTCATACATATAATTCATTCATGATATATCAATCATGTTGAGACTTGTAGTTATCAAACTAATCATTTAATTCACGAGGAATGGCGGTTCCAATCATTTCATTTGAAGCTATCATTCATTGATTCATTATTTCATCTCGGTAAGTCATTCTTGACCCTTGTCGGATTTTTATTCATTATTCCTCATCTCGGTCGTTTTTGTTCTTGTGACCTTGTGGGATTGTATTACATTGCCGGGTGGTGGATGTGTGGAATTTTTAGTCGGGCACACGATGGTCATGTGTATATGCGGGACTCCGGACACATTGGACAGTGCACATGGTAACGTGCCTCCGTGAGACTAATTAGGCCAAGTTGCGGGTGTATATGCGGGACTCCAGACACTCGGATACTTGTGCACTTGCACATTCCATTCGGGCGTACTATGATGTCCATCATTCAACTCAATTTCTTAATTCATTCATGTGATTATTGTATTTTGTTCAACTCTTGAGGATTGTTGTTCTGTGTAACTGACCCCGTTGGGGGATGTTGTTTTTAGGTCATGGCAAGACGAAAGCACAGGAAGAGAACGTTGACGGCGAGGAGTCCCAGTGATACTAGTAGGGGGCCCAGTCCTTTTCAGTCATTCATGTTTCTTCATTTTTATTTTTGCTGCAGATTTCCGTTTGGATATTCATTTTTATTCAGTGTTGTATATTTTATCTTCATATAAAATATACATGTATTCTGTATTTCCTGGGTGTGTTGTACTTGAAACTCCTCATCGGAGTAATTAATGATATAATATGGTTCGGTACTACAATTATATTATTTAATTCATTAATTTTCATTCGTCTGGTGGGTCCCAGATGGGGGTCCACGGCACTGTAATATCCGCCTAATTTGGGGTGTTTCAGAGTTGGTATCGGAGCGTGGTTTTGAATACTACCTTCTGGGTCATGTCTCGTTTGAAATCATCGTTTACCAGACTAGTATCATTGGGTTTTTACGTCACGTGTGACCTGTGCAAGCGCCAAGCCCCTCAGACCGAAAGAACTATAAGATTTCTGATGCCATGGTATAATTTCTGGCAATAAGAATCATTCATTCATTATTCATCAGTCAACAATCCTCAATCATCATTTTCATCTTGATCATGTCGATCACGTTAACTCATTAATCACTCAATTCATTTCATTACTCAGTTGTGGATCTTGAGGATCGTATCATTAATCTTGTTAACTTGTTTAAGATAATCATTTCAAGAATTTCATCAGATAATCATGTCACGTCAGTTGATTCTTCACGTAATCATTGTGTTAGAGCGCGTATGCTCATTATTACCATTTCATGACGTAATCATAATGTGATATTCATGCGAGATCCATAATTATCATGTGTTTCCTACCTTCAGTATGGATTGAGCTGTCAGAGGACGAAGGGGAAGAGGCCGCGGTGCGGGCCGAAACCCGGGAGCCCGTGTGAATACACGCGCGAACGCGCGACGCTGCCACTCATTCACCTAGAAATAATTCTTCACTGTCAGGGAGTCGTACCCGGGACACAGCTCAATCAGAAGGTGTTCGGATTGATCCACTCGCTTTTATGCAGGGCATGATGGCCCAAATGAATCAGATGGCACGTCTGATGGAGACGATGCAGAACTCAACTGCTCAGAATCAGAAGGCTCCTCCGCCGCCACCTCAGAGGCAAGAGAGAAGTGTGAGCAGTATTATTGACGACATCTCTCACCAGAGACCACCTACTTTTGAGGGCTCATTTGAGCCGGTGGATATTGTTCGCTGGCTTGAGCATTTCGAGAAGTTGTTTGCTATGGTGGAGTGACCCGAAGGGCACATAGTTTCAGTCGCGGCTTACTATCTGGGTAAGAGCGCTCATTCTGGGTGGCTATCTCTAAAGCGCACTGACGGATCTTGTACGTGGGACCAGTTCAAGACCCTCATGATGGAAAGATATTATCCAGCCCCTCTCAGAGAGGCCAAATTGTCGGAGTTATTCAGTCCTGACCCCTCAACGGAAGATGATGTTCTCACCATCGCCGAGAAGTTTCAGGAGCTACTTCCATTCACCTCATCCATTATCCACTCCGAGACGGATAAGATCAAATATTTCAGTAAGAGTTTGAAACCTCGTATGTAGATACAGCTGCTTAATCATCATTTCACCATTGTGGCCGAATTCATTGAGAAAGCTCTTACTTATGAGCTTACTGCTAAGGAAATTGCTAAGCATCAAACGTCATCTTCTCGCAAGAAATCAAAGAATCGTAATCAATCTGAAGGCAGTCAGGCAACCTTCAAGAAGCCTCGTGCGGGCCCTACCCTTTCTAAGCGACCTCCTGTGGCACCTAGACCTGCGGAATCTCAGTCTCGAGCGGCCAGTTCGGCCATCACCTGTTACAATTGTGGAGAACTAGGCCATTTCAGCACTAAGTGTCTAAAGCCGACCATCACGTGTAATAACTGTGGGATTGCTGGGCATAAGGCCCGTTTTTGCCGAAGAGACTCCAAACCTACTCCGGCGACATCTCAGGCCCCGAAACAGTCAGCGGTCCAGAATCAGGCCACTCAGTCCGCGTCATTCAAGATGACGGGAGCGAATAAAGACGGAGCCAACAGCTATCAGACAGGAGTGAATAAAGCAATGAAACGAAATACGATCGAAGTCACGATTGTTTGAAACAGCAACAATTAAGACATAGTACAAAATCTTCATTCTCCCATGCTAGGATCTTCAGAAGGAAACATAGGGTTTCGGGACACTTCCCGGTCACTAGCTCTGCTCTCTCTTAGGGCGGCATTCTTTGCCAATTCGAAAACTGTCTCACAGTGTTTCTCCCGATGACCTTCACACCCGCACTGGTAACAAGTCAAGAGTGGAGAGGGACAATTTGCACGAACATGTCCCTGACAATACAGTTGAAACATCTTCTCTTCTTATCAAGAATCAGCGATGCTGGTTTGGGATTTCCAGCGTTCACTCCCGACCGCGAAGATGGCGTTTTCGAACGACGTGAGGGCTTGGGAGCCTTAGTCTCTTCACCGCCCAGAAATTTTCCCGATATCCTCGGTCTCTTTGCTTCGCTCGTGGGCTCGATCACTGAGGAGATTTCATAGGATATCGTTTGATCTCGATACTCCTTCACTGTAGCATGGATAGTTGTCGTACGAACCACCTTGTCGCTTCCACTTCCGTCATCACACTTACGTCCTCCAAGGCTCGACATACTAATACAGATAGTACCGTTCAGCATTATCAAATAATCAGTCGTACAGTATACCACACTTATCAACACAAGGTTTAGTGAACATCTATAGAATAACGGTAATGTCGTAAAGCACAAAGTTTTCTGAAGTTAACTCCGGTCCTTCGACTAGGATGATCATTATATATATATGTGCTTAATGAAAACAAATTTTTGAAAAAGAGAGCGAGTCACGTTACGCCCAAAGCTTGTAAATATTGTCCTTCATTTGGAAGAGGGAGTTTATACAACGACTTTAAAAATTATTTTCGAGTAATGTATAAAAGAAAATTGAAAGTTGAATCGTAACTAATTTGAAATATTTCAAGTGTTGAGTTCCAAATACCACATTTGACATGACTACATTAAATCATGGGTTTTCACAATATTATAAAATTTCGTAGCACCACTTTAAAATGTTCGTGACATTACAGTACCGTGGGCCCCGCACCGGAACCCACCAGGCTGAAAACCATTTTTAAAACGTTCAAAATGTCAAAAGGCCGATGATGGTAGTATTTTCAAATAATCACATAAGTCATTTATAAAATATCAAATACCGTTATAAGAATACCGTCAAAACATGCAAGACAAAAATGCCAAAACTCGGTTTAGGGAATCGGTTTTACAAAAAAAAAATCAGTTTGCAAGATACCAAAAGCCATTTCAAAATACTCACGCAGCGGATAAAATTAACACTCAAAGATTTATTGCAATAAAATGTAGAAATTGGTAAGTACACTCGACTTCCGAAGCATACTACAACCATTCTCAATCGGACCGTATACGCATGTTATATCCTAAAACAATAATGTCACCAACAAGTTCCAACCCCTTGTTCGCATTAAACACATTAGCACGATATAATCAAATACGTATATAAGGGGACTTACGATCGGGAGGCTTACCATCATGGATTGCCTGAAGATGATGTCGGAACAACGATACTAATCACAACACTGACGCGCGCGACTTACACAGGACATAGACTTGACCCAACGGCCTAAGTTTTTCGCAAACCTAAGCTCTGATACCATAATTGTACACCCCCAGAATATGTCCGAAAATGTTACATGCCGTAGGCCCTTCTCACAAGGATCTACCAGGCTAAACTCCACTAGACTACATAATGATTGACCGACCGGGGTCAATCTAAATACAACGCAGACTGACAAGGTCATTAAACAATTCAGAAACTAATGAATTTTACATCTCAATGACAAAAATAAACTTTCACACAAAAGGGGATGACGACTCCATTCAATAAATGAAAACTACACCCGTGCAAGGGTGAATACTCAATCAAATGGGAAAATACCGACCAAGATGAAATAAAAGAAAAGACTCTAACTCTGGTGTGATTAGCATCGTTGCCCTCCATCTCCTTCCAAGCCAATCCTGTGACTGCTCCCGAGCTGCCAAAACCTGAGCGCATAACAGGCACCCACCTCCCGAAAACTCGGGGGTTAGCAAACTGGAATTTTGCTAGTGCAAGTACATAATGTTCAAGATATACGAATAATAACAACACAAAACTCAACTGCCGCGAAGCCTTAAAACCAACCATACATTCCCATAGTCAACACAGTATAGCACTCGCATACACAAGGTGAAAAATAATCACATAGTCATATTCTCTTTATGGAACATAACACCAATTAAACTTTAAACGAGCCCAATGAGTCAAAAGATTTAGTTTGAAAATCCATTTTTATAAAAGGAAAAGTATTTTGATAAGATAGTTGAAAACATTATTAATGAATCGGGCCGTCTTGGGGTTTAGAAAATCAAATGGGAATACTTTTAGAAATTAATTTCAAAAGCTCTCGGGTCCTTGACCCAACATAAGGAAAACAATTACACGAAAACCATGTCAATGTTACTCGGGGTCCTCGATCCAATTTATAGAACACTGTCACAAACGAAATCATTACAACATCTCACAGGGTTCTCAACCCAATCCAAGTAACATCACCACGAGAACAATCATCTCAATATTTCACAGGGTCCTCGACCCAATACACAGAATGGCACCACAATACAATCAAAGGCACAATCTCTCATTCGACATATCCTGCTCAAGACCCCCGATTAATTAACTCTCAGAGATTTCGTCAAACCTCCTTGGTTAATTAACCCTGATACCAACGCTTTAAAAACAAGTTGAAACAAACTTTCAAAAAATACGAATCGCGGTCTACAACAAGACAACATTTAAAAGTGAGTTGAAAGAATTTGAGATATGAACATCGTTCGGTAACGGGGTCTTAGCTATCACTCAAATACCCGTAACCAATAAGCCTTCCAGGCGCCTCCCTTGCGCACCTGTGTACCGGCGTTCACTCCACTATGTTGGCCGCTCCTTGAACATGTCACCGTGCCGGCGATCACTCCCGCAAGAGCCGCCCCTTGCGCGCGCATTAGGTAACACCGGCGTTCGCCACCCATATGTAGCCGCACATTGCAGCATACACCAGGCCGGAGTGCACGCCCCGCCCTCAGAGGTTCCCGGATATGACGTTTCTCACAACAAGTATCCACATTATTTTAGATATCAAGCACATAGACAAACGTCACAACAATTATCAACTCAGTACATCAAATCACACAATTTCTCCTCCAGTCCATAACCCCACAAATAAACAATAACACGCACGTTGTCAATCAAAACTCAATCACAATAAGCCTTCAAGCATAACCAACCAACACCGCACATATATCGCTATATTGCGACTCAACCGAATATATATATATATAAGTATAGTTCATCCATCAATCCAAGTTGAGTACGTCAACTATCCTCGATATTAATCACACAACATATGTATGTGTATATCTATATACATACATACTTACATATATATATATATATACGTATAACTTTATACATACATATATTTAGTATATAAATATATATAATTCACACACTTCGGCAACAATGATTTCACATAGTTATAATTCGTATATAAAGGTACTTGCCTCAAATCCAAAGCACGCGAAGCAACGGGAAAGCTCGACCGGAAACCCTCGAATCTTCCAACTAGGTTGAAAACACAAGAATACCGTAATCACTATAAGATCGATCGCAAGGAAGATGCAAAACACACGAAATTCTCAACAAGAATTCGTAGAGACGAAGGATCGAACACTTGGGGCTCAATATTTCCCCAAGAACAACAAGAACATAATCCGGACCCAAATACGGTAAGAAATACGAATCAAATCATAGGAAGAGAATCAATATAACCGATTGATGATATAAAACAACAAGAATCAAGAAGAACAATCCGAAACTCGAAGATTCAAGAAATATAGAGGAAGGGTTTACAAGATGTTTACCTCGAATCGAAGGCAAAGAACACGGATTAAGGATGTCAATCAACACCAAGAACTAAAGGAAGATGTAAACTTGGAGTTACAGGACTCCAAAATTGCTCCAAGATCGCCACAAGTCGTCACAGCCGCGGCGGAAATGAAGGAGGATGAAAAATGACAAACTCGGTCAGCCCTCCAATATTAATACCCGTAGAAGGATTACGTACATAAACGATAAGCTATTACGTACATTAGTAGGTTTACGTACGTAAGATATAAGACCTTACGTACGTAAGGTTCGCCCTTGTACTAATTAACGAAGACCCTTACGTACGTAATGCGAAGGGCTTTACGTACGTAAGGCCATGCTGATAACGTACGTTATACTTAAAATATAGCTTACGTAATGGCTTAGCAGTTCCTGAACTGTTAGGTTCAGCTCGTCGAGTACAAGCGTGACGAAACCGCGAAACGACAACAACAACACAAGACGAGGACATGCATACGAAGAGTGCAGAACGACGAACTCAAGGATCAAAATACAATACGATTCCGACTACCCGAAGGTTCGAAATACGATAAAAGAGTAATCACCCCCAAACTTTGGGATATTACGAAACGGCCCAAAACGCCCGTAAATCACGATATGGCATCAAGCAACCAGACTGAAGCTCACAACACGCAGAACGAAACATTATCAAAATGTCAAAACACTCGCAAGTGAGCTTCTGGAAACCAGAAAGATGCCAAAAACGAAAAAGTACCGAAAGAGAAAATCACGGGTATTACACATAAAGCACGCTACAATTAGAGTATAACGTACGTTAATGGTGTGTGTAGCGCACGCTATCGGGATCTATCAGCGCGCGCTAGCGTATTGGAACAGACAGTCCAGTGGGTACTGGACTGAGATGGAATAATTCGTAGCGCACGCTAAGAGTGTGTATAGAGTACGCAAGGGTTAGTTTGGTAACGCACGCTAATCATAGGGTAGCGCGCGCTAAGGATCAATCAGACCCGAAGACAGTAGGTTCTGGACTCCAGTATTCTGGATATCAACTATCAGGTAGCGTGCGCTAACACAAGGTTAACGCACGCTAATAAGAGACGATTAGCGCACGCTACCAAGGTATGTAGTGCACGCTATTGATGCAGGCAGCGGGTACTGGACTACCCGGTAAACCCACTAGCGCATGCTAAGCACAGGAGCTAGCGTGCGCTAAACTGGGTTTACTATATATAGGACAGTTCAGTCCGGTTTTCTTCACTTCATCATATCTTCTCCTCCTCCCGTCGGTTTTGGGTGATTTTGGGCATTACGTGAAGTGTTCTTTGAGCTGCATTCAACTATCATCATTTTCAAGCTTCTAGTTAAGATTATTCATCATCTAATCCTCTCCAACACACCAAATCAAGGTAAATAATTCTTGAATCTAGAATTTTGGGATTTGAGTGTTTTCCTTCCGATCTCTTCGTGTTAGATTGCTATTATGTTGGAATATGTTAGATATGGATTATCTACCTTGGATGCATATATTACTATGGATTTATTGGTGTATATTTTGGATTTGATGAATATTTGGGGAATTATTCAAGAACCCTTGGTGTTTGACTTTGGTTATTTTGGGGGTTTCCGATTGATGTCGTAGTAACTTAGAGTTGTGGTTTCCTATTGGATCATTGATGTCATTAATGAAGTTTTGTTTGATTGATTTACTTTTGGAGGTTGGTTTTCGATATAATTGGGGGTTAGTTGTAATCAACGGGAGAATGTTTCCAACGTATCCTTTAGAATGCCCCAATGAGTTTTGGTTATTGTTGTAACGACTTTTGAGTTGGTTATAATCGTGCTTGATACATATATTGAGCGTTTTTTGGTAATTATGTTATTCAAGGTTGTTCGAGTGACCGGTATTTTCCACTTAGGATGTTTGTTCGAGGAAGGACTTTCTTTACCGGTATTTGCGTAAGTTGATTCTTACTCGGTTAAAACGATACTCATTCATTTCGTAGTTGTTCATTCATACATATAATTCATTCATGATATATCAATCATGTTGGGACTTGTAGTTATCAAACTAATCATTTAATTCACGAGGAACGACGGTTCCAATCATTTCATTTGAAGCTATCATTCATTGAATCATTATTTCATCTCGGTAAGTCATTCTTGACCCTTGTCGGATTTTTATTCATTATTCCTCATCTCGATCGTTTTTGTTCTTGTGACCTTCCGGGATTGTATTACGTTGCCGGGTGGTGTATGTGTGGAATTTTTAGTCGGACACATGATGGTCATGTGTATATGCGGGACTCCGAACACATTGGACTATGCACACGGTAACGTGCCTCCATGAGACTAATTAGTCCAAGTTGCGGGTGTATATGCGGGACTCCGGACACTCGGCTACTTGTGCACTTGCACATTCCATTCGGGCGTACTATGATGCCCATCATTCAACTCAATTTCCTAATTCATTCATGTGATTATTGTATTTTGTTCAACTCTTGAGGATTGTTGTTCTGTGTAACTGACCCTGTTGGGGGATGTTGTTTTCAGGTCATGGCAAGGCAAAAGCACGGGAAGAGAACGTTGACGGTGAGGAGTCCCAGTGATACTAGTAGAGGGGCCCAGTTCTTTTCAGTCATTCATGTTTCTTCATTTTTATTTTCGCTGGAGATTTCCGTTTGGATATTCATTTTTATTTAGTGTTGTATATTTTATATTCATATAAAATATACATGTATTCTGTATTTCTTGGGTGTGTTGTACTTGTAACTCCTCATCGGACTAATTATTGATATAATGTGGTTCGGTACTACAATTATATTATTTAATTCATTAATTTTCATTCGCTTGGTGGGTCCTAGTTGGGGGTCCACGGTACTGTAATATCCGCCTAATTTGGGGTGTTACATGATGTCCATCTTTGAGCCACAAAGATTGGTCATTCATCCTCCATTTATGGTTCGGTGTGTTCGACGTGTTGCAACTGGTTGTTCATACGCCCGAGGGGTAAGTCCGAAAGTTGGGGTTATTTCCTTGAGATCCATCATTGTTGATCGTTTAGAGTTTATCATGTTGATTATATTCTCGGTCGTTGTTGATCCTTTGTTGATCGTGTTGGAGTTTATCACGTCGATGATATTCTCGGTAGATTTATTGGTCGATCATTGCTATTGATCATATGAGCATTTGGACTTGATGAACAAATTAAAAAACTCTCAAGTATACGAACCGCTTTTGTAGGAAGCGACAAGTAACTCCGAGGTCGATTTCACAAGGAGTTGGAAACGGTTTGAAGTTCGATTATGTTTGGCAAATAGTCGAATTAACAAAAGTAAAGTAAATTAAAACACGGTGAATGATTCGATAGAGAGGTAAGCTTGTAAAAACACAAGCGCAAAAATTAAATTAATCGAAGCGTTAAAAACACCGAATTTAAGGTTGGATTTCTAGAGAATACAATTATAAGAATGATATGGGAGTTTAGAATCACCGACACACACTTTATCAATTACTAGTTTCGATACTCAAAGAATTTATGGTTTGGAATTACCGATTGCTCACAATTAAAAGAAATCCGTTTGATGGCGGCAAATTCTAAAAATTGCGATTGTCCTTTACGAAAACAAGAGAAAATCCTATGATGGGGATGAATCCCTACTAACAATCGACTAGTCGACTACATTTGATGAGGTAAATCGCTAAAAGATCATAAAAAAGCTCAAGAACATTCACAATCACTTCTACCGGACCGTTTGATGGCGAAGACTGGTAAAAACCCTCGTGTATCTCAATACTAGCAACTTAGAATCAAGGTTTGATGATCTAAATCCTAAGTTCTCTTTAGGAATGGCAATGGGGCGCGTTCGGGGCGGGGCAGGCTATCCCCGTCCCCGAACCCGAAATCTGAATCCTGCCCCGTTCCCGCCCCGTTCCCCGTCGGGGATCTTATCGGGGCGTCCCATTTTGGCTACAGCATACCCCGAAACTCGCCCCATTCCCCATTCCCCGTTTTTGCCCTGTTTTATATGTTTATATAGAATTATATTATATATATATATATAATATAAAAAATATATATAAAATAATATATATAATATATTATTTGATAAAAAATATATATAATATATTATATATAAATATATATATATATATATAAAATATTATATATTATTTTATATATATTATTTTGCCCCGTTCTATATATATAAAAATATATAAAAAAATATATATATATATATAATATAATTATATATATAAAAAAAATATAAAAAATATATATAATATAATATCGGGGCGGGGCGGGGCGGGGCACGATCACCCTAGTCACTACCCAGAACCCCGAAAAAATCCTCGTTAACGCCCCGATCCCCGCCCCGCAACCCGATAATGTCTGCCCCGCCCCGCCCCGTTAAGATCGGGTTTCGGATTTCCCCGTCGGGTTCGGGTTTTTTTGCCATCCCTAGTTCTCTTGTGTCTAAACAATATTCGTGCACAATATCATCAAGAACACCGAGCAAAATGATAGAAAAACAAAAGAGGAATAATCTCAAACTCATACCCGGAAAATCAATCAAAACTCGCAATCAAGAACATGTGTGTGTTTACAACAGGAAATCTGCCCCTCCTAGCTGTATGTTGAAGATTGACATTAGAAAAGCTTATGATTCAGTCCATTGGAGCTTTCTTGAAGAAATGCTTACTAAGTTAAAGTTCCCACAGAAAGTCATCACTTGGATCATGAATTGTGTCACTACACCATCCTTTTCTCTCTTCTTAAATGGCAACAATCATGGCTTCTTTAAGGGGAAAAGAGGCTTGAGGCAGGGGGATCATATGTCCCCTCTTCTCTTTGTTATCTGCATGGAATATCTATCTAGACTACTGTACTTTGCCAGTGCTCAAGATGGGTATCAATTCCACTACAGATGTAAGACACTGAAACTTAATCATCTTGTTTTTGCTGATGATCTTATCCTATTTTGTAAAGGGGATGCTCAATCTATTATGCTTAATATGAGAGCACTAGCTACCTTTGCTCAAACTTCTGGTCTAGTGGCTAACACTGGAAAATCAGCCTTATATTCTTGTAATATGAATGAGGGGGAAAAAGAGGAAATCCTTTCTAAGACAAATTTTGCCGAAGATCACCTTCCATTTAGGTATCTTGAAGTTAAAATGAGTGCAAAGAAGCTCAGTAAAGCAGATTGTGATTTTATGTCTGACAAAATCATGGCAAGAATTAGGTCTTGGGGCATGAGGACTATCTCATATGCAGGGAGAACTCAGTTGGTGAATTTTGTGCTGCTGAATCTCCATAGCTATTGGGCTTCAATGTTCTTCATCCCTAAGAATGTCACTGATCAGGTGATTGCCATTTGCAGAAATTACCTCTGGTCTGGACAGGCTTATTCATCCAAAACTCCCCCTATAGCTTGGGACTTCATTTGCCGGCCAAAGAAAGAGGGGGGGTTAGGCTTTAAGGACAGTCATACCTGGAACCTAGCACACTTTGGCAAATATATCTGGAGCATTGCAAGTAAGACTGACAATCTTTGGGTGAAATGGGTGCATCATGTTTATCTTAGAAACAAAGATTGGAAGAGCTACTATCCTCCTATAAATTCCAGCTGGTATTGGAAAAATCTTTGTAAGGTGAAGGACCAATTTAGAACAGGATACTATCATGACAAATGGTTGTTCAACAAAAAGGGATATTCTGCATCTTCTGGATATAATTGGCTGAGAGGGAGTTCACAAGCTGTGCCTTAGGCAGGTTGGGTTTGGAATCGACTGAACATTCGTAAATGTAGCTTCATAACTTGGATGATCATGTGGAGAAGGCTACAGACGAAGAATAAATTGAAGAAATTTGGTATTATCTCTGATGATCTGTGCCCTTTATGTCAACAAGCAATTGAGACCATTGATCACTTATACTTTGAATGCCAGTACTCTCAGAAGTGCATTCAAGGTCTCCATCAGGTGCTGCACATTCATGAGGACATCAGGACCTTAGATGCACTTAATAGTTGGATCAGTAAACCTGTTAGTGGCAGATTCAAAACTCAAGTATTTCAGTCATGTTATGTGGCTTTACTGTACAATATTTGGATGCAGAGGAACAATGCAATATGGAAGATGGCCATTACTCACCCAACTAAGGTTGTTGATCTTGTTAAACAGCAATGTATGTGGAGGATCACCACTGTAATGCCTAGGAAAACTAGCCAGAATAGCAAACTATGGCTTTCTAATGTGTTTAGTTAGTTTATGTTATTGGTTGTTGCTCCTTTATGTTGCCCCGGTGGCTGTAATGTTTTGATTGTACCATACTTTGTTCGTTAATAATACTTATTACCTTTGCCCAAAAAAAGAACATGTGTGTGGTTCAATCTAAAAACCCATATAATAAGATTAGCTACTCATGATCATTTCAAAAATAATAGCAAAAATCATAGAATAAAACATGGTAGAAATCTTCCCTTGAGAAAATGAAATCAAAGCCCGAGGAAGGTTTGATGTTCTTCCTTCAAAAACGAACAAAATCTCCTTACAAGTGATGAGAATCCTTCACAAATTGTATTTCTTGATGTTTATAACACTAAAAAGCTGAGAAAAACTGAGTTTGGATCGTGTTTTGCGGCTTGGAGATGTTGGGTATAGGGTTTCTCTATATATACCCGTCAAAAATCGCCAAAAAGTGCAGAAAATCGCATTTTCTGCACACAGGAGGGTTGGACCCCGGTATGGAGGGCTGGGACTGCGGTCTGGGTGATTTTGGGGGGCGCTGTCATGCGGTCTGGATTTGGGACCGCGGTCCGGGTGCGGTCCGGGCTTGGATCGCGGTCTCAACTCTTCGGGCCGCGGTCCGGACTGCGTGGCCGTAGTCTAGAAGCCATATCTCCCTCAATACACCTCAAAATTTAGCGTATAATATACCATTGCGAATCTGATTTCACGAGGAATCCATACATATATATAACACATGCAAGTTCGAAGTAATGAATCTTGAAATTAGAAAATACGACCGATATTGCTTCAATCTTTATCGTTTTAGGCCCTGTTCTTGCTCTTAATCGTTATAAACTCCAATATTGGCCATAAAAGCGCATATTTCACCGCAATCTTCGTACGGCTACCTACAAAACAAAAACACAACATACCACGTGTAAAAAGAGCAAAAACACTTAAAACAAACGAAAGTGCGACTCGATAGAATAGAATGAGACGATCAAAAATCGACTCATCAGGATTGTACGTCGATGTTTTAGGACTTGTTATCATTGTTTTGTGTTAGTTGATCTACAAATATATTATGTGATATTGGGTTTGATCCAGATTGAGATTTCACGGTGCAATCCGACGACAGGATTTGGCACAGATAGTTCATTCCACACTTATGAGTTATGATGATGTTTTGGGGATTCTTGGTATTGTCTGAATACAGTACAGACGGTTGTAGTTGAGTTCATTTCGTAATTTGAGAATGCCCTTCAACATATCAAATCTTATGCCGATACTCGTCGTCTACCATTGGAATTGGATTTTGGAGACCATGTTCTACTCAAGGTATCGCTCACCAAATGAGTTTTTCGCTTCGGAAAAGGGGGAAACTTAGTCCGCGGTATATCAGACCATTTGAAATTTTAGACAGGGTTGGAGATTTAGCTTATCGCTTGGCCTTGCCTCCAACTTTGAGTCATGTCCATAACGTTTTTCATGTTTCTCAGTTGAGAAAGTACGTGCCGGATCCAAGTCATATTATCGACTATAATGAGATTGATGTAGCCGAGGATATTACCTTTCCAGAGATACCTGTGAAGATTCGGGAATGTCGTGAGAAATAGCCTCGGCACATAACCATTTCGTTGGTTAAAGTTCAATGATCGAGACATGGAGTCGAGGAAGGGACTTGGGAGATGGAAGAGAAAATGAGATCGGAATTCTAATACCCGAGATTTTCATTCTGGTTAATTTGAATTTTTTTTCAGACCGGAAATTTCTCGGATGTCGAGCGTTGGTATTATTTTCTCGATGATTGATTTTGTGTTTATGGCCTTATGTGGTGATTGGTTGTATGTTTTTTTCATTTCGAATCGATGCTGTTGTCCGCGAGCGTTTTGTCGTGTTCGTTCCGTGTGTTTTTGGAAATCGGGTCATCGGGCCTTGGCGGCTAGGCACTGGCCGGACAGGTACGGCAGGAACCGGCAGGGTGGGTGGGCACTGGCCGGACAGGTGCGGCAGGTACCGGCATAGCGCACGGTACTGCTGGAAGGCTGTGCGCGCTAACCGGCAGGTGTAGCGCACGTTATTCGGCAGCCAGCGCGCGCTGCGTGGATGGGCAGAGAGGCTTCTGAGGCTCTGGACTCCAGACGGATCGGCAGGTAGCGTACGCTACTGCCGGTCACTGCGCGCTAACCAGCAGGTGTAGCACACGCTATTCCGCAGCCAGTGCGCGCTACCTGGGCGAGCGGATTTGTCCATGAAACTCTGGAGGGGGTTGACTGGCACATGTGGCGGGTCCCGGCCGGCCCATTAGCGTACGCTACCGGCACTCTGGCACGCGCTAATGCGCCTGTACATATATATGACCGAGCAGTCCTGTTTCCACCCATTTTTCACTTCTTCTCTTTCCTTTCTGCGGCCAGAGATTTGGTGAACAAGGAGACATGTTGTTAAACAACAAATCCATGAAGTTCCTGAGTTCATATCATTGATTAATCATCCCATAACCTCCTCCGATCGGCCGAATCAAGGTTAGTTTTCCTAAAATCTTAATTTTGGAAAATTTGGGGATCTTGATAGATTTCGTTCATTCGAGCCATATTAACTCATATTACTGATGGATAATCGAAGATTAAGTTGTATTCTATCAATTTCATCATGTTTCCACGGTCCTATCATTACCGATTCGTCGTTTAAATGAGATCGCAATTGACGCCTTCAAGGTGTCCGGGAAAATGCCACAGAGGGAGATTCGGTCATTTTACGATGTTTTTCCTCGTGTGATTGATTGTTTATTTGATGATAGGATATTAGGGACGAATTCCCTATAAAGAGCTGGTGTTGAACTATTCCGATCATCGTTTTCATTGGAGTTCCGGATTTTTCCGATCGACCGTATTTTTCGGAGTATTCGCGAAAGATTACCAAGGCAAGTACCTTGATATACGAATTATAACTATATAAAATCATTGTTGCCGAAGTGTATGAATTTATACGGATATATATATATATATATATATATATATATATATATATATATAGTGGCGGGTTCTATGCAGTACCAATATTAGATGCAGTACTTTACAGTACTAATTTATGCATGAGTTTTGTACTAATTATGCATGAAATATGTGCATTTCGTGCATCAAAATTTCAATGCATTAAAATATGCAATATATGCATCAAAATATCGATGCATTAAAATATTAAATTATATGCATCAAATATATTGCATATTTTAATGTATTGAAATTTTGATGCATGAAATGCATATATTTCATGCGTAATTAGTACAAAAGTCATGAATAAATTAGTACTGTAAAGTACTGCATCTAATATTGGTACTGCATAGAACGCGTCCCTATATATATATATATATATATATATATATATATATATATATATATATGTGTGTGTGTGTGTGTGTGTGTGTGTGTGTGTGTGATAAACATATGTATGTATATACGTCTATAGATATATATGCATATGTCGGTGAATGCCGAGTGATGAATACTAATACTAGTTGACGTACTCAACTTGAATCAAAGTATGAACTATATTTATAGAAATAATATAGTAAGGTTTATATATTCGGTTGAGTTACAATATTAGGATATATGTGCGGCGTTGGTTGGTTATGCCTGAAGGCTTATTGTGTTGAGTTTGATTGATAACGTGCGTGGTGTTGTTTATCTGGATGGTTATGGACTGACGAATAATTTGTGTGAATTGGTGTACTGATTTGATAATTGTTGTAATGATTGTCTGTGTGCTTGATGTTTGAAACAATGTGAATACTTGTTGTGAGCGACGTCGTATCTGGGAGCCTCTGAGGGCGGGGTGTGTACTCCGGCCTGGTGTACGCTGCAATGAGTGACTCCGTATGGTTGGTGATTGCCGATGTTTACCTGAATGCGTGTTCAAGGGGCGGCTCTTGCGGGAGTGAACGCCGGCGCGGTGACATGTTCAAGGGGCAACCAACATAGTGGAGTGAATGTCGGTGCACAGGTGTGCAGTAGAGGCGCCTGGCAGGCTTATTGGTAACGGATATTCGAGAGACAGCTAAGACCCTGTTACCAAACGATTTTCATATTTCAAAGTTCTTTCAACTCATTTCAAAATGTTGGTCTCGATATAGACCGCGATTCGTGTTTCTGAAAGTTTGTTTCAACTTGTTTTTAAACGTTGGTATCAGGGTTAATTAACCAAGGATATTTGACGAGATCTCCGAGGGTTAATTAAACAAGGGTCTTGAGCAGAATTTGTCGAAATGAGAGGCTGTGTCAATAATTGTGCTGTGATGATATTCTGTGGATTGGGTCGAGGACCCCGTGAGATGTTGAGATAATTGATCTTGTGGTGTTATTATTTGGATTGGGTCGAGAATCCCGTGAGATATTGTAATGATTCGCTTGTGGTAGTGTTCTATAAATTAGGTCGAAGACCCCGAATAACGTTGTAATGGTTTTCTTGTAAAATTGTTTTCCACATACTAGGTCAAGGACCCGAGATATTCTGAAGTTATTTTTCCAAAGTATTTCCATTCGATTTTCAAAACCCCAAAACAGCCCGAGTCAATAATAACATTTTCAAACTATCTTATCAAAATATATTCTTTTTAAAAAGGGGAGGTTTTCGAACTAGATCTTTTGACTCATTGGGCTCGTTTAAAGTTTCGTCGGTGCTTTTTTCCTTAAACAAAATTTGACTGTGTGAATATCTTTCACCTTGTGTAAGTGAATGCTTTTCTGTGCTGCTTGTGTGAATGTGTGGATAATGTTAAGGCTTCGCGGCTGTTGAATTTTGTGTTTATATTTTTTGTATATCTTGTATATTATGTACTTGCACTAGCAAAATTCCAGTTTGCTAACCCCCGAGTTTTCGGGGGTGGGTGCCTGTTATGCGCTCAGGTTTTGGCAGCTCGGGAGCATTCACGGGATTGGCTTGGAAGGAGATGGAGGACAATGATGTTAATCACACAAGAGTCTGAGTCCTCCCTTTTGTTTCATTTTAGTCAGTATTCCTCTTTTGGTCGAGTAGTCACCCTTGCACGGGTGTAGTTTTCATTTATCAAATTGAGTCGTCTTTCCTTTCTGCATTCAAGATTATTATTGCCGTTGAATTGTGGACCATGTTGGTCTATGAATTGTCTTATGACCTTGTCGATCTGTTTTGTAATTAATTTGACCTCGGTCGGTCAATCATTGAGAATCTTTTGGAGTTTAGCCTGGTAGATCCTTGTGAGAAGGGTCTACGGCATGTGACATTATGGTGTCGATGCTTAGGTTTGTGAAAAACCTAGGCCATTGGGTCAAGTCCATGTCCTGTGTAAGTCGCGCGCATCAGAGTTGTGATTAGCATCGTGGTTCCGACATCATCTTCAGGCAATCCGTGATGGTAAGTCTCTCGATTGTAAGTCTCCTTATATGTGTATTTGATTATATTGCACTAATGTGTTTGATTTTGAACAAGGGGTTGGAACTTGTTTGTGATATTATTGTTTTAGGATATAACATGTGTATACGGTCCGAGTGATAATGGTTATGTAGTATACTTCGGAAGTCGAGTATATTTATCGATTTCTACATATCATTAGAATGAATTTTTGAGTGTTAATCTTATCCGCTGCATGAACATTTTAATGTAGTGTTTTGAAATTTTCTAACATTGTGAAAACATATTATTTAATGTCGTCATGTCTAATGGTCACGTATTTCGGTGAAAAATCCTTTCGATTAAACATTTTGGTAGAAGAGGAGAGATTTTCAAATTGTGGTATTTGGAACTCAACACTTTTGAAATATTTTAAATTAGTTATGATTCAATTTTTCAATTTTCTTTTATACACTTAAAAATAATTTTTAAAAGTCGATGTATAAACTTCCTCTTCCAAAATAAAGGACAGTATTTACAAGTCTTGGGTGTAACGTGACTCGCCCTCTTTTTCAAAAAAAAAATTGTTTTCATTGAGTGCATAGTGCATACATATAATGATCGTCCTCATCGAAGGACTGGAAGTTGACTTCAAAAAACCTTGTGTTGATAATTGTGGTATACTGTACGACTGATTATTTGATAATGCTGAACGGTACTATCTGCATTAGCATGTCGAACCTTGAAAGACGCAGACGTGATGATGGAAGTGGAAGCAGTGAGGTGGTTCATACGACAAAGATTCATGCTACGGTGAAGGAGTATCAAGATCAAACGATATCCTATGAAATCTCCTCAGTGATCGAGGACATCTGGAAAATTTTTGGGCGGTAAAGAGACTAAGGCTCCCAAACCCCCACGTCGTTCGAACACGTCATCTTCGCGGTCGGGAGATGTAATATCCGCAATTTCGGATTTCCGGTAATTTTCTTTTTTTGGCGTAGGTCCGTTTTGGCGACTCGCTTGGGACCGTTTCATCATTCTGAGAATGATTAATTCTGTACTTTTTGTCATCCGAGTTCGTTTCGGTATTGTTTTGTTGAGTCCCGTGTTTCTTAACGACTTTTTCACACTCGAGTTCGACTTTGTAAAATCACCATAAATTCTTGGAAACTCCAAAGATTTTGAATCTTTTCAATATTGTAGAGCATCAAGTTAGCATTCCGATGGTTCAAACGGTGAGTCAATCGGAGTCCGGACGAGAGAGTTATGGTCGAAATAGATCAGACACTCATTTTCCAGTTTTGGCCGAGCAGCCTGTACCGTGAGCCACGGCACATGCCGGCAGGGCCGCGGCACACTGCCGAGTCACTGCCGCGGCACACCCGTCCGGGCCGCGACACACTCATGTTTCAATTATCGGCCAACCCCTCTGTACCGTGAGCCGCGGCACATGCCGGCACTGCCGAGTCACTGCCGCGGCACACTCGTCCGGGCAGCGGCACGCTGCCGATCACTGGGGCATATTCGGCCCTGTGCCGCAGCACACTTCGGCTGGGCCGAGGCACACAGTGCATATCAGCCTATTTAAGGCCAGCAAATGTTTTTCTTCAGCCATTTCTCACTCGTTTTCTTCCCTTCCGCGACTGGAGATTGGTTAATCATGGAGAGATGTTGTTGGACAATCAATCTATCAATTCTTGGAGTTCATATCATCAATCATCCATCCTATAACATCCTCCAATCTACCGAATCATGTCAAATTTCCTAGAAATCTAGTTTCGGGGAATTTGGGTATTTTGGTTGATTTCGTCCGTTTAATCCGATTTAACTTAGGATTGTGATGGATTGATGATTATTTAGATGTATTATATCATTTCCTTTATTATTCCATTGTTGGATCGTATCGATTCGTTGTTTTGGTCGAGTTCTTGATCGACGCCTTGAAGGTGTCCGGTAAAATATCATAGAGGGGTTTTCGGGTGTTCTACGATTACTCTTCCTCGTATGATCGATGATTTGTTTATTATATGTTGTTAAGGTCGAGTTTCTTGCGAAGAAACCAAGTTGAACCCTTCCGTTCGTTGTCGTCTTTCTTTTCGATAGCATCGGGCGTTTTGAAGCTTTCCGGTGGAACCGTGTTCGTTGGATTACTTGCGTGCCGATATCGAGGCAAGTATCTTATTATACGACTTGTATCTTGCGACTAGTAATCACATATGATATTTATGATGATTTTGCTTGCCTTCGTAAATATGTTCCGTTTGAATTGGTTGTGTATTCCGAAATTTAAAGGCTTTGTGATAATAGTGTTATATTGGTATACGTGTTAGGTGTTGTGACATTTGTGCAGGATTGCGAAGTACATATGGATAGTTGTACACTTGGTTGTGCAATGTATTGTGTATCGAACGTGTGTTATGTTGGTTGTGTGTCGTTGATTGATGATAGTTTTGTTGAGAGTATTGAGATTGTGTTATGTGCGTGTGATGTACGATTTTGTGGTGATCAACGTGATTGACTAACTGTGCTCATTGTTGTATGTAATGTGAATGTGAATGTGGTGTGCTGGAACGCTAAGTTCACTCGTGCGGGTTCGACGGGGCCTACGAGGATTCATGGCACAGGTCCATGGTATCAGAACTTAGTGTGTGGTGCTGAGGTCCAATCGTGCGGGTCTGACGAGGCCTACGATGATTCATGGCACAGGTCAATGGGATCAGGGCACAGTACGTCCAACCGTGCGGGTTCGACGGAACCTACGGTGACACGTGACACAGGTTCACGGGGTCGGGACTGGTTGTGGTGATTGTTGTGTTGGCTCAATCCGTGTGGGTTGTTGAACCTACGGAGACTCGTGGCAAGCAATCACGGAGTCATGAGCATGATTAATTGTTATGATTGGTTAAGTTCGTGTGGGTTGTTGAACCTACGGAGACACGTGACAAGGGATCACGGTGTCACGAATTATGTTTTGTAAATCAAACTTTTTGTAAGAAAGTTTTAAGAAAAGAATGTTGGGCCGAGCCCCACGAGATTTATGGAAATGTTTTCCTACTGTAAATTGTTGAAATATAATTTGAGATTTGGGTTAAGACCCTAAGATTTTCGAAAGGTTTTGAAATTCTAAAAATTCCCGAGGTGATAATTTTATTTTTGAATGCTTCATAGCTTATCTTTCCTTGTGAAAACCTCCCGGGGATATTTTGATACTTGATTGTTATATTTGATTCACGATTATTACTTGCTTGTTATATTTCGTATGGTTTAATACTTGCACTAGTAAAACAGTGGAGTTTTACTAATCCCCAAGTAATCGGTGGGTGGATGTCTGTTATGCGTCCAGGTACATGCAGATTTAGGGGAGCAGTCACAGGATTGGCACAAGAGGATGACGAGCTGCGATACTAATCATGAGTCGAGAGTTGTTTGATTTTTGTTGTGTTGTTAGAGTTGATTTCAGTCTTCTGTTGTATTGTATTTCGACCCATGTGTGGGTAATGTCGTTTAAGTCAGTTTTGTTGATTGGGGTTGTGTGACCTCATCGGTCTGTGTATTCACGTGTAAGTGACCATAATGGTTTGTATTATTTTATTGTTTGACCCTGGTCGGGAAAGCATTTGGTTGTTTATGGATGTTTAGCCTGGTAGATCCTTGTGGAAAGGGTCTACGGCGTGTAATATTCCCATATGGTTTTGGGGGTGTTACATTTATGGTATCGGAGCTTAGGTTGCGGAAACCTAGGCTGTCGGGTCGAGTCGAGTCGTGGTTTGTCGAGTAATGTGTTGTTTTGTCGTTCGAGTCTTCAGGTGACAAGTTGAGTTGTGCGTAGTCACGTGTCGGATATGTTGTCGGATGAGATTAGTATCGTGGGCGACCGTCATCTCCGTGCGGCCTGTGGACGTAAGTCTCCTCTTTTATGCGAAGTACCTGTGTATCATGATTTTATCTAAATGAGTTAATTGCGGTGCATAATTTTATTTGCACAGTGTTGTGAATATAGTTGTATTTAATACCTGTGACATATAGTATATGTATAAAACTGGGACTATTGTTATTTTACCTTTGAACCACTGTGAGGGGTGGTATGTTGTGAAAATTGAGAACCTTGTTGGGTTTCGAATAAGGTATCGACGATTGAGTTCGTGAGAAACTCCGAGGAATGGTTTTGTTGTATGTTTAAACTAGATGTTGTGAGATGTATTCAATTGGATTGTGCATGTTGGACTGTATTCCTTTTTCCACTGCATGAGTTCTTTTGTAATGGCTTTCGGTATTTTACCTGCTGAGTTTTATTTTGAAAACCGATTCCCTTAACCGAGTTTTTGGCATTATGGCCTTGATCGTTTTGGCGAAATTCTTATGACGGTATTTAGTATTTTGTAAATGGCTTTTGTGAGTTTTTGAAATATTACCGCCATCGACCTTTTTGGTGTTTTGTAAATGGTTTTTAGCCTGGTGGGTTCCGGCGCGGGACCCACGGCGCTATAATGTTCCGTGTAATTATCTGAAATTTTTGGGCATTCTAGCCCATTGAATTATCTTTAAAAAATTTGAGTACCTTAGAAAATAAATTTCGATACGTACTTTTAAAATGAATTATTTTCTCGTGGTACATCCAAGGTGCCACAATATGTTTCAAAATTCTTCTACCTCGAGGACCAAAATGTTTTGAGATATTTCCAATGTTTTAGAAACACTTTTAGTTAGACCTGAGGGTCGAATATTTTCAAAAGTTTTTCACGAAAAGAAAGTGTCCTCATTTTTATCGAATGCAAAATAGTTTTCCAAAGTCTCGATAACGATGTTTCACGATTGTACTTTTTTTGAAGGGTGATACTCAAGATCAATCGGTGTTTCCAAAATTATTTTCAAAAGGAGGTTTTCGTTTTTAAAACCTATCAATTCCCGTTTGAAGGCTGGGTATGTATGTATGATGTTCGCATTGTCGTTATGATGTTTGCTCCTGAGTATGATCGAATTGGTGGCATGAACGTCGAGGCGTTGCCACGCATTTGTTGTACTAGCCCTCTGTGAGAGGTGTGAACTGTTGTTTACTGTTTATCGCCTCGTGGTGATTTGCATGTTGTCGCACGAGTGTGAGATGTTGAAGCTTGAGTTTGTACGTTTGTGTACATGTGTGATTTGTTTCATAATGTTTGTAATTATGTGCTGGTTATCGTTCGGGCCGTTGAGGTCGCCGAACGATACTGTCGTTGTTGTAGTGTTTGTGTGTGTATTACTTTACGATGGTAATCGTTGTATATGATATGTGTTATGATTCTTTGTTGTGCTGAGTTGGCATCTCCGCTATATTGTTTTGCGACGTTATGCCCCATTGTATCTAGCATTTGTATTTTCGGTATGCCGAGCCGAGGTGTTTCAACCGTAATGTGCCGGGGCATGCACGTGTAAATTGTCCTTCTCGTCAGTAACGCGTTTCAAGTGAGGACTCGAGGGACACCGAATTCAGTTTTGTGAATTGGCTACTGAGACTTTCGGAGTTCGCGCATCAGCACAGATATCAGGATCGGCTCTGAGAGACCCATGGGAGATTTTCCTGTCGGATGCTTTTTGTGTTGCTACCTTGTTTCCGTTGTTGTGAGTTGCGGGGACGACATTTCTTTTATAAGAGGTCGGATGTAATACCCGTACTATATTTGACTTCTGCAGTTTCTCCTTCTAAATTCTATCGACTTGCACGTGTTCGTCGATACTTTTTGAACTTGTTTGATGTCTCAGTTGTCATCGTTAGAACTGGTTGTGACCTTGTTTCAGATCGACCTGTTTGTCATCGTGACCTTTTCGAGTTCGGTTCGATTCTTGTGAACCTTGTTTGGAAGTAATATCTTTCACTTTCTACTAGTTCTTTTAATGTGTGGAGTTGAAGTGGGGACTTCGGAGTCATTGTTCGACTGTTGTCATTCGATCATTGTTGTTCGATCGTTGTTGTTCGATCATTGTTATTTGATCATTATTGTTCGATCATTGTTATTTGATCGTTGTTGTTCGATCATTATTATTTGATCGTTGTTGTTCGATCATTGTTATTTGATAATTGTTGTTCGATCATTGTTATTTGATCGTTGTTGTTCGAACGGGGTTGTCTGACTGTTGTTGCCTGATCTCGTGCTGCGAAGAATTGTCGTTCACCGTTAGTCAACTGTTTAGAGTGTGGCTAAGTGGGTCACCGAGCGGTGCATTGTGAGACCGTTGCCAACATGTTCGGGAATTGGGTTTTCGTTCCTACTCGGGGAGTGCCTGGTGGTGTCCCGTGATGTAGTTGTGTATCGTACTTCGTGCTGTAGTTCGTGTAGAAATTGATATTTGTTGCGTGAACTTTTTGGTTTTGTTTGTATTCTACCATGATGTTTTATTTTAAGTTTCGGCACGAAACTTATTTTTAATCGGATAGAATGTAATGTCCGGTATTCTAGTTCTCTGTTATCTTGAATTGTCTGTGTCTTGACGTCGGACATTTTCTTGTTGACGAGAATCGGAGTGAATTCTATCATAATACTATATTTGTTTCTACCGCATAGTCGTTGTGGTCGGGTGCGACTTGTTGTCGCGCGCGTTTCTTTGATTAAATGTGTGCATGTGATGCGTCGTTAATTGCTCGTTATTGTTTTGAATCATTGTCAGTGGCGTTGTTATGGTCGTCGTGGGGCGTATTTTCACATTGTATGTTCTTTCGCGTTGCTTGTAACGTTTCGCCGTTGGGCGCGATTTTTTTTTCGGTTCTTGTGTATCTCGTTGAGTTTTCCTGGTGGGATATTGCTTCTCCCTACTTGATTTAAGTTTCGGGACGAAACTTCTTTTAAGGAGGGTAGAATGTAATATCCGCAATTTCGGATTTCCGATAATTTTCTTTTTTCGGCGGAGGTCCGTTTTGGCGACTCGCTTGGGACCGTTTCATCATTATGAGAATGATTAATTCTGCACTTTTTGTCATCCGAGTTCGTTTCGGTATTGTTTTGTTGAGTCCCGTGTTTCTTAACGACTTTTTCACACTCGAGTTCAACTTTGTAAAATCACCATAAATTCTTGGAAACTCCAAAGATTTTGAATCTTTTCAATATTGTAGAGCATCAAGTTAGCTTTCCAATGGTTCAAACGGTGAGTCAATCGGAGTCCGTACGAGAGAGTTATGGTCTAAATAGATCAGACACTCATTTTCCAGTTTTGGCCGAGCAGCCTGTACCGTGAGCCACGGCACATGCCGGCAGGGCCGCGGCACACTGCCGAGTCACTGCCGCGGCACACCCGTCCGGGCCGCGGCACACTCATGTTTCAATTATCGGCCAACCCCTCTGTACCGTGAGCCGCGGCACATGCCGGCAGGGCCGCGGCACACTGCCGAGTCACTGCCGCGGCACACTCATCCGGGCTGCGGCACGTTGCTGTAGGTGACAAGTCGTCCAGAAACAAGTCTAGAGGGGGGGTGAATAGACTTGTAGAAACTCTTGAACTCTTTTTCACGAAGAGTGAGTTTCTTCAGCTGATGATCAAACAAATGACTAGGAGTCGTTTGTTCTTGGATATGTGCGGAAGTCAGCTGATGACGAATATAAATTAACTTAATGAAACACTTAACAATGGATGCAGCAGTTAGAGTATGATGCAGTAAACAAGAATAACACAGTGCTTATAGTGGTCTCGGAGGTGGGGTAATCCTCTACTAATCCACTTTTCTCCAAACCATGGAGATGAATTCACTATAATTTTCAACCGGATAAAGATTACAGTGATTCACAACACACTACAACAGCTTCCAACCAGTGGAATTCCGTGCCGTTGTATACACACTTGACTGCCTTGCACCTCTTGATCCTCGATCCTCGGATGCCTTTACAGTCTGCTACTTCAACCAGTGAAGTACCCCGTACTCAAGATTTAAAGACAAGAGTGTTTGTCTTCTCCGACTAAAGAGCTTCCTTGAATATGAACTTTTTGGATCTGCTCTTTTTCACGATGCTATTTGATTGCTTGAGATTGCTTTGTTTTCTTTGATCGCTAGAGTATATGTTCGCACCGGTGTTTGCTCAGTTTCAAATCTTCGGATATATATAGATCACGATCTCTGAGCTTCTTCCTTGTAGCCGTTGCAAATCTTTGAACAAATCCGTCCGTTGGAGAGAGACTTCATTGTTTAATCTTTTCTGAACGTTGCAAGGCTGGATTCCCATTGTTTTATTTTATCTTCCGACCGTTGTGAGGACTTATGCATGTGAGCACCGAATCTTTTGAATATAAAAGGATTAAAGTCTTCACGGTGGGTCAGGATGATTTAAATAAATCATATCTCTTGCGGGAATCACTCCAATTTGTCTCTTCACGTTGCATGTGAGCTTTCCGTAATATTTGACTTTTCAAAGCATGCTGACGTGGACTTGGAGTACTAGGCTGTAGTTGAGTAGGCTGTGGTGCAGCTTACATCTTTGCAGGTAGGTCCTCTTGGCTGTATACTGTTTGAGACTTGTCTGATCAGGTGACTTCCCTGAGGTTCCTACCGCATCTGGTCAAACTTCTCCGACAAATTTTTAGTTGACTGGGCTACTCGATTGAGTCCTTGTATTTCTACGATGGACTAGACTGTACTTTAGTACTTAGCCGATTTTCAGCCTAACTAACTTTGGCCTATAGAAGACACTCATTTGGTTCTTCTTTACATTTTGCCAATTTTATACTTAACACATTTTGGCCTATGGAAGATACTCATTTGGTTCTTCCTTACATTTTGCCAATTAATAAACATTTGATTTTAAATTAATGACATCATCAAAATCTAACAAGTATTCCTAACAAATTCCCCCTATTTTGATAATGGCAAAACTAAGTAAGAAATCAAATGACCAAGTCTGCACTTAAGTGCAAGACAAAACTGAGATCAGTCTAATATTGAGACAACTGGAAAATTGTCATTCAACAGACTGTTCATAAAATTTTCTGACTTATCATTGAAATTATACAAGATTGTTTTAAGTACAGAAAAATAAAATTACAAGTAAGAAAATAATTTAAGGTCATCTGCCTCTTCCTCTGCCTCTTTGAATAGCCGCTTGTGTCCGAATGGTTTGGCTCCGATAGGTCTTACCTTGACCGGAGCAAGGCCATACTTTCTCTTCACAACCGGTCTGCGAAGTCCCGCTCCCGCCGAGATCCGAATTTGTTCTCAAGGCAGACTAGCTTGATTTCCTCCTGAAGTTGTAGCTCATCAAGTTCACCATCCATGCGGATTGGTGCTTCTTCAGCTCTGAATTTAGGGATCATGGGAAATGCATTTTGCTCTTTTGCGTACTTCTTTAGAACAGCCCAAAGCTTAGGATGAACCTCTTCCATCCAGTTTATGAAAATCTCCTGTGGGGAGAGTTTGTCATCTTGAAGTAGTTCCCAGACATAAAAGTCTATGATAAACTTCTTCCTAGCAGCTCCCCATATTTCAAGAGCTTCAAGTGGGCAGAAATCTTCAACATTCCATAGCTCCAGACCTTCCCATTCAAGAGTAGGTTCAAAGCCGCCTCTGGTCCTTCTGCGCTTCCCTTCAGGCTGGTCAGCCTTGTCTTCTTGATCTACAGCTTCCTTCCTTTTTAGGCTAGAGGGTCCTTCAACTGGGACATCCCGCTTTTTCTTACTTCGATTTCTCTCTTCCCCGAATCCTCTCTTCCCCTTTTGCCAAAGATCAATGAGTGTTGTCAATTGTTGCTCCATGCGGCTCATCCAATCGACATGCCAAAAGGCATCGTTGTTTGTAGGAGGAGGAGGCCGAGGGATCTCTCTCAAGCAGGTGTCAATCTTTGCATTAATGGTCTCAAGGTCGGGAGTGACTGAGTTGATAGCGACTCCCCAATGGTGTCTCTCGACAATTTGCTTGATCACTCGGTCATGGTAGGGATAAGCGAGCCGATGGGGAGTGTTCTCCGATCCTTCAAAGAATGGAGCCACTAGGCTGCAGGCTCTGGCCGCGGCCGGTAGGTCGATTGAGTCTTCTCCGGGGTCCCCGACTGAGTCCTCTGCCTCTCGCGCTTCAGCCGGTGTACCGGGGAGGTACAACAATCCTATCTGCAGCTTCGTTGGTAGGCTCTGGCTCCTTCTCTGGCTCCTTTTCTCTTTCTTCCTCTTTCCCTTCTTCTTCTTCAGATTTCTCTTTTTCTTCCTCCTCATCTTCTTCTTTTTCTTCTCCAGCCGCCACACCAGCTCCTCCTTCACCTCCATCATCATTATTATCATCATCATCATCATCATTTTTCTCATCATTATCCTTCTCCTTTTCTCTTTCATCATCTTCATCCTTCTCCTTATCTTCTTCTTCTTTTTCCTGCTCCACTTCTTCTCCTTCTTCATCTTCTTCATCATCCACTTCTTCTGTTTTCTCAATCTCCTCTGTCTCCTTTTCAACAGGTATGTTTTCTTCAGATTCTTTTTCTTTTTCATCCTCTTCAACCAAATTGATGATTTCATTTTCTTCATCAACTTCTTCTATCCTAATTTCCTTTTCTACTTCCTCCTCGTCCTCCTCTTCTCCAAAGCTACCATCAAAAATACTGAGCATTATAGAGTGGATAAAATGGTCCATGTTTGTCTCAAAATGTGACATGAACCAGTTATCCTGGAGGAGTAAGGCTAAATCTGACTCTTTGCAAAAATCAGTCAGAACATCCTCCGTGGCTTGGGGGTATTCCCAACCACTAGTTTCAACAAAAATTTGAAAATTTGTAAAGGACATGGTTTTAAGAGTTTTCCACTCTTGAAAAATATTTACGAAAGAGTGTTTTTCTGCTTGTGGCTTGACAAGCTGAAGTTGTTCTATGGAGAGATTAAAAGTATTATTTTCTAAAAGATTGAATGTGTAATCTGCTTCAGGGATAGATATAACAAGACCTGCTTCCTCTTCTTCGGTCATGTACACTGGAGGAATAATAGCAGGTACAATTCTAGTTTCGGTATCTGGTGCAGGCTGGTCCGGATGAACTGGTGACTAAACTGATGGGCTGGTATAGTGCTCAGGCTGCTCTCCTTCGCTGAACTGCAGCTTCCTTGGCCTCTTTGGAGAGGGTTCAGGTGATGACTGCAGGTTGGAAGGTCCTTCTGGGGCTGGTCCCCTTCTCTTGAATCGGATGGCGATAGGTGTATCGTCAGACTCATTCTCGGACTCGACTGCAGTTCCGATCTCAGCTGCAGGTTGGTCCGAGTCTGATAGATCGTATCTTGGGCAAAAGCTTGAGTCTGGCAAATCCTTCAACAACCGGGCCGCCTCCGGTGACTCCAACCTTCTTCTTATCATGGTCCATGTGACCAAGCCTCTTGTTTGGGTGGAAAGGGTCAATGTTTCCCTTGGCCACTCCGCACTCCAAGAACCAACTAAGATGCGTTTGAACGCCAACTTAGTCTTGAACTTCTTCTCTCCTCGAGCCATTCGACCTTGTTCACCTCGCGAACAAGTTGCACGAAAATGTAATCGCCCAATCAACTTCCTCTCGTTGAATTAACGCACCCAACACCATGAATTTTGAAGATGATAGTTGGTCATAGCTTCCTGCCATTCCCATGACTATTTTGTTTGTGATGTCCAAAGCAACTCGATAGACCCTTTTCAACTCATTTCTCTTAGCGGTAAACTTCAATTTCTCAGGGACATTTTCGAGCTTAATCGTCTTCCACGTTTCGGCGGGTGATTGTTTGAGCGCTTCGACCGCCAAACCGCGATGTTTCATCCCGAATACAGAGTGAATCTTCTCTGTATCTATGGTGACTGGTACTCCACCGACCTTGCTCTGAATCCCGTGCTAAATCAGGTAAGCGTTGCGATAAAATTCAACCACATCTTCCTTGAACAAGTGTTGAGGGTTGATTTCGAGAAACGGGTAGATTCCGTTCAGTTTCATCGCCCGGATTAAGTCGAGCATATCAAAGTCCTCTAGATTTGCTTCCAGTAATCCTTCGAAATCGACGACCATGGAGAAGATGACCTGGTCCTTCATTGCCTTCAAGTTTGCTCCGTCAAAAGATGCCATTTCTGCAAAAAGATTTTAGGATTTAGTGTATATTTTGCTCTGTAAATTTTTAGGGTTTCTGAACGCGTAAAGAGTAAAGTGAAAAGGTTTCTTCCTTATAAAGAAGATGAAAGGACGTTTGGATTAGTTTATTATAAATTTAAACGGTGGTACGCCTTTTCATATTCTTTTGAATTTAAAATTTGACGGTTGATTCTGATTGGCCACCGTAGAGGTTAATTAAATTGGCGTGTGACGCGTGTATTTAAAATTGCCACTAGGCTTATAAAATGTATTTTTAAATGCTATTTCTTAAGCCAAAATAATATTTTAAATATGACAGATAATAATTAAAAATTTAGAGATTAGTTTAGAGAACTTAGCTGGTCTGATTCGTTGACTGTTGACCGCTCTGCTACAGGTGAGTTTGATCTCTCGCCTGGTATTCTGTACAGCTAAGTTGCTTCGACTTGCCTTTGTCTTCTCGCCTGCATCAGCTTAGGCTGATTCTGAGGGTCCGTCCTTCCTTCAACTTGCTTCAGAACTAGATTCCCAATCTAGTAATCCAAGGTCTCTGCTAAGCTCTAGGAATCTTTCTTCTGGCAGGGGTTTGGTGAAGATGTCGCCTATTTGGTAGTCTCAGGCCGACTCTTTCAACTCTAACCCTTTTATTAAGCACATGGTCTCGAATGAAATGGTGCTTAACGTCAATGTGCTTCGTCCTTGAGTGCAAAACCGGATTGTTGGTTATTGCAATAGCACTGTTGTTGTCACACCATATAGGAACTTCGTTGGCAATAATATTGTAGTCCCTTAATTGTTGTCCGATCCATAGGATGCATGCACAACTACTGCTGACTAGGTATTCCGACTCAGTAGTGGAGATAGAGTTAGAAACACCGCTTCTTGCTAAACCAGGATATCACCGGTTCCTAGGAATTGACACGTTCCACTAGTGCTCTTCCTATTGATTTTGCATCCGGCGAAATCCGCATCCGAGTATCCCGATAGCTCGAAGTTGTCATCTTTGGGGTACCACACCAACATTAATTGTAGACTTTAAGTACTTAATTATTCTCTTGCCGCATCTAGGTGTGATTGCTTCGGGCTTGACTGGAATCTTGCACAAACTCCAACCGCATATGATATGTCCGGCTCGCTGCGGTGAGGTGAGAAGAGATCCGATGAGTCCTCTCAGTGGGTTGAGTCCACCGATATTCCCGCCTCGCCTCGCATCTAGGTGAGTGCTTCGCTCATTGGAATTCTTGCGGGTTTGGTGATTCCATTCCATATCTCTTGATGAGATCTCGGGTATATTTTGCCCGGTTGATGAAAATTCCTTTTTCCATCTCGCTTAACTTGTAATCCGAGAAAGAAGTTAAGCTTTCCCATCATAGTCATCTCAAATTCTCCTTGCATGAGGTTGGAGAATTTCTCACATAGTTCGGATTGGTTGACCGAATATGATGTCATCCACATAAATCAACTATTAGAATGTGGCCTTCGTGCTCCACTCGAATAGGGTCTTGTCCACTTTTCCTTTGCAAAATCCATTTTCTCAAGAAACACAGACAGGTTGTTTCATACCATGCTCTCGGTGCTTGCTTGAGTCCATACAGAGCCTTCAATGACTTATAGACTTTGTCTCCTTTGACAAAACACGGGGTTGCTCTACATAGACTTCTTCTTCTAGGATTCCATTCGAAACGCACTTTTCACATCCATCCGGTAGACTTCAAAATCCTTGAATGCGGCATATGCGAGGAATAGTCGATGGCTTCTAATCTTGCAACAGTGCATAAGTTTCATCAAAATCTATTCCCTCACATTGTGCATATCCTTTTGCTACGAGTCTGGCTTTATTCCTAACAACAGCTCCGTCTTCATCACTCTTGTTTTTATACACCCATTTGGTGCCAATAACTTTCTTGTGATTGGGTCTGTCTGTTGGTTCCCAAACTTTGTTTCTCTCCATCTGCTCCAATTCCTCTTGCATGGCATTAATCCATGAATAATCTTCCAAGGCTTGTTCTGTCGTCTTTGGTTCAATTTGTGACATGAAACATGAGAACATTGCCATTCCTGCTGGTAGAGTTGACTGTCTTGTCTTGACTCCATCACCAACTTTCCGATAATTTGCTGAATTGGATGATCCTTGAGCCATTTGGGGATCTCGTCCTCTTCTGGGTTTGTTCCCCTGTTGGATTGCTCTGGTGGTTGTCTGCATCTGCTGGATTTCGTGCCAGAATCGGATCGCCACCGCCTTGTCATCTGCAGCTTGGTTCTCAATCGCAGATGAGTCTTTGTCGACTCATTGGTCTTCTTCCGCAAAGAATCGGATCGGATAGGTTTGGTGATCTGTCGATCTGCATTGGTCTTCATCGGCCGCATTGGGTCATCAGTGATCTGCAGTGAGTCCACCATTCCAGTGTCATGTACAATGACTTCTTCAAGGGTTGCCGACTTGAGCTTGTTCTCAATTTGCTCAAGTTGTTTCGTACTCACCGGTAGATTCATCAAAAACAACATGGGGTGTTTCCTCCACAACTAAGGTTCTTTTGTTGAAAACTCTATATGCCTTGCTTCTTTGGGAATATCCCATAAATAGATCATCATCTTTAGCATCAAAGGCATTTAGTGTGTTTTACCGTTGTTGTGGATGAAACACTTACAACCAAAAACATGAAAGTAAGCAACGTAGGAGTTCTATTATTCCAAACCTCATAGGGAGTTTTGCCATGTCTCCCTACTATCATACTCTGTGCGGGTGTGGCAGTCATTGCAGCACTTCAGCCCAGAACCTCTTGGGTAGGTCCGCTTCGCAATCATGGACCTTGCCGCTTCCTTCAGGGTTCTGTTCCTTCTTTCGGCAACACCATTCTCTGGGGCGTCACAGGCTGCAGAGAGCTCATCTTGGATCCCATTCGATCGTTGAAATCAGTTATCGCCTTGTTGAGAAACTCTCCTCCTCTATCCGATCCGATCTTGATTATGGAGAGGGATTTCTCATTCTGGATCCTTCTCGCAGCTCGTAACTTGGTCAAGGTTTCACTTTTCTTGAATAGAAAGATGATCCAAGTGTACCTTGAATAATCATCTACAATCACAAGAGCATGCTTTACGCCGCTCAAAGTCCTTGGCTTGATAGGACCAAATAGATCCATGTGGAGTAGATCTAAGATCCTTGTTGTGAGCGTTGTAGGTGCCGGCTTGAACGACGCCTTGGTCTCGCTTTCCTTCTCGACATGCATCACAGAGTGCTTCCTTCTTGAATGCTTCATTTGGAAGTCCTCTCACCAGCCTTCGAGAGCTAATCTTGTTGATGGCTTTGAAGTTCAGTGACATAGTCTTTTGTGCCATGACCATCCATTCTCGGCTGAGTCTTGGATAGAAAACAGGAGTTAGGTGTTCCTGTGTTCCAATCAATCATGTATACATCTCTTCTTCGGAAACCTTGTAGCTTTATTTCTCCAGATAAGATGTCTATCACCATACACTTCAAGATGGTGAAGACTACTAGATTCTTCTCGTCGCAGAACTGGCTTATGCTCAGGAGGTTGTATTTGAGACCTTTGACATAATGAACTTTGGATATCACAATGTTTCCTCGGTGCAACTTTCCAAAGCCTTTTGTCTGTCCTCTAGAGCTATCTCCAAAGGTTACATCGGGACCTCTTTCCTTGATATATTTGGTCAGCATCCTCTTGTTCCCGGTCATGTGCCTTGAGCATACAGAGTCTACAAACCACTCTTCACCTCCAAAATTTGAGCTTGAGGAGATGTGGTTGTAGTCCTTCCACCTCTTCTGCAATTAAACAAGCAGAGATTTAGGTACCCAAATTTGTGTGGGTCCTTTGGGGTTAGTTGGTTTCCTGGAGAATTGATTTCTCCTTGGATTATAGGAATTGTTATTATTATTATAACCCTTATACGGTGCACTGTGGTCGAGGTCTAAATCTCTGGTTGGATTGTATACCGGATATTCCTCAAAATAGTGTGGGCCATTTCTAAATCTAGGTGAGACCATTTATTAAACCTTTGTGGTCTCCACACTTGTTCGCTTTTGTAATTTGGATAACCTTGAGGTTTCCATCCGCCCCTCCCATTATGAAATCTATTTTTGGGGAGTTGTTGGTAATAGTGGGCATGTTGTGCCTGGCCGCTTTGCACAGGCCATCGCTTAGTCGCTTGTCTAGGTGGTCATCTGGTGTAACTCGACCGCACTTCAGACGCTTGACTTTGCCTGCTTTTTGAAAGTCGGTTTATACACGTGCTCAAAGATCGAGACCATTGTTTCTCCCTTGATAAACTTGGTTTCGTAACTAGAGGGAGTGTGAGAATCATATCCAAGGCCCGATTTGGTATATAATGACCTTTTATAAGTACACACCCGCCCGAGTTGAAGACGCCTTCAGGAGGTTATTTCGCGCTGAGTTTTATTTAGTCATACTTAGTAAACTCACTTTGGCATGAGCAAGTGCGGTGACTTTTCTTTAAGTAAAATATTTAGCTATCTCAAATTGTATTGGCACTTGCACAGGTTTTCAAAATCACAGTATTTGTCTCATTTTATTTAAATCTAGCCGAGTTTTTCGAAATCATTTTTCACCGCCTATTCTCATCTTGCACTTAGTCTTCTCTCATTGATACTTGGTGTGCGATTTAAGTGTTTCAAAATCCTTGAATAATTGATTTACCGATTCATGTAAATCCATATCTTGTGACATGGTGAGCTATTATTTGAACCGGTAGGTTTAGAGGTTACCTCTTCATCGCCCAAGTTTGCCATCGTGCAATCATATTCCTCGTCGTCATCGTAAAAGAAACCGCTTGATTCGACATGCTCCCGGTCTTCTCCGATGAGAGCTTTTCTTCCGTCTTCCTTCTCGCCACCTCCTTCTTGGTTTCATCCTTCTTGAGCTCGGGACAATCCATTTGGATGTGTCCTATTTTATGACAGCTTGTAGCATTCAACTTTCCAGCCTTCCAAATTTTCTCGGTTCCTTCGGGTTCTCCTTGTAGTTTCTCTTATACTTGGAGTAGTTCTTTCTCAAGTTCTTGAACCTTTGCATAATGAAAGCCATTTCCTCCTCAAAATCTAGCGGATTTGGAGGTTTCACATCAGACAGGCTCTTAGCAGGGGACTCGGCTGCAAATGCGATTCCCTTCTCTGCAGGCTCAGTTGAGGATGAACTCGGAAGTTCGAACTCGTAAGCCTTCAGATCAGAGAACAGCTCCTGAATCTTTATTTTATTCAGGTCTTTGGACTCTCTCATAGCTACAGCCTTCATGCTCCATTCGGGATTGAGTGATCTGAGGACCTTGAGTGCCATTTCCCTGTTGCCATAAGTTTTGCCCAGGGAGTTGATTTCATTGATAATTTCAGTGAACCTTGTGTCCACTTGGTCTATTGATTCACCATTCTTCATTTTAAAGTTGTCAAACTTTTGGATAGCTATTGACAACTTGTTTTCCTTGATCAGCTCCGTTCCTTCACACATTAGAGCTAATGTGTCCCAAATCTATTTGGCATTCTTACAATTTTTGATCTTGACCATAGTGGATTTGTCAAGAGTTTGGTATAGCACATCTCTGGCCCTGTTGTCAAGATTGGCCAGCTTTCTCTCTTCGGGGGTCAGCTCCGTTCTCTTCTTAGGGATCTTTTCGGGCCTCCCAGCTGCGATTTCCTCGGGTGTATTGTCCTTCTCGAAAATGAATGGACCATCTTCAATGATGCACCACATGTCGTCATGGATTGAAGATAAGTTTGCCTGCATTCTTATCTTCCAGAGATCATACTCGTCAACTGAAAAGACAGGTAGTCTAGAGTGCATGTGTTCCATTATAACGTGAGAGATAAGATATATATCTTAATATAGATCTGGTTCGTGAAAAAAAATGAACCAACCTCTCCGATACCACTTGTAGGTCACAAGTCGTCCAGAAACAAGTCTAGAGGGGGGGTGAATAGACTTGTAGAAACTCTTGAACTCTTTTTCACGAAGAGTGAGTTTCTTCAATGATGATCAAACAAATGACTAGGAGTCGTTTGTTCTTGGATATGTGCGGAAGTCGGTGATGACGAATATAAATTAACTTAATGAAACACTTAACAATGGATGCGTAGCTTAGAGTATGATGCAAGAAACAAGAATAACACAGGCGATTATAGTGGTCTCAGAGGTGGGGTAATCCTCTACTAATCCACTTTTCTCCAAACCAGTTGGAGATGAATTCACTATAATTTTCAACCAGTGATAAAGATTACAGTGATTCACAACACACTACAACAGCTTCCAACCAGTGGAATTCCGTGCCGTTGTATACACACTGATCGCCTTGCACCTCTTGATCCTCGATCCTCGGATGCCTTTACATCCGCTACTTCAACCATGAAGTACCCGTACTCAAGATTTAAAGACAAGAGTGTTTGTCTTCTCCAACTAAAGAGCTTCCTTGAATATGAACTTTTTGGATCTGCTCTTTTTCACGATGCTATTTGATTGCTTGAGATTGCTTTGTTTGCTTTGATCGCTAGAGTATATGTTCGCACCGGTGTTTGCTCAGTTTCAAATCTTCGGATATATATAGATCACGATCTCTGAGCTTCTTCCTTGTAGCCATTGCAAATCTTTGAACAAATCCGTCCGTTGGAGAGAGACTTCATTGTTTAATCTTTTCTGAACGTTGCAAGGTTGGATTCCCATTGTTTTATTTTATCTTCCGACCGTTGTGAGGACTTCTGCATGTGAGCGCTGAATCTTTTGAATATAAAAGGATTAAAGTCTTCACGGTGGGTCAGGATGATTTAAATAAATCATATCTCTTGCGGGAATCACTCCAATTTGTCTCTTCACGTTGCATGTGAGCTTTCCGTAATATTTGACTTTTCAAAGCATGCTGACGTGGACTTGGAGTACTAGGCTGTAGTTGAGTAGGCTGTGGTGCAGCTTACATCTTTGCAGGTAGGTCCTCTTGTCAGTATCTTGTTTGAGACTTGTCCGATCAGGTGACTTCCCGAGGTTCCTCACTGCAGTCCGTCAAACTTCTCGACAAATTTTTAGTTGACTTGGGCTACTCGATTGAGTCTACTGTACTTCTCTGATGGACTAGACTGTACTTTAGTACTTAGCCGATTTTCAGCCTAACTAACTTTGGCCTATAGAAGACACTCATTTGGTTCTTCTTTACATTTTGCCAATTTTATACTTAACACATTTTGGCCTATGGAAGATACTCATTTGGTTCTTCCTTACATTTTGCCAATTAATAAACATTTGATTTTAAATTAATGACATCATCAAAATCTAACAAGTATTCCTAACAGTTGCCAATCACTGGGGGCAGATACGGCCCTGTGCCACGGCACACTTCGGCTGGGTCGCGGAACACAGTGCAAATCAGCCAATTTAAGGCCAGCAAACGTTTTTCTTCAGCCATTTCTTACTCGTTTTCTTCCCGTCCGCGGCTGGAGCTTGGTTAATCATGGAGAGATGTTGTTGGACAATCAATCCATGAAGTCTTGGAGTTCATATCATCAATCATCCATCCTATAACATCCTCCGATCTACTGAATCAGGTCAGATTTCCTAGATATCTAGTTTTGGGGAATTTGGGTATTTTGGTTGATTTCGTCCGTTTAATCCGATTTAACTTAGGATTGTGATGGATTGATGATTATTTAGAGGTATTATAGCATTTCCTTTATTATTCCATGGTTGGATCGTATCGATTCGTTGTTTTGGTCGAGTTCTTGATCGACGCCTTGAAGGTGTCCGGTAAAATGTCATAGAGGGGTTTTCGGGCGTTCTACGATTATTCTTCCTCGTATGATCGATGATTTGTTGATTATATGTTTTTAAGGTCGAGTTTCCTGCGAAGAAACCAAGTTGAACCCTTCCGTTCGTTGTCGTCTTTCTTTTCGATAGCATCGGGCGTTTCGAAGCTTTCCGGTGGAACCGCGTTCGTTGGAATACTTGCGTGCCGATATCGAGGCAAGTATCTTATTATATGACTTGTATCTTGCGACTAGTAATCACGTATGATATTTATGATGATTTTGCTTGCCTTCGTAAATATGTTCCATTTGAATTGGTTGTGTATTCCGCAATTTGAAGGCTTTGTGATAATAGTGTTATATTGGTATACGTGTTAGGTGTTGTGCCATTTGTGCAGGATTGCGACGTACATATGGATGGTTGTACACTTGGTTGTGCAATGTATTGTGTATCGAACGTGTGTTATGTTGGTTGTGTGTCGTTGATTGATGATAGTTTTGTTGAGAGTATTGAGATTGTGTTATGTGCGTGTGATGTACGATTTTGTGGTGATCAACATGATTGACTCACTGTGCTCATTGTTGTATGTAATGTGAATGTGAATATGGTGTGCTGGAACGCTAAGTTCACTCGTGCGGGTTCGACGGGGCCTACGAGGATTCATGGCACAAGTCCACGGGATCAGAACTTAGTGTGTGGTGCTGAGGTCCAATCGTGCGGGTCTGACGAGGCCTACGATGATTCATGGCACAGGTCCATGGGATCAGGGCACAGTACGTCCAACCGTGCGGGTTCGACGGAACCTACGGTGACACGTGACACAGGTTCACGGGGTCGGGACTGGTTGTGGTGATTGTTGTGTTGGCTCAATCCGTGTAGGTTGTTGAACCTACGGAGACTCGTGGCAAGCGATCACGGAGTCATGAGCATGATTGATTGTTGATTGTTGTGATTGGTTAAGTCTGTGCGGGTTGTTGAACCTACGGAGACACGTGAAAGGGGATCACGGTGTCACGAATCATGTTTTGTAAATCAAACTTTTTGTAAGAAAGTTTTAAGAAAAGAATGTTGGGCCGAGCCCCACGAGATTTATGGAAATATTTTCGTACTGTAAATTGTTGAAATACAATTTGAGATTTGGGTTAAGACCCTAAGATTTTCGAAAGGTTTTGAAATTCTAAAAATTCCCGAGGTGATAATTTTATTTTCGAATGCTTCATAGCTTATCTTTCCTTGTGAAAACCTCCCGAGGATATTTTGATACTTGATTGTTATATTTGATTCACGATTATTACTTGCTTGTTATATTTCGTATGGTTTGATACTTGCACTAGTAAAACAGTGGAGTTTTATTAACCCCCGAGTAATCGGGGGGTGGATGTCTGTTTTGCGTCCAGGTATATGCAGATTTAGGGGAGCAGTCACAGGATTGGCACAAGATGATGACGAGTTGCGATACTAATCATGAGTCGAGAGTTGTTTGATTTTCGTTGTGTTGTCAGAGTTGATTTCAGTCTTCCGCTGTATTGTATTTCGACCCCTGTGTGGGTAATGTCGTTTAAGTAAGTTTTGTTGATTGGGGTTGTGTGACCTCATCGGTCTGTGTATTCACGTGTAAGTGACCATAATAGTTTGTATTATTTTATTGTTTGACCCTGGTCGGGCAAGCATTTTGTTGTTTATGGATGTTTAGCCTGGTAGATCCTTGTGGAAAGGGTCTACGGCGTGTAATATTCCCATATGGTTTTGGGGGTGTTACAGGAGAGAGCACTGGAATCCCAAGCTAGCATCGGTGACTCTCGGTAAGAAGAGAGTGTGCTTCAACTACAACTCTCAGGAACATGTTCGTACAAATTGTCCCTTTCCACTCTTGACTTGTTACCGGTGCGGATGTGAAGGTCATCGGGAGAAACACTATGAGAAAGTTCCCAAATTGGCAAGGAATGCTACCCTATTGGCGAGCAGAGCAAGTGACCGGAGAGTGTACCGAAACCCTATATCTCCTTATGAAGAGCCTAACATGGGAGAATGAAGATTTTGTACTATGTCCTAATCGTTGTTGTTTCTATCAATCGTGACTTCGCTCGTTTTTCATTTCATTGATTTACGTTTCCAACTCTTGTTCTTCTAAGTTTCGGGATCGAAATGTCTTCTTAGTATGGGGGAATGTATTACCCGTACTCTTCTTAGTATTTTCGGTGTTGGGTGACTTTCATTGTTGGTAATTTATCTGTGATCCTCCCGACAATTTTTTTAAAAACTACCATGGTCTACTTAGCATACTGTCCTCCGAATGAATTTCAGAGCTGTTTTGTTAGACTTCGTGGATTATTGTGGTCTTTCCACATCTGAACTTGATCCTTGCAAAAAATTATTCGAAACTATTGTTCCCACTCGTGCAATTAACATTTCAAAATGTGTTGTGAACTTGGATGCGGTTGGTCGAGCTCGAAACATGGTTTCAAGACGTCTGAGCCGTTTTATGATTTTCTTAACTCTTGGAGCTTTTATCTCCAAATTCATACTCCTCCACCTCGACTCCTCGTGTTCATATATATTTTATCACCTCGACTCACGTACCAGATACTTGCTAGGTCCATTAATTGAATTTCTAGGATCCCCGCATTCGCGCATTGCTCGTGATGTTTTGGGGCTGAGCAAGTAGTTATTTTTTTTTTCTTTTTCTTTTCTTGATTGTTCCACCGTTCTCTATTTTAAGTTTCGGGATGAAACTTATTTTAAGAGGAGTAGAATGTAATACCTGATATTTTCATTCTGATTAATTTGAATTTTTTTTCTTTCTTTTTTTTTAGACCGGAAATTTCTCGGTTGTCGAGCGTTGGTATTATTTTCTCGACGATTGATTTTTGTGTTTATGGTCGTATGTGGTGATTGGTTGTTTGTTGTTTTCATTTCGGATCGATGTTGTTGTCCGCGAGCGTTTCGTCGTGTTCGTTCCGTGCGCTTTTGGAAATCGGGTCGTCGGGCCTTGGCGGCTGGGCATTGGCCGGACAGGTGCGGCAGGAACCAGAAAGGCGGCTGGGCACTGGCCGGACAGGTGCAGCAGGTACCGGCATAGCGCACGCTACTGCCGGAAGGCTGAGCGCGCTAACCGGCAGGTGTAGCGCACTTTATTCAGCAGCCAGCGCGCGCTACCTGGCTGGACAGAGAGGCTTCTGAGGCTCTGGACCCCGGACGGATCGGCAGGTAGCGTACGCTACTGCCGGTCACTGCGCGCGCTAACCGGCAGGTGTAGGGCACGTTATTCCGCAACCAGCGCGTGCTACCTGGGCGAGCGGATTTGTCGAGGAGACTCTGGAGGGGGTTGACTAGCACATGTGGCGGGTCCCGGCCGGCTCGTTAGCGCACGCTACCGGCACTCTGGCGCGCGCTAATGCGCATGTACATATATATGACCGAGCAGTCCTGTTTCCACCCACTTTTCACTTCTCCTCTTTCCTTTCCGCGGCCAGAGATTTGGTGAACAAGGAGACATGTTGTTAAACAACAAATCCATGAAGTTCCTGAGTTTATATTATTGATTAATCATCCCATAACCTCCTCCGATCGGCCGAATTAAGGTTAGTTTTCCTAAAATCTTAATTTTGGGAAATTTGGGGATCTTGATAGATTTCGTTCGATCGAGCCATATTAACTCAGATTACTGATGGATAATCGAAGCTTAAGTTGTATTCTATCAATTTCATCATGTTTCCATGGTCCTATCATTACCGATTCGTCGTTTAAATGAGATCCCAATTGACGCCTTCAATGTGTCCGAGAAAATGCCGCAGAGGGAGATTCGGTCTTGTTACGATATTTTTCCTTATGTGATTGATTGTTTATTTGATGATAGGATATTAGGGACGAATTCCCTATGAAGAGTTGGTGTTGACCCATTCCGATCATCGTTTTCATTGGAGTTCCGGATTTTTCCGATCGACCGTATTTTTCGGAGTATTTGTTGGAATATTTTATTCTAAATATTCATTAATCGAGTTTTGATGATTAAGTTGTTAAACAAAGTAAAACAACAAAGAATCGAAACAAAACAACGAAAAAATCGAAGCCACAAAAAGCGGTCAGAAGGAAGATAACGTACGCTATATTGACAGCATAACGTACGTAATGTTACTAAGGTAACGTACGTAACACATGAAAGATAACGTACGTAATGATATGTGTTTGTGAATTCAAACAAGATGAACGTTGAAGATGACGTCATGGCATAGGTCAGCATACAACGGACAATTCGACCAATGTTAACGTACATAATTGGCAATTGGATAACGTACGTAACGAAGACCTCAGAGCTACTGGACTGTTTTGTATGAAGCATAATGTACGTAACATATTGATGTTAACGTACGTAACATAACTAACATATGTAAAGAAGAGGCTATAACGTACGTAAAGGAGGTTGAAGAGGCTAACGGCTAGTTGAGGCTCCAATGCCTATAAAGACCACTTCTAATGGTATTCATCCCACAACAACTTCAAGCAAACGATACATTCATCAGATATTGATATAGTTTCTATTATTGTTGTAATTGTGCTTATATTGATAGTTTGAGTGTTTATACATTCAACACATACACGAGAGGAAAAAGAATAGATACTATTGGATTCGGTGTTATTAGGATCAAGGATCCGGCATTATTAGAATCACAATCGATATCTAAGTGAGGTTTATCTAGTACCGATAGAAAGCTAGAGTGGTTGATTCCTTGTCCAATAGAAAAGTAAAACAGTTTAACTTGGACCGACATAAAGACAAGTAAGAGAACGGTTTACTCGGACCGATAGAAGACGAGCTTGTAACGGTTATCCCTCGACCGATAGAAGAGCGGTGCAGAGATTTATCTTAAGCCTATAGAAAAAGATACTGAAGAGAGGACGTAGGCACGTTTGGCCGAACCTCTATAAATCCTTGTGTCGTTTAAATTCTACACCTTTATTTAAAATGCTTCCGCAACGCGAAAGCGTTTCACAACTCTATATTCAAACAGCGATACTGACCAATATTGCTCCAACAATTGGTATTGGAGCGGTACCTCCAATAAACGGCTTAACATCTGAGAAGTCGATCCAAATGGCATTTCAAATTGCTCCAGGCGAAGGTCTTGCTCTTAACCGACCACCATTATTTGACGGATCAAATTTCATGACGTGGAAGAAAAAGATGTCTATATTCATCCGAGCTTTGGAAAGTGATATGTCTTGGTCCGAAAATTCCAATCAAATCTGATGGTACGCTTAAATCTTTCGAAGAATATGATGACGCGGATTGGAAAAATGATCATTACAATTGTAAGGCAACTCAACTTCTATATTGTGCCTTAAATCCGGAAGAACACAACCGAATATCTTCGTGTGATAGTGCGAAAGAAATATGGAAAATGCTTGAAGTCACACACGAAGGAACGTCTCAAGTCAAGGAGACAAAAATAAACATGCTCATTCACTAGTACGAGCTATTTCAAATGAAGGACGATGAATCCATCATGATCATGCTTGACCGATTTTCGATCATCACAAATGGATTGGCGTGTTTTGGAAAACCACTTTCGAGTAGTGAGAAAGTAAAGAAGATCCTCCGATCACTACCTCGAGAATGGGATGGTACGGTGACGGCAATAATGGAATCTGAAGATTTAAATAATCTTGATTTTAGCGCTTTCGTCGGTTCACTTATAAACTACGAGATTGTCCTAAAATCTCGGAATGCCAAACCGAAGCCGAAGGAAAGAACGATAGCCATAAAGGCTAAGATGTCTAAAAGAGAAGAAATTCCGGTTGATGAAAGCAACGAAGAATCGGCATATTATGCCAAGAATATTAATAAGTTTCAAACCTTATTAAATCGGAGAAAGAAAGACATCTCGGGCGGAATGAAGAAATTCCACAATAATTGTCGAGTTTGTGGTAAACCAGCAAACCCCAAGAAGGAGGTTTTAATAACAACATGGAGCGATGAAGACGAAGAAGAAGATTTCATCAATCAAAATAATCTCGCTCTCATGGCCCGAAGCTCATTCGACGATAGCGACGTCGAAAGTCAAGTAGGTACATTCTTTCACGACGAGTTATTTGAAACATGTGAATTACTGCATACGGATTTTCAAAATGCTTTATCCGAGATTAAATCCCTCCAAGCGAAAAATAAATTATTGGAAACTGAAATTTCCAAAATTCTTGAAAAAGGGAAATTCGTTGAAACCGATCATTCTCATTGCCTTGAAAATGAAAATATTTTAAAGGATGATCTTTTGAAAGTTCAAACCGAGCTAAAGAATTTAACGAAGAAATTTTCATATGAAAACGATAAATTTGAACAAATGCTCTCGATTCAAAAATTTACTTTAAATAAACAGGGGTTAGGATTCAAACCTCATTCTAAAACAGAATCCTTAAATTTCAAAATACCCCATTGTGAAAAATGTTTGAAAATTGGGCATCAAATTTCGAACTGCAAAAGCCCACGACGGACGATTAAAATAAAAAAGATTTGGATTCCAAAAGGAACCATTATTCCGAACATCGTCCATATATCCAAACAAAAACCAACTCTCGGTTGGGTCTCTAAAAATTGATTTTCATCACATTAGTATTATAGTGAGGGAGAGTAATATTTTTTTAAAAAAAAAGGGAGATATTTTTGTCAGGTGGAGTTTTACCCTATCATGCATATTTTTATACATCAATCGGTATTTATTATTCGTTTATATTACACTTTTTGTTGATAACAAAAAGGAGGAGAAATATGAATGAGATAAAAAGCGTCATGGAAGATTGACGAGAAAAATAAAATGCAAAAAGGGGGAGAAAGGAAAAGACGAAGAAAAGTCGGAAAAGTGAAATCCCGAAATATTCGAAGAAGTCGAAAAATCAACGAAGAAGTTGAAAAATGAAAACGAAGAAGTCGAAAAGGATAAAAAGAAAAAGATGGGAACTAATGAAACGATCAAAGTCGAAAACTTTCATTCATACAAATATACATATATTTATATTTTGCAGGTTTTATCCATTCAAGGGTGTTGTTTTGTAATCATCAAAAAAGGGGAGATTGTTGGAATATTTTATTCCAAATATTCATTAATCGAGTTTTGATGATTAAGTTGTTAAACAAAGTAAAACAATAAAGAAGTGAAACAAAACAATGAAGAAATCAAAGTCGCAAAAAGCTGGTCAGAAGGAAGATAATGTACGCTATATTGACAGCATAACGTACGTAATGTTACTAAGGTAACGTACGTAACACATGAAAGATAACGTACGTAATACGTAATGATGTATTTGTGAATTCAAACAAGATGAACGTTGAAGATGACGTCATGGCATAGGTCAGCATGCAACGGACTTGACCAATGTTAACGTACGTAATTGGCAATTGGATAACGTATGTAACAAAGACCTCAGAGCTACTGGACTGTTTTGTATGAAGCATAACGTACGTAACATATTGATGTTAACATACGTAATAGAACTAACGTACATAAAGAAAAGGCTATAACGCACGTAAAGGAGGCTAAAGAGGCTAACGACTAGTTGAGGCTCCAATGCCTATAAATACCACTTCTAATGGTATTCATCCCACAAAAACTTCAAGCAAACGATACATTCATCAGATATTGATATACTTTCTATTGTTGTTGTAATTGTGCTTATATTGATAGTTTGAGTGTTTATACATTCAACACATACACGAGAGGAAAAAGAATAGATACGATTGGATTCGGTGTTATTAGGATCAATGATCTGGAGTTTTTAGAATCGCAATCGATATCTAAGTGAGGTTTATCTAGTACCAATAAAAAGCTAGAGTGGTTGATTCCTTGTACAATAGAAAAAAAAATGGTTTAACTTGGACCGACATAAAGACAAGTAAGAGAACGGTTTACTCGGACCGATAGAAGACGAGCTTGTAACGGTTATCCCTCGATCGATAGAAGAGGTGTAGAGGTTTATCTTAAGCCTATAGAAAAAGATACTGAAGAGAGGACGTAGGCACGTTTAGCCGAACCTCTATAAATCCTTGTGTCGTTTAAATTCCGCACCTTTATTTAAATCGCTTCCGCAACACGAAAGAGTTTCACAACTCTATCTCCAAATGGCGATACCGACCAATATTGCTCCAACAGTATTCGCGAGATATTACCAAGGCAAGTACCTTGATATACGAATTATAACTACATGAAATCATTGTTGCCGAAGTGTATGAATTTATACGGATATATATATATATATACACGTATATATATATATATATATAATAAACATATGTATGTATATATATATATATATAATAAACATATGTATGTATATATGTACATATATATATATATATATATATATATATATATATATATATATATATATATATATATATATATATATATATATATGCATATGTCGGTGAATGCTGAGTGATGAATACTAATACAAGTTGACGTACTCAACTTGAATCAAAGTATGAACTATATTTATAGAAATAATATAGTAAGGTTTATATATTCGGTTGAGTTACAATATAAGGAAATATGTGCAGCGTTGGTTGGTTATGCCTGAAGGCTTATTGTGTTGAGTTTGATTGATAACGTGCGTGGTGTTGTTTATCTGGGTGGTTATGGACTGACGAATAATTTGTGTGAATTGGTGATTTGATAATTATTGTAACGATTGTCTGTGTGCTTGATGTTTGAAACAATGTAAATACTTGTTGTGAGAGGCGTCGTATCCGTGAGCCTCTGAGGGCAGGGCGTGTACTCCGGCCTGGTGTATGATGCAATGAGCGGCTCCATATGGTTGGTGAATGCCGATGTTTACCTGAATGCGTGTTCAAGGGGCGGCTCTTGCGGGAGTGAATGCCGGCGCGATGACATGTTCAAGGGGCGGCCAACATAGTGGAGTGAACGCTGGTGCACATGTGTGCAGTGGAGGTGCCTGGTAGGCTTATTGGTAACGGATATTCGAGTGACAGCTAAGACCCTGTTACCGAACGATTTTCGTATTTCAAAGTTCTTTCAACTCATTTCAAAATGTTGGTCTCGATATAGACTGCGATTCGTGTTTCTGAAAGTTTGTTTCAACTTGTTTTTAAACGTTGGTATCAGGGTTAATTAATCAAGGATATTTGACGAGTTCTCCGAGGGTTAATTAATCAAGGGTCTTGAGCAGGATTTGTCGAAATGAGAGGTTGTGTCATTGATTGTGCTATGATGATATTCTGTGGATTGGGTCGAGGACCCCGTGAGATGTTGAGATAATTGATCTAGTGGTGTTATTATTTGGATTGGGTCGAGAACCCCGTGAGATATTGTAATGATTCGCTTGTGGTAGTGTTCTATAAATTAGGTCGAAGACCCCGAATAACGTTGTAATGGTTTTCTTGTAAAATTGTTTTCCACATACTGGGTCAAGGACCCGAGATATTCTGAAGTTATTTTTCCAAAGTATTTCCATTCGATTTTCAAAACCCCAAAATGGCCCGAGTCAATAATAACATTTTCAAACTATCTTATCAAAATATATTCTTTTTAAAAAAGGGGGGGTTTTCGAATAGATCTTTTGACTCATTGTGCTCGTTTAAAGTTTCATCAGTGCTATGTTCCTTAAACAAAATTTGACTGTGTGAATATCTTTCATCTTGTGTAAGTGAATGCTTTTCTGTGCTGCTTGTATGAATGTGTGGATCATGTTAAGGCTTCGCGGCTGTTGAGTTTTGTGTTGATATTTTTCGTATATATTGTATATTACGTACTTGCACTAGCAAAATTCCAGTTTGCTAACCCCCGAGTTTTCGGGGGGTGGGTGCCTGTTATGCGCTCAGGTTTTGGCAGCTCGGGAGCAGTCACGGGATTGTCTTGGAAGGAGATGGAGGACCATGATGCTAATCACACAAGAGTCCGAGTCCTCCCTTTTGTTTCATTTTAGTCAGTATTCCTCTTTTGGTCGAGTAGTCACCCTTGCACTTTCATTTATCAAATTGAGTCGTCTTTCGTTTCTGCATTCAAGATTATAATTGTCATTGAATTGTGGACCATGTTGGTCTTTGAATTGTCTTATGACCTTGTCGGTCTGTTTTGTAATTAATTTGACCTCGGTCGGTCAATGATTGAGAATCTTTTGGAGTTTAGCCTGGTAGATCCTTGTGAGAAAGGTCTACGGCATGTGACATTCCCGGTCATATTATGGGGGTGTTACAAGAATATCCCGAACTTTTTGTTCTTAAGTTTCGGGACAAAACTTCTTTTTAGAAGGGGAGAATGTAATACTCGTATTTTTCATGAATTTTGACGGTGGTGATTGTTCGTTTTGTCGCTCTTGTAAGCATCTTTTGAGATGTTGTTGATTCTTAAGTTTCGTATTGCCCGGAACAAGTTCGTTTTGATCGGACCTTGCAGTGATATTTCTGAGTCAACCAATTAGCGCACGGTAGGCGTGTGCTAACTCACGCTATTCGTGTTTAGTAGCGCGCGCTAGCGCCGCCTGTAGCGCGCGCTAAAGTGTTGAGTTTGGCAAGGACAGAAGCTGGATTTTGTTCTCGGGACTAGCAGTTAGCGCACGCTAGGTAGACCTGGCAAACGGGCGGGCCCGGCCCAAACGGGCCGGGCATAAAACGGGCGGGCCTTTTTTGGGCCGGGCCAAAAAGGCCCGGTTTTTCATGGGCCAAAATTATTAGGCCGTGGCGCCCAGGCGGGCTCGGCCCGGCCAGCGGGCCTCGACTTTTTTTTTTTTTTTGAATTATTAATTTTGAAATAAATATACAAATATTTTTCGATCCTTAATTATTATATTATTCACTATACTATCACAATCAGATAAATAAATATACAATTATTTTTATTTGATAATTACATTATTTACTACACTACCATAATCAAAAGACAAATATACAAATATTTTTATTTGATCATCATATAATTTATCACTACTAATTTCTTATAAAATCATAAAATAATATTATTATTGATATGAGATACTACAAATAATCACAAAGTCCCAAAAAAAATAAAATTACATCAATAATTAACATATAGATGTATTATAATCTAACAAACAAGGAAAAAAATTAAATATTATAATTACACATAACATAAATTTAAAAAAAAAAAAAAAAAAAAAAAAGCTGGTAGGCGGGCCATGGCCGGGCCTCTATGGGCGGACCAAATCTGGGCCGGGCCTCTATGGGCGGACCAAATCTGGGCCGGGCCAAAAAGGCCCGGGTTTTTTTGGGCTAATAATATGCAGCCCAATGCCCGCCCAAAAGCAGGCCTATTTTGCCGGGTCTAACACTAGGCGTGAGCTAACGCACGCTATCGGTGTTGCGTAGAGCACGCTAAGGATGGGGTAGCACATGCTACCGTCGCAGGTCAGTAGCCACTGGACTAATGGGTAACCTCGTTAGCGCACGCTAACTTTGAGGCGTAGCGCGCGATAATTGAACGCAGTATTTAAGGACGGACAGCCCTGCTCTTCGTCATTTTTACTTTCATTTCTTCATTTCCGACGAGAGAGCATGAGAGGGGCGATTCTGAGGCGATTTGGAGGCGGCTATTCATCATCTAACATCACCTTTGTTGGGATAACAAAGATTATACAACATCCAATCCATTTCTACTTTCCAAATCAAGGTAAATTCCTTGATACCCTAGTTTGGGTAATTTTGGGGGGTTTTCTTAGATTTGTCCGATTTATTCATTTTGGAGCTTGAACTCTTTGAGAGTATGATGTATCTATCTCGTACCCACATTTCCCCTACGGTTATATGGATGTTTTTGTACTTTGTTCGGATTTGAGAGGGTTTGGATGATTTCCAACCTCTAAGTGATTATCCTTGGAGTTTTGTGAATCATAGGCAGGTTTCGGGAGTTTCTCCGTGTGATTTGAGGATATATCATTAATTATCGTATTCCTTACGAATCATTTTAGGTGCCGAAAGTGCATTCTTGGACCTACCAAACTTGTGTACTTTTCCTCCCAATTCGTGATGTCTCAAAGGCAAGTATATGTTTATGATTGTATGTTCTCGACTTTGAAAGTAAGGTATATGAATTGTATGATGATATATATCCACTCTGGGACGGGCTGATGGGTCCTCTGAGGGTTCCGTAGCCTTCGGTGCTGTTCCACGGATATTTTGGGTTAACCACTCTGGGACGGACCGACGGGTCCTCTGAGGGTTCCGTTGCCTTTGGTGCGGTTCCACGGTTAATCATGTATGTATTGAATGTGATGCTATGAGATTTAGTTATTCCGGAATACTAGTCTTGAGCTTGATGGAATGATGATTACATTTACTTTATTGTCGAGAAGTATTGTGTTTCATATTCGATATATTTGTACTAGCTATTCGACGGCTAACCCCTTTTGGGGGGAAATACCTTTCATGTATTTCTTGATGTTTTGGCCTGCGTTGCCTTGGGATTGATTCTTGATGTATTGTATTAGGTATCATTGGATATTGTCTTGAGTGTCAATTTTATTATCCTCCATTGGATTATGCTTGGACCTTATCGGTCAAAGTTTATTGTTCTGCGTGTTTATAGCCTTGTGGGTCCCATGGTGGGGCTCACGGTGCTGTAATATACCCTGAATAACTTGGGGGTGTTACACTCTCTTCGTATCTTTTTCTATAGGTTTACGATAGACCTTTCTGTATTGTCTTCTATCGGTACGAGGTAAACCGTTACAATCTTGTCTTCTATCGGTCCAATTTAAACTGTTATGCTCTTGTCTTTTTGTCGGTCCAAGCTAAACCGTTTTCCTTTTCTATCGGACAAGGAATCAACATATCTAGCTTTTGATTAGGACTAGACAAGATTTAGATTGTGATTATAACAATGCTGAATCCACGATCCTAATAACACTGAATCAAGTATATAATCTTTTCTTTCCTCTCGTGTATGTTTGAGTGAATTAAACACTCGAACTCTTACAAATAAGCTCGATTACAACAACAATAATGAAGATAATAATATCTGAAATATATAAGTTTTGCTTGAAGAAGTTGTATTGTGAATACTGTTGGTATCTCTGTCGTAGAAACTTGCTAGGCGGAAAAATAAATTACAACTCGAAATCCAGAAATTACAACTCGAAAACCAGAAGTTACAGAACTCAAGACAGAATTGAAAAAATACAATGAAATGGAAATGGAATCTGAACTAACAATAACCAAATTAGAAATACAATGAAATAATCGAAACAACAAAACTAGAAACGAAACCAGTTTGTTGTAGAAGTCGCCCGAAGATGACTTCTGCCCGCAAGACGAGAAACGCCGCGGTAGTGTTCCCGGATTGGCGGCTCGTCCCCAAAGGTCAACGACTTTACATCTCTAGAGTAGCAACACCGCAAACAGGAGAGCTCCGAGGAATTGGACGAGGATTGAGAACTTGGGCTATTCTAATAGACTAATACTTGTATGCAGACAAGTAGTAGGCTGCTCTGAAAATGGCCGAAAAAATTATATCTGAAATGCTCAAATGTCTATGCCTATCCTCATTAATCTGCCAATGGATGTTACACGAATTTGAATTCTGATGTTACAGAATTCAATGGCATTCATGTTGGACGTTTCAGCTTTAATCCTGCTGTTTCAGATTTCAAATCTGATCTATTTCAGTTACTCAACTGATAGCATCCATTTCGGTTTGGGCCAAGACATACTTCAGTTTCAAAAAATGAAGCCCAAAAGTATTTTATCCAAAAAGAATATAGTTGGCCCCAAGCACCTCCCAAACACCACCCGAATCACCAATTTCCAAGATCCAAGTCCAAGGCCCATGGCCCACGGCTCGCGGCCGAGGTCGGGGCGCAGCGGCGGCGGCGCGCGTGAGTGTGTGTGTGCGCGAGGTCATGGCTTTCACCAAGCCCACTAGCAAGTCCACAAGTTAATAGTTCCATGAGCATTGCTACTCTTATATAAGAGAATACCTCTCTCATTTTCCAATGTGGGACAATAATACTTCCTAAGTATTATTTCCCTACACAACATCCAAACTTTGACATACAATTATCCCACTCACCGGAAATCGGTTTTGAGACTTCAAGTATACCACGTTCATCTACTCGAGACGTAGATTAACATCCAATAATTATTTCATTTACATAATAAATATTTAAATAATAATTTCCAGATTGGTATTTAAAACTAATTTCCAACAATCCCCCACATGAGTGAGAAAGCCGAATGCAAATGTATACAGACACTTAGCTCAATTCTCAAGAGGCGGTAAAGTATAAGGATAGGTAGTTCGTAGCTTTGAGCCTTCCATAGTCAACACTGTTGGAATATTTATTCCACATATTCATAAATAGAGTTTTGATGATTAAGTTGCTAAACAAACCAAAACAACAAAGAGGCGAAGCAAAGCATCGAAGAAGGCGAAGTCGCAAAAAGCTGGAAATGTTCATGATTAACGTACGTAAGACTTCATGCTTAACGTACGTAAGACTTCAAGATTAGCGTACGTAAGAGAGTATTTTTAACGTACGTAATGGTGTGTTTGCGAATTCAAACAAGAAGAATGTTGGAGATGATGTCATGGCATAGGTCAGCATGCAACGGACATATTGACTATGATAACGTACGTAAATGGGTAGTTGCTAACGTACGTAATGTTCAAGACAGAAGCCACTGAACTGATTTACATGAAGCGTAGCGTACGTAACCTATAGAGGTTAACGTACGTAAAGAAGGCTAGCGTACGTAATGGGGGAGTGATAGCATAAGTAATGGAGGCACAGGAGGCTAACGGATAGTTGGAAGAGAAATGACTATAAATACCACTTCTAATGGTATTCATCCTACAACAACTTCAAGCAAACGATACATTCATCAGATATTGATATACTTACTATTGTTGTTGTAATTGTGCTTATATTGATAGTTTGAGTGTTTATACATTCAACACATACATGAGAGGTAAAAGAAAAGATGCGATTGGATTCGGTGTTATTAGGATCAAGGATCCAGCATGGTTAGAATCACAATCGATATCTTAGTAAGGTTTATCTAGTACCGATAGAAAGGTAGAGTGGTTGATTCCTTGTCCAATAGAAAAGGAAAATGGTTTAACTTGGACCGACAAAAAGACAAGTACACATGGTAATATCTCGACCGATAGAAGAGAGATTAAACGGATTACTCGGACCGATAGAAGACGAGCTTGTGACGGTAATCCCTCGACCGATAGAAAATAGGTGCAGAGGTTTATATCTTAAGCCTATAGAAAAAGATAACGAGAGAGGACGTAGGCACGTTTGGCCGAACCTCTATAAATCCGTGTGTCGATTTATTTTCCGCACTTTATATTTACGCTTCCGCACAACGGCGCAAAGACAGAGATGTACGACTTATACCTCAGCATACACGGTTAAAACATTAAGCATAACATTGTGGTCCAACATGGATAATATTCTTAAAAACTAGTTTTTTTTTCGAGGTATTTGTTCGAATGATAATATTTTAAAATTCGCGAGTTTGAAAGATTTTGCTGGGATGAAATTTTGAAAACACTTTGTTTAATACCTCGGTCATTTAACCAAAACCATGGATCCATTATCAAAACTGCTTTGATTTGAAATCACTTGCACAACAATACGTTGAAATATCAAATCCACTCTATAACCGATGTCAGCAAAATGACCTTATTAATATTTTCCAGTACATTAATCATTGCCATAGATAAACTATCATATCCAGGATAACGTCATAGAACAATACAATTAAATTAGACTATGCCGTCACAACACTTAGGTGTACAATCAAATTTGCTAACAAGAAGGGTAATGATCGCCAACATGTTAATAATATCAAAACAGGATAAACAACCGAGCGCGACATTGCTGATGCAATAGCTAAAGTTCACATTCCATAGGAATCGAACGACCGGTAAAGTGTACAGATATGTCTGTAACAATAAGATTACGGTTGTGACAGCAATAACAACCGAGCGCGACATTACTGATGCAATAAAGTTCACATTCCATAGGAATCGAACGACCGGTAAAGTGTACAGATATGTCTGTAACAATAAGATTACGGTTGTGACAGCAATAAGATTACGACCGTAATACCAACACCTTACGGTCGTAGCAACTAGAAGATTACGACCGTAATACCAACATCTTATGGCCGTAGCAACTACCAACTTATGGCCGTAACACAGATTTCGTACGGCCGTAGCAATGTTAGGTATTAGCAGTGATAAGTAATGACCAAACGGCTCCGGGAGTTAGAGAACGATACCTAACAACGTATCCCAACATCTAGAAAATACTACAACATTCTCCGGCGAGCACAACAACACAACAAACTTACCGCAACTACAAGTCCCAACATACAAATACATAACGTTTAAAATTCCGAAAACCCATATCGTTTTGCAAAATAAAATTTCCCAAAATCCTTTAGTTCATAACCAAAAACGACGGTAATATTTTACAATGTCCGAAGTACTTCAAAACACATTTTACAAATACCGTCTGATGGTGTCATTTGAAAATACACGACCCATTTGTCAAAATTTAACCGATTTTAAAATCTATACAAACCGTGGTTTGACCGCACCACCAAAATATTTTCCAAAAATCGATTTCTACAAAAATGCTCAAACCGTAAAGTCCTTCAGAAAACATTCTCAAACCTACCCTTAGCGGCAAAATTACAACATTCCAAAAACAGTCGAATTTAAAACCACATGCTCAAACGGCAACCAGGATCGCCAATTCAATCAAATGCATCTCTTGGCACCAAGTTTAAACACACAACAAAATCATTCATCGGAGTTTCTCACAAACTCTACCGTCGATACCTTTTCAAAACCCATCAAGGTTTACAACTTTCACCCCATACCACTCCACACGGTGGTTCAAAGGTAAAACAACAATATGCCCAGTTTTATACATATACTATGTGCCACAAGTATTAAATACAACTATATTATACAACACCGAGCAAATAAAATTATGCACCGCAATTAACTCACTTAGAAAAAATCATGATACACAGGTACCTCGCATAAAAGAGGAGACTTGCGTCCATAAGCCGCACGGAGATGATGGTCGCCCACGATACTAATCTCATCCGACAATATATCTGACACGTTGTGACTACGCACAACTCAACTTGTCACCCGACATCTCGAATGACAAAACCACACAATACTCGACAAATCACGACTCGACTTGACCCGACAGTCTAGGTTTCCGCAACCTGGCGCTCCGATACCATAAATGTAACACCCCCAAAACCATATGGGAATATTACACGCCGTAGACCCCTCTTCACGAGGATCTACCAGGCTAAACCTTACAAAACGACCAAATGTTTGCCCGACCAGGGTCAAACAATAAAATAATATAGACCGTTAAGGTCACTTACACGTGAATACACAGACCAATGAGGTCACACAACTCAATCAACAGAACTGACTAAAACAACATTACCCACACAGGGGTCGAAACACAATACAGCGGAAGACTGAAATCAACTCTCACAACACAACGAAAATCAAAACAACTCTCAACTCTTGATTAGTATCGCAGCTCGTCATCCTCCTGTGCCAATCATGTGACTGCTCCCCTGAACCTGCATGTACCTGGACGCAAAACAGACATCCACCCCCGATTACTCGGGGGTTAGTAAAACTCCACTGCTTTACTAGTGCAAGTCTCAAATCATACGAAATGTAACGAGCAAACATTAACCATGAATTAAATATAATAACCAAGTACCAAAATATTACCAGGAGGTTTTAACAAAGGAAAATAAGCTATGAAACATTTGAAACTAAACTTATCATCTCGGGAATTTTAGGAACAAAAATCTTTAAGGCCTCAAGTCCCAAGTTACAAATCCTTTCGAAAAATTTTAGGGTCTTAACTCAAATCTTGTTTCAAAACTAAACAGTTCACAACACGAAAAACATCTGCCCAATCGCTCAGGACTCGATCCAACATTCATTTTCATAAAACTTTTCCTTTCAAAACTTGATTGTCAAAACATATTCATGACACCGTGATCCACTGTCACGTGTCTCCGTAGGTACAACAACCCGCACGGACTATTCCACACACAAATAACCAAACATAATCAATTCCGACACCGTGATCCACTGTCACGTGTCTCCGTAGGTTCAACAACCCGCACGGACTATATCAATCACAACAATCACACACACAGTCCCAACACCGTAGTCCACTGCCACGTGTCACCGTAAGCCCCGTCGAGCTCACCCAGTTGGACGCACTGTGCCCTAAACTCATGGTCCACTGTCATGTGTTATCGTAGGCCTCGTCATACCCGCATGATTGGACCTCAGTACCTCACTAAGTTCTGACCCAGTAGTCCACTGCCATGAGTCCTCGTAGGTCCCGTCGAACCATCACGAGTGAACTTAGCGGTCACACACATATTCACATTCATAGTTCATACAATCATGAGCACAATTAATCAATCACATTGATCACCACAAAATCGTACATCACGTGCACATAACATAATCTCAACACTCACAACAACTGTCATCAATCAACGACACACAACCAACATAACTCACGATCGATACACAATACATTGCACAACCAAGTGTACAACCATCCCATTGTACATTGCAATCCTGCACAAATGGCACAACACCTAACACATATACCAATATAACACTATCATCACAAAGCCTTCAAATTGCGGAATACACGACCAACTCATACGGAACATATTTACAAAGGCAAGCAAAATCATCATTAACCTAATATGTGATTTCTAGTCGCAAGATACAACTCGTATAATAGGATACTTGCCTCAATTGTCGGCGCCCGAATATTCTTACGAACACGGCACAACCCGGAAAGAAACCCCGAACACCTACAATCCTCCAGCAAAAACAACGAGGATACGATTACAACGAGAATCAAAATCGAAAACAATGGAAACCTCATCAAATTATCGAAGGAAAATTCATTCGAACATTTAATTGAGCATTAAATGTTCAAGACCCTCCAAGAACAAAGAAATCACCCCTCGAGCCGAACGAATCAAGGATATGAGTATCCAATTCGTAGAACATGTTCAAAACAACGTTTATACAATAATTAATTGATCAAAAACGGATTGGAATCGAAATCAAAAGGAAAATCCCCAAAATCTTCAAAAACATGGGTTCAAGCCAAAATACCTTGATTCGGACGAAGAACAAGGATTATATGTTGTTATAATCAACACAAGCCTTCCAAAAGATGTTGTTCTAAGATGCTCCCGATCAAAACCCTCAATTTCTGTCGAATGATCACGAAAAATGAAGAAAAATGTGGAAATGGCCGAGTGACCCGGTGCCCAGGCCTTAAATAGCCGGTCCCTGCCGAGCGCTTACGGCCGTAACCGGCCATGGCTTACGGCCGTAATCGGACATGGCTACCCTACTGCCCAAAACTGCTGACGGAATTACGTACGTTACCAGACAGGGCTTACGTACGTAACAGGGCTTACGGCTGTATCCGGTCGTAGTCTTACGGCCGTAATCGACCAATCCTTGCGAGTCGCTGTCGGCCGTACCCAGCCACCCCACACGAGTCACTGTCGGCCGTGACGGTCCATGGCTTACGGCCGTAACAGGCACTGTATTACGGTCGTAACTCGGCCAGGTCTTACAGTCGGGACTCGGTCGATCCGACAGTCCGGTCACCCCGAGACCCATACCTGAATATAAACCGAAGATACGGTTACGAAGTACTCGCAAAGATGAATCTAAGCGCTAAGAGAACACACGATTCTGACCACCCGAGGGCTCAAAATTCGACAACGGAAGTAATTACCCCAAACATTCGGAAATTATGAAAACGGCCCAAAACGTCCGAAATACACGATACACGATCGAAACACTAAGACAAAGCTCGCAACATGAATAATAACATTAAATGAACTTACGAGAAACTCGAAACAACAGTTTCGGACGAGATTTGCAAGAATCGAACTCAAGTGCGGAAAAGCCATTTAAGAACACGAAATTCAATAAAACAATACCGAAACGAACTGGGATGACAAAAACTGCAGAATTAATCATTCTCGGAATGACGAAACGGTCACAACAGAGTCGCTAAAAAAAAGAAAATTACCGGAAATCGAAATTGCGGATATTACAGTCTCGACTTGTAGATCGAGCATATATGATGGAAAAATTTTATCCATTTAGCTACCTAAAGGTTGTCTTACCACTTGAAGTGGATACTGACTCATATAAATCTCAAGAAATAACAAAGATATAAGAGGACCAGAAGTTCCGTACTTGTATGTCATTGAAGCATTACATTATCAGGCCTCATATACAATTTGAAGTTAACATGCTAGCAAAATTTATTATTTCTCCAAGAAGGAGAATGTGGAATGGTGTTAACCATATTGGTCTATTACATGAAAGAGATTGAGATTCAATATTGGTGGCTATTAGGGTATTATGATCTCATATTTGTTCTCATACTGTCTATTTATTATGATGAGAAATATTCTCCATTTATGTGTTGCATATAATGTCTGGGCAAGTAAGATGAAATTTATTTCCACATGAGCTTCAGAAGAGCAATAATGATAATCTAACAGATTTATTCACTAAATCTCTCCATGTATGAAAATTATATTCATGGTATTAGAGTGCAAGATTGTTATCTTGAGGGGGAGAAGTGATAAATTTTAAATTAACTTGAAGATTATGTCGACCCTGAAGGTCAAAAGGTCCTGAAGACCAAATGGTTGTACTCTTTTTCCCTTTCTAAGTTTTTTCCACCGGATTTTCTTAGTTAAGGTTTTTAACGAGGCAACCAATGCAACACATGAGCAAATTTATACTATGTACTCTTTTCCTCTATCGGTTTTTTCCCACATGGTTTTTTCGAAGGAGTTTTGATGAGGCATGAACATCATAATATTCAAGAGGAAGTATTGTATGAAGACGATGTCACTTATATCTCAAAGGTAGATACATCAAATATTCACTAAAGTGATTAGTCGGCGAACTTATTCACAAAGGCGTTGCCGACATCAACATTCAGAAGACACAAGATCGGAATGCATCAACTCAAGGATCTTATGTAATCGATTTCAAGGGGAGTAGTTGTACTCTTTTTCCTTCGATCGGGTTTTTTCCCACTGGGTTTTCCCGACAAGGTTTTAATGAGGCAGCATATATTAAAGGTCATTCAAGGGGGAGTGTTGTAATTAATGTATTTATTAATGAATGACATTTATACCTCCGAAATCCTAGATGTGTACCTATAAATAAAGGTTTTTGACCCTCATAAGAATACATACATTATTCTTCTTCTCTTCCAATTTCTCTCTTTTTCTCTGAAGTTTATAACAATAGTATCTATTTTGTGAAATTTAAAGAGTCTAACTTGCCTAACAATTACATGAAACAATTACAATTTATTTATTCTCCCAAAACAATATATTATATTAGGGGGTGTTTGTTCTAGGATACATTAAATTTTAGATGTATTAGAATTTTAAGTATTTTGAATGTTTTAAATAGTATGAATCCTTGTAGCTAGGCTGTAGGATTGAGAATCCTAGTTCTTAAGATAGATGTCAAATTCATATATGAAAAAATAGAAACTATTATATTATTATATAGGTATCTTATTATATTAAAAAAAAAAAAGGAGAGAGATGAAATAGTTTTATTTTTTTTAAATATAAAAAGAAGAGAGAAGAAAGTAATTGTATCTTTTAAATATAAAGAATACAGCGGAAAGTAGTTTTATTTTTTAAATTTAAAAATAGCATAGATGAGAATGTTTTTTTTAATATAAAAAAATAATATTGCTGGTTTGGTAAATCCGAAAATTACAAAAATGGAACAAAAAAAATCTACTGAACAGTAGTACTGTTCTTACAAGTCGATTACAAAAATAGAAACTGAAAAAACAGAAAATGAAAATTACACCAAATAGTTTCCGGAAGCCGAGGCGATTGAGATCTTTCCTCAAGAAAATTATGTCTCATGTAGTGCTGACGATTTCATATGTATTATCCCCACAGATACAACGGCTAACGTCTCCGTTTATGTGTCACACCAGAAAAGAAGCTCTGAGGAACTGGAAATATGCGATAACTAAACAGATTGTATGTATGTGTATTCTGATAGTTAGATGATAGATGATGTTGTGTAAAACGCAACATACTATGAACTCGAATATATAGGTATTTCCATCATGTAGGAAATTAACTCTCGTCATCAAAGGCAAATTATTGTGGTTTAATGACCACGAAACTGCCACATTAAGAGACACAACCAATCTTTTGTAACCACTGACTGTTTCAAAACCAGAAGAGTTCAAACGTTCAAGTATCAAGTCTACTAGGTATCCAAATAATACTTGGGCACAATACAAAGTTTACCCAAAGACCAATTGCCAAGGCCCACGGTCGAGTTGGACGGACGGGCGGGCACGCGCGTGCTCATGTGTGGTCTAGTCAACTCCAAGTCTAGGGACATAGTCTTGGTCATGTTGCACACTGTCCAGTCCTCTTCACTTTATTAAGTGTCTTAAACTTCATCATATTTTCAATGTGGGATGAGATTCTTCATATTCACATCCATATCAAAATGACATCTCATATGGCTAACTCCATTCATTAATTTCTCGTTCACTAAAAATTAGTTTTTAGAAATTAGATTTACTACAATTATCTACTCCGAATGTAAATTGATCTTGGACTATTTAATTTCACACAAATTAAATGTTTTAGCTATTAAAAAATCAATTTAAAACTGATTTTTTAAATAAATATAACATTATATATAATATGTAAAAAATTATTAATCTTCTTATATATATAAAGCTTAAGAAGCCTTATAAATGTAAGTGGTCATGATTAATGCTTGATGAATTGATTGTATCATATTTGTTATTCCACATTGATTTCCAGGCATGTCAAGCAACTTTCGTTAAGTGTACAATGAATATTCACATAAAGTGAAATGTGGAGATGAAGTGTTTGGTGCCATGAATGCATAAATTAAACACACCAATTAGTGTTAGTCTTTTTACCTTCCCGTCCATGAGTTACAAATATTTTATCAACTATATAATGTGTCAAAAATCACACACAGAAAAGCACAACTTCCTCCACACCGCGTGCACATTGGGCTACAACTTATTATGGTGGTAAAGTAAGCATCATATCGTCTAGCTTATTTAGCATATTGATTTATATTGTTTTATATAAATTTCACGTGTGTTTTGTGTGTGTAACAATGTAGGACATAAAGATGGTGCTTAGGAGGTTTGGTAGTAACATCATCTTCTCTAATGGTTTAAGAGATCTTACACATCGTTGTCTTATCAATTATGTGGTACATGCACGAACATTTTTATTTTGATCAAAAATGCAATATATTGATTAACTGTATTTAAGTTACTAACGATCAACTATATCTAATTGTTTTTTGTAGCGCGTCAAGAAGCATTAAAGAAAGATATCGAGAAGTCACAAAAATTGTATCAAGAACAAAACATGAAAAAGGCCAATGAACAACAACGACAAAGACAACAACAAGAACAACAACAAAAACAAGAACGACGCCATGGCCATCGGTGGGATAAATACTTAGCATTCATATTAATACATGTTACAAATTAAACATGCAATATTTTGCTTCATGTAATACCGATAAATGGGCTAATACTATTGATTCGTTAGCAAGTAAGTTTATTGAAAATAATGTGACGAGTTCAATTTTTAGTCAATAATTATTACTACACTTTGTTGGTGCATTTTCATATTTTTGCTCTTAATGTAGTTTTTTGTCTTGCGGTGTGTTAATGTCACTTTCTTAATTAAACGTCTTGAAATATTGCGTGACTTTGATACTTGATATGATTGTGTAAGTTATGTCGATGTTACGTATTGAAAATGGTAGTATATAATAAAAATATCTTCACACTATCATCTTTATCCATAAATGGTGCAAAGCAATAGACTATAGATAAAACAAATACGTATTAATGATTCGGGTAATCATATCCACAATTAGTATCGGCAATTAAGCGATTATGTTATTTTGAGAATTTATCATTTATATAATTTTACTGTAGTTTAATCTTACATAATAAATAATATCATTTTGACGATTTATGTAGTTTAAACAATATAGATATACCATTTATATAATCTATTATAAATTAAATTTAAATCTTACTCAATAAGTAATATCACTATGGAGATTAATTGATTATCTTAATATAATTTTAGTTTCATTTGTAGAATGACAAACAAATTTGGCAAAATGAAATTGTTATATTAGTTATTAAGAGTAGAAAAATTATATGTTGAGATTGATGTCTTCAAATGTATTTATATATGCAACCTGGTACAAATTAAATATACTAACAATATTGGACCGATTTTCACAACAATAAAAAATATTGAAACTTAAATGGTTTTTGTGCATAAAATAAAGTTCGATTAATTAAGCGTAGTAATGTGGAACTGCCGTATTTGATATGATAAACCAAAAGGATAATTAATTGTCACAAGCTAGATCTCAAAATATAGCGAATATCCACTTTGTTGCGATTTTATATAAGGGTTACATTTATTTTGAAGAACCGTATGCGTTTAACCTCCCTTTGACATTTAGTATGTAACTTATACATATTAAAAAGTTACATGTGAAGAGACTCTTTTAAATGTAGCATCTTGAAAAAAGTCTCTTCACATATACTCTTTTAATGTCAATAAACTATTTTAAATGTGTGTCATGCTTAGAAATGGTGTGATACCATCACAACTTAGATATATAATGACGAAAATAAGTGTCAAAGATTACGCTATGAACACTTATATACAGCCCATGTAATGACGAAAATTAGTGTTGAACAATACACTATGAACATTTAGATTAAGCCCGTGTGCATCGCACGGGTCTGAATGACTCGGTCTAAATATAAAAGTCACCAAACAACTAATTAAACTCATTCATTTTAAACTCATGCGATGCTTACAAAAGTTGTGATACCATCACAACTTACAAACCTAATGACGAAAATAAATACCACACATTACACTATGACCAATTAGATAAAATCCGTGTGCAACGCACGGGTCTGAATGACTAGTGTACTAAAATTTTGAACCATGAAACAAAGAAGTACTCCCTCCGTCCCGCCCAAAGATTTGCATTTCTATCAAAAAGTAGTCCTTTTAGTAAGTTTACATATATCACTTTTTACAATCAAATCAAACAATCACTTTTTACTTTTTAATCTCCACCACTCATTCATCATCAATACTTTTTACTTTTTAATCTCCACCACACATTTAATCATCATTACTTATACTAATCATTACCTAAAATACACCAAATATACACCTTCTGTCAACCTTTGACTGGGACAGAGGGAGTATTTAACATCACGTGTAACAAACAAAGCCGCTCTACTTCGATCTGATTGGTATAAATGGGAGGCTCACGTCGCATATGTGCATTCCGAGGTCCGACGCACAGACATTTATATAATGTCTCAGACAGACTGACTGACTGACTGCACAAACTTCTGGTGAAGCCAGCGCCGTGAAATTGATCAGATCTCACCCCTTCGAAATATGGTTTGAACAGTCCTAGAAATATGGTCCACATTCAAGCATTCTTCAACTTTTTAACAATAATAAATTAGTTCAAATCAATAACAGATCGTCTATTTTTAGAAACATTTTATAATTTATTTGAGAATTTTATTGTACTTTTTGAACTATTATATTCTTGTTGAAAAATTAAGAATATGATGTTATTATGAAATTTATCACGGGGATCAAATGAAATTTGTCTTTTTTTTTTTTTGCTATAACTGCATCATTACGCGAATGATATACATCTATTATCATATATATATAATGTAAGATTAGGTCCTAAAAATGATCGGAGAGTATTATTGACAACAATTCTAAAATATTTATTAGGGTTTTACAATTTAGTCCTCATATTTTCTTGCAACTTTCAATTTAACCCCAGAAATTCTGTATACTTCAATTTAAATCCGTTTTGATTTATGATTCATTGATTTTAACTCAATCAGCTTCTCAACTCTTACAATTTGACCCCACTCAACTTTAAAACCTCCAATTCAGTCCCATTTTGACCAAGACATTAAAATGTTGACCTTTCAATTAATATTAATAATTAGTCCGATTTTATGCATATATATTTTAATTTCCGTCATTATATCGTAATATTTTATAATGATTAAAATATTATTACATGTAGACTTTATCGAGGATTTACGGGCTTAGGACTGTGAGTCGAGCATCTCCATATTCAAGTCAGACAACATCATTTATTCGTGGGAATTTTCACTATCACTTTAATTGCTTTAATTGGATTGTATATGTGATATTCAATTCAATATGTGATATTCAATTCATGTTTAAAAATTGACGATACATGTTGTGAATCAAGCTCACACGTATACGTGTAAAAAGGCTATCTTAAGATATATAGTGTTGCGGGACACATGCGCAACCTCAATATTCACATGCGTGCTCGATTCATGTTATATGTGGTATTTTGTGTATGTTTCATGTTGTTGTGGGGACACTGCGCAACCTCAATATTCGTGTTATGCATGCTAGATTCATGCTATACGTAATATTGTGTGTATGTATTCATGTTGAGGAAAAAATATGATAGATTATTCAGTTTATACTTTCCATGAGATTATATATTACTGTGATAAGTGAGATTTCCACAAGCTGAAGGAAGCTCACCCCACCTTCATTGATCCCGCAGGTTAAACCGAGCCAGATGAACGAAGGAGCAAGCCGAGAGGGCATATGAATGAAGTTTATTAAATGATGTTTTTCTTATGTCAAATGTTTCGAAATTCTTTTGGGGAAACTTTTGTTAGAAATTAACAATTTATAATTTATTCTTCCGACGCAAATTTTATTTCGTATCTATAACGTGTTATTGCTTAATTAAAGGTATTTAATTTATGTCAGTGTAGCGACTCGACTTTGTAGGCGTTATTCTTCGTCAAATTTACCTTTTATTTATTTTCTCCAATAATTATCCCTAGAAAGTCGGGGCGTTACATAGTGATATAACTTATATTACACACATTAACGCAACCTTGATACAAAGTATATAAACATCTGCACAAACATTACGTACAAAACACGTAAATATTCAACCAAAAACACAGTCGGTGCATCGCACGGGTTCGTAACGCCTCGTTTGTACTTAATTCTAGATCATATAATTCCAATGGATTGAAAAGAAGAGTCACTAATGTTTTTAAAGTTTCAATACATCAAAATTACAAATAATATACATAATCTAAAGTAATTAACGTAGTGCAATTAATGCACGGAATCAATATTTATATTGAACCATAAGGACTACATATATCAGAATCCGTAATATTATAGTCCACATTCAACCGTATGATGTCACAAAAACTTATAATTGCATATATCCTTTTCTTTGCGCATAATACATCAAAAAGCCCATGAATTTTCAATTTTTGTTTCAAAAGTTTCGTGTGTTTGACGTCTGGTTTGGTCAACGTCACGTGTGCTGATCTGGACGAATGGATCGAAGACACGTAGAAAATAAAATAACAAAAAGGAAGGTGCTTGATCACTAAATTTTATTAATGACCTTGATAAAGAGTAGAGCCGGGCCGAAAATATTTTGGCCGGTCCGTTTTGCTGGTGCTTGCTAGTTACAAGTCTTATCCTTTTCTCTTTTCTCTCTTTTTTATCTCTCTTTTTCTCTCTCTATGTATTTTTCCAGCTTTTTCCAAAAGTCCTTTCATTGTACATTCTCCTGGCATATATATAGACAATATTAGCCATTCATGAGATGACAGCTGGAAGATTCAGGTGAATATGCCTATGACATTTGTCACAGTGTGGTGACTCCTTCGACGCGTGTCACCTTCTTAGGTTTGCTTTGGGAAGGGATATGACAGCTCTCTTTTATTGTTCTGTCTGCCTGTTCTGCGTGCTTTTGGTAATATTTATCCGTTGCGACCGACAACAGGGTCGGCCCTTGAGCTTCCCGCTATTCTGGTCGGTCTTGTTATGATTATGGTTCGGAGCGTATTCATATAGAGTCTGCTCGGTCCTTCTGGGTCAGATTCCGGGTCGGCTCTAATGTCCCTGCCCGGCCCGGTTCTTTGTGAGCCCGAGAGACAATCGGGTTTATGACCGGTTCGGCTCCAGGATCTGCTCGGCTGGTCGGCTGCCTGGAGTGCTTAAGTGGATGCCAAGGTGAATCGACTATCAATAAGGGCCCCCGAGTTCAGGGCCGTGCCGGGTTGGCCGGTGCTGGAGTCGTTTCAGATTGAGGCCGATCCGGCTTGGGGGTGGATAAGATCCCTCGAAGGGACGTCTCTTCGAGAGCCGCGTCGATTTGACTTCGGGGTCTTCAAGAGTCATAATAAGGGGGACGCGTGGAGGGACGTAATTTGTCGTTGTGTTTCACGCGTTTTTGATCTTCGTGACGATTCATTATGAATCGCCGCTTCACGTGCTTTGGCATTTAATGCTCTTTTTTATCCTATAAATATAGAAAACCTCCTTCTCTATTGCTCCCTTCGCCATTTTTGTGCCTGGTTGCAAAGAAGAGAGAGGTTTTTTCGGCATTCGTTTCCCGTTTTCAGAAAGAAGTTCCCAGTAAGCTTTTTCTCTTTTTCTTATTTTATGATGTCGGAGCGGAGGAATACGGCGGCAGAGGAGTTGACTGTGTCTCCGGACCGCACGAGAGTGGCGGATGTAACAGCCCAAAAACAGTGGCCATTACAGTGCCGTGGATCCCTCCTGGGACCCACCAGGCAATATCACAAAATACACTTAAAATCCGACTACGTGGCACCGTACCACGATATTTATCAAAACCCCGGTGTGGAGTATGAGTTATTCATATTTTTAAATACAAGCAAACATACACAAGATCCAAACACGGTACAGACCATATGACGATGGGCAGTACCTAACAAGTTTTAGTACATTCATCCGACACAAAAATAAAACGAAAGTCACGCTTAAAACATAACCGAACAACCAAAAGACTCGGGGCCCCCGAAATAGCATACATCGAATCCTCCGTCGCCATTGTGCTCCTCCCGTGCCTTGCCCTTTCTCGCCCGAAATACAAGTATTTCGCCCCAAACCACGTGGTCACTATACATGATAATAATTCTCATGGCATTATACAATTCATATATATACGATTTCAAAGAAATCCACCGACTACCGAATATACCCCAAGGCGTATAAACAATCGATCCCCAATTGTCGAAACATAATCAAGTATACGAACGACCACATACTATGGCTCAAGACGGACGTCACAAGACGCCCGATCCGGAAATGTGTCCGTGCACATGTCCACCCCGTATACGGAATCCGAATATACGTGGGACGATGTACCTAATTAGCCTCACGAACCACGTCTCGTGTGCACGATCTAAATGCGGAAAACATCCACGCATGATCATCAAGTGCCCGGCTAAAAATCCTACACATAACCAATCGGCGCGCAGATATGACTCCAGAGATGTCACGATACAACATGACAACGAAACTCAACGAATTACACTTTTACGAGGAATCGAACAACTCACCGAAGTGTCAACAAAGCTCAAAAGAACTAACGGTAATAAGGACGGTAATTAGGGGTATCATCCCCAACACCATGACAATACGATCAAGGGTTTCACCATATCACGAATCATAGATTATCGTAACATTTCATACACACGAACTGCATAATAATCACAAGAATTCAACCATCACTATAACCAAGCAAGATAACTTGCCTCAATTCCGTAGACGAATAATCCTTCTTTGAATGGTCAAACGAACGGTATCCTCGTCTAACAATACTCACGTGAACAAGCAACCTTGAATGAAATATAATCCATTCAACAACACATTCGTATGATAATGGTATTATCGCATGAACAATATTCGTAAATTCACTTTGAATAAATAGATTATCCTATTGACCATTTTAATGTTCTTATTACAAATCATCGCATGTTTATCATGTTCATTACATATTCTAATCTTGATGTCAAATTCTTGATGTCCAGTTTATCATCAATGTAATATCGTGAGGATATCGTTTCAAATCATCGACACTTCCAATTACGATATAAGTTGTGTTTAATTACATTCTTCATTATTTACCGATTTCATTCAAAACTTGATTATTATATGAAACGTAAGTTCAAGTTTTTAGTGAGTTAAGAACATTATCTTAATTTACTCTTCTAGACATGCACGGATTAATGAAATGGAATTCGGCTATTCATCTACCGTATTTGTATCGTCATATTCAACACAACTCCCTTAAGAACATTATTAACCTATTAATGTAGTGATTAACACTCTTTGGTGAAATCGATAAATTCGAACGCACGGAGATTACAACTTCCTCCTATCAACATTCATTGTTTTACTTTGAAGAATTTATTAAATGCCTAGTTATACCATTGGATACTTGAGATTTTTGAAGTAATTTCATCCATCTAACAAAAATCATCTTCAAAGGGTTAACATCATCTTCCCAACAATTCCATCACAAAGGTTTTAAAGGCCAAAATCATGGTTTCATGCAACCTTTAAGGATCAATAGAATGTTCAAGACAATCTTAACATTTCTCACTTTTAATCATTAAGGACATCATCTCTAACATGTTCCTAGTGTAGAGACTAAAATCAACTTCCGATTATCATGCTATACCTCGGTTTTATGTATATCATTATCAACACAATCATATTATGAAGTTATTTACCTCAAGAAGCAATACTAATACCTTCAAAATTAATCTTCACTTGATTTGAGTATGATTCAATTAACTTATCATGTTTACACTAATCTAAACTATCATTATGTGAAGTATTTATCTACTAACATCATCAGAAACATGGAATTGATATGAGTTAGAGAAAGACCAACCTTAAAATGAAGAACAACACCAACACTTCAAGGAATATACTTCAATCTCTAGCTTCTCCAAGTCACCAATCAAGTGTTGAGGCTCCAACACAAGTTAGAAAGGCTTAGAAACGAAGTTGGAAGGGAAGGGAATCGTTCTTTAGTCGGGAGATTGAAAAGGTCGAGTAGGAAATGAATGGCAAGTCCTACATTTATAATCAATCTGGACATTACGTACGTTAACGAACGTGGTTAACGACGTTATAGCCTTTACGACGTAATCTTATGATCATTACGACGTAACAATTTCATCAAACTCACCGCCTAAAAACACGCAGATTCGTTACGTACGTAACCAAGCGGCTATTACGCGTAGTGGCCGTTGACTTGGCCGTGTCGCGATCGACTCCACCGGCCTACCCTTGCTCGACCCCACCCGCCGAAAGGCGGATTGCTGGAGAATCTTCCTCATTACGTACGTTAACGTATCGGTGTTACGTACGTAAGGCGGCCTTCATAGCGTACGTTAAGAATACATGTTAACGTACGTTAAGTACTATAACGAGCATAAATGGAATTTTCGCAATATCACCCAACAACTAATATAGTATGAATGACCATGAATCCAACTTAACATAATTCGTCGGTACATGCTACACATCACAGATATGGTGCAACAATACTTAACTTAAATCATGAAATACAATATTAAAGGCGAGGGTATTACAGCGGATCTGTCGATGGGTGATGTTCCCGTTGACTGGAGCGACGAGGATGGCGGCGAGGTCGCGAGATCGCCGGATTCTGGAGATGCGGAAGCGGTGACGCCGTTGACGGCGGTTGTTGAGACTCGGGCCTGGGTTCGGCCTCGGCCGTGTCCTTTTGTTGAGGCGGAGTGGGATTCGGCCTCGATACGCAGCACGGTCACTGATGGGCAGATGGAGGCTTGGCGGGGGCGATTTAAGATACCCGCGGTGGTGCGGATGTTTGTTCCGAATCCAGAGGAGAGACCTCACACCCCGCCCGTCGGCTGCACGTCGGTGTATTACCGCTCCCTGTTGTCAGGGCTGAGGTTTCCGCTTCCGTTGGTGTTCTCCCGGTGGTTAAGGCAGTGGGGCCTTTGTATTGCCCAAATTCATCCGAATTCTTGGGCTCGGATGGTGGGTCTTTTGATCCTTTTCCGTCAACATGGCTGGACCGAGCCCAGTTTCGAAGAGATTAACAGTCTCTTCTTATGGAGGTCGGTCGGTCGATCCAGTTCTGGCTGATTTTACTTGACAGCCCGGCACGCAATGTATAGAGAATTGGTGGACGTGCCGGAGACCATCCATAATTGGAAGGAACAGTGGTTTTATGTAGGGGGGCTGTGGATGAGCTCGGTTGAGGAGTGGGAACCTGGTGTGATAGACGCTGAGCTGCGGGTCCCAGAACACTTCACTGCTAAAATGAGTAAGTGTCGTGTTTTTTATTGTTGTTCTCTTATTTGTCTAACGCTCATAATTTATTGTTTGTGCAGAACGTATCCCGGCTTCAGAGACTTCCTCCTTGTTTGACGACCGGGTGGAACAGCTCTTGGATCTTCCTGCCGATCGGAGGAAGTCGTATCTTCTGGTTACTGAGGATAACCTTTGGGCAGCGGGACTTCGATCAACTAATCCGAGCAGAATGTCTTCGTCAGGTAGCTTTTCTCTTCTTTTTTTGTTTCTTTTTTTTTTAACACGTCTTCCTTATCCAGTCTCTAGGGGTAGGAGTTCGTCGGGACGGAAAGAGACGCCTGCGCAGCGGGTGGCGAGGCTGGCTGCTGAGGCCGCCGAGCGTAGGGAGCGCGCGGGCAAGCGGAAGAGAGTAGAGGCCGAGCCTGAGGATAACGTGACCAGGGCTGAGGGTTTCTCCATTCCTGAAATTGCTGTGCCCGCCCCGAGCCCTGTACGGACGGGCCGTGCGAAGGGTAAGGAGCCCGCGATTGATTTGGAGGGCCACTATCTCCCGGTGAATAAGGACCGGGAAGAACCTTGTGCCCAAATGAATGGGCGGCGACCGCGTTGGTTCCTTGACTACGTCAGGGCGGCCACCCCAACCGCCGAGATGCTCGACCGGGTCCCTCCAGCGGTGGTTGAGTCCAGCCATGTCCCCATTTTGGGTTGGACGCCGAAAATGGAGATGGTGACCAATGACATGGGTCCGGATGAGCAGATCCAATTTGGAAATGCTATGATGGGCCGCTGATAAGTGGTAATTTTACCACATATTTCTAGGATTTTATACTAGGTTTTTATCTCGTTTCGTGATTAATGTGCTCGTATTTGGCTTATTTATGATTAGTCGAGCCGTATTACGCGTTTGGGTTGGTTTTAGTGTGTTTGCAGGTTTTTAGAGCCAAAAGGACCCAAAACGAGACAAAGGACCAAGAGTCGAGTCACGGACGGAAAAGACGGAATTTTGCGAGAGACAGACCACCCTATCGGCCCGACTATCGGCCCGATAGGTGTGCCCGAAAGGAATCCGCCTCGCCGAGTGAAGAGAATGACGAAGCAACTATCGGCGGCTATCGGCCGATAGGCCAGCCGAAAGGCTTCCAATGGACTCTCGTTTTTGGACGGATTTTGACTCTTTTAGATAGATTTTATTTCCTAGATTAGGGCTAATCGGGAATGTAACCCCTTAGGCTATAAAAACACCCTTCTAGACCTAGTTTCAGACTTTTATCATATTGGATCATTCTTTATCATTCTTTTTCATCTTTTACAATTTTTAGATCTTCTTAGCAAGATTAATTTCTTTGATGCAAGAACTTTTGGAGGAGAATTATTATTGTTTTTGGGAGATTGAAGACTCGGAGTTCATCCATAAGGGTTGTAATCTCTCTTTTCATATTAATAATATGCATTCTTCATCAATTTCTTGTTTAATTTCAATTATGTCCGGCTAATTCATTGATTGATTCTAGGGTTAGTAAATTTAATTGATGATCACATGATATTCCTTTGATTACCTTTTGACCTTTCATCCTAGGCTTGTGTTCAAGTTGTGTTAAATCTCATGTTAGATTAAAGGGCCCTTAATCGATGCATGTTAGCTAATTGATTTCATCCTGAATGAGTATTTGATTAGTGGAAATACTTGACACACAATATGATTTTTTCTTGAGACCTAGCGGAGAAAGATAAATCATAGATAAATAAGTTGGTGCTTTTAAGTGATTTCAATTCTTTGAGTTCTCAAGCGAAAAGGGTTTTAATTAACTATCTTTCTAGGTTGCCTTGACAGGAATTCTAGATCGACCGAGTGATTATTTCTAGGATTGAATTAAATTTTGGGGAGAAGGAATCAAGTGAATGGATTGTGTGAACTCAATTAGATGATACTACCCTAGGATCAATTACCTTGCGACTTGTGATTTTATCTTGTTAATTTGCTTTATTTGCTTAATTTAGATTATTCATCTTTTATTCAATTTTTGTTCTTCGATTTTTTAAGTTAGATAATTAGAATCAAAACAATTTTTCGGACTCCTAAATAGCAGTCAAATTTTGAGTAGAGTTAATTCCTTTATTTTTGACACATCAATTCCCTTGGGTTCGACACCTTGGAAATACTCCGAGGTTTTACAAATTTTAAAATTGATCGGATTTGAAAACCATACTACGCGAATCCCAGCGATCAATTTTTGGCGCCGTTGCCGGGGAATTGATAGAAAACTTTAGGGGATAATTCGAAAAAGAAGAGATTGTTACTTTAGGATTGTTTACTATTATTATTAATTTTCGATCTCGTTTCCTCACATCTTGTTTTCTCTTCTTTGTAGGCGGTGCATGATCACAAGATCCCAAGGAAAGGACTTATTTCCTTTGGACCCGGAAATCGAGAAGTCTTTGAGGAGGAAGAAGCAAGAAGCGAGAACCGAGACTATTACTATACCTTTCGTTGATACCATGGCCGGCATTGTTGACCAACCACGAGAACTCGCTCGTCCCGAGAAGATCCCTTTGAATGCCCGCTTTCGACCTAAGCTGGACGATTATCAAGAAGGAGGTTGGGGAAAGATTGATGCCAACCACTTCGAGCTTAAGCCGTCCCTCATTGCTACAGTGAAGTCTCAAACATACGGAGGGGGAGTGAATGAAGATCCAAACGCTCATCTTGAGTCGTTTTTGGACATATGTGCCACCATCAAGCAAAACGGAGTGCCTCCGGATGTCATTAAGCTCCGCCTATTCCGGTTTTCTTTAGAAGACGATGCGCTAGATTGGTACAAGAGCCTAGATCGGAAGGAAATTGGTACTTGGAGAGAGATGACCCGGTTGTTCTTAGCACAGTTCTATCCTCCCTCCAAGGTGCAAAAACAAATCAACGATATCTTGCAGTTCGAGCAATATGAGGATGAATATTTATACGAGGCATGGATCCGATTCAAGAAGCTACTTCGCAAATTCCCACAGCATGGAATTGACAAAGAGGAAATCTATATTCGGTTTTATCGGGGTTTGACGAGGAAGGCTAGAAGAGAGTTGGACTATTCATCGAAAGGGGGATTTCTAGCTAACGATTATGAAGAGGCCAAGAATCTCATTGAGCTGGCAGTCAACAATGATTATGAGGAGGTGACCGATAGGAAGATGACGAGAAGAAAGGTTCCATCCGGTGACGAGGACGCCTACGGTGATTTGAAGGCAAAATTTGAAAAACAACAAAAAGAGCTCGAGATGCTAAGAAAGAATACTTTGGGAGTCAATTCAGTTTTTGAAGAGTTAAACGAGCCGATTGCAGTTAAGGAGGATGTGAACTACATGCAAGGAGGAAACTTCCGGCAAGGGGGAAATTGGGGGAACTCTTATCCGAACAATCGAAACCACCCTAATTTCTCCTATGCCAATCCGAACAATGCTCTCCACCACCAAGGATTTAACGTGAAAAATGGGGTTATTCAAGAGCCGAATGCTAAGACACCTATGGAAGAGATCTTTGGAACGGTTGGAGGCGAGCCAAAAAGATTTTATTTATAAAGTAGACAAGAGGTTCGGAGCTCTCGAGCATAGTGTGACATCTATTGGAAACTCGGTGATAGCCTTGACAAAGCAGATGTCGATGGTGGAGACCCAAATGAGTCAAATGGCGAACGCCTGCCGGATTTCATAAGCCGGGCATTTTCCGAGCAAAGACCGAGACCAACCCAAGACGCAACAATGCAACGCAATCGAGCTTCGGAGTGGGACAAAGTACGAATCATGGGGCTGGAGTTAAGGAATCTGAAACGAGGAGGTATTAGAAACGGGAGCAGTAAAACGAAAGAAGATGGAATACAAGAGAACCTATCGGCCACCTATCGCCGATAGCCCAACCGATACCCATACAAAGATGCCGCGGTGAAGCCTATCGACCCACCTATCGGCCGAAAGGCTCTGGAAGTTCGAATATGAAAGATTTTGAGGAAAAAGCTCCATTTCCACAGCGTTTGGCCAAGTCGAGATATGATGAAAAGCTTCAACAATTTATCGACATGTTTCAAAAGGTGAATATCAACATTCCACTTCTAGACGCTTTGAGAGACATGCCGGGTTACGTGAAATTCTTGAAAGACGCTGTGGCAAGCAAGAGGAAGCTGAGGAAGTTTGAAACAATAAATATGACAGAGGAGTGTAGCGCTATCATTCAAAACAAACTCCCACTCAAGCAGAAGGATCCGGGACGTTTTACTTTGACATGCATGATTGGCGACCAAACGCGTGAATGGGTTGTGTGATCTCGGGCAAGCATAAATCTTATGCCTCTATCCATCTTTAAGAGGTTGAAGATTGGGGAGATGAAGCCGACTACCATTACTCAACTCATGGCGGACCTCGATCACTTATCCGAGGGGAATTGTGGAGGATGTGCTCGTTAGAGTCCAACACTTGGTCTTCCCGGCCGATTTCGTAGTTCTTGATATGCCCGAGGATGAGAATCAACCATTGATCTTTGGGAGACCGTTTCTAGCAACGGGGAGAGCACTTATAGACGTCCAGGAGGGCGATCTTACTTTCCGGGTTAACGATCAAAATCTGAAAATTTCCATCTATGACGCGATGAAGAAGCCCGACGATGCGCCCGAGGAATGTTTTTAAATTGAGTCTATTATGCCGCCCCCGACCGACTTGTTGGAGCATTGTATTTCACACTCCATTTACTCACATTCTGAGGTTGATGAAATTTCCAAGGATTTGCCGGAGTATGTTCGAATGTTGGAGGCGAACGAGTCTCGACTTAATGAGAGGAGCGTATGCTATCTTGATATCAACAAACCCGTTCAAGGGGGAGTTGTCACTGAAGACCCGGGTTGAATGAGGTATCGTCTAGCTAAAGACGTTAAATGTAGCACTTGTTGGGAGGTAACCCAACGTATGTATGTATATTAGTTCGTTTTATTCATTTATTTTCGATTTTTCGTTTGCGTGATTTTTGTAGTTTCTAGTTTCGTAGTAGCTTTGCTAGTTTCTGTTAAGTTCTAATCCATGCATGCCGAGTTTTGAATACCTGCAGGTCTTTCATCGCCATATCCAAGCAAAAACGGGACCAATTATGCGAAAAGAGAAAAAGCTGGAAAATTTCTGAAACAGAAAATCCTATCGGGCGAGCCTATCGGCCGATAGGCCCGGACGATAGGCTGAGGAAAATTAGAAAAATTTTTATGTTACAAGCAGTGGTCGATAGGAATTCCACATCGACCGATATCCCGCCCGATATGAGCATGGTAAGAGACAGAAGTTCCTATCGGCCCAGCCTATCGGCCGATAGGCCTGGCCGATAGGACATACCCGGCCCAGTATACACTACGAGCTCGCCGACAAACCCGCCATTTCCACGGTGATCGGTACTCCATTAACAAAGCCACTCCTTTCTCTTTTCAAACTTATTCCTCCTTTGGGATGCGAAATAAGTTTGGGGGGTGTGGGATAAGTGCGGCTTTGTTAATTTCTTTACGTGTGAGTACCTTGTTTGCCTTGTATCATTATATGCTTGTGTTGGTGCCCGTTGTTTTTATTTGTGCTTATCTTATTGGTGTTGCGTGGATTTAGCTTTTGTTGCTTAGTTTTTCGATTTTTATATTCATTTTATTTGGGTGTGTTTGCTAGTTTCTATTTTCTATTTTTTTTTTAGGTAGTAGTGGTTTTTTTTTAGATTTCGTGTTTGCTTTTATTTGCTTTTCGTTGTTTGTTTTTAGATAGCATTGCTTGTCTTTAGTTTTTCCTTATTAGTGAATTTTTCGTGCTTCTATTTGTGTGATACCGATGTTACGACACTGTTTTTCTCTCTGAAGAAACAGTCGAGTTTTAGTCGAGTTGTAGGCAGTTATTTCTGCTTTGCATAGTATTCATTTAGGTCCAAAATTTTTCGTGATTGTAGAGGTCTTGGCAGATAAGAGACGATACATACTTGTTTTAAAATCACCGTCAATACGTTTGGTTACATCTTCCGGATTGTGAGTCGAAATGCTTGTTTGGTCATCGTGTTGGCACTTAGAGTGAATTTCGAGTGGTCGCTTTTTCCCAAAAGTTGAGATAATGTTGTTCTATGAAGGAAGTCTAGTAACCGGGGCATTCGCGTGACCCGTTGTTTACCCTCGCGTAAACGACGACTGATTAGACTAGTGATTTAGATATTTCACATGTGCCAATGATAGGGAACTTAGTAACCGGGTATTCGCGTGACCATTGCTTACTCTCGCGTAAAACGGCGACCTTGATTCGGACATGCGGAAATTATATATTCGAGTTGTTTCTCCATGTAGACCGGAACTTAGTAACTAGAAGCATCCATGTGCCCCATGAGTGTCTTTTACGTCAAACGGTTTCCTAATACATGAGAATGGAAGTTCCACCCTAGAATTACCCCGATGAAACATCCCGAGATCCTAACCTAGTGGTCAACTCGAATCAAATTCTTGAACATATATATAAGGGAATACTGACCGAGGTTTATTTGTTATGAAACTCGTGAAAAATGTGCCACTAGACTGTGTAACGGGACGAGCTAGCTTGTTTATTTTAGCCTTTCATATTGACGGTCGATTTGACTCACGTTTTGTTAATCTTTGAGCTGGATTTTCTTCATGAACGAATGATTAGGACTGAACTTGACTACTTTGTGGAATCATTATTCTGAGTGCAGCTCGCTTTTACGACACTCGGATTATTTAGAGAGAATTACAGGGTAGTATTGATTAGGTTGAACACTATGAATTGCACGATGATTCACGGCTTTCTTTTTCTTTTCTTTTTGTTGTTCGGGACGAACAAGGCTTAAGTTTGGGGGGGTTTGATAAGTGGTAATTTTACCACATATTTCTAGGATTTTATACTAGGTTTTTATCTCGTTTCGTGATTAATGTGCTCGTATTTGGCTTATTTATGATTAGTCGAGCCGTATTACGCGTTTGGGTTGGTTTTAGTGTGTTTGCAGGTTTTTAGAGCCAAAAGGACCCAAAACGAGACAAAGGACCAAGAGTCGAGTCACGGACGGAAAAGACGGAATTTTGCGAGAGACAGACCACCCTATCGGCCCGGCTATCGGCCGATAGGTGTGCCCGAAAGGAATCCCCGCCCGCCGAGTGAAGAGAATGACGAAGCAACTATCGCCGGCTATCGGCCGATAGGCCAGCCGAAAGGCTTCCCAAATGACTCTCGTTTTGGACGGATTTTGACTCTTTTAGATAGATTTTATTTCCTAGATTAGGGCTAATCGGGAATGTAACCCCTTAGCTATAAAAACACCCTTCTAGACCTAGTTTCAGCTTTTATCATATTGGATCATTCTTTATCATTCTTTTTCATCTTTTACAATTTTTAGATCTTCTTAGCAAGATTAATTTCTTTGATGCAAGAACTTTTTGGAGGAGAATTATTATTGTTTTGGGAGATTGAAGACTCGGAGTTCATCCATAAGGGTTGTAATCTCTTTTCATATTAATAATATGCATTCTTCATCAATTTCTTGTTTAATTTCAATTATGTCTGGCTAATTCATTGATTGATTCTAGGGTTAGTAAATTTAATTGATGATCACATGATATTCCTTTGATTACCTTTTGACCTTTCATCCTAGGCTTGTGTTCAAGTTGTGTTAAATCTCATGTTAGATTAAAGGGCCCTTAATCGATGCATGTTAGCTAATTGATTTCATCCGGAAGGAGTAATTGATTAGTGGAAATACTTGACACACAATATGATTTTATCTTGAGACCTAGCGGAGAAAGATAAATCATAGATAAATAAGTTGGTGCTTTTTAAGTGATTTCAATTCTTTGAGCCTGGCGGGGAAAAGGGTTTTAATTAACTATCTTTCTAGGTTGCCTTGACAGAATTCTAGATCGACCGAGTGATTATTTCTAGGATTGAATTAAATTTTGGGGAGAAGGAATCAAGTGAATGGATTGTGTGAACTCAATTAGATGATACTACCCTAGGATCAATTACCTTGCGACTTGTGATTTTATCTTGTTAATTTACTTTATTTGCTTAATTTAGATTATTCATCTTTTATTCAATTTTTGTTCTTCGATTTTTTAAGTTAGATAATTAGAATCAAAACAATTTTTCGGACTCCTAAATAGCAGTCAAATTTTGAGTAGAGTTAATTCCTTTATTTTCGACACATCAATTCCCTTGGGTTCGACACCTTGGAAATACTCCGAGGTTTTACAAATTTTAAAATTGATCGGATTTGAAAACCATACTACGCGAATCCCAGCGATCAGCCGCGCGTTTTGCACCTATGTAAAGGCCACTGGGGAGCTGATGACCCTGGTTGAGAAGCACAAAAAGGCAGAGGCCGATCTCAAGGCCTTACAGGAGGAGCACCACATCTGCCCTTCGCTTATCAAGTCTCTGGAGGAGTAGATGACCTCTCTGAAAGGTGAGATGGAGCTTCTGGAGAGCCGGGCCTTTGAGGCCAATATCTGGAAAGGAAAGGCCGACGAGAAAGCACAGAAACGGTGTCTGGACATAAGGGTCGAGCACGAGGCCCATTTGCAGAATACCAAGGCCCAGCTTGAGCAACTGACCGAGCGGGTCCATACTTGTGAGGTTGTGGGTTATGCCAGGGGCCTTGCCGACGGGGCGGCTGCTTTCCAGAAGACACCCGAGTTCGAGGAGTTGATTAACCTTAACTATGTCTCCACTTGTTATGAGATATTGGATTTCATGAAGGAAGGGAAGACCGTTGAGGAGGTCCAGGCCTATATAAAGTCTCAGGCGGCCGACCTGAAGGTTGAATCTCTCGGAGATGATGAGCCGAAGGCCGCAGAAGTTGTCGAAGATCCGGTGTTGATTCCATCCGGCGAAGGTGAAGGACAGTCCTCTCAGGCGGCCGATCAGGAGGACAGGGTCGAGTAGATTTTTGTTTTATTCCATGTAGGGCCTGCGCGCCGTTTTTCCTTGGTTTCCTTTGTATTCTGATGTAGAACGACTTATTGTAAATGAATGAAATCTTTTTATGGCCTCTGTTGCTTTTCTCTGTATGTTTGGGCCCGGTTGGTCTGGCTGTTGCCTTTTCTGTCCGCCTTTTGTTGACTGTTCCGGGTGGGCTGACCTTATGCGGTGCCGAGGCGAACTCGGTCGTATAGTGCCGGATGGGCCGGTCTTATGAGGTGTCGAGGCGAACTCGGTCTTGTAGTGCCGGATGGGCCGGTCTTATGAGGTGCCGGGGCGAACTCGGTCTTATAGCACCGGATGGGCCGGTCTTATGAGGTGCCGGGGCGAACTCGGTCTTATAGTGCCGGATGGGCCGGTCTTATGAGGTGCCGAGGCGAACTCGGTCTTGTAGTGCCGGATGGGCCGATCTCATGAGGTGCCGGGGCGAACTCGGTCTTATAGCGCCGGATGGGCCGGTCTTATGAGGTGCCGGGACGAACTCGGTCTTATAGTGCCGGATGGGCCGGTCTTATGAGGTGCCGGGGCGAACTCGGTCTTATAGTGCCGGATGGGCCGGTCTTATGAGGTGCCGAGGCAAGCTCGGACTTATAGTGCCGGAGGAGCCGGTCTTATGAGGTGCCGAGGCGAGCTCGGTCTTGTAGTGCCGGATGGGCCGGTCTTATGAGGTGCCGAGGCGAACTCGGTCTTATAGTGCCGGATGGGCCGGTCTTATGAGGTGCCGAGGCAAGCTCGGACTTATAGTGCCGGAGGAGCCGGTCTTATGAGGTGCCGAGGCGAGCTCGGTCTTGTAGTGCCGGATGGGCCGGTCTTATGAGGTGCCGAGGCGAACTCGGTCTTATAGTGCCGGATGGGCCGGTCTTATAGTGCCGGATGGGCCGGTCTTATGAGGTGCCGAGGCAAGCTCGGACTTATAGTGCCGGAGGGGCCGGTCTTATGAGGTGCCGAGGCGAGCTCGGTCTTGTAGTGCCGGATGGGCCGGTCTTATGAGGTGCCGAGGCGAGCTCGGTCTTGTAGTGCCGGATGGGCCGGTCTTATGAGGTGCCGAGGCAAGCTCGGTCTTATAGTGCCGGAGGAGCCGGTCATTCGAGGTGCCGAGACAAACTCGGTCTTGTAGTGCCGGATGGGCCGGTCTTATGAGGTGCCGAGGCGAACTCGGTCTTATAGTGCCGGAGGAGCCGGTCTTATGAGGTGCCGAGGCGAGCTCGGTCTTGTAGTGCCGGATGGGCCGGTCTTATGAGGTGCCGAGGCAAACTCGGTCTTATAGTGCCGGATGGGCCGGTCTTATGAGGTGCCGAGGCGAGCTCGGTCTTGTAGTGCCGTATGGGCCGGTCTTATGAGGTGCCGAGGCAAGATCGGTCTTATAGTGCCGGAGGAGCCGGTCATTCGAGGTGCCGAGGCGAACTCGGTCTTGTAGTGACGGATGGGCCGGTCTTATGAGGTGCCGAGGCGAACTCGGTCTTATAGTGCCGGATGGGACGGTCTTATAAGGTGCCGAGGCAAGCTCGGACTTATAGTGCCGGAGGAGCCGGTCTTATGAGGTGCCGAGGCGAACTCGGTCTTATAGTGCCGGAGGAGCCGGTCATTCGAGGTGCCGAGGCGAACTCGGTCTTATAGTGCCGGAGAAGCCGGTCATTCGAGGTGCCGAGGCGAACTCGGCCTTATAGTGCCGGAGGAGCCGGTCATTCGAGGTGCCGAGGCGAACTCGGTCTTATAGTGCCGGAGGAGCCGGTCATTCGAGGTGCCGAGGCGAACTCGGTCTTATAGTGCCGGAGGAGCCGGTCATTCGGGGTGCCAAGGCGAACTCGGTCTTATAGTGCCGGAGGAGCCGGTCATTCGAGGTGCCGAGGCGAACTCGGTCTTGTAGTGCATTTGAATTAGAGATGAAATAGAGTTGAATTTTATTGATCATACCTTCCTAAGGACATGGCATTCGACGAATGAATTAATCCTTGGCCATCCATATACTCTAGCTAACAAACTCCGTTCTGAAGGGCTTTGTTACTCTCGTACGGTCCTTGCCACTTGGATTCAGGAGGTCCCGGATCGGCCCCAATGCTCATTTAATAATGAGGTCTTCGACCTGGAAGCTTCGATGATGAACCTCGGGTGCTTTATAGAAGATGTTCCGCCTTTCTGCTTGGTTCTGTTTTTGGGCGACGAGGTCCATGTTTTTAGGGTCACATTGATCTTATTCTTCGAAATGGGTTCTCCGGTGGGCGTGTGCTCCAATCCCGACCGGGGTCATCGCCTCAGTCCCAAAGGCTACGAAGGTATTTCTCAAGTGGCGGACCGATGTGTTGCCAAGTCTTCAGGGAGTTCTTCAGGCCGTGACCTCTTGCGCTTTTCGAGGCGGATCTTGAGGTACTCAACTTCATCCCCTAGATGGGGGGGTCGACCCGGACGATCGTCCCTTTGACGGGTGGCGGTAGGCCATAAACGTAAGTGGGTTTCATACGAGCTTTGGATCTAAGAAGCGAAGGTTTGGCGTCGTGCGTATCTTCACTCAAGCGCAATGACACCTTTCTCTGATCCGGCTAGTAACGTCCTTGCCGGAGCGATTTGTAGGCCGATATTGGGCCGCCGAAGGGGTTGTCGTGTGTCCGCTTGGGCACCTTATTGAGGGCGTATTCGAATAAGCCCTTTCAGCGGCCGGACTGGATTCCCCTGCGTAAGGCTCCTTCCATGGCGACCCAGATGGGTCACGGTTGGAGTATCCTAGTTTTTGTGGGCACCCTGCTGTGCTGGGGGCGTGGAACTGGATGTCGTGTTTGTCCTTGCAACTCGCATTGTTTGGCCGCCGATTGGTCGGTTTGGTTGTTTCTTGGTTCGCGGACGGCGTTATAGTTCCTTGATAATCTTACCACCGGGTCCGAGCTGGGTCGAGGAAATTGACCAAACTAGGCTCCCTGGGTTCGCATTAGCCCCTACCTGAGAATCGCTTCAAAGATAGTGAGGTGAGCAGGACCGAGGGAGATCGCCATTTCCGGACCGGCCCAGAGGGCTTCATATTCCATCTTGTAGTTGGGGGCTAGAAAACCTGAGCAAGTGGCCGGGCAGATCAAACGTTGGCCGGGGCCGGCGAGCGCCATTCCTGTGCTTGTTTTCAGTGGGCTAGTATGAGTGTATAGGCCAGCTCTACAGGGGCGCATCCGAGCTCGGCATCAGATAGTCCGGATGTCGGTCCGTACTTTCCGATCGAGCGAAGGCGGTGCGGGTTGCAGTGGGGTTCTCCTCGGGCCGGTAGTTGTAGGATTAGTGCTTTAAGACCTCCTGGGTTACTTGGTCGGCCTGGCCCCTCTTTCCTTATCTGCTGAATGATTGGTGAAAGGTGGGGACTTTTTTATTTTTCATATCTCCTTATAAAGATTATGCCCTTTGCTTATTTCAGTTTTACTAACATGTTCCACTTTCTGCTGTTTCTTCATCCCTTTAAATTTTAAGTTTCGTCGTTGGCATCCTAATGGCCACTGTTCGGGGGCTTATGCGAAAGACTCCTTAGGTTCCGATGATTCCATATGATCTCAGCCTAAGCTTGGCCTAATAATGGCTCGAGTTTTCTCGCCTGCATCCCAACGGACTACATTTTTTTTTGGATTACCGAGAACTTTGTGAGGATCTGTCGGGAATTCCGAAAGCGCTTGCAGATATTGTGGTGTATGTTGATTGCAACTTTAATTTGAAGAATACGAGGGGATTCTTTGGGAGATCTTCTAAAGCTTTGAGTTGCGTTTGATATCCCCCGAGTTATGACCTTTAAAAGGTCAGCCGAGTCGAGCAGGAACTCATGGTCACAATGGCTCCTGTGCTTTCAACTTCTAATTACGATGATTCCTTTGCTTTCGACTCATAGTTACGATGATTCTTATGCTTTCAAATCACCACTTATTGGTGAGGGTGGTTATTCCCGGATGAACGCAAGGTATGCCAAAGCGCTCCGCCAACTTGAACGGATTTCCCTTCTTTGTAGCGGGCTGATTATATTCAGAACTTGTAGTCATAGCTTGAGCGATTCGCTCAAGCTCCCGGAGGTTGCCCTCCTTCTAGCGCCAATCTATTGACGTCTGGTTTGGTCAACGTCACGTGTGCTGATCTGGACGAATGGATCGAAGACACGTAGAAAATAAAATAACAAAAAGGAAGGTGCTTAATCACTAAATTTTATTAATGACCTTGATAAAGAGTAGAGCCGGGCCGAAAATATTTTGGCCGGTCCGTTTTGCTGGTGCTTGCTAGTTACAAGTCTTATCCTTTTCTCTTTTCTCTCTTTTTTATCTCTCTTTTTCTCTCTCTATGTATTTTTCCAGCTTTTTCCAAAAGTCCTTTCATTGTACATTCTCCTGGCATATATATAGACAATATTAGCCATTCATGAGATAACAGCTGGAAAATTCAGGTGAATATGCCTATGACATTGTCACAGTGTGGTGACTCCTTCGACGCGTGTCACCTTCTTAGGTTTGCTTTGGGAAGGGATATGACAGCTCTCTTTTATTGTCCTGTCTGCCTGTTCTGCGTGCTTTTGGTAATACTTATCCGTTGCGACCGACAACGGGGTCGGCCCTCGAGTTTCCCGCTATTCTGGTCGGTCTTGTTATGATTATGGTTCGGAGCGTATTCATATAGGGTCTGTTCGGTCCTTCTGGGTCGGATTCCGGGTCGGCTCTAATGTCCCTGCTCGGCCCGGTTCTTTGTGAGCCCGAGAGACAATCGGGTCTATGACCGGTTCGGCTCAGTGATCCGCTTCACTTGGCCGCCTGAGCGCTGGTTTGAAGGTGGATCGATTATCAACATCATGAACTATTTTTTTAATTTATTTTAAATAGTTCTTAAATTATACAAATCGTATTTCATGATGTTTTTACTAACGGAAACTAACGGAATTTGTAATGTCATTCCAAGATAACCTTCATGAGATCACAGGAGCACCGCATCTTGACTACTCAGTCGGGCTCTCTATCCTTCTTATCCAAAGGCGAACATCATACGTCAGGATATATGTGTGATGTTCAGACATATATACATACATATATATCATTTAAAAATTAATCAATAAAATAAAATAAAATTAAATTTAAAAATATCTTAAAAACATCTTAAGAACCTTAATAATGGGCCAAAAATCACATTTGGTCCCATAACTATTTGCTTTTACGATTTTGGTCCCATTGATTCTCACTTTTTCAATTTCGTCCCATATGTGCGAAAATTGTCCAATTTAAGACCTATTTTCGCCGGAAACCAATTAAGTCGTCGGAAAATGCACGTGACACGCACATGATCACAAAATATTGGCGGATTCCGGCATTAGTAAATGAGGTGGCATTTTTTTGCTGACCTGTTCTCTTATTCCCAAATAAAAAAAATAAAAAATAAAATTGAATAAAACTGGAAAAAAAAAGGGGAATGGATCCCTAATTAGATTGAAAAATGTTTGCCATTCTCATTCTAAGAACACAAACCGCCATTCTCATTCTAAGAACACAAACTCTAATTAGATTGAAGACACTTAGATTGAAGGCCTGTTGTTCATGCGGAAGAACGGTGCTATGGATCGGGACCTTCCGAGTTATGGTGAGTATTTCATTTTTCTGTTTATAGTTGCATTTCTGTGTTATTTGCGATGTTCAAGGTGTAATATATATGTGATGAGGTGGTGTTTTTGTTTGTTTTTTCAGATCCCGAAAGCAATGATATCACTGTAATTCTTCACTTTGTGGGTAGTTTTCAAAATACGCCCAACACAGATTATATAGGTGGTGATAGGTTAGTTTATGATATGGTGAAATCACAAGAGTTTAAAATGACTGACTTGGATGATTTTAGTGATATTTTTGGGGTTAAGGGAAATAGAAGATATTACTTGTTGCTTAGGGATGGGGGTTTTAAGTTGATTATTGATGATGAAGACCTTAGAAATTGGGCCACTGACTTTCTGAAAGAGAGGGAGATGAATGTGTATGTTGAAACTCTAGGAGAAATCCCTCAGGAGACTAATAATCAAATAGATTCTGAAAATGAATCTGGATATGAATCATTTGAGGACCCAGACTTTGTTGTGGGTAATGAGATAGATGAGGATGATGATGAAAATCCACAGGTTAGTTTTAAATTTTGTTGGTTTATTTTTATTGTAATATTTTTTCATATGGATTGGTATTAAATTTAGTTGTTTTGTTACAACAGGTGGATGATGTTCAATTAAATGAAGTCCCTGAAGAGAATGGAACTGGAGCCGAAGTTAATGTGGTGAGAAAATTATAGTTTCTTTATTCAGAAATTTTGTAGCATTTCATTTACTTATATGGTCTATTTTCTCTATTTTTTAAAAAGGATACTATGCAAAAAGCCAAAAGAGGGAGGCCCCCGAAAAAGAACAAAACGAGGGTGTCACAAACTGGTGAAAATTAGGCCTTGGGAAATTCTGAAGAAATTCATGTAAGTGTTAATTTACATAACATGAATTTTTTGTGCTCATAATTTGATTTTCTTCAAACAAATTGTATTTTGAAATTTAGGTTGGTCCTCCAAACTTTGAACAACCGGAGCAAATTGACAACGCTGAAGATATTCCAGTTGACATTGCAACTCAACAGAGTGAAGTTATTACCCAAAATTGGTATGAACAAATCCCAGTTGAGAAAGTGCCGGGGCCTTCAATGTATGATCAGTTAAGGATGGGCCAAACCTCCGTCCAACCTAGGGTGCAGATAAGAGCTCCACCTCCTAGTTTTCCTACGTGTCTCCAGCCAATTTTTCAAAAGGAAACCCATAAAAGAATAATTAGGGATGATGGCAAGAAGTACTTGGATTTGTCATCACAACCGTGCGGGAAGGATGCTAAAGGGAAGAGGAAGGAGAATCCTTTTGTGTAGACAAATGTTTTGTTATTTCATAACAATGTTTGGAACCAATGTTTGTTATTTCATAACAATGTTGTAGGAAAATCTTTTGGAACCAATGTTTGGTATTTCATAACAATGTTTGGAACCAATGTTTGGTATTTCATAACAATGTTTGGAACAAATGTTTGGTATTTCATAACAATGTTTGGTATTTCATAATCTTTTGTATGGGTATCAATGTTTGGTATCACATTCTTGGTATCAACATTCTCTTAATATTGTGTGTGTTTGGTATCTTCACATTCTTTTTATATGATTATCATATAATTTACATAGACAAAATACGAAAAAGACAATTCACTATAATTCACTATGAAGAAAAATACATAGACTTGAAAGATTACATTAACTCTTGAAAGATAAGTTACATAGACTTGATTCCACAACTGACCAATGCATACTCTACAATTCACTATAAAGAACCAAAATGTACCTAACAAAAAAAAAAGCATACTTCAAAGATTACATTAACTCTTGAAAGATAAGTTACATAGACTTAATTCCACAACTGAGCAATGCATATTCTACAATTCACTATGAAGAACCAAAATATACCTAACAAAAAAAAGCATATTCAACAACTAATCATCTTGAATCCACTGTCCTCACCATCCCCAATCATCATCATGTACATTATTTGTTTCAACACACACAAAACAACAATGAGAAGTAGTACAGTGCAACCCAAATGCCTAAATCCTATTCCCTTCTCATTTTTCAGATTCTTGGCTTTGGTATTCTCAATTGTATTGGCTGCCATTTGAGTGTGTTTCTTCAAACCTTCCTCAAGCCTTTCAACTTCACCCTGCAGTATAAGGACACTTTCCTCCAACTTCTGTACAGTAGCAACCAAATTGCAATTCTCTCCTCTGAGTTGATTCGTTCTACGCAAAAGTCCTCGGATAATCACCCTACTTCTCTCACACAGTGGGGGATCAATCCATCGGAAGTATTTGCAACACCCAACATCCTACATACACAAATTAACAAATAATTATCTACTGGGTAGATTAACAGTTACCCCATTAAGATCAATAGAAAGAAAGCAAACCGAGTAATTAGGGCATCCATAAAATTTGCGCCCGATATTATCTTCCTTCCAAGAAGTGACTACAGGGGCAAGGAGCCTGCACTTGCATAACAATGGTGATCTTTGGCTTCCACTCGACTCGGACATGGCAGTATCGAGGTAGCTGCTTCAAGGGGATGAGAAATTAGGGTTTTTTGTGTTCTTCTTTCTGCGGCTGAAATAGGAATGGTGATAGGAATGGTGTCGCCCGATATTTTTGTTTTTTATTTTATTTTATTTCCTAGACTTTTCCCAATTTTATTCAATTTTATTTTTTATTTTTTTTATTTGGGAATAAGAGAACAGGTCAGCAAAAAAATGCCACCTCATTTACTAATGCCGGAATCCGCCAATATTTTGTGATCATGTGCGTGTCACGTGCATTTTCCGACGACTTAATTGGTTTCCGGCGAAAATAGGTCTTAAATTGGATAATTTTCGCACATATGGGACGAAATTGAAAAAATGAGAATCAATAGGACCAAAATCGTAAAAGCAAATAGTTATGGGACCAAATGTGATTTTTGGCCTGTTATTTTAAACTTGAAAAAATATATGTTTTTTAACAGAATAAAGAAAGAGAAGAATAGTATAGTTTAATTCATTTTTTGAATTATTTTTATTCAAGTTTAATTTAATTCATTTTTTTTATTTTTAAACATCAAATTACACGCCGAGTCAGACTTTTATATGCATGAAATACACTCATTAATGGGCTGTCAAAAAAAAAAAAACCTCGTGAAATATAATCATCATATATAATGAATGATTAGGTCCTAAAAATGATTGGGGAGTATTAATGACAACAATTTTAAAATACTTATTAGGATTTTGCAATTTAGTCCTCATATTTTTCTGCAGCTTTCAATTTAACCCCAGAAATTCTGTATACTTCAATTTAAACCTGTTTTGATTTATGATTCTTCAATTTTAACCCAGTCAGCTTCTCAACTCTTACAATTTGACCCCACTCAACTTTAAAACCTCCAATTCAGTCCCATTTTGATCAAGACATAAAAATATTGACCTTTCAATTAATATTAATAATTAGTCCGATTTTATGCATATATATTTTAATTTCCGTCATTATATCGTAATATTTTATAATAATTAAAATATTATTACATGTAGACTTTATCGAGTATTTACGGGCTTAGGACTGTGAGTCGAGCATCTCCATATTCAAGTCAGACAACATCATTTATTCGTGGGAATTTTCACTATCACTTTAATTGCTTTAATTGGATTGTATATGTGATATTCAATTCAATATGTGATATTCAATTCATGTTTAAAAATTGACGATACATGTTGTGAATCAGGCTCACATGTATACGTGTAAAGAGGCTATATATGTTGTAGCGGGGACGGAAAATGCTATACTACCCACTCTACAAGTCCCTAATTTCCCCCAACATCTTAACTAGATGGATTCTAATTGGACCCCTCATGTATAAATATGAGTCCCGCGAATAAAAACACGACATGTGTCATTCGGTACATATGTTGGGACCAATTTTAGGGGTGTATAGCACAACTCTGCGGGGACACCTGCGCAACCTTAATATTCACATGCGTGCTCGATTCATGTTATATGTGGTATTTTGTGTATGTTTCATGTTATTGCGGGGACACATGCGCAACCTCAATATTCGTGTTATGCGTGCTAGATTCATGTTATACGTAATATTGTGTGTATGTATTAGAAAAAGATATGATAGATTATTCATTTTATGCTTTTCATGAGATTATATATTATTGTGATAAGTGAGATTTCCACGAGCTGGAGAAAGCTCACCCCCACCTTTATTGATCCCGCAGGTTAAATCGAGCTGGATGAACGAAGGAGCGAGCCGAGAAGGCATATGAATGAAATTTATTAAATGATGTTTTTCTTATGTCAAATGTTTCGAAATTCTTTTGGGAAAACTTTTGTTAGAAATTAATAATTTATAATTCATTCTTCCGTCGCAAATTTTATTTCGTATCTATGACGTGTTATTGCCTTAATTAAAGGTATTTAATTTATGTCAGTGTAGCGACTCGACTTTGTAGGCGTTATTCTTCATCAAATTTACCTTTTATTTATTTTTCCCAATAATTACCCCTATAAAGTCGGGGCGTTACATAGTGATATAACTTATATTACACATATTAGCAACCTTGATATAAAGTATATAAACATCTGCACAAATATTACGTACAAAACACGTAGATATTCAACCAAAAGCACAGCCGGTGTATCGCACGGGTTCGTAACGCCTCGTTTGTATAGTTTAAGAGCTTCTAAAAATAAAAAATAGTTCAGTGTTGTAATTAATGTATTTTATTAATGAATGACCTTTATACCCCCAAAACCCTAGATGTGTACCTATAAATAAAGGCCTATGGCCATCATAAGAATACACACATTATTCTTCTTCTTTTCCAATTTCTCTTTTTCTCTCAAGTTTACAACACGTTATCAGCACGATACTCTACGAGTAATTTTTTTTTTCTCTCCGATTTTCGAAATCAAAAAAAAAAAAAACGCGGCGACTTTTACGCATGCGAGATCGCACTAAAATCGCGATTTCCGCTTTGTTAACCGTCGGATCATCATGAAATTTTTACAGTATCTTTCTGACAAGCAGATCTACAAATTCAACGGTGAAGATCGGATTCTAAAACATATTGCATGCATAAAAAAAAAGTCCGAACAGAAATAGTCTTTTTTTTACATTGGTGAAAGGTATTAATTCTATTTACTCCTTCAAAAACTTTCTTGCATATGATGATTTTGAGGAAAAATATATGATATTTAGTTATTAAATTTTATATTTTTGTGTGCATCATATATAAATAATATATATGATGACCTCAAAATTTATTATCAAATCATATTCCTCTTTGTTTCCGGAAGAAACACGATTCAACAATACTTAATAGTCCAGAAGATTATTAAGATAAAAGATTTATTGTAGTACTTGAAGAAGGACAACGTTATCTCGTCATATTCTAGTTGAATATGATCTGTTCATGAAGAATACTATGAGATCTAATAATTTGTGCAATTCCTAATGAAAAATACAAAATAATATTCCTGAAGAATATTGTAAGTGCTCTTGAAGAAGCAACTATTTTAGTTTAGTTATTTCGAGCCTTGATTAATTCTCGTACTATTTTTTTCCCTTTATATATTCAATTATGGATCTTAAAATTATTGCTCCCGAAGTAGCACAATTAATTGTAATATTCTTGAAGAATATTACTATTCTAAATGAATAATTTTTATTTATACATGAATTATGTGATGATACAATATTCCTGAAGAATAGTGATTTGTTACTTATAAATATAATAGCATAATTAAATCATTATGCTCTTGATGTAGCATGATATTATCCCTGAATGAAAATATAACTTATATCTCAAATAAATAAAATGTTAATATAATTTGAGAATATCCTCTATCGAGATTGTACAAGATATGATATACTCCACAATCATAATCCGACTGTGCTCCAATGATAGCAAGATTAGTAAGTGGTCGAATATTCCTATCAAGTTGTTCCCGGAAGTGAACAATATTAAATTAAAAACTTCAATATTACATGGCTCAAATTTTATCTCCCGAAGTAGATAAAATTTAGAGTTTATCCCTGTAGAGGATAATTACTTATAAATTTTATCTCCTGGATTGGATATTATCAATTGTTAATGATAAGGACATAAAAATGATAATCTTAAGATTATATGTCAATATCTAATCTTATATATTGTGTGGTTGAATATTTTATTATCTCTTATGATATATAATGAGTTTTTATCAATATGAGATATGATGTCATACCTGAAGTATGATTTGAATTGATCATTGCTATATAATTTGTGACAAAAATGTCAAATATCCTGAAGATATTTGCATTATTCAAATTCTTGGCTTATCTTATTTCTTCTGTTTATGAATCGAATGCCAAGTTCTTGGGATTAAATCGTGGTCATAATTTATTGTCTCATTAAAGTGCAAATATGCATATCTTTATAAATAAATGATACTTTCCGTGTGAAAAAAAAGTAGTGCTAAATTTATTGACAGTTCCTGAAGAACTACTAATTAAATTCCTCCCATGTGGTTGAATATTATGCACTATTATCTTCTAAGTATCGATAAATTTATGGATTTCTAAACTACCGCTTGATATATGTATGATTCCGCAATAACAAGTGAGAAAAATGTATTAGAGAAATTATCAATGTAAATAACGTATAAAATTCACCACTTATTAGACCAGAAGTCTACTAATCCCAATACTTTCAATATTTACAAGTGTAAATTTACGTGTTTGGTGTTAAGTCTATTTATATTATTTTTATATATTATTTAACTATATGTTTATTTATGATATATATCCTGAAGATATATTAATACAAATTCACACATATTGTATGATAAATAACACAAATTACTAGTAAATATCATGAAGTACATTTATACACTTAAAATTGTATTATTTTGAGTTGACCAATTTTCATCAACATCTTATAGATGTTGGATTAATTGCATAATAATTATTGCACTTTCTTCTGGAAGAAGAGTAATAACGATAGTTATTACATATTATATTGATGATGATACTTGTATCATTGGTATAAAATTATTTGTAATGATTCTTTTAATATATTAAATTAATATATTTTCATGGTTTCCTGAAGAAACATGAATTTATAATTTTAATAATCCAGAAGATTATTAAAAAGAAATTGTTGATGTTCTTGATAAAACACAACAATATATAGTCATATTTTTGTGATAGTATTTATGATAAACACATCAATTAAAGTTAATATTCCTGAAGAATATTAAACAAAAAAAAAAAGCATTATTTTGAATATTTCTATATGGCCTTGTGTTATTGAATTGCTTTTATTATCACCACATTGATATAAATTGTTGCTCATGACGTAGCACAATTAATACTTTTAATTAATACATACTCTTTAGAGTAATTTATATTTTGGGTGTTATATGCTTATAAATTGTTGCTCCCAAGGTAGCATAATTGATACTTTTGAAAAACATCACATACTCTTGATGAGTACTTCATATTTTCGGTAATATATGATTGTTTTTTATTTTAATTATTGCTCCTGAGTTTAGCATAATTAATATTTTTGAAGAAAAATACATGCTCCTCGAGAGCAATTTACATTTGAAGTTACATATATTTATTTCAAATGAAAAATAGATAACTTTATGTCATATTGATTTGTTCAATTTCTACTAGAGGAATGGAAAGACAATCCCCGAATGATTGGTATAATTTCATATGGCAATATTCTTATTGTCGGTCTAAAAGGAGCTTTATTCAATGAGTATCGAATTAATTATAAGCGATATAATATTTTATCCAATGATCATGTTGCGATGAATTTCAAATTCAAGTATCCATATCAAAGGCACAATATTTGGGTCACGCCCTCTGTTATTACTGCACCTCCTGAAGAGGATTGATTTGATAATCCAATCCCAACTATCTCCGACATTAGAGGGAGATATGAAATATAAATAAGAAAAAGTCGGAAAATTCTCATTGGGTTGGATATTTAAATTTGCGCACTATGAACTCGAAGTTCAACAAGTTATTGATTGCCAAAAAAGTGATGAAATCTCATATACCAGTTGTATATGTACCATAAAGAATTAAAGTCGAATGTGAACGAAATATATTTGTTGATACTCCTCGACGCCAGAAGTGTGAGAGACGTATTCTTTATTGGTATTAAAGATAAAATCCGCGGAATACAAATAGATTAAACTATAACATCACTTCAAAAACCTCCTGAAGAGGATCGTCCCGAAGATGATAATCTCAATACCTTAATTTGCACGTGCACTAAATAATTACAGTATTGGATTATGGGACGACCAAATCAAATGTTATGGGAAATGTTGAATATTTGATTTTGTTGAAGTTGTCATTGACTTTGTGAATATGGGAGAATTGTTTATAAGAATGATAGTTGTCGACAACACTTTGTGTCTCAACAATTGCTAGTGGAGTGCCTGAAGCACTAAATAAAATATAAGCAATTGAGACAATGCTTAACTCGCAAAATAAAATAAAGTGGTGAAAGATAAGCGAGATTAGCATATCAAGGGTTTAAGCGCATACCCAAAACATATTCTCCCGTTGGCACTAAATTTCGTCATTTAATATACATATGACAATTATTATGAATATAGATATTCAATTAGTGATGGCATCACCACATTTTTCTATGGGTCATTGGACGCGAATATCTATATGAAAGTCCCTGACGGACTTGAGGTTCCTAAAGTAATAGGAACGTGAAATTCGCAACATGTACTATTTTGAGTTATAAATATTTATACATTTTGAAATAGTCTGGTGGATCAACCGACTAAGTGAATTCCTCCTGAAGAGGATATATGTGAATTATTTGAACTCGTGTCTAAAGACAAGTTCAAAATGAAAAACTTAGATAAAACTAAGTATTAATATTGTCTCGACTTGTAGATCGAGCATATATGATGGAAAGTTTTTATCCATTTAGCTACCTAAAGGTTGTCTTACCACTTGAAGTGGATACCGACTCATATAGATCTCAAGAAAATAACAAAGATATAAGAGGACCAGAAGTTCCGTACTTGTATGCTATTGAAGCATTACATTATCAGGCCTGATATACAATTTGAAATTAACATGCTAGCAAAATTTAATATTTCTCCAGGAAGGAGAATGTGGAATGGTGTTAACCATATTGGTTTATTACATGAAAGAGATAGAGATTCGATATTGGTGGATATTAGGGATTATGATCTCATATTTGTTCTCATACCGCCTATTTATTATGATAATAAATATTCTCCATTTATGTGTGGCATATAATGTTTGGGCAAGTAAGATGAAATTTATTTCCACACGAGCTTCAAAAGAGCAATAATGATAATCTAGCAGATTTATTCACTAAATCTCTCCATGTCTGAAAATTATATTCATGGTATTGGAGTGCAAGATTGTTATCTTCAGGGGGAGAAGTGATAACTTTTAAATCAGTTTGAAGATTATGTCGACCATGAAGGTCAAAAAGTCCTGAAGACCAAATGGTTGTACTCTTTTTCCCTTTCTAAGTTTTTTCCCACCGAGTTTTCTTAGTTAAGGTTTTTAACGAGGCAACCAATGCAACACATGAGCAAATTTATACTATGTACTTTTTTTCTCTATCGGTTTTTTCCCACAGGGTTTTTCCGAAGGAGTTGATGAGGCATGAACATCATAATATTCAAGAGGATGAAGACGATGTCACTTGTATCTCAAAAGGTAGATACATCAATATTCACTTAAGTGATTAGTCGGCGAACTTATTCACAAAGGCGTTGCCGACATCAACATTCAGAAGACTAGTATACAAGATCGGAATGCGTCAACTCAAAGATCTTATGTAATCGATTTCGGGAGTATTTGTACTCTTTTTCCTTCGATCGGGTTTTTTCCCACTGGGTTTTCCCGACAAGGTTTTAATGAGGCAGCATGTATTAAAGGTCATTCAAGGGGGAGTGTTGTAATTAATGTATTTTATTAATGAATGACCTTTATACCCCCGAAACCCTAGATGTGTACCTATAAATAAAGGCCTATGGCCATCATAAGAATACACACATTATTCTTTTTCTTTTCCAATTTCTCTTTTTTTCTCTCAAGTTTACAACATTGAGAAACTTTTTCAAGTGAAAATTAATAGTTCAGAGGCGTTTTAATGTATTATACCTTTTCTTCTTGCTATGACATACTATATCCTAAACTAAAAAAAACTTAAAAATGATATGTATACAATAAATAAATATAGGCATACAGTAAAATCTCGATAAATATTTTATAGTTTATTATAGGTTGAAGGTTAGATTATTATAGATACATACAATAAAATCTCGACCACCGGATGTTCGATAAATGAATAATCTCGCCAAATAAATAATTTTCTCCACACTTGGTTTAGGCAAAGGGCGAAATGAATAACCTCGCTAAATGCATTAAAATTAATTTTTTTTAATCCGTAAAGACCGCATTTAAATATAAATGAGTAATCATTAAATCCATAATATATATATAATTGTAGCTTAAAAACAAATATATTTCTTTCAATCAACAAATTTTATACAAGAAGTCATTTCTAGTGCAAAGAAAATTTCTGGAATATTCTTCCCGTGCTGTATCAAGTAGTTTCGTAAGGTGATTACTGCTTGAGAGGCTTCTTTGATGATACATTTGGTGTGATGCTGCTATCATCTGGTTCTGGATCATTCTCATCATTTAGTACGAACTCGATAATTTCTTCTTCTGTAGGCAATTCCATAATTGCATCATTATTAGTCTCTAAGTATTTCATACATAGAATCTTATTAGTACATGGTGCATGTACTTAGTATATATACATATATGGTGCATGTATTCTTAATATTGATTCTAGATATTCTATACATCGAATCTTATTAGTACAGTATGTACTTAGTGTATATATATAAATATTTCTACATTAAATGTAAAATAATTAATCAAATGAAAAAAATATAAATATAAAATTACTATCTAAATGAATAAAAATTCATTTATCCATAAACGAATAATATATTCATTTATCGTTAAGTAAATAACCTTACTAAACGAATATTTTTTTTTCTAGTACCAAGAGTATTTATTTATCGTGGTTTTACCGTATGATGCAATAACTCAATATTTATTGATGAGCTCTAGCTAGCTCGGTTGGTGGAACTATTTACTACTCTCTTTGTCACGTTCAAAGTTCTATATTTATCTTTTCTTTTGTCTTTATAGAAAGTTTATATTTATCACATTTACACAAATCAAATCAAACAACTACTTTTCTTCTTTCTTATTTCCGCCTCACATAAGTACTTTTTACTTTTGATCTCCATCATATTTATCATTATCACTTACATTAATCATTATATAAAATACATTAAATATATATTTTCTATCAAACTTTGAGCGGGACAAGGAAGTATTTACGAAAGTGGTCAAGGTTTAAGTTTATCTAATAAAAATTTGATGAGATTGTTGATTAATCTCTTAATGTATCGTTTAATTTAAGGATGGTTATCGTCATTTGTAATTTTGTATAGCCATCTGTTTAGTTTTCCTTTTAAAATCTCAATATTTCAAAATTTTGTTTATTATTGTTTACCACGAGCATCAAAGCTCAAATGACACGGTATTAAAAAAATTCCAACATCAGAGAAAGAAATTACATAAATAATATGGAGTTTTTGACAAAAAAAATGTGTTTTTTTAAAAACTTTTTTACCAAATAGATGTAGTTTCAAATATAATCAAATAGGTGTAGTTTTAAATTTTTATATGAACCAAAAATATTTTCTTACTCGCCAGGTGAATGATGGTTTAAGTTGAGATGTCAGACCCATCATTTCCTTTCGGCTCCGTCCATGAAGCATCCCACATAATGCATTCCCTACAGGAGAATTGAGGAGGTAACACAATAAAAAACTCAAAGATAATTAAATTTCTCACTCTACGGAATCCAGCAGAGGTTGAAGTTACTCCCCTAATCACTTGACTTGCATGTTCAAATTCAATTTGCTTCATTTCACGTTCTTTCTCATTACTTCTTTTCACTTCAAGATTTTTTTTCACGTTCTTCCCTCGCTTCGATATGCTTCCAAAGAGATGATTCTATCAACAAATCAATTAATCATTAGCACCAAATGTTAAATACATAGGAGTATGACATAATATAAGTAACGAGCTAGTAATAAAGCAAATGGTTGAGTTATTGGTTTAGATGCATGAACCTTGAGTCGAACTAGAAGGTAGTGACGTATGCTGGACAACAGTGCATTAATCACATAAAGGATCGCATGAACCTTGACTAGACATGTCCCGGACAACATTGTGTTCGTGACAATAAAGAGAAGCTGAACCTCGAGTCGAGCTCATGATGAAATAAAAATGTGTAATGAAGTATCCTCGACCACAGAGGTTTATTTATAGAAGAACTATGGAACTTGAAAGATTTTGTATGAATAGTATGAAAAAGTAAATGCAACCACTTTTAGACAGAAAAAAAAAAGTCAAAAGAAATACTAGGTGCAGTAGAGTAGCTATAGGTGCATTATATTTCTTCAAGGGTATTGTTATTAACATCATTTTTCAGTGAAAATACATAGAGATTTGTGATGGAGTTGGAGGACAATTGTGATGTGCCTCTAATTCTTGGACTCCCTTTTTTAGCTAGTGGACATGCTTTGATCGATGTAGAGAAGGGAGAGCTCACCTCATGTCTAAATGAAAAACAAATCACTTTTTCAATCTACAAGGCCATGAACAATGAGGAATGTTGCGAGCAACTCTTGTAAGGAAAAGGAAGAAAGAAGAAACTGAAACATGAGGTGAAATAGAATGGACGGTCAAGAATGAAAGGAGTAGGTGTAACTTGAGTGTTGTACAGTTTTTTTTTACATATCATACAGTTGCACGTAGAGATGTTAAACGGGCTCGGGCCCGTAGGGCTGGCCCGTTTAACCTGCCAAAGGTTAAGTCGATATTTCCTAATCAGTTTAAATCAGAACTTTTTGGCGATAGTTCGATATATATATATATATATATATATATATATATATATATATATATATATATACACACTATATTAATATTATATATATATATACACACTATATTAATATTATATATATATTATATATTAATATTATATATAATATATATATTATTACTGTATTTGTTAATACACTTTTTTATATATATATATATATATACATAAATGTGTATTTTTTGTTATATTTATTATAGTATAGTTGTTACTATATATATAAAATATATTGTCATTTTTTTTTTTTACTTATAAAAATATAAAAAATAGATTTTTTAAATATTTAGCGTTTGCGAAACCCGTTAGGAGTTCGGGTTAAGCCAATATTTCTGGCCGTTTAAATCAGAACTTTTAGCCGTCTTAAATTTAGCTAGGCCACATTGGCATCTCTCTAGTTGCATGCATCTTTATTTCCTTTTACTTTTATTTTGATTATTTTGAATTCCTAGGTTGCGTATTTATTGCTTTTCTTTATTTATTTTCGTGTATTTTAGTTGTCAGTTGAAAAACTGGAGGAAATATTTGAATAAGATTGTCTTGAATCCTTGTCGGTCTTTGATGAATTAATAGGTGCCAAGGATGAATTTAGAGATGGTAAAAAAATTGAAGGTAAGGTGAAAAAATCGAAAAGAAAATAGAGAAAATGAAATTTTACACTTAAAACGAATTACTTGTTGCTTTGATCATGTTTCGACATCTTCGACTCACTAACTTGTCTTAAGCTATGATGTGTGAGCTTAGAGGACGATATTAAGCGTGGTTTTTTTTTATCATATCTAAGTCCATCGAGGGCCGGCTCTAGTCCATGGCTGTGATGGCGACGACCATTCGAAGGGCATCACAGTCGGTGACTTCTTAGGCTTGGTAGGCTCATTTTTAGCAGAAAACATAGTTTTCTCTTAGGCCTCTTCTCGATGTCCTACTGTTGTATTGTTTTTGTTTTATTTAATAAAGTCCAGCGTAGGGATGAGTCGTAGCTTGACTAGGTTCCAAACCCCTTTCATTTGCGTAATAAAAAGACATTTTTCTAGCCTTTCGCCATGGGCATCCGAAACCTCAGGACCGGCCATGTTTCCATCTTATCATTTTGTCGCAAAATATATTATTACTTGTTAATATTGGGTTTTACTTGTATTTAATACATAAAATTTGAGCAAAAAAGCAGCGAAATAAATATCGAAAAACTCAAGATAAGGATCTTCATGCAGTAATTTAATTGATTTAATAAATAGTTCGTCGAATTACCTTAATTCGAAGAACATATCTAAATCCAGACCAGAAGCTGATGAAAATCACCTTCCTCTTTCGGTAATCCACATACGAACAATTTGACAAACCGGACGGCTAGATCCTTACGAATAATATTGATAAACAGTACAACAGATGATTCCTTGGAAGAAGGATTGTACTGTTGATCAAGATCAACTAAGAGAAGAAGACTAGATGGCCGAACCGGGACTTCTTGGACAGAAAAGTTGTGGCCGATTTGAGATAGGGGAGGGGTCGATTATCCCTTCTTGTTCTTGTGACAACTTCTTGTCTAAGACCCTTTATTTATACTAAGTAAACCCTAGAGTTAAAACTCTAGTATTTGCTTAGTTACCCCTCAACTTATTAAATAATCTAATATATATATAATATATTATATTATATATTACTTGCTATTTAATCCTCTAATAAATATAATATCCAATATTATATTTACCATTCCAGTTGATATAATTAAATAATATAATATATAATATTATATATTATAAATTACTCATTATTTAATTTCTTAAATACATATAATATCCAATATTATATCTATTAATTATTCTTGCTTGCCTTTAATTGTCTTATGTATAACCAAAGGCATATATTATGTTGGCAATTATTTAATACCTTATTAAATGTTAAATCATAAGCGGTCTCTAGCAAGACATTATGACTACCCAAATAATATAAGTTTATAGTCCATTAAACCATTTAACGTGTCAAATCCCTTTGTCGCGCGATATTATATTTGAACTAAGTCATGGAAACTGTCATACTTATTATGTTCAAATGCTTTTTCGATCTTAAGTAGACTGATTGAATCAAATGACTCTTCTTTTGAGCATGACCATGCATTTCCTTCGGTCCTACTTATCAAGGGCCCCAGCAGATATCGCTCTCCCAAAAAAGACGGACAGATCCGCATCTTGATTATTCATGCTCTTTACATGACTCCCACTAACTTTTTATGATCACCATGTTTTAAATGACGTTGGATTAGGTCAAGGCATAACAGTTATCATGTTGGACTCTGTGTTCAAGTATTCATTGACATACTGTTATATTGAGATTCACTTGTGATATTTTCATGCAATGATCTCAATGCGGGTCTGTCCAGTATTGCGTTCTCCAACCAATACTCATAAGTTTGATATGTACCATGCGCATAATCATTCGGCGATTATCAATCAAACTTATACTAGTGTATTAATCACTCGAGTCTCCACTCTAAGTGATTGGACCGGAGACATATGAATAATCTTATTATTCGTGAATAACTATTATTCAATTATTATAATATTAAAATATGCACACATTATAATAATCAACGGGAAATAAATATTATCAAATAATTTTATTTAAATGTGAAAACTACAAATCTAGGCACATCGAACGTCCTAGGGCACTATTCCCAACAATTAATCTCTTGAGACCCTTGCCTTCTCTTGAGATATCGTCGTATGGAATTATTAAGTAGGAATGATCATCTTATTAAAAAGAGAGTGGAATTGTGGAATTCTTGCTAAAATTTTGAGTGGTTACTTATTCGAAAAATTATTCATCAAAATCTTGGGGCTTCATAATCGGGTCTACTCATTTGACCATGTTTGTATTCACTTCAATAAATTTATTGTAGAATTGATTGCGTATATCTTGAGATGAAGTGGCCGAGTACATTTATGGTATCCACCCAACAATCGATAAATAAATTTTACACGAAATAACTGGATGTATTTGTACTTGATGCTCAACCACATATTTATATTTCAAACAAAAATTAATTAATTAATAAATATGGAAAAGTGATCAAGCATTGAAATATTCTTTGACTTTTATGATTTTGAGAGTGGAGAGGGTTCTTGATTTTTTATCTTAGGGGAGGGAGTGGTCACCTAATACCCTAGGTACCACATCACCTCTATCCAATAAAAACCTTCCAACTCAAAACTACCCAATTCTACCATAACACTACCCTAAGTGGAGGGAGTGGTCACCTATACTACCCGATTTTTTTTTGTTCATACATAAAATCACATACAATATTAAAATAAAAACATATCATTTCATTAAAAATAAAAACAGTACATAATATTTAAAAAAAAACATTACATAAAAACATACCCGATTTTTTTTTCATACATGAAATCACATACAATATTAAAATAAAAACATACCATTTCATTAAAAATAAAAACATTACATAATACTTAAAAAAACATTACATAAAAACATACCATTTCATTAAAAATAAAAATATTACATAATACTTAAAAAAAAGAAACATAACATAATAACATACCATTTTAGTGTGTGTTTTTATTTGTGTTTTGTGTGTTTTTATTTTGAAAAAATGAGTTGAAAAGGTTTGATTTTATAGGAATTTTTTTTTATTTGAATAATGCCGTTCAACGGCATTATTTTTCAAAAAAGACCCCCCCCCCCCACCGATCGGCTTCAGAAGCCGAATGAGAACACCGCCCGTCTTACCCGAGGCCCTAGCGGCGGTGTTACCGCTCGGATAAGGTACCCGATTCCCTTACCCGAGCCCCACTCTCTCCCCCTTGTAGTGTTATGAATGTGAAGACCATTTGCCCCCAGGGGCATAGCCTAGTGGTTAAGGCTGAGATGACGTGGGATATCATCCCCGGCAACCGCGGTTCGATTCTCGTGTGGTGCAGTTTCCTCACCTTGATGTGAAATTTGTCTTTGGGGTCGATATCGTGGGTCCCTTCGCCATTCTGGCCACTGCGCAGACATCCTCGTTTATCTCCTGCAGGACCGAGGGGCCAACGGTCCTGTCGGGGGAGAGCTCACTCCCTCAACAAATGTGAAGACCATTTGATAATTCCATATCGAGTAAGTCTATATTTCCACATTGTCCACTATCACCCGTTGAAAGTCTCTTCAAGTCCTAAGTCGTATTTTGATTCGTTGAAACGGTTTGACTTGCATTTGAGATTTGCCAAACACCTTTCTCTTGTGAAAAAAATATTGATACTTATACCCCGTTTAGTTCAGAAAAATTATCCTATTATTCTATTCTAAATTTTTCAAGAGTGTTTTAAAATATTTCGTTTTTAAAAAAATATAGAAAATTAGAGAAAATGTGTTCAGAAACAGTCCAGTTTTCCAATTTGGAATACGCGGTATTCCATTATTCCAAATCTTTGGAATACTCCAGTTCAAATTTGGAAAACAAGCTGAGATTGTTTTCCAAATTTTGACTTGTTTTCCAGAAAACTGAAATATTGGAATACCGCATATTCCAAATTATTTCAAATGAACTGTTTGTGAACATATTTCCCAAATTCTCTTGTATTCTAGAATATTATTATGGAAAAGTGAAACAATTTTCCTGAACTAAACAGGGCCTTAGCGATTATCAAATTAGTCGTGAACGTGCGATTTTTAGGATTGATCAAGGTTATTATTAATTGCATTTGCACTTCTTTAAGTGAACTTTGGCCAGACACAATTTTATTCTTAAGATCCCTTTTAACTCTTGTTTATTTTTTTTTTTTTTTTTTTTTTTTTTTGATGACCCAGGTTGAATCCTGGGGGTTGTAGGTCCGATCCCTCATTCCTACCCCCGGTTAAATCGCAGGTTATGCCTCAAGAACCCGGTTTTGAGGATCTTGTTGAATAAACATACAAGGTTTAAATCCCTGAAAAGAGCGGATGCTCCCACGAGGATTCGAACCCACGCTGCATGCCACCAGCGCGAAAGATATCCCCCTCCTTTGCCACTGAGCTATGCCCCGGGGGATTTTTATCTTTTTTTTTTTTTTTCATTGTTCGAGGACAATCAATAGGTTAAGTTTGATGGAGGTTGACAAATATAATTTTCGCACTTTAATTTGGGTCATTTTATTCTACATTTACACATAATCTGTGTAAAATTAACATAATTTGTATTAATTTAGTATTTTAGGACATGTTACGTGTTTTTATTTAGTTGTGCTTAGAACAAGCAAAAATATGTCAAAGGCAGTATTGGGACATGTCCAGAGCTCAAACGGGTGAAAAGAGGAAGAAAACAGACTGTCACAATATTGTATGAGTGATACGGCCATGTCTTATATCAAATACATACGACACGATCCATGTCAAACACATCAAAACAGACTGTTTCGTGCGACACGGTCGCACTGGATGTCACATACATATGACACGACCATGTCGCATGTTTTGGCCATTTTCGAAGTTTTTGTGCGATCACCTAGCTTCGAATTGATCATCTTCTCACATCGGGAGACACTCAAGAAAACATAAAAGGGAGGGAGAAGCAAGGATCAAAAGATAAAGATCCAGGATCACAAAAATTTTATTTGTCTAATTTTCTTCTTTATTTCTATGTTTACATCGTTAGTTAAGATTGAAGAACATGTTCAATTATTCTTATTGTAATTTTGTTCCCAAGAGTTGTGCTAGACTCCTTTACATTCTAGATTAATCATAAGTACTTTAATTTAATTCATGGATGGTAATTAATCTATTTTCTTTCTCTTTAATCGTTTTTGAATTTGTTGCTTTAATTTCGATGTATGAAATTTTGGCTATTTTTATGAATGATCAATTGATGATCGACGAGCTCCAGTTAATACTAGAATCGAGTAAGTTCAAAAAACAAACCAATACTAGATCTACAACATTAATAGAAATTTGTGAAGAGAACTAAATCATAGGAGTTAATAAAATATTTTTTTCACAACTTAGATAAAAAAAAATAGGGTTTCATATTGATATTAAATTGATTAGTTAGTTAATTGCATAATTTGAATCGAAAGCTAAATCTAGAATCTATCTACTATTTCTCCTATTATCTCCCAATCTTAATTATTTTAGTTTAGCAATTTAATATTTCATTACCTGTTTTTATTTTGTTTTTATGTTATTAAACAACTTTTTAAATCCGAGTTTAAATAAACCCGACGTATCATAAGTGTAATAGTCATAAACCGTCGAATTATTAATCTCTGTGAATCGTTATGATACTCTAACTTGTATACTTGTAATTTAGTGGTTCAAATGTTTATTTACCAAAAATAGAAAAACATTTGTGCTAAAAATAAGGATTGTAAACTATATATATATATATATATATTTTAAATTTACTAGTAGTGATTAATCAAAAGCTAAATAACAATTCAAAATTCGAAATAACAAGTAAGAAATTCAAGTTTAACATCTAAATAACAAGATAATACATGCAAACAATAAAATTCAAACTCTATGTTGCAAACAGACGTATGACACATTAAAGAATTATACCAAATAATAGAAAATACATGTGCTCATATCAATCTTTTTTTTATTTTCTATTATTAAAATTATGAATTAAACTCAAATTGTTTAAAATGAAATGATTTGATTTTTTTTCAAAAGTTATTTAATTTTTGAGTGATGCTACATGTACACATATGTGTACACATATTTGTACATACATACATCTCATCCATTCATTTAATGTGGGACTCATTCATTTATTGTGAGACCACATTAAATAGATGGATTAGATGTATATATATATATATATATATATATATTACATTTAGCATTGTTCTTACTTTTTTATAAGAACCAAATCCAATCACTTTGTTTGATCCGAATCTGAGTCGATTCCATGAGTTTTATGGATGAGGCCTGGCCCATGCTTAACGATAATGTTGTCTTTTGTTGTTAATGCTATATAATTTGTATTACAGATTAGTTTATCATTTTACAATTAAAAAAGATACATCCCATCATATTAATGAAATGATAAATAGAGATCAAGGCCCGAGTCCCGCAAGACGAATTTTGCAGGGGCCAATGAATGTCCCTTGGCCAAGTCGGAGGGTACGCTGATGGAACAACTTAGGAATTTCAACAACCATTTCACATTAGATAGTGTGCAGTTCAGCATGAAGCAATTATATACAATAGTTGGGATATTAAAAAACCTAAGAACCGGACACGCATAGAGATGTTAAACGGGCTAGTCCTAATGGTTTCGGATTAGCTCTAGCGGGTTTCAGGCTAAACAGTTCGGACCACAAAATACGGATTTAACCGTGCCAGGAAATATCTGCCATAACCCTGACGGGTTTCGGGCTAAATATTTAAAAAATCTATTTTATACTTTTTTATAAGCCATAAAAAACAGTAACAATATTATATATATATATATAGTAACAAATATACTATAATAAATATATACTAACAAAAAATACACTTTTATGTGTGTGTGTGTATATATATATATATACTATTTTAACAAATACAATAACAATATATATTATATAGATAATATATTATATATAATATTAATATATGTTATATATATAGTATTACTGTAAAAATAATATATTTTATATAGATAGTATTACTGTAAGTTAAAATTAATAATATTATATATATATATATATATATATATATATATATATATATGTCAAATATAGTAATGTGGTGTAAAATTTGTCCAGATAAATTCAGGCATTTTAGTAATTTGAACATATCATTTATGAATTAAATTGATGAGTGTTGTTAGTGTGTTTTATGGTTTTACTTAATTACCCTTAGCGTCTAATTGTAGAGAGAGAAATCAGTTTGGACAAATTTAAATTCGAATTTCGAATTCATTTATATTTTTATTTATTTTTAACCTTTATTTCCCTCTCCCCTTAAAAATGATAAATTAATGTGTATTAATGTACAGTATATTAGTGTACACATATTTATTTTTAATCTTTATTTCTCTCTCCGCATAAAAAAATTATTGAGTAGAAATCAAAATTTGCGACTAAGATTATTAAATAAAATTGCTATTCATGTATTTAAATTATTCCAAAAATTCGTCCAATTTTGTTATTGTGTAAATTTCATGCGACTACTACTTATTCTTGCTTAATATCTGGTTTACTTTGCTAATAATATAAGAATATCTAGCTATAGAAAATAAATATTCACCCAATCATAATTTTTATTATTAATTCCACTATTGATTAGTCAGTTTAACTGTTGACTAAGAATAAATTATATGTTGACATAATTTACTAAGCTAGTGAAATAAGAAATTTATTTGAAAAAAAAAAAGTAAAGAAAAAAACAACCAATGAATTATTAAAAATTATCGAGATTTATTATATTAAAATTTTAAAATAATTGATTGCATTGTTATTGTGTAGGATTATGGCTGGTACTTATCTTACTATGCCAGTACAATAGAAATAAGAATATAAATATTAAAAAAATAAGAAATTAATTTATACTACTTAAAGATTGAGTGGCTTAATTTAATGTGGAAGAGTGAATGTGCACAAAAGAAAGTAATGTACAATCTCTTCTAAGCTCGAAAAAATACAAAGAGGTCTCAATTGAATGTTGTGATGGTTCGGTTATGATACAAACTTTCTGATTTCCAGGTGTACTTAAAACAAGCGAGTTGAATTAGTCTTTTAGTTTGCTCAATCTTTTCAACATCATGCAGTTACGAATCCGAACAATCTTCGAAGCATTTACACCCAAAAGAATTTGAAACATTTAGGCCCTGCTCTTTTGGACTTATTTTTCAGTTTTTCAATTCAGTTCGAGTACATTCGATTGATTCATTCCATTCGGGCCTGATTCAGTCCATTCGATTCTTCTTCTTCTTCTTCTTATTATTATTATTATTTTATTATAAAACATCACTTTATTAAAAACTCAAAGGATTTACAAGAAATTAGTGGGAAGTCGAGAAACCAACTGGGCCATCACTTTATTATAAAACATCACTTTATTATTATTATTATTATTATTATTATTATTATTAATCTTAATTATTATTATTGTTATTATTACTAATAATATTACTATTATCGTTGTTGTTGTTGATTACTATTATTATTATTATTTACCATTATTATTAATATTATTTATCCTTAGTATATATTTGATTCGATTCGATTGATTCGATTCAGTCCATTCGATTCGATTCGATTGGATTCGATTCAATTGATTCGATTCGATTCGATTGATTCATTCAGTCCAAAAAGAACAGAGTCTTACACCATTAAATCTTTAAATGTGACTTTTCACTTGGTTTTTGGAAGATTATAAATAACCAAACAAATCCACATCTATCCTAATCCGTTCCACCACCTCATATAAACAACAAACAACTTTTTTTTTTGTCAAAAAGTATGAAATTGTTTTCTTTTGAATTTTTGAGAGTCAAAATGCAGTCGTTCATGAAAGTCAAATTGTTTATGAGTTATTGTTTTTATCGTGACTGGATTTAAAATTGAAAATAGTATAAAACTGTTTCCTTTTGTGCAGATGACACAAGTTGTGTATATAACGATACTGGAGTTGATATGAAAGAAAGCAGGAAAAGGAGCAACGGAAATACCACATAAATTTCAAAGACCTTTACAAGATCCATAACACGAAAAAATTACCATCATTGATCCGAAACTTAAAAGACAACAAGATCTCATAAGTTTCTTTCGTGTTTCACAAGATATTACAAGACTATAAAATCCAAGACTATCCTAAACCCATCTCACCACTCGAACACAATCAATAACAACATCAACTACATCAAATCACATCTTCAAACACAGCCACGACTCGAAGCGAATAAATAATAATAAAAGATCTCAGTTTCTTCTTCTCTTTCGTGTATAGCAACAACATCTTAGACCTTTTAAGATCGAAACACGAATAGAAGTACATCATCATCGATCCATCTTTTGAAGCTTAGCCTCTTTTTATATCCGAAAAAGAAAGATAAGATTTATAACAACTATGTTATAATCTCTCTTTGATTCGAAGAAAAAATAACAAAATAAAAAATGAAAAACACAAGTAGATCTTACCCGAGACCCTCCAAAGGATCTTGAAGCATTAAAACTCCCTCTTGATTCGTATTATGCAGAAACTGAAGCCAAGGTACAGGTATAGATGTGTTTGTATTTGTTTTTCATATGACCGGTTATAATGGTAGATGATGATGAGATCGATTTTGTGTGGAGGACATGAGTTTGGTGTGAGGAGAAAAGAGGGGGCGGATTGGAATTGGAAAGAGTAGGGTTATCACAAATGAAGTGATAATAGGGTTTTACCGGGTATGTAATGTGTTTGGATCGGGTTTAATTAATTTGTCCGGGCCGGGTATCCCTTTTGAATTTGGCTGGAAAAGTATATAAATGTAATCAAATTGTAAATTTTGCTCTAATTAATTATTAATATTAATGGGTTGCAATAGTTTGTAATTTGTGGAATATTTGTCATATATTATCAATAAATGAAGGGATACGGATAAGAATAATTGCGTATTATCGGAACATATTCTGTTAAAACGTATATATTCAAAATCCGTCATTCTAGGAATCGATTAAACTTTTACCAAAAGTGATTTAAAGTTGTTGCTTCATGTCTTTTATGCTTAGTATAGTTTATTAAACAAGTTTTAACCTTCAAGCAAAAGTAAGTTTGTAGTTATTTGTTTTTTTCGTATTCAATTCATTATTAACATGGATCCGAAAATTTGGGCTGACAAGAGTGGGTTAGTGTTGAGTTATTGCTATTTGTTATAATAGGTTAAGGTTAAAAAAACATAATAAATCAACCGACGAACAAACAAATCCAAACTGTGTGCAACACAATAAACCCAAAAAATGGTAAATCTACCTAAAAATTAACAAAATCCTACCGAGCATCCCAAGTTATATATTGTTGTATATTTTAGTCTCACCATCACAGTAACAATTCAATAATTTATTCGGACATTACACAATCAATAATTACATACAATTTGTGCAATGCACGGAGTCGTAAAGCCTAGAATAAAGAAAAGTGGGGAAAATGAGGGAAGAATTGAACTAGAGAGAATTAATGGGGGGAATAATCAACGGTGGTAATCAATTATAATTTTGGAGTCAACGTACAAAAGTAAAGACACCTATTTGTTTTTAATTAAAAAATTCAATAAAGCATGCAAACGTGCCGAATCGGTCAATTTAATTCAACGGGCCGGATTTTATCGACAAGTTTGTCCACCTACCATCACTGTCCCAAAGCATTTTTTCCATTAATAAAAAGGCACTCCTTTGTATGTAAACTATCATACGTTCAGCAAGAAAAGGCTGCAGGCAGGCGTTAGCTTAGCTCTGCACAACTGAGAAAAAGAATTTATTTTTGCCCCGTAACTCTAAAAAAACCTCTTCCCTTTTCACATCTGAATCCGTTGCGCAGTTCAAGGAAAAAACTTTTTATGATCACATAAGAAAGAATTTGATGGGCTCTGCTTAAATCACATCAAGAGGTACGAGATTACACTGTCTAATCTGATTTATAGTTAGAACGTATGGTTTCATCTCGGGTCTCGTTTTGGTCCTCTTGTTTGATTTCCGGTCTTTCTGTGGTTTCTGAACGTTTTCTCTGAATGATATCGCATGCATTCGTTTCTTTCCTTGGAAGATTGGTGTGTGTGTGGAATATCTCCTTTTCCATTTTGTTATGTAACAAAGAAATGGGGATATGACTTGCAGGGTTCAACCACTTGAGAATATCTTTGCAACTTCTGAAATAGTATGACCGGAGGCCCCACCGATGATGAGTCGTGCACAAATCCACTCGACAGACGCTCGGTCTTGTATTATGGGGTGGGACATATGCTGAATGATATAACATCAGCCTGTTGGTTCACATATCTCTTGGTCTTTTTGACAGATATTGGACTGCCCCCAAGGTTCCCACTCTCTCTGAGCTTCTTGTTTCATTTCTTTTACATTTTAAAGATCAATTGATTTGGATATATGGTGGGTAGTGTTTGAAGAAACTTTTGCTTTTAGAAGAAGAAAGTCACTTATTGTAGCATAAGTTGGAAGTAATTCAGAATAAGAAGTTGGTAGTGTGCGAAGCTAAATGCTGTGAAAGTGAAAAGATATTGGTTGGCTTGGTGACTACTAAGTAGTAAAAGAGCAGATATTGGTCGAACCACAAGCCCCCTCCCCTTGATTTAAGATTGTGATTAAATGATTAAATTATACTCCCTCCGTAAAGATTTACACTTTACATATACGTCCGTGTTGCCAGTGGGCCGTGAACCGCCGGTTTCGGGCGAGCGGCGATTCGGTTCAAGGTATTCTGCGAAGGCGGTTTCGGGCCCAAAACCGGCAGTTGAAGTCGGGCAGCCGGAGTTCGAGGCGAATCGGCGGTTCTTCGTTTTTTTTTTTGTATGAAATTAAATGAATTGTGTAATTGTGTTGAATTCGAATGTTGAAATTATTTATGTTGTGTTTTTTTATGTAATTTATAATAACTCGATATTTTTTATATCTTTTTTTTTTAAATTAAATGATTAGTGAATTTAGTGTTGAAATTTCTAAATTTTTTAATTTACAAGTGTTGAAATTTTGAAATTACTTAAGTTAATTTAATAAAAATATAATAACTTACATATAATTATGAAATTCCGAAATTATTTATGTTGTGATTTCTTATGTAATTTATAATAACTTGTAATATTGTTTATATCTTCTTTTTTTTTTAAATTAAATGATTTGTGTTGAAATTTCTAAATTTTTTAATTTACAAGTGTTGAAATTTTGAAATTACTTAAGTTAATTTAATAAAAATATGATAACTTATACGATAATTTAGAAATTTAGAAATTCTTTATATTGTGTTTTTTTATGTTATTTATAGTAACTTGTGAAATGACAAGTGTTTTTTTAATTTTTTTTATGTAATAACTGCAGAAGGGTCGGTTCCGGGCCGAATTGCCGGTTCGGACCGCCGGTTCACGGGCCAAGAAAGTTCGGCCCGTAATCGGACCGTGCTTAATACCGGTTCCGATTCCGGAACCTGCCCGCGGTCAATGGTCCAAGTCGGAACCGTTGACCACGGGCCGATCCGGGCCGGAATCGCCGGTTTCGATTACAATGTGGCAACACTAGTCCTAATTGGTTTACACACTTTCCTTTTCCGACATAGACTCGTATTACCCATTATCTCGCCTTCCTCATCATAAAGTATTACCCACTCTCCCTTTTCCCTTGAAATAATACTCATTCTCACTTCTCTCTCCTCTCCTAAATATATTACATACAACCATTGGGCTTGCCCCAATGGCCAAGGTCTTTCACTTGTGAAAGACCCCGGTTTGAATCATGTTGTGCGGCGATTAATACGCCTCGATGGCGATCGGCATAATGGTCTGAGAACCAACCATAGAAGACAGACGCTGGGCAAACACCCAGCAGTCGGCACCCATGGTGATCGTCTTTTGGTATCTGGCGATCGTCTTTGATATCCGACCATAGACGATCGCCTCGTGCGACGTATGAATCCAACATCCGTCAAAGTCGTCAAAGACCGAATCTTGGATGGAGACCCACGTGCAGATCCACAAAAGGCGCCGCAAGATAAGGCCTTTGACCACAGCCTGTCACCTACCTCACCTACCGACAGGCCCGCCGAAAGGTACAAAGTGGGTTCTCGCCGGACAGCGACTCAGGACGCGTGCAGGCTTCCCATTGGCTCGCACAGCTCGCTGCCAGCAGTAGCCTCGGACTTTAAGGGAACAGCCCCACGTGACGGGACGATCGCCCACCTTATTATAATATAGAAAACGGCGATCGCGGGCGATCGCCGGAGAGGTCCCAGCAACCTTGTCTCCTATAAATAGGAGGCTTACAACAGTGGCCAAAGATCATCACGAATACAGTAAAAAACGCACAGAGAGAGGATAAAGTCTCATCTGGCATTTACTTACACATTCATAGTGATATTCATACACACTTACAGAACATCTAAAGCAAGAACTCACAGAGCTTCATATCTGGTTCTTCCGGCAATCTACACGCTCTACAGCTTAGATAACTAGAAGTCTTTACACTCATTGTGATAGATTCTAACATTAATATTTGTACTCCAAAGTATCTATATTAATAACATCTCGCGAGAGCATTCAAGTCCGGGATTAACAACCCCGGCAAACCTTGTGTTATTTATTTTCCCACGGAAGTGTTCTCGCATTTGTTTGTTACTCGATCATTCCAGCAACATTATCTCCGGATAATATTTTGGGTAACAACAATTGGCGCTAGAAGAAGGGCAAAATCTAACCTTCATTTTTATTCTGACCGTCTCGAAGAACACTCACTGTTCTCCGGACATATACTTGAAGAAACACTCATTGTTCTTCAAAGAAAAGCCTTCAGAAACATGACATCTGCCACGACTTCCAAAAGAGCCACCCTGCGATCTGCCGGAAATCTCATTCCGGCCCAGACCGAATCCCAGCCTACGGCGGAAGGTGGCCGCAGCGACGCTAGGCTCTCACTCCCGCCCCCGAGGGACGGTCCTAGCCTCTCACTCGATCAGTTCCAGGCCGCGGAACAGATTGAGGAGGCTATAGCCATCCTCAGGGAGCGACGGGGGGCATGCGACTCGCCCACCATCACTCCGTCAACCATCCGCCGAGCAGGCAAGCGGAAGCTCAAGGGAATATATGTTGAGAAATCAACAGAAAGCCCCGAGCCGCAAGAAAAAGCTCTCGTAAGGCGGGATGATTCCGTCTTCAGCCGCCTAGGGAGCGATCCCTCATGGAGACCCGGGCACTCGGGCCCCAGCCGGGAGATATCGGAGTCCGAATCCGTTACCAGGAGTTCGGCATATCCAACTCCCAGAAGACAAACCGGCCATCGGGCCCCCGCTCGCCTGAGGACTGAGCCCGTTGGCGGAGAACTCATCATCCACCATGGGGCCAGGGGATTAGTGCATGATCGCCTTGGCTCGCGCTCCGGGAGCCAATCAGCGATCGAAGCATGGCGATGGCCGCCATGCAGCGCCAGCTCGACGAAATGAAGGCGCTCCTAGAAACTGGGGCAGGCGCCAGGAGATCGATCGCTGGACTGAGTGAACCACTCGCGATCCAGATCGAGCTCGCCCCAGTTCAACCGAAGATCGCTCCCCACAAACACCTCTATATGAGGGGAGATCGGATCCGGAGACCCATTTGATCAAATTCCGGATTTACATGACCGGATGCAGAGCATCAGATGCGACGAAATGTCGAATATTCCCATTAACTCGGGGCGACCTCGCCCACATGTGGTACATCTCACTACCACCTCGCTCGATCAATTGTTTTGAGAAGCTGGCGAACGACTTCACGTCGTACTTCGCCGCCAAAGTTGCTCGGCCAGAAGGTCCCCACCGCATGATGAAAATCAGGCAGGGGAAGGACGAGCCCGATGAAGATTACATCGATCGGGTGGACGAAATAATCCTCACCGGTGAGCCCATTAGCGACGAGCTCGCCCTCTACTCAGTCCTGGTGGGGTTCTACGGCCACTCGCCCATGTTCAGGCACCTCACAAAGGACATCCCCCCGACGTACTCGATCTTCCGCGTCAGGGCCACTGATTTCCTGGCCAGGCAGAGGATGCTCACACTCCGCTTAGGCGAGGGATCTGCCGGAGAAGGGAAGGCGCCGTCCCACGTCCAGAAGAAGGCGGTCGCCAAACTCAGAAAGGCGGTCGCAAAGCCGCCTGGTGAGTTCAAAGCCTTCGAGGATGTGGAGGTTCACCTCCTCCGCAACCTCAACTTATCTCCGGCCCACATCTTTAACGCTATCAAGGGGCGCGAGTGGCTTAACAAGCCAAAGTCGATAAGGGACCACGGTCATCTAGACCGCAACAAATTTTGTGCCTACCAAAAGAGTCCCGGCCACAACACCAGCCAGTGCCGCGACCTCCTCAGACAACTCTGGCGACTGTTTGAGGAAGGCAAATTGGACAACTTGGTCACCAAGCCAGAACCTCGGACAGAGAGGACCGGAGGGCGCGAGCGCCGACAAAACGATGGAATCCCTCCCAATCCGGTCGCCAGGATCGAGCAAAACGAGCCGGAGTATTCCGACGAATCAATTCCTCCGATCAACCCTGGCGACCAGATCAATATGCTCCAGGCAGGAGGTGGAAACCCCGGGGGCCTTTCCCCGGTTTCCACCATGTCGAACAGAAAGCGAAAGGCCGAACTGAGGGCGTTCGCCGGGGTCCATGTCGTGGTACCCCCGAGCCGACCATCTCCAAAGACGCGCTCATCACTTTCTCCAACAAGGATAGGGAGGGAGTGCAGTGCCCCAAAGAGGATGCATTGGTGATCTCTGCGTGTATCCTTGGGAAAATGGTCGATCGCGTGCTGGTTGACAATGGGAGCTTCTGCAATATCATATTTAAATCCGCTCTTGACCAGCTCGACAACCTGACCAAGTTCATCAAGCCGTTCGACACCGTGCTCCAAGGGTTCGGCGACAGCACAATCCAAGCCTATGGAAGGATCAAGCTCTCTGTCGAGCTAATATGCTACTACGGTCCCAAGGTTAGGATTACTAGGAACCTAAATTTTGTAATCATAGATAGGCCCAACATCTATAATGGGTTCCTAGGTCGTCCATTTCTAGAAACCTTTGAGGCGGTCGCCTCTTCTTTCTTTTACTGTATCAAATTCCCCACTGCCGATGGGACGGTCGGTACTGTAAAAGGAGATCAGCTAATGGCAAAGAAATGTTTGAATTACTCCTATGTTGTAACTTCTTTCAATACTTCACATGCTGTGTCTAACATTGAAACGATCGACAATCAACCCATGGAGATCGACGAGCCAAGCACATCGTACCAACCCGACTCAGAGGACGCCATCTCACATCGATTAACGGACGACATCGAGCCAAGGATCCGTTTCGAGCCAAGTCTCGACATCGATCCAAGGATCGAGTCCGGAAGTCGTTCCAAACGAGAGGCGACCGTCCCCGTCGATGAGTTGGAGAGTATAACGATAGATCCGGCTCGCCCGGAGCGGGAAGTACAGATCGGCGCAAGCGTTGGTCTTGAGTTAAAGGAAGATCTGATCAACTTACTACGTAAGAACATCAGAGTCTTTGCCTGGTCGCATCAAGATATGGTTGGCATGAGTCCTGAACACGCTTGCCACTATCTAAAGATCGACCCGACCAGGAAGCCTGTTCACCAGAAACGTAGGAAATTCGGTCCTGAGAAGTACGCAGCACTCGACATAGAAGTTAAAAAGCTACTCGATAATAAACTAATCGGGGTAGCTACATACGAGCCACAGTGGGTCGCCAATGCGGTGCTCGTCAAAAAGCCGAACAGCTCCTGGAGGTTATGCATCGACTTCACCGACCTCAACACGGCATGCCCAAAAGACCACTTTCCGATGCCTCATATTGATCAATTGGTCGACAGTACAGCAGGTTGCGAAATGATGTCGTTCATGGATGCCTTCGCCGGATACCGTCAAATCCCAATGGCGGAGAAAGACATAAAGCACACATCTTTCCACGCGGAAAAAGACATATACTTTTGGGTCCGAATGCCGTTCGGTTTGAAGAACGCAGGGGCAACCTACCAGCGACTAGTCAACGGAATGTTCGCCAATCAGATCGGCAAGACCATGGAGGTCTACATTGACGACATCGTGGTCAAAAGCCTCAAGAAGGAAGGCCACCTCAATGACCTTGCCGAGACGTTCGCCATCCTCGAGAAGTTCAACATGAAACTGAACCCCAAGAAATGCAACTTCGGGGTGAGCTCCGGAAAATTCCTGGGGCACATCGTGAGCCAAAGGGGGATCAAGGCGAACCCCACCAAGATTCAGGCGATCCTCGACATGCAGGAGCCACGGAATGTCAAGCAGGTGCAACGCCTCATAGGTTGTTTGGCTGCCCTCAACCGTTTCATATCTCGGCTCGGGGATAAAAGCAAGCCTTTCTTCGCGACCATAAAGAACAAGAAGTTCGCATGGACAAAGAAGAGTCAAATAGCGTTCGCCAAAATCAAGGAGTATCTATCTAACCCCCAGATCTTGGCAAAGTCGATCCCCGACGAGAAACTATTCCTTTACCTGGCGGCCTCGGAGGTCGCACTGAGTGCCGTTTTGGTGCGAGCGGAGAGACAAGTCCACTTGCCGATCTACTTCGTTAGTCAAGCGCTCCACGACGCGGAAACGCGATACACGCCTCTGGAGAAGATCGCCTACGCTCTAGTCATGAGTGCTCGCAAGCTAAGAGCCTACTTCTTCGAACGTCAAGTGTAGGTTCTGACAACTCTCCCTCTAATGCAAGTTCTACACCGACCAGACACCAACAGGCGACTCCTCAAGTAGTCACTGGAGATCGCCCAATATGGTATCACATACGCTCCTCGCATAGCGATCAGAAGCCAGGCTCTGGCAGACTTCGTGGTGGAATTAACATTTCTTCACATTCCGACCCAGATCGGCCGCCCTGCCTGGAAGCTGTACGTGGATGGCTCGGCGACCAACTCGCGAGCAGGGGCAGGGATTGTCCTCATTAGCCCCGACGGACAAAGTTTCACAAATGCCGTGCGTTTCGGGTTTCGTGCGACCAACAATGAAGCCGAGTACGAAGCCTTGGTAGGCGGGCTCGATCTAGCCTTCGCCCTTGATGTTCGTCGCCTCCATATCTTCATGGACTCCCTCTTGGTCGTGAACCAAGTCAAGGGAGAATATGAGGCGCGCGGAGAACAGATGGTCAAATACCAAGAATTGGTCGCCGAAATATGCACGAAATTTGAGGAAGTGCTAATCGAACAAGTCTCGAGAGAGCTCAATTCCCAGGACGATGCCTTATCCAAGCTAGCGTCGTCAGATGGGGCAGCCGATTTCTCTAACATCCAAATCACAAAATCGGCGACACCGGCGATCGACAGAAACCTGATTACCACGGTCACCGTCGCCGAGGAGAACTGGATGACTCCCTTCATTAAATACTTAAAGGACGGGACGGTCCCCGACGATCGTATCAAAGCTCGCCAGCTCCAACTCCGTGCAACCAGATACACCCTACTGGACGACCGGCTTTACAAGCGAGCTTTCAGCCTTCCCCTCCTCAAGTGCATCACGCCGGAGGAAGGCCGGCTCGTTTTAGCCGAGATCCATGACGGGATCTGTGGAAACCATGCTGGCGGGCGAGCTCTCATCCACAAAACAACCAGGCAAGGGTTTTTCTGGCCTTCGCTACAGAAAGATGCGATTGCCTATGCCAGATCGTGTCATAGGTGTCAAGTAATGGGCCCAAACATCAAGCTCTCCCCCGAGCAGCTCACCTCAATGTACAACCCATGGCCATTCGCCCAATGGGGCATCAACCTCATAGGTCCCTTGCCGACGGCGCCAGGGGGCTATAAGTTTGCCATCGTAGGGGTCTATTATTTCACTAAATGGGCTGAGGCCGAACCACTCAACAAAATCGGCCAAGAACAAGTGATTAAGTTCATTTAGAAAAATATCATATGCCGATTCGGCCTGCCCCAGGCAATAATCTCCGACAACGTAAAGCAGTTCGACGGCTTAGAAGTCATGCAATTCTGCGAGAAGTGGGGAATCAAAAAGTTTTTCTCGGCCCCCTACCACCCTCAGACGAACGGGCAGGTAGAAGCCGTAAACAAAATCCTCAAACACGATTAAAGCACGACTTGAGTCCAGGCAAGGACGATGGGCGAGCGATCTCCCAGACGTTTTGTGGTCTTATCGAACGCCGACCCGAAATTCAACCGGCGAAACCCCCTTTTCCCTCGCCTTCGGAACAGAAGCGTTGATCCCCTCCGAGATCGCCGTCCTCAGCCACCGAACCGAACAAGAGATGACGACGGACAATGATGTGGCCCGGCGGATCGACCTTGACATGCTCGAAGAACGACGACTGACCTCAGAAATGAGGAACACAATCCACAAAAGGAGATCCGAGAAGTTCTTCAATTCGAAGGTAAAGGAAAGACGTTTCCAAGTGGGCGATCTCGTCCTCAAAAAGGTCCAGACCCACACAGGTGTCTTTGGCCCGAATTGGGAAGGCCCCTTCAGGATATCTAGGTGGCTGACTAGGGGAGCCTACGAACTTGAACACCCGGACGGCACTCTGGACCAATATCCCTGGAACGCCATACATTTGAAGAAATACTACCCGTGAAAACTCTGTATTCAGTTTCAGTTACCCAATGTACAAAGAAGTATAATGAGATTTTCCCATCCCATCTATATGATTCACCTCGACAAAAACAAACAGCTGAAAATAGGACGGCTCGCTCGCCCTACAAGAGGTCATCATCTAAACCTGACAGACCTATGCAAGCGATCGTCCCTCCAAGCACAACGTATACCGTCGAGGGTCGTCAGTCAACTTGGCGATCCGAGGTCGAAGTAGTGCAGCCGTGGGCCTGGAGGTCGATGGAACCGACAACTTCGTCCATGCAAGGTTCTTTTGGGCTTCGATCGCTCACCCTTCGTTTAAATACGAGGCGAGCGTAGCCGAAGGACCCTCCAAACTAATCTGTGGACACGTTCGCGCGCCCTCAAAGTACATCATCTAGCATGATGTACCCGGACAAGGCGGCGCGTCCCTACCCCATCACAACGTATACCGTCGAGGGTCGCCATCTAACATGCCGACCCGAGGTAGAAAAGTGCTAACAAGCCACGGACATGGAGTCGAATAAACCGACGACACCCCGTGCAAGGACTCCTCCAGACCAAGACCGCTCGCCTTTCGTTTAAATACAAGGCGGGCGCAGCCTAACGGAGGACTCTAACAAAAAAGTGAGTCGTGGGACAGTCCCTCGCACATAAAGACACGGCTACGGAGGTCGGTCCATCAAACTCCGCGACCGTTCACGGTTCTTCAGAGTCGGCAAAACTGAAGATATCTCACCAAACATACTATTTTTGTTCCCTTACTTACAATAAGTAAACAAAAACAAGGGGCAAAGAAGTGGAGCTAGTCCTAAATGCGATCGAAAGGAAGGGACCGTACCCGATCGGCTTCGTTCAAACACACGCAGGACGATCGGTTTTGTTCGAAAATATTTACAAGTAAGAATTTCCAAGCATGTTAATACATTCAACATTCATACAATCGATCAGGCGAACAAGGCATCAGAAGCAATTATATACACACTTGTATAAATTCACATGCAAATATTCAAAGGCGATCGCACATGGAAAGAATCAGATGCGAGAAAGGAGTATTTTATTCAAATCAAGAAATTCGTACAAATACAAGCCCGAAGGCAATAGAAGAAAAAGCAAAAAATTACAAAGCGAAGGAAGATAAAAATCGTCCAGGCTCCCCCCGGCTGGTCTTCGCCCCCAGGTGGCGGATCGGCACACGCTCCCTCATCGGCCTCAGGATAAATGAGTTTATCCGGGAAAGGATACCAACTCAAGTCGATCCCCAAGTCGGTGAGGTCGAGGATCGGCAGGGAAAATTCCGGATGCAAAGGGTGCTCGAGTGCGTAGGCCTTGAAGCTCTCCATCATAGGACCGACCTCGATCCCTGCCTTCTTGGCGGCTCGGACAGCATCGACGTAGGCCATATAGTAGGCGAACTCGCCGACGAGTGCCACATTAAGGTAGGGATCGGTCTCGATCGCCTTGATCTGCCCTTTCAAATCCGAAGTCGTCTTCTCAGCATCCGCTAGCTCGACCACCTTGGCGGACCCTTTGCTCCCTCCAGCTCTCCCTTTGCTTTCTCCAGCTCGCTGTTGAGCCGATCCACTGTCGCCTTCAGCCCGGTCGCCTCCTCTTGCGAGGCCGAATGCATCTGGCGAGCTTCCGTCACCTGATCGCAGAACCGATCGGCCACCTCCTTGGACCGGCTAAGCTCCTGCTTCATCCGATCGAGGTCCTGCTTGGCTCGTTTGCCCGTCTCTAAGTATTCCTTCTCCATGGCCTGGATTCGGTTGGCGAAGTCGACGTTTTTGTTCCGAGCGGCCTCGAGGTCTTGATGGAGGCGAGCATTAGAGGGTCGCCCCTCATAATCCTTAACGGCTTGGGCGGCCATCGCCGCCGCCTGGAGAGTCAGGGCAAACGTCGCCTGCATAACGTCTCCAGACCGCCGACGAGCAATCACGTCGAGATCGGTCGTCCAAGCCTTAGGCAGAGAGGTGATGGCCTTGGAGAAGTAAGAAGGGAGGTCGAGGGACTGGCGCGGAGACTTGATCGCCAGGAAATCCAGCACCATCGGCGAGACGTCCGGATCAGCAAGACGGACCCTACAACACAAACAAAAGAAACAAAGGAGTTAGTATATGCCTTACACAAATTGCCTAACTCGGAAAGATCAAACCGGTCCTACCTGTTGACCAACTCGGGGTCGCGGCCAAAATAGGGCTTGCCCCGAGGAGTTTCAGCTTCGGCGATCGCCGCAGTCTTCAGGAAGCCGGCCGAGGACCTGGAGCTGGATCCCTCCACCATGTGAACAGCAGAAATAGGCGGCGCGGCAACCGGCAGCTCCAGAATGGATACGTCCGCCTCAGCAATCGGCAGGGACTCCTCCGGCCTCCGCCTCTTGCGGTTGCGCTGGAGTTGCTCTTCTTCCTGAACTTCCGGCTCGACGACCGGCACCATAGCAGGCCTCACCACAGGGACGGGACGAGACGTCGTCGCAGGGGCACGACCAGTCTTCTTTCCCTGGTGAAGGCGACCCAACAGACCGGGGTTCGACATTGCGATCTCTTGCGGTGGCTCGGCATAGCGGGGAAAATGAATCTCTGTCAAAGAATAAATTCAGACAAGTTAGACATCTACTTCGACATTGCGATCTCTTGGAGACGATCGTCATGTAGGAAAGAGGAAATAAAAATCCATACCCGGGGCCTTCAGGTGGCGAGGGTATCGAAACAGTCGAGCTCCCAACCGATGGAGTTCATGACTGACTGAGTGAACGTCGATGTAGGAGTCCGGCAAGGCGCGAATTCGCTCCCAGACGATCAAGAAATCAAAAGGGAGATCGCCGATCGCTGGAACAAGGGATCCTGCAAAAAGAAAACCAAATTAGATCAGTTCAAGGTATGTCCAAATAAAGGGAGAGTTGAAACCCTTACTTGGATTCCTCTCCCGAAAATTGGTGGGGATATCCAACACTTCCTCCGGCGTATCGCTCGATGTCGACCTCCATGCACCGCCGACCCAGCACCACTTTGCCAGGTCGCCCCGAACCTTGTTCGGCACCCCAAGGACCACCCTACCCAGGCGACCCTGGATATGGTAACCTCCGACCGATCCTTTCTGCGCAGTCAGCTTGAAAAGATAATTCATTTCCAGTGCAGAAGGCAGACGAAACAGCCGATGACCGCCGAATAATGTCAAGGTGCTGATAATCTGCAGCCAGGCGTTCGACATCAACTGGAGCGGCGCCACATTCCAGGCAATCAGCAAATTCGACACGGCGAACGGCAAGGGGAACCGCAATCCGGCCGCCAGGGTCATTTCATTGACAGCGACCATACCCTCGGGAGGATGGTCGGCATGTTCATTCTCTGAGGGCACGTGCAATGAAACATCAGAAGGAATGTGATATTTCGCCCTCCAGCGACTCAAGTCTTTTCGGGTCGCCGAACTCCGAATCTGACCGAGAGTCCACCGAGAAGGGTCAGCGGCCCGAAACGCTGTCCGCTTCACGTGCTCATAGGGGTGGGCGGCGGAATACGCTTCGAAATCAAATTCAGGACATGGTCCGGCGATCCCCTCCATAAGCTTAGCAAAGTCTAAGTAAGCGGGGCCGAATACGCTATCCCGTTCCCAAGACAGGCGTACCATTTCATCTTCATCCACCGGCGAGTCCACCTGCTCCGCCGCCGCTAATCTCGCCACTTCGGACTCATTGAAGAGCTCTTCAAGTTCCGCGGGTGCAATCCCCGCACGAATGGCATCGACGGCCGTTTCCATATGAAGACCCACGGGAATTTCCTCCCGGTCAGGCGAAGCCGCAGCGGCGGAGGAGCTACCGGCCTCGAATGTCTTAGATCCTCCAGACATGTTCTTAAAAGTAAAGGGGGAGAGAAGATTTGTGTTCTTACCTAAAGAGAAGGACGGTCAGCACAAGGATCTTCGAAAAAATTCTGCAGAGTCTCGACTAAATAACAAGGGTGCGTGAAGAGTGGAAATGAAGTAGCCCTAGCCCCTTTTATAGGTGGGAGCAGGGGTCTTTGTGCAAATAGGCGAAATCCCGAGGGCTGGAGTGCAACCGTCGGGGGGGGGGGGCACATTAAATGCAGCCCTCGAAACCCGCGTACACGTCTTTTCGAGGGCACGCCAGGCGACAAGTCTGACAAAACCGTCGGGCTCCCCCAATAGTAGCGCGACGCGTGTCCTTGCAACGTTTCGAGAGCCCGCCTTCATTTCCCGCTGATTCCAGCGCATAAGGAGATCATCCAAATTTAAAAGCAGATCGTCCTGACGATCGTTCTTGTCATAAACAAATGAGCCAATCGTCTAAACACTGGCGATCGCCAACAGTGCCACCTCACCCCGTGTTTTCAACATCGAAGCGAGCTGGGGGGCAATTGTTGTGCGGCGATTAATACGCCTCGATGGCGATCGGCATAATGATCTGAGAAGCAACCATAGAAGACATACGCTGGGCAAACACCCAACAGTCGGCACCCATGGAGATCGTGTTTTGGTATCTGGCGATCGTCTTTGATATCCGACCATAGACGGTCGCCTCGTGCCACGTATGAATCCAACATCCGTCAAAGTCGTCAAAGACCGAAGCTTGGACGGAGACCCACGTGCAGATCCACAAAAGGCGCCGCAAAATAAGGCCTTTGACCCCAGCCTGTCACCTACCTCACCTACCGACAGGGCCGCCGAAAGGTACAAAGCGGGTCCTCCCCGGACAGCGACTCAGGACGCGTGCAGACTTCTCATTGGCTCGCACAGCTGGCTGCCAGCAGCAGCCTCGGACTTTAAGGGAACAACCCCACGTGACGGGACGATCGCCCACCTTATTATAATATAGAAAACGGCGATCGCGACAGTGGCCAAAGATCATCGCGAATACAGTAAAAAACGCACAGAGAGAGGATAAAGACTCATCTGGCAATTACTTACACATTCATAGTGATATTCATACACACTTACAGAACATCTAAAGCAAGAACTCACAGAGCTTCGTATTTGGTTCTTCCGGCAATCTACACGCTCTACAACTTAGATAACTAGAAGTCTTTACACTCATTGTGATAGATTCTAACATTAATATTTGTACTCCAAAGTATCTATATTAATAACATCTCGCGAGAGCATTAAGTCCGGGATTAACAACCCCGACAAACCTTGTGTTATTTATTTTCCCACGGAAGTGTTCTCGCATTTATTTGTTACTCGATCATTCCAGCAACATTATCTCCGGATAATATTTTGGGTAACAACAATTCCCACGAGGGACCCAAATTTATTTATGGGCCTATGACCCCTCTGTTTTTGCTGAGGGGTAGGCCCTAGCCCCTCCGGGTACGCTGGTGGAACAATTAAATATTGAGGACTTCAAGCGGCAGTGTGGGAGGTGTGATCTCAGTGGGAACTCGCGGCTGGATGATCATGAAGCAATAATTGGAAGCAACTAAACTCGGTGGGAACTCATTTGGATAAATTTGAGTCCAAGATAAGCAATCACAGGGGACGACTCGCATGCGGTAGTTGAAGATATTTAAAAACCAGAGAGCTGGATATACATCTCGCGATTTAACTGGTAACAGTTCTGATGGATCGAAACTATTATCCCGAAATCTACTTAAGTATAAACTTGGAACCTCGATATAAAAAAAATACGATATTACACACCTCTATTCTCTTGAGTAATATTTATTCACTCTCATCTCTCCTAATAAAATGATATTCACTATTTACTATCACATCTACCATCTAAATAAAATAATACACACAATGACACAACACAGAGAACTCCTAGAATTCTGCGCCTCGAAAAGTGTGTAAACCTTTCCGGGACGGAGGGATTACATGATAAGAAGCAGCAGAAGTTGGTTTTTTCAAGCACTAAAAGCTATTTCCTCCCTCCGGTACAAAACTTTACATTTCTCGGAAAAAGTAGTTCTTTTAGTAATTTTACATATATCACTTCTCACAATCAAATACTTTTTACATTTTAATTTTCAGCACACAGTTATCATCAATACTTTTTATTTTTTAATATTCACCATATATTTACCATCATTACTTATATCAATTATTACCTAAAATACACCAATTATACAACATCGGTCGGCTTATGCTGACCAATCACGTTTTCTTTTTCTGTATTCCTAATATCATCGGCTTCCGGCGCAACAACATATCCTTTCCCAGCAGCTAATATAAAATCCTGGATTGCAGGTTTTAGTTCTCGTCGATAAAGGCATTTATTGCTGTCATTTTAGGCAAGCCAAATTTTAGAATCAGCCCAAAGAATTGAATATTGTGTAACTACTTGTATCTTCTCTCATTTAAAATGAAGTGGTGTTTGAGTTTCCTGCCTTAACTTTTCTGTTTCACAGGGATGCTGCTGTTGTCATGCTCTCTGGTCAAATTGCCGATGGATTCACAACCATATTTGCAGGTGAACTGGTATGTATAGGCAAAGTAAATAAATGTTTTCATGTACTGATTTTATTCTTACACATTTTATATCACATAGCAAAAACCTTACAGATTTATCATTGTTGGATTTCTGTTCTTCATTACTAAGGAGTAGTGTTGGATTCACAGAAGTAGGGATGTAAATCAGTCTGAACTAGCCGAATGTATGGTTGTTCAAAATTGTTTGAAATTCTGCCGAGCTGTAAAAACTGTGGTTGAGCTTGATTTGTTTGATAATCTAGTCGTGTTCGAACGAGCTTTAATCGAGCCGAACACGAGTTTGATGTTTTTATACCCTTTTTTTACGATTTTTACTCTATTCGAACCAAGCTTTGTCTCTTATCAAATAGAAAACTATTTTCAAGCTTGGTTCGTTATATCTACGAACCGAAGCGAGCTTTTTATCGGTCGCGCTTCTCAAGTATTGTGTAGCTTGGTTTGATTTCTAGTCCTACAGAGAAGTGCTATGTATTTTTTGTCTTATATATGTTGTCTCCTGTGATCAATGCTTGACGCCCTCTGAGGACTTCTCTAAAATATTTTTATGATGGCTGGAAATATTATTCTATAATCACCTACATAGCACCTATTGTTGATCGAAATGAAGTAAATTAATTGCAACTGGAAAAGTGATTGATTCTACTTTTTTTTGATGATAGATAGATAGGTATGGTCGTTTTAAGGTATGGCATGCCGCAGGATCTCTTTTGGTTGCCGTTTCATTTTCTTCGGTCTTTGGTGGTTGCTTGCCTTGCAAAATTGTAGGATCCAATTCATCCTCCATGCAAACCGTCGGTTATAGCTTCTTTGCTGCAGTTTTCAACATTGGATGGGCCGCTACTCAAGTTTCGCACATGTAATTGAAATCTTTTATCATGTCGACTAACAGTATGCTTTTTTTCCCGGTTACTATGAGAGGACACGATCCTGACAGTTTCCTTTCGATTAATTTGTGGAATGTCTTCATGTGGATTTAATTGAATTTCTATTTAGATTTATTTTGTAATGAAAAGAGAAAAAAAAAGAGAGAAATGAGTCATGATATGGAAATTTAGTAATTATGCATCCTGCTTCTGTTGTAGGTCAATGGTGAATTGCATCACTTTGAATTCTACGAGCAGAGTAGTGCTGGCTAGCTGTCGCAATGCGTTTGCAATGGTTTAAAGTTCTCTTCGGCTTTCTTTATTACGTTACTCCCTTCGTTCCACATACAGAGTCCTGTTTCTAAACTTGAGCTCCACCTAAAGAGTTTTTTTTTTTTGGGCAAAAGAAGTGTTAATATCTAATTATAATTTTGATAATATCCTCAAATTAAATGTTGTATGCTCCTTAAATTAGAGTAGTAGTCGATTGGGTTAAAGGAAAATTCAAAAAATAAGAAAGGATAGAGGGTTTAAAAAGAGTTGTTCGTTCAGTCAAATGACAAATTAAAAAGTTGTACATTGTCCAAATTGGACTCTTTATGTGGAACGCAGAGGGTTTTGGTGCTTGTTAAGACACCAATCCATTGATCATGTTCCCTCATTTTCACTTGTCTTGAAGGTTGCCAACCTTAGTCTATACGCAGTTGCTTTTGTGGTATTCCAAATTAACTCAAGCGGGTCAGTTATTGATGTCGAGATTCAGGTACATAAGATGTTGGTGTTTATTTTTTTTTTTTGTGTCTTCCAGAATCTGCTTGGAATTTATCTCTCACCTCACTCGTATATTCCGTCCAGTACCGGTGGATAGCATATTCATCAATTCTCATTGGTTGCTGTTTTGTGGGTGTATTTCATCTTGGAACGGCAGAACCAAGGTCGGTCGCATATTTTTAATATCTTATCGGCAGGTACAATTATCCACGACTTGTATCAGCCATTAAAGATATGAAATGACTATATCGTCGGCAATTTTCTAATGTCATATATACTCAGAGAAAAAAAACTTTTAAAAAGTAATGATGTTAACTCACCTAATAATCCGACTTTCTTGCAGATTGAAAAGAGAAGCTCAAGAAAAAGGTCATGCCCGAATTTCTTGGACGTACTGGTTTAACAAGTTGTTGTACTACCAAGTGGCCCTCGTTTATGTGCTAACTAGGCTTATCACAAATGTTTCACAGGTTTAGCACTTCCGTATACAAATAAAAATATATTTCTCCATGTTTCGCTTATTTATTCATATATATTTTAATTTGTAATGTATCGACGTCCTTATATACATGTGCTATTGTTGCTTGGTGGCGCAGACATTTCTTGCATTCTACGTTATTAATGATCTGCAGATGAACCAATCTTCTAAAGCTTTGGTACCACATATTAATTCTTCTTTCTTATACACGTACGTAACTATGTAAGAGATAAAAAACAAACCTGTAAAATAAGTATAATTTCTTGTAATCGTGTGCATTTTTTTCTTGCCTAGGTTCCTGCCGTTATCTATATCTGCAGCTTCATCGTGTCGGTCCTCCTACAGGTTCCCTTGAAACCAAATGTCATCTGAAAAAAGCTCATCGATTTGCTTGTGCTATTAATGCACCTTTAAGCTATCCAAATATAAATATTTATATACATATGTAGGAGATTACATGGAATGGCTGGCGCTTGAAGGCTTTTTATTCTGTTGGGGGCCTTCTTTGGATAATTTCCGGTGCGGTGATCCTCTTTCTGCCGAGCAGCATGAAGCCTTTTATGTACATTTTGTCGATAGTGATTGGAGTTGCAAATGCCTTGATTGTGGTGAGGATAAAAAAGTAAAAGAAAATTCAAACCAATTTTTTTGCGACATTAGCCCGACTCAAAAAGAAAAGCGACTTAGAATCGCTTTTAGATGAAAAAATCGAGTACATACGTGCGATTAGAGTTTCTTAGATTTCTGAACAATGAATGTTGTCTATTTATGGGACGACAGGTGTCGGGGGTGAGCATGCAGAGTTTCCTAGTTGGCGAAGATCTCAATGGTTGTGCCTTTGTTTATGGATCATTAAGCTTCTTGGATAAAATACTATGTGGATTGGCATTAAGTGTTCTTGAATCATATCAAAGTAATAAGCTTCTTCTACGATCATATCGTTTCCATCACTCAGATACGATAGTTTATATAATTCCGTCTTGGATAACATACCTCCGCCTTTTTTTTTTCCATGCAGGTTCTATTCCAGAAGTGCGTAATTGTCATCATCCGAATTACTTTTTCTCGGTTACTAGATACGGATTAGGTCTTGTCCCGGCTATTTGTGCATTCCTCGGAGTCATAGTGACACTCACAATGGAACTTCCGGAACCAAATATAACTCTGCCTTTGATGGATCCGCAGTTGGCATAATAGTAATAAGATTTGAAAGAAAAACCTCAGCAGTCGATGAAATCAACGTTCGGTGTTCGATTTCAAAGCACCCGAAGTGGAGTTTTTTTGCTGCAGATAGATATCTCTCTCTCTTCCCTGTTTTTTTTTTTTTTTTTTTTTTTTTCATTTACAGTTTTGCTGGCAAAGCTGGGAAAAGAACAAATACGTAAGAATTATTCATACACAGGAATTCTGAATGTAAGACGCCAATGAGTTGCTCTAGAGCTAACTTGAGGAGTTGTGTCTGATTTGCTATTATTATTATTATTATTATTATTATTATTATTATTATTATTATTATTATTATTGTTATTTGCAAATAAATACTCAGTTTTTTTTTTTTGGGTATTTCTATAATTTAATAACGACCTTATATTTTGCAGATTTGGCGTAGCAATATACTGTATATTGCGACCATGATATCTCGGGTTTTATTTAAAACGGTTCGAGATTTGAAAGGAGTTATTTTTATCCTAAAAATTAAAGTAAGCTTAGATTAAACTAGAAATTAATAAAAAGAAATCAATTTCATAAATAAATCTAAAGTAATGAGTTAAATAGTAGTACAAAATTCAAAAGGAAGATTTTAGAATTCACGTTTCCATAATTTTATTCATGCAAACCATAAATCAATTTAATTAAATTTTAATTTTACCATTTATATAAAAAAATCACAATAATAACCTAACCATTCTCTCAAACAAGTTGGGACATAAATTAAAAGTCAATACTCAATTCTTTTAGATTTAAGTTTTGATGATTAATTCTAATAAACAACCAAAGTTTTTATCTAAACATATATGTCTATTTATTTTGGCAAATTAAATATTCATCTATATTTTAAATTCGTGTTGATCTTATGATAAATTCTCGTGTAACACCTCTACGATATCTGGGAATATTACAAGTCCTAAACCACATACCATGAGATTCACAAGATCACAGTTCATCTATTAACCCTCAAGTCGTAGCAGTTTACTATTATCATACAGACCACATTAAAAAAACCGACATCAAGACAGTAAAAGTTCTAATAATCAAATGATAATACTGGAAGTTCTAATCGTTGACGTCTGGTTTGGTCAACGTCACGTGTGCTGATTAAGACGAATGAATCGAAGCCACGTAGAAAATAAAATAACAAAAAGGAAGGTGTTTGATCACTAAATTTTATTAATGACCTTTGTGGTAGAGTAGGACCGGGCAGACTAATTTATGCCGGTCTATCTGGATGCTTGTTAATTACAAGTCTTATTTTCTTTTCTCTTTTCTCTCTTTTTTCTCTCTCTACTATAAATGCTTTTTTCCGCTCTTTTCAAAAAGTCCCCTTATTGTACATTCTCCTGGCATATATATAGGCAATGTCAGCCATTCGTGAGATGACAGCAGGAAGATTCAGGTGAATATGCTGATGACATTTGTCACAGCGTGGTGACTTCTTCGACATGTGTCACCCTCTTAAGTTTGCTTTGGGAAGGGACATGTGACCTCTCTTTATTGTCACTTCGGGCTTTTGGGCGATACTTATCTGTTGCGACCGACAACGGGGTCGGCCCTCGAGCTTCCCGCTACTATGGTCGGTCTTATTCATGATTATGGTTCGGAGCGTATTCATATAGGGTCTGCTCGGTCCTTCTGATCCGGATTCCGGTTCGGCTCTAATGTCTCTGCCCGGTCCGGTTTTTTGTGAGTCCGAGAGACAATCGGGTCTATAACCGGTTCGGCTCCAGGATATGCTCGGCTGGTCGGCTGCCTGGAGTGCTTAAGTGGATGCCAAGGTGGATCGACTACCAACAAGGGCCCCCGAGTCCAGGGCCGTGCCGGGTTGGCCGGTGCTGGAATTGTTTCAAATTGAGGTCGATCCGGTTTGGGGGTGGATAAGATCTCTTGAAGGGACGTATCTTTGAGAGTCGTGTCGATTTGACTTCGGGATCTTCAAGAGTCATAGTGAGGGGGATGCGTGGCGGGACGTAATTCGTCGTGGTGTCTCACGCGTCTTTGATCTTCGTGATGATTATGAATCGCCGCACAAATGCTTTCGTATTTAATGCCCCTGTTTCATCCTATAAATATAGAGAGCCTTCTTCCCTATTGCTTCTTTCGCCATTTTTACGTGTTGTTGCAGAGAAAGATTTTTTTCGGCAATATTTCTTCTTCTCCGATTTCACAGACTTTTCCGGTAAGCTTGCTTTTCCTCCTTTTTCTCCTATTTTATGATGTCGGAGCGGAGGGATACGACAGAGGAGTTGACTGTGTCTCCGGACCGCACGGGAGTGGCGGATCTGTCGATGGGTGATGCTCCCGTTGACTGGAGCGATGAGGATGGCGGTGAGGTCGCAAGATCGCCGGATTCTGGAGATGCAGATTCTGGAGACGTGGAGGTGGTGACGCCGTTGACGGCGGTTGGCGAGACTTGGGCCTGGGTTCGGCCTCGACCGTCTCCTTTTGTTGAGGCGGAATGGGATTCGGCCTCGATACGCAGCACGGTCTCCGATGGGCAGTTGGAGGCTTGGCGGGGGCGATTTAAGATACCCGCGGTGGTGCGGATGTTTGTTCCGGATCCATAGGAGAGACCTCACACCCCTCCTGTCGGCTGCACGGCGGTGTATTACCGCTCCCTGTTGTCCGGGCTGAGGTTTCCTCTTCCGTTGGTACTCTCCCGGTGGTTAAGGCAGTGGAGCCTTTGTATTGCCCAAATTCATCCGAATTCTTGGGTTTGGATGGTGGGTCTTTTGATCCTTTTCAGTCAACATGGCTGGACCGAGCCCAGTTTTGAAGAGATTAACAGTCTCTTCCTATGGAGGTCGGTCGGCCGATCTGGTTCTGGCTGGTTTTACTTGACAGCCCGGCACGCGATGTATAAAGAATTGGTGGATGTTCCGGAGACCATACATAGTTGGAAGGAACAGTGGTTCTATGTAGGGGGGCCGTGGATGAGCTCGGTTGACGAGTGGGAACCTGGCGTAATAGACGCCGAGCTTTGGGTCCCAGAACACTTCATTGCTAAAATGAGTAAGTGTCGTGTTCTTTTATTGTTGTTCCTTTTTTGTCTAACGCTCATAATTTATTGTTTGTGCAGAACGTATCCCGGCTTCAGAGACTTCCTCCTTGTTTGACGACCGGGTTGAACAGCTCTTGGACCTTCCTGCCGATCGGAGGAAGTCGTATCTTCTGGTTACTGAGGATAATCTTTGGGCCGCGGGACTTCAATCAACTAACCCGAGCAGAATGTCTTCGTCAGGTAGCTCCTCTTTCTTTCTATCTTTTTTTTTTTAACACATCTTCCTTATCCAGTCCCTAGGGGCAGGAGTTCGTCGGGACGGAAAGAGACGCATGCGCAGCGGGTGGCGAGGCTGGCTGCCGAGGCCGCCGAGCGTAGGGAGCGCGCGGGCAAGCGGAAGAGAGTAGAGGCCGGGCCTGAGGATAGCGTGACCAGGGCCGAGGGTTTTCCCATTCCTGAGATTTCTGTGCCCGCCACGAGCCCTGTACGGACGGGCCGTGCGAAGGGTAAGGAGCCCGCGATTGATTTGGAGGGCCACTATCTCCCGGTGAATAAGGATCGGGAAGAACCTTGTGTCCAGATGAAGGGGCGGCGACCGCGCTGGTTCCTTGACTACATCCGGGCAGCCACCCCAACCGCCGAGATGCTCGACCGGGTCCCTCCAGCGGTGGTTGAGTCCAGCCATGTCCCCATTTTGGGTTGGACGCCGAAAATGGAGATGGTGACCAACGACATGGGCCCGGATGAGCAGATCCAATTTGGAAATGCTATTTTGGGCCGGGCGTTGTGCACCTATGTGAAGGCATTTGGGCGGTGACGGCCTTGGTTGAGAAACACAAAAAGGCAGAGGCCGATCTCAAGGCCTTACAGGAGGAGCACCACCTCTGCCCTTCGCTTATCAAGTCTCTGGAGGAGGAGATGACCTCCCTGAAGGGTGAGATGGAGCTTCTGGAGAGCCGGGCCTTTGAGGCCAATATCTGGAAAGGGAAGGCCGACGAGATGGCCACGGCGGTCGAGAAAGCGCAAAAACGGTGCCTGGACATCAGGGCCGAGCATGAGGCCTATTTGCACAGTACTAAGGCCCAGCTTGAGCAATTGACCGAGCGGGTCCAGACTTGTGAAGCTGCGGGTTATGCCAGGGGCCTTGCCGACGGGGCGGCTACTTTCCAGAAGACACCCGAGTACAAGGAGTTGATCAACCTTAACTATGTCTCCACCTGCTACGAGATATTGGATCTCATGAAGGAAGGGAAGACCGTTGAGGAGGTCCAGGCCTATATAAAGTCTCAGGCGGCCGACCTGAAGATTAAAACTCTCGGAGATGATGAGCCGAAGGTCGCCGAAGTTGTCAAAGATCCGGTGGTGATCCCGTCTGGCGAAGGTGAAGGACAGTCTTCTCAGGCGGCCGGTCAGGAGGACAGGGCCGAGTAGATTTTTGTTTTATTCCATGTATGGCCTGCGTGCCGTTTTTCCTTGACTTCCTTTGTATTCTGATATGGAACGGCTTATTTTGAATGAATGAAATCTTTTTATGGCCTTTGTTGCTTTTTTTTTTTGTGTTTGGGCCCGGTTGGTCTGGCCGCTGTCTTTTCTGTTCGCCCTTTGTTGATTGTGCTGGACGGGCTGGTCTTGTGAGGTGCCGAGGCGAACTCGGACTTGTATTGCCGGATGGGCCGGTCTTATGAGGTGCCGAGGCGAACTCGGACTTGTAGTGCCGGATGGGCCGGTCTTATGAGGTGCCGAGGCGAGCTCGGACTTTTAGTGCCGGATGGGCCGGTCTTATGAGATGCCGAGGCGAACTCGGACTTGTAGTGCCGGATGGGCCGGTCTTATGAGGTGCCGAGGCGAGCTCGGACTTTTAGTGCCGGATGGGCCGGTCTTATGAGGTGCCGAGGCGAACTCGGTCTTATAGTGCCGGAGGAGCCGGTCATTCGAGGTGCCGAGGCGAACTCGGTCTTCTAGTGCCGGAGGAGCCGGTCATTCGAGGTGCCGAGGCGAACTCGGTCTTATAGTGCCGGAGGAGCCGGTCATTCGAGGTGCCGAGGCGAACTCGGTCTTATAGTGCCGGAGGAGCCGGTCATTCGAGGTGCCGAGGCGAACTCGGTCTTATGGTGCCGGAGGATCCGGTCATTCGAGGTGCCGAGGCGAACTCGGTCTTGTAGTGCCGGAGGAGCCGGTCATTCGAGGTGCCGAGGCGAACTCGGTCTTATAGTGCCGGAGGAGCCGGTCATTCGAGGTGCCGAGGCGAACTCGGTCTTATGGTGCCGGAGGAGCCGGTCATTCGAGGTGTCGAGGCGAACTCGGTCTTGTAGTGCATTTGATTTAGAGATGAAATAGAGTTTAATTTTATTGATTATACCTTCATAAGGACATGGCATTCAACGAATGAATTAATCCTTGGCCATTCATATATTCTATCTAGCAAACTCCGTTCTGATGGGCTTTGTTACTTTCGTACGGACCTTGTTATTTGGATTCAAGAGGTCCCGGGTCGGGCCCCAACGCTCGTTTAATAATGAGGTCTTCGACCTGGAAGCTTTGATGATGAACCTCGGGCGCTTTGTAGATGTTCCGCCTTTCTTCTTGGTTTTGTTTTTGGGCGACGAGGTCCAGGTTCTTAGGGTCACCTTGACCTTGTTCTTCGAAATGAATTCTCCGGTGGGCGTGTTCCAATCTCGATCAGGGTCGTCGTCTTAGTGCCGGAGGTTACATCAAGTGGCGGACTGATGCATTGCCAAGTCTTCAGGGAGTTCTTCAGGCCGTGACCCTTTGCGTTTGTCGAGGCGGGTCTTGATGTACTGTTTCATAATTGTATTGATCACCTCGACTTGTCCGTTGGATTGTGAATCGTATGACATGGATAAGTCGCTCCGTATATGGAGGTCGTCGCCGAACACCGGAGATTCTTCCTTGTCGTGGTTATATCGGGTATGATGGATTAAGGGGTCCTGAGTAACTTTCATACAAGATGGTTTATTTTTTGTTCAGTTGTCTGCACTAGTGGTTTGGCCCCGACCCGCTTTGGCAAAATAACCAATCGCGACGACTGCGTACCGTTACCTCAACTTTATCTTCTAGATGGGGGCCCCGAGCCGGGCCGAGGGATTTGACCAATCTGGGCTTCTTGGGTTCGTATCAGCCCCTACCCGAGAATCACTCCAAAGATAGTGAGGTTTAGCAAAATCAAGGGAGATGGCTACTTCCAGATCGGCCCGGAGGGCCTCCTGTTCCGCTTTATAGTTGGCGGCTAGAAAACTTAAGCGAACGGTCGAGCAGAACAAACGCTGGCCGGGGCCGGCGAGGGCTATCCCTGCGCTTGTGTTCAGGGGGCTAGTATGAGTACATAGACCAGCTCTACCGGGGCGCATCCGATCTCGGCGTCAGACAGGCCGGATGTCAGACCGCGTTTTCCGACCAAGCGAAGACGGTGCAGATTGCAGCGAGATTCTCCTTGGGTGGGCAGTTGCAGGATTATTGGTAACTCGGTCGGCCGGGCCCCTCTTTCCTTATAGAGATTATTCCTTGGCTTATTTCAGTTTTACCAACATGTTCCATTTTCTGCCCTTCCTTCGTCATATCGAATTCCGTATTTCACCGTTGGCACCGCTATTTGGGCGTTTATGCGAAAAACTCCTTGGGCTCCAATGATTCCACCTGATCTTAGCCTAAGCTTTGTCCAATAATGGTTTGAGTTCTCTACTTTGCCTCCCAATGATTATTCTTTCCGGATTACCAGGGTCTTTGCGAGGATCTGTCGGGAATTCCGAAGGAGTTTTCAGATATTATGGTGTATATTGATTGCAACTTTAATTTGAAGGATACGAGGACTCTTTGAGAAATTTTCTAGAGCTTTGAGCTACGCTCGATATCCTTCGAGTTATGACCTTTAAAAGGTCAGCCGAGTCGAGCAGGAACTCATGGTCACGATGGCTCATGTGCTTTCAACTCCTACTTACGATGATTCCTATGCTTTCGACTCGTGGTTACGATGATTCCTATGCTTTCATCTCACCACTCCTTGGTGGGGGTGGTTATTCCCGGATGAACGCAAGGTATGCCAAAGTGCCCCGCCAACTGGAACGGATTTCCCTTCTTTGTGGCGGCTGATTATATTTAGAATTTGTAGTCATAGCTTGAGCGACTCGCTCAAGCTCCCGAAGGTTGCCCCCCTTCCTCTAGCGCCAATCTGTTGACGTCTGGTTTGGTCAACGCCACGTGTGCTGATTAAGACGAATGAATCGAAGCCATGTAGAAAATAAAATAACAAAAAGGAAGGTGTTTGATCACTAAATTTTATTAATGACCTTTGTGGTAGAGTAGGACCGGGCAGGCTAATTTATGCCGGTCTATCTGGATGCTTGTTAATTACAAGTCTTATTTTCTTTTCTCTTTTCTCTCTTTTTTCTCTCTCTACTATAAATGCTTTTTTCCGCTCTTTTCAAAAAGTCCCCTTATTGTACATTATCCTGGCATATATATAGGCAATGTCAGCCATTCGTGAGATGACAGCAGGAAGATTCAGGTGAATATACTGATGACATTTGTCACAGCGTGGTGACTTCTTCGACATGTGTCACCCTCTTAAGTTTGCTTTGGGAAGGGACATGACAGCCCTCTTTTATTGTCCTGTCTGTCTGTTCTTCGGGCTTTTGGGCGATACTTATCTGTTGCGACCGACAACGGGGTCGGCCCTCGAGCTTCCCGCTACTCTGGTCGGTCTTATTCATGATTATGGTTCGGAGCGTATTCATATAGGGTCTACTCGGTCCTTCTGGTCCGGATTCCGGTTCGGCTCTAATGTCTCTGCCCGGTCCGGTTTTTTATGAGTCCGAGAGACAATCGGGTCTATAACCGGTTCGGCTCCAGGATCTGCTCGGTTGGTCGGCTGCCTGGAGTGCTTAAGTGGATGCCAAGGTGAATCGACTACCAACACTAACTTCGAACAAAACATCTCCCAAACATGGGGACGACCATGAACATAAGGAAACAATAGTTTTCTAGTGGTGCCTTGTCAGTGTTGTTAGATTAGGTTGAGTTGGTTCTTTGATCGAAACTGTTGTCCTTCAGGTCTGGGTAGGGTGTGAGTCTTCAGGTCGGGTCGGTCGGCTTGAGATGTTGGATCTGGAAATTCGATTAAGATTGTGTTTCTAGCTCGATCATTGTCGGAGCCGGTCCTTTTCCGAATTCATCCATGCGTTGGTCTTTAGATGATGTGGAAATTAAATTATATAGGTGATCAACATCCTTGATATGTGAAATTTATTGCTAGAATTTGAGCCGAAAAACACATCTCTAACTTTTATACAATCAAATCAAACAATCACAATCGCGTCACTAAATATCCACCACGTACTCAGAATAAATATTTTTTACATTTAATCTCCACCATAGATTCACAATCAATGCTTACACGACTTACGTATCCATTACTTTCAATTATTCTTAAAATACATTATTTTCACATCAAATGTTAAACTTAGAGGGGTGGAGTGAGTATTTGTGATTACCAATGCCAAAGGTATCTTAGGCCCTGTTCTTTTGGACTTATTTTTAGTTGATTCGATTCGATTCGAGTCCATTCGATTGATTCGATTCAGTCCATTGATTCGACTCCGTTCTTCTTCTTCTTCTTCTTTTTATTATTAATCTTAATTATTATTATTGTTATTATTACTAATAATATTACTATAATCGTTGTTGTTGTTAATTACTATTATTATTATTATTTACCATTATTATTATTATTATTATTTACCCTTAATATATATTTGATTCGATTCGATTCGATTCATTTGATTCCATTCGATTCGATTCGATTCGATTCGATTCGAATCCATTCGATTGATTCGATTGATTCATTCGATCCAAAAAGCAGAGCCTTAGAGCATCTTTATCCATAAGTTTGGGAGATGTTTGAGTTTGTAGATATTAGAGATTTATGGTTAGAGGAAAGATGTTTGGGGTTTGAGTTTGTAAAATAAGGTTCGGAAATACAAATCTATCATAAACCTCTTTCTCTACTATTTTTTTCTTATTGTATTGATTTCCCCACCCACCTTCCCTTTTTTTTCCTATTATATTCCCAACAAACCAACCCCAAATTTATATGCAATTTTATTTTTGTCTTTTAATTTTAATTAAAATTAAATTTATAAATCTATATAATAATTAAATTCTTCATGCTGATTTTTCTCCTTTGTTTTTGTAAATTTGGTTAAATTCTTTAATTCTTATCCAATATTTTTTATAGTTTTTATTATAATATTTTGTATATCTATTATTTTAATATCTAATATTTATAAATTTTTCTTTTCGATACTATTATTCAGTTATATATAAATTTAAAATAATAATAAATGAATGGTTTTTAAATATAAATACAAATGACTAATGAAAGAGAAAAAGATAGTGGGGAACATGAATTATGGTAGGGTACTCCCAAAAACATGAATCATAACTTTGTGCTGGGATATCAGAACTTTATGGTAGGGTACTCCCAAATAACTCATAATGAATATGATTAATTATGGTACCCGGAGTTTGATTTGGTAATACGACAATTACCTGGGTCAGAATCCCAAATATCCCAGCACAGTTCTACCCTGAGGCCATATTGTTGCAAATTGCACGAGGAATTGGAGAGCCTATCAAGGCGTATGCGAGCACCTTCCATCTAGAACGAGGTTGGTTTACACGTCTATGTGTGCAACTGGACTTGACAAAACCCTTAGAACGGGCTATAGACATTAGCCATAATCTGTCACACCCCCTAGATTTTGACTATCAGATGCCGGATATTAAAAATATCCTTATTATATATTACAGCACAGCGGAAAACTTAAAACCTTTAAGAGGAAACTCTTTTTTTTTTACACACCAAAAGTCACTTTTACACATCAGCCGACTATTATATTACAACCAAAAGAAAACATCAGCTGTATAAGTTTATAAGCAAACTTAGACTTAACACATAGAGAACACTCCACAGGTCTGATGTTCATATACAATGGCTCGTTGGCGTAGAGAAGCGTCCCATATGTCAACCTATGACTGATACCCCGAATTATTACCTGTATCACAAGAATTCAACTAAATGAGCGAAAGCTCAATAAGTAGTGACACACAATGCATGAATGCATTTATGAATGAGTTTGTGAAATACAGTTTCATTTTTCCTTTAACTTTCAAAAACTCTTTTATAGCGCGCTGCTATGTACACCTCGAGTTCCTGGCCCGGGCCAAAAGTGTGCATGTCCAACCATAGCCAGAACAAACACATGGGTCAGCCTGGCGTGTCCCAGACTCCACCAGGATCATGGCTATAAGGTGCCCAATCATACACATGAGTCACCACGGTGTGTCCCAGACTCCACCGCAAAACATCACACAAAGTGTCCAATCATAACACATGGATCACTATGACATGTCCCAGACTCCGCCATAAAAAAACAGCCCCTTACCAGTATCCCGCGATGCACATAACCAAAACAGTTTGTTCTGATCACCTTTAGAACGCCTGTACTATGATCAATGCATGTGACAACAACTTCCAATGCTATGCTATGATCATATGCATCATGATAATACCACATGTATAAATGCTCTATGGGGCGCATCACACAATAAAAATAGAGCAATATGTTATCCACATATACACAAGGTATGAACAATATCCAAAACAACAATCATCAACACATATCTCAGACAATTGATCTTGTGATACAGTTTTGAAATCAGTTACTACTTACCTTGTTCAGGTGATACCTTTGGTTTTATACCAATAAGAGTTGGTTGTGATGATATGTCTTCAAATCCTGTTTCAAGGAGTGCCTTTAAAGAATCTATACGGTATACACAAGGTTTAACTCACTGTGTATCCGAAGGGTTTTACCAATTTCACATAATTAGTATTCTACAAATTTTATGTGCGCATTTCGTTATATACGAGCATAATACTCTATTATTTTTGCACTCCTAACTCATTATGAAGCCTATTAATTTCTGTTCATATTGTTAGATAAACTCTTATAGGCCACAATTCTAGGATTCTACAACAAGACAATGGTTTAGGGGAATTTATCAAGATCTTGAAATCACTGAATTTGTCCCGCGTATATCCACTTAATTATAAGTCGGATTTGCATGAATTTTTGATATCGTATATCTAATATACTTAAGAACATGTACATAGCAACCTCTGTCCCTGAATCACACGAATTCAATACTATCCACACATATTTTCAAAAGGTGGCAGAATTGATTCTTTTGTTGTCTTAGTGAGTTTTAAGCCCTATAAATCCACCTTAAACACAAGTTTAGGCCATGTATGAGTTCTAAAAACCATTAGAACGTATATAAGCACCTAAACCAGCTCTCACAACTTCATATCATACAAGAAATATGGCAAGAACAAGAGTAAAACGAAGATGACTCACCATAATTGTGAACTGAATTGAGGTGTTGATGTTTTTTGTGATTTCTCCTCAATTTTTTGATGTATTTTCGAAGTGTGGAGCTTATGGATCGATTTCAGAGTGTCTAGAAGAGTTTAGAATCCGTTTCCTCCCTTATCTAAGTGAAAGAGTCGGTTTATAAGGGTGAAAGTTCTAAAATGCCCCTCAATGGCCTCCAGAAGTCAGGTTTAGAAGAATGGACCGGTTGAAGTTGTTATAATCCGGTTCTTGGATGTTTTAAACCGGTTCTTAGTAGGTATTGATCATTTTTAGGGTATGGATGTATGGTCCACGATTTGTGATAAAGTTTAATATGTATTTTTATTGTTTAAACTCAGCTACTTTTGCGAATACCTTCGAAAGTGGTAGAAAATGAGTTTGTTGTTATCTTTATGAAATTTTATATAATTAACCCTAGAAATAAGAGTCCGAGTACTCACTTAGAAATATGACATTATTGGACAATGAACTAAAGGACAAATTCCATTCTACCCGACCGCATTTGGGACGAATAAGATACTTACAAATCGAATGACTTAACAAATGTTATCACTGAGATTTTGAATTTCATCATTGATGGTATCCACAAGTGTCAAGATGCTTGACACGTGTTATCAGAATAAGAAAGGGTTATTTACTAGAATCATCAATCCAAATTAACTCAGCATACCCGCCGACTAAAACCCCGAGACCAACCGATAGACACGTCACTGATATTATTTACTGCTTATAGGCTTACCACTTGTACTTGAGGTTAGGTTCAAATGCTTAGCCACTTCAATGCCGTTAAATTAACTATCAAATAATGTGAATCATGAAATGTCAGAATAATACTTGATAACAAGTAATGCATGAATCATATTATTCAAATAATACTGTCACATTTTTATACGATTAAGCATGAAGTCTTGCATGTTTTAAGATTAATATGTTATTATTGACTAGATATTGTGTGTGAGAGTCTTTGGGCATCACAATCTTCCCTCCTTATAGAAATTTCGTCCTCGAAATTTACTTACCAAATAGAGCCGGATATTTATGCCTCATTTCATCTTCCTTTTCCCACGTGGCTTCTTCAACTGAGTGATTCTTCCATAACACCTTAACAAATGACATCTTTTTATTCCTCAATTCTGTTTGTTTACTATCCAAGATCTTGACCGGTGTCTCTTCATAATTCAAGTCCTCACTTAACGGCAATTGCTCATAGCTCAATATATGTGATGGATTCGAGACATACCTCTTCAACATTGAAATGTGAAAGACGTCGTGAACATTTGTTAGTGATGGCGGAAGTGCTAACCTGTATGCCACTTCTCCAATTCTTTCCAGTACCTCAAATGGGCCTATGCATCTTGGATTTAATTTCCCTTTCTTTCTGAATCTCATGACGCCCTTCATTGGTGCCACCTTGAGAAATACTTTGTCTCCGACATCAAACTCAAACATTCGTCGTCGGTTGTCCGCGTAGCTCTTCTGCCGACTCTGAGATGTAAGCATTCTTTTTCTAATTTTCTCAATGGATTCTTTGGTTTTCTGCACCAATTCTGGTCCAAGAAACTTCCTCTCACCCAGCTCATCCCAATGAATCGGTGATCTGCACTTTCTGCCATAAAGAGCTTCGTAAGGCGCCATGCCAATAGTAGAGTGGAAGCTATTGTTATATGCAAACTCTATCAAAGGCAGGTAGGTATTCCACGACCCTTGGAAATCCAGTACGCACGCTCTTAACATGTCCTCCAGAGTATGGATAGTTCTCTCCGACTGACCATCAGTTTGTGGGTGAAACATTGTACTGAACGCCAACTTTGTTCCCAGAGCTTTATGTAAGCTCCTCCAGAATGATGAAGTAAAACGGGGATCTCTGTCTGATACAATTGATAAAGGTATGCCATGAAATCTTACAATTTCTCTAACGTACAGATCCGCCAACTTATCCATGGAATATGTAGTATGTACCGGAAGAAAGTGAGTTGATTTTGTAAGGCGATCAACTATAACCCATATGGCATCGTGACCTTCTCTGGTTCTTGGAAGTCCAACTACAAGGTCCATAGTGATGTCTTCCCATTTCCATTTAGGAACATCCAGTGATTGTAATGTCCCTGCGGGTCTTTGATGTACTGCCTTTACTTGTTGACAAGTTAGGCATTGAGCCACAAATTTAACCACATCGTTCTTCATCCCAGGCCACCAATAGTGCATCTTTAGGTCCTTGTACATCTTGGTGGTTCCAGGATGTACTGTATATGGAGCGTTGTGAGCTTCTGACAGTATCTCCCTCTTCAGATTACTATTGTCCGGTACACATAGCCTCCCCTTGAAGTTGATAACTCCATCTGGTGTAATTTCGAAATCCTTGGATTTGCCTGTCTCAACTTCTTCCTTCAAATGAGACATATAAGGATCTGTAAGTTGATCCTGTTTAATGGTCTCAAGTATGGTAGGGTGCAGCGTTATTGAAAACAGTTTTCTGACATGCCCTTCTTGCACAATCTGCAATCCCCACTTCTCCAACTCTTGTAATAATGGTTTCTGAGTCCCTACTATTGCCGATACGCTAGCATTAGACTTTCTACTTAAAGCATCTGCAACAACATTTGCCTTACCTGGATGATAATTTATTGTGCAATCATAATCCTTAACCAATTCCAGCCATCGCCTTTGCCGCATATTAAGTTCCTTCTCTGTGAAATAATACTTCAAGCTCTTATGATCCGTGTAGATTTCACATCTTTCTCCATAAAGGTAATGTCGCCACATTTTCAAGGCAAATACTACGGATGCCAATTCAAGATCATGAGTTGGATAGTTTTTCTCGTAATCCTTCAGTTGCCGTGAAGCATAAGCAATTACTCTTCCATCTTGCATAAGCACAGCTCCCAATCCTGACCTTGACACATCACTATAAATAACAAATCTTCCCGCAGTTGTTGGAATCGAAAGGATCGGTGCAGATGTTAACCTCTGTTTCAGTTCTTCAAAGCTCTTTTCACATGCGTCATACCACTGAAACTAAACATTCTTTCTCGTCAATTGAGTAAGCGGTGAGGCTATCTTGGAGAATCCTTCAACGAATCGTCTATAATAACCTGCTAGCCCCAAGAAACTGCGTACTTCATGAACATTCTTCAGTCTGGGCCACTTACTCACGGTTTCCACATTCCCTGGGTCAACTGAAATTCCTTCCTTCGACACTACATGGCCAAGGAATGCCACTTGTTCCCTCCAGAATTCGCATTTCTTAAACTTAGCATATAGCCGTTTATCCTTTAGGATACCCAACACTATTCTTAGATGTTCTTTATGCTGATCCAATGATCGAGAGTAGATAAGGATGTCATCAATAAAGACAATGACAAACTTATCCAAGTACTCTCTAAAGACTCGATTCATTAAATCCATGAAAGCAGCAGGGGCATTGGTTAGACCAAAAGGCATCACCAGAAATTCATAGTGTCCATACCTGGTTCGAAATGCCGTCTTTGGTATCTCATCTTCTTTGATCTTCAATTGATGGTAACCCGACCTTAAATCAATCTTTGAAAACATTGCAGCTCCTTGAAGCTGGTCGAATAAATCGTCAATCCTTGGTAAAGGATATTTGTTCTTGATGGTCACCCTATTCAATTCTCTATAATCAATACAGAGTCTCATGGTACCATCCTTCTTCTTGACGAAGAGTACTGGGGCTCCCCATGGTGAAAAACTGGGTCGTATGAATCCTTTATCAAGCAATTCCTGCAACTGAATTTTTAATTCTCTCAATTCTATAGGGGCCATTCTGTACGGTGTTTTCGATATTGGGGCCACTCCTGGAATCAGCTCAATGTTGAATTCAATTTCTCTGTCTGGAGGTAGCCCTGGTAAATCCTCTGGGAATACTTCTAGAAATTCCTGTACCACAGGTACATCTTCGGGTTTGTGGATCTGCTCCTTCTGTTTGTCCACCACACTGGCTAAATAACCGACGCATCCATTTCTAAGTAATTTTTGTGCCATCATTGCTGAAATTATTCTTGTTCTCAATTTGCTGCTACTCCCAACAAACACAAACTCCTCTTCATTTGGTGGTTGGAATGTAACAATCTTCTTTTTACAATCCATGGTAGCATGATGCTTGGATAACCAATCCATCCCAAGAATTACTTCATAATCCGACATGTTGAGCACAATGAGATCAGCATCCAGTTCCTGGTTATTGATTACTACACTACAGGATCGAAGGACTTTGTCCGAGGTCAAGAGTTCTCCTGAAGGGGTAGACACATTAAACTGCCCACCAAACTCTTCCAGTGGTTTGCCCAACCTTCTCACATACTTGGTCGATGCAAATGAATATGTTGCTCCTGGATCTAACAATGCACCACAAATTAGTATGTTACCTGAGACGATTGTGTTGGGATTCGGTGCCTAAAACAAAGGCCCGGCGGAAGCGGTAAAACGAAAATTAATTCGATCAGAATCCCTACGAGGATCGATCGAGCTACGCATATACGAATATAAAATAAACAAAGGAAGATTCGAAATCATACTTTTGTCGTCCGTTGATTATATGGATTTCCTTCTCTTGAGCTATTCCCCAAACGATCCAAAATGCTCCAAGCCCTTGGATGATCCAACGCCGAAAAACCGCGTCTCTACTTGTCACGCGCCGGGGAAACGAACGGAATGACAACACTCGATTAACCTCTAAGTTTACGGCTAGAATCAAGTGATGAAGCTTTGATTATAACACTCTAAGTGTTTTAATTTATATCTCTCAATATATCTTGAATTTTCTCCAAGAGAACTCAAGAATAAAAATGAAGAAGATGATGAAGACTTGAGAAGAATAATATTCTCTCTCTCTCTTTTCTTTCCTCACTGCTGTGTTCACGTATGGAATAATTGTTTGTTGAAAAGAGAAGTCTTCCTCTTTTATTCTATTCCTTTTTCACATGATACAACTCATCATATAAGTGATCAACCCCACCATCAAAAGATACCATGACCCCAATGTCTTTATCACTCAATAAAGAATGAAATAAAGACAAAATGAAGGTGGGTGGAAAAAGAGGGGGCAGCCATGTGGATGAATCGGACGAGTTCGGTCCGTTTCGGACTCCCGTGAGTCCAAACAGATAAAATCCGATTCCATTCCGATGTATTTATATCGATTAATTAATCTAATTAATTAATCATATCAAATACATAATGACATAATTAATTTATCCAAGAAATAATTATATTCATGAATTAAATTAATCACCCGGTAATTTATTTAATTCATTAGGCCGTAAATTAATTTATCTAATAAATTAATTTAGACATCCAATGTCCCAAATTAGATATCCAATATCCTAATATTCACTATGAGAGAATTAGCTTGATTCATTCCGTCGTCAATCCTATTGCGCGACTCGGTAGGTTCGTTTCAGTCAGCAATGGGAGGAACCAAAGAGTAGTAGCACCACCTAGCCAGCCTGGCGGCCTACACTGTACCCCAACTGAGAACGAATGATTGGGATCATTCAAGAACCATTCTGCCGTGAATACCAGTATACGTATAAACCCTTCTTTCAAATGTCCCAATCAAGTTATAGGGTCACGGTCAGTCAAACCCTATCTGTTACTTGACGCTATGCATGTGTTAATGCAAATTGAGATCATCGAGCTCTCGTGTATCAAATACAACTAGCTCCAATGCTTTGGCCAAAGACTTATGATCTCATTTGCCAATAACCGCATAGGACATTTAACCCGCTCACTAACGGGAGAAAGAATTCTATCTTGGTATTCAGTAGGACCTGCTACTTGCCCGTCAAGATGCACGTCGAAGTTGACCCCCGCCTCCCGGTTTATAGGGTCGAACTACTCTAATGAAAATCTTGACATCACAAGCACATCCCTACTAAATCCTCAAGTCGAAGGTTCACGAATACCTATCACAACCTTTCGATTCCGTCATTGACTGTCCCGGAGTGAAATTCGTGTGACGAATCGAGGGTGAGTCGGTTCGAGTATACTAATCCAATTAGCATACCTATAACGTGTGCTCCCACTAACCATTAGTGTTCGACAGGCACTCTCCATGTCAAAGAACACGTCATACAAGTCTTCACATAAACTTAACGCCCAGTCAAGTTTCATCGACTTGCGAACGATTAAGTATTTGAGCTATAAACCTTTCCAGTGCCGACCCCCTTATCCAATAAGGAGTGGAATGCTTTTGCTCTAAAATACATGGACTAGTTTCTATACATATATTTACGAGTTAGGAATGCCAGTAACTACCAGTAAATAAAGAAACATCCATTGCCTTATAGTAATGATTTACATCATTACAAGTACAATGCCCTCACTCAACATCCTCTGAGTGGCATTCGAGGGCATACTCCTAACAGACTGCAGGGTTGGCATCAGCCTCTGCTTGTGTGATTGCAAATACTCTTCCTTGTACTTTCTTCTGCTCGGAGTCATTAGAGGTACACTCCTTCGCAAAATGACCCATCTTTCCACATTTGTAGGAGGCTCCGGGTCCTTCCATGCAGACGCCAAAGTGATATCTTCCACATTTTGCACATTTTGGCTTTTGTTTACCTCCAGTGGATGTCTGTCCTCCGTTGTTGTCTTTAAACCGTTTATGGCCATTACCTTTGTAGAACTGGCCTTGCCTCTTGTTACCCTTGTTTGAGTGCTGCCACTTGCCTTGGCCCTGCTGATAATTCGGCTGGTTCTGCTTTTCTTTAGCCTCTTTCTTCTTTCGTTCCTCCATGATTTTCCTTTGAGCCATTTCTGCATTTAGAGCTCACTGAACCACTGCCACATATTTTGAGCCTCCAGTTTCCCCGACTTGCACATCTCTATATATCTCTGGTTTCAGACCCTCGATGAATTGCTCGACCTTTAGCTCATCTGTGCTTACCATGTGTGGCGCATACCTTGAAAGCTCCTCAAATTTTCTGACATATTCATCAACTGACATGTCACATTGCTTCAAGTTTGAAAATTCCTTCCGTTTTGCAGCTCGTGCAGCTTTTGTAAGGTATTTCGCCTCGAAAAGCTCTTTAAATTCCTCCCATGTCAGTCTAGGAACATCATATATACCCATCATGGTGTCCCACCAGTAGCTATCATCATTACGGAGGTAAAATACCGCACATGAAACCTTGGCCTCATCAGGGATTCTGCCGTAGCTGAACATTCTTTCCATAGTTCGGAGCCAATTCTCAGAGACGCTTGTATCGAGCCCACCTTCAAATGTGGGAGGTTTTAGTTTCTGGAACCTCTCACTAACTAGATCAAAGGCATCATTTCGAGGAGGTGGAGAACGATGAGCCTCGGCTTCACGTCTAACATCCTGTTCTATAAGCCTTTCCACAAGATCCGTCAGTCGGTCGATACGGTTATCCCTCACTCCTTCAGCACTACCTTGCGTTCTATTCTCTTTCATGATCTCTTAATAGCCTTCACTTCTCACACAAGGATCTTTTATTAGCCAATATTAACATAAACATGCAAATAGCAAGTAAAAAATAAATAAATAAATAAAACCATTGACTAATGGGTTGCTCCTCTCCGCAAAGCGATTGTTGTATATGAACGGTCTTCAAAAACGCTTTAAACCTTTGCTCCGATACAAAATCGTTCACACCCCCTAGATTTTGACTATCAGATGCCGGATATTAAAAATATCCTTATTATATATTACAGCACAGCGTAAAACTTAAAACCTTTAAGAGGAAACTCTTTTTTTTTACACACCAAAAGTCACTTTTACACATCTGAGAGAATATTCTTAAAGGAAAGTCTCCTGGGTTTGTGATTCATGAAAATGTTGTATTGAGATTCCAGAGTCGACTGTGTGTGCTGAACGACTCGGAATTGAGGCAGGGTATTTTGCGCGAGGCCCATGCTACTCCTTACTCCGTTTATCCTGGTTCGAGTAAGATGTACAAGGACCTGAGGAGGAATTTCTGCTGGAATGATATGAAGGATGAGGTCACACAGTTTATAGCAAGATGTTTGATTTGTCAGCATGTCAAAATCGAGCATCAGCGACCAGCTGGGTTATTGCAGTCGCTTCCCGCTCCGAAATGGAAATGGGAAGATATTTCTATGGACTTCATCACGAGCTTGCCGAGATCGAGATCGGGCATGAATATGGTTTGGGTAATTGTGGACCGTCTGACCAAGTCAGCACATTTTCTGGGCATCAAGGATACTTGGGGCCCGGAAAAATTGGCTTGTGTGTTTATTGCGCAGATTGTGAAGCTTCACGGTACTCCAAAGTCTATTGTTTCGAACCGGGATGGCCGCTTTGTATCGCACTTTTGGCAGGCGGTACATAAGGCGTTGGGTACTCGTTTGCGTCTGACTACTTCTTTTCATCCTCAGTCAGATGGGCAGTCGGAACGCACTATCAAGACATTTGAGGATATGTTACGTGTGTGTGCTCTAGAATGGAGCAGTGATTGGCAGGAGCATTTGTCGTTGATCGAATTCATGTACAACAATAGTTGGCACGCGTCGATTCGAATGGCCCCGTATGAGACGCTTTATGGGCGGCGATGTTGATCACCAATTTGTTGGAACGAGGCATCCGATTTGATCGGGACCGAACCGAATATCTCTTTAGAGACGAGGCGGAAGGTAGATTTAATTCGGGAACGGATGTTGACTGCTCAGAGCCAACAGAAGTCATATGCCGACGTCCGTCGTCGACCTTTAGAATTCGAGGTGGGAGACCATGTTTTGCTAAAGGTGTCTCCAACGAGAGTTTTATGCTTCGGGAAGAAGGGAAAGTTGAGTCCGAGATTTATTGGGCCCTTTGAGATTCTCGAGCGAGTCGGCGAGTTGGCATACCGTTTGGCGTTACCTCCGGCCTTGAGTCACGTTCATAGTGTTTTCCATGTTTCCCAGCTGAGGAAATATGTCCCGGATCCTAGTCATGTCATCGACTATGGTGAGATCGATATTGCCGAGGATATTACTTTCGAGGAGCGTCCCTTGAAGATTTTGGAGCACCGTGAGAAACAACTGAGGCATAAGACCATCTCTTTGGTCAAAGTGAAGTGGTCGAGGCATGGTGTCGAGGAGGCAATTTGGGAAACCGAGGATAGCATGCATGCTAGGTACCCCGAGTTGTTTGTTTCTTAAGTTTCGGGACGAAACTTGTTTTTAGAGGGAGAGAATGTAATATCCGCACTTTTTCTCTTTTCGGTATTTTTCATTTTGGTGTATTTTTCGTTCCTTGTGACTCGCTTGTAAAACTCTGCCTGTGGGTGTCTTCTTGACATTCATTGCCGGTCCCAATCCCGGATAAAAGAGGAGGGTTGCGGTAGGTTAGTGGCAGCCAGCGTAAAACTCGTCACATCCCATGGACATGAATCAAACTTTGAAAATCGTTGGGGCGTCTCCTCAGAAGCGACGCGCTGCATTTCATAGGCCCGGGTGCAGTGATAAGTATGCGAGGGATGCTAGGTCGTCGCCCAGAAGCGGCGCGCCACCTTTACATCTGATGGTGGTGTCAAATGAGCAAGGATGCGCTGCACTTCATAGGCCCGGGTGTAGTGGAAAATATGCAAGGGTTTCTAGGTCGTCGCCCGGAAGCGGCGCGCCACCTCGAAGTATGGGTGTGGTGTCAAATGTGCAAGAATCCTTGCAGTATGGACCAGAATAGATAGAGAAGTTAGTTAATGCGGCTAGTAAGGGTAGTAAGGTGCGGTTTGGAACTTGGAACGTTAGCTCTTTGACGGGGAGATCAGCAGAAGTGGGGGAGGTTATGAAAAGGAGGAGGATTCACATAATGTGTCTACAAGAGACTAAGTGGGTTGGCGAAAAGGCAAGAGTGTTAGCTACTTGGGGTTACAAGCTTTGGTACTCTGGAAAGGAAAGAAGTAGAAATGGAGTGGGTATCGTCATTGATAAAGAAATCATTGATGATGTGGTGGAAGTGTCAAGAAAGAGCGATAGAATAATGAGTATTAAGCTTGTGATAGGGGATGAGTTTCTAACTATCATAAGTGCTTATGCACCACAAGTAGGATTGGATGCATCGATCAAACAAGAATTCTGGGAAGATTTGGAAGAGGTTGTCGAACGAATTCCTATAAGTGAGAAATTGATCATTGGTGGTGACCTCAATGGGCATGTCGGTGTTAGCAGAGATGGATTTGAGATCATTCATGGTGGCTTTGGTTTTGGGGATAGGAATGAATCAGGAAATGGTATATTGGATTTCGCATTAGCTCATGACTTGGGTATTATGAACACTTGGTTCGAGAAAAAGGGAATCTCATTTGGTGACATATAGAAATGGAGGTAATGCAAGTCGGATTGATTTCTTTTTAGTAAGGAATGTTTGGAGGAAAAGTTTTACTTATTGCAAGGTGATACCCAGTGAGAGTGCTGCAACGCAGCATAGGGTTGTGGTGCTTGACTTTCGAGGTAAGAGGCACTTAAGAAAGAGTAGACCGCAAGTTGACCCTCGAATTAAGTGGTGGAAGATCCAAGGGGAGAGTCGACATACTTTTGTGGCTAAGATTGCTGATAGTGGTATTTGGTCTGATTGCACGGAGATGGATATAGATTCGATGTGGAACTTATTGGAGCATAAGATAAAGGAAGTTGCAAAAGAAGTCCTAGGAGAATCTAAAGGAAACAGACCATCAAGTAAGGACACATATTGGTGGAATGATGAAGTTAAGCAAGCAATAAAGACCAAACGTGAATGTTATAAGGTATTGGGTAAATGTTCGAGCGATGAGAATTATGAGAAGTACAATAAAGCTCGAACAGAAGCTAAAAAGGCAGTGAGAAATGCCCGATCAAAGGTCAATCAAGAATTATATGCAAGATTAGATACAAAAGAAGGGGAAAAAGATATCTATAAACTTGCTCGAATGAGAGAGAAGAAGACGCGAGATATTGGAAAACTTAAATGTGTAAAAGATATTGACTAAAGAGTTTTGGTTCAAGATAAAGAGATAAAAGAGAGATGAAGGTCATACTTTGATACCCTATTCAATGGCCATCAAGAAAAAGATATTGGGAATTTAAACATCCCCTCAAGTATGGTTAACCGAGAGTTTAAGAGGAGAATTCAAAAGGGTGAAGTGACAATTGCATTGAAGAAGATGGGGTCAAAGAAAGCAGAAGGACCAGATGGTATACCTATTGAAGTTTGGAGGTGTTTGGGGTAGAGAGGGATTGAATGGGTAACTATGCTTTTCAATAAGATTTGGAGAAGCAATAAAATGCCATCAGCATAGAGGAAAAGTATTCTCGTCCCTTTGTATAAGAACAAAGGTGATGTTCAAGATTGTTCTAATTATCGCGGAATTAAACTAATGAGTCATACCATTAAGTTGTGGGAACGAGTGATTGAACAAAGGATCAGGAAATGTGTGAAAATAACAGAAAATCAGTTTGGATTTATGCCTGGAAGATCGACCATGGAAGCAATTTATCTTATCCGGCAGTTGATGGAACATTATCGAGATAAAAAGAAAGATCTACATATGGTTTTTATTGATTTAGAGAAGGCATATGATAAAGTACCAAGAGAAGTACTTTGGTGGGCCTTAGCAAAGAAGGATGTATCGCGAAAATATATTGACATTATAAAGTACATGTATGAGGGAGCTAGTACAAGTGTACGTACTAATGTTGGGAGGACAGAAGAATTCCCTATTACGATTGAGGTGCATCAAGGATCTACTCTTAGTCCTTTTCTCTTAGCCATAGTCATCGACGAATTGACAAGAGAAATTTAAAATGACGTTCCGTGGTGTATGATGTTCACAGATGATATTGTGTTGATTGATGAAATGAAGGTTGGAGTGCAACAGAAATTGGAACTTTGGAGGGATACTTTGGAAGCTCGATACTTTAGGCTGAGCAGAAGTAAGACTGAATATATGGAGTGTAGGTTTAGCGAAAATAGTGATAAAGAGGCAGAGATGATCACATTTGATAGGAAAGTTGTTCCTGGATCCACTTTCTTTCGGTATCTTGGATCTATTATCCAAAAAGATGGAGAGCTATATGGCGATGTGGCTCACAGAAAAAATGTCGGGTGGTTGAAGTGGAAGAGTGCCACAGGGGTTTTATGTGATCTTGACATGCCTCATAGCTTAAAGGGTAAATTTTACCGCACGACAATTAGGCCTGCGCTGTTATATGGCTCCAAATGTTGGGCTGTAAAACAGTGTCACGTTCAAAAGATGAATGTGGCGGAGATGCATATGCTACGATGGATGTGTGGTCATACAAAAAAGGATCGGCTCAGAAATGAGGTTATTAGAGAGAAGGTAAGAGTTGCGGCTATAGAAGACAAGATGATGGAGAATCGATTACGATGGTTTGGTCATGTGAGAAGAAGACCTGTTGACACCCCAGTGAGGAGGCTAGAAAGTTGGAGAACAAGTAATGTTGTGAAAGGTAGAGGAAGACCCAAGAAAACTTGGATAAAGATGATTGAAAATGATATGCGGTTTCTTGGAATTGGAGAAAGTATGGCGATAGAGAGACAAATATGGCGGGAAAGAATACAGATGGTGGATGGAATCTGATTCTTTTTTTTCATGTTATCTGTTAATTTATTTTTCAGGATTTTTCATTATTATTATTTTTTTAATAACATTCATTCTCTTTTTTTATTTGCTTTTTTCTCTACTTTTTTCCTCTTTTTCTCCTTTTATGTTATTTATGCAACGATCATTGACGGTTTCAAAGTCTGATTCATGTTAGCCGACCCCAAATCATTTTGGGACTAAGGATTAGATGTTGTTGTTGTGACTAGCTTGTAACCGTATGAGTATTTTGAGAATATGTAATATTAAACTCCTCATCATCCGAGCTTGTTTCGAACTTGTTTTACTCATTTCCGTGTTGGATGTCACTTTTGTCGCCGTTGGGTTCAATTCTCGTAATCATTGTTTGGAACCGCCGTTTGGGGTTCCCGCAAATCCATCTCATGTTATTATGGATGTTGTGAACTTTTATTGGTGTTTCGATCGAGTATCATGTTGGGTCATTCCGTTATATTATAAAGTTTTGGGTTTTCATTGCGTTTGTTCTCTTTTCGGATCATTTGATGTTATCGTCGTGTTGGGACCGACCGTGCTTGACGTGAAATCACCATATGAGGGTTCGTGATAGTTCTTTTAGGCCTTTAAATGGTTGGGATTATGAGTCGATCAATTATATCATGTTTGGGGGTCGTTTTTCATCAATTTCGGGCTCAACAAGGTGTGCCGCTGACAGAGATCGTGGAGCCGCAGCGGCCCTTTAACATGAAGGATGGTGAGGCTGGCTGTACTACGTGGCGCGGCACGCAACAGTCCGGGCCGCGGACCTAGTTGAAATCCTGCTCTCCGTTTTTAGCCGCGGTCTGCGGCACACTCAACCCGGGTCGCGGCACGCGGGTTAGTCTGCACTATTTCAACAGGGTTTCTGGGAGAGGATTTCATTTCATCTCCTCTCTTCTTCTTCCTCTCGTTTTGGGCGATTTAGGGGTGACTTTTGGGTGATTTTGGCATCTTCAAACTTGGAGAGATAATCCACATCGAGTTTTTGTTGTAGATTATCGACTTCTACTTGAATCCTTCATCCTAATCTAAGGTAATCTCTTAGAACCCTACTTTTGGGTGATTTGAGGGTTTTCAATGTTGGTGTTCGATTCATTCCATATTGTTGATTAACTCATAATGAATATGATCAATCTTGTTGGTATTCTTGTTTTCCTACGAATTCATGGTGTATTTCGTGGTATTTGTGTAATCGAGAGGGTTTGGTTGCGATCTGCCCTCGTTGTTATTTTTGTACGAATACACATGAATCTTAGGCGGGTTATAGGGTGTATTCCATTTCCGTAATCATTTAGAAGTGGTTGTGATTATATTCTTCAAATCGTTAGGTTTGGTTTCGTCGGTTCCTAGCGGTCGTGCTTGATTTCCTTTCCGTTCGTGTCTTCGTCAATTATTCGAGGCAAGTATTTTTGGAAACCTTTATGCTTAACATGAAATAGTGATGTATATTGTGTGTGCTTTGCTCACCTCGGGAGAGTCCGATGGGCCTCGAGGGAATCTATGACTTCACTCTGGATTCACGAGTTTGATTCGCTAGCCAGCTCGGGAGGGTCCTTAGAGGCCTCGAGTGGGATCAGTGGCTTCACCCCGGTCCTAGGCGATGCGTGTGCGTGATTTGTTTTATGATATGACCACAGTTTGGGAGGGTCCTTAGAGGCCTCGAGTGAGACCAGTGGCTTCACCCCGGTCCTAGGCAAATTGATTGTTGACTGTTTGTTTTCGGAAAAGACATGTTTAGTTTTTGTTTTCGAAATGAATTGGTGCATGTACTATGAAATGTATAAGCAATTGGTTTGCCCTCATTACTTGTACTAGCGTAATTGCTAACCCCTCTGGGGACCCGTTTTGAGAAAATTTTTGTTACAGATTTCAGGTTATGTTCTGCCGGACGAGCGGGTACTGGGATAGTATGAGGATGCTGGCCAGGGTCGTTGACATGTGCATTCGAGTCTTTTTATTTACGTTGTTCTTTTCGATATGGTTGTTGTCTACTTTATAAACTTATAGATTGTACTCGCGAGTACTTAGGCTTCTCCCTTCAGATTGTGAATTATATTCGTTGAAGTTATTTATGTTTGTCGGTGTTGCTTATTCCGCTGGTTGTACCATGGGTGTTATTTGATTTTCACCTGGATGCTATGTGTTTTTCCTGTGATATTTCGTGTCCAGTCTGGTGGATCCCATGTAGGGGTCTACGGCACTGTAATATACCTTGAATATCTCATGGGTGTTACACTAACGAGCCTTGAATTGATCTTTCTATGGACTTTGTGTTGGGGTTACCAAAGGTAAAATCTGGGTGTGATTCGATATTTGTCGTTGTTGATAGATTTAGCAAAATGGCACATTTCATTGCATGTCACAAAACTGACGATGCCACTCATATTGCAAATTTATTAGAAATTGTCCGTTTACATGGAATGCCAAAAAGCATAGTGTCCGATCGGGATACTAAATTTCTTGCCTATTGTTGGAAAGTTTTGTGGGCGAAACTGGGAACAAAATTGCTCTATTCGACAACTTGTCATCACCAAACTGATGGCCAAACCGAGGTAGTTAACCGAACACTTGGTCAATTCTTACGAACTGTTGTTAACAAGAACTTGAAAAATTGGGAAACATTTTTACCATTCATTGAATTTGGTTACAACAAAATCGTTCATTCTACCATTACATTTTCTCCATTTGAAATTGTATGTGGTTTTAATCCGCTAACTCCTTTAGACTTGTTGCCTATTCCTATAGATGACATGTGCAGTATCGATGGCAAGAAAAAGGCTGAAATGATCAAACAATTGCATGCAAAGATTCGAGAACAAATTAAAAAACGCAACGAACATAATGTCCGAATAAAGAATAAGGGACGGAAACAAGTATTCTTTGAACCAGGTGACTGGGTTTGGATTCACTTGAGGAAGGAGAGGTTTCCCGCACAAAGGAAGTCAAAGTTGATGCCGAAGGGAGACGGACCATTTCAAATTTTAGAACGCGTCAATGATAATGCCTACAAAGTGGATCTACCTGGTAAATATAATGTTTCTGCTAGCTTCAATGTTGCTGACTTAAGCCCTTTTGAATTTTCAGATTCGAGGATGAATCCTTTTGAGGACGGGGGGAATGATGTGAATCAAGAAGCAGTCAGTCAGTCAGAAGAAGAACTATACATTCCTATGGAACCAATAACAAGATCACGAGCAAGTGCGATAAAGAATTCATTAACAATACTCGTGCAAAATTATTTCAATCAGACCGATGACCATAAATATAATAACATCTTTACTTGTGTTATTGAAGCCGTCATATGTTAGATCAAAAGTGTTGATGTTATCATTCCAAGCAATAAGCCTAAGTGAAGCAGCTTTCGTAATTCAGACGTATCTCTTACATACAGTGTCTAATTAAGCTCGTATTTATACCATCGGAAAGCTGAGAGAAAGTCCTAAAATTTTTATATTCATCATGACATCAAAATATTTTTAGTGGTGAAAATGCGATACAATTGAAAGCAGATGTTGGAAATTTCAGATACGATACATCTTTGTATTTTTGTCATAACTTTCGCGTTCTATATCCAATTGAGACGATTCAGGTGGATTTGGAAATCTCATAGGCAGTACTACAATCATATGGAAGATATCAAGATCAAAATCCAAATTTTAGGATCTGTTATGCCACTAAAACAACAAGATATTTTTCTTTAACTTTGATTTCTTATTCTTAAAACATAAGTCTTGGTCCTTGATTTTTGTCCCCTAAAAATGTGACTCCTTAACTTATGGGTTGATTAGTCATTGATCAGATTTTAGGAGCTTTGAATGTTGAATTTATAATTTCTTAGTCTTTATTTTATATTTTTATATTATAATAGTTGTAGGAATTTTGGTTATAAATAGCCCTCATTTTCATTTGTAAAGACATCTTGAAATTTATCAAAATTGTGAGTGTTTGTGTTAACAAACTTTCTTCTTATTTTTGTTGAGTGTGTCTCCAAAATATAAATCGTGATTTCAATTCACTTATCGAGACGTTAGAAACCTCGTGGCGTGTTCGAATCGCACCTTCCGGTTTGCTACGACGCGTCACGTTGAGGGCTTGAAGTAAAACAATCATTTACTTAATATTGGAATGATTTTGGGAACTAAAATCATACTAGCTATAGCGGTTACCACGCCACGAGTTCGCATCAACCATATTCCTAGCCACCAACCTCTTCGGGAAGTTAATATCCTTAGTACTCCAAGGAAAACACCCGACACATCTAAGGTGACTTTGGGTCGAAAACAAGAATTTCATTTGAGGAATAAGTTTGATGCTCCAAATGACCAAGATAATGTAGCATATTCTGCTCCTGTACGTGAGACTAACTCTGGGACCAGAGAGAGAATCAATGTAAGAATAGGCAGGAGGCCATCCAGAACTGCTCCGGAGATGGTTCCATCAGGTGGAAGCCGGGAACAGGCTGAACCGATTGAACATGAAATGTCCGATGTAGAGACATCCATAGCCGAAGATGTGAACATAACCCAGAGTTGTGATCATGAGTCACCTGTTGGAATTTTGGCTATAATAAAAGAGAGTTTTTGAAGGCATCCCACATCGGTCAAGTAAGAAAGTTTGGGTAGTCTTCAAGCCTATATAAGAAGACCAAGACTTAGGTTTCTAAGTGCCCCAACCAATACACTTGAAGTGTTTGGTTCTTTCTTTCTATCTTGTGTTTAGAGCGTGAAAGATGTGAGTTAAATCTTCGGAAATTGTGGGTGTAATTGGGGGTTGACTTGAGAGATTAGTCTATGTGATTGTAACAATTTGTCATATAGTGGAGTTTTCTCTCTGGAGGCCCGTGGTTTTTCTCCGATTTTGGAGTTTCCACGTAAATTCTTGTGTTTTGGATTATTATTATTTTTCATGTTATTTCTCGATTATTTCTGTTGGGATCTGATTTTTCCCAACACCACTGGGATCAGTAATCTATCTTTTATCATTTTTATGATGAATTTATCTATTAACATTATGTCCTGGAATGTTCGTGTGAGTGTTAAAAGATGGTTTTAGAACCAACTTTGATTTAGTTTATGATTTACATAAACCTGATATTATGTTTATGTTGGAGACGCATGCTAGTTTGGAAATCTCTAATAGAATTGGGAGGATTCTTGGGTTCTTTGAGAGGGGTGTTCAAAACCGGATATTCGAAAAATCGGATAGTAGATTTTGATATCCGATATCCGTATCCGAAATTTCGGATATTCGATTTTCGGATATCCAAAATTTCGGATACGGATATCGGATATCCGAATATCCGGAAAAAATATGAATTATGTTCGGATATCCATATATTCGAAAAAAAATATTTGGATTTGGATATCGGATATCCGAATATCCGAAAAAAACTTCGGATATGGATATCGGATATCCGAATATCCGAATACCTTATATTATTTAAAATATAAAAAAATAAAAATTTTAAGATTTTTTGGATATTTCGGATATCCGAATATCCGATTTTTCTGAAAAGTACTATCCGATATCCGAATCCGAAGTTCCGGATATCCGAACTTCGGATATCCAAATTTTCGGATATCCGAAACTTCGGATTTCGGATATTTCGGATCGGATATTGGATATCGGATATTTTTGAACACCCCTAGTTCTCTCACCAGGTTTTTTTGTCTTTCTAATGGGGCGTCAGGTGGCATTTGGATTGTTATTTGATAGAGTAATTTTTAATGTTGAGGTGTTATATTCTGATGACTAGTGTATCCATGCAAAAACTATTCATTCTGGGATAAAACCGTGGGTCCTCACTAGGGCCTACGTTCGACCAAATAGGGAAGATAAAGTTTGGTTTTGGCAGAAGTTGGGTGTTTTCTCGCCAACTAATTCCCTCCCGTGGTGTGTGACGGGAGACTTTAATGATACTGAGAGAAGAGTGTTGGTGATTTTAGTGTCACCATTCATTTTGTATAATTGGAACTAATATGTGAGTTAAGGGGTTTATAATTCGTATTCTAATATATGTTCGGGTATGTGCGGAGTGCACACATATATAAGATCGAATTATAAGCCGGTACGGACTAATGTCGGGGGTCCGGGGGCAGCGCCCCCGTTGACGGGGTCCATGGGGCGGAGCCCCTTCGGAAATTTAGACTGGGGATTTAGTGATATTTCCGAATTTTAGAGGGAGACTATGGTAAAATTGACTAATTTCGTCAATTTTGTTAAGCCATCCGTCAACCCTAATTTCGGACCACTAATGACGGCGCCGCTCTCAAAACCCTAAAAATCGACCTAATTGTAACTCTAATCCGACATGTATAAATAGGGTTCTCCTCATGAGTCTTTATATACACTCTTTTTTTTTTAACTCTCTATCTTTCTGATAAACACAGAATTTCTCTAACAATTTGGCTTACGTTTCTGTGCCTAGATTCGTAAGTGTTCCATTGGATTATCGTAAGCTGAATTTCTTGTAACCCGGGCATAGGATAGAAATATCAGTTCGGAAAGTATTTACACGATCCACTGGAAAATCCGAATCTCCATAAAAACCCTTACACCCAACAAAGAGGTGGGTTGCCAGCAGCACTATCGAGATGTTAGAATTTTGTAATGTGATTGATAGCTGTGATCTGGTTGACCTAGATTTTCAGGGACCAGTTTTCACTTGGTGTAATGAAAGACAGGGTGTACAAAGGATCTGGGGGAGATTGGACCGCACGCTTGTAAACCTTGAGTGAAAAGATATTTTCTCGAATGCTCTTGTTATTAATCTGCCAAGGACTTTCTCGGATCATTGCCCCATTATCATAATGTGTGGGGGTTGGGAATCGAGACCACTTAGACCTTTCCGTTTTCAGGCCTAGTTGCGACGATATTATGGTGAAAGGTTGGCGTGAGAGTTCCTCTCTTCAGGAGGCAGCCTGTAACCTCCCGTCGGCTTTGTGTGAATGGAATAGCACATCCTTTGGGAATGTGTTCAGACGAAAGCGCAGACTCCTTGCGAGAATTAATGGAATCCAGCAATGTTTAGCAACTAAGGTGGTGACCGATAACCTTCTTCATTTTGAGAGGTCATTAATTGGGTTACTTAATTCCACTTTGAAGCAGGAGGAAGAGAGCTGGAAACAAAAATCGTGTGTTAAGTGGATGGTAGATGGGGAAAGGAATACTCGTTTTTTCCACCAAACAACTATCTAGAGACGAAGGAAAAATAGTATTACTGCACTTAAAATCCATGGCTCTTAGTGCTTCAATAAAGATGAGCTTCGGTCCCATGTTTGGAACTTCTTTAATAATATGTTTAGCTTAAATGCTTAGACGGGTCGCAAGATTGGTTTGTCACACTTTCAAACCACTATTTCTTTCAGAAGACCGTATTGATCTTTGTGGGGTGGTTGATATCCCAGAGTTGCATCGGGTTCTTTAGTCATTTCATCCTAATAAGTCGCCGGGCCCTGATGGCTTCCAAGCAAGGTTCTACCAACATTATTGGGAATCTTCTTAGGAAAAGTTGCTGAAGTTTGTTAATAATGCTTTGGACTCTGGGGAGTTTCCGTCCTGCTTTGGGGACTCTTTTATATGCCTGATTCCCAAAGAGAGAAATCCAAAACATATCTCGAAGTTCCGTCCAATTACGTTATGTAACGTGACATACAAAATACTTAAAGGTGATCACTTTAAGATTGAGGGATATTATGCCCCGCATTATTGCTCCTACTCAGAGCAGTTTCATTAAGGATAGGGGAACACAGGACAACATGAAACTGGTCCAGGAAATCCTTCATATTCTCCGCTTCAGGAAACAAAATGATATGGGTAGCATGCTTATAAAAGTGGATTTAGAGAAAGCTTATGACAAGGTTATTTGGAGCTTTGTGGAGGAGAGGCTTGTCTTTTTTGGTTTTCCAGAGAAACTGATCCGTATTGTCAGGTTTTGTGTAAGTCTGTCAGACTTGTCAACATTACAATGCTTTTAAAGGTCTTGTGAGGAGTTGTGCGAAATTAGAGGGTAGCTTTGGTTGGTGTATTGGGAATGGTAACAATGTTGATTTTTGGCATGATTATTGGCTAGGTGACACATCGCATAGGATGTTGCATGGTTCTGATATCGCTCTTGAAGATATCAACAAGAAAGTTGCGGATCTTTGGACGCCTTCATCTGGATGGAAATTTGATAATTTGAAAACGATTATGGGAGCACCTCTTCGTGAACGTATAAGCAACTTCCTATGCCGTTGTCGAGTTGGGGTGAATATAAGAGAATCTTCTTTGGTTCTGGAAATGCCTGTCGGGTTGCCTATAGAGCCTTAATTGGTTTTCACCGCTTTCCGAGTCTACCACAATGGCCTAAGGTTTGGAGAACGAAATGTCCAGCGAAGTTGCGGGCTTTTGCGTGGCTTTGTTTACATAACCGGCTTGCCACGAGGGAATTGTTATTTACTAAGGGTATACTTGCGGATGCTTCTTGTGTGAGGTGTGGTTATCATATGGAAACTATCAGACATATCTTGCTTGACTGCCCTCATGCCGCAAAGATTTGGATTAATTGTTTGGGATCGGATACTTGGAAGAATGTGTTGTTACGCCTTGGTACAGACTGTTTTTATGATTTATTGTTTCAACAACAGGTTTCAGCTCGTATATGGCCTGGTGCACCGTGGTTGACAGTTTGTGTTTCGATACTCTGGAACATATATGGAAGGCTCGGAATGATGTCGCTTTTAGCGCCCATGATCCATCTATAAGCAGTATCGTTTTTAAGGTGAAAATGTACATTGGGCAGATCCTTGCTGCTTTCTGGAGAGGATGGACGTGAGTAATGGAGTTCCGGCTACTCTAATGGCATGGATTCCTCCACCTCACAATTGGTATAAGATTAATACTGATGCTAGTCTCGTGGGATCTTCTGGATCTGTGGCTGGTGGTGGACTGATTCGGGATGGAAATGGTGTTTGGATGGGCGGTTCCGGGATGGCCTTGCTTTTGCTTGGGAGAGAAGATTGCCAAGGATTATTGCAGAGTTAGACTCGGAAGTGATTTTTAAACTGTTTTGCTCCTTGGATACTTTTGGACATCCTCTCCATTATTTGCTTGAAGACTGCAGGGAATTTAGGCGCAAACCTTGGGAGTTTGTGATGTAGAGGTCATTCGCACTAGTTTTTCAATAAAGTTCGTTTTCCAGCGGAAAAACTATTTGAGGAAACAAATCAATATCATTAGACCAAATAATACTTCTTGATATTTATTGGTTTACCCGAGTATTAATTTAAATTCCTAATCTGTTGTGAAGGTGTGGGTTAAGATGTTAAGTTTTTTTTTTTTTTTTTTGGATTTCATATTACCTTATCCTCGGCTAAAATCAGAGTAGTCTTTTTCACGAATTATATCTGGTACCTCAAGAGCACCTAATAAGATGCTCTCACACACACACACATATATATATAAATGCACTTGTCCTACTTACTATACATCCAAACCTTTTATATACTATCACTCTTAATATGGCAAGAGTAGCACCTTACTAGGTGCTCTTGAAGCGCTAGATAAAATTTGTCGTCTTCTTTAATTATATACAGTCAAATAGTGTTCACATTTTAATCCGAACCGGCGGTTCCGGCCCGGACCGGTCCGTGGTCAACGGTCCGGGTCGGAACCATTGACCACGGGCCGGTTCCGGACCCTGAACCGGTATGACGAACGGTCCGATTACGGGCCGCAATTTCTGGGCCAGTGAACCAGCGGGCCGAACCGGCGGTTCGACTCGGAACCGGCGGTTTTGCCTAATTTTAATTTTTTTTTTCAAATTCAATTTCAGATTTCTCCCAATTTCCACCCAATTTTATTTATAAATAGCCCCACTTCTTCAACCTTTAAAACCACCCCATTGTGTTAACAATTCTACACTCTCTTCTCTTCTACTTCTAATTCTCCTCCATTCTTTATGTGTTATTGTTCTTGTTAAATTGTTCTTGCTCTATAATTCTATTATACTAAATACTAAATACTATCTATTATACTAAATACTACTACACCCCGAGATATTCGGAGTATATTACAGCGCCGTGGACCCCTACATGGGACCCACCAGGCTACAAACAAGGAAACTCCACTCGACTAACCATCTCGGTTAGCGTGGACACACATTTAAATGATATGACATAAAAGATACACACGGAGCAACCGGCGAAATAAGTATCAACCGACAATGTAACAATTTTAAAGTAATACAATACGGAGTTTGAAATGAAAAGCCTAAGTACTCGCGAGTACAATCTATAAGTTTATAACTGTGGAAACAACCAAATCGAAATGAACAAAAGAAATAAGAAGACCCAAATGCACATGTCAACGACCCTGGCCAACATCCTCGCATCGTCCGGTGCTCGCTCGTCCAGGATAATCATAACACGAAATCCATAACAAGAATTTCCCAAAACGGGTCCCCAAAGGGGTTAGCAATTACGCTAGTACAAGTAATCAAGGCAAACCAATCGCTTACACGTTTCATAGTACATGCACCAATATCATTTAACAAACCAAAACCGGACATGTCTTTTAGAAACAAACAAATACAATTAATTTGTCTAGGACCGGGACGAAGCCACAAATCCCACTCGAGGCCTCTAAGGACCCTCCCGAGCTGGCCACATTCATAAAACAAATCAAGCACCACACGTCACCTAGGACTGGGACGAAGCCACGAATCCCACTCGAGGCCTCTAAGGACCCTCCCGAGCTGGCTAGCGAAACAAACTCATGAATCCAGGACGAAGCCATAGATTCCCTCCGTGATCCCGTCGGACCCTCCCGAGGTGAGCAAATCACACACAATATACATTACCATTTCACGTTAAGCATAAAGGTTTCCAAAAATACTTGCCTTGAATAATTGACGACGCAACGAACGGAAAGGATAATCACCGACGAACGCTAGGAATCAACGGAACCGAACCTAACGATTCGAAGAACATAATTACAACCAACTCTAGACGAATACGAAAATGGAATACACCCGAAAACCCGCCTACGATTCATGTATATTCGTACAAAAATAACAACGAGGGCGGATCACAACCAAACCCTCTCGATTCCGCAAAGCCATGAAAATATACCATGAATCCGTAGGGAAACTAATGATATTGACAAGTTTAATCATATTCATCATGAATCCACCAACAAAACGGAACGGATCGGAAGAAAATCCCAAAACCCCCAAATCGCCCAAAAGTAGGGTTCTAAGAGATTTATCTTGGATTGATGATGAAGAACACAAGTAGGTGTTGTTAATCTACTTCAAAAACTCAAGGTAGAGGATGCCTGAAATAATCGAAGGGAAGAATCGCTCGGAAATCGCCTGGGATGGTTCTGCGTCGCGGGGAGAGAAGAAATGAAAATGATGTGTTCATCTGGGTCAACTCCCTGGTTTATATAGCCAGGGAGTGTTAGCGTGCGCTAATCCTCAAGGTTAGCGTGCGCTAACGGGGTAAAATTACAGGCCAAAATAGTTAGCGTCCATTCCAAGAGCGGACTTACGCCGCGTTAGCGCGCTACTCCAAATGTAGCGTGCGCTAACAACCTATCGGTAGCGCGCTATCGACCAATAGCGTGCGCTACTGGGCATCGATTGAGTCGGTGACAAATCGCCCGTAACTCACTTGATCCGTTAGCGTGCGCTACCATACAAGCGTAGCGTGCGCTAACTGGCACCTGACTGGGTTCAGTAGTAAACTGTCCAGTACTGGACACTCACGCTAGCGCACGCTACCGGGCATCATCAGCGTGCGCTAGCCTCTCGACATTAGCGTGCGCTAGTCTACGTAGTGTACGCTAATACGCTAGTCCAGAAGGCTGGAAAAACAGCACTGCCACTCCCAGGGCTAACCCGCTAGCGCGCGCTACGAAACAAACATAGCGTGCGCTACTAAGGGACCCCTAGCGCGCGCTATGTAGAAAAAATAGCGTGCGCTAGGTACGAAGTATGAACGGTCCAAAACACCGGAATGCGAACGAGACATTAAACGGAACATCGCAAGACGCATCGAAACATAGAATGGATACACGGCAACCCAAAGCAATGTTCCGTATAACAATAACGAGAATTCAGATCAAGAAATGACGGAAAAGATACACTGTAAGATACACGAGGGTCACTACGACCGAGAAATACATCAAAAATAAAAATACAAGGGAAAGAAAAATGCGGATATTACATTCTACCCCTCTAAAAATAACTTTCGTCCCGAAACTTAAGAAACAAACAACTCAGGGTATCTAGCACGCATGCTATCCTCGGTTTCCCAAGTTGCCTCCTCGACTCCGTGTCTCGACCACTGCACCTTGACCAAAGGGATGGTCTTATGCCTCAGTCGTTTCTCCTGATGCTCTAAAATCTTCAAAGGACGTTCCTCAAAAGTAATATCCTCGGCGACGTCAATCTCACCATAATCGATGACGTGACTAGGATCTGGGACATATTTCCTCAGCTGGGAAACATGAAAAACGCTATGAACATGACTCAAGGTCGGGGGTAACGCCAAACGGTATGCTAACCCACCGACTCGATCAAGAATCTCGAAGGGTCCAATAAATCTCGGACTCAGCTTTCCCTTCTTCCCGAAGCGGAAAACTCCTCTCGTCGGCGACACCTTCATCAAAACGTGGTCTCCCACCTCGAATTCTAAAGGTCGACGACGGACATCGGCATACGACTTCTGTCGACTCTGGGCCGTCAACATCCGTTCCCGAATTAATTCTATTTTCCGCCTCGTCTCTAAAACGACATCCGGCTCGGTTCCGACCAAATCGGACGCCTCATTCCAACAAATCGGTGATAAACATCGCCGCCCATAAAGTGCCTCGTATGGTGCCATCCGAATCGACGCGTGCCAACTATTGTTGTACGTGAATTCGATCAATGGCAAATGCTCCTCCCAGTCGCTGCTCCAATCGAGGGCACAAGCACGCAACATGTCCTCGAATGTCTGGATAGTGCGTTCTGACTGTCCATCTGACTGGGGATGAAAAGAGGTACTCAAATGCAAACGGGTACCCAACGCCTTATGCACCGTCTGCCAAAAGTGCGATACAAAACGGCCATCACGATCCGAAACAATAGACTTCGGAGTACCGTGAAGCCTCACAATCTGCGCGATAAATACACGAGCCAACTTTTCTGGACCCCAAGTGTCCTTGATGCCTAGAAAATGTGCCGACTTGGTCAGACGATCAACAATCACCCATACCATATTCATGCCCGACCTCGATCTCGGCAAATTCGTAACAAAATCCATCGATATATCTTCCCATTTCCATTCTGGAGTGGGAAGTGACTGTAATAACCCAGCCGGTCGCTGATGCTCGATTTTGACCTGCTGACAAGTCAAACATCTCGCTACAAACCGTGCGACTTCCACCTTCATATCATTCCACCAGAAATTCCTCCTCAGGTCCTTGTACATCTTACTCGAACCAGGATGAACGGAATAAGGTGTAGCATGGGCCTCACACAAAATACTGTCCGCAACTCGGGTCGTCGGCACACAAAGCCGACTCTGGAATCTCAAAACACCATCCTCGTGAATCACAAATCCAGGAGACTTTCCCTTAAGAATGTTCTCTCGGATTTGAGTAATCATCGGGTCCTCTAATTGCTTCAGCTTAATTTCATCGATCAAAGACGACGAAATCTCTAAAGCACAAAGTTGCCCGACAACTCCAGGCAACAAAACCTCAATATCAAACTCAATCAAGGCCCGCCGAAGCTCAGTCTGGGACGTAAGGACCTCAAGCGTTCGCAATGCAATCGGTTTCCGACTCAAGGCGTCGGCCACGACGTTCGCCTTGCCCGGATGATAAAGGATTTCGAGGTCATAATCCTTAATCAGCTCTAACCACCTTCTCTGCCTCATATTCAACTCCCGCTGAGTAAATATGTATTTTAGACTTTTATGATCGGTAAAAATCTGACATGCAGAGCCGAAAAGATAGTGACGCCAAATCTTGAGCGCAAAGACAACTGCCGCTAACTCCAAATCGTGAGTAGGGTAGTTAAGCTCATACGGCCTCAACTGTCTCGACGCATAGGCAATGGTCTTGCCGTGCTGCATCAATACGCACCCAAGACCCTGACCCGAAGCATCGCTATAAACGGCGAATCCCTCGTTGCCACATGGCAACGCCAAAACCGGGGCCGAAGTCAAACACTTCTTCAGCTCCTCGAAACTCGACTGCCTCTCATCGGTCCAGACGAAGTTCTCGGATTTATGGAGCAACTGTGTAAGTGGCCGAGCTAGTTTTGAGAAACCCTCGACGAACCTACGGTAGTAGCCAGCCAAACCCAAGAAACTACGGACCTCCTTCACATTTGTGGGCGATGCCCAATCCAACACTGCCTCAATTTTCTGCGGATCCACACGAACCCCCTCGGCTGAAATCACGTGACCTAAAAACATCACTTCTTTCATCCAGAACTCACATTTCGAGAACTTCGCATAGAGTTGCTCGGTCCTCAAAATGTCTAACACTACCCGCAAATGATGGGCATGCTCTTCCTCGTTCCTCGAATAGATAAGGATATCGTCAATGAAGATGACGACACACTTATCCAAATACTCGATAAAGACTTTGTTCATCAACTGCATGAACACCGCCGGTGCATTAGTTAACCCGAAAGGCATAATTACAAACTCATAATGTCCGTATCTCGTCCGAAAAGCCGTTTTCGGCACGTCGGACTCCCTCACCCGGAGCTGATAGTACCCCGATTTCAAATCAATCTTCGAGAATACCGCAGCTCCCTGCAACTGATCGAACAAGTCATCAATCCTCGGCAAAGGATACTTGTTCTTGATGGTCACTTTGTTTAGTTCGCGATAGTCGATACACAAACGTAGTGAACCATCCTTCTTCCGCACAAACAGGACCGGTGCACCCCAAGGCGAGGCGCTCGGTCGAACATACCCTGACTCAAGAAGCTCACTCAACTGCTTCTTCAACTCTGACATCTCTGAAGGTGCCATGCGATACGGCGCCTTCGAAATCGGAGCCGCGCCCGGCTCTAATTCTATAACAAACACAACCTCACGATCTGGTGGCAATCCCGGCAACTCGTCAGGAAATACATCAGGAAACTCACTAACGACTGGAATCGACGAAAGCTCGACTCCACCATTCTCCGCCTTCAAGGCGTAGCACCAATAACCAGTACACCCCTTTCGCAGGAGACTCATCGCCTTTAATGCATTAATAACGAACTTCTGGTTTCCCCTCTTTCGCCCTGCGAAATAGTGTTTGGTGCCGTCCTCGGCTAACATAGTGATGATTCTCGTGCGGTAGTTCATGATCGCGCCATGCCGCTCGAGCCAATCATCCCCGAGAATCAAATCCTCACCCTCGATACCCACGACAATAAGATTAGAGAGCCAATCCCTCTCACAAATAATCACAGAACAGTCCCGGACTTCTCGATCACCGACAATTCTATCACCGCTAGGAAGTTTAACGATGAAAGGCTCGCAAGGTGACAAGCAGTCGAGACTCAAACGGCGTACACACTCTAAAGAAATGAATGAATGCGTAGCACCCGAATCAAAAAGTACACCGACAGGATGAGAATGGATACGAACGGTACCTGTCGCCACAAGAGTCGCTGGTCATCGGCCCTCCTCATCTCGTATATACGCGGGCCGGGCGGATCCGACACCGGGAAGCTCCTCCTCTAGCGGGTTGACCCGACCCCTACCTCGGCCGACACTCGGTGGAGGCGGTGGAGCAAATGAGCCACAGTTCACGCTCGGCTCCATAGCCGGGTGAGAAGAACGGCGCCGCGAACCGTCGAGCTTCGCAAAAAGAAGCTTTGTGGCCCGATCGACCACAAGTATGACAAGTCAAAGGTGGACGAAGACAATCCGGTTCACGTGGCACGGATTGCCACGCTTAAAGCATCCGGGGTCCTGACGACGGTTGCCCGCAGACTCAAAGCTCCCATAAAAACGAGCCGAACCGCCGTAGAAATATTTGCACTGAGATTTCTTGGCCTCCACTCTTGGGACGAGAAAATTTCCGACCGACTCGCTTCTTGCTCTCACGAGCCAAATCGCTAGCCGTCACCGACATATCATAAGCAAGAGCTCGACTCGATAATCTTTCAAGGTAGTACGAGCCTGCACATATAGTCCCGAATGGGCAGTTTCATCCTCTGGAAAAATGGAAAATTTTGTCGCCTCAAATGACAACTGGGTTTTCACATAACTCAACTCCTTATTAAAATCGGCAATAGCTTGGGATACGGGAATATCCCGTGGTTGAGCATCATAGAAAGCATGCACTCGAGCCTGTCTGACCGGCCACGGACAATATTCGGTCTCCATAAATTCTTGGAATTCGGTCCACGAAGCAACATGATATTTGGGACCAACGGCCTCCCACCAATCTGTAGCATCTCCCGTGAGAAAGTATTGAGCAATAGGGACCTTACGGTCCTCAGGGCAGTTGGTAGCAGTGAAGACTTTGGATATCTCCTTGATCCACCCCTCCCAGCCGATCGGGTCCGAAGCTCCCGAAAACTGAGGAGGATGCATCTTGATGACATTCTGAAGCCAACGATCCGCTCCACCCCGATTAGCATGGGCCCGATCAGGGTCCTGGACCACCTGAGCTATAGTCGCCATTTGGTTAACCATTTGCTGCATAACAGCCGCAATACCAAGATCGGCGCGCTCCTGAGAAGAAGCATGACTATGACGGTCGCCGGTACTGCCGGCTCCTGAAGAGTGCGACGTGGCCTCCCCACCGGCTGCCCCACGTCCTCGACTGCGTCCACGGCCACGACCACGACCACGTCCCCTTCCAGCATCCATGCTGGTGATAAGAGGTGGCAAAAGCAACTCGATGATAAGTAAAAGAGGGAGAATAATCACAGTCCAGGAAACGGAATACAGTACGAGAAAGTAAAGAATCGAGTAAGGAAACTTACGAACACTGGAAGTACTGAGATGCCGGCAGCGGTGTGACAATGTGCGAAACAAAACACGACTAGACCCAAATAACCGACAAGCCTAGGTATCCATAAACCTGTCTCCGATACCATTTTCTGTAACACCCCGAGATATTCGGAGTATATTACAGCGCCGTGGACCCCTACATGGGACCCACCAGGCTACAAACAAGGAAACTCCACTCGACTAACCATCTCGGTTAGCGTGGACACACATTTAAATGATATGACATAAAAGATACACACGGAGCAACCGGCGAAATAAGTATCAACCGACAATGTAACAATTTTAAAGTAATACAATACGGAGTTTGAAATGAAAAGCCTAAGTACTCGCGAGTACAATCTATAAGTTTATAACTGTGGAAACAACCAAATCGAAATGAACAAAAGAAATAAGAAGACCCAAATGCACATGTCAACGACCCTGGCCAACATCCTCGCATCTTGTCCTGCTCGCTCGTCCGGATAATCATAACCTGAAATCCATAACAAGAATTTCCCCAAAACGGGTCCCCAAAGGGGTTAGCAATTACGCTAGTACAAGTAATCAAGGCAAACCAATCGCTTACACGTTTCATAGTACATGCACCAATATCATTTAACAAACCAAAACCAGACATGTCTTTTCCGGAAATAAACAGTCACAATTAATTTGCCTAGGACCAGGACGAAGCCACGAATCCCACTCGAGGCCTCTAAGGACCCTCCCGAGCTGGCCACATTCATAAACCAAATCAAGCACCACACGTCACCTAGGACCGGGACGAAGCCACGAATCCCACTCGAGGCCTCTAAGGACCCTCCCGAGCTGGCTAGCGAAACAGACTCATGAATCCAGGACGAAGCCATAGATTCCCTCTGTGATCCCGTCGGACCCTCCCGAGGTGAGCAAATCACACACAATATACATTACCATTTCACGTTAAGCATAAAGGTTTCCAAAAATACTTGCCTTGAATAATTGAAGACGCAACGAACGGAAAGGATAATCACCGACGAACGCTAGGAATCAACGGAACCGAACCTAATGATTCGAAGAACATAATTACAACCAGCTCTAGACGAATACGAAAATGGAATACACCCGAAAACCCGCCTACGATTCATGTATATTCGTACAAAAATAACAACGAGGGCGGATCACAACCAAACCCTCTCGATTCCGCAAAACCATGAAAATATACCATGAATCCGTAGGGAAACTAATGATATTGACAAGTTTAATCATATTCATCATGAATCCACCAACAAAACGGAACGGATCGGAAGAAAATCCCAAAACCCCCAAATCGCCCAAAAGTAGGGTTCTAAGAGATTTACCTTGGATTGATGATGAAGAACACAAGTAGGTGTTGTTAATCTACTTCAAAAACTCAAGGTAGAGGATGCCTGAAATAATCGAATGGAAGAATCGCTCGGAAATCGCCTGGGATGGTTCTGCGTCGCGGGGAGAGAAGAAATGAAAATGATGTGTTCATCTGGGTCAACTCCCTGGTTTATATAGCCAGGGAGTGTTAGCGTGCGCTAATCCTCAAGGTTAGCGTGCGCTAACGGGGTAAAATTACAGGCCAAAATAGTTAGCGTCCATCCAAAGAGCGGACTTACGGCCGTTAGCGTGCGCTTACTCCAAATGTAGCGTGCGCTAACAACCTATTCCAGAGCGCGCTATCGACCAATAGCGTGCGCTACACTGGCATCGATTGAGTCCAGTGACAAAGCGTCGAACTCACTTGATCCGTTAGCGTGCGCTACCATACAAGCGTAGCGTGCGGCGCTAACCGGCACTCGACCGTTCGTGAGTAAACCGTCCAAGATCGACACTCACGCTAGTGCACGCTACCGGGCATCATCAGCGTGCGCTAGCCTCTCGACATTAGCGTGCACTAGTCTACGTAGCGTACGCTAATACGCTAGTCCAGAAGGCTGGAAAAACAGCACTGCCACTCCCAGGGCTAACCCGCTAGCGCGCGCTACGAAACAAACGTAGCGTGTGCTACTAAGGGACCCCTAGCGCGTGCTATGTAGAAAAAATAGCGTGCGCTAGGTACGAAGTATGAACGGTCCAAACACCGGAATGCGAACGAGACATTAAACGGAACATCGCAAGACGCATCGAAACATAGAATGGATACACGGCAACCCCGAAACAGCGGTTCCGTATAACAATAACGAGAATTCAGATCAAGAGATGACGGAAAAGATACACTGTAAGATACACGAGGGTCACTACGACCGAGAAATACATCAAAAATAAAAATACAAGGGAAAGAAAAATGCGGATATTACAGTATTCGATTCGGTTCGGTTCGCGGTTCCTGTCTGTTTTAAAGAGGAACCGATCTGAACCGCAAGGAACCGTCCGAACCGCACCGAACCGGGAAACCGGCCCTCTGAATATAATATAACATAATATATTCTTATTAAACATAATTAATATAATATAAAATAATATAACATATTCTTAATAAAATATAATATAATATAATAAATTTTGTCCAAACCATACAAAATCGATTCCGGTTCGGTTCCGGTTCGGTTCGGTTCCTGTGCGGTTCGGTTCCTGTGCGGTTCGAACAAAAAAAACTGAAAAAACCGAACCGCGAAAACACTATGCGGCTCAGTTCCGGTTCCTGTATTTTTCTCCCAGGAACCGAAAAGTCTCAGGCCTACTATATATTTCAATTACACTAACACTACACACACTTGCTTTACATTATTGTTCTATACTTTTCTCTACTTGTTTATTAGTATAGTAAATTAGTTAGTATTAGTTAGTTTACTTATTCAATTTTAAAGATTGTATCCTTGTAACATTTCTTTTGTAAATAGATAGAATCATAATCAATAAAGATATCAATTTTTATGCATTATTTTGATTATGAATGTTTTAGAACTATTTTTACTTTACGCATTTCAAATTTTCAATATTTCAAATTTTCAAATCAAGTAATTTAATTTAAAAAAAAGTCATAAAAAATATTACAAGTTATTATAAATTACATAAAAAAACACAACATAAAAAATTTCCAAATTTCTAAATTATCTATAAGTTATTATATTTTTATTAAATTAACTTAAGTATTCAAAATTTCAGCACTTGTAAATTTCAACATTTAGAAATTTCAACACATATCATTTAATTTGGAAAAAAAAAAGATATAAACTATATTAAAAGTTATTGTAAATTATATAAAAACACAACATAAATAATTTCAATATTCGAAATTTCAACACAACTACACAATTCATTTAATTCCATACAAAAAATAAAAAAAATAATAAAAAAACGAAAGACCGCCGGTTCGGCCCGGAAATCGCCGGTTTTCGGCCCGGACCTGAACCGCCGGTTTTGAGCCCGGAAACCGGTCCTTCTGAAGAATATCCGGGTCGTTTACGGTTCACCTTTTCTGGTGAATCGGAACCGCTGATTCGGGTCTAGAACCGGCGATTCACAACCCGATGGCAACACTACAATCAAAACTGCAAAGTTTAAATCATGATTCTGTTAAGAATTGTTGAAGTATATCACTTCTCGTAATGCGTAACAAGATAATGTATTATAATATGTAAATGACTATTACGTCCCTGGATGTAATTATGTAATTACGATTGTGCCATCTGAAGTTTTTCTATAAATAGGACTTCAGTTATTAATGAAAAATAGACCTGAGAATCATTTTCTCTATTCTCTCTTTAAATCTTCTCTATATTATTTCAGTTTTATAACACGTTATCAGCACGAAGGCTCTAATCCCACCGCCCAACAAACAGAAAACATTTACTTACAAATCCACTGTATTATATCTACAGTCTACAACGTCTCTCTCTCTCTCTCTCTTCTTTTGATGTCAGATAAATAATCATATACGTATATATCTCTTTCTTCTTCTCTTAAACCCCAGAGCTTACCCCTTTACACAATCTTCAATTCAAACACCTGATAAGGAGAGCTTCAATTTGGTTTTGCCGTGAGAGATCCCACCGATCCACTGACGGGAAGGTAAGCTGCCGCAGAAAAAAAAAAGTGAAGAAGCTCAGACGTAAGAAAAGAAAAATAAATAAAATATAAAAAAAAGTATAATATTCTTTTAATTCATTAAATCATTAATTTGGTTTTTCTTACATATAAGATACATATGATATCAGAATTGATTTTTCTTGATACCATCTTGATCTATTTTACGCAGCCTTCAATTGACACTAATATTGATATGTTGATTATAACCCTTTAATATCTCACATTATCAAAACTTATTAAAATATAAAAATTAGTACGCGATACCCTCCAAAATATTGAAAGAACATGGATATATGTCCTCATCTTGTGAAAATTTATAAAGTGGTATATGTAATATTACGGACGGCAATGATCGATGCCGACAACTGGGGTCGATGATGATTTTTAATGATCCAACCTAATACCACATGATTATACTTTGAGAAAATAGTTGGACGAACCTGCTCCAGAAGAAGCAGTTAAATATTTACTAATCTAATTCCTGACTTTATTATAATTATCTCCAAGTGGTGGTTGAAACCATCTATTTGTTGAGCTTACATTATGTAAATATTACTATACCTCCCATGTGATAGTCTGATTATCATAAGATGGATGGTGATACCTCCCATATGATAATTAATTACCACAAGATGGATGGTGATACCTCCTATGTGACAAGTTTAATTATCACAAGATGGATGACGATGCCTCCTATATGATAAATGTAATTGTCACAAGACGGATGGTTTTACATATTTATTATACCTCCTATGTGATGAGTTCAATTATCACAAGACGGACGGTTTTATATATTTACTGTACCTCCTATGTGATGAGTTAAATTATCACAAGACGGATGGTTTTACATGTACGCAATTTATATATTATATATCACTATCGTGGTTGGTTATACCACATGAATGATTATCTAAATCCTGCTCGGAGCAGTGATAAATATAAATCCTATTCTGGAGAAGTAGTTTGTAACACCCCCAAATCCTATGGGGTTATTACAGTGCCGTAGACCCCACACCAGGAGATCCACCAGGCTAACACGACCAAAAATACAACTAACTGACCAAAAGGGGAATCACAATCCCTACACTGACATCCAACATAATATTCCGATATGGAATTTCAATGACAACAATGGGCCTACATGGCCCAAATGAAATACAACGACATCCACGAGCCTTGCTCGGATAATACAAAATGACAATAACTGACAAAACTGGAGTACTCCAACTGCCTGACTGACATGAACACCAAAACATCTCGGACTAGTATCGCTTGAATGCCTCGTCGCCACCGTCATGCCCCTGTGTCTCAACTCTCTCCTCGCAAACACCTAAAACATGAAAACATGTTCGCCCACCGGGTCGATCATCAGAACAATGATTATCAAATATATGTACAACATGATATGCATCCAAAGGGCAGAATGAATAATATAGTAATGGTAATACGAGATGCTCACAAACCAAAGTAAGAATCGAGCATTCGTGGAATACTATGCCCACGGCATCCGATCAATACCTGCTCAACAGGTTAGAACACAAGTGCCCAACAGCGAATCATCAATACAGAACACAACAATACATCACCCGAAGGTAACCTAAGCCAAACACTGAAATAGATACGAATCACAATGCCCGAAGGCCCCGACAGGAATACCGATACATCACAATGGCCTTAATACCAATGTACCAAGCCGTTTATCATCATAATACCTCGAATGTCATTCACCAAAGTCATCAATCACCACAATGGCCCAAGCCAAAACACAAGTCAGATCAATGAGGGTCGGCCACGCACGAAGCCGTATCACAATGAGATCATCCAATGACCGTGACTCTTGAATTGCAGTCTGGAAACCAACCGCGAGGGTTCAAGCCCAGACTTACCCATAATGAGATCACCCGGTGGCCGTGACCTCTCGAATCGTAGGTGTTGGGAAACCAACTGCGAAGGTTCAAGCCCCAAGCTTACCCATAATGAGATCATTAACATGACCGTGACCTACTAAACCGTAGGTGTTGGGAAACCAACCGAAGGTTCAAGCCCCAAGCTTACCCATAATGAGATCATTAACATGACCGTGACTCATCAATCGTAGGTGTTGGGAAACCAACCGCGAAGGTTCAAGCCCTAAGCTTACCCATCGAGCACTAGCCGAGACTAGCCTCCAAAACATAATTAATCACAACAAGAATAATCCCAAGATTACCAAATTCACAAGAATAATAGCGTCTCGCCTTGAGTCGGCCAACACGAAGACAACAACTCATGGATGGGAACCGTCCCACGGCGGTCCCAATTCAAATACCTCGACCGCCTTGGAATGGCCAATCGATCACAACAACTTAACGGATGGAAACTATCCCAGCGGTCCCAATTAATACGTCGATTACCTTAGAACGGTTAATCGATAACGGTGACACAACGGATGGGAATTAACTTCGATAATCCCAATTAAATACATCGATTACCTTAGAACGGTCAATCGATACACAATGATACATCGGATGGGAATTATCTTCGATAATCCCAATTAAATACATCGATTACCTTAGAACGGTCAATCGACACACAATGATACATCGGATGGGAATTATCTTCGATAATCCCAATTAAATACATCGATTACCTTAGAACGGTCAATCGATACACAATGATACAACGGATGGGAATTATCTTCGATAATCCCAATTAAATACATCGATTACCTTAGAATGGTCAATCGATACACAATGATACAACGGATGGGAATTATCTTCGATAATCCCAATTAAATACATCGATTACCTTAGAATGGTCAATCGATACACAATGATACGGTAGAGTGGATGTCCCGGCGTCTTAACTGACCACCGAAACAGATATAATAAACGAATATATCAAACGCCTTCAATCGGCCCATGCAACATCATAGTGACAGTTTCAATTCAATAATAACGATTCAACGATGCCTCAGAACGACATTCACGTCAACAATAATAATAGATACATCGATGCCGCGAACCGGATATCGACAACAAGAATCTCAATACCTTAAACCGGCCGTTAACGAATAACAATCACAACTGGCATAATCACCGAAGGGTATTGTATCAAACAATCCCCAAATATCAATAAATCACGAAGAGACTATGTCTCGAAATGATACAACACATTCATATACATATATGATAACATTAATCTCATTGACCAGTACAAGTATAAAACTTGCCTCAAACCGAAGGCGAACAAGTCCTTCCACGATCAACGTCCTGGCACGAAACAACGAACGACGCCCCCCGACGATCACAAACACTCGAACAACCTTGAATGAAAACGATTCATTTAAAAACACAAAATCAATAGAAAATAACGACAAGGACAAAGTCCGATTCAAACACGAATCGATCACACCGCACGAACGAATATCATAGTTCTCAACTATGAATTCTAACGTCCTCCAACACCTCGATGATCAATTAACATGATCATTACGTTCTTAACACTTGTGAAATCCATTCAACAAGATTCACTTAAGAACAATCATCAAAACAATCATCTCAAGATGATAATATCACCAATATCATCAAATTGATCCTCCTACAATGATAATATTATCACTATTATCATTATCACCCCAAGAACATCACCAACAACAATAATCATCTCAAGACTATGTTAATCATATAACAATCTTAACATAATCTTTCCTAGACATGATTAAAACCTCCAAACAATCTAAAACATCAAGAACATAATCATACTCAAGCTATACCAACTGTTCTTCATCAAAAGTTCATCCAAACTATGAAGAATCATGATATACTCCATTAATCAAACAATACCCGAAGAAAACAACAACAGCAACTCGAAAATCACTTGAAGAACAAGAGATTGAGGGAACTTACCAAAGAAGAACAAGAAGAAGCCTCCAAACACCAAAGGAGCACCAACAAGCTTCCAACTTCAAGCTTCAATCCAAGCTAGGATGATCAAGATCGAGTTGGAAGAGGCTAAACATCAATAACATGTCCAAACGGACGATTCTAGGGAGAGAAAATGTGTTTTGGTTCGTGAGGAAATGAAAGACGAAACCAAGATAAATAGACTGACCAATTCATTACGTACGTTATACACTAAGGTTAACGTACGTAAGAGGCATTACGTACGCTATGCTAAGACATTAACGTACGTAATGAAAAATCTAGAACTGACTGGACTAAAATATGAAGGCCTTAACATACGTAAACAAGAACTTATTACGTACGTTAACAAGACCTACATTACGTACGTAGAGCTCACCTCTTAACGTACGTAAGGGTCCGTTGACTGCAATAGTGAGATCCGATCGGAAGATGCTCGGGACCCACCTACGAAAGTGACTACGAGGAAGGTTCACGCCACCTACCAAGCATTACGACGTAACCTTACAGGCATAACGCACGTAATACTCAGCCCATAACGTACGTAAGTCTACCCATGTAGCGTACGTTAAGGCTAGTGTACTTAGCCAAAAATCCAAATTCTCCAACCAACATTCAAACGACGAAACTAACCCGACGACAAGTATAATATTTCGATCCCGAAATATTCCAATACAATATACATTGTATCAGTCCAAAACAACAACACTTGTACAATTCCAAATGAATATGTACAACTCAACAGTAACACGAAAAGAAAAATTATCCCCGGATATTACATACTCCCCCCCTTAAAAAGAGTTTCGTCCCCGAAACTCAGGGTGCAAAAACACGGGGTACGAACTATCCACCAGGATAAGAAAACAACATCTCCAGGAATACTCCTCACTGCGAACCACTTCGCCTGAGTAATCGGGCCAACCCCACAGGTTCCCGCGTCTCCTCTGCCCGAACACGGCGAAAAACAAGGGATAAAAACACTCAACCAACTGCGAGATCAGCCGAAACATAACTCTCCCGCTAGAGACCAGCCAGAAAGTTGTACCAATCGCATGACTAGTAACACCAGCGTACACACCCCGCGGGTGCCGCCCATTGTACATGTCTACAATCATCGGTGTACACTCCCCCGTTCTCATCAGCATCGGACGCCAATGCAATCACTGACTTACGACACAAAAGAAAATAACAACGCACAAATTGTCCTCAGGACCATATCAAATGCACACTCAAGTCCTCGCAACTTGACATCTCAAATCACAATGAACGTTTACCCAGATCACCACAAAAATATTGGATATAATACCGAAAGGAAAAGAATAACGCATCAGACGACATCAAATCTCAAGATTCTCAAAAGCTATCATAACAAGATAGATCAATAATAAATGGTTCACAACCACAATACTACAATACAGACTGAGTCAAAACATCAGTCCGAAAAACAAGGAAAATACAAATCAAGGCCACATCTCAAATGTATCCGAAATCAACACCCTCCGGGTCATCGAACTCATCGATCTCATCGACTCGAGGAAGACCCAAATCTGAGCTCGCCGCTCCTCCTCGAGTGTCCATACCTCTGGCTCCCGAAGCCCGATATGACCCTTTGGATGGAGTACGGACTGAAGCAACAAAATCTCTCGAGGCCCGTGAGCTTCCTTGAGATCTACTGGCACTAGAACCCCTGCAGTATTTCTGAAGGTGTCCCTGCCTCCCACACAGAAAACAAGCAATAGACTGCATCGAGCACCGAGTACTGCGATGTCCTATTGTATCACAGTTAAAGCAAACAACGGTTGAACCCGTCGCCTGAGAAGAAGATGCTTTCCCAGCACGAAGATGACTAGAAGATGACTTCTTGGACGTCGGAGCCCGATATCCCTCTGAACGAACCGGCATCCTAGTCCTCTCACCAGAAGAAACTGAAGGGTTCTTCCGAGCAAGCTCCTTGATCAAAAGCTCTGCTCCAAGAGCCTTCTCGATGAATTCACCAAGTGAATTGCAATTATGGTTGAACAACTGCATTTTCAAGCTGGGTTCATCTCTTGCTAAAATACTTGATCTTATCCGCCTCGACGGATAATGATGAAGCAAATCGAAGGAGTCCCTGAAACTTCTCAGCGATAACAATAACACCCTCGTCCTCGACGGATTCGGGGTTCAAAACCTCTGACAGTTTGGCTTCACGAAGTGGAGCCGGATAATACCTCTCTAACATGAGAGTCTTAAACTCACTCCAAGCACAAGCACGATCGGTGGGTTTCACGGAAAGCCACCAAGAATAAGTGCCTTTACTCAAATGGTAAGCCGCTACTGCCACCTTACTCTCTTCCGGACACTGAACCATGTCGAAGAGTTTATCAAAATGTTCAAGCCAATGAACAATATCAGCTGGTTCCGACGAACCCTCAAAAATAGGCGGCCTCGACGAGAGATGTCGCCGATCATCTCGACTCACTCTCTGGACTGCCCATAAACGGCACTGGGATCTCGCCGCGGTGGACCACGAACCACCGAGGTCTCGTATGGTTTCCATTATCTGCGTCATTCGAGTCATCTGGGTCATCATGCCCCTCATAAGCAAGTAAGGGTCGATGTGATCACTCTCGGTCGGTCGACTCGAGTATGACGTTAGAAGGGGAACCGGCCGCATAAGTCACATCTTCGGCCAATTCTCGATCCTCTCGGCATCCGCACGCGCATAATCACGAGGTTCTGGTTTTGCTCGCCCGCAGACTTTACCCTCTGCCACATCCTCAGTTTCTTCTTTCCATACTGAAAGAATAACGCTCGATCATGAACAAAGCTCAAATATGCCTCAACGGCTAATCCCCAATGCTAAATCAATAGCCAAACACGAGTATATATACTCAACAAATAAACAATCGCTTCAAACATGCTAATTATAGCCAATACTGAGCCGACACGCTCCAAAGCAATTAATCATGAATGGGTCGTAACATAATGTTACATACAGGTTTCAACAAAACATGTATAATCAATGGCATAATGAATGTATGAGCATACAAGAGAATCGAGTCCTTACACAGGTCATACGAAGCTTCGAGGTCTTGCGATACTAGTCTTCACTGACGACGACTCGATGAAAGAAAGACTCATACAGTCGCTCAACTATCACGACTCACAAAACCCGACTGTCCAGATTGTCATAACCTGACAGCCCCACTACTCCGCGTCGGTATCTCACAACCCAATTCTCTGATACCATCTTCTGTAACACCCCCAAATCCTATGGGGTTATTACAGTGCCGTAGACCCCACACCAGGAGATCCACCAGGCTAACACGACCAAAAATACAACTAACTGACCAAAAGGGGAATCAAAATCCCTACACTGACATCCAACATAATATTCCGATATGGAATTTCAATGACAACAATGGGCCTACATGGCCCAAATGAAATACAACGACATCCACGAGCCTTGCTCGGATAATACAAAATGACAATAACTGACAAAACTGGAGTACTCCAACTGCCTGACTGACATGAACACCAAAACATCTCGGACTAGTATCGCTTGAATGCCTCGTCGCCACCGTCATGCCCCTATGTCTCAACTCTATCCTCGCAAACACCTAAAACATGAAAACATGTTCCACCCCCACGGGGTCAGTCATCCAGACAATGATTATCAAATACATGTACAACATGATATGCATCCAAAGGGCAGAATGAATAATATAGTAATGGTAATACGAGATGCTCACAAACCAAAGTAAGAATCGAGCATTCGTGGAATACTATGCCCACGACATCCGATCAATACCTACTCAACAGGTTAGAACACAAGTGCCCAACGGCGAATCATCAATACAGAACACAACAATACATCACCCGAAGGTAACCTAAGCCAAACACTGAAATAGATACGAATCACAATGCCCGAAGGCCCCGACAGGAATACCGATACATCACAATGGCCTTAACAGCCAAACAACCCGAAGCTGTTTATCATCATAATACCCTGAATGTCATTCAGCCAAAGCTGTCAATCACCACAATGGCCCGAAGCCAAAACAGCCCGAAGCTGTATCAATGAGGGCTGAAGCCACGGCACGAAGCCGTATCACAATGAGATCATCCAATGACCGTGACCTGCTGAATTGCAGGTGCTGGGAAACCAACCGCGAGGGTTCAAGCCCCAGACTTACCCATAATGAGATCACCCAGTGACCGTGACCTACTGAACTGTAGGTGTTGGGAAACCAACCGCGAAGGTTCAAGCCCCAAGCTTACCCATAATGAGATCATTAACATGACCGTGACCTACTGAACTGTAGGTGTTGGGAAACCAACCGCGAAGGTTCAAGCCCCAAGCTTACCCATAATGAGATCATTAACATGACCGTGACCTACTGAACTGTAGGTGTTGGGAAACCAACCGCGAAGGTTCAAGCCCCAAGCTTACCCATCGAGCACTAGCCGAGACTAGCCTCCAAAACATAATTAATCACAACAGTAACAATCCCAAGATTACCAAATTCACAAGAATAATAGCGTGCTGCCTTGAGTCGGCCAACACGACGACAACAACTCATGGATGGGCACCGTCCACGGCGGTCCCAATTCAAATACCTCGACTGCCTTGGAATGGCCAATCGATCACAACAACTTAACGGATGGAAACTATCCTTGACAGTCCCAATTCAATACGTCGATTACCTTAGAACGGTTAATCGATAACGATGATACAACGGATGGGAATTAACTTCGATAATCCCAATTATGTAATATCCGCAATTTTCGATTTTTCGTTAAATTTCTTTTTCAGCCGGAGTCCATTTTGACGACTCGCTCATGACCGTTTCGCCATTTCGAGAATGATTAATTCTGCACTTTTTGTCATCCGAGTTCGTTTCGGTATCGTTTTGTTGAGTTCCGAGCTTTTTAGCGACTTTTCCGCACTTGAGTGCGATTCTTGCGAATCTCGTCCGAAACTGTCGTTTCGAGTTTCTCGTAAGTTCATTTAACGTTATTATTCATGTTGCGAGATTTGGTTTGGTGTTTTGATCGCGTATCGTGATTTTCGGACGTTTTGGGCCATTTTCGTAATTTCCCAAAGTTTTGGGTAATTACTTCCGTTGTTGAATTCCGAGCCTTCGGGTGGTCGGAATTGTGTGTTCTCTTAGCCCTTAGATTCGTCTTTGCGAGTACGTCATAACCGTATCATCGATTCATATTCAGGTTCGGGTTTCGGGGTCGTTCGGGCCGTCGGAGTTGGCCCCGGCCGAATCATGGCCGGCAACTGGGCCCAGCCGGATCGCCGAGTCACGGCCGGTAGTGCTCGGCGGCTCCGCCAAGTCACGGCCGGTAGAGTGCTCGGCGCCTTCCGCCGAGCGATCCGTGTGCCGCGGACATGCCGGTAGGGCCGCGGCACACTCGTGGCATTTTTCGCCAAACCGACCGGTGCCGCGGCACACTGGCCGAGCCGCGCACACCGCCGACCACCGGGAGCCATTTTGGGCTGTGCCGCGCACACTCCCTGGGCCGCGGCACCTGTGCACTTATTTATGGCCCTGCAGACGGGTTTTTGGCCATTTTTCTCACTCGTTTTCTTCCCTTCCGCGGCTGGAGCTTGGTTAATCATGGAGAGATATTGTTGGACAATCAATCCATGAAGTTTTGGAGTTCATATCATCAATCATCCATCCTATAACATCCTCCGATCTACCGAATCAGGTCAGATTTTCTAGAAATCTAATTTTGGGGATTTTGGGTATTTTGTTCGTTTTCGTCCGTTTAATCCGATTTAACTTAGGATTTTGATGGATTGATGATTACTTAGATGTATTGTATCGTTTCCCTTGTTATTCCATGGTTGGATCGTATCGATTCGTTGTTTTGGTCGAGTTCTTGATCGATGCCTTGAAGGTGTCCGGTAAAATGTCATAGAGGGGTCTTCGGGCGTTCTATGATTATTCTTCCTCGTATGATCGATGATGTATTGATTATATGTTGTTAGGGTCGAATTCTTGTGAAGAACTCGAGTCGGAACCCTTCCGTTCTTCGTTTACTTCAAGCTTCTCGATCGTGGGTGTATTCTTTTCCTTTGCCGGGGAATCGTAGGTGTTCGAGGTGTCCCGACTTGTAATATCCGGATTTATTACAGTGTAATTCATCTGTATTCAAACCATGTATTATTTCGGATTGATGATTTTGATTATTGGAGTATGATATTTAGTGCATTAATATCATTATACATAAGTATAGAAACATGCAAAATTGCTCAAGCAACCTTGTGATAGCGCACGCTAAGAATGTATCTTAACGCGTGCTATCGGGCCATTATTAACGCACGCTATGCAGGTATGAGTAACGTGCGCTAAGGACTCAATTATTGAGCGGGACGGCTAACACATGCGCCAGCCGGGACATGGGTCCGGATAAGATTCCCGCTGACGCACCCGGACAAATTCTGAAGTCAACCATTATTAGCGCACGCTAAGGGATGCTTAGTAGCGTGCACTAACTTGTCAATAATGCAGAATATTATAAATGGGACATCAACCGTGTTGGCTTGCATTTCTTTCGCACTTTCCTCAATCTTGAGAGTTCAGAGAGTTGTAGTAATACTCCTATACACTTAGAACACATATTGTTGATGTTTATACATTGGTTATCACGTGGAATGTTCATGGAAGTGGAATAGCACCTTGGAAGGGCATACAACCAACCGGAGTTGGATTCTACCTTACGGTTCAGTGATTTCGTCATTATAAGGTATGTTCAATCTATCTCCAGACTTAGAGTTGGATTCTAACGATTTGGATGATCATGTTAACAAGATATGGATTTTCATAGATGAATTATCCAAGTATATCATGTTTAGAATAGTGAGTTGAATAAGCCTTATATACCTTGATTATAATCATCATGATTCGAATCATAGTACACTGAATATGTGAAGAGAAGCTTCTATCATTGGTACACCGAATCTAATAGATGATTTCATAGTAATCTTGGACTAGACGTTAACATCCTTATTGTTAGATAAATCTAAAGGTTTGATCATGGAAGGATTTATCTGGTATATATAGGACGTTTATCAATTTCAGTATGATAATATGGATCGATATAGAGGTGTTGATATCAACCGTTTAGCTTTTCGAATGGTCGTATGAAGATTTGAAGTCGGAATGGAATATGGTTTTATATTGGTATGCATATCCTTGAATCCGAAATTGTCTTTATCCGTAAAATCATCCATAAGAGTATGAACTTGATATTCATGGAAGTAACATGAATTATCACGAAGGATTTCATTGTTTCGTTCATGGCAAAAACAGTTTACTGCTCAGCAGTAAATTGCCATGCAGAAATAGCGCACGCTATGCTATGCAATTTAACGTGCGCTATCGAGCAGTAGTTAGCGTGCGCTACGTTTGGTACATAACGTACGCTAGACCATCAGACGAGTCAGTTGGCCGTCGGTGAAGTCTCGAAAATCGACCATGTATCGTTAGCGTGCGCTAGGCTTGGTTGTTTGCGTGCGCTATCGGGCAGAAGTAACGCACGCTACACAGAGTACTTAGCGTGCGCTAAGCTATTCGGGCAGATTGCAGTTTATGAACTTTTGACCGTTAATCGAATTGTTAAACATTCATACGACGTGAGATAAATCCTATATCATTTCTTTTGTTAAGGTTTGGTCTCGTTACGTGATTGATTGAGGAGGACGACCGTCGAGTGTTCATTTCCGTGGAAGTGTTGTTATTGTCTTCAAATCGAGGCAAGTACCTTAATTGTTTTATGTATTGTTGTTATACATATTGTCGTGCATGTATGTCGTGATTGTATGTCCACCTCGTGTTGGTCCGACGGGATCATCGGGGGATCTATGCTAGCGTGTGCTGGATCATAGGACGGGTTTTTCCACCACGGGTTGGTCTGACGGGATCATCGTGGGTTCTAGGCAGTGAACGCTGGATCGATGGAATTACCATGTGTATGTATTGATATCATGTTGTGATTATCAGTTGTGTATGTTATGTTTGAGTTTCTCGTATGAGAAGACTCGTTGGTATTTTGTCGTTTACGTTATTATTATTCTTCGTGAGACATGAATAATATGTTGTGGTACTTGTACTAGCATCGTTGTGCTAACCCCTTCGGGGGTGAACATTTTGTTTGTGTTCAGGACCCAGGAGAGCGGAGGAACAACTACTGGAACCGTATGATGACGAGGGTGCAGAGTGATGTCCCGACCGGGTTTATTTATCTGTTGTTTATTCGATATTTCAATAAGTACTCGAGTACGAAGTCGTTTGTGATGATTTGAAATTTGGTGATGTATTATTGAGTTCTGTTGAACAATTGTACTATTTCTGTATTTGGTCAGAACTGATGTACTGTAATTCCGTTATTTCTATTCGTCAGTACCCTTTTATACTTGTTCAATTCTTCAGCCTTGTAAATCCTTATGTAAAGGATTTACGGCGCTGTAATATTCCCGAATATATCGGGGGTGTTACAGAATATGGTATCGGAGATAAGATTATGGATATCTTGGCCGTTGGGTTAAAATAGGGGTCATTTATGTCTTTTGGGGTAATCGGCCGTGGATGACATCACTGCACTGCCTACGTCTTCATGCGGACAGTGGTTGTAAGTTCCTAAACTCTATCTTGTTCTTTACATGTTGTGTCTCTTTATACTCGAATATTAGAACGATGTTGTTTTCTGTATATTGAGTATTTATGCTTACAGTATGTTGAGAGGCGGACGTGGACGTGGTCGCGGTCGTGGACGCGGACGGAGAAATGCCGAAAGGGAAGCGTCGCCTTCTAACCAGGCCAGTCATAGCTCAGGCGAGCCGCAACAATCTATTAATAATGAACCAGATCCTGCTGTACCAGAGATCCTTCGTCAAGTGGTGAACCAGATGACTCGGTTCGCCTGTGTGTCGTGGACCGAATGCAAGTGGCGGTGGGACTATAGCAGGAGAGAGACAGCAAGGGATCCCGGATATGGGAAATCAAGGTGACCGGTCGCAAGAGGTGGCGAAGATGCAACCACCCAAATTCGATGGTATTTCCGAGACTCCCACAGGGATCATTGGTTAAAGGAGCTGGAGAAAATCTTTGCGGAATCAACCGCCTGTGACGACCGGAGAGCCTCTATCGCTCAATATTTTACGATAGGGAAGCGTCCGAATGGTGGGAAGCCATCCGGCCGGTAGACCATGATGCCGATTGACAGAGTTTAGATTGATGATGGAAGCTCAGATTGCCCTCGCCCCGTGAGGGAAGCCAAAGTTCGGGAGTTTTTCTCCGCTCACCTTCCGATGTGCAGTATCCTGTGCGATCAAGACGTTTAACCAAAGAATGCATTTGTTCGACATATGGTCGTAATGATGCGTAAATGATGATTCATTTCGATATGAGAATGAAACCAGAAGTCCGTGAGGTACATGTCCGATTCGAATGTACCACACTCCGCCAATACCAGGATAAGGCGTTGGCATATGAGATCAAGGAAGCACCATGGAGAAATTTTCGTAATCCAAGAAACAGAAAAGTCTCCGGTACTTTACAGAGCACAAGAACAGTGGGGCCCGTAAGGCCCAAATCCTTCCATTCTTTCAAGAAACCTCCGCACCCACTAGGAGCGGAAAGAATTTCGGGGCGACATCAACTATTACCGATGTTACCAGAAATGCTTTAATCGCGCCAGACGGGGCACTATCGACTAATTGCCCCTTCCCCGCCGTGACTTGTTTTGACTGGGACGAGAGGGACATCGGGCGGTGTTTTGTGAAGAGGCCGCAAAGTCTTTCAGAGCCCGTACACCACGCCTGGCCTGTAAGGAGGCGGTATTCCACGACGCAGCAAAGTGTTCGATGCCTCGACTTTGGCCGCGGCGAGGCAGAGGACAATGGGACCGAAAGGGGACATCGAGTGCGGATCTGCTCCCCACGTCTCGTACGAGATGAGGAGGACAGACGATCGTGATGTCTTTGCCGCATCGTGCAATCGGCCCAGATCCTTTCCCAGCCAGTTAGCGTTTTATTTGATACAGGAGCTACACATTCTTTCATATCCTTGTCTTGTGTAAATCGTTTGAATATTTCCGGTTTTCATGCTTGTGAACCTTATGTGGTTGGTTTACCGAGTGGGGAGAGGATTATCGGAAATTTAGAAACTAGAAATTTCCCTGTATCATTTGGAGGCAGAGAGTGGCTCTCAAATCTGATCATGATAGAAATGCAAGGAGATGACCTGATACTCGGAGACGATTGGCTTAATCGGTACGGAGCAATTGTAAACTACCGAAGGAGGAATATCTCGCTGATCGCTGACGATGGTTCCGAGGTTCTGTTTGAGGGATGGAAACCGGGAAGCTCAGGAAAATTGATCAAGGCGATGAAAGCTGTCAAATTGTTAAAACAGTAATGCACTGCACCGGTGTTACGCAATGAAGAAAGAAGACGAAATTGTGGAACTTTCATCCATTCCTGTTGTGAACGAATTTCCAGATGTATTTCCTGACGAGTTACCTAGACTACCTCCACGAAGGGATGTAGAATTTACTATTGAGCTGGAACCTGGAGCGACACCAATTTCTAAGGCGCCGTATCGTATGGCACCTACTGAGATGTACGAATCAAGAAGCGGTGAGGAGTTACTGGACAAGGGCTATATTCAGCCGAGCGTTTCACCCTGGGGAGCGCTAGTTCTTTTCGTCCGAAAGAAGGATGGATCGCTCCGACTGTGTATTGACTATCGAGAGATGAACAAGATGACGATTAAGAACAAGTATCCATTGCCACGGATTGATGATCTATTTGACCAGTTGCAAGGGGCAACAGTATTTTCTAAAATTGATCTGAGATCAGGATACCATCAGCTGAGGATTAAGGAATCTGATGTTCCGAAATCAGCGTTCAGAACTCGCTACGGGCATTATGAGTTTGTGGTGATGCCGTTTTGGTCTCACTAACGCACCTGCTGTATTTATGCAATTGATGAACCGTGTGTTCATTGAATTTTTGGATAAATTTGTGGTCGTGTTTATTGACGACATCCTGGTATATTCTAAGAGTCCTGAAGAACATGCGCAGCATTTGCGGATTGTATTGGAACTTTTGAGAAACGAACAATTGTACGCCAAACTTTCTAAGTGTGAATTCTGGCTAAAGGAAGTAATGTTCCTCGGCCATGTGGTGTCCGCTAAAGGAGTCCGAGTAGATCCTCAGAAGATAGAAGCAATATTGGATTGGAAGCCTCCAAAGAACGTGAAAGAAGTCTGAAGCTTCTTAGGACTTGCTGGATACTATCGTCGATTCGTGGAAGGGTTTTCTAAAGTCTCCCGCCCACTTACTCGACTCCTGCAGAAAACTCAAAAGTTTGAGTGGAATGAATTATGTCAGATTAGCTTTGATGAATTGAAGAAGAGATTGACGACGGCACCGATTCTATCACTTCCGCAGGGAACTGAAGGATTCATAGTTTACAGTGATGCTTCGAACCAAGGACTTGGGTGCGCGTTGATGCAGAATGATAAGGTGATCGCTTATGCGTCGCGACAACTGAAACCTTATGAAGTGAATTACCCGACACATGATTTGGAGCTAGCAGCAGTGGTTTTTGCCTTGAAGATCTGGAGGCATTATCTCAGACGGACTCACCGCCGATCTTTACGGATCATAAGAGTCTCAAGTACATATTTAGTCAGAAAGAGTTGAACATGCGGCAAAGAAGATGGTTGGAACTGATTAAGGACTATGACTTGGAGATTTTATATCATCCAGGCAAAGCAAATGTAGTGGCCGATGCACTTAGCCGCAAGCCTGTCTCTATTCAGATGCTGGAGACGCTGACATCCCAACTTAGCCTTCAACGAGAGATAATTCGTGAAGGGATTGAAGTGTGGTTACAAAGAGTCCAAGGACAACTGTGCGTGATGGAAATAACTTCATCTTTAACCGAAGAAATCAAATCTAGACAGATAGATGATCCTCTGATGATTCAGTTACATGATGAAGTGATCAAAGGAAAGGCCCCCGGATTCATAATTCATGACGATGGAGTTTTGAGATTTCAGAACCGACTCTGCGTTCCCGATGTTGATGTTCTGAAACAGACAATTATGAAGGAAGCTCATAGTTCGCCCTATTCTATCCACCCGGGCACCAGTAAAATGTATAAGGACTTGAAGCAGAACTTCTGGTGGGGCAACATGAAGAAAGACATAGCGGACTATGTTGCGAAATGCTTGACTTGTCAACAGGTTAAGATCGAGCATCAACGGCCTGCTGGAATGTTGAAGCCGCTCCCGATTCCTGAATGGAAGTGGGAGGACATATCGATGGACTTTATCACTAATATGCCGAAAACCAGGACAGGAATGAACACGATTTGGGTGATAGTTGATCGCTTAACCAAATCGACTCATTTTCTAGGCATTAAGGATACGTGGGGACCAGAGAGGTTGGCACGAGTATTTATTTCGGAGATAGTTCGATTGCATGGTACGCCGAAGACCATTATTTCTGATCGGGACGGTCGTTTTGTGTCTCACTTTTGGAAAGCAGTTCATAAGGCCTTGGGGACCGAATTGAACTTGATGACTTATCACCCGCAACTGACGGACGACCGAGAGAACTATACAAACGGTGGAAGACATGCTAAGGGCCTGTGCCTTAGATTGGTCAAACGATTGGGAAGTTCATCTACCGTTGATTGAATTTACTTACAACAATAGTTGGCATGCTTCCATTAAGATGGCACCGTTTGAGGCATTATATGGAAGGAGATGCAGATCGCCCCTATGCTGGGACGATTCATCGGACTTGATCTAATGTAACTGCAGTTGATCGAGCAGACTCGAGAGAAGATAGCCTTAATTCGTGAGAGGCTGTTGACTGCCCAGAGTCGCCAGAAATCCTATGCGGACGTACGCCGCCGCCCATTGGAGTTCAGTACTGGAGATCACGTACTTTTGAAGGTTTCTCCTACTCGAGGAATCTTTCGTTTCGGAAGGAAAGGAAAGCTGAGTCCGAGATATATCGGACCATTTGAAATCCTCGAGAGAGTTGGGGAGTTGGCATACAGATTAGCATTGCCGCCGTCATTGTGCCATGTTCATAACGTGTTCCACGTATCCCAGTTACGGAGATATATACCAGATCCCAGTCATATCATTGATTTCGGCGAGATCGAAGTCAAGCAGGATGGGACGTTTGAAGAAAGACCAGTCAAGATACTCGAGAGTCGAGTTAAGCAACTGAGGAACAAGCCAATCGTTTTGGTCAAAGTTCAGTGGTCACGTCACGGAATGGAAGAAGCCACTTGGGAAACAGAAGCTGATATGAAGTCTAGGTATCCCGAGTTATTTTCGTCTTGAGTTTCGGGACGAAACTCCTTTTTAGTAGGAGAGTATGTAATATCCGGATTTATTACAGTGTAATTCATCTGTATTCAAACCATGTATTATTTCGGATTGATGATTTTGATTATTGGAGTATGATATTTAGTGCATTAATATCATTATACATAAGTATATAAACATGCAAAATTGCTCAAGCAACCTTGTGATAGCGCACGCTAAGAATGTATCTTAACGCGCGCTATCGGGCCATTATTAACGCACGCTATGCAGGTATGAGTAACGTGCGCTAAGGACTCAATTATTGAGCGGGACGGCTAACACATGCGCCAGCCGGGACATGGGTCCGGATAAGATTCCCGCTGACGCACCCGGACAAATTCTGAAGTCAACCATTATTAGCGCACGCTAAGGGATGCTTAGTAGCGTGCGCTAACTTGTCAATAATGCAGAATATTATAAATGGGACATCAACCGTGTTGGCTTGCATTTCTTTCGCACTTTCCTCAATCTTGAGAGTTCAGAGAGTTGTAGTAATACTCCTATACACTTAGAACACATATTGTTGATGTTTATACATTGGTTATCATGTGGAATGTTCATGGAAGTGGAATAGCACCTTGGAAGGGCATACAACCAACCGGAGTTGGATTCTACCTTACGGTTCAGTGATTTCGTCATTATAAGGTATGTTCAATCTATCTCCAGACTTAGAGTTGGATTCTAACGATTTGGATGATCATGTTAACAAGATATGGATTTTCATAGATGAATTATCCAAGTATATCATGTTTAGAATAGTGAGTTGAATAAGCCTTATATACCTTGGTTATAATCATCATGATTCGAATCATAGTACACTGAATATGTGAAGAGAAGCTTCTATCATTGGTGCACCGAATCTAATAGATGATTTCATAGTAATCTTGGACTAGACGTTAACATCCTTATTGTTAGATAAATCTAAAGGTTTGATCATGGAAGGATTTATCTGGTATATATAGGACGTTTATCAATTTCAGTATGATAATATGGATCGATATAGAGGTGTTGATATCAACCGTTTAGCTTTTCGAATGGTCGTATGAAGATTTGAAGTCGGAATGGAATATGGTTTTATATTGGTATGCATATCCTTGAATCCGAAATTGTCTTTATCCGTAAAATCATCCATAAGAGTATGAACTTGATATTCATGGAAGTAACATGAATTATCACGAAGGATTTCATTGTTTCGTTCATGGCAAAAAAGCGATCGTCGCCAAAGAAATTGCCATGCAGAAATAGCGCACGCTATGCTATGCAATTTAACGTGCGCTATCGAGCAGTAGTTAGCGTGCGCTACGTTTGGTACATAACGTACGCTAGACCATCAGACGAGTCAGTTGGCTGGTCAGTGAAGTACTGAGTACTGACCATGTATCGTTAGCGTGCGCTAGGCTTGGTTGTTTGCGTGCGCTATCGGGCAGAAGTAACGCACGCTACACAGAGTACTTAGCGTGCGCTAAGCTATTCGGGCAGATTGCAGTTTATGAACTTTTGACCGTTAATCGAATTGTTAAACATTCATACGACGTGAGATAAATCCTATATCATTTCTTTTGTTAAGGTTTGGTCTCGTTACGTGATTGATTGAGGAGGACGACCGTCGAGTGTTCATTTCCGTGGAAGTGTTGTTATTGTCTTCAAATCGAGGCAAGTACCTTAATTGTTTTATGTATTGTTGTTATACATATTGTCGTGCATGTATGTCGTGATTGTATGTCCACCTCGTGTTGGTCCGACGGGATCATCGGGGGATCTATGCTAGCGTGCGCTGGATCATAGGACGGGTTTTTCCACCACGTGTTGGTCTGACGGGATCATCGTGGGTTCTAGGCAGTGAACGCTGGATCGATGGAATTACCATGTGTATGTATTGATATCATGTTATGATTATCAGTTGTGTATGTTATGTTTGAGTTTCTCGTATGAGAAGACTCATTGGTATTTTGTCGTTTACGTTATTATTATTCTTCGTGAGACATGAATAATATGTTGTGGTACTTGTACTAGCATCGTTGTGCTAACCCCTTCGGGGGTGAACATTTTGTTTGTGTTCAGGACCCAGGAGAGCGGAGGAACAACTACTGGAACCGTATGATGACGAGGGTGCAGAGTGATGTCCCGGCCGGGTTTATTTATCTGTTGTTTATTCGTTATTTCAATAAGTACTCGAGTACGAAGTCGTTTGTGATGATTTGAAATTTGGTGATGTATTATTGAGTTCTGTTGAACAATTGTACTATTTCTGTATTTGGTCAGAACTGATGTACTGTAATTCCATTATTTCTATTCGTCAGTACCCTTTTATACTTGTTCAATTCTTCAACCTTGTAAATCCTTATGTAAAAGATTTACGGCGCTGTAATATTCCCGAATATATCGGGGGTGTTACACGACTAAGCCGTGATTGTAGGAGTGTCCGGTATCGATTATCGAGACAAGTATCTTGCCCATACATTACGTGTTTTGTGGATATTATGGTTGTTAATCGTCGATATGTGCTAAATAAATATTAATAACCATTTTTCAAAAGAATCGGAATATTTACCATCATGCTTTTTGTAAAGGTGACCCGTGTGTGTCGGGAATTAATGTGCTTAGTTGAATATGTGAGCTAGTGTCGAGTATAGAATCACCTTACTTTCTTGTGATGTCATTGCGTATGATTATGTCGTTGGTAAATGTAAAGTGTAATTCTCTTGACAAATTATGTGCTTGGAGTCCCGTGGCTATGGATGAATATGTGAGTTTTTGGTGATATTGGTTGTGTCGTTCGGTGTTGTTGAGATCTTGTGCTCCCTTGTGAATTGATATAGTTCTGGGTCGTGAGTACGTGTTGAATAATTTGGCCATTCTAGCAAGGTACCTCGACTATATATATTTTGTGTGTTTGACCTTCGAGAGTCATGGTTTTGTAATATGTGAGTTGTTACTCTTCCACCTGGGGATGGCATGTGGCCTCTGGGTGCCGATACTAATGGGTACGGCCACGGAAGTGGACTTGGGTGCGTGTGTTGATGTTCTTCCACCTGGGGACGGTTCGACGGGACCTCTGGGGACCGATACTAATGGGTACGGCCGCGGAAGTGGTTTCCCACCTGGGGACGGTCCGACGGGGCCTCTGGGGGCCGATACTAATGGGTACGGCCACGGGTTACCAAGTGTGATTTCTGTGATATTGATGTTGATGTTTTGATAACTATTGTGATATGTTCCAGAGTATCACAATGCTTTATGCTCGGGGTCGAGATACATTATATATCGAGTCTTGGTGTTTGGATAGAATGGCATAGAAATAATGTGTTATGTGTAATGTGCCCTTGTAAGTGAATTGAAGTGGATGATTGGGTCGTGGACCTTGTGTTTTGTGACCATAATGGTTGGGTCGTGGACCCCACATTTTGTTAACGGATTTGCATTTTGGAAAATGAACTTTGGGGTTGTGACCCTAAATGACTTTCGAGGAATTAAGAACTTTTCAACTTATAATGTTTTCAAACTCCTGAGATTTGGAAATGTTTTCAAAGTACTTACTTGCTTCGTTTCTACTTTCAAGACTTGAACTATTTTTAACTAAATATATCTCGGGAAGTCTTTCGTTGTATTCTCGGAATGTGTTGTGTATGGCTCGTATTTGCACTTTATACTTGCACTAGCGAAACAGTGGAGTTTTGCTAACCCCGAGTACCTGGGGTGGATATCTCAGATTGTGTCCGGTACATGCAGTTTTCGGGAGCAAGACACGTAATCGGACGAGGATGATGAAAGACGAATGATACTAATCACACGAAGGCCGCTTTTGGGTTCGATTAGTGAGTCCATTGTATTGTCTTTTCCGCTGTCTTATTGTTCATTGTTGCGAGTATTTTACCCTTACATGGGTATGAGTCTGGATGAGTTTATGTATTTTGATTTGTAAGTCAGTGACGACAGACCAAATCGGTCTATTGGTTCGTTATTTTGATTCGTCGGTATGTAATGTAATGTGTTGTTTTGATGTCTAGCCTGGTGGATCCTCACGGAGAGGGTCTGCGGCGTGTAATATTCCCGGTTCGATCTGGGGGTGTTACAAATTAAATACATCGATTACCTTAGAACGGTCAATCGATACACAATGATACATCGGATGGGAATTATCTTCGATAATCCCAATTAAATACATCGATTACCTTAGAACGGTCAATCGACACACAATGATACATCGGATGGGAATTATCTTCGATAATCCCAATTAAATACATCGATTACCTTAGAACGGTCAATCGATACACAATGATACAACGGATGGGAATTATCTTCGATAATCCCAATTAAATACATCGATTACCTTAGAATGGTCAATCGATACACAATGATACAATGGATGGAAATTATCTTCGATAATCCCAATTAAATACATCGATTACCTTAGAATGGTCAATCGATACACAATGATACGGTAGAGTGGATGTCCCGGCTTCTTAACTAACCACCGAAACAGATATAATAAACGAATATATCAAACGCCTTTAGTCGGCCCATGCAACATCATATTGACAGTTCCAATTCAATAATAACGATTCAACGATGCCTCAGAACGACATTCACATCAACAATAATAATAGATACATCGCTGCCGCGAACCGGCTATCGACAACAAGAATCTCAATGCCTTAAACCGGCCGTTAACGAATAACAATCACAACTGGCATAATCACCAAAGGGTATTGTATCAAACAATCCCCAAATATCAATAAATCACGAAGAGACTATGTCTCGAAATGATACAACACATTCATACACATATATGATAACATTAATCTCATTGACCAGTACAAGTATAAAACTTGCCTCAAACCGAAGGCGAACAAGTCCTTCCACGATCAACGTCCTGGCACGAAACGACGAACGACGCCCCCCGACGATCACAAACACTCGAACAACCTTGAATGAAAACGATTCATTTAAAAACACAAAATCAATAGAAAATAACGACAAGGACAAAGTCCGATTCAAACACGAATCAATCACACCGCACGAACGAATATCATAGTTCTCAACTATGAATTCTAACGTCCTCCAACACCTCGATGATCAATTAACATGATCATTACGTTCTTAACACTTGTGAAATCCATTCAACAAGATTCACTTAAGAACAATCATCAAAACAATCATCTCAAGATGATAATATCACCAATATCATCAAATTGATCCTCCTACAATTATAATATTATCACTATTATCATTATCACCCCAAGAACATCACCAACAACAATAATCATCTCAAGACTATGTTAATCATATAACAATCTTAACATAATCTTTCCTAGACATGATTAAAACCTCCAAACAATCTAAAACATCAAGAACATAATCATACTCAAGCTATACCAACATGTTCTTCATCAAAAGTTCATCCAAACTATGAAGAATCATGATATACTCCATTAATCAAACAATACCCGAAGAAAACAACAACAGCAACTCGAAAATCACTTGAAGAACAAGAGATTGAGGGAACTTACCAAAGAAGAACAAGAAGAAGCCTCCAAACACCAAAGGAGCACCAACAAGCTTCCAACTTCAAGCTTCAATCCAAGCTAGGATGATCAAGATCGAGTTGGAAGAGGCTAAACATCAATAACATGTCCAAACGGACGATTCTAGGGAGAGAAAATGTGTTTTGGTTCGTGAGGAAATGAAAGACGAAACCAAAATAAATAGACTGACCAATTCATTACGTACGTTATACACTAAGGTTAACGTACGTAAGAGGCATTACGTACGCTATGCTAAGACATTAACGTACGTAATGAAAAATCCAGAACTAACTGGACTAAAATATGAAGGCCTTAACGTACGTAAACAAGAACTTATTACGTACGTTAACAAGACCTACATTCCGTACGTAGAGCTCACCTCTTAACATACGTAAGGGTCCGTTGACTGCAATAGTGAGATCCGATCGGAAGATGCTCGGGACCCACCGGCCGAAAGTGACTACGAGAAAGGTTCCTGCCACCTACCAAGCATTACGTACGTAACCTTACAGGCATAACGTACGTAATACTCAGCCCATAACGTACGTAAGTCTACCCATGTAGCGTACGTTAAGGCTAGTGTACTTAGCCAAAAATCCAAATTCTCCAACCAACATTCAAATGACGAAACTAACCCGACGACAAGTATAATATTTCGATCCCGAAATATTCCAATACAATATACATTGTATCAGTCCAAAACAACAACACTTGTACAATTCCAAATGAATATGTACAACTCAACAGTAACACGAAAAAAAAATTATCCCCGGATATTACATAGTTGATCGATTATCTAAATCGTGCTCTCGAAGAAGCAGTTGATAAATATAAATCCTACTCTGGAGAAGTAATTGATCGATTATCTAAATCCTGCTCTCGAAGAAGCAGTTGATAAATATAAATCCTACTCTGGAGAAGTAGTTGATCGATTATCCAAATCCTGCTCTTGAAGAAGCAGTTGAAAGAAATAAATCATACTTTGAAGAAGTAGTTGATCGATGATTCAAATCCTACTCTGAAGAAGAAGCAGTTGATAGAAATAATAAGATGGAGTAAATTGAGCAAGTGATACCAGAAGTTATAATCGATCAAATTAAAGAAAATTCCATACAAATACACCGCATGGTGGGATCATCTGACAAATGATATGAAAAAATATCACCGGAAAATAATTGCTCAATTAATCTCATGTTGATTATATCACATGGTGGGATCATTGAAATCGTATCAATATCACAATAGAGAAGCATATATTATTCGTGAGAATAATGTATTTTCATAGAGGCAAAAAGATGATCTTATTATTGCTGGAAAAAGCACAAAACAGTCGAAGTGGAAAATATTGAAACTAGCCAAAAAGGTAATAAACACTCAACAATATGCGAAAAGGAAAATATATATGAAACCCATAAAGGGGTACGTCTCGAGAGTATAAAACTCCGTAACTCTGCCACCCCCTGGCATTAGGGTTCATAATGAAAGATCTAAATGATCTAAACTTCTTTTTCGTTTGGCGTCAATAAGTCTGTGGCTGATGAGCTTTGACTTCCAAATTCTTAACTGTAATATATGCTTGAAACTTTATAAGTAGATCAGCAACTGTCAGCACATATAAGAATATCTCTTGATGGCTGAGAGATAAATTTGTGATCTACACCTTGATCCAGAAGGACAAGCAAATCGTTGAAGAAATTATTAATATTCACAAACCTATAGGTTTGGTATGGAAGTCCCGCTCAGCCCATGACGTGATATTGAATATCTCATTGAGTGTGTCATAGCCACTTGAAAGAACAATAAAGGCATCGCTATTATTCACCATATAAACATATGGTGTGGGAAAGTGTAAGGCACTTGTTACTCTTATTTTCCCATTTTGTGGAGCCTCTAAAAGGCAACCCAAAAAATCTATGATTACTCACACCATACAATATATCGATTTTGTGTTTTCCTAATTCTTTTACGAACTGATACGACATATCTATGTGCTGGATATGACTTATCAGTTTAGATCCACCTAAAATACATATAGTTTTAATGAGATATGTACGAGGATACTAAGAACTCCATCTCTCTACACTATATTTTCAAAGTACTTTTATGAGATATACAATTTCTGATTTGTGGATCCCAAATTTAAAGAACAAACTTCTTACTAGAAGACAAATGACTGCTTTTACTATTTTCTTTTTGACAAGATTGCAGAAGAAAGCGAAAGATATGATATGATATTTTTCAATGAAAATGACATTATCTATCAGCAGCTGAGAGATTTAAATATTGGAGAACAATATTCATCAACTGGATCTTTCAAAACTAATTTTTCATGACTATAGTGTTCCTGTTCATCCTTAAATTGTGTCCACAAAGCCAATAGTTCACGATGAACGTATCCACTAGGATGTGTATCAAGAATATGTTGGATATCGTGATCCATAGATTCCTTACTCAATCCATCCTTGATAAATGCGATTTTGTCTTCTCGATTTTTGGATACAAACCCACCAATTTGCACTGTGTGTCACATGTCCACCGAGCATATTTATAACATCCACCTAATCTTTTGTACCTGACATGTACTTAAATGAATTTGAAAATTCGCCAGATAATCGAACTTGTGCTTCGATCAACCATCGAATATCTTTCGAGTCGAGCTCGATAAACTCTTTTTATGATATTCACGGGTAATATTTGTGAGGACTAGAAAGCATTGAATCCATTATGATAATCAAACCCTCGATATGGGTGATTGTGAATACAATGCTAATCTATTTATAGATTGAAATTACGCGTATGAGATTTGACTCCGCGTTTCAATAGTTCATATCCCAAAGCGTATGAACTACAGTTCTATATTTGAATAATAAACATAATATGACATGTGGGAGCGGCGACTCCATGTTGATAATGATGTGCAATAATGGCACCGAAATATGATGTGATATGTCGGTAAAATATCTATATGTTGATATTGACACATCATGTCTTCAAATATTTGTTCTCGATTAATATCACTACTAGCCAATATTGGGAATGAATTCCTAAATTTGGAATATATTAAGGGGGGTATGGGCCCACTTCCTCTATATGTGAACTACTAGATATTATGGATCCACTAGATAGTCACATGTGTATATGACTCGTAATCGGAAATTTACGAGATGATTTGCTCATAGTTGGAGCATATATTCCATATCAGATTAAGCTAGTAATATATCCCAAATAAACTTGAATAGATCCCAGAAAGGATCAGGATATGCGCATACAAGTGGGATATTAATTGGCATACTATTCGAAGTCCTCCTGCCAATATCGAGAACATAATATACAAACCCCATGACTGAAGATGAATACTGAGGTACTGGCATATGAGTTTGGTGCTCAAGAAATCTCTTAGCATGAGGGGGAGTATTAGTAGTTGGAAATATGTGAAATGCATCACATTATATCCTCACAACTATATAAACTTGAAGTTCAAAGATGCATGATAAATTATTAATCTTTGGTACCAACTACAACTACTTTGATAAACACATAATAATTTCTCGAATATAAATCAAAGTAAATGATAAAAGGAGGCATATACTTTTGAAGTATATTGACATAACTATAAAATAATGAGATATCTCGGCAAGTTATGTTGCTACAGGAAATAAATGTTGAAATTGTCGACACAATATAGCGCTATAAATGAGATGAGGATATTGAAATCCATGGTTGTGGAATATGGATATTTGAAATGAGGATATTGAAATCCATCGAAATTGAAATATATGCCCTTATAATAAAATGAATCATATGGGTTTACTGAAAGTAACTCCTGAAGAGCTTTTAAACATATTATCACTGTGCATGCAGTCACTCAAAATAAGGTGTTGTGAAAGAGAATTGTATGTTGTACTCTTTTCCTTGACTGAGGTTTTATCCCACTGGGTTTTCCTAGCAAGGTTTTTAACGAGACAGCTTAATCACAACTAATATGGAATCTCCAAAGAGATTTGAAACGTACTGCAAAGAATATGAGTGCGGGATTACAAATTGCACTGAATACGATACTCGGAGGATTATTGAAATGCCTGGGGCATATTTATAAAATATGTGTTGCACTCTTTTTCCCTTGACTGAGGTTTTGTCCCATTGGGTTTTCCTAGCAAGGTTTTCAATGAGGCAACACGAATGACGTATTAGTATGAATAATGTACTCTTTTTCCTTCGTTGGGATTTTTCCCATTGGGTTTTTTCTAATAAGGTTTTAACGAGGCATGTTCATAGCATAATGAGGAAAATTATAAAGATCAAGATTATTCCTCAAAGATTTAAAAACATAAGGGGCAGTTGTACTCTTTTTTCTTCGATCAAGTTTTTTTTCCCACTGGGTTTTCTTGACAAGGTTTTAATGAGGCAACACGTGGATACCCCAACAACGAATAATATACATGACAGATTCACTCAGTTTTGTCCCATGCGGTTTTACTGAGACTGCACAAGAATACTCATACCAGAACTACCAATATAAGGGGGAGCAAATTTACGAGATTACAGATTGCTGAAGTTTTATCTAACAGAGGTTTCCTACCAACGTTATGATGCAACGTGATATGATTGTCACACGCTTCGATACAAAAAGTTTGAGAGTTTTTCTCCCATTGGGTTTTTCTTCAAACTAGTTCGGCAGATATTTATGTAAATAGTCATTCAAGGGGGAGTGTTAAGAATTGTTGAAGTATATCACTTCTCGTAATGCGTAACAAGATAATGTATTATAATATGTGAATGACTATTACGCCCCTGGATGTAATTATGTAATTACGATTGTGCCATCTGAAGTTTTCCTATAAATAGGACTTCAGTTATTAATGAAAAATAGACCTGAGAATCATTCTCTCTATTCTCTCTTTAAATCTTCTCTATATTATTTCAGTTTTATAACAGATTCTTATTTGTTTCATATTTTTGATATATCACTCCGTTGAGTTTTAGAAAAATGATAAAATATTTTGCACATATTTTAGAATGAGGTTTTAGGTTTTCAGTATATACTTTATATGTTTCTTTAAATTGCAACAATTTTATTTTCATACGTGCCAATATAGGATTTTGACCATCGATATCTTTAACTATATATTAGTAAAGTATAAAAAATTGATATTCAAAATATATATTTAGACTAATCTAACAATATCTTATCTTATATATATAAATATTCAGTCTAATCATTAATTGTGGAGACTTAATGACTTTAATTTTTATCTATAAAATTATAAAATAAATTGAAACACCAACTATTCATTTTCATGCCATAAAGTTGAGTCTTAATGATTTATATATCAAAATTAAATATTTTTGTATAGATAAAAAATAAATGACTTAGAGATGCAAAGTAACCTTTGCTGATATGGTAACAAAAGGACGTGAAAATTCCATTCTAAACGGCTTTGAATTGTCTACTTAATATGGAGCGTTTAATTAGAGTAAGGGTTATTGCATTGTCTCTTTAAAGAATCGCTTCACCTTCCATCAGTTACAATACAACTTACAAACAAACCATAGAATGCCATTATATAAGGAGCTTCAATTGCAATAGTTAAGATATCTGCTATGTGATTTCTATATTCTCACGTGTTTTTTTCTTTCAATTGTAATAACTTTATTGATATTGCTTAAACATTTAACGTGTTTCTTTTCTTCTACAGTTATGAAGTATTTTGGAGAAAACAATGGCACTTTTAAACATAAGGTCCCATCTTCTCTTAATCGTAAGTCTCAAAGGTAGAGTATATGTGTGATCATTTGTTTTTTAGTGAACATGTATGCAGATTCCGAGAGAAATTGATTATGGTGTGTAATGTTTTTTACATCGTGCGTGTTAAATGCAATGAACTAAAAGGTTGATTTTGTATATAGTTTTACTTAATCATGCATAGTAAATAGGTTAAATTCTACTACTTGAAATCAACCTCCTCCTGTTGTATCTAAAGATTCCATGTTGATGCATGCCAAATAAGATATACGATTGTTTGATATAGTAATAACTACTTTGTCAACTTCTATATAACATAACAAACTCGCTTCTATATGTCATCGTACGGCTTATGTGCGTTTGCATATCTTATCTTTTGCTGGCGTTATTTATATATAAAATCATCATGGTTTAGTGTGCAAAAGACAATTATATTATGACAGCGCAAGCAAGCCTCATATATATATATAATGAATCACTTATGTACATAAAACTCAATACACCATTAGCTAATTCTATGATTTTTTCAAAAGGTTATGAAGGTGAATTTCTAGGTGGTAGATTTATATTTATATTATATAAATTCTATACATGTAGACTTTTTGATTCTTATGGACTACTTTATAAAGCAGACACATCTCAGGCTACTCTTAAAACATGACAAGACTCGGGCTATGGTTGAAACATAACAAGAATCAAGTACACAAGAAGCCTTAGCCAAACCCGTTTAGACTAATTTGTTTCAAATCCTTTATTCAATAACTTATATAAAGCCTTTTTTTATAGAAGTTGACGATATTTTATTGTCTTAACTATTTGCTAAAAGAATTATGAAGCAGATTTTATTCAAATACACACTTTTATATTCACTTTTAAAACTTTACGCTTAACATTACGTAACAAAAAGAGTTACACAATACTTGTGCACGTACATGCTTTGCGAATAAAGCCTGTAAAACCACATATACCTGTCAAAACCATTTCTACATAAACTGATAAAATTGCACGATTAGATTTATATTTCAACGATTTACGCTGAACATTACATGCTTTGCGAATACACAATTAGATTTATACTTTAACGATTTACGCTGAACATTACATACGGAATAATTTTATACAAACTGTGTGCATCGCACGAGTCTAAACGCCTCGTATACTAAAAGATTGAGTCTTCTTCATTAATGTTAAATCTTAAAGGTGATCAACTTGATTTGAATCATAAATATCATTACCACATTTTTTTTGCCTCGTTGATTTCCTGCCAACTTATTGTTGGGATTCGGTGCCTAAATCGAAGGCCCAGCGAAAGCGGTAAAACAAAAATTAATTCGATCCGAATCTCTACGAGGATCGATCAAGCTACGTATATACGAATATTTAAATGAACATAATCATATTCTTGTAGCCCGTTGATTAAAATGGTGTTCTTCTCTTGAGCGATTCCCCACGCTTTAAATTGCTTTCCACGAATCTAATCCGCTCCAAGCTCTTGAATGATCCTACGCCGAAAGTACCGCGTCTCTACTTGCCACGCGCCGGAGAAACGACCGGAACGACTAAACCTCGTTATCCTCCAAGGATACGGCTAGAACAAGGTTATATGAACTTGCTAATCAAGATATAACACTCTAAGTGTTCAATCTATATCTCTCAATTTATGTCTTGAATTTTCTCCAAGAAAAACAATAAGAAATGAAGAAGAATAAGAAGACCTTGAGAAAGTGTTTCTCTCTCTCTCTTTACTCTTGCTCACGATGAAACACTAAAATGAAGTGCGTGTGAGTAAGTCTTCTCCTCATTCTTTATACACAAACAATCCACATGAAGACAATTCATTACACATGAGCGATTCCCCTACAAAAGTCATTGTCTTCCATTATAAAATGGAAACAAAGACTAAGTGAAAGGTAGATGGAAGGGGGGCGGCCATCATGAAGAAATCGGACGACACTTATTACGGATCAACATTAACTTCCACTTATTGTCATCACGGCAAGGCGTTTAAAACAATGTATGCTATCTGCTTAGAACTACGGATTTAGTCACGCGTCAGAATGGCGACACTAATTACATATTAGCATTGACTTCCACATATTGCCATCGGATCAAGGCGTGTAAACATGTTAGCCTTAGCTTGCAGATTATATTTGGTCTTTGGCTTCTCTTAGTTGCATAGTTTAGAGACCAAAACATAAATTAATTACTTATTTATGGGCAATGAACCGTTCATGCTTGAGAAAATCATGGACCATTACTCTTCTTTAGATGGATATAATAAATATCAAGTTCAAAGGCTTATTTTAGATAACTTTGTCTTTTAATGATAAAGATAGAGAATGTTTGTTAACATATGTGCAGTACGATCAATTAGCGATTAACACTTTGCTATGATGATCCATATATATCGATACCTGCCTAGATAAGGAAGTGAAAATCATTAGCAATCGCTTGCTATAAAACAAAAACAAATAAATCCATCTATTTTATGACAAATAAAAACAAGTCGGATTCGAGCCCAAATGTGGTAGCGTTTATAATTACTAATCGTTGTTTACAAGTATGTGAAAAAAATAAAAGTGTATCTTAAATTTATAAAGTAAATGATTACCATTTTTTTAGTTGGTTAGTAAAAAAAATAAAAACAATAAGTTATTATTGTTTGAACATTTAACATCATGTGTATCCTAATGGTTTGATACAATGTTTATAGCTAATATGATTATGTAAATTTGATAAATTGTCATGAAAATAAGACATGTGTATCGCACGAGCCATCTAAAGATTAAATTCTAAGACTTAAATGTTGAGTCTTAATGACTTCAATTGTAAGTATTTATGATTTGATCTCTAATTTTATACAATTCACTTAAAAAATGATAGACCTATCATATTCCACATAAGAGATTTACAAACAAGGTTAATAACTTAATATCACTACTGTAACACCCCCGATATATTCGGGAATATTACAGCACCGTAAATCCTTTACATAAGGATTTACAAGGCTGAAGAATTGAACAAGTATTAAAAGGGTACTAACAAATGGAAATAACGGAATTACGGTACAACAGTTCTGACCCAATACAGAAATAGTACAATTGTTCAACAGAACCCAATAATACATCACCAAATTCAAATCATCACAAATGACTTCGTACTCGAGTACTTATTGAAATAACGAATAAACAACAGATAAATAAACCCGGTCAGGACATCACTCTGCACCCTCGTCGTCATACAGTTCCAGTGGTTGTTTCCCCGCTCTCCTGGATCCTGAACACAAACAAAATGTTCACCCCCGAAGGGGTTAGCACAACGATGCTAGTACAAGTACCACAACATATTATTCATATCTCACGAAGAATAATAATAACGTAAAAGACAAAATACCAACGAGTCTTATCCTACGAGAAACTCAATCATAACATTCACAACTGATAATCACAACATGATATCATAACATACTCATGGTAATTCCATCGATCCAGCGTTCACTGCCTAGAACCCACGATGATCCCGTCAGACCAACCCGTGGTGGAAAAACCCGTCCGATGATCCAGCGCACGCTAGCATAGATCCCCCGATGATCCCGTCGGACCAACACGAGGTGGACATACAATAACGACATACATGCACGACAATATGTATAACAACAATACATAAAACAATTAAGGTACTTGCCTCGATTTGAAGACAATAACAACACTTCCACGAAAATGAACGCTCGAAGATCGTCCTCCTCAATCAATCACGTAACGAGACCAAACCTTAACAAAAGAAGTGATATAGGATTTATCTCACATCGTACGAATGTTTAACAATTCGATTTACGGTCAAAAGTTTATAAAATGCAATCTGCCCGAACAGCTTAGCGCACGCTAAGTACTATGTGTAGCGTGCGTTAAATTTGTCCGATAGCGCACGCAAACAACAAAGACTAGCGTACGCTAACTATTCATGGTCGGTACTTCACTGACCAGCCAACTGACTCGTCTGATGGTCTAGCATACGTTACGTACCAAACGTAGCGCACGCTAACTCGAGCTCGATAGCGCACGTTAAACTTCATAGCATAGCGTGCGCTATCTATGCATGGCAGTTTACTGCTGAGCAGTAAACTGTTCTTGCCATGATCGAAACAATGAAATCTTGAGTGATAATTCATGTTACTTCCATGAATACCATGTATATACGATTCTGAATGATCTTATGGATAACAACAACTTCGGATTCAAGGATATGCATACCATATAAACCATATTCCATTTTGACTTCAAATCTTCATACGACAATACGAAAAGCTTAACGGTTGATATCAACACCTTATATCAATCAATATTATCATGCTGAAGTTGTTAAACGTTCCATCTATACTAGATAAATCTTTCCATGATCAATCCTTTAGATTTATCCAACAATAATAATTTGTTAAAGTCAAGTCCATGATTATTATGAAGTCATCTACTAGATTCGAATTACCAATGATAGAAGCTTCTCTTTACATATTCAGTGTAATAAGATTCGAATCATGATGATTATAATCAAGGTACTTAAGGCTTATTCATCTCAATATTCCAAACATGATATACTTGGATAATTCATCTATGAAAATCCATATCTTGTTAACATGATCATCCAAATCATTAGAATCCAACTCTAAGTCCTGAGATAGATTAAACATACCTTAATATGATGAAAAACACTGAACCGTAAGGTAGAATCCAACTCCGGTTGGTTGTATGCCACTCCAAGGTGTTATTCCTCTTCAATGATCATTCCCAAATGATAACCAATATGTAAACACCAACAAGATGTGATCTAAGTGTATAGAAGTATTACTACAGCTCTCTGAACTCTCAAGGATGAAGAAAGGGCGAAAGAAATGAAAGCCAAAACGGTTGTTGTCCCATTTATAATATTCTGCATTATTGACAAGTTAGCGCACGCTACTAAGCATTCCTTAGCGTGCGCTAATAATGGTTGACTTCAGGATTGTCCGGGTGCGTCCGCGGGAATCTTATCCGGACCCATGTCCCGACTGGCGCATGTGCTAGCCGTCCCGCTCAATAATTGAGTTCTTAGCGCACGCAACTCCTATCTTCATAGCGTACATTAATAATGGCCCGATAACGCGCGTTAAGATACATTCTTAGCGTGCGCTATCACGAGGTTGCTTGAGCAATTTTGCAAGTTTCTATACTTATGTACAATGATATCAATGCACGAAATATCATACTCCAATAATCAAAATCACCAATCCGAATAATACAGGGTTTGAATGCAGATGAAATACACCATAATAAATCCGGATATTACATACTCTCCTACTAAAAAGGAGTTTCGTCCCGAAACTCAAGATGAAAATAACTCGGGATATCTAGACTTCATATCAGCTTCCGTTTCCCAGGTGGCTTCTTCCATTCCGTGACGTGACCACTGAACTTTGACCAAAACGATTGGTTTGTTCCTCAGTTGCTTAACTCGACTCTCGAGTATCTTGACTGGTCTTTCTTCAAACGTCCCATCCTGCTCGACTTCGATCTCGCCGAAATCAATGATATGACTGGAATCTGGTACATACCTCCGTAACTGGGATACGTGGAACACGTTATGAACATGGCACAATGACGGCGGCAATGCCAATCTGTATGCCAACTCCCCAACTCTCTCGAGGATCTCAAATGGTCCGATATATCTCGGACTCAGCTTTCCTTTCCTTCCGAAACGAAAGATTCTCCGAGTAGGAGAAACCTTCAAAAGTACATGGTCTCCAGTATTGAACTCCAATGGGTGACGACGTATGTCCGCATAGGATTTCTGGCGACTCTGGGCGGTCAACAACCTTTCACGAATCAAGGCTATCTTCTCTCGAGTCTGCACGATCAACTCTGGTTCTGTTCCGATCAAGTCTGACGAATCGTCCCAGCATAGGGGCGATCTGCATCTCCTTCCGTATAATGCCTCAAACGGTGCCATCTTAATGGAAGCATGCCAACTATTGTTGTAGGTAAATTCAATCAACGGTAGGTGAACTTCCCAATCGATTGACCAATCTAAGGCACAGGCCCTTAGCATGTCTTCCACCGTTTGAATAGTCCTCTCAGATTGTCCGTCAGTCTGCGGGTGATAAGCTGTACTGAAGTTCAATTCGGTCCCCAAGGCCTTATGAACTGCTTTCCAAAAGTGAGACACAAAACGGCCGTCTCGATCAGAAACAATGGTCTTCGGCGTACCATGCAATCGAACTATCTCTGAAATAAATACTCGTGCCAACCTCTCTGGTCCCCACGTATCCTTAATGCCTAGAAAATGAGCCGATTTGGTTAAACGATCAACTATTACCCAAATCATGTTCATTCCTGTCCTAGTTTTCGGCATATTAGTGATAAAGTCCATCGTTATGTCCTCCCACTTCCATTCAGGAATCGGGAGCGGCTTAAACATTCCAGCAGGCCGTTGATGCTCGATCTTAACCTGCTGACAAGTCAAGCATTTCGAAACATAGTCCGCTACGTCTTTCTTCATGTTGCCCCACCAGAAATTCTGCTTCAAGTCCTTATACATTTCTTGGTGCCGGGTGGATAGAATAGGGCGAACTATGAGCTTCCTTCATAATCGTCTGTTTGAACATCAACATCGAACGCAGAGTCGTTTATAAAATCTCAACACTCCATCGTCATGAATTATGAATCCGGGGGCCTTTCCTTTGATCACTTCATCATGTAACCGAATCATCAGAGGATCATCTGCCTGTCTAGATTTGATTTCTTCGGTTAAAGATGAAGTTATCTCCATCACGCACAGTTGTCCTTGGACTCTTTGCAACCATACTTCAATCCCTTCACGAATCATCTCTCGTTGAAGGCTAAGTTGGGATGTCAGCGTCTCCAGATCCGAATAGAGACAGGCTTGCGGCTAAGTGCATCACCACTACGTTCGCTTTGCTGGATGATATAAAATCTCCAAGTCATAGTCCTTAATCAGTTCTAACCATCTTCTTTGCCGCATGTTCAACTCTTTTCGATCGAATATGTACTTGAGACTCTTATGATCCGTAAAGATCCGGTGAGTCCGTCTGAGATAATGCCTCCAGATCTTCAAAGCAAAAACTACTGCCGCTAGCTCCAAATCATGTGTCGGGTAATTCACTTCATAAGGTTTCACTGTCGTGACGCATAAGCGATCACCTTATCATTCTCGCATCAATACGCACCCAAGTCCTTGGTTCAAGCATCACCGTAAACTATGAATCCTCCAGTTCCCTGTGGAAGTGAGAGAATCGGTGCCGTCGTCAATCTCTTCTTCAATTCATCAAAGCTAATCGACACAACTCATTCCACTCAAACTTTTGAGTTTTCTGCAGAGTCGAGTAAGTGGGCGGGAGATTTTAGAAAACCCTTCCACGAATCGACGATAGTATCCAGCAAGTCCCAAGAAGCTTGGACCTCTTTCACGTTCTTTGGAGGCTTCCAATCCAATATTGCTTCGATCTTCGAGGATCTACTCGGACTCCTTGGTGACACTACATGACCGAGGAACATTACTTCCTTTAGCTTGAATTCACACTTAGAAAGTTTGGCGTACAATTGTTCGTTTCTCAAAAGTTCCAATACAATCCGCAAATGCTGCGCATGTTCTTCCGGACTCTTAGAATACACCAAAATGTCATCAATAAACACGACCACAAATTTATCCAAAAATTCAATGAACACACGGTTCATCAATTGCATAAATACAGCAGGTGCGTTAGTGAGACCAAACGGCATCACTACAAACTCATAATGCCCGTAGCGAGTTCTGAACGCTGATTTCGGAATATCAGATTCCTTAATCCTCAGTTGATGATATCCTGATCTCAGATTGATCTTAGAGAATACTGTTGCCCCTTGCAGCTGGTCAAACAGATCATCAATCCATGGTAACGGATATTTATTCTTAATCGTCATCTTGTTCAGCTCTCGATAGTCAATACACAGTCGGAGCGATCCATCCTTCTTTCGGACGAAATGAACTGGCGCTCCCCAGGGTGAAACGCTTGGCTGAATATATCCCTTGTCCAGTAACTCTTCGAGCTGCTTCTTCAGTTCGTACATCTCAGTAGGTGCCATACGATACGGCGCCTTAGAAATTGGTGTAGCTCCGGGTTCCAGCTCAATGGTAAATTCCACATCTCTTCGTGGAGGTAGTCCAGGTAACTCGTCAGGAAACACATCTGGAAATTCGTTCACAACAGGAATGGATGAAAGTTCCACAATTTCATCTTCTTTCTTCATTGCGTAACACCAGTACCCGGTACAGCCCTGTTTCAACAATTTGACAACTTTCATCGCCTTGATCAATTTTCCTGAGCTTCCCGGTTTCCATCCCTCAAACAGAATCTCGGAACCATCGTCAGCGATCAGCGAGATATTCCTCCTTCGGTAGTTCACAATTGCTCCATATCGATCAAGCCAATCGTCTCCGAGTATCAGGTCGTCTCCTTGCATTTCTATTACGATCAGATTTGAGAGCCACTCTGCCTCCAAATGATATAGGAAAATTTCTAGTTTCTAAATTTCCGATAATCCTCTCTCCACTCGGTAAACCAACAACATAAGGTTCACAAGTATGAAAACCGGAAATATTCAAACGATTTACACAAGACAAAGATATGAAAGAATGCGTAGCTCCTGTATCGAATAAAACGCTAACTGGCTGGGAAAGGATCTGGGCCAGTGCACGATGCGGCAATGACATCTTGATCGTCTGTCCTCCTCATCTCGTACAGATGTGGGGGAGCAGATCCGGCACTCGATGTCCCCTTTCGGTCCCATTGTCCTCTGCCTCGCCCGCGGCCAAAATTCTGAGGCATCTGAACACTTTGCTGCGTCTGTGGAATACTGGCCTCCTTCTGGACTGGCTGTGGTGTACGGGCTCTAAAAGACTTTGCAGCCTCTTCACAAAACACCGCCCGATGTCCCTCTCGTCCACAATCAAAACAAGTCACGGCAGGAAGGGGGCAATTCCGTCGATAGTGCCCCGTCTGGGCGCAGTTAAAGCATTTCCTGGTAACATCAGTAATAGTTGATGTCGCTCCGAAGTTCTTTCCGCTCCTAGCTGGGTGCGGAGGTTTCTTGAAAGAGTGAAAGGATGACTGGGCCTTACGGGCCCCACTGTTCTTGTGCTCTGTAAAAGTACCAGAGACTTTCTGTTTCTTAGTTTCCGCAAATTTCTCCATGGCTGCTTCCTTGATCTCATATGCCAACGCCTTATCTGGTATTGGCGGAGTGTGGTACATTCGAATCCGGATATGTACCTCACGAACTTGGTTTCATCCTCATATCGAAATGGATCATCATTTACGCATGCATTACGACCGGATGTCGAACAAATGCATTTCTTGGTTAAACGTCTTGATCGCCTGGGATACTGGCACATCAGAAGGCTGAGCGGAGAAAAACTCCCGAACTTTGGCCTCCCTCACAGGACGAGGGCAATACTGAGCTTTCATCATCAATCTAAACTCTGTCCAATCGGCATCATGGTCTACAGGCCGGATGGCTTCCCACCATTCGGACGCTTCCCTATCGAAAATATTGAGCGATAGAGGCTCTCCGGTCATCTGGGCGATTGATTAGGCAAAGATTTTCTCCAGTTCTTTCAACCAATGATCCCGGTGGGAGTCTCATAAATACCGTCGAATTTGGGTGGTTGCATCTTTGCCACCTCTTGCGACCACCGGTCACCTCGATTTCCCATGTCCGGGATCCCTTGCTGTCTCTCTCCCTGCCGTAGTCCCACCGCCACTTGCATTCGGTCCACGACACAGGGCGAACCGAGTCATCTGGTTCACCACTTGACGAAGGATCTCTGCACAGGATCAGTTCGTTATTAATAGATTGTTGCGGCTACTTTGAGCTATGGCGCTTTGGTTAGAAGGCGATGCCTCCCTTTCGGCATTTCTCCGTCCGCGTCCACGACCGCGACCACGTCCACGTCCGCCTCTCAACATACTGTAAGCATATATACTCAATATACAGGAAACAATATCGTTCTAATATTCGAGTTTAAAGAGACACAACATGTAAAGAACAAGATAGAGTTTAGGAACTTACAACCACTGTTCGCATGAAGACGTAGGCAGTGCAGTGATGTCATTCACGACCGGTTACCTCAAAAGACATAAATGACCCCTATTTTAACATATTCTGTAACACCCCGATATATTCTGTAACACCCCCGATATATTCGGGAATATTACAGCACCGTAAATCCTTTACATAAGGATTTACAAGGCTGAAGAATTGAACAAGTATTAAAAGGGTACTAACAAATGGAAATAACGGAATTACGGTACAACAGTTCTGACCCAATACAGAAATAGTACAATTGTTCAACAGAACCCAATAATACATCACCAAATTCAAATCATCACAAATGACTTCGTACTCGAGTACTTATTGAAATAACGAATAAACAACAGATAAATAAACCCGGCCAGACATCACTCGCACCCTCGTCGTCATACGGTTCCGGTGGTTGTTTCCGCTCTCCGGATCCCGAACACAAACAAAATGTTCACCCCAAGGGGTTAGCACAACGATGCTAGTACAAGTACCACAACATATTATTCATATCTCACGAAGAATAATAATAACGTAAAAGACAAAATACCAACGAGTCTTCTCCTACGAGAAACTCAATCATAACATTCACAACTGATAATCACAACATGATATCATAACATACTCATGGTAATTCCATCGATCCAAAGATTCATCGCCTAGAACCCACGATGATCCCGTCAGACCAACCCGTGGTGGAAAAACCCGTCCGATGATCCAACGCACGCTAGCATAGATCCCCCGATGATCCCGTCGGACCAACACGAGGTGGACATACAATAACGACATACATGCACGACAATATGTATAACAACAATACATAAAACAATTAAGGTACTTGCCTCGATTTGAAGACAATAACAACACCTCCACGAAAATGAACGCTCGAAGATCGTCCTCCTCAATCAATCACGTAACGAGACCAAACCTTAACAAAAGAAGTGATATAGGATTTATCACACATCGTACGAATATTTAACAATTCGATTTACGGTCAAAAGTTCATAAAATGCAATCTGCCCGAACAGCTTAGCGCACGCTAAGTACTCTGTGTAGCGTGCGTTAAGTCTGTCCGATAGCGCACGCAAACAACAAAGACTAGTGTACGCTAACTATGCATGGTCGGTACTTCACTGACCAGCCAACTGACTCGTCTGATGGTCTAGCGTACGTTACGTACCAAACGTAGCGCACGCTAACTCGAGCTCGATAGCGCACGTTAAACTTCATAGCATAGCGTGCGCTATCTATGCATGGCAGTTTACTATTGAGCAGTAAACTGTTCTTGCCATGATCGAAACAATGAAATCTTGAGTGATAATTCATGTTACTTCCATGAATACCATGTATATACGATTCTGAATGATCTTATGGATAACAACAACTTCGGATTCAAGGATATGCATACCATATAAACCATATTCCATTTTGACTTCAAATCTTCATACGACAATTCGAAAAGCTTAACGGTTGATATCAACACCTTATATCAATCAATATTATCATGCTGAAGTTGTTAAACGTTCCATCTATACTAGATAAATCTTTCCATGATCAATCCTTTAGATTTATCCAACAATAATGATTTGTTAAAGTCAAGTCCATGATTATTATGAAGTCATCTACTAGATTCGAATTACCAATGATAGAAGCTTCTCTTTACATATTCAGTGTAATAAGATTCGAATCATGATGATTATAATCAAGGTACTTAAGGCTTATTCATCTCAATATTCCAAACATGATATACTTGGATAATTCATCTATGAAAATCCATATCTTGTTAACATGATCATCCAAATCATTAGAATCCAACTCTAAGTCCTGAGATAGATTAAACATACCTTAATATGATGAAAATCACTGAACCGTAAGGTAGAATCCAACTCCGGTTGGTTGTATGCCACTCCAAGGTGTTATTCCTCTTCAATGATCATTCCCAAATGATAACCAATATGTAAACACCAACAAGATGTGATCTAAGTGTATAGAAGTATTACTACAGCTCTCTGAACTCTCAAGGATGAAGAAAGGGCGAAAGAAATGAAAGCCAAAACGGTTGTTGTCCCATTTATAATATTCTGCATTATTGACAAGTTAGCGCACGCTACTAAGCATTCCTTAGCGTGCGCTAATAATGGTTGACTTCAGGATTGTCCGGGTGCGTCCGCGGGAATCTTATCCGGACCCATGTCCCGACTGGCGCATGTGCTAGCCGTCCCGCTCAATAATTGAGTTCTTAGCGCACGCAACTCCTATCTTCATAGCGTGCGTTAATAATGGCCCGATAACGCGCGTTAAGATACATTCTTAGCGTGCGCTATCACGAGGTTGCTTGAGCAATTTTGCAAGTTTCTATACTTATGTACAATGATATCAATGCACGAAATATCATACTCCAATAATCAAAATCACCAATCCGAATAATACAGGGTTTGAATGCAGATGAAATACACCATAATAAATCCGGATATTACAACTACCATTCAATATCTTAAACTAATTGTCATTGTAACTCTTATTAAAAATGAATGAGGGTAAGAATTAGGAGGAGTTTTTAAACCCCTTCGTATTCGAAACTTTATTGTTAGAGTAAAAGATAAAAGATTTGTCAGCCATAACACAAAATCAATCAAAATCGAATAGTCCAACAAACTATTTACTTCAAGTCCTTTATTCAATAACTTAAATAAAACATTTTTTATAGAAGTTGTCGATATTTTATTGTCTTAACTATTTGCTAAAAGAATTATGAAGGACATTTTATTTAAATACACACTTTTATCTCCGCTTTTAAAACTTAACGCTTAACATTACGTAACAAAAAGAGTCACACAATATTTGTGCATGTACATGCTTTGCGAATAAAACTTATAAAACCACTTGCACCTGTCAAAACCATTTCTGCATAAACGCATAAAATTGTACGATAAGATTAATACTTTAACGATTTACGCTGAACATTACATGCTTTGCGAATACACAATTAGATTTATACTTCAACGATTTACGCTGAACATTACGTACGGAACAATTTTATACAAACTGTGTGCATCGCGCGGGTCTGAACGTCTCGTTTGATATAATAACAGTTATCTTTCATACATTAATAAAGCATATGGTCAATATTAATAGATGAATAGTAATGCGTATAGAATGACACTTTGTTTTAGGTAAAAAAATGTTACTAAATTTATTTGTTAAATGAATAGAAGAAAATAAATTAAATAATATTATTTCCCTCTCATTTAAAAGTCTATTTCAATTGATATTTAATTTTAATCTTAGTCATTTAATGAAGATACAAAGATTTTAAACCATGCATCTTCATTTATTTTTTATTTCTATCAATCAATTAATTTTTGTAATTTATATAACCAAAACTATTAATTTTAAAAATATTATATTGTTCCGGGAATTATTATTCCCGTGATGTGTCTTACCTAATACTGATTGTAGATACATAGATGGAAGGTTCTAGATCCTGCTAGAGGTAGTAGGATCCTATTAGATGTCTTACCTTATCTAGGAATCCTATGTATGGAAGGACTCTCATTGTAATGCCTATATAAATGCCTTTCTATCAGTGTTATGAATACAATTGATTTGTTGTCTTTTACTTTCTCCTCAAACACGTTATCAGCACGTAGTATCTCAACTGAGTAGGAAAATTCGTCCAAATTCGAAATTCAAAAAAAAAAATCAAAAAAATTGAAAACCCTAATCCCGATCGCGCCGCCGGCTGAAACCACCATGGACCACCGCTAACCCGATCCCACTGCTCGGATCCTCCGCCGCCCGCAGAATCGATCCGCCGCACGGCCCCTTGCTACTTACAACCCGATCCCGGTGCGCGGACCTTCATCTCCCGCGACCAGATCCAGCCCCGATCGCCCTAAATTCCAACCGCGATCCGCCGTGCACAGCAGTCCAATCCAAATCTACACCGGTCGTCTTCCCCAGATCCCGGCCAGCTTATCTTCCCAGGTCCGACTGCAACCAGTCCGTAGAGCCTCGGCCCACTCGCCCAGCCCGTGTTTGGCCCGTCCTGGTTTGTACCTGACCCGGTTGCCGACCCGATCTGATCGAAGCACCGCCGGATCGTCCAAATGGTTTTATGCACGTGATATTTAATGTTTGAAAACCTAGTGCAGTCGAGACAAACCTATCAAAATCGAAAAAAAAAAGCCGAGAGACGAGAATTTCCGCGCGTGAATTTTCTGCAGCGATCATTACGAAAATCACGTTTCCCGATTCGTTAACCGTCGGATCGGTGTGAAATTTTGACAGCAACTTCTCAACACAAATATCTGTATATTCAACGGTGAAGATCGGATTATGAGTAATATTAATAACTAAATCTGCCACCGAACAGAAGCAGATTTTTACGAGGAAATTTGGAGATCCGATCTCATCCAATACCGAGTTGCTGCACCGCCGCGCCCGAGTCCTTTTTCGGCCGAATTATCGAGCCCAGTAGCCCTATCCGGGCGTTTCTCAACTCTCCATCTTTTCCTAATTAATGATTCATTTGTTCATTAATTTGTACACTTATGAATCTTACATGTTTATGTTTTACATGTATATAGGAAAATACGTCGCTCATGATGATGTGCACGCTATGGAGAAAAAATCATATTTATCCCGTTCAAGGATCAAAGTAAATATAGAACGGAGTACCCACAGAAATATGTTGCTCATATGGAGAGAATCTCCCGTTCAAGGATCAAAGCATATATGGAACCAAGTACCCGTAAGATTTTATTAAGTTCCCGTTTTTCAATTCCTCTCTTTTTGGAAAATTTTTTTGGGGAATTGGGTACTTGGGTTCTTTATCTCCCACGCTACTTTGCGGTGGATAAGACAATGAGAGGTGGTATCACTCTCGGATGTCGAAGTAAACTGTGTGACGGTCCTGGGGGAGTCACGGATAATTGTTGAAAGTCGATATTTGTGGTTGTTGCATACACCACGTTTTGGGTGCGATTTGATGTCGCCGTTTTGTCGATTTTAAACCAACAATTAAATAAAACGAACATTTTCGGTAACGGTAAAGTTATGACTTGTTCATGATTAGTCACGAATTTGTGACGTACAAATGGGACAAACATCGATTGCGACGGATATGTCGTGGTTAAAATCGATTTGTGACGGAATTGTCACGTTGAATTGAGCGACCACCATGTTGGTCTTGACCCAATCCCATACTTGGAAAACTCCATCTTTCATCCTATTAAAATAAAATATTGCATGTGGGTGTAGTCATGTATCGTCTCCTTGCAATATGATATATGAAAGAATGTACGAGTAATTCTTATGAATTTTAACATGTAAAGCAATGACATATTGCGGTAAATACATGAATTCGTTGACCTCGATTATAGTTCGTATGACTATAGGTCCGAATACTTTTCTGAGTATTTGTAAAGGCATGTGCCTTATATATTTGACTATGTTTAGTCGATCTTATTGGATGGTCAAGATGAGTTGGTTATGGTATATTCATTATGTCTCATGGTTCAAAATGCTTAATTATGATGCACCGTGTTGCATCCATATAACATGGCTATTATGACGTATGCTTGCAAATTGAGAATTAACATACTTGGTTGATCGATGCACTTTGGTGGATTTTGTCTACACTTTTGATCATGACTAGGCGCATCCTCCTTGGTATTTGTTTATGCTTTGAAAGTTCAAACGGAATCAGTGGTTTTTAAACAGCCTTAGCTGTACCGACATTCCTACTTTCTCTGTAAGTCTACCAACTTGGAGTTACCGAAAGGATCATTAATAGAGATAAGAAATCGAACACCCTACTGCGTTTAAACGCACCTATGGCTGTCATTGTCATGGTTTTGCATCAACACTTATGCCATTCGATATGGTCTCAACCTTGTTTTCTCACTAAACTTGGGAAATACTAAAGCAGCCAATTAAAACATGCACTGTGATCTGATTTTAATGATCCGTGTGGTACACAATATATAGATAGAAAGATACGGAAGTCTAGTTTCCAGAACATCTGACCGTTCGTCCATAGCCTTCCTAACAAGGGAGTTATCACCGTTTTAGTGAACAAAGGTCAAGCTGCGCGGAATTTTATTTTCAGCGATTGTGCTAACTTTTGTCCCAACCAACTTGGTTCCCATCTTGAATTTGCAAGTGGTCTTATGACACATATTTTTCAACATCTTTTTTGGCCGAATTTGCCATAGATGATGCAGTTTTGGTATGCGTTATACGCTAAACTATTATCTTTCAAATGTTGAAAAACAGTTTCCTTGGCGAATCCCAAAATACGCACCCTTATAAGAAGGTCGAGCGTGTTCATGGTAGTTTTACACCATGCTTGTGTCGTAATTTTGCCCCTTAGGCATATAACCTTGCCATGTTATGCACTCAATATGATAGATCATTTTGATCATATCAAGTATAAAATCTCTATGTTGTTAGAGTGTTCGCTATGCTCATGTTTGTAAAATTTTGCAAGTGAAATTGAGTGCGTATTAAGCTATTTTCAAGGAACATGATATTTTTGGATTTCGGTTTATAAATCCATTGTGACTATGATGACTAGGTAATCACAATCAATGAGCGGTATGATGCTCAAGTTGTTGAATGCCGAATGGCGTTTTCTAGTCACATATGTTCCGTAACAATTGAACCTTGTTATGACTCGATGATATATATGCCAACGTGTATCACTCATAGCATCTCATTGTGATTTGTGAGAATAAAATCTTATGCATCACTTGTATTGGATATGTGAAAAGAAAAATATTCATGAGTCAATATGGTCCGGCTTGCATCGGTTTTGGTAACCAGAAGATGTATTGGAACATTGACACATTTAGGCTTTAATCGTCCGGAGTTTGGACAGTTTGATGATCCATATACCACGATATTGTCATGGACATCATTTTCTTTGAACAAAGAAACTAGTTGGATCAAAGACACCAAAGTACATTGGTGGAGTCGTGAGCAGGGCTCATGACCGATGATGATATTTATGTCATCCGCGTCTTGCTTTCATAAGAATGTATGACGCCAAAGACCCCCCGATGATCCTTCTTAGCCATGTTCATTTATTAAAACCTATTCTTTGGCACGATTAGGAGATGACACCCTCCTATGCTAAAGAGAATTATGTAGCGACTCGCATAAGCATGGTGCTGAGTCCTCCCTTTTCACCGAGTCCTTATACATACATGATCATAAGTATTAGCCTCGGTGGCTTATGATGCTATGATGGTGTTCACAAATGGTCGTACTCAAGTAATAACATTTATATGTTATGTTGTTCCTTTGACAATGATTGATAAATTGATGAAACCTGAGTTATGGTTGTCCAACTTGCGGACCAGTCATTGTAAAGGTCGGTTCACCCACTTTTTAGACCAAGTCTTAAAGTGAAATTTTAACAAAGGGAAAATTACAGCCAACTACCCTATTAGATGACCTCTTTACACTTTAGTCCCTATTATTTCATAAATTACAACGAAGGACAAAAACCTGAATTGGTGTTGACTTCTATTAAAAAGACGAAAATGCCCCTCTATTTACTTGAATAAAATATTTCTTTTAAAATACATTTCATATTAAACAAATAGCTTATAAATTATTAAAGTGCTTGGCTAATACATTTCTTTTAAAAAATATTCCTTTTTCAGAAAATATTTTTTTTTTCGAAATATAATTTTTTTCCAAAAAATATATTTTTTTCGTAAAAATATTTTATTTTATTTTTTTTCACAAAATAATTTTATTTGTTCGAAAAAATAATATTTTTTCAAGAAAATAATTTTATTTCGCAAAAATATTATTTTGCCAAAAAATATTTTTTCCTCCAGAAAATATTTTTTTAATTTTTTCGATTTTTTTTTGTTTTTTTCCAGAAAATAATTTTATTTTTCTAAAAATAATATTTTTCCGTAAAATAATTTAATTTCGAAAAATATTATTTTGCCAAAAATACCTTTTCTCGAGAAAATATTTTTTATTTTTTCGAATAAATATTTTTGTTATTTTTTTCCAGAAAATTGTTTTATTTTTTTTAAAAAATAATATTTTTTCCAGAAAATAATTTTTTTTCATAAAATAATTTTATTTCGAAAAAATATTATTTTGCCAAAAATTATTTTTTTCTCGAGAAAATATTTTTTAATTTTTCGAAAAAAATAAAAATTCCATAAAATAATATTTTTTTCGAAAAGATAATTTTTTTCCCAGAAAATAAATTCTTTTTTTCGAAAAATAATATTTTTTCCAGAAAATACTTTCTTTTTTGGAAAAAATATTTTTTTCTAGAAAGCTTGAAAATTATTACACTGAAGTCCAAAAGTGTTATATATATTACAATGAGGTCGAGCATGTGCCACCCACGTGAGGCGGAAAAAATGGGTAAACAAGAAAAGGAAAAATAAAAGGGCAAATTTGGAATATCAGTACTCTCTCTCTAGTGACATCATCTGAAAATTTGACTTTTGTCCTTCGTTGTAAATATAGTTTCTGGACAATGCAAAGTTTATCCTTCATTGTAATATCTGAAACAATAGGGACCAAACTGTAATTAGACCATCTAAAAAGGTAGTCATATGTAAATCGCCCTTTTAACAAATACTTCCTAACATCCAAGGCTACCTTCTCACAAATTTTGGTGTCATTCGGAGACTTGGAAGGAGGTGAACCACTTAAATGAAGTTTTCACATACCACCAGTCGTCCCAACAACCAGTTCGATATCATTTCGATCGGTTTTTGACCGCAAGGTTGATGGTTTTGGAATCCTAAACACCCGTTTGTACATGCTCATGAAATTTTGAGGTGTTTGGGGCTGGTGAAGGGAGTGAACTCTTCAAGAAAGCACTAGAGGTTCGGTAAAACCAACGGCCTATCATCGGTTCAATCGTTTCTTTATGTTCGATCCCGGTGGTGCATGGTGGCGGTTTTGTTGAATTCTCAAGACCAGTAGCTACGGCTATGTAGCATAGGTCAACATGTCATATTCACCTATACCTATCATCATTCAAATGCTTAGTTACGAGTGTAACAGTATGCATTTTGTTAACTAGGATTGTGTTAACACTGAAAACCTTTATCGTCCACATGTTCATGTGTCAAAAGTGCGTCAACACAACGCATTATGACGGGTTATAAATGATGAATATGACATGCGCTTTCACTCATAGTCCGCTTAAAATGTACCTTGGCAGACGATCTCGTAAGTCACTTTGATGAGCCAGTCATCCCGTCGTTAGGGGGAAATGCGAACGATCATGTTCGAGTAGAACGACTTGGAATTGTCGTAGTTTGTCCCTACTGTGTCTCACCAAGTTCCCTAAAGTGACGAGATTAAATACATGCTGCAAACATGTATGCAAGGATTGTGTCCGGTCATGGACGTTCGTCACCTATAAATGGTGATATGGTAACATCACAAATTGTGGTAGATGGTGTTACTAGGCCGTGGATCTCATAGAGTATTGAGATGCCACTTGGTTCGATAAATACTCTCGCTAAGAATGTATGCGAGTTTGGTACATGAAACTTGATCATATGATCAAATGAACTCATCCGTCTCATGTGATTCTGGATTATAGTCATCATTGGGGGACGCTTCAATGAATGACAATCCATAAAGAGTACTCTATGAATAAAGCCGGTTCATGAGGACGTGGAATGTGAGTTTAATCGAACCATACTTCGTTGAAAATCTACAACATTGTAGCCTTGGCCTAAAATGGAAACATATGCGATTTCAGTATAAACAAAGTGATAGCCCTTTGTTGAAGTGGTACCGACACTCCAAAGATAAGACCTATCCGTATACTTTGTTAAAGCGAGTGAGAGAAAGAGTTAAGCTCACCTCATGACGCGAGGTTTCTCATGAACGCACTGGAATCAACTACGATGACACGAAACTTAGTTGTGCTATCGTAATGAATGTTATATCATCCACTATCTTTTCAGTTAGATAGTTTCCCAAAAACTGACGTGCAGCTTGTGGTTAAATCTTATCTTAGTGGGGAACTAAGTTAAGTGATAAAAATGATCTCGTGGTGGATCAGACTCAAATCAAGTGTCTCCTGACCACGGAGCGCGTCGACAAGTGATTGTCGGGAACGCATACTAAGTATATACTTGATTTGGAAGAGATATGAAGCTTTTGCGTGTAAAACTAAGGGTTTATAGTGATGTACTCTTGTGAGACTAAGAGATTCCGCTAAATCCAAAGTTAAGAATGAAAGGATCTTGGGGACACTTTATGATGCGTATTCATCAATCGGTTTAAGGCAATCTAAGGGACGGTTTCCCTAAGAGACGATAAAGTAATGCCTATATGATTCCCAATGACTAGTCGAAGTCATAATAAGACTTTGCTCACTTAAGTGATGATGCAGTCTTAAGAAAAGTACGGTATTATGTACTCATGTTTGACTCGATGTACTCATTCATAATAATCCGGTAAAGCCACCGTGATGATGGCCTAGGATGCGCTCACGCAATGTCTGTGATTGACAAGAAGCTTGAAGCTCGCTCTATCTCGATAAAAAGGACACTTGAAAACTGATACCCGAATCTGCCCAAAATGTGTTGGTCTATCTCCCATATGACCTACATGGCAGCTCAATTGATGGAAAATGGTGAAATTGGTACCATTGGAAAGGTTTGTGTCTACTTTCCAAGGAAACCAACCATTTGATCACATCCATCATGTTGACTGACATATGACTATTGTTGCAAAGTAGGACAGGATATGTCCGGTAATTTGCTGAGTCAACTTCGATAGAGCTTTGTGATCTGCTCAGGTCGATCTAGGTTACGTACTGTATGTGAATGAAAAGCTATGGGTGTCTAGTTTTCATAAGTTCTTACAGTTTCGTTGATACCTATTGAATCGAAGAAGTTATGACTGATTTGGTGCATGGAGGTTAAGACTTTAGAAAAATTGATAAGTCTTTAGCGACTCTGCACTTTGGATGTGTCGCGCTCTTTTTGTCCTTAAACCAAGGTTTGTTTTTTCCCATTGGGTTTTCACTTGGTAAGGTTTTTAACGAGGCGACCTATGAGAACATCCATACAATGATGCGTTGTACTTCTGTTCAACTTAGACCAAGAGGTATTTTTCCCACTGGGTTTTTCCTTGGTATAGTTGTGAGGGCAACTTGGCATCCGACTCCTATGATTTGAGGTACTCATCAGAGGGAGTCGTTATGTATACATCAGGGGGAGTATACATGACATGTTATGTTGGTGCGTTGCAATCTTTTCCTCATCAAGCCTTTATTTTTCCCATGGGGTTTTGTTTTGGCTTGGAATAGGTTTTTACGAAGGCAACATCTTCTGCACCATTGTTGTATTAGTGCTCGACACGTGGAGTGTTAAGGAATTATTATTCCCGTGATGTGTCTTACCTAATACTGATTGTAGATACATAGATGGAAGGTTCGAGATCCTGCTAGAGGTAGTAGGATCCTATTAGATGTCTTACCTTATCTAGGAATCCTATATATGGAAGGACTCTCATTGTAATGCCTATATAAAGGCCCCTCTATCAGTGTTATGAATACAATTGATTTGCTGTCTTTTACTTTCTCCTCAAACATATATATATTTTTAATTAAATATTAAATTGTATTTTAAAAATAGATTTTCTTTATTGGAATAATTATATAAGTACAGTAAAACCTCGATAAATGAATATGATCGGGACTGGAGAAAAATATTCATTTAGTGGAATTATTAATTTATCAAAAAAAGTTTGAACATGTTATAAATAATTGGGACGAAGAAAATTATTCATTTAATGAGTTTATTCATTTATACAAGATTCATTTATCGAGATTTAACGGTAGACAAATAAATTGATCAATAAGTACTATAATTGAAGAATGTGTTGAAGGGAAAATAACACAAGACAAGAAAGTAGGGCAAAGTGTTGTATTATTCCATCATTGAGCTCCCTTAAATAGGGTGAAGTACATACAAACAGGCCTCAGCCAAATCCTATCTAGGAAAGCCCATAAACTAACAGACTTAGGCACACAACGGGTATTATTCCTTTAACACTCCCCCTTGTGCCTAGTCTACAAGCGCATGTCATGTTGCCTCGTTAAAACCTCGTCAAGCAAAAACCCAGTGGGAAAAATGTCTTGATCGTAGGGAAAAGAGTACAGCATCTAGACACATCGAGTTTAGACTTCGTCCTTTGAATCTATCCTCTCATATGATCGTTACATTTGATCATAGCGCTACTAAGGTGACCATTCCATCGATCCCTAAAATCGTACATCTTGTTACCTCGTTAAAAACCTTTCCAAGTGATAAAAACCCTGTGGGAAAAATGTTCCTTGGAAGGAAAAGAGTATAACGACGTTGTGGATGTAAGACTCCCCCTCAAGTCTACATCTCCCCCTGATTTGTACATCAATCAAGGATACTTTGAAAAACTTGTGCATGTGTCGTTTGCCTCATTAAAAACTTTGCCAAGTAACAAAACCCAGTGGGAGAAAATAAACCTTGGTCAAAGAAAAGAGTACAACGTCGGTGAGTAAGTTTCTTTATGACTCACCCTTCTCCCTCTACCTTTACATCGATTTCGGGAGTTCGGAAATTCTCCGCATTCCGATACTTCTCACATGTTTTTCAAACACGGCCTTGGGCAGAGATTTGGTGAACAAATCGGCCACATTCTCCTCAGATCTGACTTGCTTTACTTGAATATTGAGGAGAGCCTGTTGTTGCTGATTATAGAAGAATTTCGGAGATATGTGTTTTGTGTTATCCCCCTTGATATACCCAAGCTTCATCTGTTCGATGCAAGCTGCATTATCTTCATATATGCATGTGGGTGCTCCAGTGACATTACTTAGTCCACTGTTACCTCGGATATGTGTAATGATAGCTCTTAACCAAATACACTCACGTACCGCCTCATGCAAAGCGATAATTTCGGCGTGATTAGATGAGGTAGCTACAAGGGTTTGCTTTGTGGATCTCCAGGATATAGCAGTGTTCCCAATAGCAAATACATAGCTACTTGGGAACGACCTTTGTGTGGGTCGGAGAGATACCTGCATCGGCAAATCCTACCAATACGTTCGTCGGAGTAGGTTCTATGGCATTAGCATTTACTTTAGCATTTGCCTTTACTGACGGCTTCCTTTGCACCTTGTAGGGAAAGAATAGTCCCAAGTCAATGGTTCCTTTTAGGTATCGGAATATATTCTTGATACCATTCCAATGACGTTGCGTCGGTCTTGAACTAAATCGAGCTAGTAAGTTTATCGAGAAGGCGATGTCCTGGTCGCAGACATTGAGCTAAGTACAATAGAGCGCCTATTGCACTTAAGTAGGGAATTTCAGCTCCCAAAAGCTCTTCGTCATCTTCCTTTGGACGAAATGGATCTTTCTTCGCATCCAAGCTACGACCGATCATGGGAGTGCTAACCGGGTGTGCTTTGTCCATGTTAAAGCGTCTAAGCATCTTCTGGACATAAGCAGACTGGTGGATGAGAATTCCACAAACTCGATGTCTATGTCAATGCCTCGACAGAACCGAGTTTTCCCAAGATCTTTCATCTCAAACTCAGATTTTCAGTATCCGGTAGTTTCTCTTATTTCATCAAGACCGATTATGTTCAGGTCATCGACATACATTGCGATGATCGCAAATCCGGAACTTGTTTTCTTTATAAAGACGCAAGGACACAGTTCATCGTTCTTGTATCCCTTTCCAATCAAGTATTCACTCAGACGGTTATACCACATCCTTCCGGATTGTTTCAAGCCGTAAAGTGAGCGTTTCAAACGAACTGAATACGCACTCCGTGGTCTGGAGTTACTTGATTTGGGCAATGAAATGCCGTCGGGCACTTTCATGTAAATCTCCGTATCTAGATCCCCATAGAGATACGCAGTGACCACGTCCATTAGCTGCATTTCCAATCCTTGGAAATAACTAGCCGATTAGCTAGCGAACGTAATAACGTCCATTACGGGAGTACGTTTCCTCGTAATCTATACTGGGCGTTGTGAGAAACCTTGTGCAACAAGGCGAGCCTTGTACCTCGGGACTTCGTGATTCTCATTACGCTTCGACAAGAACCCATTTGTGTCCAACAGGCTTTACACTTGGCGGAGTTAGCACTACTGGGCCAAGTACCTTGCGTTTTGTCGAGAGTCAAGCTCTTCTGGATAGCTTCTTTCCATTTAGGCTAATCGGCTCTTTGTTGACATTCTTCAACAGAGCGTGGTTCAACATCATCGTGCTCTATGATTTCTTGAGCAACTGTGTATGCAAACACATCATCAATATGAGTGGTCGATCGCTCCATCAAATCGACGCACTTTCATAATTGATCGAGATCTCTTTGTTTTCTAATGTCAATCGATCTCGGCGTCCCCATTAATGATTCGTGGACATAGCTATAGTCGAGAGATGATCTCGTGGGAAGGATTCCCAGTATTGATGATTAATGGGTTGGTTTGTGCCTCACCGCCCTTTTCTTCCTTGGGCGGGTGTCTCACGAACCGGTGGCCTCCCCTTTTCCTTTTGGGAGCCACGGCCTCGATCGCATTTCCACCGGGTGCGATCGCATCACTCAGACGTTGGTGATGTGCCCTTTATTCGGACTTCTAACCTTGCAGGCACATTTGCGGTGGAATGTGTGATCTTGTCACTTTGGCGATATCGAACGCATCGGGCATCGAATGCGCTACGCTCAAGATCGAGGATTCGTTGTACTTCACGATCACATAGTGAGGTGCGGGGATCATAATGAGACAGACTCGGGACGTACCAGGACAATTCCCGCTGCTTCCTTGAGAAACTTCTTTTTCTCCTCTCCCTAACGACGGAATTCGACTCATTGAATGACAATCCGCAAAACGTGCGGTAAAGAGATCAACTGTCAAGGGTTCTAAGTAGCGGATAATTGTTGGGGATTCGTATCCAACGTAAATACCTAAACGTCTCTGAGGACCCATTTTATTGCGTTGTGGAGGCGCAATCGGCACATATGTTGCACAACCAAATATGCGTAGATGTGAAATATCCGGTTCATATCCAGTGACCAACTGGTACGCAGAAAATGGTTGGCCAACGGTGGGTCTGAAACGAATAAGTACGGCTGCATGTAGGACTGCATATCCCCAAGCAGAGATGGGCAGATTGGTGCGCAAAACCAATGCTCGTGCTACCATTTGGATTCTTTTAATGGTTGCCTCTGCGAGACCATTTTGTGTATGCACATGGGGAACGGGATGCTCTACATCGATTCCGATTGACATGCAGTAGTCATCAAATACTTTAGATGTAAATTCTCCTGCATTATCGAGTCGAATAGACTTGATAGGGTGATCAGGATGGTGAGTCCTTAGACGAATGATCTGAGCTAGGAGTTTTGCAAATGCAGCATTTCGAGTGGAAAGGAGTGCGACATGTGACCGTGTCGAAGCATCCACCAATACCATAAAGTACTTAAATGGTCCGCATTCTGGGTGGATGGGTCCACAAATATCTCCTTGTATACGTTGTAAGAATGGGATGTTCGCTTTAGTATCTTTAGTGTAGGAAGGTCTCGCTCCTACTTTAGCTAAAGAGCAGGCTTTGCAGAATGAGCGATGTGCTTTTGACATAGTCAATTGCTTAGAAGGGGTATATGCCTCTATTTCTTTAGATGACATAGCAAGATTAACATCAATACTGTTCTTCGTGTTGAGTTGTTGCCCCTTTTTCGCTCGAAAGAAAGGATGTCCGTGCGAGTTCTTTAGGATACGGATCATCATATCTCGACCAGGATGACCTAGTCTATCATGCCAAAGCCTATATGAGTCTTTGTCCCAAATTTCATTTATGGTGACAGCATAGGATTCGAATACCCTAATGGTTGTGGTGTAAACTCAACTATTTTGACTCTTAAGTTTTTCTAATATGCGTTTACGTCCACATTCATTAGATGTAATATAAAGGAACTCGATTCCATTCTCACAGTGGGTTTCGGCGTGGAAACCATTGCTACGTATATCTTTAAAACTTAGTAAGGTTCGAGGGGCCCTAGGTGCGTATAGAGCATCGGTAACTCGGATAAGAGTGCCGTTAGGCAATAAAAATCGGGCATTGCCTCGCCCTTGGATGAGTTGGGAGGACCCAGTCATCGTGGTTACCGAGGTTTGACATGCAATTAATTCCGTGAATAGAAGCCTATTCCTAAGAATGGTGTGGGTGGTCCCACTGTCAACCAAACATTCAAGTTCTCCCCGATTCATTCCTACGAAAAGGAGAGAAAAAAAATCGAACCATAAACATGCAAGCAATATTCATTTCTTCGAAATAAAGCTATGGATATAACGTAAGCAATAATAATATCTTGTTCTAGAAAAACAAAGTTTCATCACACCATTATTGAAAATAAAACATCGAAAAAATCGTTCTGAGTTAACAATGCCAAATGTAAACGAGAAAGTAAACATAATGAAAACATTCAGTCATAAAGGGGTGCCTCTAATGACTGTGACACGTATGGCTCATTGCGATTATCGGTGACTGTGAAATTGACGTCGGGGGACTCGTCGAGAGCATCTTCCTCCATATAGTGAGCCTCCCGTTCTTTGGACTCTCTATATTTCTTGTAGTGTCGCGACTTGTTTACTGCATGGCAGTTCTTGTACCAATGTCCAAAGATCTCCACATCGATAGCACGGTTCATTGCCAACTCTGACTTTGGGAGCGACATGGGGGGTAGGTGCTTTGTTTCCTTGGCCAGAAGAGCCGGGAGCACCAAGTCTACTCATTACATTGGAAGAACCCCCACGTCCTCGACCACTGTGCCCTCTTCCACGTTGTGGTTTGGGGTTGCCATGACCAGTCCCCTGTGCATTGGGTTTCTTTCCACCTTTCACTTTGCCATAGTTGGCCTCGGGAACTTTCTTTGTCCCAGCCGGCCTGGCATTGTTGCTCACCAATACTTCATTGTGCCTCTCAGCCACTTGCAGTAGGTTGATAAGCTTATTGAAGGTAGTGATGCGTTTATTGTCATACTCCAGCCTATACTGGTTCGCTAGTGTAAGGGCGGAAGTAGGGAAAGTGGAAAGAGTTTTCTGAATCATATCATCTTCTGTGAGGTCCTTTCCACATAAATTAAGGCGTGCCTTCAGACGGAGCATATCTTTGTTGAAATCGTTGATCCGTTTATAATCAAGCAAGCGGATTTCATTCCACTGCACGGTCAACTCTGGGAGCAAAGTATTGTGGATGTTCCCAAAACGGCCCTTAAGGGCATCCCACAGTTCTTTCGGGGATTTCAACTGCAGATATTCCCACCTTAGGCTCGGGTCGATATGTCGCCTAAGGAACATTAATGCACTAGCTTTGGTCTTGTCAGACGGTACTTCGCCTGCTTTTTCAAAGATAGTAGCACTATAGTCCTTAGCGATAAAAGTGGTCTCTACGTCAGAAACCCATCTATGGTACTCAAGCCCTTCTGAGTCCAAGATGTCAAATTCGGGACGAGTTGGATCAGCCATCTTGAGACAAGAAAAAAGGAAAATGAATTTTCACAGTATATCATGAGTACTTTCCATGATAAAATTTTCAATAATGTGGAGGGTTATTATTTTTCAGAACCAAGATATGGTCAAAATTACTTTCGATGCTATTGGGGTTTTATACCGATGAAATTACTTTATCACGGTTCGAGTTGATATAAGCAGTAGAAATAAGTTCTCTAGGTTCTACTAATGATGAACCTAATACACATGCCATAACTAACGATGCATGCAAAATATATATATAATTATAGATATAATCACATAGCCCTATGAGTATATCTATACACGTATATATGCAGTCAAAGAGGTATCTTATGCCGCAATAATTATTAATTCAACGTGAATTTATTTTAATTCAAGTTGCTTAAGTAATTTATTTTAATTTAATTAAAATTATTAATATATCATGCTTTAATTGGTTTAATTAAGCATAAATAAATTTATGAAATATAAATATGCAGTTAATAGTAATTAAAAAAAATGTAAATTCGCACATTGCAGATAGTAGGGTTCGTATTTGTGTACTTTGTTTTGTGAATAGGAGTAGAAACGAGCTGAAAACAAGACTGCGTGCGGGTCGGGTCAACAACCGGATCTGGTTCGTTCAACAATCGGGTCTCAGAATCGGTTGAGTCGAATCGGGTCTGGAGATTTGGGGGATGACGTCACGGGCTTCGATTGCAGAAGACGACGACGACACGGGAACCGGCGACGGGCTGGGTGAGGGCGAGCTGAAGTCTGGACCTGGGTGAGGGCGAGCTGAAGATGCAAGTGAGCTGAAGTCTGGACCTGCGAACGAACTGGAAGAATCCGATATGGTTCACGGGTCTGGGAGATGAGCGGGCTGGAAGCGCGGGTCGGGATAGTTGGACGTGAACGAGCCGATCGATGGGTGGTCGTGGCCGAGCCGCGGCCGAGATCTGCAGACAGTGGGACCGGGATCCACGGCGGTGGCGTCGGGTAAAAGCGGCCGAACGAGGGTTGGCAAACGCTACCGAACGGGCGACTTTGGAGCAGGAGTCACGGCAAGGGGGCTTCGATTTGTTCCGACTAGGAGAAGGGATCTGCTCGCGGGTGGCTACGCGATTTTGGATCGGAGGCGCTGAGTGAATTGGAATCCGACGAGGTCAAAAGGGAATCGCAGTCCGATTTGGGGAAGACGTTCGGCGAGACGCGGGAGAGGGTTCCGATTTGCGTAAAACGTTTGCGTTAGGAGTTAGAGGGTAGTAGCGCGTCAGGGAAGAAGACGACGGCTAGGGTTTCATGGGAAACAATTTTTTTCGTTTTTTTTTTTTTTCCGGAATTTTGCAGAAAATCGGGAGGAATTTTTTTGTGTGCTCAGTTGGGAACTACGTGCTGATAACGTGTTGAAGGGAAAATAACACAAGACAAGAAAGTAGGGCAAAGTGTTGTATTATTCCATCATTGAGCTCCCTTAAATAGGGTGAAGTACATACAAACAGGCCTCAGCCAAATCCTATCTAGGAAAGCCCATAAACTAACAGACTTAGGCACACAACGGGTATTATTCCTTTAACAGAACGTCAATTGTTGACGGAAATTTTAGAACCAACACAAAGGCCTCAAACAACTTTTTTGAGTAAAAAAGAGCCGATTGATTTGATTTGTCTCCCTCTCTCTCCCCACACCGGTTCCACCATCTCCCTCCGCTCTCTCCCTCTCTCTCTCTCTCTATACATGTTCATTCGATTCTTACAGCTCCATACATTCTCAGTCCGCTGAATCTCTCGGGGTAGGGTTAAGGTATAGGCACCTTTTTGTTTCTTTTTAATTGCCGTAAGCGGCACCGTGCTGAAGAACGGTGGATCTGATACAAGACGGAGAAGAAATCAAGATGAGCGCGGATCTGGTGGCTGAGAGCACACATGGTAATCTGGACGAGCAGATTGCTCAGCTCATGCAGTGCAAGCCTTTGTCAGAATCTGAGGTTTCTTCATTCTTTTTTTTTTTTTTCAATTTATTTTTGCTGATTTTGATTTTAATTTTTTCCGTTTGATACAGATCTGGTATATGTGAATTTGACAAGTTTAGGAAAATGTGTAATTTGTGTTCTCTATATTACGTAAATCTTCCGAACTTCTGTAGTAAGGTAACTTCTAGGGTTTCCTGGAAAATTATGTGGGTTTTGGGACAATAACTAATGTATTTTACCCTTCTCAGTAAATTCCCTTTTTTCTTGAAAATATAATTTAGATGCGAACTTAGAGATTTTAGAAGAGGTAATGCTCTTTTTTTTTTTACTGTAATTGGGTGAGCAAAATAGATGATCTTTCTTGGAAAGCATTTGTCACTCTAATTAGGGTGAATAAAGGGTAAGATTTATTGAGTTTAACTATTGGGGACTTGGTACAGATGAGTATTAACTGATGAGAAACTTGATGGCATTGCAAGAAAATCCAGATCTCAAAGAGAGAGGTAAAAGAGTGGAAAGCACCAGTTTTTAAAATTTACTCCGTGTGTGTTCCAGCTTTAGAGTATCTTGTGGCGGTTAGTACTTTCTAAGAATTGGGCATATCAATTAAAGATTTAAATGTCGGTTTTCTGCATATTCGCGTCTGCTACGCATTATAGTTGTACAGATTGTCCATGGCCATGGGGCCTGAAATTAAATCCTAGTGATCATTAGATGTCATCCATAAAAAAACACCAAACACAACTTGCACTTTTGGCAGTGTATGGAATATGGATAGAGTTCTTGAACCCCATATGAATCTGCCTGTCTACATCATATTCTCAAGAGAATCTTAATCATTGGGAACTGGATTTAAAGAATGACTAAAACCTCATACCGGCCCAATATAAACTAAAACTCCTCCTTTTCATTTAACCCTAGCTGCCCTCTTTATCAGATTTCCATCCCAATATAAACTAGTACCCTTCTATTCTAATCCTAGCCGCCATTATTTATCAGATTTGAGATTGCTCATCGATCCCTTCTCCAATCTCCAGTCTCCTCGCCCTTCTCCTTTCTTCTTCATTGAAGATGAATTGTTTTAAATTTCTGATCCACTTCTTCCTCTCTTGCCCTTCTCCTGCTTTGAAGAAACAATGAGTGCATCCATTGTTACCTCAAACCCTTCCTCATTCGTTTTTTTCCTGCGACAACAAAATTAAAAAACAGCCCCAGCGTATCCTGAAGAGTGTTCGGCCATGTTCTGAAATCGCCAATGTGTCCGTCGCATGTCCAGCATATTAGAAAAAATAGGATACTCTCCGAGACGCATGTATGGGAGCGTGTCGGACGTGTCCGGAGTGTCCGACTCGTGTCGGATGAGACACGTAGCTCCGGGAGAGTGTCCGTGCTTCTGAAGTGTGGAATGGTAATGGGTATCAATATCATTTATATTAATGGGCTTAATTCTTAATGCTTGGTTGTTAAATATTCTCGAATGAAAAATGGTGGAAATTACACATTTATCCTCACATTATTGTTCTTCCCTTCCCACCTCAGAGTTCTGTCCTGGCACAGAATCATATCCAGATAAATTCACTAGCAACATGAACTATCAAAAACCAGTTTTTACCCCACATGAATTTCTGGTATATAGAACGAATATTCCTTCAAAATGTCAAGAAGTTCCATCCAAAACAAAAAAAAAAAAAAATAGCAACAACAGCACAGCTCTACATCAGTGAAATAAGAAAGAATCTGACGAGGATGATGACTGCAGCTTACTAATCTCTGCATCACAACGTTGGTGACCCATATAAGGATATCAAGGGAATAACTATGAAGTATGAATTCTCCAAATTAATTATTGTGATTGAGAACTTATGGATCTTACTCGAACTGTATTGGCGGATGAAGATTGAAGCAAGGGAAAAATAGGAGATGGTAGATTGAGAGAATGAAGTCTGAGTGTTGATTTATTTGTCTCAAACCCACAAAATTGATGAGGAATGTGGATTTCCGACCTTTTAGGAGTAAAACACTGTTACCAAACCTATAGAATTGACCTAATCATGTGATAACTCTATTAAGCCCATAGATCGAAACCCAAACCCCCCAAACAAGCAGACCCTTATAATATCAAAGTTGTACCTTTTTATTTGTTTGGCCTTGTTTAGCTGTCTCCACCAAGCATTGAGAACAGAAATTATATTGTGTGGTTCGCCAACCCATTAGTTTTCTTTGACCTCTATGTGATAACGGGACAGTAGATGTTAACGAGTTTTACGGAAAGAAGCATTTGATGGATCCATGATCTGTTTTGGCGAAATGGTAAATGGATGACTAAAGAGATGATATCTAACTTATACTTGCATTTCGTTGACTTCTTGTTTACAGAGTCCATTCTTACCTGCTCGCTTGCCATGACCTTATATCTGATTTATGCTATGGTACTTAATTTTCTGATGGGTTGACACCGTAATCTGATCTCTCCTTCTGTTACTTATTTTCTTTTAATTAGCACCTTTTGTGGGTATATTGCTGTTGGGTGAATCAGAATTTGTTTATTGAGGGTGGTGTTGATTTTGTAAATGTAGGTTAGGGCCTTGTGCGAGAAGGCTAAAGAGATACTAATGGAGGAAAGTAATGTTCAGGTATGAGTTATGTATACACACTCGAGATATTTGATATGCTAGTCATTTATCAACTACATCATAGGACAAGGTTTAATCGTTAATCACTAAGCTTTATTAGAAATTGTCAATCGGAAAGGATGACAATTAGTAGTAGACTAGTCCTGATAAATTTATTATTTCGTTAGTTATCTGACCTCTCCTCTTTGCACACGTTAATTTCATTTTCCATTTTCCTCTTGGGTAGTATGAATTAGAATTTGTTGCATTTAAGATGCTATATTGATTTCTTTGATGCTCTTTGCAGCCCGTAAAAAGTCCCGTGACAATTTGCGGCGATATTCATGGCCAGTTTCATGATCTTGCCGAACTTTTTCGCATTGGAGGGAAGGTAGTATTAGTTGCCTTTGACATTCCTATAGCAAACAAACAATTATCAAACCAATAGTTCGTAAAAATTTTGGTGGCACTGCCATGGTTTTAATTCATTTTTTTGGTTGAAGATACTAAAATTTTAACTATTTGTGGCCTGGGTTGAAACTATTTTTTTTCACTTGTAATATATGTTTACTCAATTTTCTTGTTTCAAAATTTATTACTTTGATGTTCTAGTCAGTCAGTTACTAATATAATTCCATTTTATCATTGACAGTGTCCAGACACAAACTACCTTTTTATGGGAGATTATGTTGATCGTGGATACTATTCTGTTGAAACTGTCACTGTAAGCACAAGCGTAAACTCTTTTTTTTTTTGGCATATCACCGTCGTGCTTGTGAATTTGAGGTCATGCATCGAGTTTGTATCCTGCTTCTCTTTCTATTTATGCTCTTCTCCCACTGTTTTTCTTATGTGCCGTCCTTTTCTTTTTTATTTGAGGGGTGGGGGTGGTTGGATTGTAGCACCATCATGTTACTTATTTCTTGTGTGCTGCACCTTACATGGTTCTGTTGACCTACAGTTATTGAAGATGCTTATAGGTTTATTTTGCTGCAGCTTTTAGTGGCTCTGAAAGTGCGGTATCCTCAACGGATCACGATTCTTAGAGGAAATCATGAAAGCAGACAGGTTTATTTATTTGTTAACTATCATTTCCCTTTTAAAACAATTATGCAGTTTGGAAAATTGTTTTCCATTTATGTGTTTTTTGGATATTGTAGGGATGATATAGTCATAATGGTGTCAACCTCGTTTGTGCTAGAAAGATGTTAGATTTTAGTGCGTTACATTGATTAAATATTCGATGCTTTATTGTTTTCCATTGTGGGTGAACATTCCCGTTCCAAAGTAACAACATTCTTATGACCTACAAAGTGATCGTAACCTATAATATGACATGGATTAAATTGTGGTTATCAACACTGCATTTGGCTGTTGCCTGTTGTCATAAAGTTTGAGCTGGGGAGAGACTGAACTTTATGCATGAATTCATCTTACAGATCCAGACTCCATTATGCTTGAGCCTGACTTCTGCAATTGGTTTATTTTTCCATTTGTGCCATCATCTTGTTAATTAAATTTGCTTCTTTTGTTTCTGATCTTGCTTTGGAACTTTTTGATTTGAGGAACTGAAATCTTTATTGCAATATTATGGAGAAAAATTGTTCTTTTAAGTAATTGCTCCTGAATGCTTAATGTATGCATTCTTTTAACTATCATTATGTTTTCAGCTGGTGCTTGAACTCATCGATTATTGTTTTTCTCGCAGATCACTCAAGTTTATGGTTTTTATGATGAATGTTTGAGGAAGTGAGTCTTTTGCTTTTCTTATGACCGTTTCAAAATTGGTTTTATTATTATTATCTTACACATCATTTACCCTATGTACTCTTTTCTGGAAAATCTGGAAAGACTTTGATTAAGTGACGCTAACTTAATATTAATCTTGTGCATGTGATTTTACTGATAAAATAAAATTTCAAAGTCTTAATATGAATTTTCAACAAACTAGATTGTGGGTCGATAAAGATCGCAGTATTCTTAGAGGACTCCCATTGATCACTATTATAGGATTACCTGTATTTGAATGTTGCATTCTGCTATGCAGAAACATGTTTATTTTAGGTAACAAGTAGTCTTTATTAGTTGGAGAGGTGATTTAGTTTTAGTTTGTATGTGGAAATTTGATAAAAAGATAAATGGTGCAGCTAATAAGATGCATATTTTTATCTATATGCTTGCAAGCATGTGTTTATACAAGTAATGCATCTGTTAAGTCACAAATTTCAGTACCAAGTGTGTATTGGGTTTTACTTGGTTGCAGTTTTAGATTAACGGGTGCTTCCGTTCATCTGATATTAAAACCAATACCTTTGAATTCCTATTTGATTACAGGTATGGAAATGCCAATGTTTGGAAGATATTCACTGATCTGTTCGACTATTTCCCTTTGACTGCATTGGTAAGTAAACCTTTTTTCCTTATCACTGTTCTCGAGTTTGTCGACGACACGTTTGATGTTTCTATATCAGTAGATGCTTCTCCTTGTTTTTTAATCCAGGTCAAAAATTAATTTCTGATTATTTTACTTTTTCTATTTGAGATCTTATTCAACCCTAGTGAATGAACGAAACTTTCTAATTATTGATAGCAGCCTTCCCCCAATTGTTCTGAAAAAACATAAGATTTGGAGGAATTGAGTGAATCAAATAGATAGTGATCTTTGTGTAGGTCGAATCAGAGATCTTCTGTCTGCATGGTGGATTGTCCCCGTCTATTGAAACCCTCGATAATATAAGAAACTTCGATCGTGTTCAAGAAGTTCCACATGAAGGTCCAATGTGCGATCTGTTGTGGTCTGATCCTGATGATCGATGTGGTTGGGGTATTTCGCCCCGTGGTGCTGGATATACTTTCGGCCAGGTACACTCAGCCACTCGTTAACGATTCTATTTTTTTTATCCTTTCGACTTAATTCTTCTTTTTGTTTTTTTCCCTACTTGTTTCTTAGGACATATCGGAGCAATTCAACCACACCAACAATCTAAAACTAATTGCTAGAGCTCATCAGCTGGTTATGGAAGGATACAACTGGGCCCACGTAATTACTGGAAATTCATAATTTATTAAGACCTTGTGTTTCTATACTACTCCCTCCATCCCATAAAACCATTCATAGTTTTGTTGTACGCGGTCTCCAAGAAATATGTTTCACCATTAATATTTTTATATACATATAATGAAAAATTATGAAAAGTTAATATTTTGTAAATATACGTTACGATGAAGCTAACAAGATCCTATATTATAATATTCTTACCTACACGTCAATAGAATCTAATGGTCAAATTTAGTCAATTTTTGACCAAATGAATAGTAACTGTTAATGGTGTTGTCGGATGGAGGTAGTACTATCTGTAGAATGGATGTTTCATTGTCGATTTTGGCCTCTACCGCAGGAACAAAAAGTTGTCACTATTTTTAGTGCCCCAAATTATTGTTATCGGTGTGGGAATATGGCGTCCATCTTGGAAGTTGATGACTGCAGGGAGCACACCTTCATCCAGGTTTGCTCTTTCTTTCTCTCTCTATTTTTTTTTATCCATTTGTGTTTTTACTTTTTATTTTCTCTTTTTCCATCACAGAGTAATTTTGAATATATATATATATATCTGCAGCATAATCACTTCAGTTTTGTTATAGAACATATAATATGCCGCATAATTTATGTGGTGCGTTTGCGATTAAATTAAATAAATCAATGCAGTTTGAGCCAGCTCCAAGGAGAGGAGAACCTGATGTTACCAGAAGGACCCCCGACTATTTCTTGTAGACCCGACAGAGCTGTAGAAGAGGTGCTTATGTGCCGTTTCCTGAGATTTGAGCGTGAAGTTAGTTTACTTTGGTGGTGCGACTGCGGAAAAGGCATGTAAGAATAGATGAGGCCCTTGTCTTGAGTTATGTTATATAACTTATCTTAGGGTTATAGAGTTGGGGATGCATTGTGTAATCGTGTTTTATAATTTTTTTTTTGATGTTATATTTTCCCCCACAAATAATTTTATCCCCCCCCCCCCAACCCCCAAACATTTTATCCTGTGGACAGGTGTTTTGTGGAAGTAATTTTGAACTTCTTTATGTTTCTTAATCTTGTTTTCTGCTCCTGTTCGTACTCTTGGTTTCAGGTTTTATGCTATTTATGGAAAATAGAAGTAGTTGTTTGATGTATTTTTTTTTCCGAACTTCAAATTTTAAAGTCTATTCACTATGTTGTCATAACAATATTCAGGCTACCATATTCCTCATCTGCTCAACTAAGCACAATTAAATAAATGTGGAATAAAATAATTTAGAAAACAAGACAATCCGTCCTATCATGCATTTGCTGAATAAGTTAATATAACTCGAATATGATTAAGGGTCGTTTACACATATATACAATATATACAAATTAATTACAAAAATACAATAGTTGGAAAGTATTTACCCATATAACATGTACATATCTTCCACAATAAAAGGAAAAAGTCATCAACCCCTTTCCTAAAAATCAGCCTGCTGTTTTTATATCTCTAATCCTCTCTCTCTCTCTCTCTCCCTTTTCATTTTCTTTCCGCACAAGTCGGGTTTTATATTCTTTTGATGTGTTTGCCAAACTTCTTTGAAAGAGTCTTCTCTTCTCCATCCATTTCGGTCAGAAATTTGATGGGATTGGATTTATTTGTTTCATCTGAACTATAAATGGAATTAAACATGACATACTTGTTTTAATTTTAAATTTTGTGATAGATTTGTCTTGGTAACGATTTGTTTCATTTTTTTGGATTGGATTATATACTGTTTACATATAATAGACTCCAACTATATATTTTCTCTGACAATTTCGAAGTTTGACGGTTGTGAGTTGTTCGATCGCGGGTAGATAAGGTCTTCCGCGAAGATGGTCGCATTACTCGATTTGGTGATTGAAAATCACGACTTTGGTTCCGTAAAATTTTTGAACGGCTCTACGTTGTGGTCGTCTTACTGAAAGATGTAACTGGCCGCGACTTTAGTGGTTTGGTTCGGTGAATTTCTAGAAATACATCAATTGAATACTTGCAATTATTAGTATGATTACATAAATATTATATTTGGATATCAATTATCTTCCATATTAATTTATTTATATGCAACAATGTAAAATGGATGTATAGAATTATGAAATATTATCAAATATAATTTGGTTACCTCAAAATATATTGAGACTAGTTGATCTTGCTCGTTAAATTTTTTTAAATTCAACCATAAGAAATGGATGTACAGGACCATGGATATTATCAAGTATAGTTTGCTTACTGAATATTGCATTTGAATACCAATAATTTTTGCCCATTAAACTTCTGTATTTTAATAATATAAAATGATGGTTAGGGCTGTAAACGAGCCGAACAGTACCGAACCTTTACTGAGTTCGGTCCGGCTCAAAATTAATCGAACCTTAGGTTCGATCCGGCTCGAAAATTTCGAACCTCAGAATTTGAGGTTCGATTCGGCTCGAATTTTCGAACCGTTTGAATATAGTTCGATTCGGCTCGAGCTAAAGTCCACTATAACTCTATAAGTCCAGTATAGTTCGAATATAGTTCGGTCCGATTCGCTGAAGCCGAATGGTTCGGCCTGGGATGGGAGGGGTTTATGTCTTGGGCCAAAGCCCCCCGAATCGAGCCGAACCGTTCGGTCCGATTCCCAAATCCTATTTTATAGGGTTCGGCTCTACGTTTGGTGCCCCGAATCGAGCCACGAATCGAGCTTTTTCGAGCCGAATCTTTCGAACCGAATCGAACTGTTACGTTCGTTCACAGCCCTAATGATGGTACAAAATCGTGGGTCGTATCAATTGTTATTTACTTACCTAAATGTTGCATTTGGACAGTATATATTATTGCCATTGTTGTCTTATTTAACAATAAAAAATAAATATACAAAATTGTGGATCGTATCAAATGTAGTTTAGTTACCTAAATATGCATATTAAGATATCGCTTATTATTAAGTAATGAGTTATTTAAATTTGCTATGTCAAAAGTAAATATGTGAATACGTATCCAAGTAGTAGTTTAATTATGTGGATATTGCATTTTGATATTAATTATTCATAGTGTAAATTAATTATATTTAACCGTATAAAGTAGATGAACAAATCCCCCTATTGCTCCACATATTTGTTTGATTACTTAAAACTAAAATAATGGTATCTGCTGTTTTATAATTGCGTGAGCATATATTTATTCATGTATCCATATTAAAAGTAACCATCTACATTTATCTAGGTATTAATTCATGGTTCGTTAAGTATCCAATGCAATACCACATGAAAGTTCGAAATATTTCCCTAGAATCTCCAATAGTAATACTCAGTAACGTATCTAGTAATTTCTAATTGAGTAACCAGCCTTATATCTTTTAGTATCCAACTACATAATGACATACATCTCAAACAAAGTAAAACCCAGATTCACGTAAATATTGAAACTAACGAAAGTTGCTGCATCACTAGCCGTTTGTATTTCTCATTTTCGACTAATTTCGCTTCCTCAACCGTTCAAATCAAAGTTGAAGACCTTTGTGACTGCAATGCTTTTTTTGTCGTTCTTTCTGAACCCGACTGAAGTGCCTGAAATCCCTAGATTTCCTCTTCATCGCATGGGTCTATCTACTAGAATCAGCAACATTCCTGACAATTTTGTCAATTTTTAGCCTAACCAAAAAGCCATATGAAACTTTTTACGAAAAACATAAGCCAATAATAAAAAAAAGATGATTGAATAAATAAAATCGGAAGACAAAGATGAAGGAGAGCAGTAAATAACTTCTTAAAGTAAAACTATATCTAATAAATATCATCACATACCGAAAAAAAAATAAAAAAAAATAAACACCGAACGTCTTGGACAAAATTCTGGAAACCCTATTCATTAGAACAGTTTATAGAGTTGTAAAGATAATAGATAAATATTAACAAAGATACTCATATTAGTTGGAACGGTTTAGAGTATGAGATTTATTATTTTATTATATATAAAAAACAGCAAAAAACGGTATTTGTGTTATTATTTTAAGTAGGTGTGAGTTGTGTAATATTTATTTAAAATGTATTAATTTTTGTAATTTTCCCTATGATTAATTGGTGGGGAATATTTCTATCTCACATCTATAGAGTTGTTACGGTACATTATTAAATATTTTATGTCATTGATAAATACATTTATGTCACTGAAAAATAAAGTAAAATTTAGATTTTTCTAGTCTTGTCAAATTGAATGAATTTTTTCTATTCCACCAAAGTTCTCAATTTTAAGAAATAATTTTGTTTTAATAAAACATGTAATTAGATTTATACGATAATTTTAAATTATTGTCATATGTTATAAAAATTTAAATATTGTTCCGGGAAATCCTTCCCGTATTGGTGTCTTACCTAATACTGGTTGTAGGGGGATAGAGTTATGGAAGGTTCTAGACTCTTCCATAAGTAGTAGGATCCTGTTAGATGTCTTACTTTAACTAGGAATCATATGTATGGAAGGAATCTCTTTGTAATGCCTATATAAAGGCCCCCCTATTCATTGTTATCAATATAATTGATTTGCTGTCTTTACTTTCTCCTCAAACACGTTATCAGCACGTAGCTCGAACGAAAAAAAAAATCGGCCAGCCCTCCGCCGCCTTGCCACATGGCCGATCGTCTAGCTTGACCATCGCCGCCATTATCGCCCGTCGCTGCCGCGCGCCTGGCCATCGCCGCCGTGCTTGCCGCCGCCGCCTGCTGCCACCGCCGCCGTCCAGCAGTCGCCGCTGCCCAGACGCCGCTACCTAGCCACCGCCGCCTAGTGCCGCCGCCGCCGAGCACCGCCGCCTCTGCCCAGCGCCACTGTCGGACCACCGCTCCAGCCGGAAAGTCGTCGCCGATCCAGCTCCAGCCGGAAAGCCGCCGCCGATCCAGTCCAGCCGAAACATCACCGCCGGACCGCCGCCGCCGACCGCCGCCAATCGCCTCCGACCGCCGACCGTCGCCGGCCAGCTCCAGGCCAGCCAAGTCCGACCCGGTTCTGAATCTCGGACCAAAACCCGAACATCAACTTATCTTCGGAAGCCGCCAAAATTGCGCCTCCGGTTTCACGTCGTCGCATCGAGTACCAACCGGTAGATCGAAGTACACCACAAATTCAGCACGTGCCTAATTTTATAATCGAGGTAATTATCTGACTTGTTCCTATTTCAATTCTCTCCTTTTGGGAATTTTTCTTTTGGGGACACGGTTTTTTGGGTTCTTTATCTCCCACGCTACTTTGCGGTGGATGAGACCGCGAGAGAAGTCGGTATCTCTGCGTGTCGAAGAAAACTATGTGACGGTCCTGGGGGAGTCACGGAATTGTTGAAAAGTCGACACTTGTGGTTGTTGCATACACCACGTATCTGGGTGCGATCTGATATCGCCGTTTTTTGTCGACTTTACTAAAACAACAATTAAGGGAGGTAAATCGAGTAACGGTTATGTTACACGCTTTTAAAAGCATCGATTGTGACCGTTTACATTGTCACTGAAAATCCAACAAGACTAACTTCCTCTTGTTGATATCTTGTAGATGGCACAAAGCTCCAATGTTCATCCGGAGTTCGACATCCTTGACCATGCTGGTAAGGAGTACCATAGGTGGGTCTCAGACGTTCGCTTGGTGTTCGTCGGTAATAGATTTACCACCACCATCTTTCCCTCTAACGAGCCTACCGCTCAAGAATCGAGCGAGGAAACCAAGGCTAATGCACTGATGTACTTGCGTAGACATATACATCAGTTGTTGAAAAAGTGTTATATGAATTTGCAAACCCCCAAAGAACTATGGGATATACTCGAACAACGATTTAATAATGTGCATGATCAGCGCTTCCCCGAATTGCAACTTCAGTGGGAGCAAATCCGATTTTTGGATTATGTGAATGTGGAGGCCTATAACCAAGCCATCCTTGATCTTCGCGCTGATCTTGGTTTTTGTGGTGTCAAGAAGTCTGATCAAGATTTGATCGAGAAGACTCTTAACATGTTTCCCGTGGGAGCAAGTGTGATTGCTCATCAGCTGCGCGTTGCCTATGAGTAAGGGAGAATTAAAAACTTTAGTGGCCTTATCTCCCACCTCGCGAAAAAAGAAAGGCACCATGAGATTATTCTCAATAGCAATGCGCGCCCAGCTGGTACGAAGCCGATTCCAGAAGTGAATCAGGCTACCCACAGGAAAGCACCACGACAAAATAGAAAAGGCAACGCTACTCAGTTTTTGCAAGCACCACGGGTGCATGACTCGAGCAAGCGAGGGAAAAGACGAGGTCGTCGTTCCAATGTGTGGAAGAGGCAAGGTGGCTCGGCCACGGGACCTAGTGGAACCCAACCACGTGGACCGCCTCCTGCCGCCGGGATTGTAACCACTCCAAAGGAAGGCCGGAATTGCTATACTTGCGGATCGAAGAAGCATACTTACCGCAATTGCATGGCGCCAAAGAACACCCAAGCTTACTACAAGCACTATAAACAATATTTGACTCAAGAGTCAAATTACATGGAAGAAGATAATGAGAATATGGAGGTGAACCATACTGAGATCCAGACTGAGATCCCTCCTCTCACCATTGTGGACAAAGACCAACATATGGATGTTGCCGACTTTGACTAGATCATTGTAGTTTGACTAGTTTTACGCTTTGGTTATGTTTTGTCTTGTTTCTAGTTTCCGAGAACTACTTTGGATTTTCATGAATGTAATAAAGTTGGCCATGATGAATAAAATTCTTTTAATTGCTGTGACTGTGCAAAGACGAATTTTATTTTTCCCTTCGAAAGCATGTTTGGTTTATCACAAAACAATTGCTCAGTACACGAATTGCTTGGTTAAATTGATACATTGGTGGATTTCATCAAAACTTTTGATCAAGACTAGGCGCATCCTCCTTGGTATTTGTTTATGCTTTGAGAGTTCAAACGGAATCAGTGGTTTTTAAACAGCCCTAGCTGTACCGACATTCCTACTTTCTCTGTAAGTCTACCAAGTTAGAGTTACCGAAAGGATCATTAGCCGAGATATAAACCGAACACCAAGATGCGTTTTGAAGTATTTAAACGCTCCTATTGCCATATTTCCATAGTATTGTATCAACAATAATGCCTTTGAAAAAGGCTTCAACCTTGCTCTATCACTCAACAATAGGGAAATACCAAAATAGCAACTTCAAACGAGCACTGAGATCTGAGTTTAATGATCCAGAAATTGAACGACCTATGGACAGAAAGATACGGAAGTCTAGTTTCCAGAACAACTAACCTTTAGTCCATAGCCTTCTTAACAAAGAAGTTATTGTTGTTTTAGTGAATAAAGGTCAAGCTGCGCGGAAGTTATTTCCAGCGATTGTGCTAACTTTGATCCTAACCAACTTGGTCGAATTTCCCCAAACTCGAAGTTAATGAGTTTTTGCTATGTCTTTAATCACAAGACTAATCGAGTTTCATGTCTTATTGTAGATTGTTGTGTCAAGATTTATTCATCCCGACAAGCGATCGACTATAAGGCCGAGCGACCAAGTCAACACCAGTCAAACTATGGCTAGCTCGCCTAATCAAAGAAACTAGACCACCATCAGGTACCTAGCGATCGACTCCCAAGGCGATCGCCCTTTGGCATCTGGCGATCGACTCTAGTGTCCGGATAAGGACAATAGGCCTACACCCCGAACAGAGACGATCGCCCGTCAAAGTCATCGAGGACTGGATCTCAGAACAGCACCCACGTGCAGATCCACAAAAGGCGCTGACAGACAAGATCTTCGCTGACAGACAAGACCTTTGACCACAGCCTGTCACCTACCTCACCTACCGACAGGCGCGCCGAAAGTTGTCAGTGGGACCGCCCGTGATAAAGAACTCAGACGCGTGCGAGCTCCTATTGACCGCATACTGATGCCAGATGCAGCTCATGACTTTAAGGGAACAAGCCCATGTGCTAAAAGACGATCGCCCGATTATTATAATACAGTAAAGGCGATCGCCCGGCATATAAAAAGTCCTATAAATAGAGAACCTCCTCCTACTGGAAAAAGGTTCCGAATTGGTTCAGAACTCGTTCACTTATATTCCGAATTCATTCACGGAAATACAGAAGAACACACATACCATCAAGCTCCTTGCTTTCTCGTCGGAATCCATCTCAGGACTTCTCTCTCCGAATCTCTCGTCCAGAAGACGATCGGCAGAGGCAGGAAGTCTCCACTAGACAGATTCCAAGAGATTCATAAGCTCAGGAGCCCAAGCATCCAGCTAAATACTCGCTGTGAGAGACTGTCGATCTCTCGCCGCCGCGACTGTTCATCTCTTTTGTTACAAGAACTCACAGAGCATCACATCTGGTTCTTCCGACAATCTACACGCTCACTAGCTAAGATAACAAGAATCCTTACACTCATTGTAATTGTATTCTTACATTAATACTTGTATCCCCAAATATTAGTATTTAATAATATCTCGCGAGAGCATTCAAGCCCGGGACTAACAACCCCGGCAAATCTTGTGTTATTTATCTTTCTCACGGAAGTGTTCTCGCATTTGTTTCCTATCCCATCCATTCCAGCATTATCTATCTCCGGATAATATTTTGGGTAGCAACAATTGGCGCTAGAAGAAGGGGGATCTAACCCTCAAATTTTTATTCCTACCGTCCCGAAGAACACTCACTGTTCTCGGGGCACATAACACTCACTGCGCTTCAAATAAAACCTTCAGAATCATGACATCCGCCGGTACATCGAAGAAAGCCACTCTCCGAACCGCCGGACACCATATCCCGGCTCAGTCCGAACCCCAGCCGACGACAGGGGGAAACCGCAGCGACGCGAGACTCTCGATCCCGCACCCGAGAGATGGCCCCTACCTCTCACTCGATCAGTTCCAAACTGAGGAACAGATCGAGGAGGCTATGGCCATCCTAGAGGAGCGACGGAGAGCATGCGCATCGCCCGCAATAACTCCCTCGATCGTCCGCCGCATGGGAAAACGAAAATTCAACGGGCTACTGAGCGAGCGATCGCCAGAAAGCCCCAATTCGCGAGAAAAGGCTCTCGCACGAACGGACGGATCCGTATTCAATCGCTTGGGGCGCGACCCATCCTGGCGGCCGGGGCATTCTGTTTCCAAACACGAAAAGACGGAATCCGAATCCGTCACCAGGAGTTCGGCCTACCCACCTCACAGCCGAACGCAGGTCAGCCATCTGACTCCCGTCCCGATCGCCAGGGGATCAGTACTCAATCGCCTCGGCACCCGCTCCGAGCGCCGATCCGCGAGCAGCGAGGCCACGGCGATGGCCGCTATACAACGCCAGCTTGACGAGATGAAAGCACTCTTGGACACTGGGGCAAGCGCCAGCAAAAAGATCACCGGGCCGACCGAGCCACTCGCGGTCCACATCGAGCTTGCCCCCATACTACCAACGATCGCTCCTCCCAAAACACCTCTGGATGAGGGGAGATCGGACCCCGAAACCCACCTGAGTAAATTCCGAATCTACATGACTGGGTGTGGGGTATCTGATGCAACCAAGTGCCGGATCTTCCCGTTAACATTGGGCGAGCTGGCCCATAGGTGGTACGCCTCACTACCACCACGATCAATCACCTCCTTTAAGAAACTGGCGAATGACTTCACGTCATACTTCGCCAGCAAGGTCTCCAGACCAGAAGGCCCCCACCGCGTGATGAAAATCAGGCAGGGGAAACACGAAACCGATGCACATTACATTGACCGAGTAGACGAAATCATCCTCACCGGCGAAACCGTCAGTGACGAGCTCGCTCTCTTTTCGGTCATGGGGGGATTTTACGGTCATTCTCCCATGTTTAGACATCTCACCAAGGATATTCCCCCAACTTACGCGATCTTCCACGCTAAGGCTGCCAACGTTCTGGCCAGGCAAAGGCTACTCACCCTCCACCTAGGCGAGGAAACGCCACCTCCTGTCCAGAAGATAGCGATCGCCAAAGTAAAGAAGGCAATCGCCAAGCCACCCGGAGATCTCAAGGCCTTCGAGGACATGGAAGCCCATCTCCTCCATACATTCAACCGAACTCCGGCACATATTTTCTATGCCATCAAGGGGCACGAAAAGCTCAAAAAGCCAAAGGCGATAAGGGACCACGGTCACATGGACAACAATCAATATTGTGCCTACCATAAGAGTCTCGGCCACAGCACCAACCAATGCCGCGACCTCCTCAAATAGCTCTGGAGATTGTTCGAGGAGGGCAAGTTGGATAGCTTATTGGCTTAGCCGAAGCCCCTACCAATATCTATACACGATCGTCCGAGTCGAACACAAAACAGGTTGGAAAGCTCATAAGAGCCGACCCCTGGATCAACCTCGGCGACCGTCTCTACATGCTTCAATCAAGAGAAGGGGATCTCGGAAGTCTCCCCGATCTCCCTCCTTATTTAAGAAATTGGAGGACCCGCTCGCCATCTACAGTTCACCATCTAACATGATGGACTAAGGCACGAGATCGCCTCCCCCGCACAACGTACACCGTCGAAGGTCGGCATCTACATGACGATCCAAGGTGGAAGAGTGCAGCCATGGCCCTGGTGGTCGATGGAACCGACTGCTTAGGCCATGCAAGGTCCCTTTGGGCCAAGATCGCCCGCCCTTCGTTTAAATACGAGGCCGGCGTAGTCTGAGGGCCCTCCAAAATTAATCAGTGGACACGATCGCTCGCCCTCAAAGGTTCATCATTCAACGTGGTGAACCCGAACAATGCGACGTGCCACAACCCCCGTCTCAACGTACACCGTCGAGGTTCGCCATCTTCATGGTGGGCCAAGGTGGAAGCAGAGCTAAACAAGCCGCGGGCGTGGAGTTGAATCATCCGACGCTACCCCGCGAAAGGACTCCTCTAGACCGAGACCGCACGCCTTTCGTTTAAATACGAGGTGAGGCGCAGCCTAACAGAGGACCCTCATAATAAAGTGAGTCAGGAGACACTCAATGTCTTCGCGCATCAAGACATGATCAGGGAGTCGGTCCATCGAACTCCGCGATCGTGCATGGTTCCTCAAGACGGACGACCGTCCTCGAGGATTCGACAAAGTTGAAGACCGCTCACTCAACGAATTATTTTCATCCCCTTACTTCCACTAAGTGAATAAAAACAAGGGGGAAGAAGTGCGGACTACCTATACGATGATCGTCCCTATTCAACCACATACGGAGGTCGTCAATTTTCAGACCTATACGACGATCGTCCCTATTCAACCACATACGGAGGTCGTCAATTTTCAGATGTTGTGCCGTGATCGAATTTGTTGTAAAAGTTATCTTTATGAGTTTGTCAATTCATTTGGAACTACCCTCGCAACGATCTCTCCTCACACATTTGTACAAAGTCAAACAAAGACTCAAAAATAACAATCATTCAAGTAATCGAAGATAATCAAACATTCAGTTCATTGCTTGAAAAGATCAGAGTACATGGTCGCCCGAAGGCCTAAATGCTACAAAAGAAAGCTACGAATTACAAGGAAATAAGCTAAAACATCAAAATTGAAGTGCCTCAGGCCCCTGCCTGGCCTTCGCCATCAGCATCCGGTGCGGTCCCCTCATCTTACGGAGCGTCGGGATGAGCATGATTGGACGGAGTCGGATACCAACTCAAATCCACGCCGATGTCCGCAAGATCCAACATCGGCAGAAAGCTGAATGGAGAGGATGCTCCAACGCATACGCCTTGAAGTTCTCAGCAAGAGGCCCGAACTCCAAACCTCCTTTCTTAGCTGCTCGGATCGAGTCGGCGAACGCCATATAATAGGCGAACTCGCTGACAAACTCCAAGTTTTGAAAGGGGCCAGCCTTGGTCGCCTCTACCTCTCTTTTCAGCTCCGCCATCGCCTGTTGCGACCCCTGGAGCTCGGCCTCCCTCGCAGCAACCTTCTCCTTCGACTCCGCCAGCTTGCTAGTCAACCGAGCGATCGTCACCTTCTGGCGATCGGCCTCCTCCTCAGCAACCTTCTGCGCCCGGACGGCATTCAGCATCTGGTCCCGAAATCGGTCAACCGCCAAACGAGACAACTCGGTTTCCTTCTTCGCCAGCTCAAGCTCATGGCTCACCCGTTTGGCTGCCTCCAAAGAGTCCTTCTCCATTGCCACGATCTTATCGGCGAACTCGGCGTTCTCTTTCCGAGCCGCCTCGAGATCCGCCTGCAGGCGAATAGTGGAAGGTCGCCCCTCAAACTCCTGAGCGTCCTGGACAGCCATGGTCGCCGTCTGGAGAGAAAGGGCGAGAACATCCTGCATCGTACTCCCCGATCGCTGACGAGCGATCGCATCTAAATCGGTCGTCCAGGCCTTCGGTAGAGCAGAAGCGGCCTTGCTGACGTATTGAGGGATGTCGTAGGACTGGCGAGGAGATCGGCTGGCTAAGAAATCCAGCACCATCGGCGGGCAGGATGGATCTGTGCGACGGATCCTACATCAAAACAACAAAGTTAGCACAACTCATACGCAATTGCAAGTTTCAACCCAAAAATGCAATCTACCTCTGAGCCCTCTCGGGGTCACGACCGAAATACGGTTTCCCTCGAGGGGTCTCGGCGTCGGCGATCGCCATCTCTCGCATAAAAGCCGCAGAGGGCGGCTCATTCTCCGGAGCGAGAACGGAGATCGGAGGCACGGCGATCGGCACTTCATTGCCAGGGGCAGGAACCGGAGTTTCTTCCGGCCTCGGCCTTTTACGATTCGTTCGAAGCCCCTCCTCCGGAACTCCCTCCTCAGCCACGATCGGCTCCACGCGAGGTTCCGCCTCCGGAACAATTGGCAACGCAACAGGTGGGGCCCGAGACGACTTCTTGTGGCGGAGACGGCCTAGAACTCCAGGATTCGACATGGCGATCTCCGGCGGGGGCTCCAAAAAGCGAGGAAAGCGAACCTCTACAGTTAAGACAATCGATCAACAGTTAGATACTTTCCTCAAGTAAGGCGATCGCCTAGAAAGTGAAGGTCACAGAAACTCATACCTGGTACCAAGAGATGTCTCGGGAAGCGGAATAGCCGAGCCGACAACCAACGACTCTCCTTATTGATCCGGTTAGCGTCAAGGTCGTCGTCCGACAAGCTCCGAATCCGCTCCCAGACAACCAGAAAATCAAAGGGCAGCTCCTCAACCGCCGGAATGTGAAAACCTGCAAAACCGAAATCAAATTAGATCATTCCAAAACGCATCCGAACGAAGGGAGAGTCTAAACCCTTACTGGGATTCCTCTCCCGAAACTCAGTAGGGATCTCCAGCTCGCCCGAAGGATTGTCGCTCGCAGAAGCCCTCCACTTGCCGGCGACCCAGAACCACTTCATAGGATTGCCCCACGCCTTATTTGGGACTCCATGGATTACCCGACCAGATCGGCCCTGAATATGGTAACCGCCGACCGACCCTTTCTGAGCGGTCAGCTTGAACAAATGGTTCATCTCCAACGGCGATGGGAGGCGGTACAGGCGGTGACCGCCGAAAAGAGTGAGAGTGCAGATAATTTGGAGCTGTGTTCGGCCACTGAAGTGGCGCCACGTTCCAAGCAGCCAGCAGGTGGGAGACAGCAAAAGATAGAGGGAAGCGCAGCCCGGCCTCCATAATCGCCTCATTCACGGCGACCATAGCGATCGGAGGCTGATCGGCTCACTCATTCTCCGCTGGCGCGAACATGTCCACATCTGAAGGAACATGGAACCTCGTCCTCCAGACGGCCAGATCTTTCCTGGTCGTCGAACTCCGGATTTGGCCAAGCGACCACAAAGATCGCTGCGCAACCCGGTACTGCGACCGTTTGGGAAGCTGATAAGGGTAGGCGACCGAGTATCCTCGGAAATCGAATCTCGGAGTCGGACCGGCCAACTTCTCCATTATCTCAGCAAAAGCCTTATAGGCCCGGCCGAAAGCGCTATGCTGCTCCCAGTAGGCCCTAATCGCCAGATCTCTCTCTATTTGCGATCGTCTATCTTCAGCAGCCGCTTCCTTAGCGACGTCGGCTTCATTGAATAAAGCCTCGATTTCAGCAGGGTCGATTCCGGCCCGAATAGCCTCAGCGGCCGTCTCCAGGTGGAAGTCGGAAGAAGGTCCTCCCCGGACAGTCGATGTCCCGACGGCAGAACTGGTACCCACTCCATGTGATGATGACGTTCCGGCCATTCTCAAAGAAAGAAAGGAGAAAAGGATTTTTCTTACCCGAAGGTGAAATCGAACGACGATCGGCACTAAGATCTTCAGAAAAATCTTCAGCAAGTCCTTCTTTCTCCAGTAAGTGCGCGTGAGGACGAAGACTGCAACACTGCGCCCTTTTATAGGAGATGGCAGGGACTCGTTTGCAATAAGGGAAAATCTCAGGGGTCGGACCCCAAACGTCGCATTAATTGACTCTCTCGAGACCCGCGTACGCGTCTTTTCAAAGACGCGTCAGTCGAGGAGTCATTAATGACCGTTGATATCCTCCAATAGAAGCCCGACACGTGCGCGGAGACTTTCCCACGCCCATTGCCATTTCCCGCGCAGTTTAGCGGCCAACCAGGTCGTCCAAACTCAGAATATATCAGCTCAAATACGATCGCATGTTCAGTTAAACACAGAGTCGCTCGTTAAAAGTTCAGCGATCGCCAAGAGAACCACCTCACCCCACGTTTCCAACATAGGAGCGAGCTGGGGGGTAATTGTTGTGTCAAGATTTATTCATCCCGACAAGCGATCGACTATAAGGCCGAGTGACCAAGTCAACACCAGTCAAACTATGGCTAGCTCGCCTAATCAAAGAAGCCAGACCACCATCAGTTACCTAGCGATCGACTCCCAAGGCGATCGCCCTTTGGCATTTGGCGATCGACTCTAGTGTCCGGCTAAGGACAATCGGCCTACACCCCGAACAGAGATGATCGCCCGTCAAAGTCATCGAGGACTGGATCTCAGAACAGCACCCACGTGCAGATCCACAAAAGGCGCTGACAGACAAGATCTTCACTGACAGACAAGACCTTTGACCACAGCCTGTCACCTACCTCACCTACCGACAGGCGCGCCGAAAGTTGTCAGTGGGACCGCCCGTGGCAAAGAACTCAGACGCGTGCGAGCTCCCCATTGGATCAGACACTGTTGCCGCCAGCCGCGGACTTTAAGGGAACAAGCCCATGTGCTAAAAGACGATCACCCGATTATTATAATACAGTAAAGGCGATCGCCCGGCATATAAAACGTCCTATAAATAGAGAACCTCCTCCTACTGGAAAAAGGTTCCAAATTGGTTCAGAACTCATTCACTTATATTCCGAATTCATTCACGGAAATACAGAAGAACACACATACCATCAAGCTCCCTGCTTTCTCGCCGGAATCCATCTCAGGACTTCTCTCTCTAAATCTCTCGTCCAGAAGACGATCGGCAGAGGCAGGAAGTCTCCACTAGACAGATTCCAAGAGATTCATAAGCTCAGGAGCCCAAGCATCCATCTAAATACTCGCCGTGAGAGACTGTCGATCTCTCACCGCCGCGACTGTTCATCTCTTTTGTTACAAGAACTCACAGAGCATCACATCTGGTTCTTCCGGCAATCTACACGCTCACTAGCTAAGATAACAAGAATCCTTACACTCATTGTAATTGTATTCTTACATTAATACTTGTATCCCCGAATATTAGTATTAATAATATCTCGCGAGAGCATTCAAGCCCGGGACTAACAACCCCGGCAAATCTTGTGTTATTTATCTTTCTCACGAAAGTGTTCTCGCATTTGTTTGCTATCCCATCCATTCCAGCAATATCTATCTCCGGATAATATTTTGGGTAGCAACATAGATGTCTCAGCGAAATTGAGTGCCTTGCTGATAGTGGAACAACCCACACTATTCTTCGGAATAGGCAATTATTCAAGGATATTGTGCCATACATATCCTCAGTGTCAACAATGATTGGTTCCTCCCAAGTAATTCAAGGGAGGGGATCTGCTCATTTCTTGCTACCTAATGATATGCATATTAATGTCACAAATGCTCTCTATGCCCCAAGAGCAAACTGAACCTTGCTAAGTTTTAGGGACATTTGTGCCAACGGTTACCACCTTGATACACATTGTGAAAATGGGACAGAATTTTTATGTGTTACTCTGGCAGAATGCGGAAGACGCCGTGTTCTCGAGAAACTTATGAGTCTAAGTAGTGGTTTATACGAGACTACAATAAGGGTTATTGAATCCTATGCTGTGAGTCACGAACTGTGTGATTCCGAAGCATACCAACTATGGCATGACTGACTCGGTCACCCTGGACGCGACATGATGATTCGCATTTTGAAAAACTCACATGGTCATCCATTTTTCAAGTCCAGAAAATGATTGGAAGCACCACTCGATATCGGCATTGATGTGAGTGAGCTTGATACCATATCACCGGGACTAAAGATCGCACGCCCTGATAAGGTTGACTGTGCATCTCTCGTAAATCCCGAGGCTTCCGTGGCAATTTCCAATGCCCATAAATCGTTTTTAAAGCCTGTTCACTAGCAAAGTTGATACCCTGTCCGTCCTTTGCTAAAGACTCAACACAAAACATTCGCTTCTTACAAAGAATTCAAGGGGACATTTGTGGACCTATTCAGCCAGAGTGCGGACCATTCAAATACTTTATGGTTCTGGTTGATGCAGCGATGCGATGGTCACAAGTCGCTCTGCTATCCACGAGAAACGCTGCATTTGCTAAACTCCTAGCACAAATCATCAAGTTACGGGCTAACCACCCCAACTTCCAAATCTCGTCATTAAGATTGGACAATGTTGGTGAGTTTACGTCAAAGTCTTTTGACGACTATTGCATGTCGATAGGGATTGAAGTTGAACATCCCGTCCCCCATGTTCATTCGCAGAATGGCCTTGCCGAGGCTATGATTAAGCGGTTACAGCTTATCGCCCGAGCATTGGTATTGCGCACCAACTTGCCGATTTCTACTTGGGGTTATGCAATTTTGCATGTGGCTATACTTATTCGCTTTCGACCCACTGCCAATCAACCGTTTAGTGCGTACCAGTTGGTAACTGGATATGAGCCTGATATTTCACACTTACGCATTTTTGGTTGTGCAGTATATGTGCCTGTTACACCTCCACAGCGTACTAAAATGGGTCCGTAAAGACGATTAGGTATATATGTTGGCTATGAATCGCCTAAAATTGTCCGCTATTTGGAACCTTTGACAGGAGATCTGTTTACTGCAAGATTTGCAGACTCACTTTGATGAGACAAACTTCCCGTCGTTAGGGGGAGAGAGGAATCGAACGATTCCAGTTGAACGCCAGGAAATTGTCTGGTGTGCTCCCTCATTGCCTCATCAAGATCTCCGCACAGCTCAATCCGAGCTAGAAGTGCAACGTATTCTCAGTCTTCAGAAAGTTCCGGATTCGATGCCCGACAACTTTACTGATACTGCGAAAGTGACAAGATCTACCATTCCCGCTGCGAATGTTCCTGCAAGGTTAGAAGTCCCAGTTATAGGGCAAGGTTCAGCCGCCCAAAGGAATGATGCCCCCGGCGTTGTAACATCCCCAAAATCTTGGGAAGCTACAGCGCTGTGGATCCCTCATGGGACCCACCAAGCTAGGTTATTCGTTTTTAACTCACAATAACTTTTGGTAAAAATAATAATATTGGAATTGATAATAAATTTTCATCATACGAACAGGAAAGTTGAAGTACACATGATTTTAAAATTTAATACATGCTCTTTATTTCCGAAATAATTGCCAAGAAAAATTTAATTCTATCCAGTCGCCGTTCTCAAGCATGCCCCGTCCCTTCGCATTCCGAAGCCTGTATTTCTGAAGTTCCTGCAACTGGCAAGTATAACAATACCAGTCCATACCGGGTCAGTCATAACACATTACAACAATATGCTCATATGTACGAATTTTGCAGTTCCAAAAGTATCAGCTAACAACACAATCACATATACATACAATAACACATAAGCACCTATCCCCAATATCCGGATAGTGCAATTTCTACCACCCCCAATATCCGGGTGCACACCCCCAATATCCGGGTGCGGAACGAACGCTCGTTATAAATTTCTCTTTGTTCCCACTGGAACGGCATAACTTTGCATCTCTTCACTTTCATCACATAATACACAGATTCACAGCATCACAATTGGCACAACATAATCAATACAGAATGAACACATAAAATTGCAATAATGCTAGGGCCGAGCAAGTTGAACGAACTTGCCTTGTGAGTCGTCGATAAGATGATTCCAATTAAATCTCGAGAGTTCGGCCGTCCGCTCCTAGATAAGGTATCGATCTCCTAATAATAATATGCTATTAGCATTTTGTTAAGACGTCTCAATTTAATTTAATGGCTCGCCCTTTATTTTATATTTCAACAAAATCATCGTCTAAAAATTAAATGCATTGGTAAAAAGTTCTTAGATATCATCCTTGAATAATTTAAAAATATTTTCAATAATTTATAATTTAACTATTACCTATGCTGTAATAAATCAAACAATAGTCCTTATAATTTATTTAACAAAGTATCATCCAGAATGATTCCAATTTATTAATCTCAAATATTTCCAAAGTTAATACTTAATAACTTGAGTTGAAATAGAAATTCATTTCAAATATTCCTTAGAATAATTCTGGATATTTTATATAAGAACATAAATTTATTTATTCCAATTTAATTATTTTATAATTTCATATATATAATGATACTTAAAATTGCCGTTAAAAATTTAAGTACGTCATATGGGCAGCTACGTAGTTCGATTGTTCATAGTGTCTGTTATCATTAAAAAAAATTTTAAGTTTAATTAACACGGAAACGGAGTTGGAAATTTTATTATTTCCAAAAATTAAAACAAAAATAACTAAATATATATAAATACTTCAAGAGAAAAACGCACGAAACGGAATCGAGGAATGATTTACGAATCAAAAGTTATTCGCGATTTAAGTTACGTTTCTGCACTTAAAATCGGCCTTGACTTGTCCATAATAACTCAGTTTTACATATCTAAATGATGTCTAATATTATATTACAAAAGTTAATATTTTAGTGATGTATTTTATATACAAAACGCACGAATAAGATATCAAAAATAACTTACGGATTGGTAGATAATCGAACTTAAAAATAGAACCTCGATCTGGATTCCAGAAATTCACTGGGGATTTTAATCGGACGAGTTCGATCGGTATGTCGGGAAAATTTAGTGCATTGCCGGAAAACGACCCCGTATCGTCGGCATAACGGAATCCTCTCGGAAATATAAAGATGTATGTTTATATATATTGAGTTTATTTATATAGTTACATAAGTTGTGAGTATAAATGAATTAGGAAAAGACTTTATTTATAGGGCACAAAACAGGTTCCCAGTCAACTTGATACAGCCGCTCTACGTCACACAGCACTGGCCGAGCCACGTGCGCGGGCCCTACCGAGTCACTACTGGCAGCCATGGCCGAGCCACGTGCGGGGGCCCCAGAGAGTTACTATCGGCAGCCCCGGCCGAGCCACGTGCGTAGGTCCCGCCCGGAAGATTCCTGGTGCTCGACAGTTGGCAGTCTCCACTAAATCGATCATAACTTTTTCGTTCGGACTCCGATTGACTCGCCGTTTGAACCATTAGAAAGCTAACTAAATTATCTACAATACTGTTAATTTTTAGAATTTTTTAACTTCTCAAAAATCCTTGGTGATTTTTTCAAAGTTGATACTTGTCCACGATACTTCCCAGAAAATGTCCAAATATATATTTTAAAATTTATTATGTATTAGAATAATTCATTTAAATCAAGATATCACTTTTATAAACAATTTCACTAATTATTGTCATATAATAGTATTGACTTTATATTTTATATAATGTAAAATATTGGGATTTTACATACTCTCCCTCTAAAAATAAGTTTTGTCCCGAAACTTGGAAGAATGTTATAATCATTAAGTCATTCTCGAGTACATTTCCTAATATTCGCTGAAAAATCCTACCGGAGAACACGACATTGCGCACCGCCGGGTTCTATCGTGGATTTTCAACGATTAATGGATAATGCTATTCGATTCCTTTAAAATATCAAGTACAACATCAATAAGAAGCTCATCAATTATCACTTAAGTAGCAAAAACATCATGTATAACATTGAGAGCAGTAAATACACCAAGCATATTATCACATTGCGTCATTCGTGGAGCTAATAAATAGCAAACACATCAAGTATAACATTGATAACAGTAAATACACCAAGCATATGATCATACTGCATCTTTAAAAATTATCTCCTCCATTCTTAAAATGATAACAATTTGAGTATTAAATACTCTCCCTCTAAAAATTAAGTTTCGACCCGAAACTTATGTTTGGAACAACTCGGGGTACCAGTTACGCATTGCTTCTTTAGTTTCTCAAGTGGCTTCTTCATTTCCATGGTGTGACCACTGGACTTTAACTAGAGGAATAGATTTATTCCTTAATTTTTTTATGCGATAATCTAAAATGGCAACTAGTATCTCCTCGAAAGTAGTATCATTGGAAATATCCAAAATTTCGTGATTTAACTTGTGACTGGGACTGTGAACATAATGCCTCAATTGTGATACGTGAAAGTCGTTATGGACTCATTATAGAGATAATGATAGAGCTAAGCGATAATCTAAGTCTCCAACGCATTCAAAAGGTCTGATGAAACGTGGGCTTAACTTGCCCCTAAAGAATTCTAGCAATGATAATCGCAGGTTGATGGTGCACAGTTGTCCTTGTTTTTCTCGAATATAGACCCAATGTTCTTATTTGTTAGCTCACGTTGCAGCTCCACCTGTGATGTCAATCTACATAATATGTGCTCCTGGTGGTCTTTCCGCTAAGAGCGTCAGCTACCACATTTTCCTTCCTTGGGTGATATTGGATATCCGCGTCGTAATCATTAATGAGTTCCAACCACCTCCTATGCCTCATGTTTAACTCCTTCTGCGTGAAGATGTACTTGAGACTTTTGTGATCCATGAAGATTTGGCACGTGGAACCTATAATACCCGGTTGTAATTCAGCCATTATCATTCAGTAATTGTCACTCAGTATTTTTCACTCATTAATGATCATTTGTCACTCATATTCAATCATTGTATTCATCGTTCAGAGTAATTGTATCGTGTATCAGTCGTCATTCATCATCAATCTAGATGGAGTTTAGTGCCGTGTTTATCACCGTTGTCATATTCATAGTGTGCTGTGTGTGAGGAGTAGCGCACGCTACGTACTCTCTTTAGCGTGCGCTAATGGAGTACGGGTAGCGCACGCCACCTCTCAACACTAGTGCACGCTAGTGTAGTTGAGCAGGCAGTCCAGAAGGCACTGGACTGCAGTTGGGATTGTAGGTAGCGCACGCTACGAATGGTAAGTAGCGCGCGCTAGTGATCCGGAGTAGCGCACGCTATACAGTCGGTGTAGCGCGCACTAAGGTCGGATCAGGTTGAGTCCAGTGGCTACTGGACTGAATTGAATTTATTCATAGCGCACGCTACGAGTAGTTTTAGCGTACGCAAGCGGTGTAGTAGCGCACGCTAATTGTTGGATGTAGCGCACGCTACCAAGATCAGATCAGAGGACAGAACGTTTCTGGACTCCAGTACTGGGCATCAGATAATTCGTTAGCGCACGCTAACCAGTGGTGTTAACGCACACTAATTAAAGGGGGTAGCGCACGCTACAAGTGGTACGTAGTGTAACACCCTCAAGTTATTCAGGGTATATTACAGCGCCGTGAGCCCCGCCGTGGGACCCACAAGGCTAAACATACGCGGAATTATAAACTTGACCGATAAGGTCTACATACAATAGAAAGAAAGACGATACAAATGGTATTCGAAACCATAAACAATGAAACCATATACATCACTGCACAAATCAATACCTCGGCAACACAGGCCGGAACATCAAGGAAACTGAAATACAATACTCGAGTATTTAAAAATCCATTCCAGTACAACAACACTGAATGGAGGAAACCAAAAGAGATAACCGGAGACAAGACACAGTATCACACTTGCCCATCATCTTCATGCCGACCCGCACTACCGCTTTGTCCGCTCTCTGGAACTCGAAATACATGAAACGTATTTCCCCATAAAGGGGTTAGCCGTCGAATAGCTAGTGCAAGTATAACAATATGAAACATAATACTTCTCGACAATAAAGTAAATGTAATCCGTCAATTCATCAATATCCGTCAATTCATCAATTCAAGACTAGTATTAGGAATAACTAAAATCTCAAGACGTACGTGAATGCCGTAGAAACGGTTCGTTCATATCATACGCCGTTACATGTAGGAATGCCACAAACGGTTCGTTCATTACATGCCAACATTATTTCATATGAATGCCGTAGAAACGGTTCGTTCATATCAACCATGGAATCGCACCAGAGGCTACGAAACCCTCAGAGGACCATAGGCCCGTCCCGGAGTGGCTAGAAATAATCATACCATCAATATTTCATACTTTCAAAGTCGAGAACGTACAATCATAAATGTATACTTGCCTTTGAGACATCGAGAAATCGAACGGAGGAAAGGTATGAGTTCGGTAGGTCCGAGAACGCGCTTCCGGCACCTAAACGATTCGCAAGGAATATGACAATTAATTATCCATACTCAAATTACACGAAGAGACTCCCGAAACTCGCCTACGATTCATGTATATTCGTATATAAACAACAACGAGGGCGGACCACAACCAAACCCTCTCGATTCCGTAAAAATCACGAAATATACCATGAGTCCGTAGGGAAACTAAGAATACCAACAAGATTAATCATATTCATCATGAATTAATCGACAAAACAGAACGAATCGGACAAAACGTGAAAATCCCCAATTTTACCAAAAGTAGGGTTCTAAAGATCTAACCTTGATTCACTGGATCAAGGGATGATATCGGACGAACGATTGATGATATAACCCAAAGAACTCCATGGATATGTTGTTAAACAACATGGCTTCAAGCTTAGAACACGCCCAGCTGCGGAAGAGGAGAAGAAGAAGGTGAAAAATGGCGATAAAAACATCTGCAGGGCCTTTTATAGGGGTTGATCGCCTGCCGGGACACGGCCGTGCCGATCGGCACGGTCGTGTCGCATACCGTCCGACAGGGACTCGACCGTGTCCCGCTTGACACGGTCGCGGCGCGAGGGCCTTCCGATAGTGACCCGTCCGACAATGACTTCGGCATGACTCGGCCGTGTCCCGAACACGATCGGGCGTGTCGCGATCGGTCGCTTATCCGGAAGAGTAAGACGGGCGGCCGTGTCGGACGACACGGCCGAGTTCGGTCGGCAGAAACTTCGGCATTTCCGGACGAGTACGGCACGGGCCGTGTCGGACGACACGACCGAGTCCGGTCGGCGGTGATCGGCCAAAAGCTGAAAAATGAGCGGGTGAGCTAAAACGACCATAACTCTCTCGTCCGGACTCCGATTGACTCACCGTTTGAACCATTGGAAAGATAACTCGATGCTGTATAATATTGCAAAGATTTAGAATTTTTGGAGTTACCAAAAATTAATGGTGATCTAACAAAGTTGAACTCATACGTGGAAAAGTCGCTAAAGAACACGGAATTCAACAGAACGATACCGAAATGAACTCGGATGACAAAAAGTGTAGAATTAATCATTCTCAGGATGACGAAACGGTCCCAAGCAAGTCGTCAAAATAGACTTCCGCCAAAAATAGAAAATTTCCGGGGATCAAAATTACGGGTATTACACGTAGCGCACGCTACCGTTGCGATCAGTGAGTACTGGACTAACCAAACACCCGTTAGCGCACGCTAAGAGCTGGGGCTAGCACGCGCTAAACTGGGATTTCTATGAATTGGACAGTGTAGCCCAGATTTCGTCATTTATCATTCCTTCTCATTCTCTCATCGGTTTTGAGCGATTTCAGGCGATTTGGAGAGTATTCTTCGAAGTGTAATCATCAATCATCATCTTTAAGCTCATCATTCGGATTAATCATCATTTCATCATCTTCATCACATCAAATCAAAGGTATTAATCTCTTGGATCTAGGAACTCGGATTTTTGGATTATCCTTCCGATTTTCTTCGTGTAAGCTTGGATTGTTGTTGGAATATGTTAGATATGGATTATCTATCTTGGATAAATATATTCCTACGGATTTAATGGCTATTTTGGGGATTTATATCAAGAACCCTTGGGGTTGACTTCGGTTAATTTGGGGATTTCCGATTGACGTTGTTGTAATCTTGAATTGTAGATTCCTATGGGATTATTGATATCATTGAAAGTGTTTTGATGATTTGAAATACTCATCTTGGAGTTGGTTTCGATATATTCGAGTTTGGATAATGTTGTATCGACGTTTGAGTCGGTTATGATCGTATTTGATTCATGTAATGATCGAATTATTGGTAATTGTGTTATTCAAGGTTGTTCGAGCGACCGACATTTCATTTAGGACGTTGTTCGTGGACGGACATTCTTCATCGGTGTTGTGTAAGTTAATTCTTACTCAGTTAAAAGGATATTCATTCCTTTCGTTGTTGTTCATTCATAATCATAATTCATTCATAAGGTACTAACCGTTTCAAAACTTGTAATTGTCACTTAATTACTTCATTCATGAGGAATGACGGTTCCAATCATTTCATTGAGCTGTCATTCATTTCACCATCATTTCATCTTGGTGAGTCATTATTCATTTTCGATGTCACTTTTGTTATATCGTGGCATTCCGGGTCATACTGGCGTGCCGGTTGGTATGTGTAGGATTTTCATGTCGGGCACATTTAAGTCGTGTGTTGGTTGGTGGCCTCACATTGGACTGTGCACACGAGTTGATGGCTTCGTGAGACTGATTAGGTACCAGACCACACGTGTATTGGATCGATACTCATTGGTGGCTTGTACACGGACACATTTCCATCCCGGACGTAGTGTGGCGCCATTCCTCTGAGCCATATTGTTAGTTGATTCATATAGCATGTTTGATTGCGTATGTTTCGACAGGATATTTCATAACTTCAGATATATCATGATTATGTATTTTCAACCCTTGAGGATTGTTGTTCTGTGTAATTGACCCCGTTGGGGGATATTGTTTTTCAGGTCATGGCAAAGCAAAAGCACGGGGAGAGCACGTTGACGGCGAGGAGTCCCAATGATACTAGAAGGGCCCCCCAGTCTTTTCAGTCATTTATGTTTCCTTCATTTATTCCGCTGCAGACATTCCGTTTGAATACTCATTTACTCAGTGTTGTATATTTTATCTCCATATAAAATATACATGTATTCTGTAATATCTTGGGTGTGTTGTATGAAACTCCTCATCGGAGTAATTAATGTTGTAATGTGGTTCGGTACTACATTTACTCTGTGTAATTCATTCATTTTCATTCGCCTGGTGGGTCCCAGTCGGGGGTCCACGGCAGTGTAATATCCGCCTAGTTTGGGGTGTTACAGAACCATATAATTAATGTCTCCAAATCTTCAAAGCATAGATCTCACCAGCAAGTTCTAAGTCATGAGTGGGGTAGTTGACTTCGTAAGGTTTCAATGGGAGCGACGCGTATGCGATGACCTTACCGTGTTGCATCAGAATGCAACTCAGTCCTTGTTTAGAAGTGTCGCTATAGATGACGAAGTTGCCCGTACCTTGAGGAAGCACTAACACTGGAGCACTCATCAGCCGCCACTTGAGTTCGTCGAAGCTCTTTGACATGCCTCGGTCCACTCGTATTTGGTAGTCTTGTGGAGAATTTTGGTTAGAGATTGATAATGCATAAAGGCATACCTTATGATGTTCGATTCATAATTGAAGTCAAGGTAAGAATAGGAGGTAAATTCACAGAAGCGCCCACTAAATTCTTATCAGGGCTTGGAAAAGTTCATATTTAAAAAAAACGACGAGTGAAAAAAATGGGAATTTGTTATAAATGCGCTCATTGGGATTGCTATTCGAAATGTCGATCTTTAGGAATTCCTTGCACAATCAGAGAAGACAAAATCAAGTTCATTAAGGATGGCCTGAAAAAGGAATCATTCGATAGTGTTCTAATGACTCTTGAAATGCAGTCTAGTGGCTCCGATACCATTTGTCACGGGACGGGAGTTCCGAAGCCCGTGCGGCGTCCCAGGGGCCCTCACACCCCGGGACCAGCCTATCCCACATAGCATGCCAACTGGTTTCGCCCTTCCATGGGCTCATCAGGGAGACGACAGTAGCCCCCTGATCTTAAATTTTCAAGTATCTGTGTTTTCTGTGGATCTAATCCCGGAAAAAGTGGTGAAACCATCACTACAGCATATAATCTTGGTAAAATATTAGCTGAAAGGAATATTAAGTTGATTTATGGAGGAGGAAGTTGTGGGTTGATGGGGTACGTAGCAAAAGGTGCTTATGAAGCAAGCGGTCAAGTTCAAGGTATCATTCCTAGTGCTCTTACGGAACCTGCTGGAAAAACAATAGGAGATGAAGTACAGGTGTCCAACCTAACTGAAAGGATGAATCTCATGCTTGACAAGTCTGATGCTTTCATTGCTTTACCAGGAGGGTTTGGAACACTTGAGGAAATTTTTCACATGGTGTCTTGGTCCCAGCTGAACATCCATCAAAAACCAATAGGATTGTTGAACATTAATGGATTCTATGATGGATTGTTAAATTTTCTCGACCATGCAGTGGAACAAAATTTTATTACACCGTCTGCACGCGGTATTCTGATGTCAGCTTCAAAAGTTGAAGACTTATTAGATATATTGAAAGCATATGTTCCTGAGCCCGATCCTACAGTAGCTCGAATTGAGTGGTCAAAGGGAAAGAAACAGAAGCTGAATATTGACCTGAACCTCTAAAATACCTTATCCCTTATCGTTTTACTAGTTTTTTTATTGGGTTGTGTTCCATTCTTATTGATCTCTTTTGGATTGTTGTGATATCATGTGATATCTTTAAGTATTATTTTTATTTTTATTTTTGATGGCAGAGTCAGGAGACTTCTCGGACTCTATTGAAGCGTATCTTGGTTGTGTGTTATACTTAATAGTATATGATTTTATTTCAACTTATGTTCTCAAAATAAATTCAAACAACATGAAAAAGTACTTCAAAACATAACACTTACTTGTACAGGGTATGCGAAGTCGGTGGATGCTTGACGCGCTTGGAATGATTGCAGTGTAGTCGAAAAGATATTTCTACAAAGATATTATTCTTGAAAATATGTGTAGTTGCCTCGCTTTTAGACATTTTTTTTTTTTAAAAAAAAGTGTGTAGTTCGATTAACCTCTCTCCGATACCATCTACTGTAACATCCCCAAAATCTTGGGAAGCTACAGCGCTGTGGATCCCTCATGGGAGCCACCAAGCTAGGTTATTCGTTTTTAACTCACAAGAACTTTTGGTAAAAATAATAATATTGGAATTGATAATAAATTTTCATCATACGAACAGGAAAGTTGAAGTACACACGATTTTAAAATTTAATACATGCTCTTCATTTCTGAAATAATTGCCAAGAAAAACTTAATTCTATCCAGTCGCCGTTCTCAAGCATGCCCCGTCCCTTCGCATTCCCAAGCCTGTATTTCTGAAGTTCCTGCAACTGGCAAGTATAACAATACCAGCCCATACCCGGGTCAGTCATAACACATTACAACAATATGCTCATATGTACGAATTTTGCAGTTCCAAAAGTATCAGCTAACAACACAATCACATATGCATACAATAACACATAAGCACCTATCCCCAATATCCGGATAGTGCAATTTCTACCACCCCCAATATCCGGGTGCACACCCCCAATATCCGGGTGCGGAACGAACGTTCGTTATAAATTTCTCTTTGTTCCCACTGGAACGGCATAACTTTGCATCTCTTCACTTTCATCACATAATACACAGATTCACAGCATCACAATTGGCACAACATAATCAATACACAATGAACACATAAAATTGCAATAATGCTAGGGCCGAGCAAGTTGAACAAACTTGCCTTGTGAGTCGTCGATAAGATGATTCCAGTTAAATCTCGAGAGTTCGGCCATCCGCTCCTAGATAAGGTATCGATCTCCTAATAATAATATGCTATTAGCATTTTGTTAAGACGTCTCAATTTAATTTAATGGCTCGCCCTTTATTTTATATTTCAACAAAATCATCGTCTAAAAATTAAGTGCATTGGTAAATAGTTCTTAGATATCATCCTTGAATAATTTAAAAATATTTTCAACAATTTATAATTTAACTATTACTTATGCTGTAATAAATCAAACAATAGTCCTTATAATTTATTTAACAAAGTATCATCGAGAATGATTTCAATTTATTAATCTCAAATATTTCCAAAGTTAATACTTAATAACTTGAGTTGAAATAGAAATTTATTTCAAATATTCCTTAGAATAATTCTGGATATTTTATATAAGAACATAAATTTATTTATTCCAGTTTAATTATTTTATAATTTCATATATATAATGATACTTAAAATTGCCGTTAAAAATTTAAGTACGTCATATGGGCAGCTACGTAGTTCCATTGTTCATAGTGTCTGTTATCATTAAAAAAATTTAAGTTTAATTAACACGGAAACGGAGTTGGAAATTTTATTATTTCCAAAAATTAAAACAAAAATAACTAAATATATATAAATACTTCAAGAGAAAAACGCACGAAACGGAATCGAAGAATGATTTACGGATCAAAAGTTATTCGCGATTTAAGTTACGTTTCTGCACTTAAAATCAGCCTTGACTTGTCCATAATAACTCAGTTTTACATATCTAAATGATGTCTAATATGATATTACAAAAGTTAATATTTTAGTGATGTATTTTGTAAACAAAACGCACGAACAATATATCAAAAATCACTTACGTATTGGTAGATAATCGAACTTAAAAATAGCACCTCGGTCTGGATTCCATAAATTCACTGGGGATTTTAATCGGACAGGTTCCAGTCAGTATGTCAGGAAAGCTAGTCTGACTCGCCGGAAAACGACCCCGTATCCTAGGCATAACGGAATCCTCTCGGAAATATAAAGATGTATATTTATAAATATTGAGTTTATTTATATAGTTACATAAGTTGTGAGTATAAATGAATTAGGAAAAGGCTGTATTTATAGGGCACAAAACAGGTGCCCAGTCAACTTGATACAGCCGCCCTACGTCACACAGCACTGGCCGAGCCACGTGCGCGGGCCCTACCGAGTCACTACTGGCAGCCATGGCTGAGCCACGTGCGCGGGCCCCAGCGAGTCACTATCGGCATCCCCGGCCGAGCCACGTGCGTAGGTCCCGCCCGGAAGATTCCTGGTGCTCGGCAGTTGGCAGTCTCCACTAAATCGATCATAACTTTTTCGTTAGGACTCCGATTGACTCTCCGTTTGAACCATTAGAAAGATAACTAAATTATCTACAATACTGTTAATTTTTAGAATTTTTTAACTTCTCAAAAATCCTTGGTGATTTTTTTAAAGTTGATACTTGTCCACGATACTTCCCAGAAAATGTCCAAATATATATTTTAAAATTTTTTATGTATTAGAATAATTCATTTAAATCAAGATATCACTTTTAAAAATAATTTCACTAATTATTGTCATATAATAGTATTTACTTTATATTTTATATAATGTAAAATATTGGGATTTTACAGGTGTCAACCTTAGTGGTGGGACGGCTGCTTCGGCTGCTCTTATCCGTGATCGAAAGAGGGGGAGGCCAGTGGGTAGAAAGGATACCGAACCTCTAAAGAGAAGAGGAACGGAGGCACAAAATCCTTTCATCATCGACAGAGTGACTCCGTCACACGAGATTATCTCTGACTACGGATATGTCCTCGAATCAACAATGGAACAATCGACGGACGCGTAAATATGTACTATTGGACAGGTCGTCCACGCTAGTCGACGATCCTTTTGCCTACTCCGTCGCTCAAGAAATTATTGAAGACGACGACGCTGAGCCGCGCTCGGTTGCTGAGTGTCAACAACGAGCCGATTGGCCGAAATGGAAAGATGCAATGGAGGCTGAACTAGACTCAATGGCTAAACGTGAGGTATTTGGACGTATCGAGCCAATACCCGTGGGCGTTATACCAGTTGGACATAAGTGGGTCTTTGTTCGTAAACGCAATGATAAGGATGAGGTCATGCGTTACAAAGCGAGACTAGTTGCCCAAGGCTTCTCGCAGCGCCCTGGCATTGACTACGAGGAGACGTATTCTCCCATTATGGACATCATCACTTTCCGCTACTTAGTCAGTTTGGTAGTGTCCGAAAAATTGAACATGCAGCTTATGGATGTGGTTACAACGTATCTCTATGAGGATCTAAATACGAATATCTATATGAAAGTCCCCGAAGGGATTTCATTGCCCAAATCAAGTAGCTCTAAACCACGGAGCGCTTACGCTGTGAAATTGCGTCGTTCACTGTATGGGTTTAAACAATCCGGAAGGATGTGGTACAACCGCCTAAGTGAATACTTGGTTGGGAAGGGATACGAGAACAGTGACATCTGTTCATGTATTTTCGTGAAAAGAACAGATACAGGATTCGTGATTGTAGCCGTCTATGTAGATGACATGAATGTTATCGGTACCATATATGAGGTCAATGAAACGGCCCGCTACCTTAAATCCGAATTCAAGATGAAAGATCTGGGGAGGACTCGATTCTGCTTGGGCTTAGAGCTAGAACATCGAGATGATGGCATACTCATTCATCAGTCTGCCTATGTCCACAAAATGCTCAGGCGATTTAGTATGGACAAGGCACATCCTCTTGCTACCCCCATGATTGGTCGAAGTCTGGAAATGAACAAGGATCCGTTTCATCCCAAAGAAGAGGATGAAGAGGTCCTTGGAGCAGAAACACCGTACCTTAGCGCAATCGGTGCGTTGTTGTATCTTGCTCAATATACTCGTCCAGACATCGCATTCTCTGTGAATCTGTTAGCGAGATTTAGCTCCGCTCCCACGATAAGGCATTGGAATGGAGTAAAACACATCTTTCGATACTTGAAAGGCTCCAGTGACCTTGGATTGTTCTTTCCCTACGCAAGAGAGAGCGATATTCCGAAAGGAACTGTTGAGGTTAAGACGATGCATACCGACCGTCGATCTTCCTCTGGTAATGCAGCTAAGCATGGTAGCTTGACTACCTGAAGTGCTAATGCGAGCAAGCTTACCCCTTATGTAGAGAATCCTAACGACACGTTAGTTGGATTTGCTGATGCCGGTTATCTCTCTGACCCGCATAAAGGACGTTCCCAAACTGGTTATGTGTTCACCGTTGGGAATACGGCAATATCTTGGTGATCTACCAAGCAGACCCTGGTTGCTACTTCCTCGAACCATGCAGAGATAATTGCATTGCATGAATCCGTAAGGGAGTGCATTTGGATCCGGTCAGTCATAGACCATATACGAGGAACGTGTGGATTAGATCCCACTACAGCAACCCCTACTTGCATCTTTGAGGACAATGCGGCATGCATTGAGCAGATGAAGTTAGGTTTCATAAAGGGTGACAATACCAAGCATATTGCGCCGAAGTTCTTTTATAATCAGCAGCAGCAGAAATTGCTGAATATCGAAGTGAAACAAGTGAGTTCCGATGAGAATATCGCAGACTTGTTCACTAAGTCTCTGCTGAAATCTACATTTGAGAAACATGTGAGAAGCATCGGCATGTGTCGATTATCCGAGCTCAGCTAATGATAGCTCGACGGAATGCGCTGTCATGTATACCTCAGGGGGAGTATACTTCACATGATTCTGACATTTGTAGTTGGTGCGTTGCGCTCTTTTTCCTCACCAAAGTCTTTTTTTTTTCCACGGGGTTTTATTTGACTTAGAAAGGTTTTTTACCGAGGCAACATCTTGTGCACCATGTTAGTATTAGTATTCGACACAGGGGGAGTGTTCCGGGAAATCCTTCCCGTATTGGTGTCTTACCTAATACTGGTTGTAGGGGGATAGAGTTATGGAAGGTTCTACACTCTTCCACAAGTAGTAGGATCCTGTTAGATGTCTTACCTTAACTAGGAATCCTATGTATGGAAGGAATCTCTTTATAATGCCTATATAAAGGCTCCTCTATTCATTGTTATCAATACAATTGATTTGTTGTCTTTACTTTCTCCTCAAACAAATATGAGTTTATTGAAATATTTTATTTTTACAAAAAATGAGAATGTAGAACTCGTCAAAATGAATTGGGAGAATGTCCTTGTTCGTCATTTTACACAATTAAGTAGTAATCATATATTAGTTATTTACCAAATATTTTTACACAAACCGTTAGTACAAAATAGGGGAGTAAACGAGACGAGACAACTCGCGAGCTACTCGAAATTGACTCGGTCAATACTCGACTCGAATAGGCTCGACTCGAACTCGAGCTCGACTCGACATACTAACGAGTCGAGTCGAGCTACTCATAATCGACTCGATAAGCTCGTGAGATACTCGAAATTATTTTATATATAATTAGTTTTATAATATAATTTGTAAAATATAATATAAAAAATTATTAATTGGTCAAAAAAATATTAATACATATTAGATTTTTATTTTAAATAAAAGAAATAACAATTTTATTGGTCAAAAATTAAAATTACTAGTTAGATAAGAAAAAAATAGAAATTATTCTATATTGATTAAGAGTGTTTGAAGAGTTTACACAAGTTAAAAGCAAAATAGCTTCTCCCACATCGGTTGGGTGCTGTTTATTTTGGCTCACAAGTGGGTAATAAATTTAAGCCAAATCCCTTGTCTGACATCGCCCATGTAATTATGACTGTTACTCAAGTGAGACTATTAAAGAATGTTGGAAGGCTCTCATTTAACATACGTGGCTATGGGCCCTCGTCCAAGGATACTATGTAGGGTGTAAATGAGCCGAGAAAACTCACGTGCTACTCGAGATTGACTCGGTCAAAACTCGGTTAGCACTCGACTCGAGTAGGCCCGACTCGAACTCGAGCTCGACTCGACATACTAACGAGTCGAGTCGAGCTTGGATTTTAACTACTCGTGAGTTTTCGAGTCGAGTTTGAGCCTGAGAAATGGCTATCGAGTTCGAGTCGAGTATACTCATACTCAAGCTCGACTCGTATCATTTACACCTCTAGTACAAAATGCTAGTCAAACCAGTTAATATATTCAGTTAGTTGAAACAGGTAATCAATCAGTTAATATTTAACATCTGATTGCCAAACAAGGCCATAATACTACTCGCTAGTTCAAAATGTATGTAGTTTGACTTATTAAATTCTAGTCATTTATTTAGTTATATTATTCTTATGAATATAAAGTTACTATGGGATCCGCCTTGCCGCCACGCCACCAAGCCGACTTTCAACCTAGCCCACTTCCGGCCACTTTCTCCGGCCACCACCACTGTAATACCCGAGATTTCTGATATGTATTTGGAACTTGTGATATTGTAATGATTGTACTTTTGTCTGAGTACTATTCTCCGTATTTCATAATCCGATGTTGTTGAGCGTATGATTTCATGCATGTGATTTAAAATTGTAATTCTGCGCATGTAGCGCACGCTATCGGCTATGTGTAGCGTACGCTAACATGGATCCATAGCGCACGCTACAAAGGAACATTAGCGCACGCTATGCGTGGTCAATTTGATTGAGACGTGCGGTAGGTGAGATCAGGCCGGGGACCCTTGTCAGATCGTGTCGGGATGAACCTGGATGGATTTCGGGAAAAGCCAAGTCAACGCCTTAGCGCACGCTACATGTATGTGCATAGCGCACGCTAAGTGCTGAGTACAGTGAAGTCAGTCAGCCGTTAGCGCACGCTACGAGCATGGACTAGCGCACGCTAATAACCATTTCCTATAAATAGGACAACATCCTTTTTGTATTTTCAGTCCTTTCTTCTCCCTCATCCGAATTCTTATACTTAGAGTATAACTTCCTTCATCCTAAACACTTCATATCAACATCCTAGCTCGTGTTGAAGATTGTAGATCATTGAGAATTGGTGTTCGAGCCTTCGACGTTGGAATACTTCGATTTCCTCCGTGTTCTTCACTACTTTGAGGTAGGTGATTCTTCACCAATATTAGTAGTGTTCTAAAGGACGTTTGATCATGTTTTGATAGCCAGTTATTTCGTTTATAATCGATCATCTCATGTTAGAAGGATACTTTTGACGTATCGGCACTATATATCGTATGAACCTTTGAACCGTCTTAGTATATGGACTCCTAAGCATTTTCAAACCGATTTGTGATCAGTAAACGGATATTACCTAGGTTGTTACGTTTTACACATTGGAATCATGCGTTTTGGAACGTAGGACGAACGGAACTTAGAATATTTTCTTGAAGATCTAAGATGAATTATGGTGTTGAGATGATTATCCGTATCTTTGTATCTCATAGTCATTCAGTACGTATAGAACTTCCACAAACCTTATTAGCATGATATGCTCGGGGATGACTTGTTTTATCACCATAGAATTCATGAGTTCTTCACCATTCAATCCAGTTTTCTGTTAGTAGTAATCTGCCATGCACGGTTAGCGCACGCTAACATACGTTAGTTAACGTGCGCTATCGGGGATAAGTTAACGCACGCTATGTGTGGTACGTAACATACGTTATGATATCAGCCGAGTCAGTCGGCTGATCAGAGAGAACTGTCAGTCCGTGGCTAGCGTACGCTAGGCTTAGACGATAGCATACGCTAACAGGCAGGCTTAGCGCACGTTACGTAGAGTACGTAGCGCACGCTAATTGGTTCAGGAAGATTGCATATTTTGAGCTTTTGGGCCGTAGATCGATTGTTAGGCCATCGTTCGACTTGAAATGATTTGTATATCATTTCTTTTGTTAAGGTCCGAGTTTGCTACGTTGATCGAAGGAGACGACCTTCGAGTGTGTTGAGATCATTGAAGTGTTTCGTTCTTGCCATCTTCGAGGCAAGTATCGTAATATATTAATATTGTTATTTTGAGCATGCGTGTGATTATTCATGTTGTTGAACATGAGATTTATTACGTTGAATTGTCATGATATTCTTTATCTAGTGTTTGTATGTTCATGTTGGTGAACATAATGATTTGGCATATGTGTATGCATGAGTTGTGTTTGTGTACGTTGTACGATCTATGCTGAGGGCGCTGGATCGGATGTCCACCTCGTGTTGGTCCGACGGGATCATCTTGGGATCTAGGCTGAGGGCGCTGGATCATTAGACGGGTTATTTCCACCTCGTGTTGGTCCGACGGGATCATCTTGGGATCTATGCTGAGGGCGCTGGATCATTGGAATACCCTTGCTGTGTTAATGGGATCTTGTGGATTCGCATTGTTGGATTCCGGTAGCGGAAGTCCGTGTGGTGTATCTTGTTATGTATGATTGATGCATATTTGATTTGTTTAAATGATACTTGTACTAGCATCGTTTTGCTAACCCCTTCGGGGGTGGACATTTGTTTTGATGTTCAGGTAGCCGAGGAGCAGGGAAACAACCACAGTACCGACGTGACGACGAATGGGTTCAGTGATGTTTGTTGTCGTTGGTGATTTGTTTTCTTGTTTTGATTTCAGTACTCGAGTACGCGTGTCGTATTAATATCATTTCGATATGGTTGTATTAATTACTCGTTGAACCGGTTGAATGATTTTGTAAACTTGAATTTCCGCAGTATTGATGTCTTATATTTACATTTCTTTAAAATCAGCCTTGTAAATCCTTACTTAAAGGGTTTACGGCGCTGTAATTATTCCGAATACCTCGGGGTGTTACAGAATATGGTATCGGAGCTAAGATTTATGGATATCTTCGCAGTCGGATTTTAAGTTGGGTCTGTTTACGTTATTGATTTACGAGTCGTTCGTAACATCACTGTTCAGCCAAAAGTCGTCATGTGGACCATGGTTGTAAGTCTCCTAATCTCTTATACTACCATTTTACATAATTACTGTTTTGTGAGTATTGACGGGCTTTATTTCGAATACTTTGTCCTGGATATTGAGGAATTGTGTTTACAGTATGTTGAGAGGAGGACGTGGACGCGGACGCGGTCGTGGACGCGGACGGGGTAACTTGAGACAGGAGGATTCCGCAACTACCCCAGAATTATCAGCTAGTCGAACCGATTCTCATTCTGGAGGGCAGCAAGGATCAGCGAATGACGACGCAAATCCTAACATGCCGGGAGTGCTTCAACAGGTGGTGGCGCAGATAAACCAGTTCGCCCAGGTAGTCGACCGCATGCATACGGCGATGGGACAGCAGCACCACGAGGATAACCGGGGAGATAGATGGCTTGCTGAGCTGGTCAAATTGCACCCGCCAAAATTTGACGGATCTGCTGAGGCAATTACTTGGGATCACTGGCTCAAGGAGTTAGAGAAGATATTCGCGGGTCTTAACTGTCCCGAGGATCGGAAGGTTCCCATTGCCCGATTTTTTCGACCGGGAGGCCTTTGATTGGTGGGAAGCTATTCGACCCGAGAATCATAATGCGGATTGACGGAATTCAAATTAATGATGGAAGCACGATTGTCCTCGTCCAGTTAGAGAGGCCAAGATCCGAGAGTTTTTCTCACCACGAGTTCGAAAGCATCTCGTGATGATGTAATCAAAACTTTTAATCATCACCGACTTGTGTGCGACACTTGGTCGAACGGAGGCGGAAAAGATTTTTCATTTCGATATGCGGATGAAGCGGAGATTCAGCAAGACATGTCCGGATTCGAGTGTACTACGCGGCAAAGATCAAGACAAAGCACTGGCCTACGACATGAAAGAGGCAGCGGTGGAGAAATCAATAGAGGCAAAGAAGCAGAAGGTGACCGGCAACTTTTCGGAAAACAAGAGTGGTGGGGCCCGCAAGGGCCAGTCTTTCTTTTATTCGGCTAGGAAACCTCCACAACCTTCTAGAGGCGGAAAGAAGTTCCGAACTACATCAGCGGTCTTGGACGCATCAAAGAAATGCTACAATTGTGGTCGAGCAGGGCATATTCGACGTGATTGCCCCGCATCTTCTGTGAATTGTTACGATTGTGGACAAGAAGGGCACCGTGCGGCCTTCTGTGGAGCTGCCACTAGATCTTTTGGTACTCGCACTCCAGCGCCAGTTCCGAAAGAGATAATTCTGAACCAGACACAACAGAGTGGATTTCCGCAGCAGAACGTTGGGAAGAGAGAGACATCGAGTGCTGGGTCCTCCGCGCCTGTACGAGATGAGGAAATATGACGATCAGAACACTGCTGTTGCATCAGGTACGATTCAGATCCTTTTGCAACCAGTTAGTGTTTTATTCGATTCCGGAGCTACACATTCTTTCGTATCATTGAACTGTGTAAATCGTTTAAAAATCTCGTGCTTATTTGATTGTGAACCATATGTTGTGGGTTTGCCGAGTGGAGAGAGAATTGTGGGAACCCTAGAGGCTAGAGATTTTCCAGTGTCTATAGGAGGGAGAGATTGGCCATCGAATCTTATTGTAGTTGACATCTACGGTGACGATTTAATTCTCGGAGACGATTGGCTCAACCGTTATGGAGCTATTCTGAATTACCGAGAGAGAGTCATTTCTATCATTGCTGATGACGGATCTGAACACTTATTTCGAGGGTGGAGACCAGGAAGCTTGGGAAAATTGATCAAAGCAATGAAAGTCGTGAAATTACTGAAGCAAGGATGTCATGGACTTTGGTGTTATGCCATGAGGAAAGAGGAAGGAGTAGATCTCTCGTCTATTTCAGTTGTGAATGAGTTCTCAGATGTATTTCCTGACGAACTACCTGGGCTACCTCCGCAGAGAGAAGTGGAATTCACTATCGAATTAGATCCTGGAGCAGCTCCTATTTCCAAAGCACCATACCGCATGGCGCCAACCGAGATGTATGAACTCAAGAAGCAACTGGAGGAATTGTTACAGAAGGGCTATATTCAACCTAGCGTTTCTCCTTGGGGAGCGCCCGTTCTCTTTGTCCGGAAGAAAGACGGATCCCTCTGACTGTGTATAGATTACAGGGAGCTCAATAAGATGACGATCAAGAATAAGTATCCTATACCTCGGATCGACGACTTATTTGATCAACTGCAAAGGGCAAGGGTATTCTCGAAGATTGACTTGGATACCATCAGTTAAGAATTAAGGAATCGGATATACCAAAATCTGCTTTCAGATCCCGGTACGGGCATTATGAATTTGTAGTGATGCCATTTGGACTTACCAACATGCAATTGATGAATCGGGTATTTTTGGAATACTTGGATAAATTTATGGTCGTCTTCATTGATGACATATTGATATATTCGAGGGACGCAGAGGAGCATGCCGAACATTTGCGTGTAGTTTTGAGCACCTTGAGGAGGGAACAGCTGTATGCGAAGCTTTCTAAATGTGAGTTCTGGCTTAGGGAAGTAACTTTCCTCGGGCATGTGATATCAGCTAACGGAGTTCAGGTGGACCCGAAGAAAGTCGAAGCAATCTTGGAATGGGAAGCTCCTAATAACGTGAAGGAAGTCCGGAGTTTCTTAGGACTTGCTGGATATTATCGCCGCTTTGTAGAGGGATTTTTCAAAATTGCTCGTCCGCTCACTCAGCTGTTACAGAAAACTCAAAAGTTCTCGTGGAATGAGAAATGTCAGGCTGGTTTTGATGAACTTAAGAAGAGACTGACGACGGCACCTATATTAGCATTACCAGATGGAACTGATGGATTCATGGTGTACAGCGACGCTTCAAATCAGGGTCTGGGATGTGTGTTGATGCAAAGAGATAAGGTGATTGCCTATGCTTCTCGGCAGCTGAAACCGTACGAGGTTAATTACCCGACTCATGATCTGGAGTTAGCAGCTGTAGTCTTTGCATTGAAAATTTGGAGACATTATTTGTACGGCACTCATTGTCAGATCTTTACCGATCATAAGAGCCTCAAGTACATTTTCGGTCAGAGAGAATTAAACATGAGGCAGAGCAGGTGGCTGGAATTGATCAAGGATTACGACTTGGAGATTCTCTATCATCCGGGAAAAGAAAACGTAGTAGCCGATGCCTTGAGCTGTAAACCTGTTTCTCTTCGAGTGTTGGAATCACTTACATCCCAAACCAGTATTCAACGGGAACTGATCCGCGAGGGGATTGAAGTGTGGGCACCAGGAATCCAAGGGCAACTTTATGTGATGGAACTGACTTCATCACTAGTCGAGGAAATCAAGTCTAAGCAGTTGGACGATTCTCTGATCCTTCGATTATGTGATGAAGTAAAGAAAGGAAAAGCCCCAGGATTCGTGATACAAGATGATGGAGTTCTGAGATTTCAGATTCGACTTTGCGTTCCCGATGATGATTATTTGAGACGGACTATTCTGAAGGAAGCTCACAGCGCGCCCTATTCTATTCACCCGGGCAGCAGTAAGATGTATAAGGATTTAAAACAAAATTTCTGGTGGGGGAATATGAATAAGGACGTAGCAGAGTACGTTTCGAAGTGCTTGACTTGTCAGCAAGTTAAGATCGAACATCAGCGACCTGCCGGAATTTTAAAGCCGCTTCCGATCCCTGAATGGAAGTGGGAGGACATCTCGATGGATTTCATCACCAGTATGCCAAGGACTAGAACGGGAATGAACATGATTTGGGTTATAGTTGATCGACTAACCAAGTCGGCTCATTTCCTAGGAATTAAGGATACATGGGGGCCCGAGAGATTGGCGCGAGTATTTATTGCGGAGATAGTCAGATTGCATGGGACACCGAAGACCATTATTTCGGATCGAGATGGTCGTTTCGTGTCGCACTTCTGGAAAGCAGTTCACAGGGCTTTGGGGACTGAGCTCAACTTTAGCACGGCTTATCATCCCCAAACGGACGGTCAGTCCGAAAGGACTATACAAACGGTAGAAGACATGCTTAGAGCTTGTGCAGTAGATTGGTCAACTGATTGGGAAGTTCACTTGCCCTTGATCGAGTTCACCTATAAAAATAGTTGGCATGCTTCTATTAAGATGGCACCATTTGAAGCTTTGTACGGGAGAAGATGCCGATCACCCCTGTGTTGGGATGATTCTTCGGATTTGATCGGGACGGAACCGAAATTGATTATTCAGACTCAAGAGAAGATAGCTTTGATTCGAGAAAGACTGTTGACCGCCCAAAGTCGACAGAAGTCTTATGCAGATGTACGTCGTCGCCCTCTAGAGTTCGACGCTGGGGACCATGTACTATTGAAGGTGTCTCCTGCACGAGGAATTTTCCGTTTTGGGAGGAGAGGCTAGCTTAGTCCTAGATATATCGGATCATTCGAGATCCTTGAGAGGGTTGGAGATTTAGCATACAGGTTGGCCTTACTGCCATCGCTGAGTCACGTTCATAATGTGTTTCACGTATCCCAACTGCGGAAGTATGTACCGGACCCCAGTCACGTCATTGAATTTGACGAGATCGAGATAGCTAATGATGGCACCTTCGAAGAGAGACCAATCAAGATACTTGAGAGTCGGATCAAACAGTTAAGGAATAAACCAATACACTTGGTTAAAGTACAATGGTCGCGACACGGAGTTGAAGAGGCCACTTGGGAAACGGAGGACAGTATGAAGACTAGATATCCGGAGTTGTTTTCATCTTAAGTTTCGGGACGAAACTTATTTTTAGGGAGGAAGGATGTAATACCCGAGATTTCTGATATGTATTTGGAACTTGTGATATTGTAATGATTGTACTTTTGTCTGAGTACTATTCTCCGTATTTCATAATCCGATATTGTTGAGCGTATGATTTCATGCATGTGATTTAAAATTGTAATTCTGTGCATGTAGCGCACGCTATCGGCTATGTGTAGCGTACGCTAACATGGATCCATAGCGCACACTACAAAGGAACATTAGCGCACGCTATGCGTGGTCAATTTGATTGAGACGTGCGGTAGGTGAGATCAGGCCGGGGACCCTTGTCGGATCGTGTCGGGATGAACCTGGACGGCTTTCGGGAAAAGCCAAGTCAACGCCTTAGCGCACGCTACATGTATGTGCATAGCGCACGCTAAGTGCTGAGTACAGTGAAGTCAGTCAGCCGTTAGCGCACGCTACGAGCATGGACTAGCGCGCCCTAATAACCATTTCCTATAAATAGGACAACATCCTTTTCGTATTTTCAGTCCTTTCTTCTCCCTCATCCGAATTCTTATACTTAGAGTATAACTTCCTTCATCCTAAACACTTCATATCAACATCCTAGCTCGTGTTGAAGATTGTAGATCATTGAGAATTGGTGTTCGAACCTTCGACGTTGGATTACTTCGATTTCCTCCGTGTTCTTCACTACTTTGAGGTAGGTGATTCTTCACCAATATTAGTAGTGTTCTAAAGGACGTTTGATCATGTTTTGATAGCCAGTTATTTCGTTTATAATCGATCATCTCATGTTAGAAGGATACTTTTGACGTATCGGCACTATATATCGTATGAACCTTTGAACCGTCTTAGTATATGGACTCCTAAGCATTTTCAAACCGATTTGTGATCAGTAAACGGATATTACCTAGGTTGTTACGTTTTACACATTGGAATCATGCGTTTTGGAACGTAGGACGAACGGAACTTAGAATATTTTCTTGAAGATCTAAGATGAATTATGGTGTTGAGATGATTATCCGTATCTTTGTATCTCATAGTCATTCAGTACGTATAGAACTTCCACAAACCTTATTAGCATGATATGCTCGTGGATGACTTGTTTTATCACCATAGAATTCATGAGTTCTTCACCATTCAATCCAGTTTTCTATTAGTAGTAATCTGCCATGCACGGTTAGCGCACGCTAACATACGTTAGTTAACGTGCGCTATCGGGGATAAGTTAACGCACGCTACGTGTGGTACGTAACGTACGTTATGATATCGGCCAGTCGATCGGTGATCGGAGAACTGCCCGTGGCTAGCGTACGCTAGGCTTAGACGATAGCGTACGCTAACAGGAAGGCTTAGCGCGCGTTACGTAGAGTACGTAGCGCACGCTAAGTGGTTCAGGCAGATTGCATATTTTGAGCTTTTGGGCCATAGATCGATTGTTAGGCCATCGTTCGACTTGAAATGATTTGTATATCATTTCTTTTGTTAAGGTTCGAGTTTGCTACGTTGATCGAAGGAGGCGGCCTTCGAGTGTGTTGAGATCATTGAAGTGTTATGTTCTTGCCATCTTCGAGGCAAGTATCGTAATATATTAATATTGGTATTTTGAGCATGCGTGTGGTTATTCATGTTGTTGAACATGAGATTTATTACGTTGAATTGTCATGATATTCGTTATCTAGTGTTTGTATGTTCATGTTGGTGAACATAATGATTTGGCATATGTGTATGCATGAGTTGTGTTTGTGTACGTTGTACGATCTATGCTGAGGGCGCTGGATCGGATGTCCACCTCGTGTTGGTCTGACGGGATCATCTTGGGATCTAGGCTGAGGGCGCTGGATCATTGGACGGGTTATTTCCACCTCGTGTTGGTCCGACGGGATCATCTTGGGATCTATGCTGAGGGCGCTGGATCATTGGAATACCCTTGCTGTGTTAATGGGATCTTGTGGATTCACATTGTCGGATTCCGGTAGCGGAAGTCCGTGTGGTGTATCTTGTTATGTATGATTGATGCATATTTGATTTGTTTAAATGATACTTGTACTAGCATCGTTTTGCTAACCCCTTCGGGGGTGGACATTTGTTTTAATGTTCAGGTAGCCGAGGAGCAGGGAAATGAAACACAAGATCGACGTGACGATTTAAGGGGTTCAGTGATGTTTGTTGTCGTTGGTGATTTGTTTTCTTGTTTTGATTTCAGTACTCGAGTACGCGTGTCGTATTAATATCATTTCGATATGGTTGTATTAATTACTCGTTGAACCGGTTGAATGATTTTGTAAACTTGAATTTCCGCAGTATTGATGTCTTATATTTACATTTCTTTAAAATCAGCCTTGTAAATCCTTACTTAAAGGGTTTACGGCGCTGTAATTATTCTGAATATATCGGGGTGTTACAACCACCACCAGCCGACCCCCCATCTTCCCCCGATCCTTCGTCGACATACCACAGCCAGTACAAATGCCGACAGCAGCCTCGGCGACGACCTCGGTTTACACACACCCAAGGTGTAAATCGCCTTTCCCGTCGCCATCAGTTTTCGGCCACTCCAGACGTCGCAGACACCAACAAGTCACAGATCCTTCACCTCCGTCTTAAGGCGCATAGAACTGTACTTCCTTTCATGCACATCATCGTCTTCCCCACACCCGGCGACTAAGGCTGTTCTCGGCATGACGCGCAAAAAACGGCGTTGCCCTCGCCCGAGAAGATTTCCGCTTCATCGTCACCTCACCCTGCTGATGTTTCCGATCGCAGACTACCGAAAATCTCCGCTCCGATGTCGCCTTCGTCTATCGCGGGTCTGCAACTTCCGGTCAGAAAAAATTCCATCAACACTCCGAGCAGCAAAGGTTTACCTATTTCTAATGTCATCAGTACTGAGCTTCCGACCGTCCCGCATGTTTCCGACATCAAGCTTCCTTCGTCTCCACCGCATCTGTGTGAAACCCTAGGTGCAGGGTCCTTGCCTTCACTTGCAACCATGGTGGCGGAAAGCTTGCAGATTTTAAACAACACGATGGACGGAGGAGAGCCGTCCATCTTAGGGCCTCATCCATCTGATGGCCAAGATCTTATGGGATTATTAACCGGGCCCAATTCAGAAGCCTAATCCGCTGAAGTTAAGGTTTCTGGCTAACACCGGAGCATAGAAGCGTATTCGACATCTCCACCGTTTTCATAGATTTTCTTTTATTGGCATTCTGGAACCTTTAGATTCCAATGCTAACTTTGATTTTTACACTCATTCTTTAGGTTTTGCGTCGGAACTTTTTAATCGGTCCAATAAGATCTGGTTCTTCTCCTCTTATGGTTTTTAGTACCAGGTTTTGTTGGATACCGATCAAGTCCTTCATCTTTTTATTTCTTCTCCCCTTCTCCCCTAGTCTATTTATATCACTTATGTCTATAGCATCACCGCCCGTGATGGCCATTACGCCCTTTGGGTCACCCTCCGTGAGATTGCTTTGGAAGTAGAGGGATTTCATGGTTAGTTAGTGGTGGCTTCAACATCTTCCTGCATTCGCATGAACGCGTGGGTAGTTCCACATACCGCACTCCTGAGATCCTTGACTTCGCACAGGCTATTGCTGACTGTGAGTCGATTGACGCGGGCTGTGAGGGCGATATTTTCACTTGGGAGCGTAATGGTTTGAGGGAAAGACTAGACCGTGCCTTATTCAATGAATCATGGTCGAACGTGTTTGCAGTTTCTACTGTTACTCACCTGTCTCGACTTCGTTCTGACCATGCGCCCCTTGATTAGTGCATAATTGATCTAAAATTCATATACAAAATATTCATTTTTCCGGGCATAATTGTACTGATTTGTGATTAAAAATATATATTTTACAGATATGTCCAAACATGAGCTAAAAATGGTTATTTTACAGATTACTGACATGAAGCATAAAAAAGGACGGAAAACAAGATCAAATCCAACGACGGGATTTTTTCAAGGTAAAACGACCATACAACACGGCGCAAAAAGGACCTATGTAGGCCGTTTCACATACGGCGCAACAAGGGCCGTGTCTTGGGCCGTTTCACACACGACCGGCATTTATCGCTGTGTCCTCGCGCGTATTCCGGAAGAGACCGAGTCACCACAAAATGGCGCACAACACGGGGCAAACTGGGCCATTTTTTATCGCCGTTTTTCAGCAGATGCCATGCAAAAATAGTCCACTTTTGATCAACTTGTGAACTCAACCACAAAATATTTTTTTGGTCAAAAATCTGAAAATTCAAATACATGGGTGAAGTGTGAACAAAGAATTAATCAAAGATATTACAATAGATATTTTGAATTAAATAATCAATTGTATTCTTGAAAATCACCTATAAAAGGACATCTTCATCCATTGCAAAATCACCAATTACCAATTCTCAAACCCATCTTCTTGCTAAGAAATACTCTTTTCTTTTAGCAATATATTTTCCTTAGAACTCTCAATTTTAGTTTGTATTTCATTTTTGGTTTGAAGTTTTTCTTTCATTTAGTTTGTAATTGAAAAGTGCTTGATCAATAAGCACTTAGTATTTTACTTAGTGTTTTACTTACAATTTTTGTAAGCTTGTAACCTTTGTACAAGTTTGAAGTTATAATTTGAAGTATATTTCTTGCACTTTGATTCATCATATTCAAGTAAATTTTCATCTATTGTCATTAAGTTTTAGTAATTAAAAGTTTCTATATATTATATATATATCAATTATTTCTATTATAATTTTAGTATGTATAAACCAATGAGTAGCTAATCTTTCTTCCTAGGGGAAGGAGGATTTCTATTAGGTTATATATTGAGTATTTGATTGATTTAAACAATTTTTAGGACTAATTGGTTTAAATAGAGATTGATCATATCCTATTTTTACTAATGAAACCTTCTTGATTGATTGTTGAGTGAATTGGAAACATATCTTTTCAATCTATCAAATGTTAATCTTGTTATCAACATCTTAAGATTGCGAAAGTGGTTAAGACACCTTTGAATACGAAAGTTATGAGGTGAAAAGTTGATTACTCGATGAACGATCGTTTATCCTAAAAATAGTCAAGTTAGAGAAATGAAAGGACTAATTGGTTTAAATAGAGATTGATCATATCATATTTCTACTAGTGAAACCTCCTTGATTGATTGTTAAGTGTATTGGAAACACATCTTTTCAATCTATCTAGTGTTAATCTTGTTATCAACGTCTTAAAAAAGCAAAAGTGATTAAGACATCTTTGGTTACGAAAGTACAGAGGTGAAAAGTTGATTACTCGATAAACATTCGTTTTTTCTTTTATATCCGTATAAATCAATTCCGATACTTAATTAAAAACCTAATTTAATGAACCCGTAATCCCCTAGATTTTATAAATTCCCAACTCATTTTAATTCTATTCATTTTCACTAGTTAAAAATAGTCTAGTATAAAAATAATCTTTTTAAAAATAGTAGTATTAAAAATAGTCTAGTATAAATAGTCTAATATAAATAGTGCATTTTAATTTAGTTAATTTAAAAAACCAAAAAAAAATATATTTTAGTATATTTTAGTATTTACTTCTTGCAATCTAATACAAAATATTATACGAAGCCTTGTTGGACAATCCTCGAGAGAAAAGACCTTGGTAGAACTTACCACAAACTACTTCTACCTCGTATATATTTGCGAGCGACTCAAGAACTCCTATTTTTAGGATAAGTTTTCCACCGATCAAATTTTGGCGCCGTTGCCGGGGATTGTTTCAGGCCAAATATAATTTTTTTTTTTGTATATTTTTGTTTATATCTTGTTATTTTATCTTTCTTTATTTCTGCATCTTTTATTCTTCTGTCCGGTCAAGTGGCGGATAACGGTACTCCGTGACTATCAAAGTCGGATTTTTCAGTTTCCCACAAACAACTCATATTTGTAGATATTTTATCTTTTTTCATTTTATTTTTTTTGTCATGGAAGAAACATTGTATAATATTGAAAAAATATTTCCCTTTCTAAGCAAAAAAGTAATTTTAAAAATCTACAAAGCAAGAATTGAAAGGATGAGGTTGCTTATGAATAAAAGCATACCTTTTGATATTAGGTTCATAATTGAAGTCAAAGTGAGAATAGCAGGTGAATTCACGGAAACACCTACTAGATTTTTACCAGGGCTTGGAAAAAGTTCATATGCCAAGAAACGACGAGCAAAGATGCTAGCCGTTTGCTATAAATGTGCTAGATGGAACTGTAATTTAAAATGTCGATCTTTAGGAATTCCATCTACAAACAGAGAAGATAAAATTCAGTTCATTAATGATGGTCTGAAGAAAGAGAATTTAGATAATATCGAAATTTCTCTTGACACGCATCCTAGTGGACTTGTATATTACGGAATTCGATGTTTGTGGAATAAAATCAAACCAGAATATGAACAACGTCTTGGGAATCTGACGTTAAAAGACCCTGTTTGCCAATTTGTAAGAAAATTGGATGGGAAGCTTCTCCCCGACTCATAGAAGGCGTTTAAACCGTTTTTGAACGTAAAATCAGAGGAAGATGTGAGCCACAATCACAACTACTGTACATACACGTGAGTATCTTTTATTTTTGTCGTATGGTGAGATTTTCTGAATAAAAAATGTGATACGCGATAAATGCATTCATTATTCTATTGAGTAGTTGAAGCGCAATCAACGCAATCACAAACTTGTTAAACAATTTTTACCTTCTTTTTCTTCTATAAATAAATATTGTGCTTGTTTCTTTTATTCATCCCTCAAACTTGTACTTTTTTTTCCTTTTTCTCTCAAATAAATTTCTTTTCGAAAATGGAGTCATCATCTTCCACAAAAAAATTAGCATATCTGCATTTTTGGTGGAGCTAGTTATGGAAAAGATGCATGCTTTATCAAGCAAAGACACAACTTGGGTCGTACTTTAGGAGAAAATGCATTCATGTAGTTTACGGAGGAGGAAGTCTAGGATTAATGGGACGAGCACGTCGCCTATATGGAAGGAGTAAGAGTGTTGGGAGTAATTCCAAAACCTGCGGCTAAAAGTAAAATCACCGGGCAACTATTGGAGATGAGTTTAGATCTCAGAATATGCAAGATCGCATAACTCACATGATAAATAATTCTGGCGCCTTTATCACCCTTCCCGGTGGTTTTGGCACCCTTGAGGAACTTTTTCATGTGGTTACCAGAGCCCAGCTAAATGTTCATAAAAAACCAATAGGTCTGCTTAATGTCAATGGTTTCTTTGATGGTTTACTATCTTTTATCGACTACTCTGCTGAAAAAGGTTTTATTTCCGAGCGTGCTAAACGAATCATAGTCGTTGCAACAACACCAGAAGAGCTAATAAAAAAACTCATTGAATTTGTTCCTCAACCAGATCCAGCTCTAGCTAATATTGTCTGGATGGAAGATCTCACCGTGAGAAAATGAAAAGTGGATTCATTCCTCTCCATTTGATAACCCATATCGGACCTCTTGTATTTTTACTTTCTGTCGTGTGTAATAATCGTGCTAAATGGTGGCAGCTTAAGGAATTTCTTCTTGATCTCTTGACGCGCATCTATTCGCGATTTATGTATTGTTATTTTTGTTGCCGTATTTCTTTTTGTTTTTAATAAAAGCATTGATGGCAGCGTAAGGCGACTCTTCAGACTTTCTTGATGCGCATCTTAAAAATTATGTTATACTTCCGGGTATACTTTTGTTGTTGTTGTTGTTTGCCTTGTATATTTTTTCATGCAGATCCAAAAAGGCATAGCTCAAGCATCAATTTTCATAACAGGGAGTATTTTTTTTTCTCTTGCTTATTATTATCATTTTTTTTTAGAAAAACCGAGGACAGTTTCTTTTTCAAGTTTGAGGGTAGTATGTTTTGGTGTGTTAGTATGTTTTGGTGTGTTTTTATTTGCCTTAATTTTTTTTAGTATATATATATATATAGTATTTTGATTTGTGAGATTTCTAGATCTGGCCATAAACACCAATAAATTAACTATATACAAGCTTCTAAAATTGTTTTAACCGGTAAAAAAATTGTATATTCCAAAAAATTTTGAGCCTTAATCTCTCTTTCCAAACTTTGTTGTTATCATATAAAATCGAGTCATTCGTTACCTTGAGAAAAGAAGAATCAGTCGGTTGATGAAAAATAGAACTGAAATTTACTTAATTTGAGGAGTTTTTGATTTTTCATGCTTAACTAATAAATGATTTTCTGCAAAAATTCTATTCCCTAAAAAAAAAAAAGGAGTCATTGGTGAAAAGAGCTACACGTTAGCAAATAACGGTGTGAAAGCTATCACCTAAAAAAAATGACAAAAAGGAGAAGTGTTGATGCAAAAATTTGGGGGTCTTAAAATTTTGCGAAAAATAAAGGACTAACCATTGTTGGTGCGTAGCTGCCGTCTCACAGAAAAATTGGTGAAAAGAGCTACACGTTAGCAAATAACGGTGTGAAAGCTATCACCTTTTAAAAGAGATAGAAATTGTGTTGGTGAAAAGAGCTACACGTTAGCAAATAACGGTGTGAAAGCTATCACTAAGGGATGTAGTTTATGAGCAAGATCTGAATTAATTAGCGGCTGAATTTCAATACACTCAATTTCGTGAAAAATCACAATATTTGATGACGCCAATGAAATTCTTCTTCATATTGAGTCGAAAAATAAACGAGTGATCGAGAGCAACCATTAAAGGGAGTCGTGTGAAGTCACGAGTGGGAAGAAATAATCAACCTTTTGGGGGGAAAACCTTGAATTAATTACAAAAATAAAAACCGTGTTTTAACTTCAAAATCGTTAGTAGATTTATTTTGAATCTTGATTCATTTATATCTACTGTATAAAGTTGGTTATTGTGTATTAATGGCATTTTGATCTCTTTTTATCTTTATATATAATTATTTTTCTTAAATTTGTGTGTATTATTTTTTATTTTTTATTTTAGGTCTTATTTTATTTTTATTTTGTGGGTGACTAATAAAGAGTCTTGCTCGGGACTAGAAATAATTTAAGTGTGGGGTATTTGATTAGTGCATAATTGATCTAAAATTCATATACAAAATATTCATTTTTCCGGGCATAATTGTACTGATTTTTGATTAAAAATATATATTTTACAGATATGTCCAAACATGAGCTAAAAATAGTGATTTTACAGATTAAAGACATGAAGCATCAAAAAGGACAGAAAACAAGATCAAATCCAACGACGGGAATTTTTCAAGGCAAAACGACCATACAACACGGCGCAAAAAGGACCGTGTTATGTAGGCCGTTTCACATACGGCGCAACAAGGGCCGTGTCTTGGGCCGTTTCACACACGGCCGGCATTTAGTGCCGTGTCCTCGCGCGTATTCCGGAAGAGACCGAGTCACCACAAAATGGCGCACAACACGGGGCAAACTGGGCCGTTTTTCATCGCCGTTTTTCAGCAGATGCCATGCAAAAATAGTCCACTTTTGACCAACTTGTGAACTCAACCACAAGATATTTTTTTGGTCAAAAATCTGAAAATTCAAAGACATGGGTGAAGTGTGAACAAAGAATTAATCAAAGATATTACAATAGATATTTTGAATTAAGTAATCAATTGTATTCTTGAAAATTACCTATAAAAGGACATCTTCATCCATTGCAAAATCACCAATTACCAATTCTCAAACTCATCTTCTTGCTAAGAAATACTCCTTTCTTTTAGCAATATATTTTCCTTAGAACTCTCAATTTTAGTTTGTATTTCATTTTTGGTTTGAAGTTTTTCTTTCATTTAGTTTGTAATTGAAAATTGCTTGATCAATAAGCACTTAGTATTTTACTTAGTGTTTTACTTACAATTTTCGTAAGCTTGTAACCTTTGTACAAGTTTGAAGTTATAATTTGAAGTATATTTCTTGCACTTTGATTCATCATATTCAAGTAAGTTTCCATCTATTGTCATTAAGTTTTAGTAATTAAAAGTTTCTATATATATATATATATATATATAGATTATATATATCAATTATTTCTATTATAATTTTAGTATGTATAAACCAATGAGTAGCTAATCTTTCTTCCTAGGGGAAGGGGGATTTCTATTAGGTTATATATTGAGTATTTGATTGATTTAAACTATTTTTAGGACTAATTGGTTTAAATAGAGATTGATCATATCATATTTTTACTAATGAAACCTTCTTGATTGATTGTTGAGTGAATTGCAAACATATCTTTTCAATCTATCAAATGTTAATCTTGTTATCAACATCTTAAGATTGCGAAAGTGGTTAAGACACCTTTGAATACGAAAGTTATGAGGTGAAAAGTTGATTACTCGATGAACGATCGTTTATCTTAAAAATAGTCAAGTTAGAGAAATGAAAGGACTAATTGGTTTAAATAGAGATTGATCATATCCTATTTCTACTAGTGAAACCTCCTTGATTGATTGTTAAGTGTATTGGAAACACATCTTTTCAATCTATCAAGTGTTAATCTTGTTATCAACATCTTAAAAAAGCAAAAGTGATTAAGACATCTTTGATTACGAAAGTATAGAGGTGAAAAGTTGATTACTCGATAAACATTCGTTTTTTCTTTTATATCCGTATAAATTAATTCCGATACTTAATTAAAAACCTAATTTAATGAACCCGTAATCCCCTAGATTTTATAAATTCCCAACTCATTTTAATTCTATTCATTTTCACTAGTTAAAAATAGTCTAGTATAAAAATAATCTTCTTAAAAATGGTAGTATTAAAAATAGTCTAGTATAAATAGTCTAATATAAATAGTGCATTTTAATTTAGTTAATTTAAAAAACCAAAAAAAAATATATTTTAGTATATTTTAGTATTTACTTCTTGCAATCTAATACAAAATATTATATGAAGCCCTGTTGGACAATCCTCGAGAGAAAAGACCTTGGTAGAACTTACCACAAACTACTTCTACCTCGCATATATTTGCGAGCGACTCAAGAATTCCTATTTTTAGGATATGTTTTTGACCGATCACCCCTTCTTATCCAGTGTCGATTTTCCTCGACTCATGACAAGTCATCATTCCGTTTCCAGAGTATGTGGATCCATCATCACACATTCCTGGACACTGTTAGGGAGGTCTGGCTTACCCTGAATGGATTAGTTGGCATGTGTAATATACAGGCCAAACTCCTTAGGGTCAAGCGCAGACTAAAACAGTAGAACTGGTCTGTTTTTGGAAATCTTCATGCGAAGTTGGATGAGGGCTGCTGACGAGACTGAGCGGCGATATGATTCGGACCCTACTCCAGAGAATAAAATCGCCATGCACCATTTTCATGCTGAGTACCAACTTCGTCTCTCCATGGAGGAAGATTTCTGGAAACAGAAGGCTGCAGTTTGTTGGATTGCTGAGGACGAGCGCAACACCCATTTCTTTCAGGGTTTTGCGAAGCAGAAGCATTGCAGTCGCATATTCACAGCATCGAGGATGATGGTACGACACTTGATGTAGAGTCGGACATCCGTTCATCCACTGTGAGTTACTTTAGGACTCTGCTTACATCCGATTGTGATGTTCTCGCCCCCCGGATGACACTTGTTTCCCTTCTATCCCCCCTTCTTTTGATTATGATAGTTTATGTGTCCCCACGTCCTCCCAAGAGATTCGTGCTGCTGTTTTTGATATTGATCCTCACACCACTTCTGGGCCCGACGGGTTTTCTTCTTTATTTTTTCAGCATTGTTGGGAGATAGTATCTTCCGATGTGGAGGGGGTTGTGCTCGAGTTCTTTGATGGTCATCCCATGCCTCCGGCCTTCATGGCCACCACTGTCGTCTTGATCCCGAAGAAATCTGTTCTGAGCGGTTGGTCAGATTTCCGGTCTATTAGTCTGTGTAATATGACCAATAAGATTATCACGAAAATCCTCAACACTCGGCTCTCTTCTATCCTTCCTCTTGTTATCTCTCCAAACCAGAGTGGATTCGTCCAGGGGCGGGTTATTACGGATAATATACTTTTGGCCCAGGAACTGATTCATGACCTCCACGTCTCGGACATTCATGGTGTCCCGGACCTTGCGCTGAATCTAGACATGGCTAAGGCGTATGATAGGCTTCACTGGCATTTTTTACGTGAGGTTCTAGCGAGGATGGGATTCCCGACTTGATGGATTATGTTCATCCGTAACTGTGTCGAGAGTTGCACATTCTCCATTATGGTGAACGGCAGTACGATCGATTATTTTACCTCTAGTCGGGGCTTGCGTCAGGGCGACCCCATTTCTCCGTCGCTCTTCGTGCTTGTCGCTGATTATTTATCGCGCTGTTTGGATCGATTCATTCGTGACCATCCTTTGATGAGGTATAGGACTGCCGGCATTTTCCCATCTCGCACCTCTCCTATGCCGATGACATCATTATATTCACACGGGCTGTGGATGATGGTCTCGTTGACCTTTTGCGACTCCTGGATCACTCCATGGCCTCCGGGCAGATGGTTAGCATCCAGAAGAGCTCTTTTATTCTCGCTCCGAAGCACGCGCCTTGTTGGCATCAGAGAGTTCATGATCTTACTGATTTCCGCCAAGTTGATCTCCTCATCACCTATCTTGGTGCACCCCTTTACAAAGGCTTTATGAGACGAGAGCTCTTTGCTGGGGTGAAGCAACAGATGTTGGATAGAATCTCTGGTTGGTCCCATCGCCAACTTGCTTTTGGGGGACGCTTGGATCTTATTAAGAGCACTCTTTGCACGATTCCTCTGCACCTTCTCCAGGTGTTGGACCCGCCCCAGTATGTTATCCAGGAGCTCGAGCAGATTATAGCGAGATACTTTTGGGGTGTTGTTGGTCCTAAGAGTAAGACGCATTGGGTCCGTTGGCGGCAGATCTGTCGCCCGGTATATGAGGGAGGCCTCCGGATTTGGAGCCTTTCGGACATGGCGAGAGCTTTTAGTTATAAGCTCTGGTGGCGCCTTCGCGCAGGCATGTCTTTGTGGCCGCAGTTTATGCTCCACAAATACTGCTTTGCTGGCCTTTTTACGCCTATGCGTACTGCTCTTAAAGCTCGTGCCAGCCACCCTTGGCGCCGTCTCCTCCGCGTGGGTATTCAGGCTCAGGAGTTCATTTATTGGACTCTTGGTAGTGACAGCGGGGAGGTCAGTTTTTGGGACGACACTTAGATTGGGGATAGGCCTATTTCATCTTATTTTCAGATTACTGGTAGACCCCACCTTAGGATTAATGAGCTTTGGGTAGATGGGGGTTGGGACAGGGGTAAACTAGAGTCCATTGTGGGTCAGGAGCTAGGATTTACCCCTCACTTCATATAGGAGATTCTCGCGACTCCCATCGCCGAGGAAGATTCGGATAGCTTGTGCTGGTCTCTTACATCTTCGGGTGCTTTCTCACTGTCGTCAGCTTGATCTCACATCAGGGTGAAGGATCAGGCTAATCTCATTTTCGGGGCCATCTGGATTGCCTTACTTACACCTACGATATCGGTGTTTATTTTGTAATATCCGTATTTTTTTCTTTCCCTTGTATTTTCGTTTTTGGTGTATTTCTCGATTGTAGTGACCCTCGTGTACTTTTCAGCGTGTCCTTCCTGTCAAACTGTTGAATTGTATTCTCGTTATTGTTCATTGTTTCAACTTTCCTCATATGAATTCGACTTTGTTAGATCACCATTAATTTTTGGTGACTCCAAAAATTATAAATCTTTGCAATATTATAGAACATCGAGTTAGCTTTCCAATGGTTCAAACGGTGAGTCAATCGGAGTCCGGACGAGAGAGTTATGGTCGTTTTAGTGGAAGACTGTCAGCTGTCGGGCACCGTCCAGGAGCCTTTCGGCCGATAGGGTGGGCCGATAGACTCTACTGCCGGCATTTCTGTATGGGTATCGGCCGATCACTTCCAGGAGCCTTTCGGCCGATAGGGTGGGCCGATAGACTCTACTGCCGGCATTTCTGTATGGGTATCGGTTGGGCCTATCGGCCAGCCTATCGGCCGATAGGTTCTGCTGAGTTACACTATAAATGTGTCGTTTTGAGCGTGAACAGCTCATTTCTTCTTTTTTCTTCCACTGCATCGCGAGAGAGGATATAGAGGGGGAGAGTTCTTCATCCGGGGGTCGATTTTCATCATTTCTTTTCGGTTGTGAGGCTCGGATAATCAATCTAACGCGAGTTCTACGGATCTTAGTTCTTGAATCTCCAAAGGTAATGTTCTAAAACCCTACCTTTTTTTGGATAATTGGGGATTTTGGGGTTTTGTCCGATTCTTTCCGTTTCGTTGATGGATTCATGATGAATATGATTATTCTTGTTGGTATTCTTAGTTTCCCTACGGATTCATGGTATATTTTCATGGTTTTGCGAAATCGAGAGGGTTTGGTTGTGGTCCGCCCTCGTTGTTATTTTTGTATGAATATACATGAATCGTAGGCGGGTTTCCGGGTGTATTCCATTTCCGTAATCGTTTAGAAGTGGTTGTGATTGTGCTATTCGAATCGTTAGGTTCATTCTCGTCGGTTCCTCGTGGTTGTGCTTGATCCTTCGTTTAGGAACCGTCGTTTTCCACCCGGACCGTTCGTAGTCGTGTTTCATCTCTGTTTCTTCAAGAATGTCTCAAAGGCAAGTACTTTACATTTGTTTACATGTTCTAGTATTTGAATTATGGCTATATGTGGTTGTTGTGGAGAGATATGTGTATGTTCACCTAGGGACGGTCCGACGGGACCTCTAGGGATACGTATTGCCGTGTGTGTGCGTATCACGAACTGTGGTTAGCCACCCAGGGATGTCCGACGGGGCTCTGCGGGGTACGGTGGCCGTGAGTCTCGTGCCAACGGTTAACTTTGAATTATGATTTGTTGGAGATAATGTGTTTTGTGTGTGCATCGTAAATATTCCGGAATATAAAATGTTTTCTAAAATGACTTTTTGGCGCATATATTCATCTGATTAGAATGTAGTTCAAATGGATTGTACTTGCACTAGCAGTTGTCGCTAACCCCTTAAATGGGGGAAATACTTTTTGTATTTCAGGTATTGATCGTGGGGACAAGCGAGTACTCGAGCCGTATGAGGATGGTGGGCAAGCATGATATTGTCCAGTAAATGAATTTCGGTGTCATGTCTGTCGGTTATTGTTATTGATGTCTGATTTTGGGATTTATGTATTATAAAAATTGGTTTAAGTACTCGAGTACTTCTTTTGTAAAATTGTAAATGTTGTGTTCCCGTTTTGGGAAATGGATTGTTGTTGGATCCTATTGGTCGGATTGTAGTCTTTTATTTTGAGTCGTCATTTTATTGATGATTGTTGTCGTTGGCAAAGGTCTTGTTGGTATGTTAGCCGGGTGGATTCCACAGTGTGGGGTCCACGGCGCTGTAATATGCCCTGAATGTCTTGGGGGTGTTACAGAATATGGTATCAGAGCTTAGGTTTATGGATACCTAGGCTGTCGGTTATTCGGGTCTAGTTAAGTGTCGTTTTTGGGACAAGATTATCCGTTATGCCATCATCTCAGTACGCCGGTGCTCGTAAGTTTCCCTAACTTGACTCGTTTCACCGTTCTGTTCTATTTCTGTCTTAGTATCTTTTGCGTTTTGCGTTTGAATTGTACTTACCCGTCGCTTCTTCAGAATTCCTGCTGGTAGAGGACGCGGACGCGGTCGCGGACGCGGTAGGGGACGTGGCGCTGCCGGTGGGGCGGACATGTAAGATCACTCGGTATCTGATTCGGCGATGCACTCTTTGTCGAACAGTGTTCCCCTAGTTCGGAGGTCACAGGACCACCGCTAGCTCCTAATGCTCATGAGAATGTTGGAGTGGCCAACATATTGCGGCAAGTAGCGAACAGATGACGCCACCGACTCAGCCGCTCGGTCGGCCATGCTAATGCCAACCCGTTCCGCCCTCTGGATCCGGTAATGATAAACTACTTGGGACGTGATTCGTATCGTCCTCCGCAGCTTGATGGTGCTTCCACCTTCCGGGAGAATTGGCCGCTCGAGATGGAGAAAGTGTTTGAGGTCGCTAATTGCCCCGAGGAGAGGAAAGTACCCATTGCTCAAGATTTCTCGCCAAGGAGGCTGACGTGGTGGCAAGCGGTGAAACCGCGTGGCCGGCGACACGTGGGCGAGTTCCGGATACGATGGAAGACGAGTGCTCCGTGGCCGGTGAAAGAGGGGAGGATCCGAGCCTTCTTTGAGGCTAAGCCCCAAGATGTACCTATATCTCAAGCCATCAAAGACTACAATCGCAATTACATTACGTGAGAAACCAAGTCCGCGATGAGCTCGATAAGATCCGCCACTTTGACATGCGGATGAAACCGAGAGTGCGCCACTACATGTCCGGGTCCGGGGTGCACGACTTTGAAGGAATATCGAATAAAGCTATGGCTTATGAGATGTCGTCATGCGGCGAGACGGCAACCGAAGGAAAGAAACAAAACCACCGGCCGGTTTCGGGAGGCAAGTCAGAGGATATCCGAGGACTCGATGCCCGGTTCGAGTCTTGGGAGTCGATGCCATCGATTGGTCGAGGAAACGGTTCTAGATCTCGCTCCGCCGGTTCCGTCGTGGTCCTACGTGCTTCAACCGCAATCGTCCGGCCACATGATGAGTGAGTGTGATAGGCCTCCGATCCAGTTGTCTTGCTTGTGGTCGTATGGGTCACCGTGCTAAGTTTTGTACGGATGCGGCTCGGGCTCCGATTACTCGGATATCTGCTCCAGTAGGAGAGCCGAGTGTGAATCGAGCACCGACGGTTCCTCGGCAGCAGAGTTTTGGTAGAGGTCGAGGTCGTGGTCACCTTCTAGAGGGGAGTGCGGGGTCCATTCCGCCCGTGTATGAGATGAGACGAGCAGGAGATCCCGACGCGACGGTGGCAGTGTACCGTCCACATCCTTGATCATCCTGTTTCCGTATTGTTCGATTCTGGTGCTACGCATTCTTTTATATCTATGGATTGTGTGCGTCGCCTGCATGTTGATTGCCTTGTTAATTGTGAGCCTTTTGTTGTTAAACTTCCTAGTGGGGATAGCATCGTGGGGGATCGTGAGGTTAGATATTTTCCAGTGAGTATCGCGGGGAGGGTTTGGCCTTCTAATCTGATTGCGGTAGATATTAGAGATGAGGATTTGATTCTGGGTGAGGATTGGCTGGACCGTCATGGGGCGATCATGAATTATAGAACGAGGATGGTTTCGATGTTAGCCTCTGATGGTACCGATCATTCTTTGTGGGGCGTAAGCGGGTAGCCGAGATTACCGATCGCTTTGAGGGCGGTGAGACTTCTTCGAGGAGGTTGCACGGTTATTGGTGTTACGCTTTGAGATCGGAAGAAGAGGGAGTCGAACTCGTCTATTCGGTAGTATGTGAGTATCCCGACGTTTTTCCAGATGAGTTGCCGGGTTTGCCACCGACCGAGAGGTTGAATTTACCGTCGATTTAGAGCCGGTGCAAAGACCTATCTCTAAGACGCCATACCGGATGACGCCCGCGAGATGCTTGAGTTGAAGAAACAATTGGGAGAGTTGCTAGACATGGGATATATTCGACCGAGCGCTTCCTTGGGGCGCACCGTCCTATTCGTAAGGAAGAAGGATGGGTCACTTCGTTTGTGTATCGACTACCGAGAGTTAAACAAAGTGACCATCAAAAACAAATATCCACTCCCGAGGATTGATGACTTGTTTGATCCTGCAAGGAGCGACCGTGTTTTCAAGATTGATTTGAGATCGGGTATTATCACCGAGTGAAGGATACCGATATTCCGAAGACGGCCTTTCGGACGAGATACGGTCACTACGAGTTTGTGGTTATGCCTTTTGGGCTAACCAACGCACCAGCCGTGTTCATGCAGCTTATGAACAAAGTCTTTATCGAGTACCTCGATAAGTGTGTAGTCGCTTTTATCGACGACATCCTGATTTACTCGAGAAGCGAGGAGGAACACGCCCGTCATTTGCATATGGTGTTAGATATTTTGAGAACTCAGCATCTTTGCGAAGTTCTCAAAGTGCGAGTTTTGGTTACGGAAGTTATGTTTCTCGGTCATGTGATCTCGCCGAGGGTGTTCGGTAGACCCACACAAGGTAGAGGTGTTGGATTGGGCGCCGCCAAGAACGTGAAAGAGGTCCGCAGCTTTACGGGATTAGCCGGGTATTACCGTAGGTTCCGAGGGGTTCTCTAAACTTGCTCGACTCCGACTCTTGTTACGTGTCGAGAAGTTTGTGTGGACCGATGAGAGGCGTAATAGTTTTGAGGAGTTGAAGAAGCGGTTGACGACCGCTCCTGCTGGCTTTACCGAGTGGTAATGATGGTTTCTCGATTTATAGTGATGCTTCGCCAAGGGCTCGGATGCGTACTTATGCAAAGACGGAGGACGATTGCTTATGCTTCCGTCGGTTGAAACCGTATGAATTGAATTACCCTACGCACGATCTTGAGTTGGCCGCATTGTGTTTGCGTTGAAAATCAAGGCGTCATTACTTGTATGGCTCGCCGTGTCGATTTTCACCGATCACAAGAGCCTCAAGTACATTTTCACGCAAAAGAGCTTAATATGAGACAGAGGAGATGGTTGGAACGATTAAGGATTACGATCTTGAGATCCTCTATCATCCGGGCAAGGCTAATGTGGTAGCAGATGCCTTGAGCCGAAATCGGTATCGCTCGGCACTTGAGTTACTCACGGCCCGTCGGGACTTCAGCGTGAGTTTACGAGGTTGAGCATTGAGGTTGTCCGCCAGAGAGTTCCGGCGATTGCGTACTCTTGAGATTTCTTCGTCTCGGTCGAGGACATTAAATCGGGATACTGGAGGACCCGATGTTTATTCGGCCGGAGAGTGTAGAGAAGGGGAAAGCCCGGATTCGTTATTCATGAGGACGGAGTGTTGAGATTCCGAGGTCGGTTGTGTGTTCGAACGACTCGGAAATGAGACAGTATTATGCGAGAGGCTCATCGTCACCTTACTCACCCATCCGGCTCGAGTAAAATGTATAAAGATCTCGAGGAAAAATTTACGGTGGAACGATATGAAGAAAGAGGTAGTTCGGTTTGTGGCTAAGTGTTTAACTTGTCGCAAGTCAAGATTGAGCATCGGCGCCGTCGGATTATTGAAACCACTTCTGCTCCGAATGGAAGTGGGAGGACATCTCTATGGATTTTGTCACGAGTTTACCGAGGACGAAGACCGTATGAATATGGTGTGGGTGATTGTCGATCGTTCACCAAGTCGGCACATTTTCCGGGCACCAAGGACACTTGGGGCCGAGAAGTCGCCGTATATTTATCGCACAGATTGAGGCTTCACGGTACTCAAGTCTATTGTTTCGGATCGTGACGGCCGCTTTGTATCGCACTCGCGGCAAAGTGCATAAGGCGTTGGGTACCCGGCGCTTGAGTACCTCTTTTCATCCCGATGGGATGGACGGAACGCACTATCCAAACGCTCGAGGACTTGTTACGTGCTTGTGCTCGATCGAGTAGTGACGGGAGGAACATTTACCGATTGAATTCACGTACAACAACGGTTGGCACGTGTCGATTCGGATGGCACCGTATGAGGCACTTTATGGGCGGCGATGTCGATCGCCGATTTGTTGGAATGAGGCGTCCGATTTAGTCGGACCGAGCCGGATGTCGCTTTTAGAGACGAGGCGGAAGATAGAGTTAATTCGAGAATGGATGTTGATCGCCAGAGTCGGCGAAGTCGTATGCCGACATCCGTCGCCGACCCTTGGAATTCGAGGTGGGAGACCACGTTTTGCTGAAGGTGTCGCCGACGAAGGGAGTTTTCCGTTTCGGGAAGAAGGGGAAGTTGAGTCCGAGATTTATTGGACCCTTCGAGATTCTCGAGCGAGTCGGTGGGTTAGCATACCGTTTGGCGTTACCCCCGGCCTTGAGTCATGTTCATAGCGTTTTTCATGTTTCCCAGCTGAGGAAATATGTTCCAGATCCTAGTCACGTCATCGATTATGGCGAGATTGATATTGCTGAAGATATTACTTTTGAAGAGCGTCCTTTGAAAATTTTGGAGCATCGTGAGAAACGACTGAGGCATAAGACCATCCCTTTGGTCAAAGTTCAGTGGTCGAGACACGGTGTCGAGGAGGCAACTTGGGAAACCGAGGATAGCATGCGTGCTAGGTACCCGGAGTTGTTTGTTTCTTAAGTTTCGGGACGAAACTTATTTTTAGAGGGGTAGAATGTAATATCCGTATTTTTTCTTTCCCTTGTATTTTCGTTTTGGTGTATTTCTCGATTGTAGTGACCTCGTACTTTTCAGCGTGTCCTTCCTGTCAAACTGTTGAATTGTATTCTCGTTATTGTTCATTGTTTCAACTTTCCTCATATGAATTCGACTTTGTTAGATCACCATTAATTTTTGGTGACTCCAAAAATTATAAATCTTTTCAATATTATAGAACATCGAGTTAGCTTTCCAATGGTTCAAACGGTGAGTCAATCGGAGTCCGGACGAGAGAGTTATGGTCGTTTTAGTGGAAGATCACAATCGGCACTGGCCCAGAGCCTTTCGGCCGATAGGGTGGGCCGATAGACTCTACCGCCGGCATTTCAGTATGGGTATCGGCCGATCACTTCCAGGAGCCTTTCGGCCGATAGGGTGGGCCGATAGACTCTCCGCCGGCATTTCGTATGGGTATCGGTTGGGCCTATCGGCCAGCCTATCGGCCGATAGGTTCTGCTGAGTTACACTATAAATGTGTCGTTTTGAGCGTGAACAGCTCATTTCTTCTTTTTTCTTCCACTGCATCGCGAGAGAGGATATAGAGGGGGAGAGTTCTTCATCCGGGGGTCGATTTTCATCATTTCTTTTCGGTTGTGAGGCTCGGATAATCAATCTAACGCGAGTTCTACGGATCTTAGTTCTTGAATCTCCAAAGGTAATGTTCTAAAACCCTACCTTTTTTTTTTTGATAATTGGGGATTTTGGGGTTTTGTCCGATTCTTTCCGTTTCGTTGATGGATTCATGATGAATATGATTATTCTTGTTGGTATTCTTAGTTTCCCTACGGATTCATGGTATATTTTCATGGTTTTGCGAAATCGAGAGGGTTTGGTTGTGGTCCGCCCTCGTTGTTATTTTTGTATGAATATACATGAATCGTAGGCGGGTTTCCGGGTGTATTCCATTTCCGTAATCGTTTAGAAGTGGTTGTGATTGTGCTATTCGAATCGTTAGGTTCATTCTCGGTTCCTCGTGGTTGTGCTTGATCCTTCGTTTAGGAACCGTCGTTTTCCACCGGACCGCTCGTAGTCGTGTTTCATCTCTGTTTCTTCAAGAATGTCTCAAAGGCAAGTACTTTACATTTGTTTACATGTTCTAGTATTTGAATTATGGCTATATGTGGTTGTTGTGGAGAGATATGTGTATGTTCACCTAGGGACGGTCCGACGGGACCTCTAGGGATACGTATTGCCGTGTGTGTGCGTATCACGAATCGTGGTTAGCCACCAGGGATGTCCGACGGGGCTCTGCGGGGTACGGTGGCCGTGAGTCTCGTGCCAACGGTTAACTTTGAATTATGATTTGTTGGAGATAATGTGTTTTGTGTGTGCATCGTAAATATTCCGGAATATAAAATGTTTTCTAAAATGACTTTTTGGCGCATATATTCATCTGATTAGAATGTAGTTCAAATGGATTGTACTTGCACTAGCAGTTGTCGCTAACCCCTTAAATGGGGGAAATACTTTTTGTATTTCAGGTATTGATCGTGGGGACAAGCGAGTACTCGAGCCGTATGAGGAGGGTGGGCAAGCATGATATTGTCCAGTAAATGAATTTAGGTGTCAAGAATGTCGTTTATTGTTATTGATGTCTGATTTTGGGATTTATGTATTATAAAAATTGGTTTAAGTACTCGAGTACTTCTTTTGTAAAATTGTAAATGTTGTGTTCCCGTTTTGGGAAATGGATTGTTGTTGGATCCTATTGGTCGGATTGTAGTCTTTTATTTTGAGTCGTCATTTTATTGATGATTGTTGTCGTTGGCAAAGGTCTCGTTGGTATGTTAGCCGGGTGGATTCCACAGTGTGGGGTCCACGGCGCTGTAATATGCCCTGAATGTCTTGGGGGTGTTACATATTTGGCGACTTCTACTACGAAGGATCCCGACTGATGATGTCTTACAGATGAGGGACGTTTCCCTGGCTTCCAGGTGCTCATGTTGTACCCATACCCATACCCATACCTACCATACCGAGACCCTAGCCCACCTTTTCTTAGAGAGTGACGTGGCTCGTGACGTGTGGGAGTATTTTGGCGCATGGACACATTTATCCTTACCCCTTACAGATAATATATTTGAGCTACTGAGTTTTTTCTCACATGACACACTTTAGGCACACAGCTTTCATTATTCCTTGTCTGATCATTTGGTTCATCTGGACGGAAAGGAATAGTGTAAAGCATAGGGCGGTTACTTTTCTTGCTTCTCATGTTATTGTGCAGGTGGAGCGCCATGTTTCTTTATTAGCTGCTGCGGGGCTTATTTCTTCAGAGTTCTGGGTGGGGTGATCGCCTCCTGACCGTTTTCAGCGAGCTCCTCCTTCCCCCGCTCAGATACATCGCCCCGTTCCAGTGATTTGGCTTTGACCCGAGACCCCTTGGATCAAACTGAACACGGGTGGCTCCTTTGATAGAGATACTCAGATTGCTGGTGGTGGGGGTCCGATTAGAGATCATCACGGAGAGCTCCTTGCTTTCCACTCCTCTTTTCAGGCCTCTTCGAGTTTTGATGCAGAGATCCAGGCGCTTGCAATAGGACTGATTTTGCCTTCCCAGAGATCGAGACATGTTTGGATTGAGCTTGATGCTGTTGCTGTGGTGACCCTGCTTTCATCTGGCCATCGGGGCTCTTGGTAGGTTCGTCACATCCTTATGCGTATTCGACACATTCTCCGAGACATTCAGTACAAAGTCACTCACATTTTCGGGGAGGGAAACAGGCCGACTGATTATCTTTCTGAGCTCGGCATGTCGTCCCTCGGTATTCTGACTTATACATATGATACTGCTCCTCCGCTTCTTCTCTCTCTTATACGGATGGATCAGCTTGGTTACCCTTCTTTTAGATTTAGGTAATATTTTATTATTGGTTGATTTATTGCTATGGGTCCGCACATTAGCTCACGATTTTAGTGGTGCACCTTGTATTTCACTAGTGGGCCGCTGGCAATTTCGATTCTAGGATCCGGATTATGACCCATTTTGGTCATTATTCGGAAGTGCTCTTTTACCTATCGGTCCACACATTAGCACACGGCTTTAGTGGTGCACTTTGTATTTCTTTAACGGACCGTAGGTACTTCGTTTTTTAGATTTAGGATCCGGATTATGGCCCAATTTTGGTCATAATTCGAGACTGATTGCTTGTATTTCTCGATATTTTCTTTATCTCACTGGTTGATCGGTCCCGCATCAACCCCCGTCCACAATGGACGTTTTTTTTTTTTAAAATTACTATAGTCTTGGATTCATTTTCTAAAATACTTAAACAATATTACTTTTTATGATATTCATAGATACTTATAAGTTATTTATGGTTAAATTTTTCTGCTTTAATTTACCGTTGTGCGCTCTCTATTTAAAGTGTATATCACAAATGAAATACCCACATAAATATGACGGTCTTTAATTTGAAGCAACGCTAGTAGATTGATTGAGAATGCACTTGGCAATAATAGTTGTACTAGATGTTGGTTGCTAAAATTAACAATCAAAAATAATTTTTAAAGAAAAAGTCTTTGTATAAAGTAGCTGCTAAATTAATAAAGTAAAAAAAAAAAACTATGCTGCTATTTTCAAAAGTTACCCCAAAGTTTATATCTACCTAAAACCTAATAATTTTAAATTTCTTGGGAACACTAATTTAACCACTAAGAGCTGATTAACAATGAAATGTTGCTTCATCAAGCACTATTTTTTGCGACTGATTTAAACTTCTAAAAGCTGCTTGACGATTTTTATTTTTTTAATTATTATCCATTGTCTTGGTATTTATTTATATTATTTTTAGCTTGTTTGATAATTTTTTTATATCGATAGAAAGTGAGAGAAAAGTTAGTCTCCAATGGTTGTTCAATTTTTTAAATAATTTTCTATCTATATTATATCAGAAAGAATTCTTTCATCTCATTACTTGTGAACATTTTGACTTTATATAATTGCCAATAATTTAAGTTGATTAAAATTAATCTCAAAATATAATGGTAAAATATTTAAAAAAATTATATTATGAAACTTCACCATCTAAAGTTTCATAATATAATTTTGTTAAGTATTTTATCATTATAGTTTGAGATTAATTTATAGTCAAAATTAAAAATTATTGACCATATAAAATCAAAATGCTCATATTAACTGGGACAGAGGGAGTAGTTGGTTTCATAGTAACCATCAAAAATATGTCATGTCATATAAGAGACTTCTATCAATATTTCTATATTTAGAAATCCAGGGCCGGTCTTGCTTCAAGGCCAACAAAGCCAATGCTTAGGGCCCCTAAAAAAATATGTGATTTTTTATTTATATTTAATTCTTATTGTAAAATGTGTGTGATGGGATTAAAAAGTAAAAAAAATAGATGATAAATGTGTGGTGAAGATTAAAAATAGAAGGTGATTTTTTTATTTGATTGTGGAAAATGATATATGTAAAGTTACTAAATGGACAACTTTTTAGAGAAATGTAAATATTTGGTCGGGACGGAGGGAGTACTTATTAGGGTCTGAAAAATTAATTATTTTAATTTGAACATTAGAGTAATTCAAGTTAGGTTTGTGAAATTGATTTGACGATGGTGGATATTTGTGTATATGTAGTTTTTCTTTCTTCCTATAGATTGAAATCAAGAAAAAGAATATAAAGATTCATGATTTTGCTTCAAATGTGGTAAAAAAGTGTTTAGATAGAATATTGCAAAAATATATCATTTTAAATTGGAGCGAAATATTATATTCACTAGTTTTATATTGATTATTAAACTAGTTTTTAATTTTAATATTACAAATTTCTAAAATGGAAACCGCACGTGAAAAGTTGGCTTTGGACCCCAAACCCCGCAGGACCGGCCCTGTAGAAATCTTTATAGAAATTTTCAATAGACTTGCCATAGAGAAGTACATAGACGTGTCCAACGCCGGGTCCGGGTCGGCAGGACGGGACCCGGACCCCACCCGTACATATGAAATATACGGGTTGGCGGGTCGACGGGCCGGCCACGGGTCCGGGTCCGCCCCACCGGGTCACGGGTCCGACCCGTCTCAATTTTTTTTTTTGAAGTATATAAAACTTTTATTTGTTATTATTTTATACACGAAAAATAACTATAAATGAACAAGAAAATCATTTGAAAAAATTAGCTTGTATTTAATTTTTAAGTTTTTACTTAAAATTAAATTGCCTACGTATCCTCGTGATGAATCAAAACTCCACGTAGTTCTTTTACTTGAGAAGAGTTAAAAAAATGGGCTTGTATTTAATTTTAAGTTTTCACTTAAAATTAAATTGCCTACGTATCCTCGTGAGGAATCAAAGCCCTACGTAGTTCTTTACTTACCTGACTTACCTTACTTACCTTTAGTCGAAGTCGATGTCGTCGTCGTCTTGATCATCGATTTGACTCATTTGACTAGACTCTCCTTCAGTAATGCCTTCTTGATAGGCATCTTGGTCCGCTAATAGGTCATCCCACTTATTTTCTTGATCTCGTAACTCGGCTTTTGTTGCGTCTTTAAGTATCATTTGAGCCTCGAGATTTTTTGGCGTCATTCGAGATCTCCGCTCGTCTAACATATAGCTTCCTTCACTAAAACACTCTCAACGGGGACTGTGGATGCGGGCACTGCAAGAATTTCTTGTGCCATAATGGAAAGTATGGGAAATTCGGTTCCCCTTCTCTTCCACCAATCCAACAGATCAAATGTACCTGCATTGTCATCCTCCGGCACAAAACTAGTTGCATAATATTTACTAAGGTCATTTCTTTGACCGACATTACTACCACCCCTATTTCTTGCTATATTATAGAGTTGTTGTTGAAATGGGTTAGTGTGTGAAAATTTTATCTTTTAAGCAATAAAAAGTTAAAATTTTAATAATTGCTCTAGCTATATTATCTGCACTATTGCACAATTAAATTTTTTAAACGCAAGTAATCTTTTGTTTAAGTTCCAATTTTCATCAATCCAGTGTATAGTTTTGCTCATATAATCATTTTTTGTTTAAAATCTGCCCAAGTATCTGCAGCTAAAGAAACTCTATGATTTATAGATCTAAAATAAGCTCGTAGTGCAAGTTTATGTTGTTTGGCTAAGTATACTACTTGTCTAGTCATTGTGGTACGTGGAATTCTTTTAATAGCAGGATTATACACATTTTGCATCATGTATTCCCAACCCGGCTCCAGTAGAAGGTTGGAAGTTGAGTGGACTTTGTGACTTTTGTTCTCCGTGGACCGAGGCATGGTTATTCTCAAAATGCCTTTTAAAATTTCCATATCCATCCCCGGCTTTATACGGATACTCTTTCGAGCATTAGTTGCAAGATACCTTCATCGAACCATCCGACATTTTTTCCTTTTTAAAGTGTTTTGAAAAAAGTTTGGATACCGGTTTCTTTTCTGCAACAGGGGCAGGCTTCTTTCTTGCTTTAGTTTTCTTGCTTCCTCTGCCTTTCACATTTTCTTCCTCCTCGGACGATAACTCTTCAACATAAGGAGGTTCTTCTTCAGCTTGGCTTGCCGCAGGACGCTTCGACTTTGATTTTTGCGTCGGAGTTGGTACGCCATGAAGAGTGCGCTCGAATGTTGCATATGTTTGATTTAACATAGCTTCATCGATTTCATGGTCCATTTCTTCGTCAATGTTTTGCAGTTGTTGACGATTCGGGACACGTCGAAATCCCCGGAGATCAACTTCTTCTTCACTGGTAGTTGTTGTACTACCGTAATAGATACTTTCATGTATAGCATCATATTCAGCTTCTTGACTTTCATTTTCAAAACAGGGTGGAGTTTGGTTTTGGGGCTCCCGAATAATTATTCCAGATGGTTTCTTCGATTTGCCCCAAAGACCCATTCGCTCGAACTTGGATATTTTGGATTTTTTGGGAGATATAGCAATACCCTTTCCCTTGTCAGAACTCAACATAATGATTAAATGCGGAAAAAAGAGAGAGATTAAGTAGTATAGCAATTAGCAATGAGAGTTTGAGAGATAGATAATATTGAAGATGTGAAAAAAATGTGTTGAGTAGTGAGGTATTTATAGGTAGGAATTTTTTTTTTAAAAATCTGCACTAGCCGTCCGACCCGCCGGGTCTAACGGCCACTTTTCAATTTATTTTTTTTTTACTTTTCCGCCGGGTAGGCAAAACCTAGACCCGGACCCCACCCGTGTATACCACGGGTCAGTCGGCAACGGTCGGGTCGGTCGGCCAGGTCCGGCCAGGTCCGGTCCGGTCAGGGTCCGGTCCCGCAGTCGGTCAGTCGGCAGGTCGACCCGGCGGGTTGGGTCGTTTTGGGCACCTCTAGAAATACATATGAAAAGTCTTATGGAGCGGATTTTTTTTCTATTTTCATTTCTATAGTAGAAATTCTCATAAGTAGAGATGATCATTGGAGAACGCAGTAAGAGCTAAATATATTTAGAGTTCGCATGTGCAGCTCAACTGGTTCCTGGGTGGCAGATTGCTACAAAGACGCATGTTCGAGTCACCTGCACTTGATGTGGGTGTTTATCCCTCCAATGTGGGGATAGCCTTGTGGGCGGCAGACACATTCCTCCCACTTAGTGGTAGTTGAAGCAATGATTTAATTCCTCTATCAATTCCTTTCGGATAGGGGTGCAAAGAAAAGATTTCGCCTTTTGCTACTAAGCTAAATATATTTAGAACTAAAGTAAGAAAATTTCTAAAGAAAATGGTGGATGTATCAAGTGGGTGGGGAGGAACATATCTTCAATTTCCATTCAAAACATAGTACAAAATCCAAAAATCTTAATGTTTTTTTCTTTTTTTTCTTGGCATGGTCCCATGGAGCTACCTTAAGGGGCTGTGTTCACATGGATTGCACGACAAAAAATATTTGCATGTGTGTACAGTGACACAATACAAACAGATCAAGAAAAGATCTCCATAACTCAGAAGAGATCTGAGATTTTGGAGTTTTAGAAATTGGTTTAAGGGTCTCTCTCTCTCTTACCCTTCCCTCAATTGTAACGCTTAGTTCCTAGTTTTAGTAAAAGAAATAAAAAAAAGGAAAGAAAGCTAGGAGAGAAAAGAAGAGAAAGGAAAGTGAAAGAAAATTGTATTTTGTGTTCTCGAGTTGGAAGAAAGTGAAAGGAAAATTAATCATTTTGTTCTTTTCTCTTCAAATCCTTCCAAATCGGAAGGAAAGTTAGGAGGCAAAGTTTTCCTTCCATTTCTTTCCTTTTCTTTTCATTAAAAAACTCAGGAACACCAATTTTTTTCTTCTTCTTATTTCCGTCCATTTCCCTTCTTTTCTCCAGTTAAGTTAAACTCGGGAACTAATCGTAAGAGCATCTCGAACAGTTTCGTCATAATTGTTCTTCCCTATAATGAAAAAAACACATTTTTTTACTTCAACAACTTCCTAAATAATTTCCCTATTTTGGAGAAACGGAGGAGAGAGAAATTTGTTTCCCCATATTTGCATAAACACAACAAATCTTCAAAATTAATTGCTAAAGCCAAGGACTACCACTCAAAACAACTCTCAATTTTCTCCGAACGAATGAGAGAGAAAGTTATTTTTTTATATTTACATAAATGTATATTTGAAATTTTCCAAAAGTCAAAAATAGTACTTCCTCCGTTCTCTTACTATTGCAATATATTGATTATTATATTGTTCACATGCTCTCTTTTGACCATCTTTTGTGATTTATACATATGGGAAAATATAGTCATGTGAGATCTTGTTAGATTCATCTCGATTTATACTTTCAAAATATCAACCTTTGATAATTTTTAGAAATAAAGAATTAAAGAAATTAATAACCAAATATGTGCATTGATAAGCGTAAAGTCTGAATATTGCAATTATAAAAGAACAGAAGTAATAGTTATTTAATTTTGAGAAAACTTCAAATAAAGAAACTTTTGGAGTTTGTAATAATTATGGAAAAAGTTTTCTTTTGTTAATAAACAACTATATTTTCTTTTGTTAATAAACGATGATTTTTATCTATAGAACTTCAAATATCCATTTATCCCTATTTTCAAGAGAAACTAAATCTTGTTATTTATCTATAGCATTGATAGCTACCGTCGCGGTGCCGAGTAGGGTTCTTGCAAAAAGGAGGAGGACGAAAGAAATGGTGGAGTGAAAACGCGAAAAGAGGGGTAGAGATATGATGATACTTTTGTCTTTTGAATAGTAAATCTGACCTAATAAAATGCCCAACCAAACAGAAATTTGTATTAATAAGGTGCAAATCGGACCTCAACCAAACAACATAATAGCCCACATAAATATTATCATCCGCAATACATGGCGGGCTATTTAATCTGGCCGATTAGTCCCCAATGCAAGCAAACGGAGCCTAGTTTAAACTCGTCCCAACAAGTTCAAGTGGCTGAGTGTGTTTCTTTCGCTTATCCTATCTCGGTCTCGACCTGCCTCGCACAAGAAAATTACTTAAACGACCCGCTTCGCGCAAAAAAGGAATTAGAAAAAATATTTCAGCATTGTACCCGATCTGTCCTGCCCCATCATGCCTCACAAGAAGGCAGTACAGTGCAGTTTTTAGTTATGATTTCAACGACCCGCTTCCCGCAAAAAGAATTCATCTTTGAAGTTCTTCATATACGGAGAATGGTATTCGGTTCTTTTATAAACCGGTTGCCCTTTTAAGTTTCGAAAAAGACAATTTTTAATGATAATTTATTTTGAAATGAAGATAATAAGGGTGGGAGTTAAAAGCTATTGAATATTAGATTATATATTTCAAAACTAATATTCTACAGCGGTCGATTTACAATGGATATCAAGAATAAAAAGTACAAAAGTGTTGATGATTCTTTGCATGTACAAAAAGAGAAAAATCTATAATAAAATCGTAAATATCGTGTGTAAAGAAATATTTTCAAATGTATTTTAAAAATAATATAACTTTTTTATACAAATAATACTGTGTATTGAAAATATCGTGTAAAAATAATCACAAGTAATATTGAAAATTATTCCATTATTGAATATTTAATAATTTTTAGGCAAAAAAAAAATAGAGTATGATCATCATTTGAGTCTACTAATTTTACACTAGTTTATATCTATTCAAACAAAAGTTATGTTTAATTTATGACTTGATTCCTGGATCTGACGATCCACCAATGATCTTTTTATGCATTAGAGGACTTTTGTTTTTTCTATATCATGGAATTAATTTGGCTTCATGCCGGGGAAGTCCACGACTGAGGCCATTCATCTCGTCAGACGCCTTATGGAGAAGTTTAGAGGGCGGCGTAAGGACCTCCATATGGTGTTCATAGATCTAGAGAAGGATATGGTGTTCATAGATCTAGAGAAGGATATGGTTTTTTCTACATTCAATCATGGATATGTACGTGGACGTGGTTTTGGACGTGGCACAACACATAGCGAAATATCCAATAACAAAAGGCACAAAACATCCAATGATAGTATAACCCATCCAAAAGGGAAGATAAATGCCATAGATGTGGCATGAATGGGCACTAGTCACGTACATATCGTACGGCAAAATATCTCGTGGACCTTTATCAGAAATCAATCAAGGGAAAAGAAAAGATTGAAACTAATGTCCTTGATTATGATGGTCCACTTGCTACGACTCACTTGTATGTCTCTGATTTCTTTGCTCATCTAAAAGGAGATATTGATCACTTGATTGGGAGTGGTGTGTTAGACGATATTGATTAGTTTGAGAATTGTTGCTTTGTTATTTTCTTTGCTTGGGAATTTTTTTAGTATGATGATTTGCTTTTGAACTAATTATTTTTGGAATGGTAATTTCATAATAAATGAATTTATTTCTAAAAAGTTCCTTTAAATTATTACAATGGATGCTTGTGATATTTGTCTAGCTGATAGTGCAACTACGCACACCATTCTCCAAGATAAGAAATACTTTCTCAAATTAATATTAGCAGAAGATAATGTTAATACCATATCAGGTGCATCAAATATCATTGAAGGCTCCGGAAGAGCATGTATTTTTTTACCAAATAATACTAAATTAGTTATAGATTATGCACTTTACTCTAGTAAATCGAGAAGGAATTTACTAAGTTTTAAGGATATCCGCTGCAATGGATATCACATTGAGACAATGCAAGAAGGTAATAATGAGTACCTTTGTATAAATTCTTTTGTGTCTGGCCAGAAGCAAACAAAAGAAAAAATCTCGACATTTTCGTCTGGAATGTATTACACATTCATAAAAGCAATTGAGGCAAATCATGTCATGAACTTGAAGTTCAATGACCCAAAGATCTTTATGCTCTGGCATGAAAGATTTGGATATCCTAGAGCAACTATGATGCGTCGAATACTCAATACTTCATACGAACATAACACAAAGAACCAGAAGATTCTTTTAGCAAATGAAATCTCTTGTGATGCTTGCGCACAAGGAAAGTTAATCACTAGACCTTCAAGTACGAAAGTTAGCATTGAATCTCTATCTTTTCTAGAAAGAATTCAAGGAGATATTTGCGGACCAATAGATCCACCATGTGGACCATTTTGATACTTTATGGTATTAATTGATGCGTCTACTAGATGGTCCCATGTGAGCTTACTTTCAACTAGAAATATGGCATTTGCTAGGCTACTTGCTCAAATAATAAAATTATGAGCTCAGTTCCCTGATAATTCAATCAAGGCAATTCGTCGTGACAATGCTGGTGAGTTTAGATCCCAAGCATTCGACGAATATTGTATGGCAATTGGAATTGAGGTCGAACATTCAGTTGTTCATGTCCATACACAAAATGGTCTAGCAGAATCGCTTATTAAGCGTCTTAAACTAATTGCAAGACCATTACTTATGAAATCAAAACTCCCAACTTCTGCTTGGGGTCATGTTATATTACATGCAGCAACATTAGTTCGTATTAGGCCAACGGCTTATCACCAATATTCTCCCATGCAACTTGTCTCTGGTCGAGAACCTGATGTTTCTCATTTACCAACTTTTGGTTGTGCTGTTCAAGTCCCAATTGCACCCCCACAACGCACAAAAATGGGTCCCCAACGAAGGCTTGGGATATACATTGGGTTTGATTCACCTTCAATTATAAGGTATCTTGAACCTTTAACAGGTGATCTATTTACTGCACGCTTTGCAGACTTTCATTTTAATGAAATGACATACCCAACATTAGGTGGAACAAAACTACATCTAGAAAAGCAAAAGGATATCTCTTGGAATGAAAAAATCTTATCACATTTTGATCCGCGGAATAGTCAATGTGAGCAAGAAGTTGAAAAGATCATTCACCTACAAAAGGTTGCAAATCAACTACCTAATACCTTCGTTGATACACGAAGAGTGACAAAATCCTACATACCTACTGCAAATGCACCAGCCAGAATCGATGTCCTTGAAGGACAAGTAATAGCAGCAAACGAATCCAAAGTACGTCAAAAGTGTGGTCGATCAATTGGTTCGAAGGACTCTGTACCTAGAAAAAGGAAGGTGCGAGATAAGAACCAAACAGGAATGATGATTGATTAATCAAATGAAAGTAATGTAGTTCTTGAAGAACTGTTAGTGTCTGAAAATAATGAGATCTCAATAAATTATTCATATTCTAGTAAATTATTGGAGAGGAAAAATGTCATCATGGATGATATCTTTGCCTTTAATATGGCTCGAGAAGTTTCAAATGAGGATCCTGAACCGAAATCTGTTGAAGACTGTCGAAATAGAGATGATTGGCCAAAATCGAAAGAAGCCATAGAGGCCGAATTAAATTCCTTGGAAAAACGAAAGGTGTTTGGACCTGTAGTTTAAACTCCGAAAATTGTTATCGCAGTAGGATACAAATTGGTTTTTGTTAGAAAAAAAAATGAACATCATGAAGTTACGAGATACAAAGCAAGACTCGTAGCACAAGGTTTCTCTCAAAGACCAGGAATTGATTATGAGGAAACGTACTCTCCAGTAATGGACACGATTACTTTTAGATTTTTGATTAGTCTGGCTGTGTCACAAAGGCTCAATATGCGCCTTATGGATGTAGTAACCGCATATTTGTATGGTTCACTTGATAGTGACATATACATGAAAATCCCAGAAGGATTTAAATTACCAGCAGCAAGTAATTCATATCCCAAAAGCATGTTCTCAATTAAGCTGCAAAGATCGTTGTATGGACTAAAACAATCTGGACGAATGTGGTACAATAGACTTAGTGAATATCTGTTGAAAGAAGGGTATAAAAATGATGTTGTCTGCCCCTGCGTTTTCATAAAGAAAACAGACAGTGGATTTGCAATTATAGCAGTTTATGTTGATGACTTAAACTTAATTGGGACTCCTGAAGAGCTCAATAAAACTGCTGAATATTTGAAAACTGAATTTGAGACGAAAGATGTAGGAAAAACGAAATTCTGTTTGGGTTTTCAAATTGAACATGTCGATGGAGGACTATTTGTTCATCAATCCTCTTATACTGAAAAGGTGTTAAAGTGTTTTTACATGGATAAAGCACATCCGCTTACATCACCCATGGTCGTTAGAACACTTGATGTAACTAAAGATCCTTTTCGACCACTCGAGGATGGAGAAAAGATACTTGGTCCTGAAGTACCATATCTCAGTGCAATTGGTGCATTAGCTTATCTTGCTAATTGTACTAGACCAAATATAGCTTTTTCTGTAAATCTCCTGGCAAGATATAGCTCTGCACCCACTATAAGACATTGGAACGGTGTCAAACATATTCTACGTTATCTAAAGGGCACCATCGACCTTGGGTTATATTATTCAGAAAGTTCTGGATATTCTCTAGTGGGATATGCAGATGCATTCTATATTTCGGACCCGCATAAGGGTAAATCACAAACAGGCTATGTATTCACACGTGGAGAAACTGTTATATCTTGGAAATCTGTGAAGCAAACCCTAACAGCAACATCTTCAAATCATTCTGAAATAATTGCAATTTACGAAGCAAGTCGAGAATGTGTATGGTTGAGAAATTTGGCACATCAAATTGAAGAGTCGTTGTGAATTAACTACGTCAAAGGAGAATCCAACTGTATTGTATGAAGACAATACGGCTTGCATTACACAACTCAAGGAAGGCTATATCAAAAGTGATCGAACAAAGCATATTTCGCCCAAGCTTTTCTATACGCACGATCTGCAAAAGGATGGCGAAATTGATGTTCAACCGATTCGCTCAAGTGATAATGTGGCAGACTTATTCACAAAGGCGTTGACGACATCAACATTCAGAAGACTAGTACACAAGATCGGAATGTGTCAACTCAAAGATCTTATGTAATCGATTTCAGGGGGAGTAGCTGTACTCTTTTTCCTTCGATCGGGTTTTTTCCCACTGGATTTTCCCGACAAGGTTTTAATGAGGCAGCATGTATTAAAGGTCATTCAAGGGGGAGTGTTGTAATTAATGTATGAATGACCTTTATGCCCCCCTAAACCCTAATGGTGTACCTATAAATATAGGCCTTTGGCCCTAATAATGTAATACCCGAGATTTCTGATATGTATTTGGAACTTGTGATATTGTAATTGTTGTGCTTGATCTGAGTATTATTCTCCATATTTCATAATCCGATGTTGTCGAGCGTATGATTTCATGTATGTGATTTAGAAATTGTAATTCTGCGCATGTAGCGCACGCTATCGGCTATGTGTAGCGTACGCTAACATGGACTCAATAACGCACGCTACAAAGGAACATTAGCGCACGCTATGCGTGGTCAATTTGATTGAGAAGTGCGGTAGGTGAGATCTGGCCGGGGACCCCTGTCGGATTGTGTCGGGATGAACCTGGACGGCTTTCGGGAAAAGCCAAGTCAACGTCTTAGCGCACGCTACAGGCATGTGCATAGCGCGCGCTAAGCGTTGAGTACAGTTAAGTCAGTAAGCCGTTAGCGCACGCTACGAGCAGGGACTAGCGCGCGCTAATAGCCATTTCTTATAAATAGGACGGCATCCTATTCGTGATTTCAGTTCTTTCTTCTCCCATATCCGAATTCTTACACTTAGAACATAACTTTCTTCATCCTAAGCACTTCATATCAACATCCTAGCTCGTGACTGAGGATCGTATATCATTGGAGATTTGGTGTTCAAGCCTTTGGTGTTGGATTGCTTCGATTTCCTCCGTGTTCTTCACTACTTTGAGGTTCGAGCTTGTTATGTTGATCGAAGGAGGCGGCCTTCGAGTGTGTTGAGATCATTGAAGTGTTTCGTTCTTGCCACCTTCGAGGTAAGTATCGTAATATGTTAATATTGGTATTTTGAGCATGCGTGTGATTATTCATGTTGTTGAACATGAGATTTATTTCGTTGAATTGTCATGATATTCATTATCTAGTGTTTGTATGTTCATGTTGATGAACATAATGATTTGGCATATGTGTATGCATGAGTTGTGTTTGTGCACGTTGTACGATCTATGCTGAGGGCGCTGGATCGGATGTCCACCTCGTGTTGGTCCGACGGGATCATCTTGGGATCTAGGCTGAGGGCGCTGGATCATTGGACGGGCTATTTCCACCTCGTGTTGGTCCGACGGGATCATCTTGGGATCTATGCTGAGGGCGCTGGATCATTGGAATACCCTTGCCGTGTTAATGGAATCTTGTGGATTCGCATTGTCGGATTCCGGTAGCGGAAGTTCGTGTGGTGTATCTTGTTATGTATTGTTGATGCATATTCGAATTGTTTAATATGATACTTGTACTAGCATCGTTTTGCTAACCCCTTCGGGGTGGACATTTGTTTTGATATTCAGGTAGCCGAGGAGCAGAAGCGACCACGCGATGACGTGTGACGAAGGGGTTCAGTGATGTTTGTTGTTGTTGGTGATTTGTTTTCTTGTTTTGAGTTCAGTACTCGAGTACGCGTGTCGTATTAAAATTATTTCGATATGGTTGTATAAATTACTCGTTGAACCAGTTGTTCGGTCTTGCAAACTTGAATTTCCGATGATGATGATGTCTTATATTTACCTTTCTTTTAAATTAGCCTTGTAAATCCTTACTTTAAGGGTTTACAGCGCTGTAATTATTCTGAATATCTCGGGGTGTTACAGAATATGGTATCGGAGCTAAGATTCATGGATATCTTGGCAGTCGGGTTTTAAGTTGGGTCTGTTACGTTATTGATTTACGAGTCGTTCGTAACATCACTGTTCAGCCCAAAAGTCGTCATGTGGACCATGGTTGTAAGTCTTCTAATCTCTTATACTACCGTTTTACTTAATTCTGTTTTGTGAGTATTGACGGACTTTATTTCGAAAACTTTGTCCTGGATATTGAGAAATTGTGTTTACAGTATGTTGAGAGGAGGACGTGGACGCGGACGCGGTCGTGGACGCGGACGGGGTAACATGAGACAGGAGGATTCCGCAACTACCCCGGAATTATCAGCTAGCCGAACCGATTCCCATTCTGGAGGGCAGCAAGGATCAGCGAATGACGACGCAAATCCTAACATGCCGGGAGTGCTTCAACAGGTGGTGGCGCAGATAAACCAGTTCGCCCAGGTAGTCGACCGCATGCAGACGGCGATGGGACAACAGCACCACGAGGATAACCGGGGAGACAGATGGCTTGCTGAGGTGGTCAAATTGCACCCGCCAAAATTTGACGGAGCTGCGGAGGCAATTACTTGGAATCATTGGCTCAAGGAGTTAGAGAAGATTTTCGCGGGTCTTAACTGTCCCGAGGACCGGAAGGTCCCCATTGCCCAGTATTTTCTGACTGGGGAGGCCTTTGATTGGTGGGAAGCTATCCGAGCCGAGAATCATAATGCGGACTGGATGGAATTCAAATTAATGATGGAAGCACAGTATTGTCCTTGTCCAGTTAGAGTGGCAAAGATCCGAGAGTTTTTCTCACCACAGAGTTCGAAAGCATCTGTGACAGATGTAATCAAAACTTTTAATCATCAGCTGACTTGTGTGCGACACTTGGTCAGAACGGAGGCGGAAAAGATTTTTCATTTCGATATGCGGATGAAGCCGGAGATTCAGCAGTACATGTCCGGATTCGAGTGTACTACGCTGCGGCAGTATCAAGACAAAGCACTGGCCTACGACATGAAAGAGGCAGCGGTGGAGAAATCAATAGAGGCAAAGAAGCAGAAGGTGACCGGCAACTTTTCGGAAAACAAGAGTGGTGGGGCCCGCAAGGGCCAGTCTTCCTTTTATTCGGCTAGGAAACCTCCACATCCTTCCAGAGGAGGAAAGAAGTTCCGGACTTCATCAGCAGTTCCGGACGCAACAAAGAAATGCTACAACTGTGGTCGAGCAGGACATATTCGACGTGATTGCCCCGCGTCTTCTGTGACTTGTTACGATTGTGGACAAGAAGGGCACCGTGCGGCCTTCTGTGGAGTTGCTACTAGATATTTTGGTACTCACACTCCAGCGCCAGTTCCGAAGGAGACAAGTGTGAACCAGACGCAGCAGAGTGGATTTCAGCAGCAGAACGTCGGGAAGAGAGAGACATCCAGTGCTGGGTCCGTTCCTCCGCGCCTGTACGAGATGAGTACATCTGACGATCAGAACACTGCTGTTGCATCAGGTACGATTCAGATCCTTTTGCAACCAGTTAGTGTTTTATTCGATTCCGGAGCTACACATTCTTTTGTATCATTGAACTGTGTAAATCGTTTAAAAATCTCGTGTTTATCTGATTGTGAACCATATGTTGTGGGTTTGTCGAGTGGAGAGAGAATTGTGGGAACCCTAGAGGTTAGAGATTTTCCAGTATCTATAGGAGGGAGAGATTGGCCATCGAATCTTATTGTAATTGACATCTACGGTGACGATTTAATTCTCGGAGACGATTGGCTCAACCGTTATGGAGCTATTCTGAATTACCGAGAGAGAGTCATTTCTATCATTGTTGATGATGGATCTGAACACTTATTCCGAGGATGGAGACCAGGAAGCTCGGGAAAATTGATCAAAGAAATGAAAGCCGTGAAATTACTGAAGCAGGGATGTCACGGACTTTGGTGCTACGCCATGAGGAAAGAGGAAGGAGTAGAGCTCTCGTCTATTTCAGTTGTGAATGAGTTCTCAGATGTGTTTCCAGACGAACTACCTGGGTTACCTCCGCAGAGAGAAGTGGAATTCACTATTGAATTAGAGCCTGGAGCAGCTCCTATTTCCAGAGCACCATACCGCATGGCGCCAACCGAGATGTATGAACTCAAGAAGCAACTGGAGGAATTGTTACAGAAGGGCTATATCCAACCTAGCGTTTCTCCTTGGGGAGCGCCCGTTCTCTTTGTCCGGAAGAAAGACGGATCCCTCCGACTGTGTATTGATTACAGGGACAAGATGACGATCAAGAATAAGTATCCTCTACCTCGGATCGACGACTTGTTTGATCAACTGCAAGGGGCAAGGGTATTCTCGAAGATTGACTTGCGATCAGGATACCACCAGTTGAGAATTAAGGAATCGGATATACCAAAGTCTGCTTCGGGTCAGACGATGCATTATGAATTCGTAGTGATGCCGTTTGGACTTACCAATGCTCCTGCGGTGTTCATGCAATTGATGAATCGGGTATTCTTGGAATACTTGGATAAATTTGTGGTCGTCTTCATTGATGACATCTTGATATATTCGAGGGACGCAGAGGAGCATGCCAAACATTTACGTGTGGTTTTGAGCACTTTGAGGAAGGAACAGCTGTATGCAAAGCTTTCTAAATGCGAGTTCTGGCTCAGGGAGGTAACTTTCCTCGGGCATGTGATATCAGTTGACGGAGTTCAGGTGGACTCGAAGAAAGTCGAAGCAATCTTGGAATGGGAGGCTCCTATTAACGTGAAAGAAGTCCAGAGTTTCTTAGGACTTGCTGGATATTATCGCCGCTTTGTAGAAGGATTTTCCAAGATTTCTCGTCCGCTCACTCAGCTGTTACAGAAAAACTCAAAAGTTTAAGTGGGACGAGAAATGCCAGGCTGGTTTTGATGAGCTTAAGAAGAGACTAACTACAGCACCTATCTTAGCATTGCCAGATGGAACTGATGGATTCATGGTTTATAGCGACGCTTCAAATCAGGGTCTGGTATGTGTGTTGATGCAAAAGGAGAAGGTAATTGCCTATGCTTCTCGGCAGTTGAAACCATACGAGGTTAATTACCCGACTCATGATCTGGAGCTAGCAGCTGTAGTCTTTGCTTTGAAAATTTGGAGACATTATTTGTACGGCACTCATTGTCAGATCTTTGCCGATCATAAGAGCCTCAAGTACATTTTCGGTCAGAAAGAATTAAACATGAGGCAGAGAAGGTGGCTGGAATTGATCAAGGATTACGACTTAGAGATCCTCTATCATCCGGGGAAAGCAAACGTTGTAGCTGATGCATTGAGCCGTAAACCTGTTTCTCTTCGAGTGTTGGAAGCTCTTATGTTCCAAACCAGCATTCAACGGGAACTGATCCGCGAGGGGATTGAAGTGTGGGCACCAGGAATCCAAGGTCAACTTTATGTGATGGAACTGACTTCATCACTAGTCGAGGAGATCAAGTCTAAGCAGTTGAACGATTCTCTGATCCTTCGATTATGTGACGAAGTAAAGAAAGGAAAAGCCCCAGGATTCGTGTTACAAGACGATGGAGTTACGAGATTTGAGTCGACTTTGCGTTCCCGATGATGATGATCCGAGACGGACTATTACGAAGGAAGCTCACGTAGCGCCCTATTCTATTCACCGGGCGTGATAAGATGTATAAGGATTTAAAACAAAACTTCTGGTGGGGGAATATGAAGAAGGACGTAGCAGAGTATGTTTCGAGGTGCTTGACTTGTCAGCAAGTTAAGATTGAACATCAGCGACCTACCGGAATGTTAAAGCCACTTCCAATCCCTGAATGGAAGTGGGAGGACATCTCGATGGATTTCATCACCAGTATGCCAAGGACTAGAACAGGAATGAACATGATTTGGGTTGTAGTTGATCGACTAACCAAGTCGGCTCATTTCCTAGGAATTAAAGATACATGGGGACCCGAGAGATTGGCGCGAGTATTTATTGCGGAGATAGTCAGATTGCATGGGACGCCGAAGACCATTATTTCGGATCGAGATGGTCGTTTCGTGTCGCACTTCTGGAAAGCAGTTCACAGGGCTTTGGGAACTGAGCTCAACTTTAGCACGGCTTATCATCCCCAAATGGACGGTCAGTCCGAAAGGACTATACAGACAGTAGAGGACATGCTTAGAGCTTGTGCATTAGATTGGTCAACTGATTGGGAAGTTCACTTGCCCTTGATCGAGTTCACCTATAATAATAGTTGGCATGCTTCTATTAAGATGGCACCATTTGAAGCTTTGTACGGGAGAAGATGCCGATCACCCCTGTGTTGGGATGATTCTTCGGATTTGATCGGGATGGAACCGGAATTGATAATTCTGACTCAAGAGAAGATAGCTTTGATTCGAGAAAGACTGTTGACTGCCCAGAGTCGAAAAAAGTCTTACGCAGACGTACGTCGTCGTCCTCTAGAGTTCGACGCTGGGGACCATGTACTATTGAAGGTGTCTCCTACACGAGGGATTTTCCGTTTTGGGAGGAGAGGCAAGCTTAGTCCAAGATATATCGGACCATTCGAGATCCTCGAGAGGGTTGGAGATTTAGCATACAAGTTGGCCTTACCGCCATCGCTGAGTCACGTTCACAATGTGTTTCACGTATCCCAACTGCGGAAGTATGTACCGGACCCCAGTCACGTCATTGATTTCGACGAGATCGAGATAGCTAATGATGGCACCTTCGAAGAGAGACCAATCAGGATACTTGAGATTCGGATCAAACAATTGAGGAATAAACCAATACACTTGGTTAAAGTACAATGGTCACGACACGGAGTCGAAGAAGCCACTTGGGAAACGGAGGACAGTATGAAGGCTAGATATCCAGAGTTGTTTTCATCTTAAGTTTCGGGACGAAACTTCTTTTTAGGGAGGAAGGATGTAATACCCGAGATTTCTGATATGTATTTGGAACTTGTGATATTGTAATTGTTGTACTTGATCTGAGTATTATTCTCCGTATTTCATAATCCGATGTTGTCGAGCGTATGATTTCATGTATGTGATTTAGAAATTGTAATTCTGCGCATGTCGCGCACGCTATCGGCTATATGTAGCGTACGCTAACATGGACTCAATAGCGCACGCTACAAAGGAACATTAGCACACGCGATGCGTGGTCAATTTGATTGAGACGTGTGGTAGGTGAGATCTGGCCGGGGACCCCTGTCGGATTGTGTCGGGATGAACCTGGACGGCTTTCGGGAAAAGCCAAGTCAACGCCTTAGCGCACGCTACAGGCATGTGCATAGCGCGCGCTAAGCGTTGAGTACAGTTAAGTTAGTAAGCCGTTAGCGCACGCTACGAGCAGGGACTAGCGCGCGCTAATAGTCATTTCTTATAAATAGGACGGCATCCTATTCGTGATTTCAGTTCTTTCTTCTCCCATATCCGAATTCTTACACTTAAAACATAACTTCCTTCATCCTAAACACTTCATATCAACATCCTAGCTCGTGATTGAGGATCGTATATCATTGGAGATTTGGTGTTCAAGCCTTCGGTGTTGGATTGCTTCGATTTCCTCCGTGTTCTTCACTACTTTGAGGTTCGAGCTTGTTACGTTGATCGAAGGAGGTGGCCTTCGAGTGTGTTGAGATCATTGAAGTGTTTCGTTCTTGCCATCTTCGAGGCAAGTATCGTAATATGTTAATATTGGTATTTTGAGCATGCGTGTGATTATTCATGTTGTTGAACATGAGATTTATTTCGTTGAATTGTCATGATATTCATTATCTAGTGTTTGTATGTTCATGTTGATGAACATAATGATTTGGCATATGTGTATGCATGAGTTGTGTTTGTGCACGTTGTACGATCTATGCTGAGGGCGCTGGATCGGATGTCCACCTCGTGTTGGTCCGACGGGATCATCTTGGGATCTAGGCTGAGGGCGCTGGATCATTGGACGGGCTATTTCCACCTCGTGTTGGTCCGACGGGATCATCTTGGGATCTATGCTGAGGGCGCTGGATCATTGGAATACCCTTGCTGTGTTAATGGAATCTTGTGGATTCGCATTGTCGGATTCCGGTAGCGGAAGTCCGTGTGGTGTATCTTGTTATGTATTGTTGATGCATATTCAAATTGTTTAATATGATACTTGTACTAGCATCGTTTTGCTAACCCCTTCGGGGGTGGACATTTGTTTTGATGTTCAGGTAGCCGAGGAGCAGGGAAACAGCCACAGTACCGACGTGACGACGAAGGGGTTCAGTGATGTTTGTTGTTGTTGGTGATTTGTTTTCTTGTTTTGAGTTCAGTACTCGAGTACGCGTGTCGTATTAAAATTATTTCGATATGGTTGTATAAATTACTCGTTGAACCAGTTGTTCGGTTTTGCAAACTTGAATTTCCGATGATGATGATGTCTTATATTTACCTTTCTTTTAAATTAGCCTTGTAAATCCTTACTTAAAGGGTTTACGGCGCTGTAATTATTCCGAATATCTCGGGGTGTTACACATAATAACACACACCATTTTCTTCTTCTCTTTCATTTTCCTCTCTTTTCTCTCTAATTCATAACAATTTTCACCTAATTTAAAAAAGTATTTTTCCTTTTTTTGCGGGTGAGATATTAATCCTTTTTATACGAAGCCGATAAATGGCCAACTAAGGTGATGCCAGACGACACCTTAAAATTAACTACTTGTATTTTTAAATACCTACCACCGGCTAGATTGAAGTCCTCGTGTAAAAGAAAAAAATCACAAAAAGTAAAAAAGAAAAAATAAAGAAATACGCTGGTTCGTGGCGACGACAAAAAAAAAAATGGTCATTGACTGGTCGCCCGACAACTTCCGCTGGCCGACAACTTTGGCGGTGGAGGCCAACGGGTGGCGGTGGAGGCCAACGGGTGGCGGTGGGTAGTAGGAAGCCCAATACTTTAGATTACCACATGTAATTTGCAAGGGTATAATTGGGACTCTACAAGTACGGTACATTTGATTTTAGGAAGGAGCTTCTCTGCAGCACAGTACGGTGATGTGATGCCTCCCAACCATCAGATTACCCCACCCGCACGGGTGTGTGTGTGCATGTCGGATCCAACGGTATGCAGCAGCACAGCACTGTGCTGTGCTGCAGAGGATCCGGATCCTTGATTTTATATGCTAAATGCGTTTTGCTTCACAAAATTTAAACGTGATCTGGATCTTTTTTTTCCTTCCTTGTAGTTTTGAGTGGAAAATTATATTGTGCAATATGGTGTATCATTCATGATTTATTTATATTGAAGATTTTTAACATGTTATGGATCATTTTTTTTCTTCCTCGTAATTTTGAGTGGAAAACTATATTGTGAAAAAAAGATTTCTTTTTAAAAAATAAATTGCCCCTTTAATTTATCACATGTGATGGATCACTTTTTTTCTTAAATAAAAACGTATTGTCTTGAAAAAGATTTAAACATGTTATGGATCATTTTTTTTTTCTTGAAAAAATGTTCCATAAAGAATTTCCAACAAATCTGTCTCTTTTTGAAATAGATTTGAACATGTTGTGTCATTTTTTTCCTTCCTCGCTGTTTTGAGTGGATAACTATATTGTGCAACATGATGTATTGTGAATAGTTTATTTATGTTAGAAATATCTAAACATTTTATGAATCATTTTTTCCACTGTTGTTATGTGATATCCCACTCGTGATTACATTGTATTATATGTTATACATTAGTTGTGATTATATTGTTGGTATAATTTACTAAAAAAATTATATCGCTAAATTTGAAGTCATATAATTATACCATGAAGTATAATATTTGATGATTTTCCATTATACCTGTAGATCCAAAAGCTTGTTTTGGACTCGTCCGTGTCCGTCAAATAACGACTTAAGGGATCGCATGTTTTGAATCTCCTGTCTGTGCTGCAAATCTGAGAAGAACAAAGTAGGAAACAGATTCGTTAATGACGAAAGCATTAAATAATATATATGTATATATATAATTAATCAAATGAGATAAATTCGAATGTGGGCGATGTTGAGTCCAGAAAATCTGTCTCCTTAAAGCAAATTCGCCTCCACCGCAGTGTATAGCGTCTGCCTCCCAGGATAAAACAACATCTCGATGCGTTGATATATCGATCATCGCACCCTCAGCGAACTAGAATAAAGCTGAACTACCACCGGCGCGACCGAAATTATGAATAGAAATTATTTCCGAAAATAAAATTTTGAAGTCGGAATTTGTGGATGAAAAAACGGACGAAATTCCTGTGTAAAAATCAGACTCCTCACATCTGTATTTATAGATGAAGATGAGAGAGAGACATGTGCTGGAGGAACTCTATACCAACCGAAATTGGTATCTGTAGGAACTCTAAACCGATCGAAATTGGTATCTGGAGGAACTCTAAACCGATCAGGATTAGTATCTCAATACTTATCTAAACCGATTTGTTTAATTCGATTTTATCCGGATCCGAAAAATTCGGAATTTATTAATTGAGGTGTTTTCAGTAAAATAAATTTTACCGAATAAAATTGCAGTAAAAAGATAACTTCGAGACGCCGAGACATTTCGCCCAAATCGCCCTTCGACCCCGACCGACCCGAGCCGAGCCGAGCCAAACCAAGCCGGCCGGACGGACGGCGGCGGCGCGCGTGTGTGTGTGCGCAAGGGGCGTCTAGTCACACATCCACACATGTCTCACTTTTTGAATATGCCTTTGTCCACATCTCCTTATATACTCACAATTTCTCCCTTCTTTTTCCAATGTGGGATAGCATCCCAAACACATTTCTAAAGGGTTCACTTTGGAACATTATATCTCATTCATACCTCAATCATTTTGAGTGTTCTTACATGTTTTGGAAACCTCGTACGGAGTACTACGTATTCCAACTAAGACCCGACTTTAACTCATAGTCGAGCCAACTCAAAATTTCCTCTCAAATGGGTTGCTCAAAACACCCCATTTCCTCCATTTTATCTTACATTTCCAACAATCGCCCACATGAATGATATTGATGGTCCAACAGCACACGTCAGACACGGAGTTTGACTTGGTGATAGTTACTGCGGTTAGGCATTGCATAGGATAGGTAGAGTATGCTCCTTGAACCTTCCCTCGAAAAGATATATTCTCCTTACTGGCTAGATAGTGTGACTAGATGCCTTTGAACTGTCCGACCGTTTGTGTAAGTGATCGTATATCCTTTACAAGTGCCCTCCCTGATTTATTTTGTTCTCATTATTGTGCCCGTTTTGGCCGTGGAAACCGTCCAGGTTCTGCGGGAGTTTCTAGAGAATTGTGCCTTGCAATTATCCTTTGAAGCGGCCCCTCTTCACTCCAACATAGGTGATTCTCGTTAAGTGTTTCGAGTAAACCCGTATTTTACTCCACCCGACTATACGTTGTCGACTTAAGAATCATTAAAAGCATAAGCTTAATCTCTCCCTACGGGTATCACTGTTTTCATCCTAGGAATGGTCGGTTCGGGGTAACCCCCACAGTGATCGTGCCCAGTTTTATGAATTGGTTGTCCCATTGAACCTAGATCTTGGGATCTCCAGTCAGCTTAGGTTGGGTATCCTCCATAAAACCATTAGCTCATGGCAATAGACCTATTCCTCTTGATGATTTATCAACAAGGTCTTTTGATAACCCTTTGGTTAGCGGATCCGCAATGTTATCTCTTGATGAATCGTAGTCAATAGTGATAACCAATGTTGATAGCAAATGGTATTATGTCTTTGCCTCATATGACGAGACTTACCATTATACTTTTGCTGTGTGCCCCGTCAATCGTAGATTGACTATCACAATAAATGCATATTGCGGTCACAGCTTTGCCCATTTTGGAATATCTTCTATAAATTGGTATTGCATTATGCCTCTTATGCATATTTGTCTAAGGTTATGAACTCATATTCCTTTGCAAATCGAGCAATAACCATCTATATTAAAGATTTCCATACCAATGCTGCACTAACATATTCACTATTTAGACATTAATATCATAATGTCACATATCCAATTTGCGTTACTATATCATTTTATAGTTTTTGAATATCTCATATCATGCAGCATATACACACAAGTAATCTTTATATCATTGTAATCACCAATTGATGATTAGTTTCCTGATTACTCGTGTATCCACATAGTCTACTCACGATATAGACTGTTTTTAGTCTTGTACAATTCACTTAGTACATTAGACTTTTAGTTACTCTTGAAAGATCAGTTGCCTTTGTGCTTGGATAGATGCACCATATCCATTGGCATTCGAATTGATTCCGTTGATCTTTCCAAGATTCATGTCATCATAGTATGACTGACCTCATATGAGACATTGTGAACGACTTGAGATTTGACATCTTAAAGTCATCTCTTTGGTCTCATATATTTGTCTTTTCAGACTTTGTTGAATTGATCCCCTTGTCATTACTTACATCAATGACTCGATTATTCAAATTCATTCTTAAAATGACATAGTCGTCATGTGTATTTGACATATACACACTTGACATATTCATTGTCTTGAATCTTTTTGACATTATAAATTGGCATTTTTAACGTTTTGAAATTACGTTACCAACTATTAACCGAGACTTCAATTTCTCATTGATCAAATTACTAATTTTAAGCGTCCCCAAAATTAGCAATTTTTGACTAACTGCATTACCAAATTTGAGCGTCCCCAAATTGGTACTTTTCGGTCATTTAATCACCATATTTGAGCGTTGTCAAATTGGAGATTTTATCACATCCTTTGAAGTCATTGCTTGACACCACAGTGTCAAAGATTTTATGCCACTACTTTAGTGTCAATTTAGATTCATAATACTCTCACTAAGTTGTAGACTTTCAATCGTTGCGTTAGGCACATATGCCTTTAGTTCTTCCAAGTTGGCTTTTCTCAAAACGCCATTTAGAAAGACTGTATGTATGTTCATTTGATATACTTCTACATGTATATCATAATAATGAACTTTCTTCTCGTTACTAGAGAATATATCTCAGAGTACTTTAGGCTCTCACGTTACTACAACCTCAGTTAGTAGTTTCGCCTCTTATATATCCATGGATCCATTTAATTTTATTTTCGAATTTACGTTGGATCCTAGCGGTATCTATTCCAGAGGAAGATCTACCGAACATTAAACAAAATTCTGCACAACAGAATTATTCTTTCTCTTATATGACCATATGAAGAGTGTATATGGCATTGTAAATTATCTTCTAGCACGCATGCTAGAGATTTCAGACGTAGTGATTTTCCAAGTTCAAGCCTTTTTGCTTCAACCTTTAAAACCACTTGGTGATTCATTTCACATTGATAAATCCACGTATCTCATAATTGATTTAGTTTTTGAATCAGTTATGCGTTTGATACACGTTTTTCCTTAAGTCGATTAGTACATACTGACATGTCATACTATCAGATTTTTTGCAGTACGAATTTATACGCATCATGCATCATGTCCGTATCCAGTGAAGATGCAGTCGACCGTCTTGGGTCAGACCTTCACTTGCTTTGGCTTATGAACTTTTGCCTTAGCCATACACCCCCACATTTTTAGTATTTCTAAAATTGGTTTACTACATTTCAGAGCTAATAGGAAATTTCAATTATTTCCTAGCATGGATCTTGTTTTAAGTTAACTAGTCTCCACATGATTGATATCCTCATATTCCGAGATAGTTTGAACTGATTAACATCGTTTTTGTGTTTCCGTTAGAACACAATTCAACCATCCTAATTTCCGTATTAAGTTGGTTTTGTGTCTCAAGCTTTTAGAGTGTAAATTTCTCTTTTTAGCTTCATCCTTACTCATTATCGAGTACACGTAACAAATGTATCACTATATTTATAGAGTAATCACATTTCTTATTACAACCTCTCATAAGAGTAGGCTTCATCATCATTTAAAACCTCTCTGGTTTTAATATTCGATAAAAGAACTTATATGTTTTTAGCACTAAAATTCAATTATTGAATTTCTCCGAATTTTCAGCATATGCAGCAAATATCAATATTTGCCGTGTTAGGTATCACATGAATCACCGTAATAGGCCCGTGTGTCACTGCCGCAGCAGAACGACACCAACACGAGAATATATAATTTAACTGAAAGAACAAATCCAACCACAAAATAATTATAATTCTCATGTCGACCCACAACCTGTACTCACTAGGTATCAGGCCCGTTAGGTTTTTAACGTCCGAGCATTCACAAGAGTTTATCATTCCAATGATTATTTATTTGCAAATAATCAAACGATAACTAAACAAGATTAATTATAAAATGATGTTGGAATAATCATTCGTGCAACCCAATATCCAATTATATGGTTGATACTTCCTTGTCTCGGTCAGGAGTGTACAAAAGTGATGGGCAAATCACACAATTCACGTAAGATATAACTCTTCCATAAATTTAAAGGTCAAATAATTGTTAACTATATAATTTAACAATTAAATTATTGACATAGCTTACGTGCCATATAATACCATTTGTCACATAAATGATTAAACTCAATCAACAAATCCTATTTAGTTAATATCTTAATTAAACTAAATAATCTTAACATCTTAATCGAATAATCAATTAATAATTGATTCGGCTCTTATCAAGCAATGCTATACCTTATCGAAATTATCACATGCATGATTATATAATAGCAAATATAATCACAATCTTATTTAGCAAAACACATGGCAACAAATAATATAAATTCTTCTCATTTATATTAACCATAAACACTTTCTAAATAATGATCGATGTGTAATCCATAATTTTTATTCTAATCAGCTATTCCAAGTTCAATAAATTTAAAAATTTACAAAAACCATTAATCAATTTCGAGAGAGAAATTCACATCAGGCCAGCAGGTTTGTGCTTTCCTCTTTGACCCCATATAGGATTGATTCCCAAAGAATTCATGCCATGAACGACACTGAGAAATGCTTACCCCCATATGTAATTTTTTTTTTTTTTTTCATCTACTAATTGCTGACCTTTCTCAAGCAGAGAGAGAAAAGGGAAGAGACAATTGTAGAGTTGTATTTGTATTTGCAGCCGGTTGCCTCTCCCAGATGCTTCTCAAAATAACTAGAAGATTTTCATTGTACTCACTACACCATAGATTGCATACAGCAACGTGTAAAATACGTTGCAATATGCCCTAAATTCATTGCAATAGGGACTATTGCAACAATTATGCAAAAATCAAGCGTGTCCTTTGCTCTGGTTGCCATAGGGCCCTTATGGCAACAAATTTGGTACCATATTGCAACGGCATATTATCGTTGCAAATATAGTATATGGCAACGATTTAACGGCTATAGCAACAGGTTTAACACCATTGCAATATATTGGACTACCTATGGCAACATTTTTTTGCAACGTTTTTTTTGTGTTAATTGTTGCAATACATGGACTCAGGCAACCCTAAGGCAACATATATATGCCCAATTGCAACGTATTTAGAATCAAATGCAATCTAATTTTATTAATGAATATGACATATATGGCAACATTTAAGCTTCTATTGCAACGCTAAATAAAAAAACTGGCATGGTCTTATTTCATAAACAACTACACCATAGAAATTGGTATATCATAACATCAATTAAACCAAGCAGTACTACTGTTCCAACATCAATACACAAATCACTCAAACAAGTTGAGGAAAATTACCAAGTTCAAACAAAATAACTAAGTTCAAGAAAACGACCATGTTCAAGCAAAAATAACCAAGTTCAAGTGACACAATCTAACTTAATAATACATATAGACCAAATTCATTGTTAAACATTATATAAACATGAGTCGTCATGGCCCTACTTCCTCTTCCCCTTCATATGCATCTGTCTCATCTCCGTCCTCGACATAAGTAGTAGCACACAATTCTTTTACATTGATATTCAATGATGGATTCTGCTCAGCCAATTTTCCAAGAATCTTTTCCAATTTCTGATTCATTTTGTCCTCCATTTCAGAAGCTAAATCATCTCTTAACTGCTTCAGTTGTGCAGAATTTTTGTTGTCAATTTTTGACATGTCTTTCTTGCTTTTCCTTGTCCTCCTACCAACCAGCCAATTTGGTCCATGAGCTGCAAAGTTCAGTTCAGGTACTTCCCCTAGTTCTTCTCGACCCTCATCACCACTGTTACGTGCATCAATTCCATTGGAACCTTCACCCTGCCAATATTCCAAGTATCCAAAAATGTAGAATAAAAATTGAGAATTCATTATATTTGACCTGTTCACTATAATTTTGTAGGATAACAATTTGGAGAATTTAAACTAATGTGTTACCTCCGTATTATGACCCTTTCGGGTTTTAGGGTAAATCTGTCCTTTTGTGGGTGTTTTAGTGCTTGCATTTTTCTTTTTCTAGCATAAAAAAATAGAGTGAGCCGAAAATAAATTATGTTAGTCATCAGATTTCATAAAAAATAGATAAACTGATTATGAAGCACAATTATTAATGTCCCTAATTACCATACCATTTCGTTACCGATCTGCGCAAAACTTGTACGACCGGTGTGTGTATCGACAACTTTTTCGATTTACTATATTCTTTTCGGCCTTAAATGGACACTCTCATCACCCCAATATTTCAGAAAACCTTGAACTTTTCCAATGGAATTGATTGAGGCCTGTTTTTAACCTATCCTCATCGGTGTGGTATTTGGTATAATATCGGACCTTGAAAGCGACTCTTGTGAATCCTCCACAACTCGGCCATAGTCTGAGTGACCAATCCTTGCCTTCTTCAGAATGATATACTTTGTCTATAACAAGTAAAATAGAAAATTGAATTAGTAAATGAACAAGTACAACTTAAATTTAAGAAAACATTTGAGGGGTTTTCACCTTGATAAATTCCCACCAACCATTTTTTTGTCCATCAGGAACTTCATGCCAGCTGATAATATCAAGTGGCACACATTGTCTTGCTAGCGTCCCTAAGAAACTACTATACTTAGATCTTATTTTACTATTTTCAGACACAGGTTGAAGCTCATGATTCAAGGTAAGCACTGGTCTATCTTCTAGTTTTCTTGTGAAGACAGCACTCATTTTCGTTGGTCCTCTACGCCTCGTACTTTTTGTTTTCTCTCTAAGGAAGAAAAACAAATACATAAATGCAATTTTGATACGTAATTTCACTATATATGTTTAGAAACATATATACCTGTAGAAAGTGCAACTATGTCATCACCATTACCATTACCATCTGCTGCTTCATCATTATGGTCATGATTTATATGTGTTTCCTTCTTCTCCTGTTGGGATTTTCGCAATGATAAATATGCAGCCATTGTACCAATTCCATCATTATCTGCCCTTTTTAATTGTTGGAATGGTTGTAAATCAGTAGGTAATGGTGGGGGAAGTGGTAAATTCTCTTCAACCATGACCTTCCAAAAATATTGATTGGTATTTAAAATAATATAAGGAAAATTAACACTTAAAATGACAAAATGCTAATGATCATAAATTTACCATACCTGTGTCCTCGCAGCTTTTTGTAATGTTTGTGAACGGGTTGAACGAGTTGATGGTACCATGGCAGCCTTCACTACCCGAACTTTAGTGGTTTGCTACATAAACATCAAAAATAGCATAAAATAGCTCAATATCCATGAAAAATAGCACAAAATATTATCTAGCACTTTATTTAAGTTCCTAAAAATGATCAGATATGTACCTTAGGGGCTTCACCCTCTTCACTATTTGAAAGACTATCATGACCCGGAACATATTCCCTATCACATGTCGCCCATTCCTCTTCAAGTACGGTTTTCTTATTTTTGGTCTTTGCAAATAGCTCATCTGCCTTTTTCTTGAGTCCAGTTTGGTCCAAGAACTTTTTATTTTCTTGACTCTCCTTCTTCTTCTTTCTTCATAATCCGCGATCCGAACGTAAAATGTAACAAAAATGAAAAATTTAGAAAAAAGAATGCGACAAACAAGTGATCACATATGCAAAGAATTTTATATTTAAGGTACCTCTGGACTTGCTTCTTTAGACTTAGCATTTCCAGCCTCTACATTTGCATTCTCTTTCATAATATTTCTCCTAGTCTGTCTTTTGTGTCCTGCAGCTCCTGTAGGTGGAACCGGAGGTCCTGCTATAGGTGGAATCGGAGGTCCTACTATAGCCGGAGGTCTGCTATAGGTGGAACCTCGGCTCTGTCCAGAATTCTTAGTAACCACCTGCTTTCCATCATTAGCTAATTTTTTCTTTTCTCTTTGCTCTTGTCGAAGTCCTTGTAGTGTCACAAACTTGCGCTTCAATTGCAAATCTTTACCTACAAAAATAAATGATAAGCACAGATAATATTGATACTCATATACTTGTGGCTGCAAGCAAATAAATAGATATGATTTACCTTCAAAAAAACTTGTCCTTGGTCTTATTATAACATGAGGCTGCAATTGCTTCACTGGTTCTATTGTTTTGTCAACAATGGTGTCAATGTAAAGATCTAAAGAGGCACCATCGGTTAAGCCTTGTACAAGTTGAGTAACATCAGCATCATTACTAACTATTTTCCAGCCCCCTCCTACTTTCTTGACATAGACTCCCCCTATTTCGGTGTATCCAACATCATCCTTGACATACTCCATAAGTGCTGGGAATGAGAACGTATCAGCATTTATCTCGGTAGGGATCTTTGTGCATGCACCGCCTACGTAATCGCTTTAGAAGCTGTCCTCGTAGTAAAAGGCGAGAAAAAAATACTCGCCATCCTAAAAATAAAATTAAACCATAAAAAAGGTTAACGAATGAATTAAGGCACATGATTGAAATTACTAACGAGGAACAACTACGATTAAAGGAAACAATTACCAACGATTACAAAGTACAATCTAATAGAGCACAAGTAATTAAATATGCAATTAGATTAAAATGAAATGGTGCACAAGTAAATATGCAAACGATTACCAAGTAAGAATAATTACCAATCGTCACGGTGAAAATTAAATAAGAGCGAATCAAACACATCTTAATTTAATACCAAGATCTCATTACAATACAAGTACGAAAAGAAGTTACCCTACAAGTAACATCACATAGAAAATACAACATTTTTAGAATAAAAATTTAAGTAGCGATTCACTCAAAAAGTTCTTCATTTTCTTGCTCATCATCAACGAAATTTGTCGCATCGGCACATCATCTCTCGAACCAACCAACATCTCGGTTGTGTGATTCTCCATTCCAAAGTTTATCGGCACATCATGCATAGTAGGCCCACTAACTTCTTCAAGTGCATCATTTCCTTGTTCAACATCGTGTCCTCCGTGGCATTTTTTAACAACATAGTTTAAATTTTTTTCCGTACAATCTTGAATATAGAAAACTTGTTGTACTTGCGTAGCTAGAACAAATGGATCCTCTTTTTGATACACTCTACTAAAATTGACTCTTGTCGACCCACAACAATCTTTATCCTTTTGGTACCGGCAACACTTGAACAAAACTACGATCAATGCACCCCAATCAACTTCAATGATTTCTTCAATCGCTCCATAGTAAGTAACATCCCCAAGTATTGGATTTTGATCTTTTGAACTTGCAAAGCGGTGGTTAGGGTCATCAAGCAGACACATTGTTTTGTGTGGTGCACTTGCCATCTCTTTTCTTTGTATGGAATCGAACCCATTTATTACATAACAGGTATACTTCTTATTTGCTCGGTGAGGTCCTCTTGCAAGACTTAATAATTCTAATGATCATCCCTCTTTTTTCAACCTCCTCCTTTAACCAATTATGAAATTCTTTGGTATGTGTTCTTTCTCTTTTGTACATCTTCGACTTTCCATTATTATCATAGAAGCTACGATGCTCCTGCATTTTTAAATGGAAAAATTATTATTGCTACATATTTGTACATAAACTACTCTATACACTTTTAGAAAAACTAGGAAAAAGAACGTACTCAATTAATTTCTCGATTTCCTTGTTACCACGGTTGAAGAGTATGTATCGATGAGCATTAATCCATACTTTATCTGCCAAATGAACGGCCTTTCCATCTTTGTTTCTCCTGGACCCAATCGGATATCCATTCTTTGATTTGTACGCATTACTTTTTTCCCCGACATCACTTAAAAATCGAGAACAAAAGGTCAAACATTCTTCCACCATGTACCCTTCACTATAGACCCTTTTGGTTTACTTCTATTACGAACGTAGGACTTTAATTTACACAAATAGCGTTCAATTCCAAACATCCATCCGAGATGTCTTGGTCCTCCCAATTCAACCTCTTTACATAAGTGAATTGGCAAGTGAATCATAATGTCAAAAATGCGGTGGAAATATTATCTCACATTGGCGAGTATTTCTATTATTTCTTCTTGCAACTTTGAAACATCCTCCACATCTATCACTTTGCCACATATGCCCCGAAAAAATGAACCCAACCTAATCAAAGGTATTGCCACCTCTGGTTTTAAGGTTTTAATCACGAAATTGTAGTAAATATTGGAGAATGAAATGTGCATCGTGACTTTTATACCCGAAAACCTTTCTTTCGCTCAATTGCACAACGGCTAATATTAGATGCACATCCGTACGGAGTCTAGCATTCTTCAACACCGAGCAAAAGTTTTCTTTTTTTTTTGTCATGTCAAAAGTAGCAGCCGATATTTCATAGAGTTTGTTATCAGCACATTTTACAGGATGAAGAACCTTACGGATGCCCATTTCTTGCAGATCAAATCGAGCGTCTAGATGATCTTTTGTTTTGCCACCAATGTTCAACAAGGTCCCTAATATTTTATCACAAACATTTTCCTCGATATGCATGACATCTAGATTATGTCTAAGCAAATGACCACTCCAATATGGCAATTCAAAGAATATGGACTTCTTTTTCCAAGGCGATCTGAAGTCTTTTTATTTTTATTTGCTTCGAAATTATTCTTGTATCCACGTAATAGTTCTTCAATATCCATTCCAGGATAATGGAGGTGGACAAAGATCTGTTTCGACTTCACCATTAAATCTTCTCGTGTCAAATCTATGCTTGTGGTCGGGGGAGGAATTTTACGTGGTTCATATAGCAAACTTTCGGCTATGCTTCAAATACATTGAGGAGGTACAATAGTGACATCTTGGACAACCTAGTTTACCCTTTGTGCTATAACCCGATAAAACTCCATAACAGGAAAATCATTTATGGTCCATAGGAGGCCCGCACGTAACGTAAATGTATTGTCACAGAATTTATCGTAAGTATCTATACCTACGTCCCAAAGTTCTTTCAACTCAGCAATTAGTGGCTGCAAATACACATCTATTTCATTACCGTGGTACACAGGTCCAGGGATTAGTGTTGAAAGAAGTAGGTTTTCTGGTTTCATAATCAACCAAGGGGAGATTATAATTGACGAACAAGCGCCAATCTTGTGTCTTATATTCATAGATCGGTAAGGATTGAAGCCATCACCGCTAAACCTAACCTAACATTTCGAGGTTCACAAGCAAAATTTGGATGTCTAGCATCCATTGACTTCAAGCCTCGGCATCGGCCGGATGTCTTAACTTACCATCTTTGATTCGTCCTACTACATGCCATGTCATGAGTTGAATATTCTTTACTCAAGAACAGGCGTTGGAGCCTAGGTTTCAATGGAAAGTATCTCATCACTTTTGCAGGGACTTTATACTTGTTTTCTTGGAAGCTAGCATCACTATTTTGATTATCTCTGATTTCCACCTTGACACTCCACATACTTTGCATTTATGTTCATTTTTATTTTCAGCCCAATATAACATGCAATCGTTCGGACAAGCATGTATCTTTTGGTAATCAAGACCCAATTCCCTAATCATACTTTTGGCGGCTAAAACTTGGAGGCAAATTTACATCGGAAAGGCCTCCTTTATCAACTCTAAAATACCGCTAAAGGCCGATTCGGTAAAACCGTGAGTGCACTTTAACAAGTAAAGTTTGACTATAAAACCTAATCGAGTAAATTCTTTAGACCGGGATACAAAGGTGTTTCCCTTCCTCGACAAGCTTATAAAAATCTTTTGCCATATTATTCATTCCATTTCTAACTCTACCTTCATCATGAATCATTTCATCAAAATCATCACCAAGACCAATACCCGTATCAAAATCCATATCATCATTAGGTTTGCTAAACTTAGGGGTGGACACTTCGTATATCCAGTTAACAAACGATGGACAAGGACCATGCCATACAAGATGATCAACTATATCTTCCCTACAATACCAGAAACGATTACTACAATTTTTGCAAGGGCATTTGAGTTCATTCCCTACTGCAAAATTATCAAATCCATTTCTAACAAAATCTGTCACCCCATCAAGGTATGCCTTAGTATATTTTGGAAGTGAAATCCAAGTCATCTTTGCAAATTCACAAACCTATTATCTGCACATTGAAGCAAAAACAGAAAATACAGAAGATATAAAGAGGGCATAAAAAAAGAGCATAAACAAAAACAGAGCATAAATGTAGACCTATTTTCTACACAAACAAAAAAACATAGCTGCCTTAAAACTTATAAAAATAGGACTTGTATAAATTAAAAAGCAAACTTTGAACAGAGACGGAGATAGGGAGACAGATCAAAATTAGAATCAAAGTAAAAACTTAAATTAAACAAAAATAAACCCCCAATTACAACAAACAAACAAACATAAACCCCCAAACAAACACGATTACATAGTTCGAATTTACACAAGAAACATAGGAATCCTAATTAAGAACAAAAAAATAGAGCAATATACGAAGAAGGAAGAAGCATTGGGCATGTAACAAAATTGATTCAAAACTACAAAAAACAAAAAGGATTTCGGATCGATGATTTACCTTTGTCAACCTTTAATCTTCTTCGAGCTTGATTTCCTCTTCGAGCTTGGCGAGTTCACTTTTGTGTTCGTGTGTTTGTTTTGGTGTCATGTGCCGTGTGGGTTGTGTTGTGTGTCGTGTGGGTTTTGTTTTCTTTTCTTTTTCTTTTGTTATTTTTGTACGCCCGCCAACATTTTCCCAAAATCCCGCTCATATATTTTACAAGCCCGCCACATTTTCCCCCAAAATGAATAGATACATAGCGATTTTAAAAAGTATTGCAATAGAATGCATGTTTTAAACTTTCTTAGATTTTTCCAATGGAATTGCAACGCTTTTCAAAAGCATTGCAATTTATGTGATTTGGTTTCTCAATTGCAATGGTTTTTAACAATTTTTTAGAAATATGGTTGCAATAGGCAATCTATGGTGTAGTGACTGTATTAAATACGTTTTTTTTTCTTAATTCAACAAATTATCGATATGCAGCGATGCAATCAGGCGGATCGTCTTTTTCACAAATAATAGTATAATTTGCTTTAAGATTGTTGGTATAATTTACTAAAAAAATTATATCGTTAAATTTGAAGTCATATAATTATACCATGAAGTATAATATTTGATGATTTTCCATTATACCTGTAGATCCAAAAGCTTGTTTTGTACTCGTCCGTGTCCGTCAAATAACGACTTAAGGGATCGCATGTTTTGAATCTTCTGTCTGTGCTGCAAATCTGAGAAGAACAAAGTAGGAGACAGATTCGTTAATGACGAAAGCATTAAATAATATATATGTATATATATAATTAATCAAATGAGATAAATTCGAATGTGGGCGATGTTGAGTCCATAAAATCTGTCTCCTTAAAGCAAATTCGCCTCCACCGCAGTGTATAGCGTCTGCCTCCCAGGATAAAACAACATCTCGATGCGTTGATATATCGATCATCGCACCCTCAGCGAACTAGAATAAAGCTGAACTACCACCGGCGCGACCGAAATTATGAATAGAAATTATTTCCGAAAATAAAATTTTGAAGTCGGAATTTGTGGGTGAAAAAACGGACGAAATTCCTGTGTAAAAATAAGACCCCTCACATTTGTATTTATAGATGAAGATGAGAGAGAGACATACTCTAAACCGATCGAAATTGGTATCTGGAGGAACTCTAAACCGATCAGGATTAGTATCTCAATACTTATCTTAATTGAGGTATTTTCGGTAAAATAAAATTTTACCGAATAAAATTGCAGTATAAAGATAACTTCGAGACGCCGAGACAAATCGCCCTTCGACCGAGACCGACCGACCCGACCCGACCCGACCCGAGCCAAGCCGGACGGACGGCGGCGCGCGTGTGTGTGCGCGAGGGGCATCTAGTCACACATCCACACATGTCTCACTTTTTGAATATGCCTTTGTCCACATCTCCTTATATACTCACAATTTCTCCCTTCTTTTTCCAATGTGTGATAGCATCCCAAACACATTTCTAAAGGGTTCACTTTGGAACATTATATCTCATTCATACCTCAATCATTTTGAGTGTTCTTACATGTTTTGGAAACCTCGTACGGAGTACTACATATTCCAACTAAGACCCGACTTTAACTCGTAGTCGAGCCAACTCAAAATTTTCTCTCAAATGGGTTGCTCAAAACACCCTATTTCCTCCATTTTATCTTATATTTCCAACATATACTATTAATCACAACTGGTGTGCAAATATTTAAACATGTTATGGATCATTTTTTTACTGTTGTTATGTTATGTGATATCCCACTTATGATTGCATTGTATTTTATGTTACATATTAATTGTGATTATACCTATAATCATAATTGGTGTGCACCTTGAAGCGTACATCATATTACAAAATATACCAACTCTTTTGAGTCGATCACATATTTATTTACTGATTGTCCAACTCCCTATTTCAATAGGGTGTTTGTGTCAAAGATATTGATTTAGAGTTGGGATTTATGCATATTAAATATCCATTTCCCATTTTCTCTATTTCTTTTCCATACTCCTTTTTTTTCCAACATAATTTGACATCTACGAATCATATCATTTTACATCCTACAACAAAACAAACACAAAATTTATAATCCAGATTAACCGGACAATAATGGCACAACCTAATCCAACCATAAACAAATACGGGAGGCAAAGAAAATTTGATCTAACGTTAATCCGATACTAAAATTACTTATTTGTTCGTATTTGTTGATTCAAATTCGTATTTTTTTTTTGTTAGACTTGAATTGTGCGATTTGAAATTGAAAAATATGAACAAATATATAATTCTAGTATCAGGCTAATATAAAACAAGGTCTTCATGGCCTGACGGTAGAAAGTCCATCGTAATTATATTAATATAATATTAATTTGGTATTATCGAAATCGCACAATTCAAGTCTAACAAGAAGAATATACGAATTGAAATCAACAAATACGAACAAATAAATAATTTTAGTATCGACTTTTAGGTCAAATTTTCTTGGTCTGACGGTGGAAAAGTGGTTAAATATACAATGAAACTTATAATAATGGTGTTTATACTGAAGTTTTAATTTGAAAATTTTATTAGCCTTATTTTATTTATGACTTTTTGACTTTCCACTTTTATTTGGATAACGGGAAACCACAATTACTATTCTTCTCGAGTATACTGTATAAACTTCGGACTGAATATAACAACCTTCTTTGTAAAGTATATCAACCAGTTAAATCATAATAGGCAAGTCATGTGTGACAAACTCTATCAAAAAAGTATTGACGGGGAGAATCGAGCTCGTAATTTCCGTGCTCACCTATTCCACAAACTCAGCTATCATTGATGTTTAAAAAGTGTAAAAAAAAATAGGCAAAATGCATCCTTAGGTCCCTGAACTATTAACTTTTCTTTCATCAGGTCCCTGAACTATTTTTATGTTTTAAGAAGGACCTAAACTATTGAAAAACGAATTCACGTGGTCCATAGTTGACGGAACGTTAGTATGAATATTGCACGCGCTTGTGAGTGCGATTGGAATGGAAAGCGGACTTACGTGTTGAATTTTTAATAGGCAAAATCATCCTTAGGTCGCCGAACTATTAACTTTTCTTTCATCGTGGTCCGTGAACTATTTTTATGTTTTAATATGAGTCTTTGAAAATCACATTGTGGTATTTATGGTGTGCGATAAAATAACAAAAATAATGAATAAATAATATTGGGATTGGATAAAAATATTCATTTAGCGATGTTATTCATTTTATCGAGCGATAATTTGAACATGTTATAAAGACTTGCCCAGGAAAAATATTTATTTGTTCGATTATTTGCTTATCGAACTTTCATTTATCGAGGTTTTACTATATGTCACAACAAACTTACTCTAAATAATTTTTATTTATAATTTAAATTTCCAAACTTCTAAGAATATAGATTAATTTTGAGCATGCCATGTACCGTGTATTAATAAACAACAAGGATACATATATAATATAACTGAATTGAACTGAATCGAAATGACCGAATAAATAATAATAATAATAACGAGTAATATAGATTAGAATATATATGTATATAACATCTACAATAATATTGTATATTATGTATATTATATATAATACTATTTATAAGATTAATATAATAATTATATCACATAAAAATATATACAACAATAATAAAATTAGTTATATCACAACAAAAAAAATAATAATAATAATAAAAGTTAAGTTAATAATACTAGAAATGTTATAATACTATTGGGAATATTGATATCAATAATATTAATAATAAATTTATTGATAATATTACAAATAATATATAATTCTATTGATAATAATGATATTAATAATCATAATAATAATAGTAATAGTAATTAATGATAATAAAATTAGATAATATATATATATAATTGTTATTTATATAATGTTATTGATAATATAAATAATTATAATAAAAAATAAAAAAATTATAATAAAAATTATTTTATATAATTACTTAGAACACAAATAATGATAATAGTAATTAATAATATTGATTTTAAGCTGAACTGAATAATATTAAATTGAATTGAATAATACTGAATAAAACTGAATTTTGATAAAATAAATTGAACTCAATTAAAATATATTAAAATTAGGCGTAAAGTAATCATTATTCAATTAGTCAACTTTCAAGCAATTCCGTTCGGTGTTCATAAAATATATTCATATTAACGTTCATAAAATATATTCATTGATGTTCAAGCAATTAGTCAACGTTCATAAAATATATTCATATTAACGTTCCGTCAACTATGGATCACGTGAATTCGTTTTTCAATAGTTTAGGTCCTTCTTAAAACATAAAAATAATTCAGGGACCTGATGAAAGAAAAGTTAATAGTTCAGGGACCTAAGGATGCATTTTGCCAAAAAAATATTTTTGCCCTTTCACTTTCTTGCATGGATGAACAGTTGTAGTCGCGTTATGGAATCAATCTTTTGCACAAAATCTTTTGTACAAAATGAAGTTGTTGGGATATTCTCCAAACAGGGAAACGGCAGATATTTTTCAGCACATCACCAAAAAGATGAGTACAAATTACAAATAGTTTATTATTTTATTCATATATTATTAGAATGGATTCTTTTTTTATACCTATAAAAATAAATATAATCATGTACATGATGTTGGAGTTGTTTCAATATATATTTTAAAATATTATATAATTTTAGTTTTATTTATATTTAATCAAAATATTAATTATTGTTAAAGTAATAATATCCAATGTGTGCTTAAGTCTGTTAGTTTACGGGCTTTCCTAGTTAGGGTATGGTTAGGTCTGCTTGTATGTATTTCTCCCTATTTAAAGAGATGTCATCAATGGAATAATATCCACTTTTGCCCTACTTTCTGTCTCAGTTATTTTCCCTTCAACACGTTATCAGCACGTAGTTCCCAACTGAGCAAGAAAAATTCCTCCCGTTTTTTATGCAAAATCCCGAAAAAAAAGAAAAAAATCGGATTTTACCAGAAACCCTAGCCCTGCATCCTCCGCCGCCACCGGTCATCTTCTCCACTTACCGACGCCGCTACCCCCCGCCCCGCAGTCCTACCGGACTGCAACTCCCGTCGGAATGCGACCCCCACCCCCGACCATCGACTGAAACCGCAACGCCTCCGATCCGAGTTCACATCCAGTCCGGTGCGAGTTCATGCTTCGTCTCCATCGCCCGCTTTCAATCGCATCTGACATCACCGCCCGCAACCGCCGCTCACCTGCACCAGATCAGGAACCATCGCACGTCACACCAGGTCAACGCTGCCGATCGATCATCTTCTTCCCGATCCAGAACTCCCGCGACCTGCCTCCCGTTGACGCTGCTCGTCTCCCACCTCCCGTCGACCTGCCTCCGTCGCTACACCAGATCAAACCGCGAATCCAAAGTCGATCGTCTCCGACCCGTCGCTGCAGTCAACCTGCTCGTCCCGTTAAATCGGCTCGGTTTTAGGCGCCCGGACCCGACCGATTCTTGACCCGACCCGACCGATTCTTTGATTGACCGACCCGATTCTTGACCCGCTCAGCTCGGCAGTCCGTTTTTGATCGTTTTACGCCCCCATTCACAAAATAAAGTACACAATACGAAACCTACTATCTGCAATGTGCAATTTTTAGATGTTATTTTTTTATATATCTTTGATTGCATACTTATAATCGAATTTATTTATGCTTAATTAAACCAACTAAAAGCATAATACATTAATAACTTTAATTAAATTAAAGTGAATTGCTTTAAACAGCTCGGATTAAAATTCACACGAACTAAACGTATATTGCGCCATAAGACACCTCTTTGACTGCATATATCCGTGTATAGATATATTCATAGGGTTATGTGATTATATCTATAATTATACATATATTTTGCATACATATATAGATATGGCATGCAAATTAGACTTCATCATTAGTAGATTTTTAGAGGACTTATATCTACTGTCTACATTAACTCGAACCATGATAAAGTAATTTAATTGGTCACCTTCAATAGCATCGAAAGTAACTACCATATCTTGGTTCTGAAAAATAATAGCCCTCCACATTATTGAAAATTTTATCATGGAAAGTACTCATGATATACTGTGAAAACTCATTTTCCTTTTTTCTTGTCTCAAGATGGCTGATCCAACTCGTCTTGAATTTGACATCTTGGACTCAGAAGGACTTGAGTACCATAGATGGGTTTCTGACGTAGAGACCACTTTTATCGCTAAGGACTATAGTGCTACTATCTTTGAAAAAGCAGGTGAAGTACCGTCTGACAAAACCAAAGCTAGTGCATTAATGTTCCTTAGGCGACATATCGACCCTAGCCTAAGATTGGAATATCTGTAGTTGAAATCCCCGAAAGAACTGTGGGATGCCCTTAAGGGTTGTTTTGGGAAAATCCACAATACCTTTCTCCCAGAGTTGACCGTGCAGTGGAATGAAATCCGCTTGCTTGATTATAAACAGATCAACGATTTCAACAAAGATATGCTCCGTCTGAAGGCACGCCTTAATTTCTGTGGAAAGGATATCACAGAAGATGATATGATCCAGAAAACCCTTTCCACCTTCCTTACTTCTGCCCTTATACTAGCGAAACAGTATAGACTGGAGTATGACAACAAACGCATCACTACCTTCAATAAGCTTATCAACCTACTGCAAGTGGCTGAGAGGCATAATGAAGTGCTAGTGAACAACAATGCCAGACCTGCTGGGGCACAAAGTTCCCGAGGCCAACTATGGCAAAGTGAAAGGTGGAAAGAACCACAATGCACAGGGGACTGGTCAAGGCAACCCCAAACCATAACGTGGGAAAGGGTATAGTGGTCGAGGACGTGAGGGTTCTTCCAATGTAATGAGAAGACTTGGTGCTCCCAGCTCTTCTAGCCAAGGAAACAAAGCACATACCTCCCATGTCACTCCCAAAGTCAGAGTTGGCGATGAATCGTGCTATCGATGTGGAGATGCTGGACATTGGTACAGGAACTGCCATGCAAGCAAGCAAGTCGCAGCACACTATAAGAAATATAGAGAGTCCAAAGAACGGGAAGCTCACTACATGGAGGAAGATGCTCTCGACGAGTCCCCCAACGTCAATTTCACAGTCACCGATAATCACAATGAGCCATACGTGTCACAGTCATTAGAGGCACCCCTTTATGACTGAATGTCATAGTTATGTTTACTTTCTCATTTACATTTGGCATTGTTACCTCAGAACGATTTTATCGATGTTTTATTTTCAGTAATGGTGTGATGAAACTTTGTTTTTCTAGAACAAGATATTATTATTGCTTACGTTATATTCTTAGCTTTATTTCGAAGAAACGAACATTGCTTGCGTGTTTACAGTTTGAATTTTTTTCCTCTTTTTCGTAGGAATGAATCGAGGAGAACTTGAATGTTTGGTTGACAATGGGATCACCCACGCCATTCTTAGGAATAGGCTTTTATTCATTGAATTAGTTGCATGTCAATCCTCGGTAACCACGATGACTGGGTCCTCCCAACGCATCCAAGAGCGAGGCAATGCGCGATTTGTATTGCCTAACGGCAGTCTTCTTCGAGTTACTGATGCTCTATACGCACCTACTCGAACCTTACTAAGCTTTAAAGATATACGTAGCAATGGTTTCCACTTCGAAACCCACTGTGAGAATGGAATCGAATTCCTTTATATTACATCTAATGAACGTGGACGTAAACGGATATTAGAAAAACTTAAGAGTCAAAATAGTGGACTGTACACCACAACCATTAGGGTATTCGAATCCGATGCTGTCACCATAAATGAAATTTGGGACAAAGACTCATATAGGCTTTGGCATGATAGAGTAGGTCATCCCGATCGAGATATGATGATCCGTATCCTAAAGAACTCGCACGGACATCCTTTCTTTCAAGTGAAAAAAGGGCAACAACTCAACACAGAGAATAGTATTGATGTTAATCATGCTATGTCGTCTAAAGAAATAGAGACATATGCCCCTCCTAAGCAATTGACTATGTCAAAAGCACATTGCTCATTCAAAGCCTGCTCTTTAGCTAAAGTAGGAGCGAGACCTTCCTACACTAATGTTGGTCCCCAGAAATGATGAAGACTATCCTCACTGTACCAACACGAGTCTTTTCTAGCGCGCTTTGTCCTCACTCACGCGCACCTGGGAAACTTCCCAGGGGGTCACCCATCCCATAACTACTACAAGCCAAGCACGCTTAACTTTGGAGTTTCTATGAGATGGCTACCAGAAAAGAAGATGCATCTTGTTGGTATGAGTAGTCCAAATCAATTCATTTAACCACTTTTTAGTGCAAATCTCACAGGTCGAATCACAAGCCGCGTCTCGCGCATTTTTTAAGCTCATGCAGGCAGGATGCTGGACTGAATCCCAACAATCCCCCTCCCAGTACCTGCCAGCATCTCAGCCCCATAGTCTGGAAACCTCCGCGAACTAGATTTGATCACACAGCCCTCTAGCGGCTGGATTCATTCACACAGTCCTCCAACACTTGACATCAGCATCTGTTCCAGCTCCGTTTACTTCTGCTGCGCCAGTATCTCAGTTCCAGCATACTAGATTTGATCACATAGCCCTCCAGCACCTGACAACCTCCACCGCGCCAACATCTTAGTTCCGGCCAACTGGCAACATTTGCTGCATGCCCGCCTCTTAGTTCCAACACTCTGGCAGCCTCCACTGTAGGATACTTTGAGGGAATTCGCACCCGTGACATGCCCCGATACCAATTGTTGGTCCCCAGAAATGATGAAGACTATCCTTACTGTACCAACACGAGTCTTTTCTAGCGCTTTGTCCTCACTCACGCGCACCTGGAAAACTTCCCAGGGGGTCACCCATCCCATAACTACTCCAGGCCAAGCACGCTTAACTTTGGAGTTTCTATGAGATGGCTACCAGAAAAGAAGATGCATCTTGTTGGTATGAGTAGTCCAAATCAATTCATTTAACCACTTTTTTGTGCAAATCTCACAGGTCGAATCGCAAGCCGCGCCTCGCGCATTTTTTAAGCCCATGCAAGCAGGATGATGGACCGAATCCCAACAACTAAAGATACTAAAGCAAACATCCCATTCTTACAACGTATTATGGACCCATCCACCCAAAATACGGACCATTTAGGTACTTTATGGTATTGGTGCATGCTTCGAGACGCTGGTCACATGTCGCACTCCTTTCCACTCGAAATGGTGCATTTGCAAAACTCCTAGCTCGGATCATTCGTCTAAGGACTCACCATCCTGATCACCCTATCAAGTCTATTCGACTCGATAATTCAGGATAATTTACATCTAAAGTATTTGATGACTACTGCATGTCAATCGGAATCGATGTAGAGCATCCCGTTCCCCATGTGCATACGCAAAATGGTCTCACAGAGGCAACCATTAAAAGAATCCAAATGATAGCATGAGAATTGGTTTTGCGCACCAATCTGCCCATCTCTGCTTGGGGATATGCAGTCCTACATGCAGCCATACTTATTCGTTTCAGACCCACCGTTGGCCAACCATTCTCTGCGTACCAGTTGGTAACTGGATATGAGCCGGATATCTCACATCTACGCATATTTGGTTATGCAACATATGTGCCGATTGCGCCCCTACAATGCAATAAGATGGGTCCTCAGAGACGTTTAGGTATCTACGTTGGATATGAATCCCCAACAATCATCCGCTACTTAGAACCCTTGACAGGTGATCTCTTTACGTCGCGCTTTGCGGATTGTCACTTTAATGAGTCAGAATTCCCATTGTTAGGGAAGAGGAGAAAAAGAAATTTCTCAAGGAATGACAGGAATTGTCCTGGTCCGTCCCTGGTATGTCTCATTATGATACCCGCACCTCACTATGTGATCGTGAAGTACAACGAATCCTCGATCTTCAGAACGTAGTAGATTCGATGCCTGATGCGTTTACTGATATCGCCAAAGTGACAAGATCACACATTCCAGCTGCAAATGTGCCTGCAAGGTTAGAAGTCCCCAATAAGGGACACATCACCAATGTGCCGAGTGATGCGATCGCACCCAGTGGAAGCATGATCGAGGCCGTGGTTCCCAAAAGGAAAAGGGGGAGGCCACCTGGTTCGATAGACACCCGCCCAAGGAAGAAAAGGGTACGTGAGGCACAATCAACCCATTAATCATCAATACTGGGAACCCTTCCCACGAGATTGTCTCTGACTATAGCTATGCCCATGAATCATTATTGAGGGACGCCCTGAAGATCGATTCGACATTAGAGAACAAAGAGATCTCGATCAACTATGAAAGTGCGTCTGATTTGATGGAACGGTCGACCACTCATATTGATGATGTGTTTGCATACACAGCTGCTCAAGAAATCATAGAGCACGATGATATCGAACCACACTCTGTTGAAGAATGTCAATGAAGAGCCTATTGACCTAAATGGAAAAAATCTATCCAGGAAGAGCTTGACTCTCTGACAAAACGCCAGGTATTTAGCCCAGTAGTGCTAACTCCGCCAAGTGTAAAGCTTGTTGGACACAAATTGGTGTTGGAACATTTTGTTCCATACATTCATTAATAGAGTTTTGATGATTAAAGTTGCTAAACAAAACAAGACAACAAAGAAGCGAAGCAAAGCATCGAAGAAATTGAAGTCGTAAAAAGCTGGTTTAAAGGAAGATAACGTACGCTATACAGATAGCTTAACGTACGTAATTGTGGAAAATTAACGTACGCAACACATGTTATTTAACGTGCGTAATGGAATGTTTCTGAGTTCAAACGAGATGAACGTTGGAGATGATATCATGGCATAGGTTAGTATGCAACGGATATATTGACTATATACAACGTACGTAATGGGTGTTTGATTAACGTACGTAATGATCAAAACGAAAGCTATTGGACTGAAACTGGAAGATGTTAACGTATGTAACTAAGATGAGCTAACGTACGTAACATAGCTAACATACGTAAGGAGTAGGATTTAACGTACGTAATGAAGTGTCAGAAAGCTAACGGCTAGTTGGAAGAAAAATGGCTATAAATACCACTTCTAATGGTATTCATCACACAACAACTTCAACCAAACGATACATTCATCAGATATTGATATACTTAGTATTGTTGTTGTAATTGTGCTTATATTGATAGTTTGAGTGTTTATACATTCAACACATACACGAGAGGTAAAAAAAGATACGATTGGATTTGGTGCTATTAGGATCAAGAATCTGGCATTGTTAGAATCGCAATCGATATCTAAGTGAGGTTTATCTAGTACTGATAGAAAGCTAGAATGATTGATTCCTTATCCAATAGAAAAAGAAATCGGTTTAACTTAGACCGACATAAAGACAAGTGATTGAGTGGTTTACTCGGACCGATAAAAGAAGAGCTTGTAACGGTTATCCCTCGACTGATAGAAGAGAGGTGCAGAGGTTTATCTTTAGCCTATAGAAAAAGATACTGAGAGAGGACGTAGGCACGTTTGGCCAAACCTCTATAATTCCTTGTGTCGTTTAATTTCCACACCTTTATTTAAATCGCTTCCACAGCGCGAAATAGTTTTACAACTCTATCTCCAAATGGCGATTTCGACCAATAGTGATCCAACAATTGGTATCGGAGCGGTACCTCCAATAAGCGGCTTAACATCCGACGAGTCGATCCAAATGGCATTTCAAATTGCTCCAATCGAAGGCCTTGCTCTAAACCGACCACCATTCTTTGATGGCTCGAACTTTATGACGTGGAAGAAAAAGATGTCAATATTCATCCGAGCATATGAAATCGAGATTTGGAAGGTGATATGTCTTGGTCCCAAAATTCCTCTCAAATCATACGGTACGCTTAAATCTTTCGACGAATATGACGATGTGGATTGGAAAAACGACCATTATAATTGCAAAGCTACGCAATTACTGTATTGTGCTTTAAATTCGGAGGAACACAACCGGATATCGTCTTGTGATAGTGCCAAAGAGATTTGGAAGATATTAGTCTTAGGAATATACCCTCGAATGCCACTCACGGGATGAGAGAGTAGAGGCATTGTATTTGTAATTATAGAATAATTAATAAAAGGCAATTCGATTCATTCATTGTTTATTGTATTTCAATTGCATTCTTGACTTGGTAAACATTGAAGTGAAGTCCATGTAAATAAATCGAATATTCCATTCTCGTTATGAGATAAGACAAAATGCACTGGAAGTGTTTAAAGTTTATTTACTTAAATCTTTCGCAAGTCAATAAACTTAAATGGGCATTAAGTTTTAATAAGACTTGTATAACTGATGCTAGGACATGTTCATGTCTTGATAGCATGGTTGTAAGTATATTGGTGGGACTAGTCTACTCGAACACGACTCGGGACCAGTATACTCGAACACGACTCATACTTGATTCAATCACACGGTATTCACTCTCGGAGAGTCGATGACCAATCGAAAGGTTGTGATAGTATACGTGGACCTTTGACTTGAGGGTTCAGTAGAAGATGTGCCTGTGACGTTTAGTTTGTCATTAGAGTAGTTAGACTCATTTGCTTAATTGCCGAGTCGACCTCAAAGTGCGGACTATACGGGCAGGTAGCAGTCTTTACTGTACGCCAAGATAGGATTCCATCTCCTGTTAGTGAGCAGGCGTATGTCCTATACGGTTAATGACAAATAAGATCATAAGTCTTTGGCCAAAGCATTCTGATATAGTCGTATTAGATACACTATTAATCAGTCGGTCTTGATTTGCATTAACACATGTATAGAGTCTAGTCAACAGTAGGGTTTGACTTTACCGTGACCCGAAGACTTGACCGGGACATCTGATGAAGGGTCTATACGTATATAGTATCCACGACATAATGGTTCTGGAATGATCCCTTCATTCGTTCTCAGTCGGGGTTTACAGTGCGGCCCGCTAGGCTGGCTAAGTGTTGCCCGCATTCATTGGTTCCTCCCAATGCCGGCTGAGACGGACCTACGGAGTCGCGCATCAGGAGCGTTGACGGATAAATGTGAATTTATTATCTCTCTATTAATATTAGATATTGGATATCTAATTATGATTTATTGGATAAATCAAATAGCGGTCTTATGAATTAAAATTAAGTTACCAAGTAATTAATTTAATTCATAAATTATATTTTTAGAGAAATATATTTGTATTTGATATAATTAATTAATTATATTAATTAATTAATATAAATACATTGATGATTAAACGGAGTGTATTTAACGGAGTCGTTTGACGAACGTCCGGTACACAAGCCGAGTGGCTCGGCTCATTTTCTAGGAAGTTTCCTATATGGGCCGCCCCTCTCTTCCCCACCTTACATGTAGGGGTGTTCAAAACCGGATACCCGGACTTTCGGATATCCGAAATTTCGGATATCCGAAAATTCGGATAGTAGATTTTGATATCCGATATCCGAAAAAAATATGAATTATGTTCGGATATCCATATATTCGAAAAAAATATTCGGATTTGGATATCGGATATCCGAATATCCGAAAAAAACTTCGGATATGGATATCGGATATCCGAATATCCGAATACCTTATATTATTTAAAATATAAAAAATAAAAATTTTAAGATTTTTCGGATATTTCGGATATCCGAATATCCAATTTTTCTGAAAAGTACTATCCGATATCCGAATCCGAAGTTCCGGATATCCGAACTTCGGATATCCGAATTTTCGGATATCAGGAACTTCGGATTTTCGGATATTTCAGATCGGATATCAGATATCGGATATTTTTGAACACCCCTGCTCACATGGGATGATATTTCCATCCATGTGTTTGTGTTGAGTGGTCTTGTGAAATTATTAGGTTGAGATTCTTTCTCAATTAAATAATTTCATATATGAGTTATTATGTGTATTATATATTAACCAACTCATTTCATGTTGTACAAGACTTGAAAACACACACACAAACCTGATGTTCTGGCCGAGAGTTCAAGGAGGGAAGAGAGAAAATTTTCTCAAATCATTTTTCATCTTAGAAGTGAAAGAAAGTTAAGAAAAATTAGAGATATAAATTTCTACGGTAACTTCCTAGCCGTGTTTTTGGAGAACGGAGTTATGTCGAATTTTTTCCGGGCAACTTCCGACGCGTGTGAAGTAGAGGCATTGAAGTTTCGGTGCTTGAAACGAAGGGATTTCGTGTTCGTGACGGGGTTTGTGATCATCATCCATTTTTACGAAGATTTATTTCAAAGGCTTCAAGGGTATGATTTTTATCTTCGTATTTATTTCTCGTATATACGTTACTTGATCGATCCTGTTTGGGATTCGTTTTTATTTTTCACTGCGTATTTCATTTTATTTTCGGAATCCCAACAGTTAGAAATCACACATGAAGGCACAAATCAAGTCAAGGAGACGAAGATTAATATGCTTCTTCATGACTATGAATTATTCATGATGAAGGGTGACGAATCCATCACCAACATGCTCGATCGATTTTCGGTCATCACCAGTGGGCTAGCTTCATTCGGAAAACCATTATCTAGTAGTAAAAAAGTCAAGAAAATTTTACGATCACTAACTAGCGAATGGGATGGCACCGTGACCGCGATCATGGAATCTAAAGATCTCAGTACGCTTCATTTTAGCGCCCTCGTTGGTTCGCTAATTAATTATGAGATAGTTTTAAAATCACGAAGTGTCAAGTAGGGGTGTTCAAAAATATCCGATATCCGATATCCGATCCGAAATATCCGAAAATCCGAAGTTCCGGATATTCGAAAATTCGGATATCCGGAAATTCGGATTCGGATATCGGATAGTACTTTTCAGAAAAATCGGATATTCGGATATCCGAAATATCCGAAAAATCTTATAATTTTTGTTTTTTTTATATTTTAAATAATATAAGGTATTCAGATATTCGGATATCCGATATCCATATCCGAAGTTTTTTTCGGATATTCGAATATCCGATATCCAAATCCGAATATTTTTTTCGAATATATGGATATCCGAACATAATTCATATTTTTTCCGGATATTCGGATATCCGATATCCGTATCTGAAATTTTGGATATCCAAAAATCGGATATCCGAAATTTCGGATACGGATATCGGATATCAAAATATACTATCCGAATTTTCGGATATCCAAAAGTCCGGATATCCGGTTTTGAACACCCCTAGTGTCAAGCCAAAGCCTAAGGAACGATCGATAGTCATGAAGGCTAAGATGTCAAAGCGAGAAGAAATTCCGGTGGATGATAGCGACGAAGAATCGGCATATTATGCCAAGAATATTAATAAGTTCCAACACTTATTAAACCGGAGAAAGAAGGACATCCAAGCATCCGAATCTAAGAAATTCGACAATTCTTGTCGATTATGTGGAAAACCAGGCCACTTTGCGAAGAATTACCGAGCGAAACCCAAGAAGGAGGTTTTAATTGCAATATGGAGCGATGAAGACGAAGATGATGATTTTAACAATCAAAATAATCTCGCTCTCATGGCATGAAGCTCATTCGACGATAGTGACGTCGAAAGTCAAGTAAGTACATCCTCTCACGATGAATTATTTGAAACATTTGAATTACTGCATACCGATTTTCAAAATGCTTTATCCGAAATTAAATCCCTTAAATCTAAAAATAAATCATTGGAAATTGAAAATTCCAAAATTCTTGAAAAGGGAAAATTTATCGAGACCAATCATTCTAAATGCATTGAAAACGAAAATATTTTAAAGAATGATCTTTTGAAAATTCAAACCGAGCTGAAAAATTTAACAAAGAAATTTTCGTGTGGAAACAAAAAATTTGAACAAATACTCTCGGTGCAAAAGTTTACGTTGAACAAACAGGGGTTGGGATTCAAACAACATTCTAAAAATAAATCCGTAAATTTGAAAATACCCCATTGCGAAAAATATTTGAAAATTGGGCATCATATTTCTAATTGTAAAAGCCCAAGACGGACGATTAAAATAAAAAAGATTTGGATTCCAAAAGGAACCGTTATTCCTAACATCGTCCATATTTCAAAACAAAAAGTAACTCTCGGTTGGATCCCCCAAAATTGATTTTTATCAAATTAATATTATACTCAGGGGGAGTAATTTTTTTTAATGGATATTTTTGTCACGGGGAGTTATACCGTATCATGCATATTTTTTATACATCAATTGGTACTTTTATTCATTTATAATATTTACACTTTTTGCTGATGACAAAAAGGGGGAGAAAAGAAAAAGACGAAGAAGTCGAAAAATATAGATCCCGTGAAAAAAAGGGGAGAGAAAGAGAGAAAAAGTCGAAAATCAAAAATGACAACGAAGAAGTCGAAAAGAACAGAAAAGAAAAATATGGGTGAAACTAACGAAACGATCAAAGCCGAAAACTTTGATTCGTAGAAATATATATATATATATATATATTTTATTTTTGCAGGTATTTATCCATTCAAAGACGTTGTTTTGTAATCATCAAAAATGGGGAGATTATTGGAACATTTTGTTCCATACATTCACTAATAGAGTTTTGATGATTAAAGTTGCTAAACAAAATAAAACAACAAAGAAGCGAAGCAATGCATCGAAGAAATTGAAGTCGCAAAAAGCTGGTCTGATGGAAGATAACGTACGCTATACAGATAGCTTATCGTACGTAATTGTGGAAGATTAACGTACGCAACACATGTTATTTAACGTATGTAATGGAATGTTTCTGAGTTCAAACGAGATGAACGTTGGAGATGATATCATGGCATGGTCAGCATGCAACAAACATATTGACTATATATAACGTTCGTAATGGGTGTTTGATTAACGTACGTGATCAAAACGAAAGCTACTGGACTGAAACTGGAAGATATTAACGTACGTAACATAGCTAACGTACGTAAGGAGAAGGCTTTAACGTACGTAATGAAGTGTCAGAAAGCTAACGATTAGTTGGAAGAAAAAGGGCTATAAATACAACTTCTAGTGGTATTCATCACACAACATCTTCAAGCAAACGATACATTCATCAGATATTGATAGACTAACTATTGTTGTAATTGTGCTTATATTGATAGTTTGAGTGTTTATACATTCAACACATACACGAGAGGTAAAAGAAAATATACGATTGGATTCAGTGTTATTAGGATCAAGGATCCGACATTTTTAGAATCGCAATCGATATCTAAGTGAGGTTTATCTAGTACCGATAGAAAGCTAGAGTGGTTGATTCTTTGTCTAATAGAAAAGGAAAATGGTTTAACTTGGACCGACATAAAGACAAGTGATTGAACGGTTTACTCGGACCGATAGGAAATGAGCTTGTAACGGTTATCCCTCGACCGATAGAAGAGAAGTGCAGAGGTTTATCTTTAGTCTATAGAAAAAGATACCGAGATAGGACGTATGCACGTTTGGCCGAACCTCTATAATTCCTTGTGTCGTTTAATTTCCGTACCTTTATTTAAGTCACTTCCGCAACGCGAAAGATTTTTACAACTCTATCTCCAAATGGCGATTTGAGAACCAAGAAGTCCTAAGGTACAAGGCTCACCTTATTGCACAAGGTTTCTCACAGTGCCCTGGTATCGATTACGAGGAAATGTACTCCCCCGTAATGGACGTTATTACATTCCGCTATCTAATTAGCCTAGTTATTTCCGAAGGATTGGAAATGCAACTAATGGACGTGGTCACTGCATATCTCTATGGGATCTAGATACGGAGATTTACATGAAAGTGACCGAAGGCATTTCATTACCCAAATCAAGTAACTCCAGACCACGGAGTGCGTATTCAGTCCGTTTGAAACGCTCACTTTACGATTTGAAACAATCCGGAAGGATGTGGTATAACCGTCTGAGTGAATACTTGATTGGAAAGGGATACAAGAACGATGAACTGTGTCCTTGCGTCTTTGTAAAGATAATAAGTTCCGGATTTGCCATCATCGCAGTATATGTTGACGATATGAATATAATCGGCACTCTTGATGAAATAAGAGAAACCACCGGATACTTGAAAATTGAGTTTGAGATGAAAGATCTTGGGAAGACTCGTTTCTGTCTTGGTATTCAGATAGAACATAGAGTCTGTGGAATTCTCATTCACCAGTCTGCTTATGTCCAGAAGATGCTTAGACGCTTTAACACGGACAACACACCTGGTTACCACTCCCATGATCAGTCGTAGCTTGGATGCGAAGAAGGACCCATTCCGTCCAAAGGAAGATGACGAGGAGCTTTTGGGAGCTGAAATTCCCTACTTAAGTGCAATAGGCGCTCTATTGTACTTAGCTTAATGTACGCGACCAGACATCGCCTTCTAAGTAAACTTGCTGGCTCGATTTAGTTCAGCACCGACGCAATGTCACTGGAATGGTATCAAGAACATATTCCGATACCTAAAAGGAACCATTGACTTGGGACTATTCTTTCCCTACAAGCAGGCAAGGGATGCTGCTTCCGTAAAGACAAATGCTGAAGTAAATGCTAATGCCATAGAACTTACCCCGATGAACGTATTGGTAGGAATTGCTGACGCGGGGCACCTATCCGACCCACACAAAGGTCGTTCTCAAACTGGCTATGTATTTGCTATGGGGAACACCGCTATATCTTGGAGATCTACTAAACAAACCCTTGTAGCTACCTCATCTAATCACGCCGAGATTATCGCTTTGCATGAGGCGGTACGTGAGTGTATTTGGTTAAGGGCTATCATTACACATATCCGAGGTAACAGTGGACTAAGTAATGTCACTGAAGCACCCACATGCATATATGAAGATAATGCAGCTTGCATCGAACAGATGAAGCTTCGATATATCAAGGGGGATAACACAAAACACACATCTCCAAAATTCTTCTACAATTAGCAACAACAGGCTCTCCTTAATATTCAAGTAAAGCAAGTGAAATCTGAGGAGAATGTGGCCGATTTATTCACCAAATCTCTGTCCAAAGCCGTGTTTGAAAAATATGTGAGAAGTATCGGAATGCGGAGAATTCCCGAACTCCCAAAATCGATGTAAAAGTAGAGGGAGAAGGGTGAGTCATACAGAAACTTACTCACCGACGCTGTACTCTTTTCTTTGACCAAGGTTTATTTTCTCCCATTGAGTTTTGTTACTTGGCAAAGTTTTTAATGAGGCAAACGACACATGCACAAGTTTTTCAAAATATCCTTGATTGATGTACAAGTCAGGGGGAGATGTAGACTTGAGGGGGAGTCTTACATCCACACCGTACGTTATACTCTTTTCCTTCCAAGGATTCCTTTTCCCACAGGGTTTTATCACTTGGAAAGGTTTTTAACGAGGTAATAAGATGTACGATTTTAGGGATCGATGGAATGGTCACCTTAGTAGCGCTATGATCAAATGTAACGATCATATGAGAAGATAGATTCAAAGGACGAAGTCTAAACTTGATGTGTCTAGATGCTGTACTCTTTTCCCTACGATCAAGACATTCTTCCCACTGGATTTTTGGTTGACGAGGTTTTAATGAGACAACATGACATGCGCTTGTAGACTAGGCATAAATGGAAGTGTTATGCCTTTCCTAGTTAAGGTATGATTATGCCTGCTTGTATGTATTCCTCCATATTTAAAGGGATGTCATCAATGAAATAATACACACTTTTGCCCTACTTTCTGTCCCATTTATTTTCCCTTCGACAATTATGAAAATTATAGATTGAATTCCATGTCCCTTCCTAACGTTGCAAAGAAAATCGAACAACAATGTCATGGAGGTAAGGTCAGATTACAATTCACTCTAAAATCCTATAATAACACAATTTAAAAGAGCATGTTATTGAAAGAATAATATTTGGCTCATAAGTATAAACTCTCTCTCTCTCTCTCTCTCTCTCTCTCTATATATATATATATATATATATATATATATCTTTTGATACATGTATTTAATGTTTTTACTTCAAGACATACAAAAATAATTTCCTCATTTTTTATCAATTTATGTACTTGCAACACTTTCCTAAAATAAAAATATCATAATACTTGCAACACAATCTGATATGATTTTTTATATTTTTATGGTAATTAATTGTGCAGATGCATCTTTGTGTTCTCTTATTTTGTTCGGTCTTATTTTGATATAAACATTACTCAAATCAAAATCCGGATAGAATAATAAGGATTGTCACCTAAATTTCATGGGACCAATTCACAACATTTTAAATCAGAATAATACTTCATCCATTCACTTTTAATTTCCACATATTATCATCGATACAATTACTACAAATACAAAACTAAATGTTTAGCACATAAAAAAAATGTTGAGTTTGTCTCAACCAATATTTTTAAAATATTATTTTTTTAAATTATTAATATTTAAAAATAAAATAAAATTTATATATTGAAGTGCTTTTTTTGGCTACATTGCATTTATAAGGGGCATTATTACTGTGAATTTTTTTTTTGTTATTTTTTTCAGTTTGTCATAAATCTCGTCACCTGCGCCCATCATCCAATTGTCGTTGTCAATGCTCTGCAACTCATTACCACCTCCAGACCTACATCCCATCCTGACACGTGTCCCCTGCTCACACATCACATTCCCAATACCCTTTTTCGAGATTCGCTCTAGAACCTCCCTCAACCCCACACCCCTCCTCCCACAACTGGCCACTTCTTATTACTCTCTCAGTTTCTGCAGCCCTCGCGTTCTTCTTGCCAATGGAGTGTTGCAGGAAATTAAAATCATTAAAAAAAAACCCAGATAAAAATATGGTTGTTGCGACATAATAAATGAAAATAATATATATATCTGCAAAAATTAAACTAAATATCATAAAAAAATGGCTTCTCTTACACCAGGGACACTAGACAAGCTCTTGCAGAATGTGGGTAATAAAGACTTCAAGGTTGCCGGCGAACACCGCTCTGCTCTTCTTCAGGCATGTTTTATTATTATTATTATTATTTAGTTTAATGTTGGCTTTTTTCTTAAACAGTCGATATTATTTCTAGCAATTTTACCATATGGAAAAAAAGATTCCTTTTTTTTTTTTGAATTTTTTTTCGTTAGTTTGTAAAGGTTATTAGCATTGTGCCCTCACTGGAAGATGATCCATGGAATAGCAGAGGATACTTTCTGAGGGTTTCAGATTCATTACACTCAGCTTATGTATCAGTAGCCGATGAAGATGTGGAGTTGATCCTGAATGACAAGATTCAACTAGGACAGTTCATCCATGTGTCTCGCCTCGATTCGTGTTCCCCTGTTCCTCTGCTCAAAGGCCTAAAACCAATCCCCAAGAGACGGCCGTGTGTCGGGAACCCAACGGACTTGATTTCAAGTGATTTCTTGAGTGCCGCCAAGCCTAAGAAGGTGGTAGTAAAATCTGAAAAATCCAAAGGGAAGTTGAAGAAAGTGGTGGAGAATGCAGAGGAGAGGAGTGTTAGAAGGCTTTCTTTGGGGAATGGGAATGTTGGAGGTTTTTCTGAGAGTCGGAGGTTGAGCTTTGATTCCGTGCGGAAAGGATGGCATACGAGTCCTCGGTCGGATAAAGGTGGTCGAGGGGCAAAGGATAAGTCCAAAGATAAATGCTCGCGATTAGAATCTGTAAGTTTTTTTTTTATATATTTAATTTTTATCTGTATGCAAAGCTAGGAAGCACGGACACGCAAGCGTCGGACATGCCATGGGGACACGACATGGGAGTACACTTATTTTGACGTAAAACAGGACACGACACGGATACAATTCATCATTTGAAGTGTCCGTGCTTCATAATGCATAGCAAATACACATTTTTAGCAAATTGTCTTTTTTTTTTTGTTTTCTAGTCATTTCATTTTGATTCACATAATTAATTTGTTCTTGTTCTTATACTGGAAGATTGTATCATGAATTGAAGAGGGAGGGAGGGAGGGAGGGAGGTCTTCACTAGGATAAAGGGGACTACATTTTACATCAATTATTGGCTACATTTTTTCTCAACTGTTAAGTGGATTTTGAAGAATAGTAATTAGGCTGCATGTTTTGAATAGTTGAACTTTGTCGAAAGAAAATAAAAGTGAAAGAATTGAAGCATATTTACGCAATACATTATCACAGCCACGTAAAAAAAGATGATACATACTCGAAATGGATGAGTGAGTTGTCATTTCTTCTCAGATTGTCTCTAAGAAGGTCTTCCCGCACGATTCTCCGAACCTTTCGAGCATTTCACCTCTCAAGAGCAAAAATGTCATCATTTCACCAAAGCACGTGCCTAAGCCTGCTATGAAGAACTTGAAATCTTCAGATGATGTTATTTTTCCTAGCAACCTTAATAAGGTCACAAATAGTTCCAAGAACTGGTCCGACTCGATGATGTTCTGGAATTCACTTCCATCGGCCATCCGCGACCTTGGAAAGGTGAACTACACACATACACAGTTGATGCGATTGGAACAGCTTATGTGATGTCATCATCAATTCCTAGTTCATATAGTCATCATGTATTTTCAGGAAACGAGACGCTTTAGGAATGTCACATTTGCTGCCGCAGTTCATGCATTAGAAGAAGCATCTATATATGAAGGTGTCCTTCAGTGCATGAGGTACACAATCATTTGCTCCATCTTATTTGCGTGTATATGTGTTTTTTTTTTCCAAAATTTATTTAAGGTCTACTATAAAAGTTCAAACATGTTTATGAACTATTTCAATCATAGACTTCCATTTATAATTACCTGCAACATTGGACTTTTCACGTTGGACTTTTCACGAAGTTCAATGTTTAACTTTGATCATTAGTATCTTTATTTATATGTTAGTGACCATTAATTAATATAAAAATATATGTCTGAGACAAATCCAACATCTTACATGCTAAATTTGTTTTTATATAAGTAGAAGAAAGTACGATTGAATGTTTATAAATTATAAATAATGTAAAAAGTGAAGTGTTGCAATTAAAAGTGGATGAAGTATTACCCAAAGGTTTCGTCCTTTGACCTCTTTGTCCCTCATCTCTTGATGAGTTACTCCTTCCCTCCCCCTTAAAGCTTCACGTTATCCCTTTTTTTGCTCCTTTATAAGCTTCACGTTTATAAATCCGATACGCTATATCAAATAATCACAATCATGTCACTTAATCTCCACTGTACACTTACCATCAATACCCTTTACCTTTTAATCTACTTAAACAACTTATTAATTTATCACATTCAATAATTTACCTAAAAACACGAAAATCACACCCTTTGTCAAGCTCCCGCACAGAGGGAGTATATTTTGTCTACAAATACTTTCGACCCATTTCATATTTGAAAGCTAACATCTCGTGAACTTATTTTGTAGTGTGTTTGCAGAATTATGCGAGTCATCTCAGAACGATTCGTCCGGCTCATTGGTCGAACAATTTTTAAACCTGCACGGCAGCATGAAAAAAGCTGCTAAAGTCATTGGTTCCCTGATAAATGTAGTAAAAACTCCCAACTCAAAAGTAGACAACGACTTCAGTTCATGCTTCATTCTTCAGGATGCTACATTATGGGTTCAAGCTGCAGTCCGAACCAATCTTTCCGAATTCTCTCTGTATACAAGAGGAGGAGAAAATTGCAACTCAAGTTCCGAAAAATGTCACCATGTCGTAATAATAGATAACAACCCCCCTGAGAAACTTGACAATGAAAACCAGTCGCCTCAAGAAAAGAATTCCCCTGTAAACCACAAGTCAAAACCGGTCGCGAAAGTGAGAGAATTGTCATCTCATACAAAACGACTTTATTCTAATAAAGTAGCAAATGCTGGACATGAAAAATGGTCAGAGGGGTCGGGATTGAGACACGTGGATATTTTAGTACGAAAGTTGATATCATCGTCAAGGGATTGGTTCTTGGAGTATTTGGAGAATTGTCTGAACAATGGATTTGGAGCGAAGAAGAACAGAGACGAAGCTTATAAGGTTGCAGTTCTTGGGCAGCTTAAAAGTGTTAATCAGTGGTTGGATGAGGCGTTTCAAGAGGAAGGTAGTGGTGGTGAGAGGATACCAAAGTTGAGGAAGAAGATATACGGATTTCTACTTGACCATGTCGATTTTACTGTTTCTCGCAGGTAGTGTTTTTTTATTTGTTGTTTTTGAACTCTTGTTGGTAATATAGGCTAACATGACAGCATTAGTAGTTACAATTCTAGCTTGTCCTGATTTCGGATTGTGGACTCTATTCATGACAATTTTTACCTAGTTATAAAGAAGAAATCTTACTTTCTCAAAACAAACCTCATCAACTGTTCTTGACACTGAAATATCTCTCTCTCTCTCTCTCTCTCTCTCTCTGTGTGTGTGTGTGTGTGTGTGTGTGTGATGTATGCTGCAGTTTGATCTTTCATTTTGTCCTAGGCAGTTTCAGCCCTTTTCCTTTACATCTTATAATGTGAGACAAACGTAAGAGAGAAGTTTTTGTTCACACATAATACTAAACATAAATTTAATACTTTATTTTTTTTAACTAAAACTTGATACTTTCTGACCAGAATATGATGCTTTCATTTACGTTTAATAAAATATTATTTTTTAATTAAAAAAATTACAACTAAAGGTTTTTCTCATTACTAAAAGTGAATTTCTAGTTGAATAAATAATGTAGACTAAGGGAAACAAAAAAAAAAAAAAACTAACAATCAATTATTAGCAGAAATTGTAAGTCCCCATTTCTTTACTCCATTGATCCTTTGGATGCCTTCTCAAGTTCAGCAGAAATTGCAGCAGCAGTCTTGGAAAGAGCTCTGATCCCCTTGCAGGATTTCATATGGGCATGCAGTTTATCTGGCTTGAATGGTTTCCTGCATTGTCTGAGCAACAAAAAACATCATAGAAATCAATAAAATTTTCGCTGTCAAAATCTAGTAAATATTGGAAATTCTTGGATCATTACGACGTTTCAATGTACGAGGTGTTATGACATCTTAGAACATGTTGAAATATCCCGTATATGTTTGCGGATTTTTATGGAGCTGCGTTACGAATGTGTCACCAATCAAATGCGTTAATCAGGGTCCACATACCAAATAAACAGTGCACTTTAGCAGTATGCTACTATCCCAGATTCTCATACATGTTTATAATGTTGTAACCAAAAAAAAAAAAATATGTTTACATTGTCCCCCCCCCCCCCCCGCCCAAATTGTTACTCCATTAGTAACTTATAAAAAAAGAAGAAGGAAAAAACGAAATAGAAACCAACGTCTGATAGAAAGACTTACGAGCAATTCGGAACGTTAAGTGGCATGTTTGCAGCAGAGGATGCTCTTTGGTCTCTTAGCTCACTCTTGTTCTTCAATGAATCCTTCACCCCATCAAAGCTCTTCCTGTCAGAATAATTCAAGAATTACGCCATCACTCGATATAAACATAAATCATATAAGACCGTCTCACGAAAGATTTTTTTTGTTTAAACATAAATCTAATACTTTTGATGCGCTATTAAGTAAGACGACGTACTTCCAGAAATTTTTTCTTTCAAATTGTACAGTTCTATTTTCTAAAATGAGATATAACCTTCCACATGACCAATATTGCTGTTGAGTCCAGCTAGGAGTTCCAAATACCCTCTGAGACCCTCCAATCCTATGATGATGATGATGATCCCTTTTGCATATCTCTTCTGAGTGATGAACATTTCTCAAATCACTTGAACACGTGCTCGACAAATTAGCCTTGTTACAACTATTATTATTGCTCTGCTTGTTTACTGCCACCACTGCTGAATCATTAGTGTCGAACGCACCACAAGTGATCAAATTACGAAACATATTCGACGGCCCGTTTGGATTGATTTTGCAGCTCTTTGATAGTTGAGGTTCTGATGATGAAACCTTGGAATTATCAGCATTACTAGCAACAGAAGATGTTATTTTTTCGTGGACGGTAACTTTGTCGCTCCTCTTCTTGTTCTTCGTCTTGCTCAAAAGTGCCGAGTAAAAAGGCGACGAGCGATCTTTTTTATCGTCGTTTTTTGGTGGCGTTCTTATCTTTTCGTGTTTGGTTTTGCACGAGCTTTTCTCTGCCTGATCGGCTTTTATAATTGAGTCGTCTGTCAGTGTGGATGTTTCCGAGCCGAAATTCGGGGATTCTTCTTCGATTTCGGACGATGATTTTGTTGAGATGTACATTGAGGTCTCTGAGGAATTATGGCTCTGGTGATTTTCGTCTTTGTTAACTGTGGTTTGTGTGTCTTCTTGGAGAAATTGATCCTTTTGCTTTGTGACCTTTTCATCTGTGTAACAATTTTCTATGTTGCATGTGAGAAAAATGTACAAAGTAAAATCTAAATAAGGGAATCGATGAGGCTCACTGCCATAGACCTTGAATCGATGTCTGAGTGACAAGAATATTAAAGAAGGGTTTCGATCGCCTCGTCTTACAGCTTTCTTTCGTTTTTTTTTTTTTTTTTTTTTTAATTTTCTGTTGGTTTGATTTTCTATGTTATGAATCTGCTGTAAGTTTAATTTTTTCCCCTGTATATTCGGTATTTTATTGTTTTCCCTACAGATTTTCCATCCAACTATATTTGTGATAATTTGTAAAATTAAGGGTGTAATTATAAAATATTTGATAATATCAGCAAATTCCATCAAGAAAACTAGACATTTGGGCAAAACGTAAACTGAAAAAAAAAATTGAACCAAACATTATGAGGGGTATTCCAAAATTAATTTTCATGCCAATTTAAATAAATACATACATGAATAAATTAAATTACCTTTAATGATGGTGGAAGAAACCTCCGATCCTTTGAGGACATATTCATTGTCCGAGATTGGATTAATCAAATCATCGTCCAACAAATCTTGCCATACATAACCTGTCTTGTACCTCCTGCCCAAGAAATAATTACAAACAAACTTTAATTTGAATTACTTAGATCAAATTTCTTTAAAATTTTGTGTGTTGATTAAAAATGTAGTAACTAGAAAAATACCTCTTGTATGACCAAGAAAACGACTCAGGCATATCGTTTCCTCGCAACTCTCCCAACCATCTCTTGACGTCTGTTCATAACAATTCGGCACGTGTGAGCTACACGCGTGGGTTTATAAAAGGATTCGTGTTATGGCCATATAATAAGAGTTGGTACATGATGCACAATGCAAGATATATACTAGCTGTGGTTATTGGCACAACCACAACTAATGTATGACATAATCACATTGAAAATACAACATAATCATAAACTGGTATATCGCATAATTACAGTAAAACATGACGCATGGCGTATCGCAACTTATATCACATAACTACATTGAAAATACAACATAATCACAACGGCGTATCATGCAAGCTACATCATATTGCAATGTATAATTTTCAATAATATTGGCACCATCACAATGAGAAAAAAAAAGCTCATGCATGGAAAAGATTATCGACGTATACAAGTTAACCTCGTAGTCGGACACCGCTTTTAGAGAGATGATGGACGCGAACGAGGTGAGGATGTTCGATTCTACCCTTTCGACTAAGGAAGTAGACAATGTGGAGTCTTCTTACTTCTGAACAACTTTGTGCCTCCATTAATCTTCTGTTAAAGTGGAATTAAACAAGCAACAAAAACATTAACAGCACAAATGTCTGATTGAAAATTACAAAGATCAGTAACGAAACATGCATGGAGTGCAAGCCTGAAAACACACACACACACACACACATGTACATATAGATAGTAAAATAGTGTTATATGTATATACTTTATTGAAGAAATTGAAATGATCATTGGGCCGATAAAGAGATCTTTTACCTTACAATAATTATAGTCTTTTTAACTTGCTTTGTGCAGCAATCAGCATACATTAAACAGACAGGATGAGGGAAATCGGTTAGTTATATGTATTATATTTCGAAGGAAATGTGGGTTTTATAAACTTTGATTGGATCTGTAACAATACAATAACAAAGTACTATAAAAAGGATGAAACTTGGTCTACCCCAAGAAATTCTATCTGATTTCGGGGAATATTGTTATGTACATTTTAGCAGCTTTTGACCCTCTCTCTCTCTCTCTCTCTCTCTCTCTCTCTCTCTCTCTCTCTCTCTATATATATATATATATATATATATATATATATATATATATATATGAAAATGAATAATGCTATTTGGCTAGATTCGGTTCATATTGAAATGGTATATTAAGAAATATAAAATCATCGGAACAATATACTATGAATGTAAAATAAAAAAAATCAACAAATTAAGTCGCATAGAATTATTAAAAACTTAATTGGCATTGCATGATTTTATAGTGCATTCTAACCGGTGCGATGCATTGGTTTTGTTTCTCGATAAATTATTGAATTTTTACTTATGTCTAAAATTCAACATTTTTTATTTTAGCAAACTCATTTAATTTATCTGTTCAAATTGGATGTACTACCACTCACCTCTACAAAAAAGCGTTATTTTACCTTTATCGTTGACAATGTTCCTACATTATGTGTAGCATATCAACGTTGTTATTTGACCAACAAAATACATTCTTCAATTCTTTAAGAATGGATGTAAGCATTTGTTTGTGATAACTTTTCATAGTATGAGTAAAGGTTAGAAGTGACTATTTATAGTTTGTAAGAAATCATGAGTTGTAAGTTTTTTAATTTTTTTTATTTATCTTCAGTTAATAATGCACTTTGATCCGATTAATAGAAATTTCATCAATTCATAAAAATATCATCTTTCATGGTATCTCGATGAGCTCTTCTATAGGTCAATTTACTAAGCTACATTAGATGTGGCTAACTTATTAAACCAAATAACTCTCTACGTATGAAAATGAAGTCGCGTTGAGTTTGACCAATTAACACTTCAAATATGTATATTTTTATGATTATAAACAACTAATTATACCGTCAATCATAAGATATGATTTACAAATAGCATATTTTGATACGTAAATAAGCGTATAATAGCGTTTAAATACATCGATTTAATACCACTTTAATCCTTTATCTTGCATTCTTGCACTATATCACTCTCAAGTAGTGCTTCGCTCGTCATATGTACCAACAAAATATTCATTCACTTTCAATGTACCAAATCTTTCGTGTTGCATTCTACTCTCGTTTATAGCCATTGCCAAAACAAAAACAAAATAAACTAAAGATGAATCAAGTATAAATATTCACTACTCAATAATGTTTGTGACCCTACTGACTTAGAATGATTTATGATATCCAACATGTTTGCCAAGCTTTTGATCGAGATTAGAAAAATAAATGTGAACTTACTTAGAATTATGTAAGAGTTTCATGCATGTGTTGCTAAGCCTTCGATCAACATCGATGAATAACCTGCCAATATTACAGATGAAAGCGCGGAAAGAAAATAGATCAGAACTATTTTATCTCATCTTTTCGTCAACTTATGAAACACTTGGTGGCCAGATATGACCGGATTATTATATAAAGATATCTAAAACTAATTTTGTGACCATGCATAAACTGCATATTTATACCATATACTCCATAGAAGTTGCGGAGACTTTCTAAATTGTGACATGAATATGAATTTTATGACTACTAAACGGAAATAAGAAAATTCAATGCATTGAATACTTGATTGGACACGGAATTATATTGAACTCAAAATTGGTTATAGCATTTAATTTCTTAATTTTTGTTATAAAACTCAAAATTATAAAACTTTAAGACTTAATAACATTTAATTAATGACATGAATCATTAAGACTAAATATTTAATATTGGGACTCAATATGTATATAAGATATTGGCAATGAATAAGGGTTGGTTTGAGTTAAGGTAGTTAATCTTCGCCATTTTTAAATATTGTTGTCTTTTTATGGTAAAAGTACGTTTCATTAATTATGTCTTCCCACAAGTAGCTACCTTCATTCACATTTCCTTCTAGTTTTTTTTTCTCAATAAAATGCTGGGTTACTAAATACCGTCCTTAAAAATTATATTTTTGCCATTAATTACTATTGAACCTATCTCTCTTCTCTCTCACTACTTTTCTCTCTCACTGTTGTATCTCACTTCTCTCTACCCGCCATCGCCGCACCAACACTGTCGTGTCGCCGCACCACCGCCGCCGTGCCGTCACACCGTGTTATGAACAGCCTTCCTTGTATTGGTAGGTCAAGGAAGAAAACCTCCTGAGAATCTAGAAAAGGAAACAGATCGAAATTTTTCTCTGCTTCATTCCATTCATCATAAACGTTTATATAGAAATTACATTGATAATCTAACGGTAAGGAATAGAGATGATCAGACGGCTATCCTACAAATAAGGGGGTTTGTTATTCATACTCAACATGAGTTGGTGACTAGGCGAATTTATGAAAGATTCCCCGTAACAGAATGGCAACTCTGCACAAGGGAATTAAGGTGGCTTCTAGATCCTTTCCTTATGTGTAGTAGTCTCCAAGGTGGGCAGGTTTTGTTGTCACCCTCTTGGGTAGGTCCTTTTGATTGTTGTTGTTGGGCTCTTGATTATTGTTGGGCTGCTTTGGGCCTGTTATGGGAGTTGGGCTAACATTTCCCACTGCTGGGAAAGACACCTTGTCCTCAAGGTGATAGGTGGAGTTCAGGTCTTCATATTTTTCCCAGCTAGTATCTTCTGGTGCTAACCCTCTCCATTGGACAAGGACCAATTTAGTGGGTGGGTCGGAGGAGCAATCCCATTTAGTGTCCAGAATAGATAAGGGTTCTACAACAGCGTGATTTTCGATGGCTGCAGTTGGGAGAGGCGCGGGAAGATCAGTGATAGGCCCCTGGTGCAGTTTCAAAAGGGAGCAGTGGAACACCGGGTGGATTTTGGAGCCAGGGGGCAGGTCGAGGTGGTAAGCAACTGGCCCAATTCTGGCTAGGACCTTGTATGGGCCGTAAAACCTAGTTTTGTGTAGGTGCCACTCGAAATTGATTTCTGGCGATAGGGCCTGAGTTTGACATAAACCAAGTCACCTACGGAGAACGAAACTTCACGACGTTTCTGGTCGGCAAAATACTTCATACATGCCTGAGATTTTGTTAAAGACTTCTTGAGTTTGTCAAGCAATTGTTGTCGGGAATCAAGGAGGGAATCCACTGCTTCGTTGGAGGAAGAACCCAATAGGTAAGAAGGAATGGAAGGGGGCTGTTTACCAAAGATAACTTCAAAGGGGGTGACGCCGGTGGAGGAGTGTTGGGAGGTATTGTAGGACCATTCAGCGAGTCCCAAAAACCGATACCATTGGGAGGGTCGAGAGTGAACAAAGGAGCGCAAGTACTGCTCCAAAACCCTATTAAAAACCTCGGTCTGCCCATCCATTTCCGGATGATAGGAGGTGCTCATACGGAGCTTGGTACCACAAAGGCGAAACAATTCACGCCAGAATTTACTAATGAAGATTGGGTCACGATCGGAGACCAAACTGCGAGGAATACCATGATACTTGCAGATAATATCCATGAAGAGGAGAGCCACCTTGTAGGCCGAAAAGTTTGGAGGTAGAGCACCTAAGTGGACTCCTTTGGAAAAGCGATCCACCACCATCAGAATAACTGTAAAACCTTGGGAAGGAGGTAAACCGGTAATGAAGTCCAAGGAAAGGTCTTCCCAAATAGCAGTTGGAATGGGAAGAGGTTGGAGAAGACCGGCAGGTCGTTTAGTTTCATGTTTCATCAACTGACAAACTGAGCAGCGGGCAACAAATTCTTTGACATCGTTACGTATGTTTTTCCAGATAAAACTAGCCTGAAGGCGAGCAAGTGTTTTATTAACACCCATGTGGCCACTGATAGGGCTGCTGTGGTACTCATCCAACAAGGTAAGGTGACAAGGATTCTCAGAATTCAACCATATGCGATCTTTGTAAAGAATAAGACCATTGTGTATCTTGTAATGAGGGTGCTCTGAAGGGAGGTCGGTTATAGCAAGTAAAAGTGTATTGAATTCAGGACTAGAAGCTAAAGCCTGTCGGAGCTGTTCAAGGAAAACCAGGTTGGGCATAGTGAGGATGAGACAATTACCAATGGATGTCTCAGGGATTCTGGAGAGAGCATCGGCTACTAAATTGGATTTTCCTGACTTATAGTGGATGGAATAATCATAACCCATGAGTTTGGAAAGGTAAACTTGCTGCTCAGGTGTTTGTATAGTTTGAGATAACAACTCCTTGAGACTCCAATGATCAGTATAGATAAGGAACTTGTGGCCTAAAAGGTATTGCCACCATTTTTTAACAGCGGTGACAATGGCGTGAAGCTCCCGGATATATGTGGATGAGTGTTGCAATCTGGGGCAGAATGGTTTACTAAAAAATGCAATGGGGTGGTCATGTTGCATGAGGACAGCACCCATAGCTATGCCAGAAGCATCAATTTCCAAGATGAAGGGGATGCGGAAGTCAGGAAGTGCTAGGATAGGGGCTTCTGTTAGAGCTTTCTTCAATGTGTCAAAAGCTATCTGGGCCTCAGAAGACCAGAGAAAGGCATCTTTTCGGAGTAAAGTGGTAAGTGGTGAGGCAATTGAGGCGTATCCTTGGATAAATTTGCGATAAAAACCAGTGAGTCCTAAAAAACCACGGAGTGCTTTTAGGGTGGAGGGGGGTGGCCAATCCAGCATAGTCTGAATTTTAGAGGGCTCAGGTTGAAGGCCTTTAGCAGATATGATGTGGCCAAGGTATTCCAAAGTTTGCTCAACAAACAAACATTTAGAGTATTTTAGATAAAATTGGGCATCAGTAAGAGCGATGAATACCTGTTCCAAGTGACTGAGATGAGATTCTAGGGAGGGACTATAAACCAATATATCATCGAAGAAGACGACAACAAAACGACGGAGGAAGGGGCGAAGCAAGTCATTCATGGCAGCCTGGAATGTAGAGGGGGCGTTGCAAAGTCTGAAGGGCATAACCCGATACTCAAAATGGCCCTGATGTGTGCGGAATGCGGTTTTGGGGATGTCGTCCTCGTGCATCCGTATCTGGTGAAATCCCTGGCGTACCAGGAAGCGCCCCCAAGTTCATCAAGAAGCTCATCGATGGTGGGCATTGGGAATCTGTCTTTGATGGTCACTGAATTTAACGCTCTATAATCAACACAGCAACGCCAAGTTCCGTCTTTCTTTTTAACCAAAAGAACCGGTGACGAGAAAGGGCTCCGGCTAGGACGAATCAAATCGGAAGACAACATATCATGAACTTGGCGTTCTATCTCGTATTTCTGAGAGAAAGGGTAACGGTAAGGACGGACGTTCACAGGTGGAGTATTTGGGAGGAGGTGTATTTGGTGGTCAATGGGTCTGGGAGGCGGCAGAGACGGTGGGATATTGAATAGATGGGTAAATCGAAGGAGTAGGGTTTGAATGGAGGGGATAGTATGGGCGAGGGTTGGGGAGCAATTGGATTGGGTTGGGCTGGGTATTGCTTGGATATGAAAGAATTCGGACCTAGAGTGTGTGTTAACGCACCGTTTAAGTTGAGGATGGGTCATTGGAGTGGGTTCAAAATGACTAATACCCTGAAGAGTAATGGGCTGACCTTGGTGTAAAAAAGTGAGTGTGAGATCCGTATAATTTGATAAAACAGGCCCAATGGCCTTAAGCCACGGAGCACCCAAGATAATATCTGCACCTTGCAGGGGTAACACAAGTAGGCCCATGGTGAGAGGGTGGTTTTGGATACGGATGGGAACATCGGGGCAGAAGCGATTACACTCCACCACGTGACCAAAACCGGCCATGACGGAGAAGGGGGGAGACGATTTGGTTGGGAGGGCCAGAAATTTGACAATACGCTCCTGGATGAAGTTATGGGTGCTCCCACCATCTACAAGGACTGTGACTGGTTGATTTAAGATGCTGCCGTTCATCCGAATAGTGGCGGCGCCGGCAGTGCCTGAGAGGGCATGAAGACTGATTTGGCCAATGGTAGTGTCGGGGGAAGAGTTAGGGGTGTCGTTGAGGGCTAAGGTCAAGGTATCAGGCTGTGGGGGTGAATCGGGGTCGTCGGAGGGAGTGAGTATGTATAATTTTCCTTTGCATTTGTGTTGAGGGGTGAAGGTTTCGTCGCAATTGTAACAAAGTCCTTTCTCACGATGAGAGGCTATTTCCTCAGGGGATAGGCGGCGGAACTGGAGGTGGGGGATTGGAGGGTTGTTGGTTGGGGTGGGTAAGAGTGGGTTGGTGTTGTTGGGTGGGGGGAGGGGGGTAGGTGAAGAAGATGAATAAGGGGCTTTACTTTTGAGTTGCCGACGTCGTTCTTCAATCTTATCTTCCTGTAATTTGGCGAGAGCAGTTGCGTCGGAGAGGGTAAAAGGGCGCAGAGCTTGCACCTATCGGTGAATCTCGGCTGAGAGCCCAGAAATGAAGCAGGTTAAGAGGAAGTGTTGGAGTAACCCAACAATACGGTTTGCAAGTTTCTCAAAGTCGTTAAGGTACTGCAACACGGAGCCTCGCTGAGTTAGTTTGAACAAAGCGCTGGCGGGGTCGTCGTACAAGGATGGTGCAAAACGAGTTTCGAGAGCTTCGAGGAGACCAAACCAATAAGTAATCAACTTGTTACGATGCATCCATCGATACCAGCTTAATGCTGGTCCGTCCATGTAGAAGGATGCAACGGTGAGTCGTTCATCATCAAGAGTTTGGTGATAATCGAAAAATTGGGATATTTTAAATATCCATCCTGTGGCATCGGTGCCGTTAAAACGAGGGACCTCGAGTTTTAGTTGTGGTCGCCGGAATGGGGTACGATCAGGGGAAGCGGTGGAGGTGTGGTGGGGAGAGTGTTGTGGGATGGTGAGAGTGGCGATGTGGGCAAGGATATCGTCAACTTTGGAAGAAAGATCGTCGAGTCTTTCTGCGTTGGTGGGCCTGGCCATGGGAGTAGGAGCTCAATGAAAGCACCAAATTGTTATGAACAACCTTCCTTGTATTGGTAGGTCAAGGAAGAAAACCTCCTGAGAATCTAGAAAAGGAAACAGATCGAAATTTTTCTCTGCTTCATTCCATTCATCATAAACGTTTATCTTGATAGCTCAAAAAGTGAAAATAGCTCAAGCCATGAAAAAAGAAAGTATCTTGGTGTGTGAGTGTTAAAAGTGAGATGCTAAGGTCGTTATTTAGCTTAAGCCACAGTACCGTGTCCTTTAATATATAAATGTTGAGTTTCATCATTAAACGTGAGTATTTATAATCACAAATTATATTTTTTAAAAAAGTATTTAATATTTATGATAACCTCTACTATATTATAAATCATTTGTGACTTTCACGGAGGTCTTAAAATATTAAGCATACATAAAATGCATCAAGTTTTTAAAGACTTGATGCATTTCATACATATTAACCACAAGGTTTGTGTAATGGAACTCGCCTCATTATCACGCATCTGGGAGAATTTGTTATTCAATCAAAACTCACTTGGAGACATAACGACGCAATCGTTACAAATGAAAGACAAGACTCGAAGCTGGTACATCAATTTTGGTGTAAGAGACAAAAGAAAAAGACCTAAGTTGTGTGTAGTATAAATTTTGTTTTTGAAATAGCATGTATTGCGTTATGGTGATGAAAGTCACTCATGTATTTGATGCATTTTTCTTGAAATAATTCTATTTACAAAAACTTACTTAAACAAATTTCCTTTATTCAGTCGAGTACCCCTGATCGAAACTAAGTATAATGACTAAATACGCATAACCCTTGCAAAACCGATGATTCTTTACGGTGAACAAAGCCCGTGCATTGCACGGGCCATGATGTCTCGTAATATGAATATTCCTCCATTAGAAGTACTAATTATATTAATTATCGGAAGTAATTGGCATTCCTAGCTCTAAAAGAAAGAGCCTCGGGTTAGCTTGTTTTATGAAATTGTTCATAGTAGAGATGTAGTTTGTCATTTGTAAATGTGTTGGTAAAACGGCCTCAAAGATCCCCAACAACACTCCCAAAGAACGAAAATAGAGAAAATAAAATAATACAAGAATATACGTGGAAACTCCAAAACCGGAGAAAAACCACGGGCCTCCAGAGAGAAAAAAATCCACTATGTGAAAAATTACTCCAGAGAGAAAAAAATCCACTATGTGAAAAATTATTAGAATCATACATGTATAATCTCTCAAGCCTCACCCAATAACACCCACACTCTCAAAGATTTAACTCACATCTTTCTACTCTCTAAAACAAGAGAACAAGAAAGAAAGAAGAAAATACTTAATGTGTATTTTATTGGGGATGCATTAAAACCAAAGCCTTGGACTCCCTTTTATAGGCTTGAAGTCCCCTTCATCTTCCATTGTCCAACCGATGTGGTACAAACACTTCAAGACTTTTCTTTCATTTTAGCCAAAATTCCCAACAAACTCCACCTTGGCTAAATAAAAGAAACTCTTCTCTGCGACACTGGCAACCATTGTCTGAACCAACAGTCATAATTCTCAAAAACAGAGAACTATCAGACTCCACCATAAAAGAGTATCACCACTTAGAAAGATCCCTTCTAAGAATTTTACCTCGGCACATGTAGAAAAACTTGCTGAAAATTTATGGTACTACTCCCATCTCTTGGCTCCCATGGAAGTCCTTCAGCCATCGACATAACATCCACCACACACCCCGCATCTATGCCAAGCTAATGCCTTCTGATTTTTGGACCAGCTAACACCATCACATCTTTTTTCATGACAACTCCAACATGCCATAAGAATGCACATTCCCTCCCAAGAGGAAACCTTCTTCAATCATGATGATAGCAACAAAGCTATTTGCCTAACCAGCTCCACCTTGATCTTCATAGACCAAGCAGTATGCCCATATTCTCTGCACTTTCAGCACTACTCGAACCCAACATATTTTTCATTCACTTGTGTAACCCGGAATGTATCAATATATCCTTGACTTGAATTTGCCACAAGCCAAAATTGATCCTTCCGTCAAACTTCTCTACATCGAACCTCATGGGACTGAACCTTGACATCGTATCCGTATCTCAAACCCAACAGAATCCTCATTTCTGATGTGGAAGATCAGATAGAACTGCAACCACAAAGCATACTCCGAACCTCTGAAATACCGAGACACCCTCCAATACGACCAATAGAAATTTGTTTCTGATGTGGAAGATCAGACAAAGCTGCAACCATAGAGCATACTCCAAACCTCTAAGACCGAGACCTCCCCCGAACTTGGCTCCGATACCACTTGTTGGGAAAACGACCTCAAAGATCCCCAACAACCCTCCCAAATAACGAAAATAGAGAAAAATAAATAACACAAGAATATACGTGGAAACTCCAAAACTGGAGAAAAACCACGGGCCTCCAGAGAGAAAAAATTCCACTATGTGAAAAATTATTACAATCACACAACTATAATCTCTCAAGCCTCACCCAATAACACCCACACTCTCAAAGATTTAACTCACATGTTTCTACTCTCTAAAGCAAGAGAACAAGAAAGAAAGAATAAAATACTTAATGGTTATTTTATTGGGATGCATTAAAACCAAAGCCTTGGACTCCCTTTTATAGGCTTGAAGTCCCCTTCACCTTCCATTGTTCAACCGATGTGGGACAAACACTTCAAGACTTTTCTTTCATTCTAGCCAAAATTCCCAACAAAATGCAGTTTTTTTAATATTGATGAATAAAGTAAAATTATCATTTGTGACTTTTGGACCCAATTTTAGATTTTTTAGTCGTATAAAATAACTAGACTAAGCAAAAGCATAAATATATACATGCACTAGTAAAAAGAAGAAATAAGATAAGTCAAGAATTTGAATGATGTAAATATCTTCAGAATATTTGACATTTTTATCACTAATTATATAGCAACGATCAATTAAAATTATACTTCAGGTATGATATCATATCTCATATTGATAAACACTCATAATATATCATAAGAAATAATAAAATATTTAACGACACAATAGATAAAATTAGATATTTGACATATAATCTTAAGATTATCATTTTCGTGTCCTTATCATTAACAGTTGATAATATCCACTCCAAGGGATAAAAAATTTATAAGTAATTATACCGTACAAGGATAAACTCTAAATTTTATCTACTCCAAAATATATTTCCTACTGATATTATGTACTCCCTGTGATAATTTCTATGTATTATTAATATTTGAGTCATGTAATATTGAAGTTTATAATTTAATATTGTTCACTTCTGGGAACAACTATTAGTAAATAAGAATATTCGACCACTTACTAATCTTGCTACCATTGGAGCACAATCAGATTATGATTGTGAAGTATAACATATCTTATACAATCTTGATAGAGAATATTCTCAAATCATATTAATATTTTTTTATTTGAGATATTAAATTATATTTTCTTTCAGAGATAATATCGTACTACATTAGGAGCATAATGATTAAATTATGCTATTATATCTATAAGTAACAAATCAATATTCTTCAGGAATCTTGTATTATCACATAAGTTATGTGTAAATAAGAATTATTCATTTAGAATGGTAATATTCTTCAAGAATATTACAATTAATTGTGCTACTTCGGGAGCAATAATTTTAAGAGATATAATTAAATATATAAAAGGAAATAAAATAGTACGAAAATTAAGAAGGCTCAAAATAACTAAATTAAAATAATTGATTCTTCAAGAACACTTACAATATTCTTGAGAAATATTATTATGTATTTTTCATTAGGAATTTACACAAATTCTTAGATCTCACGGTGCTCTTCATGAACACATCAATTTCAACTAGAATATGACGACATAACATCGTACTTCTTCAAGACCTACAAGTCTACAACGAATCTTTTACCTTAATACTCAGGGAAAACCGGTCTTCGTCCACCCTCAACGCCAGCAAAAATAAGCTCTCCGTGGAGGAATCTGAAATAGACAGTGAAGATTCGAATGTCAGTGGCTCTGATGGGGATGATACATCTTAGGTTTCATTTCATGGTTTTGCAACTTGCGCTTGATTAGCACTATATTGACAATTTTGGTGGATTACCATCTAGATGTAGTTCTTATTTAAAGCTTATTACTAAACACCGCACTAAATTACTAGACACTGCCCTTAAAAATTACCTTTTTGCTTATTTGACAATCTTTCATTATTTCTACCCAACACACAATTCTTTATCAACACACAAGTTTTTCAAATTGAAATATAGAAATAATTTTTCATTTATTCTACCCAACACACAATCCAATATATATCGTCAATATCATCGGCAACCACGAAAATAGGCGACAATTCAGATCTGAAGGTAATTTTTTGGAGAAAATGACGCAGGCTTCTGAATATTCTGCCTGACCCATGGCACGGGCGTCCACAGATTCCGCCTAGACAATGGTACAGACGTCTGCAACGGACGCTCAGTCGTTGATCTAGACGTCTAGACAAGCGCCTGTACCATGGTCTGGGCGTCCGATTCAGATGCCTGTACTGTAACATGGTTTGGGCGTCCGATTCCGACGCCTGTACCGTGGCCAGACGTCCATGCTAGACGCCTCTGCCATGGTCCACGCGCAATTTCTGGATGCCTGGACGTTTTTTTTTTTGCATGATTTTAAATTTTAATAATAATGTTATTGGTATTATCATTAACATTCTGTCAATTACAAATTTCAGATTATATTGGAAGAATTTGAAGGTGACAACGTTGATTATAGTGGTTATTTCGTCAATGACGAAATATTCGATAGTGATTGTGATGCGATTGGTTGGGCGAAAAAAATTGCTCTTCAAATTGGTTTCGAGTTGATCATTTCGTCGTACAAGAATAAAGGAAAGACAAAGCTATTGAGATGTAACCGTGGTGAACGGTACAGAGGGGTATTAAGAGATTTGGATGTCGCTGCTCGAAAGGACACACAGACGGAAGCATGCAAGTGTACATTTCAGATAAAGGCCGAATAATTGCATGACTTGAGTGGTTGGATAATCAGACCGATGTCTGGGAGTAAGGGTATGCACAATCACTCATTTATTGTATATCCAGAAGGGCATCGTCAAATGAGTGGATTGAGTAAATCGGCCAAACAAGTTGTTCGTGAGAGGAGTGCTGCTCAAGCCAAGCCGTGTGCCATCTTGGCGGCCATTCAGAATAAATTTCCCGAGGACAAACCGACTAGACGACATATCTATAACTATAGAGACCACTTGAGGAAGCATGATTTTGAAGAAAGAGATGTCGCTTTCGGGCTTCACCATTCGTCATGACGAATAACTACGTACATTGGACGCAGGCCGACCCGGATACAAATGCTGTTACCCACGTGTTCATGGCACATCCAACATCAATCAACTTAATCCGGACCTACATATGGTTCATTGGCATGGATTCTACCTACAAAACGAATAAGTATAAGATGCCATTCCTCGAGATAGTCGGGATGACTCCATGTAACAAGAACTTCCTAATCGCCTATGTAATTATGAAAGATGAGACCGAATCGAGCTTTGTGTGGGTGTTGGAGTCAACAATCATACGCTCTCGATGAGGTCAGAAGCAGGGAAAATACTCATAAATCCAAGCCTAAACGAGGGTAAGACATCCACAAATACCCATGGAGTCGTCGCGACTAGCGATACCGAGCCGACGGTACATGAAAGCCAACGCGGCCGAACCCCATGAATACTGACCGGTCGTATCCATACCGTCCCTCACACTACTACAAAACAGACATTTAACATCGGTTTTTTTGGACATTTAACATCGGTTTTGGAACCGACGTTAAATGTCGTGATGTTAAAATTAACATCGGTTTCTAATACCGATGTTAAACTTTTAACATCGGTTGTTATAACAACCGATGTTAATTTTAATATCGCGATATATAACATCGGTTCTGGGACAACCGATGTTAAATTTCGCGATTTTAAAATTTTATCGGACCGCGGCTAACCCAGCTAGCCCAACCCAGCTCCAACCTAGACACTCGCCCCAACCACCCGCACCAGCCCCCCGCACAGCCCCACCAACCTACAACAAATTCCATTAAATTTCGTTGTTGGTGGGTTTCGAACTCACCACCTCTTGCTTGTGGAAGTGTGATATTACCACTCCGCTGCATTTAACTTCTCAGATATTTTTGCTATGTGATATATTTATATACTATATACATTAATAAATTTATATAAATATAGATAATTTAATATATATATATATATATTAACAAATCGAAAATTTATTTTTTTTTAAAAAAAATCTAGAATATTAATATTAAAAGTCGGATATTTTTATTTAAAGCTCGAAAATAAAAAAATAAAAAATTAAAAAATATGGATCTGATTTATAATTAATATTTAATCTATTTTTTTTATTTTTAGATTTTTTTTTAAAAATATAAAATAGTTTTTTATGAAAAGTAAAAAAATTACAAAAACAAAAACTAGCAGGTTTTTAAAAATATATATAATAATTCAGTTTTTATTTATTTATGAAAAATAATATTCCACTTTTTTTTTTCAAAACTTTAAATAAAAACATCCGATTTTTATTTTCTATTTTCGAACTTTAAATAAAAACATCTGATTTTTATTTTTTATTTTCGAACTAATGTTTATTTTTTATTTTCGAACTTTAAATAAAAACTTCCAATTTTTACCTTTTATTTTTGAACAATAAATATAAACATCCAATTTTTAATAGTAATATTCCGGATTTTTTTTTAAAAAAAATAAAGTTTCGATTTTTTTAAAAAAAGTTCCAGAAAAACCGATGTTAATTTGTAATTTAACATCGGTTTTAGTATAACCGATGTTAAATTTTTTAAAAAATCTGGAACTTTTTTTTAAAAAAAATGGAAACTTTATTTAAAAATTAACATCTGTTTTTCTAAAAACCGATGTTAAATTAAAAATTAACATCGTTTTTTTCTAAATCGATGTGAAATGGATTAATTTAACATCGATTTTTTTAAAAACTGATGTTAATTGTTAATTTAACATCGGTTTTTAGCAGAACCGATGTTAATTTGTTTTAAAATTTTTAATTATGCCACCGCGTCTTTTTTAACATCGGTTTTTACAAAACCGATGTTAAACGAGCGATGTTGAATGTCTTTTTGTAGTAGTGTCACCTCCAATAAGCAGGACGGCCTAATCCGGTTACCACTCTTATCAACAAACAAGGTGGATCCAAATAACAACCACATCCAAGCTACGGCCTGGGTGCCCTCCACTCGAACTCCATCGCGGCATGACCTGAAAATCGAGTCCATAAGTACGCCGCCACCCCCCAGTGAGTATTCAGTAGCTCCGACCGCGATACTCCAAGAACCTCCATCACATCCACCTACAACTGTGTAGATGTGCTATCGGCATCAACCAATCGCCACTCGACAGGAATGCGAAGGATCTGCCACACATCATGCAACATGATGGTCATTTCTCCGAACGGCATGTGAAAAGAGTTCGTATCGGGTTGCCACCGCTCAACGAACGCAGAAATCAACGGGGAGTCAATATGTCTGAATATGGCGTCCGTCAGGTGGGATAACTCAGTCCCACTGATCCGGCTCACTAAAGAGGGTGACATCACTGAGCGCCACCGACTCAAGCTCTGACAAGCAGCAGTCCTGGTGTGACACTTCAGCAGACCTCTCATCTCTCCAGTCCAGATATGCGCGGCGACATGCCCACCGAAACTCAGGATAACGCTGCCATCGATAGGGCCACCAGACATCTCCTCAGTAACCATCCATGATGTGTCATTCTCTGCCCTATGTCGTTTACTACTGGTAGACCCATAAATGACAAACCTCCCCCCTCCCCCCTTCCGAACCCAGCACAAAATGGATGAAAAATCATCACCGCCCTCGTTCATGTCCTGATCACCCTCCTCGTCGTGCGAATAATACCCGCTTGAATCTTCAGTATCAAAGTCAGTATAAGGTACGTGCTCGAATCCCCTACGCTCTGCCTCCCGCTGTCTACGAACGGAAGCATCAACACCACGAGCTCTGGTGTGACGCGCTCCAGAACCCATCAACTTTGTGACTAGCGGCATAGATTTGCCCGCTCCTTCTCTCATCTTCATTTAGCAAACAATACAACTAATGATTAATAATCATACAACTAATACACATGATTAATTATTAATTGAAAATTTTATTTTTTTCTAAAAAAAGGGTTGGGGCGTCCGGCCAGGACGCCTGCACCAAGGCAGGGGCGTCTGGTCTGGATGCCACGACTGTGGTTAGAGCGTCCGATTCAGTCGCCTATTCCAGCACATAGGCGTCCGATCTGGATGCCTGTATACGAGTCAGACGTCCGACATGGACATCTATCCTAAGGCCTGCGCGTCTGCTCTGGACGCCTGCGCTATGGACAGACGAGATCGGCGGACGCCTGTGCCATGGACAGGCGTCATCGGCGGACGCCTGTGACAAAAATTGGACCGCCATCTCCGTCTGCACTCGATACGGCGGCCGACGGCCAAAGTAGCAGTAATCCGAAAAAAATATTTACCGGAGCTTTTCCTTTTCCGGTCATGGCGGCGGACGTCAGCGATGTGGCAGCGGCGGCTGGTGGCTTCTTTAGAGTAGGTCGAGAGAGAGAAGTAGTGAGAAGGTAGGATTACAAATCTGCTGAATATGAAGTAAGGGCAAAAATGTAATATTATTGGGCGGTGACTTGTAATTTAGGACGGTGTTTAGTAATCCAGTATTTAAATTGATAATACCTGCTATATTATCAAGATTACAATTTTTTTGGGCCTAGTACTTATGACCCGACCCGAAAAATAGGGTACCCGCTTTTCGGATACCCGACTTTGTCGGGTTGGGTCGCAGTCATATTTTTCAACTGCTCATATAGCCGGGTACCCGTAAATTCAAGTACTCGGTTATGAACACTCCTATAATAGCAATCATGGCTACCAGACTTTGTAATGAATTCCTACTAATATGGATGTACAGAGTTCGGGTTCTGGGAAGGCAAAAAACCTGAGTTTCCAGACGCATCGTAAAAATCATGAGCTCTAAACGTGAAGACTCGTCAATAAAAAATGGCACCCTTTACGGCTACCAGACTTTCAGTTGAATTCCTACTAATTCTGGAGGTACAGAGTTCGAGTCTTGTGAAGGAAAAAAAATAGAGTTTCCAGACTCAGTATAAAATTATGAACTGACAGACCATCACTCAAAGCGTGAAAACCCGTCAACACATTCCATATTTGATTAATACTCCAAAAGGTAATAGATTAAGGTACACCAGTGTCAAATCATCCGAAGGTCTGATACGGATTTCTTAATATCACAAATGATACTTTATCGATCAGACGATCTGATACAAATTTTTGTATTTTAAATTTATTTTATTTTTCGAAATCAAATTAATGATTACTTTAATTTCCCTTATGTATTAGCAACTACTGATTTATTAGGCATGGTGACGAACCCAAATTTATTGATCAAGTTCTCCGGGCAAGGAAACTCAGCTTGTTCTGGTAAATCTATGAAAAGTGAAGCAAGAAAATGGGCATTGGGGGTGGGGGTGGGGGTGGGGTGGGGTGGGTTAAGGCAATATTTTCTTTTTGGATGAGACATTAATTTCGATTCTAAGTGATTTTGCCTTGTAAATTTATATGAGTGTTATATTTGGTAATTTTATTCTTTTTGGCCCCTGAAGTTTTAATTTTGTAAAATATAGACCCGAATGGATACTTGAGCAATTCTCTATTCCAGAGGCAAAGTTGCACAAATATAGAATTAATGGGACCAAATTGTGTAAAAATCAAATTTCAGAAGATTAAGATTGTTGCATATGATAACTACTTTAGAGGACCAAATATGCATCTCATGAGACCAAATTTGTTACACATACATATTCCACCATCTTAAATTTACTGACCAAAATTATATTTTAACACTCCTGAAAAGCCATAGATTGCTTGCTATAAATAAATATTGTTATGCATCACTATCCGGTTGCAAAAGTGGTGTTACGTCTCTGTATGCAACGATCAATATTGTCAACGCGCTAAGACTATTATTCTTTCATATAACTATTTCCATCAAATCCTCATAACACAAGAAGTATAAGAAGTAAATAAGAGCGATTTTGCAAGCTGAAAGTCAAATATATCTTCAATTTTTTAAAACGATAATTATTTTGCGATAATTTATTTTGACTAAAACAACAATTATTTTGGAATTAAAGTTTAAATAAATTAGTAGGCGTAGTTCAACTTAGTTGGGTGACAGAGACTGTGATGGGGGTGGTTCATAAACCTTTTATTAACTTTTCGAATCCTCATATAAAACTATGAAATTTTAAAATCCATTCCTTAAAAAATCTAAAAACACCTCTCTTATTCTGTTATTTATAAACTCCCCCTCCCCCCCCCCTCCCCCAAAAAAAAAATTGAAAAAAAAAAATTGTTGGTTTTGTGCATCCAGCCATTTATGAGGGTAGAGTATTAAAAATATGCATCCCATCCCTTCTATCGTCTTGTGCATAAGGAGGTGGTTTAAATCGTTGGAGTAAGATATATGAGGATTAATCTGTAATTTTTTGAGAATACATAAAATAATGTGCCTATTTAATCTACAAGTAAAATAATCGATCTATTTTTTAAAAAACACAAAAAAAATAATCAATCTATTAATTTATACATAAAATAAATAATTTATTTTATAAAACACAGGGCATAATCCACAATTCACCTATGCACATATGACCTGATCCTAAATATTGGATGCAGTGACTAGTGTTATGAAATCTATACAAATAATTAGGACTTCTAATTCGATTTTATGCTATTTTTGTATTAATAGGGATTTCTAGTCTTTTATCTTATCAAAAAAGTATATGCCTTTTGTCTTATTTGTGTATAATACGCTTTTAACCCTTTAAAGAAAGTAGGATACTCGTGTCTTGATGTGTGTATTTGTACAATTTTTCTAAAAATATATGAACACCGAGAGAGCAGTCTCGATATTGAGACAGTACCGAGATTACAATTTCGACATCGAGATTGTCTATGCAAAGAAAAGTAAAAAGTAAAACGTAATGGACAATACCAAAATCGACTCACAATCTTGAGACTATTGTCTTGATGTCGAGGTTGCAATCTCGACGGTTAGTCCGAACACTTAGCATACCATTCAATAGAATAAACATACATATATATTTTAATCCCAACAGTTTGTTTTTGTGGCTAATTTTAGCACAAAATGCATTTAAAAACACTGAGAAAGCATAATCACCAGCTTTTCATACTTTTATGCAAAGATCTAAGATCATTCATCACCAAACCAGCTATCTTTCCACTTAGGCCCACTTGGCCCTTCTTCACCAAACACCTCATTAGGAAGACTTCTCACAAATTTCTCAAATGCACTCTTCAATTTTCCAGGTAACAATTTCTCCACCTTCTTGATTTCATCCTCAATGCTATAGCTAATCTTTGGCCCCCATTTCCTTGCATAGTTCATCCATGCGGGCTCCACATAAACCGACCCCAAATACTCTGCATCGACCACTAAAAACTTCGTCCCGACGTCCAAAAACTTGCCCTTACCACTATCATTCCTTATTCCAATATGCCCATTCCCTTGCAACACTAATCCTTCCTTCGGATAATAGGCGTGGCTGTGCAACGACGAAAAGGCCACCGGCTTATTCCCGTTTTCGTACTCGAGTTGAGATGCATCAACCCAAGTGCCTTTACTATGTTGGGAAAAATACATACTCTTTAGCTCCCCATTAAAATTGCTGATTCTTAATGTAAGGTGCTCCCAGTCACCGACGTGTTCTCCGATTTTCCCTAACGGGACGTTGAAGAACTCGACTTTTGCACGGGCCGGGCCGTTAAAAGGGTAAAACAGCCAAACTGCTACATCACTAAATGTCCCACCAAACATTGGTTTAACATGCAAATAAGCACATGCATCTGCTAAATCACCCTTTTTAACCTTCTCTTTAGCTGCATTCTCCACAGGAAGGTCAATCCAATATGCGTCGTCATTTTCACCACCTTGTGGAAGATTCGATCCCGTGGAGTCGATCGGCCCGGGATTCGACTCGCTGCCCTTTGTGTACAGCAGTGCACCATTTTCAAAGAACCATTTCACAGAAGAAGGATAATACTGTTCGTCGGGGTGGAGATATATGCCCGGGGAGTAAGCCCGAACAATTGCCTCAATCTGATCCGCATTAGGCATGGCACTTTTATTACCATCTACATTTTTCAGACAGGGTATATCCAAATGGGCCCCGTTATTTCGAAAGACAAACGTGCCGGTTTTAACCCCCATGGCTTGAACACCCCTGTTTCTTGGCCTTGAGCTATATATGTTAATCCCATTAGTGTCAACATCTTTTCCAGGGCCCCAAATCCAGTCCTCACTCTCATTAAAATCCGTGAAATCCAATCGAACGCAACGGACTCTATTGATCCCGGGCTTCTCAGACGAGCCAGTGACCATAAGCCCCACAGCCTTATATCCGTCGGGAGGCGTTGGCATCCAAACATAGACAATTCCATCTTGCTTAATCTTCCAATTTTCACTACTCCAAATAAGAGTATAATCGGTTGGCGGCTTCAGAGCACCACCGCCTGAGTAGCCGTAACTCGTATCTTTCCCGACAAGAACCCAACCGGATAAGGGCTTGTTGTTCGGTTGGCTATAGGAACCGAGCATAAAGAATCCATCGGGTATAGAAGATGGTTCGAAAAATGTCGCCCCGAGATTATCCGGCCCGCCTTCTTGTGCAGCCCAAACTTTGGTGAAGTTTGATACTTGGCAAATATGCAGTCCTCCTAGATCAACAATCCCACTTGCAAAACCTTCACCTGAACCATTAAAAACAGAAAGGTAATAAGAAACTGTTAATAGTCTACTGCAATATTAAAAACGCATTTATAGATTTACAGGAGAAAACAATGAACCTTGAGGCCATGAGGGCAGTGGAGAAGGAAGTGCGAATACAGTTTCGATAGGAAGACTAGGCTTCTTCTTTTTCTTGGAAAGATCAGAAATTTTAAAACAGACATTGATTTTATTCCCCATCATATGTTGATGAAACCAACGAATAACTAGAAATAGAAATGAACAAGGCAAGCGAGAGTTTTGTTCTTGGAGTAATATTTATTTATGTTTCGTACAAGGTCTAAACCCTTTAACGAATTGGATTACCTATGCTTTAAGAACATCTTTTCACAAAGTGTGACGATAGAGTGATAAAATATGCCTTTTCTTTTACACAAAGCCTTCATATGCTTTTGCTAGGGATATAGCTTTGCAGTTTTGCTGCACATACGTCAACTGTAGTTTTAATTGCTAGCTAGTTATGTATGCAGATATAAACATGCGCAAAATTTATTAGGTGGTTAGCCAGAAAACCGTTAAAAAAATAATACTCGCTCCTTCCGAGTTCAAGTTTCCCGTTTAGGTTCCTATACACACTTATTCCCAAATTACCCTTATTTCATAAATCACTGTGTCTCAAGAAACACCACATTGTAGCTATTTTGGACTGTTTCATCACACAACATTATTTTGCCCTATAATGTCATTTTCGACCTGTTTAGCTTTGATATGACATTTTCGACCAGTTCCATTAAGGGACATTATTTTCGACCCGTTTCGCACTGAAGAATTATTTTCGACCCGTTATATCCCCGATATGACATTTTCGACCCTTTTCGCTCCGAGTCATTATTTTCGACCCGTTATGCCCCCGGTATGACATTTTTTACCCGTTACGCCCAGTGATGATATTTTCGACGCGTTTCTTCGAGTGATGATATTTTCGACCGGTTTCGCCCCAAAACGTCATTTTTGGTTGTATACGCCCAGGATGACAGGATGTCATATTCGATACATTTTGCCACATGACGACATTTTCGACCCATTTCACCTCGGGACTACATTTTCGACCAGTTTCGTCAAGGGACACTATTTTCGACCTGTTACGCCCTACGATAATATTTTCGACCCGTTGCGTCTGGGACATTACTTTTGACCCGTTTCATCCCAGGGACGTTATTTTTGGCCCGTTTGGTCCAGGGACGTTATTTTTTGCCCGTTTCGTCTACGGACGTCATGTTCGACCTATTTCGCTTTGGGACGTCATTTTCGATATGTTTTGTCCCTAGACATTATTTTCGGCCTGTTATGTCATAGAACATCATTTTCGACCATCTTCGCACCGCTACACCATTTTCGACCCGTTCCACTGACGATAATTTTGACCCGTTTTGCACCGGACGTCATTTTGGGCCCTTTTCGCCCAAGGACGTCATTATCAGTGAGTGACATTATTTTCAACACGTTTCGCCTAGGATTTCTTTTTCGGTCCGTTTTATCTCGAGACATCATTTTTAGTTATTTTTGCCCTCTAATGTCATTTTCGACCCGCTTTGTCGTGGACCACATTTTCGGCTCATTTTGTTCTGACGTCATTTCGGTATGTTTCGCCCCCGTACGTTATTTTCGGCCCGTTAAGCACCAAGATGTCTTTTTCGGGTCCGTTTCGTCACGGGACGTCAATTTTTGACCCATTTTTCCCTGCGATATCATTTTCGGACCGTTTCGCACTGGGACATCATTTTCGGTCTGTTTCGTCATGGGACGTCATTTTCGACCCGTTTTTCCTCGAGAGGTCATTTTTTACCTGTTTTGTCCCCAGAGGTCATTTCCGACAGTTTTTGCCCCGAGACGATATTTTCGGCCCATTTCTTCATATACATTATCTTCGGCCAGTTTGCATCAGGACTTTATTTTCGCCCCGGGATGTTATTTTCGACACATTTCATCTTGTGCTGATATTTTCGACCAGTTTCATTACGTGACCTTATTTTCGACCCTCGAACTCTATTTTCGACCATTATATCTAGGACGTTATTTTCGACTATTTTCGTCATGGGTGGTCATTTCCGACTGTAACCTCCCAAGATGAAACTGGTTGAAAATGACGTCCCGGGGCGTAAAAGCTAAAAATATCGTTCCAAGGTGAAACAGGTCGAAAATATCATCTCGGAACGACACGAGTTGAAAAATAATGTTCTGGAGCAAAAAGGGGTCGAAAATAATATCATGTGAAGAAACTTGTCAAAAATATCATCCTAGGGCGAAAGATATCGAAAATAACATCTTGGGCGAAACACGAAGAAAATGACGTCTCCTGGCGAAATGGAAATGACGTCTCCCGGTGAAAAATGGGTCGAAAATGATGTTTTGAGATAAAATCGATTGAAAATATTGTCCCCGGGCGAAACAGGCTGAAAACAAGATTCCAGGGCGAAAATAGGCCGAAAATATCACACTGGAGAAAGATGGACCGAAAATATCATCACATGGCGATACTGGTCGAAAATGACATCCGAGGACGAAACGGGTCGAAAATGACGTCGTTGGGCGAAACGGGTCGAAAATGACGTCGTTGGCAAAACTTTTCGAAAATGACCCCCAGGGACACATTCGACCAAAAATGTTGTCCCGGGGCAAGACGGGTCAAAAATGGTATCCTGGGTGAAAATTGCAAGATCCGTACTTTTCTATTTTTAGTAACTTCCATTTTAGTGAACTTTCCATTTCCGGCGACTCGCTTGTAATCGTTTGGATATTTTGAAGATGTTTAATTCTACATATTTTGACATCCAAGCATGTTTTGAGATTTTTTTACTCGATTTTGTGTCCTTTTATAACTTTTCCGCTTGTTGACTCGTTTGGGGCGATTGTTGTGCGAAACTGTTGTTTTGAGTTTTGTGCGAATTCGTTTATTATTGTTATCGGTTTAACATACTCATTTGGTTTTTCGTATCACTTCTGCCCAGTTGTTGAAAACTGTGATCCTGTACTGAAGCTCTTACGTACGTTAGGGACAACGCTTAACGTACGTTATGTTTCTACCTAACGTACGTAAACTGTAGTGTATAACGTATGTAAGGATTCCCAGGAAATTGGGCAGGGAATCCTGCTAATCTCTTACGTACGTAAAGAGGGGTGTATAACGTACGTAAGGATTCCCAGGAAATCGGGCAGGAAATCCTGCTAGCCTCTTACGTACGTAAAGAAAGAGCCTTTACGTACGTTAACCGATAACGTACGTTATCCCTTATAGCCTTACGTACGTTATCGGGCACATGTTTTAATACCCAGAACTGAGCGAAAACCGTCCATTCTCTTCATTCTTCCTCTTCTCCGCGACTTGGACGACCTCTTAGGCGATTGTTGACTCTACAATCTTATAGCTATCATCTCCCTTGGAATTTAGTGTAGATTAACATCACCAATCCACCTTCATCGTCTGTGAATCGAGGTAATCTTCTAGAACCCTAAATTTCTAGGAATTGGAGGTTTCTTCGTAAATTCTTCGATTTAGTCGTAGTTATGGTGAAATTGTGTTGAATATGGATCATCTACCTCCGATTCATATTTTCCTACGAAATTATTAGTGTATTCTTGGAATTATTGAGGATCGAGAGTGTTTTGGTTGCGATCCGCCCTCGTTGAATATAGTGTTGTATTCCATGTGTCGTAGGAGGGGTTTTCGGGCGTATTTCCATTTAACCTCCAATCGTACTGTTGTTGATAGTCGTTGTACGAATCATTTAGGTTTGAGGTTTCCGAATTCTTTCAACGGTGGTCATTTACCGTCTCAATTCAATTTGTCATGTCTCAAAGGTAAGTAATTCTTACGAACTAACTATCTTAAATGTGCAAAGTGATGTGTTTGAGTGTTAGAATGTTTATGTTTACTCCAGGACGGTCCGAAGGGGCCTCGGAGGGATCCACGCATGGTTGGGTCCACGAACTTTTGGGTTAACCACTCCGGTAGGGTCTATTTTGTAATGTCCGGAATTTCTACTACTGATGTTTAATATTATTTTATCTGAGTTATATTGTACAGCGTGGAATCTGTACAGTAGAGATAAAATAAATAAAGGACTGAGATATCAGTATCGGTATAATTGTCGTATTTGGTCGACAATTACATTTGAGGATATTGTGTATCAGGTTGTCGTACTTTTGATATCGGGTATATCGTATGATGATATTATTGGATTCAGTGTTTGTGTTCAGTGTGTCTTATGTTCGTTTTTGGTATGTCGAGACGTTGGACAAGAACTGTGGAAAATGGCTAAGTATAGCCTTATTAGCGCACGCTGATATTCATGCATAACGCACGCTATCGTGCAGGATTAGCGCACGCTACGTTTATAGGTTAGCGTACGCTAGTGCAGACATATCGGAAGGAATCTGCGTGTGGACCCGGCTGCTTTCGGCGCACGCTCGTAAGTCAACGGTTGTTGTCCTGAAGTATTAGCGCACGCTAAAATATTAGGCTTAGCGCACGCTAACTATGTATCACCAACAAGGAATCTTATCCTTGCCGATCTTTGTCGGAATGTGGGGGCGAGTGGTAGGTGAACACTGTAGCAAGTCAACTTCGGATAGCGCACGCTAAGATAAATGACTTGCGTACGCTAAGCAGGATGTTTTACGTACGTTAATGCATGGGCATTATGTACGTAAGTTAGTTTACGAAGCAAGACAGTAGCCTCTGGACTGCGATAGCGCACGCTAACAAAGTCAGTTAGCGCACGCTAAGGCTAGCGCACGCTAAACATAAGGGTTTAGCGCACGCTATGGTGCATTCTATATAAAGGGACAAACGGGTGTCATGAAACATTTCGTCCATTTCTTTCCTTTCACCCGATAGAGACAACCTTGTGAGAACATTTGGAGTTCCTAAACACTGAGGGATGATCCTCTTTAACAAGATTAAAGATGGAAATCATGGAGTAAAGCTTTGTTCTTGAAATCATTGGTGATTCTTGGAAATCAATCCTTTCCTTCAAAAAAGGTAATTACTCTTCACTTTGAGATTTCGTTTTGGATTGTATATGATGTTCTTGAGTTGATGATTATCATATAAACAAGTTGATGAGCATGACAACGAGTTGGATTACCGTACTAAGTTAGTGTTATCAATATATGAGTATTGATATGTTTCGTATGGTTTTGGATGGAATTCAAGATATATGTTGATGTAATTCCCTTCTTCAATTCGGATTTTTGATGTTTTGTCGTTGGTTACTTCGTATGGTAACGATTATGGTGATGCTACTGTGATTCTTGAAGTTATATGAATTGTATGTCGAAGAACATGATGAATAAGGATTTTTAGATGTTAGAACACATCGGATTTTATCATTTTATGGATCATGAACGTGAATTTGGATAATTCGTGTTCTTGAAGAGCTATTAAATTATATGTCATGATTGTTATGAAATCCTTAATCTCGAGATGAGTTGATCATTGTCATGATGGAAGTGTTAGACGATGCTTGAAATGCATGCCATCGCACAAAGCATTAGCGCACGCTACGTTCTTGCCTAGCGCGCTAACGGGAGCAACTTAGCGCACGCTACGTTAGGTGATTAACGTGCGCTAAGTAGGCAGACAGTGCAGTATTTTTGTGTTTCGATTAGGAATTCGTAATGGTTTGACTTGGTTGGTTCTGACTGTGTTTATTCGAGGTTGTGTTGAACCGTTGAGTTCGATTGGTTAGTTTTCTCAGTTGTTGACCGTTATCGGATATGTGTTATTTGGTTTCTTCGATAGGTTGAGATTATTGATCGGTGATTATAACCGGATATTGCGGTCGTGTTCGAGTATGTCCATTGTATTGCGTTTGATCGAGGCTGAGGAGCTCGTAGATAAAGGCAATGTGTTGGCAATGACGACTTCGTGGTATCGGTATCGAGGCAAGTTATTACTTACTCGCTTATAATATTTAATGAATGGTTTCGATTTCATTTCGTTTATAATGCATATAGCGATGATTATTATTGTGAACTCTGGGTATTCGGATCACATATCGTTCTTTCGATTCTGGGAGGTAAATCATAATGTATATGCTTTATCTCAGTTATCGGTATGTTCGAGTAACGAGGTTACATTATGGTAAAGACGAGGATATGAGTATCTATAGTTCAGTGTACGTGTGGATCGCCGAACATTGAGGATAATCGTCGGTGATGATTTGGACATTGAGGTTGCTCCCGAAGGACTCGGGGCAAAAAAATTCCATATTGATTATGGTTTAGTGTTATTTATTTTGGTCTCGTACATTTTCTTTCATGTTGTTGAACATGAAGTAGTCCTGGTATATTGTCATGTTGTCGTGCATGTTATGTTGTTCATGTTGATGAACGTGTTGATTTGCATATGTGTATGCATATTGTGTTGTTTATGTTGTGTAAATAATCCGATGGGATTATGAGGATCTATGCTGAGGGCGCTGGATCGAATGTCCACCATGCGTTGGTTCGACGGGATCATCATGGGGATCTATGCTGAGGGCGCTGGATCGTTGGGATGTTTTCCACCATGCGTTGGTTCGACGGGATCATCATGGGGATCTATGCCGAGGGCGCTGGATCGTTGGATTACTAAGATTGTGTTGATGGAATCTTGTGAATTCGCATCATTGATTTTGTCATGTGTTGTTGTTCACATGTGTATTGTTAGTTATCCACCTTATGTTGATCGATAGATTAACAAAGGGATCTATGCTAAGGGCTGGATCGTCGGATTTCCATTGAGTATACATGATTGTTATTGTTGTGATCATATTGACGTGGTCATATGAGTATGCATTTGTAGGTCTTGTGTTAGGGCCTTGTCCGTATTGCATTGTTCGATCTCGGATTAGACCGATATGATTATCGTGGCACATCATATCTCGAGGTATGTTCCATATTTTCTTTGGTCTTGTCTTTGGTGGACAATCGGTTACCGTCTTGGGATTTGTTGATATTATTCGATGGATCGTATTGGTCGATATGGTAGATTTCGCATCGTGAGTTGGTTACGATAGTTTGAGGATCTTGAGTATTGTTTGAGGTACAATACGGATATTATGTTCGAGTTTATTGGTTAATTGAGTACGGGATGTGAAATGTGATAATGGTTATTCGATGAGAATTTCTTGAGTAAGTAAAGATTACGTTGGTCGTATTCTTATGTTGTATTCTCATTGGTATGTTATTATTAATGTGATGTGACGGTTATCATTGTTGGATATTATGGTGACCCGTCGTGGGATTTCTTTTAGGTTCTCGGAGTATCGAGCTTGTAGCGGTCGTGAAGAGATGAGCTTCTGAGGATCTTGGCTAGGACATGTTACGTACATTGAGCTTCTTGTTTGGTTCTTGTTTTCATTTGCTAGAGTATCGCTCGGTTGGTCTTTTTCATTGCGTGAGTATTTTGAGATGCACTTTTGGTATCTGGTAACTGAGGTTACTTTGGAAATCGTTTTCTAAACTTTCGAGTATCGGCTATTTGGCCTTGCGATTTCAAATGAGTTTTACGACGGTTTTTGATAAATGGATTTTATAAGTCTTTGTGAATTTTTAAAGACATTACCGTCGTTGGCCTCTCGGGCATTTGTAAATGTTTGTGAAAATTTCTTTTAGCCTTGTGGGTTCCATCTCGGGGCCCACGGCGCTGTAATATTTCCGGTTAAATCTGGGGGTGTTACAGAGTATGGTATCGGAGCTTAGGTTGAGAAAACCTAGGCATTTGGGTCGAGTTGGGTCGTGTTTTTGTCGCGTCATTCGAGTTGTCGATTGACAAATACTAGAGCCGTGAGTCTTTGTTGTTCACTCAGGCTTGTGCGTTATCGGATTTGCCAAGATCGCATCGGGCTTGTTATAACTTTTCCAAATGGTGTTTACGTGATATATTGTGTTCTTGAGTTGCACTGAGTTTGCAAAACGTGAGTTTTGAAAATACCTGTGTCGAGTATTTTCTTGAGTCTAGACATGTGCCAGTATCACGGGGAATCGTCGGCTTCACGATCTGTAAGTATTCGGATTTTTGAATTTCATTGAGATTTACTGCCGTTCTAAGTTGATATGTTTTGAGATTCAGCAGATATTATGCATTTCAATATAAGGTGACAGAGTTGGGATAGGATTGATGATCTTGAGAAGTCATGATTTTGGAAATCAGTATATCAGCTAGATTTTGGAACGGAATTGTGTATTCGGGAGAAGGACTATGGATTGTCGAGAAGAACATGTAGTCATGTTAGTTCATTTTGTGATATATATGAACTGCTTTTGAGCATTTGAAAATGATACCTTTCAAAATGAATGTTTTACGGATGTTTTATGGAAAATGATTTTGGGTCGAGACCCAATCGATTTTGAAATGGTTTTATAACCCAGGACTTGGGGTCCGAAAGGGGTTTTCTATTTTTAAACTTTTTGTAATGCGGAACGAGATACGGGCTGAGACCCTAATGTTTCTAACGGCTTTTCTGTTTTCTTAAAACTCCCGAGATTTGTAAAATATTTTACCAATCGTTTACCTATGTTATTTCCGCGTTTCGAGGCTTTGGTTTACTTGTTCAAATGGAATTTCTCGGGAAGTCTTTCGCCGTGTTTGATTTGTTGATTCGTTTTAACGTTTTGTCATATCATATTTGAGGTGATCCAGGATGGGTAAATGGTTGACGATACGAGTCATGTGTGGAAAAGGAGTTTAGTCGGAATATATATATTGAGATTTTGGAACTCGATCGTGTGGATTCGAAGGAAACTGTTATCAAATACTTGGCACCATCGAGCCAAGTTAATTTTTCGAAAATTGACTTTGTGATCTTACCAAAATTTATGTTTTTAGTTTTGAAATTTTTGAAAGAACTTTCGTAAATTGTCTTCGTGACAAGAATATATGATTTCAAACTGGTTTTGAAAATGTGATCGAGGTACATACGCATTTAGTGCATAATGCATATCGTGGTAAAGTTCTCAATGAGACTCACGAATGGATGGTACATCAAGATGGTACGATGAAAGAGATTCAAGTTTAGTATGGTAGATTGGCTATCCATGGGTGATCAATGGATTGATCAGTCAAGAGAATTATACTGCGTTTTGTAGAATCGGTACAGATGTAATTTTTGGAACTTTGGACTTTGTAAAACCGGGACATAGGTGCTACGTGATTCCATTGGTGCGGTAGTAGCGTAATCTTACCATAGTGATCTTTGAATGATTTCCTTGTAAGTGTAAATATGGGGATGGTGACCCCATGCTGGTTGTTTTGGATATTGAGTGGTCGTTCCCACTCCTTGTATGAATTGGTATGTTCGTCGATTTGCGACTCGTTGTTCGTATGCCGAGGGAAATGTTCGCCAGTTGGGTATGTTTATTGAGATCTACGGTGCGTGATTGATTTGACGTTTTGAGAATGTTATTCTTTCATTTATCTGTTTCTGTGGTTCTGTGTTGATCGTGTTGGAGTTTACCGTGTGAAGGTATTCTCGATTTTCGTTGATCGTTCGTTGGTAATATTGGAGTTTATCACGTTGATGATATTCTCGATTGTGTTTTGACCTCTGGTTGGTCATATTGGAAATTTATCATGTTGATGATAAATTCGGTTGATTTATTAGTTGATCATTTTTGGTGATCATCTGAGCGTTCAGATTGTCTATCGATGTTTCGGGATTCGTTGCCATTGTATTGAACAGTTGTTTCACAGATACATCGGATATTATTCGTTTTATCAGAATTGAGACTTGATTATGTAATCGCATGAGGATTTGATTCGGGCAGATTGTTTGATCCGAAGATGATATATTTTGTTGAGACTCAGGGAATTGTGATCGTAAGCGTATTGAGACCCATGCAGTGAGATCGCTTGCTAGTATCTCAGAGATCGTCGACCGCATACTTGTAAGTATGCTCTTTTGGATATTCGGTAATGATGATGATTAATCGTTGTCGTGATGGTTTTGGGATATTTTGAGTTGAACGGTATGTTTGTTCGTTTTATGATGGATTGCAAGTTTCGAGGACGAAACTTATTTTAAGGGTGTAGAATGTAATGTCCTAATTTCTACTATCGATGTTTAATATTATTTTATCCGAGTTATATTGTATGCAGTGGAATGCATGCAGTAGAGATAAAATAAATAAAGGACCGAGATATCGATATCGGTATAATTGTCGTATTTGGTCGACAATTACATTTGAGGATATTGTGTATCAGGTTGTCGTACTTTTGATATCGGGTATATCGTATGATGATATTATTGGATTCAGTGTTTGTGTTCAGTGTGTCTTATGTTCGTTTTTGGTATGTCGAGACGTTGGACAAGAACTGTGGAAAATGGCTAAGTATAGCCTTATTAGCGCACGCTGATATTCATGCATAACGCACGCTATCGTGCAGGATTAGCGCACGCTACGTTTATAGGTTAGCGTACGCTAGTGCGCATGGTCGGAAGGAATCTGCGTGTGGACCCGGCCGCCGGCGCACGTTCTGGTAAGTCAACGGTTGTTGTCCTGAAGTATTAGCGCACGCTAAAATATTAGGCTTAGCGCACGCTAACTATGTATCAGTCAACAAGGAATCTTATCCTTGCCAGATGCTGTCGGAATGTGGGGGCGAGTGGTAGGTGAACACTGTAGCAAGTCAACTTCGGATAGCGCACGCTAAGATAAATGACTTGCGTACGCTAAGCAGGATGTTTTACGTACGTTAATGCATGGGCATTACGTACGTAAGTTAGTTTACGAAGCAAGACAGTAGCCTCTGGACTGCGATAGCGCACGCTAACAAAGTCAGTTAGCGCACGCTAAGGCTAGCGCCCGCTAAACATAAGGGTTTAGCGCACGCTATGGTGCATTCTATATAAAGGGACAAACGGGTGTCATGAAACATTTCGTCCATTTCTTTCCTTTCACCCGATAGAGACAACCTTGTGAGAACATTTGGAGTTCCTAAACACTGAGGGATGATCCTCTTTAACAAGATTAAAGATGGAAATCATGGAGTAAAGCTTTGTTCTTGAAATCATTGGTGATTCTTGGAAATCAATCCTTTCCTTCAAAAAAGGTAATTACTCTTCACTTTGAGATTTCGTTTTGGATTGTATATGATGTTCTTGAGTTGATGATTATCATATAAACAAGTTGATGAGCATGACAACGAGTTGGATTACCGTACTAAGTTAGTGTTGTTATCAATATATGAGTATTGATATGTTTCGTATGGTTTTGGATGGAATTCAAGATATATGTTGATGTAATTCCCTTCTTCAATTCGGATTTTTGATGTTTTGTCGTTGGTTACTTCGTATGGTAACGATTATGGTGATGCTACTGTGATTCTTGAAGTTATATGAATTGTATGTCGAAGAACATGATGAATAAGGATTTTTAGATGTTAGAACACATCGGATTTTATCATTTTATGGATCATGAACGTGAATTTGGATAATTCGTGTTCTTGAAGAGCTATTAAATTATATGTCATGATTGTTATGAAATCCTTAATCTCGAGATGAGTTGATCATTGTCATGATGGAAGTGTTAGACGATGCTTGAAATGCATGCCACTTCACAGCATTAGCGCACGCTACGTTTACTGCCTAGCGCGCGCTAACGGGAGCAACTTAGCGCACGCTACGTTAGGTGATTAACGTGCGCTAAGTAGGCAGACAGTGCAGTATTTTTGTGTTTCGATTAGGAATTCGTAATGGTTTGACTTGGTTGGTTCTGACTGTGTTTATTCGAGGTTGTGTTGAACCGTTGAGTTCGATTGGTTAGTTTTCTCAGTTGTTGACCGTTATCGGATATGTGTTATTTGGTTTCTTCGATAGGTTGAGATTATTGATCGGTGATTATAACCGGATATTGCGGTCGTGTTCGAGTATGTCCATTGTATTGCGTTTGATCGAGGCTGAGGAGCTCGTAGATAAAGGCAATGTGTTCGGCAGCAGCTTCGTGGTATCGGTATCGAGGCAAGTTATTACTTACTCAGTTATAATATTTAATGAATGGTTTCAGTTTCATTTCGTTTATAATGCATATAGCGATGATTATTATTGTGAACTCTGGGTATTCGGATCACATATCGTTCTTTCGATTCTGGGAGGTAAATCATAATGTATATGCTTTATCTCAGTTATCGGTATGTTCGAGTAACGAGGTTACATTATGGTAAAGACGAGGATATGAGTATCTATAGTTCAGTGTACGTGTGGATCGCCGAACATTGAGGATAATCGTCGGTGATGATTTGGACATTGAGGTTGCTCCCGAAGGACTCGGGGCAAAAAAATTCCATATTGATTATGGTTTAGTGTTATTTATTTTGGTCTCGTACATTTTCTTTCATGTTGTTGAACATGAAGTAGTCCTGGTATATTGTCATGTTGTCGTGCATGTTATGTTGTTCATGTTGATGAACGTGTTGATTTGCATATGTGTATGCATATCAGGTTGTTTATGTTGTGTAAATAATCCGATGGGATTATGAGGATCTATGCTGAGGGCGCTGGATCGAATGTCCACCATGCGTTGGTTCGACGGGATCATCATGGGGATCTATGCTGAGGGCGCTGGATCGTTGGACAGGTTTTCCACCATGCGTTGGTTCGACGGGATCATCATGGGGATCTATGCTGAGGGCGCTGGATCGTTGGATTACCAGTATTGTGTTGATGGAATCTTGTGAATTCGCATCATTGATTTTGTCATGTGTTGTTGTTCACATGTGTATTGTTAGTTATCCACCTTATGTTGATCTGATAGGATTAACAAAGGGATCTATGCTAAGGGCGCTGGATCGTCGGATTTCCATTGAGTATACATGATTGTTATTGTTGTGATCATATTGACGTGGTCATATGAGTATGCATTTGTAGGTCTTGTGTTAGGGCCTTGTCCGTATTGCATTGTTCTGATCTCGGATTAGACTGATATGATTATCGTGGCACATCATATCTCGAGGTATGTTCCATATTTTCTTTGGTCTTGTCTTTGGTGGACAATCGGTTACCGTCTTGGGATTTGTTGATATTATTCGATGGATCGTATTGGTCAGATATGGTAGATTTCTGCATCGTGAGTTGGTTCTGATAGTTTGAGGATCTTGAGTATTGTTTGAGGTACAATACAGATATTATGTTCGAGTTTATTGGTTAATTGAGTACAGGATGTGAAATGTGATAATGGTTATTCTGATGAGAATTTCTTGAGTAAGTAAAGATTACGTTGGTCGTATTCTTATGTTGTATTCTCATTGGTATGTTATTATTAATGTGATGTGACGGTTATCATTGTTGGATATTATGGTGACCGTCGTGGGATTTCTTTTAGGTTCTCGGAGTATCGAGCTTGTAGCGGTCGTGAAGAGATGAGCTTCCTGAGGATCTTGGCTAGGACATGTTCCGTACATTGAGCTTCTTGTTTGGTTCTTGTTTTCCGCCGCTAGAGTATCGCTCGGTTGGTCTTTTCCGCCGCGTGAGTATTTTGAGATGCACTTTTGGTATCTGGTAACTGAGGTTACTTTGGAAATCGTTTTCTAAACTTTCGAGTATCGGCTATTTGGCCTTGCGATTTCAAATGAGTTTTACGACGGTTTTTGATAAATGGATTTTATAAGTCTTTGTGAATTTTTAAAGACATTACCGTCGTTGGCCTCTCGGGCATTTGTAAATGTTTGTGAAAATTTCTTTTAGCCTTGTGGGTTCCATCTCGGGGCCCACGGCGCTGTAATATTTCCGGTTAAATCTGGGGGTGTTACATATTTGGGCCTCGGAGGGATTTACACATGGTCGGGTCCATGGTTAATCGGGAGGAACTGCATTTTATGATGCATTGTGGATTTTGTATTTTCGAAAATCATTATCTTGTTTTCGAAAATCATTGATGCATGTTCTTTAATATTGTAAGATGTAAGAGTTCGTTTGTGTTACTTGTACTAGCTATTCCAGGGCTAACCCCATTTTTGGGGAAAAACGTTTCATGTATTTCAGGTGCGAAGGAGGCAGTCGGAAGAGTGCCGGGGCAGTACGGGGATGAAGGCTAGGCGTGATAATGTGATGTATTCGTCGTGTCTATTTGTTTTGAGACTGGTTGTTGAGAGTTTGGTTTTTGTCACAAATGGTCAGTGTAATATCCGCAATTTCGGATTTTCGGTAATTTTCATTTTTCGGCGGAGGTCCGTTTCGATGACTCGCTCATGAACATTTCGTCATTATGAGAATGATTAATTCTACACTTTTTGACATCCGAGTTCCTTTCGGTGCCGTTTTGTTGAGTTTCGTGCTTTTTAACGACTTCTCTGCACTCGAGTTCGATTCTCGTGAATCTCGTTCGAAATTACTGTTTCGAGTTTCCCGTAAGTCCGTTTAACTTTGTTAGACGTGTTGTGAACTTCGGTTTGGTTATTCGATCACGTATCGTGATTTTCGGACGTTTTGGGCCATTTTCGTAATTTCCCAAAGTTTGGGGTAATTACCTTCCGTTGTCGAATTTCAAGCCTTCGGGTGGTCGGAATTGTGTGTTGTCTTAGTGCTCGAGTTCGTCTTTGCGAGTACTTCGTAACCGTATCTTCGATTCATATTCAGGTTCGGGTTTCGGGGTCGTTCGGGCCCAGGCCGGCACTGGCCGAGTTACGGCCGGTAGTGCTCGGCAGTTACGTACGTAAGGCCCTGGCCGGTTACGTACGTAATGGGCTGGCAGATTTGGGGCAGTGACTCGGTTACGTACGTAAGCCTTGGCCGGTTACGTACGTAACTCGGCCGGCAGTCAGCCTATTTAAGGCCTGGCAGCGTGTTTTTCATCCTTTTTTCTCATTCTCCTCCTTGTCTTCCGCGGCTTGAGGTGTAAGAATCATGGAAAAATGTTGTTGGACAATCAATCCATGAAGTCTTGGAGTTCATATCATCAATCATCCATCCTATAACATCCTCCGATCTACCGAATCAGGTCAGATTTTTTAGAAATCTAATTTTGGGGATTTTGGGTATTTTGTTCGATTTCGTCCGTTTAATCCGATTTAACTTAGGATTGTGATGGATTGATGATTATTTGTATGTATTGTATCGTTTCCCTTGTTATTCCGTGGTTGGATCGTATCGATTCGTTGTTTTGGTCGAGTTCTTGATCGACGCCTTGAGGGTGTCTGGTAAAATGTCATAGAGGGGTTTTCGGGCGTTCTACGATTATTCTTCCTCGTATTATCGATGATTTACTAATTATATGTTTTTAGGGTCGAATTCTTGTGAAGAACTCGAGTCGGAACCCTTCCGTTCGTCGTTTTCTTCAAGCTTCTCGATTGTGGGTGTATTCTTTTCCTTCGCCGGGGAATCGTAGGTGTTCGAGGTGTCCCGACTGAGCCGTGATTGTAGGAGTGTCCGGTATCGATTATCGAGGCAAGTATCTTGACCATACATTACGTGTTTTGTGGATATATTAGTTGGTAATTTACGATACGTGATTTACGAATGTCTATAATTAACTTTCAAAAGAATCGATATACTCTCCAATACTTCCTTAAAAGATGACTCGTATGATTTCGTTGTTAAATGTGCTTGTTTAAGTATGTGTAGGGTATCGTTTTGTGTGATTATGACATTGTAGATTTATAGTTTAACTTTCCTTGAGGTATGTGTGGAACATATGCCTATTGATGATACTGTGACATTATGTCGTTCGGCGTGGTTGGAAAGGTATTTTCCCTCGTTGCTATGTTATTGGTACTAGCTGCATCGTTGGAATTCTAACATGAGTCGTATCGTTACTTGGTCGTGAGTATATGTTGGATGAACTGGCCATTCTAGTAAGGTACCTCGACTATAGATACTGTGATTGACCTTCAAGGCTTGTGGTTTGCAACTGTGATTTTGGAACGTGTGTGTGTGTTGTTCCTTCCACCCGGAGTGTCCGACGGGATGTCTGGGGGTCGATACTAAGGGGTACGGCCACGGAAGTGGAAATGGGTGAGAGTCTGGATGAACTTCCACCCGGAGTGTCCGACGGGATGTCCGGGGTCGATACTAAGGGGTACGGCCGCGAAGTGGTTTCCCACCGGAGTGTCCGACGGGATGTCCGGGGTCGATACTAAGGGCAGTACGGGTTACCAGTTGTGGTTTTCATCTTGAGGATGATGTTGATGTTTTCGTTAATTGTGATATTGTCCGGAGTATCACAATGCTTTGTGCTCGGGGTCGAGAGACATTATATATCGAGTCTTGGTGCTTGGCTAGAATGGCATAAGAATAATGTATTATGTGTAATATGTCTTTGTAAGTGAATCGAAATGGATGATCGGGTCGTGCACCCTGTGTTTTGTGACCGGAATGGTTGGGTCGTGGACCCCGTGTTTTGTTAAACGGATTTGTATTTTGGAAAATGAACTTTGGGGCTGTGACCCTAAATGGCTTTCTAGGAATTAAGAACTTTTCAATTTCTGATGTTTTCAAAACTCCCGAGATTTGGAAATGTTTTCAAAATGCTTACTTGCTTCGTTTCTGCTTTCAAGACTTGAACTATTTTTAACTAAATATATCTCGGGAAGTCTTTCGTTATATTCTCGGAATGTGTTGTGTATGGCTCGTATTTGCACTTTATACTTGCACTAGAGAAACAATGGAGTTTTGCTAACCCCCGAGTAATCGGGGGGTGGATATCTGTATTGTGTCCAGGTACACGCAGGTTTTCGGAAGCAAGACAGGATCGGTACGAGGGATGATGAAAGACGAATGATACTAATCACACGAAGGCCAGTTTTGGGTTCAGTTAGTCGGAGTCCATTATATTGTCTTTTCCGCTGTCTTATTGTTTGTGGTGGTAATTATTTTACCCTTGCGTGGGTATGAGTCTGGATGAGTTTATGTATTTTTATTTGTAAGTCAGTGTCGAAAGACCAAATCGGTCTATTGGTTAGTTATTTTGATTCGTCGGTATGTAATGCAATGTGTTGTTTTGATGTCTAGCCTGGTGGATCCTCACGGAGAGGGTCTGCGGCGTGTAATATTCCCGGTTCGATCTGGGGGTGTTACAGTCAGATGGTACTCAAGTACTATAAGAGAGTTGCTTTTCTGTCGCCAGTTACATTAAAATTGTTGCTTTATTGTGGTTTAAATGTTGTCGTGGGAATTTCATCGTTCAATCCGATAAATGATGGATGATTTTGATGTTTTTCTGTTTTGGACATCGTATAAATTTAGCCTTGTGAGTTCCGGATGGGATTCACGGCGCTGTGACATGCCCTAAATATCTCGGGGGTGTTATAGAATATGGTATCAGAGTCTAGGTTTATGGATGCCTAGGTTGTTGGTCTTTTGGGTCTAGTCACGTTGTTGTAAACAAAGTATCATCGCGCTGACATCATCTTAGTACGACCGGTACTCGTAAGATCTCTTATTTTTTATCATCTTTACTGTTTTGTCTTCCGATTTTATAATATGGGGAACCGGTCGCCATGACGGTTATTTTTCTGAACTGTACTTATGTCTTCCTCTTTTTCTATCCTTTAGAATGTCAGCAGGTAGAGGACGCGGACGCGGTCGCGGACGCGGTCGAGGATGTGGCGCAGCCGGTGGGGCAGCCATGTTTCTCAGTTTGGATGCTGGATCGACTACTCCTACTTTGTCGAATTCAGTTCATCCTAGTACCGATGGTCAGCAGGACCAGTCGGCCAGTTTGGGGGATTCCGCCGCGAATGGCAACTATTTCATAGCAAGTGGCTAACCAAATAGCACTCCTGACCCAAGCGGTGATAGAATTGTGAGGGATAGAGAGGTTAGAGAATGTCCAGTAATGATTGCAGATAGAGTGTGGCCTTTGAATTTAATCGTTGTCGATATCATCGATGAGGACTTGATCCTCGGGGACGACAGGCTTGATAGACACGGCGCGGTGATGAATTATTGCACGAGGAGTATATCGATGTTGGCCAAGAATGGTACCGAGCATTCATTTGTGGGACACCGGAGGAAGAGTCAGAACTATTAATCACTGTAATGAAGGCAGCGAGACTCATTAGGGATGGTTGTATGGGATACTGGTGTTATGCTACGAAGGTAGAGAACGATAAGGTTGAATTTTCTTCGATTCCAGTGGTGAACGAGTTTCCAGATGTTTTCTAGATGATTTGCCAGGACTACCACCAGAGCGGGAGATCGAGTTCACAGTTGCTTTAGAACCGAGTGCAGCCCCAATTTTTAAGGCGTCGTACCGTATGGAACCTTCAGAAATGCAGGAACTGAAGAGCCAGTTAGGGGAATTGTTAGATAAGGGATATATCAGACCTAGCACCTCGCCTTGAGGTGCGCCGGTCTTGTTTGTGAGGAAGAAAGATGGTTCACTACGTTTATGTATCGATTATCAGGAACTAAACAAAGTGACCATTAAGAATAAATATCCCTTACCTCGTATCGATGATTTGTTTGATCAGTTACAAAGAGCTTCGATGTTTTCGAAGATCTATTTGAGATCCGGGTACTACCAGCTTTGAGTGAGGGAGTCCGATATTCCTAAGACTGCTTCTCGTACGAGGTACGTGCATTATGAGTTTGTGGTTATGCCGTTCGGGCTAAAGAATGCGCCGAAAGTATTTATGCAGCTGATGAATAAGATATTTATCGAGCATCTCGATAAGTGCGTAGTCATTTTTATAGACGATATCCTAGTCTATTCTTGTAACACCCCCAAGTTATTCAGAGATATTACAACGCCGTAAGCCCCGCCGTGGGACCCACAAGGCTAAACATACGTGGAACCATAAGATTTGACCGATAAGGTCTACACACAATGGAATGAAAAACAATACAAAGGTATTCGAAACATAACCAATGTATTCACAAACATCACAACTCGAATCAATACTTCGGCAAACACAGGCCGGAACATCAAGGAAAAGGGAAAACAATACTCGAGTATTCAAAAGCCAATCCAGTACAACAACACTGAACGGGAAACTCCAAACATAACTGGAAGAAAGACACAGTATCACACTTGCCCACCATCTTCGTGCCGACCCGATACCTGCCTGTCCGACCTCCTGGAACCTGAAATACATGAAACGTATTTCCCCCCATAAAGGGGTTAGCCGTCGAATAGCTAGTGCAAGTATATCAATATGAAACACAATACTCCTCGACAATAAAGTAAATGTAATCACAATTCATCAATTCAAGACTAGTATTCCTAATAACCAAAATCTCATATGACGTATTTGAATGCCGTAGAAACGGTTCGCTCACCTCATACGCTGTTACGTATGTGAATGCCGTAGAAACGGTTCGCTCACCTCATACGCCGATACATGTAAGAATGCCGTCAAAGCGGTTCGCTCATTACATGCCAACAATATATCTATGAATGCCGTAAAACGGTTCGCTCATGATATGCCATCAATATTTCTTACTTTCAAAGTCGAGAACGTACAATCATAAATGTATACTTGCCTTTGAGACATCGAGAAATCGAACGGAGGAAAGGTATGAGTTCGGTAGGTCCAAGAACGCGCTTCCGGCACCTAAACAATTCGCAAGGAATATGAAAATTAATTATCTATACTCAAATTACACGAAGAGACTCCCGAAACTCGTCTACGATTCAAGAAAATATACGGGTGAACAAATAAAGGTTGGGAAATCGCCCAAACTCCCACAAGTCCGAAAACGGCACAATCCAACCCGTAAAATCGGAAGAAAACACTCATACGGTATAGATATATCAAAATCTCAAGGTTCTCAAGCTTCAATCGGATAAAACGGACGAATCTACGAAAACCCCCAAAATCCAACACAAAATTCAAAGTGTTCTTGAATAATCTTTCAATAATCCGATGAATACTCAAACATGTCCATAATCACGCATATATCACTTCATACACCATGATTTCATCATCCAAAACGTCAATACCCACACAAAATCGAGAAGTCAAGATGTCGAAGAAATTACCTCTTGAATATCCAAGCTCTATGATCCAAGGAATACGCGTTAGATCGACTATCCGGGCTTCCCAACCGAGTGAAAGTGGTAAATCTCCAACACACAAGTGATAAATGTGAGAAAACTCCTCCCTCAAACTCTCTCTCTCGCAGGTGGAAGAAGGAAATGGAGGAAATGGGCTGAAATCTCGCTTAAAAAGCCGAATTATGCAGTTGACCGCATTGTGTGCCGCGGCTCAGCCCAGGTGTGCCGCGTCACAGACCTAAAAATTGCTCCCAGGTTTCGGCAGTGTGCCGCGACTCAGCCCAAGTGTGCCGCGGCACCGGGTACAGGCGGTTTTTGGCTGAGGATGCAACACAAGTGTGCCGCGGCTCATCCTAGGTGTGCCGCGGCACTGACTCGTCAGTGTTCCGCGGCACTGCTGGTGTGTGCCGCGGCACCCGGTACAGTCCACTCGGCCAGGTTTAGAAAATGTGTGTACCGCGGCCCACGCTCCTTGTGCCGCGGCTCACACCCCCTTCGGGTCCTAAAATGATGGAAAATGGCCCGGGAAGAGAATAAAAGTAATAGGATTCAATGTCTGGGCAACAATAACACGAAATAGAAGTACGGAAACCCCAAAACGGTGGTTCCAAGCAATGATTACAAGGGTTCGCTCAACAAATCACGATTCGAAGAATATGAAAAGGTTTGAAATGACATGACTTTCGACCGGGTATTACATTCTCCCCCTCTAAAAAGAAGTTTCGTCCCGAAACTTAAGAAATAAATAGTTCGGGGTATTCCACCCGCATCTTCTCTTCTGTCTCCCAAGTCGCCTCTTCGACTCCATGCCTCGACCATTGCACCTTAACCAATGGGATGGTCTTATGCCGGAGTTGTTTCTCACGACGCTCAAGAATCTTCACAGGTTTCTCCGGAAAGGTAATATCCTCGGCTACGACAATCTCACTGTAGTCGATAATGTGGCTCGGATCCGGTACGTACTTCCTCAACTGGGACACATGAAAAACACTATGGACGTGGCTCAAAGCTGGAGGCAACGCCAAGCGATAAGCCAAATCTCCAACTCTGTCCAAAATCTCGAAAGGTCCGATATACCTTGGACTGAGTTTCCCCTTTTTCCCGAAGCGGAAAACTCCTCTGGTCGGCGATACTTTGAGCAAGACATGATCCCCCACTTCAAACTCTAAGGGTCTACGACGAGTATCAGCGTAAGATTTCTGACGACTTTGGGCAGTCAGTAATCGATCTCGGATAATAGAAATCTTTTCCTTGGTCTCCAATAACATATCCGGTTCCGTCCCAACTAGCTCAGAAGCCTCGTCCCAACATAATGGCGACCTACATCGCCTACCATAGAGTGCCTCGAAGGGTGCCATTTTGATCGACGCATGCCAACTATTATTGTAAGCAAACTCGATCAACGGTAGGTGAAGCTTCCAATCATTACTCCAATCCTAGGCACAAGCCCGTAACATATCTTCTAGAGTCTGAATCGTCCTCTCTGTCTGACCGTCCGACTGAGGATGAAAGGAAGTGCTCAATCTCAATTCAGTACCCAGAGCCTGATGAACGGCCTGCCAAAAATGCGATACGAAACGGCCATCTCGATCAGAAACAATGGTCTTGGGGGCACCGTGTAACCTCACGATCTCAGCGATAAAGGTTCGAGCCAATCTATCCGGTCCCCAAGTATCCTTAATACCCAAAAAGTGTGCAGACTTGGTCAATCGATCGACAATTACCCAAATCATATTCATTCCAGTCCGAGTTCTCGGCATGCCAGTGATGAAATCCATTGAGATGTCTTCCCACTTCCACTCGGGAATGGGAAGTGGTTTCAACAACCCCGCCGGTCGTTGATGTTCGATCTTGACTTGTTGACACGTCAAGCATCGTAGTACAAACTCCGTAACATCCTTCTTCATGTTATTCCACCAAAAATTTCGCTTCAAATCTTTGTACATCTTACTCGTCCCGGGGTGGATTGAGTAAGGCGTAGCATGGGCTTCTCGGAGGATTCTCTGTCTCAACTCTAAATCGTTCGGAACACAAAGTCTGCCCTGAAATCTCAGAATACTATCCTCATGTACCATAAAGCCATGAGCTTTTCCTTTAATCACATCTTCCTTCAGTTGAGAAATCATCGGGTCACTCCATTGCTTCCCTTTGATGTCGTCAACTAAGGACGAAGTAATTTCGAGAGTACACAACTGTCCCTGTACTCGCTGAAGCCAAACTTCTATCCCTTGCTCAATTAAATCTTGACGAATTTTCGTCTGGGATGTAAGAACCTCGAGCATTTGAAGAGATGCCGATTTGCGACTCAAAGCATCCGCAACGACATTGGCCTTCCCGGGGTGGTAAAGAATTTCCAGATCATAATCCTTTATCAACTCTAGCCAACGTCTCTGTCTCATATTCAGCTCCTTCTTTGAAAATATACTTGTGCTCTTGTGATCGGTATAAATCCGCACGGTGAACCATACAAATAATGCCGCCAAATCTTGAGTGCGAAGACAATTGCGGCCAACTCTAAATCGTGAGTAGGATAATTCATCTCATAAGGCTTTAGTTGTCGTGACGCAAAAGCTATTGTCTTATCATGCTGCATAAGAACACAGCCCAGGCCTTGACCCGAAGCGTCACTGTAGACTGCAAAGACCTCGCTACCATGTGGTAAAGTTAAAATTGGAGCTGAAGTCAAACGTCTCTTTAGTTCATCGAAGCTCTGTTGTCTCTCATCCGTCCAAACAAACTTTTCGGTCTTCTGGAGTAATTTCGTAAGCGGTCGAGCGAGTTTCGAGAACCCCTCGACAAACCGACGGTAATACCCAGCAAGGCCCAAAAAGCTACGAACCTCCTTAACATTTTTAGGCGGTGCCCAATCTAGCAATGCCTCGATCTTCTGCGGGTCTGCACGAACCCCTTCGGCCGAAATCACATGGCCGAGAAACATAACTTCTTCCAACCAAAACTCACATTTCGAGAATTTTGCGTAGAGGTGCTCAGTTCTCAAAATGTCTAAAACCAAACGCAAGTGTCGGGCATGTTCCTCCTTTACTCGAGAATAGATCAAGATGTCGTCAATAAAGACGACTACACACCTGTCGAGGTACTCGATGAATATTTTATTCATTAACTGCATGAATACTGCCGGCGCATTCGTCAACTCAAAAGGCATAACTACAAATTCATAATGCCCATATCTCGTCCGGAACGCCATCTTCGGAACGTCGGACTCCCTCACCCTGAGTTGATAATACCCGGATCTTAAATCAATTTTCGAGAAAACTGCAGCCCCTTGCAATTGATCAAATAAATCGTCTATACGAGGCAAAGGATACTTGTTTTTGATGGTTACTTTATTCAGCTCACGGTAGTCGATGCACAAACGTAGTGAACCATCTTTCTTCCTTACGAAAAGAACAGGCGCGCCCCACGGCGAAGCGCTCGGTCTGATGTACCCTCTTTCCAGAAGTTCTCCCAACTGATTCTTCAATTCTTGCATTTCGGAAGGTGCCATCCGGTAAGGTGCTTTAGAAATCGGAGTCGCGTCTGGCTCTAAGTCTACGGTAAATTCAATCTCTCGATCTGGCGGTAATCCCGGAAGATCGTCCGGAAAAACATCGGGATACTCATTAACAACCGGAATTGAAGAGAAATCGACTTCGCTTCCTTCCGTTTTCAAAGCATAACACTAATAGCCCGTACAACCTTTATTCAAAAGTTTTACGGCCTTCATGGCACTGATAAGTAACTTGGATTGGCCCGACTTACGTCCCAAAAATGAGTACTCAGATCCGTCTTTAGTCATCATGGTGATAACTTTGGTACGGTAATTCATAATCGCCTGGTGATTATTAAGCCAATCCTCGCCGAGGATTACGTCCTCGCCTTCCATATCAACTACAATTAAATTCGATAACCATTCCATACCGGATATAACCACCGGAAAATCTCTAATCTCCCGATTCCCCACAATCCTATCCCCGCAGCGATCTCACGATAAAGGGATCGCAAGCGATGACAGTTATATTCAAACGGCGTACACACTCCAAAGAAATAAAAGAATGTGTAGCACCCGAATCAAAAAGTACAAATTTGGATAAGATAAAATATGGATGGTACACAAGCCACCGCCGTGTCGGCCTCGTCTGCTCAACGCATCTCATAAACTCGTGGTTGCACAGAACCGACGCTAGAGTTCCTCCAGCGTTCGACCCGACCCCGCCCCGCCAAAATTCTCGCCGAGGTTGACCAAAAGATTGTCGCCGATTAATACCTTGATCAAGAGGTGTTGGGGCGAAGCCCGAGTGTCCAAAGTATGGTTCGGCTCTGAACAAGAAACCGCTCTATGCCCCATCCGACCACACGTGTGACACTTTAATAGTGGAAAGTAGCATTCGAACTAAAGTGGCACGGACGACCACAATTATAGCAAGTGACTGCGATTTGAGGTACCGGAGTGGGACGGTAACCCCTCTTCCCTTTATTAGAACGTGACATCGTCCGGAAAAACGGTTAGTCGTCTGTGACTTCGAAAGTTGCCACCCTTAGAGCGAAAAATTTCCCGACTTTCTGCTTCTTCGGTTCTTCAACGGTATCATTGTCGGGGCTCAACATATCATGGGCTAAAGCTCTGTCCTGATACTCTTTCAGTGTGGTACAAGCAAATCCGGCCATGTACCGCCGTAAGTCCAAATTCATCCGCATATCAAAATAACGGATCTTATCACGCTCGCTACGCACTTGATCATTCACATGGATCAATTGTTGGTTATACTCCACGATCGCCTGCGAAACGGGAATATCTTGTGGTTTAGCCTCGAAGAAGGCTCGGATTCGGCTCTCTCGTACCGTCCAAGGACAAAACTCGGCCTCCAAGAGCTCCTTAAATTCATCCCACGAGGCAATACGATCCTGTGGCTTGATGACCTTCCACCAAGTAGCGGCCTCCTTAGTGAGGAAATACTGAGCAATTGGTACTTTCCTCACCTCGGGGCAATCAACCGCCTCGAAAATCTTCTCTAATTCCGCTAGCCAGTCTTCCCAGCCTAATGGGTCTGTGGCACCGCCAAACTGTGGAGGGTGCATACGGATTACATTCTGAAGCAAGGCATCCGTGTTTGGGTTTGGGTTATTCAGTTGAACAGTTTGGGCTAAAATGGTCATCTGAGTAGCCAATTGTTGAAGTGCATTCGCCACTCCAATGTCTGCGTTGTTCCCCTGACCGTCTGACTGGTCGTGCTGACTCTCGGTGTCGGGATGCACCGAGTTCGACAAACTGGGGTTGGTCGACCCCGCAACTGAACTGATGGAAACGGCCGCGCCACGACCCCTTCCTCGTCCACGGCCACGACCACGGCCACGGCCCCTACCAGCTGACATACTGAAGAACACACAAGGTACGTAAGCACAATTCAAACGCACGAAATTAAGGTGATCGATTCTCAAGAATATCCATAGAAGGAGCATAATGAATAAGGAAGCATCAGAAGAGTAAGAGGTCTTACAAGTACCGGTCGCACTGTGATGATGGCAGAGTAGTGATACTGTGGACAATTGACGACTCATTCGACCCAAGAGACCGACAACCTAGGTATCCATAGACCTAAGCTCTGATACCATATTCTGTAACACCCCCAAGTTATTCAGAGATATTACAGCGCCGTAAGCCCCGCCGTGGGACCCACAAGGCTAAACATACGTGGAACCATAAGATTTGACCGATAAGGTCTACACACAATGGAATGAAAAACAATACAAAGGTATTCGAAACATAACCAATGTATTCACAAACATCACAACTCGAATCAATACTTCGGCAAACACAGGCCGGAACATCAAGGAAAAGGGAAAACAATACTCGAGTATTCAAAAGCCAATCCAGTACAACAACACTGAACGGGAAACTCCAAACATAACTGGAAGAAAGACAAAGTATCACACTTGCCCACCATCTTCGTGCCGACCCGATACCTGCCTGTCCGACCTCCTGGAACCTGAAATACATGAAACGTATTTCCCCCCATAAAGGGGTTAGCCGTCGAATAGCTAGTGCAAGTATATCAATATGAAACACAATACTCCTCGACAATAAAGTAAATGTAATCGTCAATTCATCAATTCAAGACTAGTATTCCGGAATAACTAAAATCTCATAAGACGTATGTGAATGCCGTAGAAACGGTTCGTTCACCTCATACGCCGTTACGTATGTGAATGCCGTAGAAACGGTTCGTTCACCTCATACGCCGATACATGTAGGAATGCCGTCAAAACGGTTCGTTCATTACATGCCAACAATATATCTATGAATGCCGTAAAAACGGTTCGTTCATGATATGCCATCAATATTTCTTACTTTCAAAGTCGAGAACGTACAATCATAAATGTATACTTGCCTTTGAGACATCGAGAAATCGAACGGAGGAAAGGTATGAGTTCGGTAGGTCCAAGAACGCGCTTCCGGCACCTAAACAATTCGCAAGGAATATGAAAATTAATTATCTATACTCAAATTACACGAAGAGACTCCCGAAACTCGTCTACGATTCAAGAAAATATACGGGTGAACAAATAAAGGTTGGGAAATCGCCCAAACTCCCACAAGTCCGAAAACGGCACAATCCAACCCGTAAAATCGGAAGAAAACACTCATACGGTATAGATATATCAAAATCTCAAGGTTCTCAAGCTTCAATCGGATAAAACGGACGAATCTACGAAAACCCCCAAAATCCAACACAAAATTCAAAGTGTTCTTGAATAATCTTTCAATAATCCGATGAATACTCAAACATGTCCATAATCACGCATATATCACTTCATACACCATGATTTCATCATCCAAAACGTCAATACCCACACAAAATCGAGAAGTCAATATGTCGAAGAAATTACCTCTTGAATATCCAAGCTCTATGATCCAAGGAATACGCGTTAGATCGACTATCCGGGCTTCCCAACCGAGTGAAAGTGGTAAATCTCCAACACATAAGTGATAGATGTGAGAAAACTCCTCCCTCAAACTCTCTATCTCTCTCAGGTGGAAGAAGGAAATGGAGGAAATGGGCTGAAATCTCGCTTAAAAAGCCGAATTATGCAGTTGACCGCATTGTGTGTCAGCTCGGCCAGTGTGTGCTTGGCACAGACCTAAAAATTGCTCCTGTGTTTCGGCGGTGCCGCGGCTCAGCCAAGTGTGCCGCGGCACTGGCGGTTTTGGCCGAGGATGCAACACAAGTGTGCCGCGGCTCGGCTAGGTGTGCTGCTTGACTCATCGGTGTGCCGCGGCCTTTGGCGTGTGCCGTGGCACCTGCGATACCGCTCGGCGAGTTTAGAAAATGTGTGTGCCGCGCGCACGCTCCTTGTGCTGGCTCACACCCCTTGGTCCTAAAATGATGGAAAATGGCCCGGGAAGAGAATAAAAGTAATAGGATTCAATGTCTGGGCAACAATAACACGAAATAGAAGTACGGAAACCCCAAAACGGTGGTTCCAAGCAATGATTACAAGGGTTCGCTCAACAAATCACGATTCGAAGAATATGAAAAGGTTTGAAATGACATGACTTTCGACCGGGTATTACAATTCTCTTGATGACGAGGCACACGCTCAACATTTGCGACTAGTGTTGGAGATTTTCAGAACTCAGTGTCTTTATACAGAGTTCTCGAAGTGTGAGTTTTGGCTGAAGGAAGTTATGTTCCTCGGGAATGTGATCTCAGCTAAGGGGGTCTGCGTAGATACCCAGAAGATCGAGGTAGTGTTAGATTGGGCACCACCTAAGAACGTGAATGAGCTATATAGCTTTTTGGGACTTGCGGGGTACTATAGATGGTTCGTCGAGGGGTTCTATAAACTTGCTCGATCGCTTACTTAGTTACTTCAGAAATCCGATAAGTTCGAATGGAATGACGAGAGGCAACAGAGTTTCTAGGAATTGAAAATGAGTTTGACTACGACGCCGGTGTTGGCTTTGCCTCAGGGGAACATAGGGTTTTCGGTTTATAGTGATGCTTTAGGCCAGGGACTATGGTGTGTTCTCATGCAGCGCGATAGGACTATAGATTTTGCGTCGCGGCAGTTGAAACCGTATAAAATGAAACCGTATAAACCTAGAGTTGGCTGCAGTGGTTTTTGCACTGAAGATTTGGCGCCATTATCTATACGGTTCACCGTGCCGGATTTATACCGATCATAAGAGCTTGAAATACATTTTCAGCCAGAAGGAACTGAATATGAGACAACGTCATTGGTTATAGTTGATAAAGGATTACGATTTAGAAATCCTTTACCACCCGGGAAAAGCCAATGTTGTGGCAGATGTTTTGATAGTCGGAAACCGATATGACTAGATGCTTGAGGTTCTCACACGACAAGCGAAGATTCGGCAGGAGTTTATTGAGCAGAGAATCGAAGTATGGATTAAGCATATGCAGGGTCAGTTGTGTGCCCTCGAGATTACTTCGTCTTTAGTTGATGACATCAGAGGGGAGCAGATGAATGACCCGATGATCAGCCAGCTGAAGACGGATGCAGAAAAAGGGAGAGCCCCTGGCTTTATGGTTCATGAGGACGAAAGTTTGAGATTTCAAGTGAGACTCTGCATTCCGAATGATTTAGACTTGAGGCAGAAAATACTTTGAGAAGCCTATGCTACTCCTTACTCCATCCATCCTGGAATGAGTAAGATGTATAAAGACCTTAAGAAAAATTTCTGGTGGAATAATATGAAGAAGGATGTCACGGAATTCATAGCATGGTGTCTGACGTGCCAACAAGTTAATATTGAGAATCAGATACCAGCCGGGCTGTTGAAGCTGCTTCCTATTCCCGAGTGGAAGTGGGAAGATATTTCTATAGATATTATCACCGGGATGCCGAGAACGAAAACCGGAATAAATATGATTTGGGTGATTGTCGATCGACTAACCAAATCAGCACATTTTCTTGGTATTAAGGATACTTGGGGATTGGAGATGCTGGCTCGGACATTTACAGCGGAGATAGTACGGCTACCCGGTACGCCTAAAACTATTGTCTCCGATCGGGATGGCCGTTTCGTGTCGCACTTTTGGCAATCGGTCCATCAGGCTTTGGGTACTGAATTGAGGTTGAGTACATCTTTTCATCCATAGTCAGACGGTCAAATGGAGCGGACGATTCAGATGTTGGAAGATATGTTGCGGGCGTGTGCCCTAGACTGGGGTAGTGATTGGGAGTTACATATACTGTTGATCGAGTTTATTTACAATAATAGTTGGCACGCATCAATCAAGACGACACCGTATGAAGCATTATATGGTAGACGGTGTAGATCCCCACTCTGTTGGGATAAGGCCTCGGAGCTAGTTGGAACGGAGCCAGATATGTTGATGGAAACGAGAGAGAAGATTTCTATCATTCGAGACAGACTGTTGACTGCTCAGAGTCTACAAAAATCCTATGCTGATATTCGTCATAGACCCTTGGAGTTCGAAGTGAGAGATCATGTTTTACTCAAGGTATCGCCGACGAGAGGGGTTTACCGTTTTGGGAAGAAGGGGAAGCTTAGCCCGAGGTATATTGGGCCGTTTGAGATTTTAGACCGAGTCGGTGAGTTGGCTTATCGGTTGGCGTTACCTCCAGCCCTTAGCCACGTTCACAGTGTGTTTCACGTTTATCAGTTGAGAAATTATGTCCCGGACCCGAGTCATATAATTGATTATGGAGATATTGAGGTAGCGGACGATGTCACTCTTGAAGAAAGGCCGGTGAAAATCCTTGAGCATCGTGTGAAACAACTTCGAAATAAAATCATTCCGTTGGTTAAGGTGTAGTGGTCGAGGCATGGAGTTGAGGAGGCGACTTGGGAAACCGAGGATAGCATGTGCGCTAAATATCCGGAATTATTTACTTCTTAAGTTTAGGGACGAAACTTATTTCTAGAGGGGAGAATGTAATATCCGTACTTTTCTATTTTTAGTAATTTCCATTTTAGTGAATTTTCTGTTTTCGGCGACTCGCTTGTAATCGTTTGGATATTTTGAAGATGTTTAATTCTACATATTTTGACATCCGAGCACGGTTCGAGATTGTTTTACTCGATTTTGTGTCTTTTTATAACTTTTCCGCTTGTTCACTCGTTTGGCGCAATTGTTGTGCGAAACTATTGTTTTGGGTTTTGTGCGAATTCGTTTATTATCGTTAGACATGTTGTGAGCTTTGGCATAGTTGCTCGTTTTCGTATCGTGATTTTCGGTCGTTCTGGGCCGTTTTGCAATTTTCTTAAAGTTTAGGATGATTACTTTGTTGTCATTTTCCGGACTCTCGGGTAATCGGGATTGTGTTTTCTTTTAGCGCTTCAGTTCGTCGCTTCGGGCTCTTTGTATTGGTGTCTGCACCTTTCGACGATCGTTGCATTTGGTTTTTCGTATCACTTCTGCCCAGTTGTTGAAAAACTGTGATCCTGTACTGAAGCTCTTACTTACATTAGGGACAACGCTTAACGTACGTTATGTTTCTACCTAACGTACGTAAACTGTAGTGTATAACATACGTAAGGATTCCCAGGAAATTGGGCATGGAATCCTGCTAATCTCTTACGTACGTAAAGAGGGGTGTATAACGTACGTAAGGATTCCTAGGAAACTGGGCAGGGAATCCTGCTAGCCTCTGACGTACGTAAAGAAGGAGCCCTTACGTACGTAAAACCGATAACGTACGTTATCTAGCCTTACGTACGTTATCGGGCAAAGGCTTTAATACCCAGAACTGACCGAAAACCGTCCATTCTCTTCATTCTTTCTATTCTTCGCGACTTGGACGAACTCTTAGGCGATTTTGGGCGATTGTTGACTCTACAATCTTCTAGCTATCATCTCCCTTGGAATTTGGTGTAGATTAACAACACCAATCTGTAACACCCCCAGACCATATGGGAATATTACATGCCGTAGACCCTCCCCACGAGGACCTACCAGGCTAAACAACACAGATCTACCAAAAACTTGACCGACCGGAGTCAAGCATTACAATAGTACAGACCATTAAGGCCAATTATAATACAACCACACGGACCGATGAGGTCACACGACTAATGCAAACGAGATGAAATACAACTCTTTACAATAAATACCCACACAGGGATAAAGATACACAATAGCAGAAATGTAACTATAACTCGGTCCATACAACATAACTCGAGCAAACTCTCAACTCTTGATTAGTATCGTAGCTCATCACTTCCTGTGCCAATCCTGTGACTGCTCCCCCGAACCTGCCCGTACCTGGACGCAAAACAGACATCCACCCCCGATTACTCGGGGGTTAGTATAACTCTACTGTTTTACTAGTGCAAGTATAATAGTATATGAAATGTATTAAGCAAAAGTAATCACGAATCAAGTACGACAATCAATTGTTAAAACATTCTTGAGAGGTTTTATTAATTAGAAAACAAGCGACGAGGTATTTAAAATTAAACTCGGCATCTCGAAAATTTTTAAAGTATAAATCCTTTTGGATCACGAGTCCTAAATTACAAAACCTCTTTCGAAAATCGTTAAGGCCTCAACCCGGTTCTTGTTTCAGAACACATTAGTGAAGATATCATCACGTCTGAGATTTAACATTAAAAATTTATTTATTAACTCACTGTTCGTACTCGTCAAGTAACGAACCCTGGAGGCCATGACGGACCGTACCCGGTTCCACACATTCACTGTTCGTACACATAATGTACCGAACTCCAGAGGCCACAACGGACCGTACCTGGACCACACACATTGTTCGTACACCCCATGTACCGAACTCCAGAGGCCACGACGGACCGTACCTGGACCACACACACTGTTCGTACACCTCATGTGCCAAACTCTAGAGGCCACGACAGACCATACCTGGACCACACACACTGTTCGTACACCTCATGTACCAAACTCCAGAGGTCACAACGGACCGTACCTAGACCACACACACACACACTTCCCAACACATATCAAACAACACAACACATCACCATGAATAACATAACTTAATACAAATACGTTCGAACATCCAATCATACACCTAAATACATGTCCAAATGTATAATCAATCCAACACAATAATCATAATCAACACGAGACATCAAACCCGAGCAATCAACCCCAACACGAATCATGCGATTAACATGACCAACACGACTTCACAACGTTAAACAAGCAAGAATATCATTAATACCAACAAACGTTCGAATAATCAAATCGTACCAATCATATCCATGAAGGTAAACCAAATCATCGTAAATCCAATTCGTAAACTCTATTCATAAGACAAATCGTATAAGTAGAATACTTGCCTCAATAACCGATACCGAACACTCCGAAGAACACGGTTCAACCGGGAAACCTTGAACCCCGAAGAAGACAACGAACGAAAGGGATTCGACTCGAGCTCTTCACAAAGATTTCATTCCTAAAACATGTCATCAATAAATCAACAGTCGTACAAGGAAGAATAATCGTATAATGACCGAATCCCCCTCTAAGACCTTTTACCGGACACCTTCAAGGCGTCGATTAGGAACTTGACAAAATGACGAATCCTTAGTAATAAAACCATGGAACAACAAGGAAATTGGTAGAATGCAACTTAATAATAAATAATCCATCACTAATCTAGGTTATTACGGATCAAACGGACGAAATCAAACAAAATCCCCAATTTCCCCAAAACTAGATTTTTAGGAAATCTAACCTACATTCGGTCGATCGGAGGAGGTTGTGGGATGATTAATCGACGTTAGAAACTCAAGAACTTCGTGGATTGATAGTTAAACAACATGTCTTCGTGTCCTCCAAGCCCCAGTCGTGGAAAGGAAAGAAGGGAAATGAGAGAATGAGTGTAAACCCGTACGCTATCGTATTTATACTGCCCAACGACACACGGGCAGACACACACGAGCGGCCGGTCGTGCGTGCCACTGCCAGGAATCTGTCGAGACACACGAGCACCGGGAATGAGAACCTGCTCGTGCGCGTGCAGTCAGGGCTGCACGAGCGCCGGATCGTGCGCCCAGCTCGTACGCACCTAGCCGGTCCCTACCGCATCTGGCCGGCCAGTGCCCAACCGCCATGACTCGATGACTCAAATTACCAAAAACCCACGGAACGAACTCGACAAGACGCTCGCGGACAAAATCACCGATCCGAAATGAAAACATCATGCAACAAATAATCACACACGACCATATAAACACAAAAATCAATCATCAAGAAAATAATACCGACACTCGACAACCGAGAAATATCCGGGAAATATCCAAAATAACCGGAACAAAAATCTCGGTATTACACAATCCACCTTCATCGTCTTTGAATCGAGGTAATTGTTAGGCATATTTTTATGCGCTTTTATATCATTATTTTATATCCATCTTGAGCCTAAATCAGCATAAATGAGCTTTTAATGCATTATTTTTATATGTTTTGCAGGAAATCGGAGTCCGGAAGCCAAAACGATGAAAAACGGGCGAAAATAGCAGTTTTTGGTCATGAACCGCGGCACACACCAAGTGAACCGCGGCACACGAAGACAACCAGCGAATGATGTGCACACTGTACTGTGTGCCGCGGCACACACCAAGTGAGCCGCGGCACAGAAAGCGCAAAAAGACGCCACTGCCAGGAAATGTTTGTTGGTGTGTGGGAAAAAAAAAAACTAAGTGTGCAGATTTTGTGCAAGTTGGGCCGCGGATTTTGGGCTTTTGGGGAGATTGAGAGGTGCACTTTGGGGATGCATTATTTTTATTTATTTATTGTATTGGTCGGAAACCCTATGGAGGAGATGGGCGATTGTAAAATAAAATCTATAAAAGGCGTCAATTATCAGAACGGGAAGGGCAGGTGAGAATTGGGGGACTATCAAGAAATCAAGGGAGCATCGATAGATAGAGAGAAGAACACAAGGAGGAGATTTGTGGGGCGACGACAAGACCACGGATCCCTACGTTTTTTCTTAATTTTTCCGTATCTTAGTTCCTAGATCTATTCGAGTAGGATTGTGATTGTAGCCGATTACATGACGGTTTGATTTATTTATTATTATTTCAATTCATTCGTTATTCATATTGAATTGGATTCTGCTTACTGTTCTTAATGCTTTTTAATTGTCTGGCCAACAGTTAATTTGTTTTGAATGTCTTTATGGATTTGGGAGATGAAATTTAGGCATAGTTCTTGTGAGACGAATCATAATTTTCTTGAGATAGGGATATACTCATGGAATTGTGAAGCCTTTATTTTGGGGATTCATGAACTGTTTTAGCTATTAATTATCTAATTCGAATAGGGATATATCGAGTTAATAATTCGTAGTATTTTCTATCGACCTTGGGAAAGGCTTTAGAATAATTTTGGAATTCCTGGCTTACAATCAATTGAATAAAAGTGAATTGAATTGAATAAAAATCACTCCTGATTGTTTGAGGTGAAAATCATGATCCTACACCCTTATTTTTATTATTAGTATTACTAGTATTAATTTCTATTTATTTTTCTGCTATTAGATTAGAAATAATTCCGAACAATTGTTCTTCAAATAAAATTATGAGTCGATTATATTTTGGTACTTAGTGAAATCAGTCCTCGAGTGAACGATATTTTATTCATCACTTTATTACTTGTTGACACCGTGCACTTGCGGCATAGTGTGAGGGATTTCCTCACAACAAGTTTTTGGCGCCGTTGCCGGGGAATGCAGCGCAATTCTTCAAAAGAAGCTCCCACCAAAATTGAAAGATCCGGGAAGCTTCAACATACCGTGCACCATGGGGAATCGCTCTTTTAATAAGGCACTATGCGATCTCGGCGCTAGTATTAACCTCATGCCTCTGTCGATTTTTAAGAAGCTGGAAATTGGAGAAGAAAAGCCGACGACGGTCTCCTTGCAGTTGGCGGATCGATCTATCAAATACCCAAGGGGAGTGATTTAGGATGTATTAGTCAAAGTTGATAAGTTCATCTTTCCGGCCGATTTCATCGTACTCGACATGGAGGAAGATGAAGATATCCCAATCATCTTGGGACGACCATTTTTAGCGACTGGCCGAACCCTTATAGACGTGGAAAAAGGGGAGTTAACTCTGAGGGTCCAAGACGAGCAAGTTACTTTTCAAGTATTCAAATCGTTTCCATGTCCCGGAAGTGTTGATAAAAGGTCACAAATTGAAAGTGTAGATGTCATTGAAAGAGGAAAGCACCGAAAACATCGTCGGTTGGAAAATTCAGATTTTGTGTTAGATGGTCCAGTTTTTAAGAAGGATGTAGAACGAGTAGCGTTTCTCGAGCATGAGGACAAATCTGCTGCAGTCTTGAGTGCGTTTGTGAAGGAGGAGAGTAAGCCGGAAGCCCAGCGGACATCTAGTCATGAGAAAAACGGGTGTTTCGGGAAGTTGTTCACGTCGAAACCTTTCCGCAAACAACATTTGATGTCCGAACCGAAAGTCGAATCGTTAATGACCGCTGGTCCTAATTTTAAAAAATATATCAACGGTTCGATAAACGGGGCGGAAACCAAATGGAGTTTGCGAAAAGCGAACTAATATTTTCGAATAGGTCCGGCTGAAGACTATAAACTTAGCGCTTCTCGGGAGGCAACCCGGGTCGTCCGCGTGACAGGCGGAAATACTCACCACTATACTACAACGACGCAAAGTAATGAAACAAGTTTTTGGCGCCATTGCCGGGGACTGAAATTTTCTAATATCGATTTAAGTATTTCTAGTCTTAATTTGAACGTTTTATTTTTATTTTTGTGTATTTAATTTCGTTTATTTGTTTTTCCTTTCAGGACCTTTCGTGTAGTGCATGAGAAAACTCGGTAACGAAGGCCTACTACCTTTGGATACCGAGCTCGAGCGCACTCTTCGAAGGAACAAGAAGGAGAAAAGAGAGTTGCAGACGACTGTTAACATGGCCGAGAATATCGAAATCCAAGGAGGAGATAACCATGTGCGGCAAGTTCAACCGGAACTAGCTCTTCGAGACTATGCCATGCTACAGATCAACGCAAACTTTTTGGGAATTCGGCGTCCCACGATCCAAGCCAATAATTTTGAGATCAAGCCTGCGATCATTCAGATGGTGCAGGCGAGCCAATTCTGTGGATTGCCGAATGACGACCCAAACGCTCATATTTCTTCTTTACTTGAGATTTGTGACACTTTCAAGACCAATGGTGTCACCGACGATGCCATCCGATTGAGGCTTTTCCCTTTCTCTTTGAGGGATAAAGCGAAATTTTGGTTAAATTCCTTACCGCCGGGGTCGATTACAACATGGGTAGAGTTAGCGCAAGCCTTCCTTGCCAAATTCTTCCCACCTTCTAAGACGGCGAGGTTGAGAAACGAGATAACCACCTTTGGTCAATATGACATGGAATCGCTCCACGAGGCGTGGGAGCGATATAAAGATTTGTTACGAATATGCCCTCATCACGGCCTTCCTGATTGGCTTCAGATTCAGACGTTCTACAATGGTTTGAGTGCTTCTACACGCACTCTCATGGATGCGGCCGCCGGTGGGGCCTTGATGGGAAAGACTATGGCCGAGGCACACTCGCTTTTGGAAGCTATGGCCGCAAATGCATATCAATGGCCATCGGAAAGATTGACACCGAAGAGAGTTATGGAAGTTTCAAGTAATGATCCGATTTCCACCTTGTCAGCTCAAGTCGCCGCTTTGACCCAACAGCTCCAAGCATTTTCGCACGCACCTTCCCCCGTTACCATAGAGACATGCAATTGGTGTAACGGATCACACCCGAGCGCAGAGTGTCAAGTTGGAAACCCGTTCGAGCAACATCAGATGGAGCAGGCTCAATTCGTGGGAAATGGAAATCGGCAGAATAACCCGTACTCCAACACTTATAATCCGGGGTGGCGCAATCATCCCAACTTTTCGTGGAGAAACGGACAGAACTCAAACCAGCCCCCATTCTCTCAGAATCAACAACAGCCCCCTCCCGCTCCAAAAGTTTCTCTCGAGGAAGCACTTGCAAAATTGGCGGCAAATACGAGTCAATTCATGACCCGTACTGAAGCGACATTGCAAAATCATTCCGCTTCCATTCGAAACTTGGAGGTCCAGCTGGGCCAAATTGCTAATGTGTTGACAGCTCGCCCGGAGGGAGCATTGCCGAGTACAACAGAAACAAATCCTAGAGAGAGTCTAAATGCAATCAGCTTGAGAAGCGGGAAAATGGTGTTGGACCAGCCCGAGCGGTGTGAAAAGAAGAAGGAAATTGAGGAAAAGAATAACTTAGAGCCAGAGGAGTCGCAAGATTTGAAACCTTCAATAACGTTGCCGGATAACCCGAAGACATGTGTGCCCCCCGTCCCGTTTCCGCAGAGATTACAACAGAAAAAGGCGGACAAACAATTCTCTAAGTTCCTTGACGTGTTCAAAAAGCTTCACATTAACATTCCGTTCGCCGACGCGTTGGAACAGATGCCGAGTTACGTTAAGTTCATGAAAGAGATATTGTCGAAGAAAAGAAAACTCGAGGAGTTTGAAACTGTCGCCTTGACGGAGGAATGCAGCGCAATTCTTCAAAAGAAGCTCCCACCAAAATTGAAAGATCCGGGAAGCTTCAATATACCGTGCACCATGGGGAATCGCTCTTTTAATAAGGCACTGTGCGATCTCGGCGCTAGTATTAACCCCATGCCTCTGTCGATTTTTAAGAAGCTGGAAATTGGAGAAGCAATGCCGACGACGGTCTCCTTGCAGTTGGCGGATCGATCTATCAAATACCCAAGGGTAGTGATTGAGGATGTATTAGTCAAAGTTGATAAGTTCATCTTTCCGGCCGATTTCATCGTACTCGACATGGAGGAAGATGAAGATATCCCAATCATCTTGGGACGACCATTTTTAGCGACTGGCCGAACCCTTATAGACGTGGAAAAAGGGGAGTTAACTCTGAGGGTCCAAGACGAGCAAGTTACTTTTCAAGTATTCAAATCGTTTCCATGTCCCGGAAGTGTTGATAAAAGGTCACAAATTGAAAGTGTAGATGTCGTTGAAAGAGGAAAGCACCGAAAACATCGTCGGTTGGAAAATTCAGATTTTGTGTTAGATGGTCCAATTTTTAAGAAGGATGTAGAACGAGTAGCGTTTCTCGAGCATGAGGACAAATCTGCTGCAGTCTTGAGTGCGTTTGTGAAGGAGGAGAGTAAGCCGGAAGCCCAGCGGACATCTAGTCATGAGAAAAACGGGTGTTTCGGGAAGTTGTTCACGTCGAAACCTTTCCGCAAACAACATTTGATGTCCGAACCGAAAGTCGAATCGTTAATGACCGCTGGTCCTAATTTTAAAAAATATATCAACGGTTCGATAAACGGGGCGGAAACCAAATGGAGTTTGCGAAAAGCGAACTAATATTTTCGAATAGGTCCGGCTAAAGACTATAAACTTGGCGCTTCTCGGGAGGCAACCCGAGTTCGTAGTTGTAGATTTTTGCGTTTCTTTATTTTTCTTGCATTCTTGATTTTTATTTTTCTTCATTTTTGTGCTTCAATTTGCTTCTGCCTCTCGCTTTTAACGTGATCTTCTCAAAATTCTGTGCAGGAAAGTCCCAGGGGAGAAAATGAAGCCTGAGCCGCGGCACAGGTATTGTGAGCCACGGCACACACAAATCGAAGGAGATGAGCTAAACCCACTGTACCTTGTGCCGCGGCACGACATAAATGAGCCGCGGCACACTTGAGCACTGAGCCGCGGCACACGAAATCTGTGCCGCGGCACAGGACAAAACAAACGAACAGCCAAGAAGGATCTGTACCCGGTGCCGCGGCTCACTTGAGCTATGCCGCGGCACACCATGCGTAATTTGAAAGGCCCAGGTAGCTTATAACACGCATTCGGCCGGCATTTCCAGGTACATCTCTTTCCTTCCCTTTCCCTCCCCAGCGCGCGAATCGGCCGAACTCTTCGCAAATTTCTCCTTTCGATTTTTCTTGCACTTTTCACAAACCAATCGAGGTATGTTCCAATCTCTAATCTCTACTTGTTTATGGATTTAAATTTGAAGTCGTTTATGCTTTGGATGGATTGAACATGTCTATTTTCCTTCAATAAGTTCTAGGATGGTTTAGGGGATAACATAGTAGTTTTAATCGAATTTTCATGGTTAGTTTGGAATATGAATGAATTGAGTGCGTTGTTTTGATGATGAATGAATTGTGTTTCTGTTCTTGGGGGCTGAATCGAGCTATAGCCATGTTTATTCTTCAAGTAAATTCGTGCCCTTAAGGTGTTTGATAAAATGTCTAAGTGAAAAATTTTCTTTGTTAAAGCAATCTTTTGAATCGTTGTGCAACGTATTCGTTCTGAAATTACAGCAAGCCCAACCCTTACTTCCAGTTTAAACGTTTAAGTCCAATTTCATCTTTCTCTCACGAATGTGCTATCTTGTTAAATTCTTGATTTCCGGATGGACATCTTTAGCTGAGTGTTCATTATTGTTATTATTGTTTGCGTACATAAACCCTGGCGTTGTATTTTTCAGGACTGACTATGGCTAGAACAAAGAAGCTGAGCAAGAGAGCTAGGACCTAGTCATCCCCCACTCGAGGGGAGACCTCTCGTAGTCGGGCCGAGTCGGAGGGGCACCAGTTTTCGGACCCTGAAATTCACAAGATCTTCAATGAGAAGATTCGGCCACGACCGCTTATTCCGGAGAGGGGATTTACTCCAGCCCCTCAGGACGGGGAATTGCTTACCATGATTGATGAGATGGGGTGGGTCAGATTTGCTGCACCCCCCGAGCCAGCGGTTATCTCGATTGTGCAGGAGTTCTACGCCAGTGCACTACTGAAGCACATTCGGGCGGGCCATACGTTGCCGTCATTAGAGTCTCGGACTCAGGTCGATGTCCGAGGTGTTACAGTTGATTTCTCCACTGCTGCTATTCGGAGGTTGTTTGGGCTTCCGGTGGTAGATGAGTCGGCCTATGACCGAGTGATGACTAGCCTCACGAAGGAGGGCCTGCTCGAGACTATTGCACAGCCCGATTCCGACTGGGAGCAGCGCGCAGAGGGTTCTTCTACTTTCCACTTCAAGAGCTCGCGCCTCAGCCGGCTCGGGCGTGCCTGGCTTTATTTTATCTGCGCACGCATTGACCCCACCTCCCAGATCCGTACTGTTTTTCTCTCCCGCGCCCGGACACTTTATGCTATCACTTCCGGGCTGCGTTTCGATGTGGCCCCCATCCTAGTCCGATCTATCTTCCAGTGTATCCAGGGGGGCCAAGACGGGGTTGAAGCACCCCTCTCTCATCTGCGCTTTGTGCCGGCAGTCGGGGCTGACGTGGTCAGACGACGAGCCAATGCTTGCTCCCTAGGCCCCGATCGACCACCGCATCATATCACACTTTGACCAGTGGGGAGGAGCACCTGCGCACGCTCGGGGGAGAGGATTTCTGCTGGAGGAGGCCCACGAGGGATCCCCCGAGCCTCTTTTGCTGACACATGGAGAGGCCGGCCCGCAGCCCGACAGAGAGAGATTACAGGAGATGTTTGATGGGCTGAGGGAGGATCTGAGGAGAGAGAGAGAGGAGCTGAGAGAGGAGACGAGGAGAGAGAGAGAGATGAGATGAGGAGAGAGAGGGAGAGTTTGATGGCTGCCATGCGAGAGGAGCAGCAGACGGAGCGAGAGAGCGTTATTGCTGCCGTCAGAGCCGAGATGCGAGAGCAGGCCCGCCGGGCCAACCGACGAGAGGCGAGGCGTCTGGCTGCGAGGGATGCTTATCATCAGGAGCACCTTGCCGCATGGACGGCCCATATCATGCATCCCGACAGGCCATTTATTGCACCTGCCCGGCCAGCCACACCACCCTCCTCACCGGATGATGCCGGCACGAGCTCGTGAGCGGACTGGAGGGGAGTACTTGACCTTTTACTTTTACTGCATATCATATTTTGTCCATTGAGGTCAATGTACGTCCTAAGTTTGGGGGGGGGGGGTTACTTTTTGTCGCTACATTCATTGCTGTACTGCTTTTGTTGCACTTTTCATTACTTTGCGTAATTTTTTGTTCGATAGCCTTGCTTGTCTTAATTTTTCTCTATTCGTGAATTTTTCGTGCTTCTATTTGTGTGATACTGATGTTACGACACTGTTTTTCTCTCTGAAGAAACAGTCGAGTTCTAGTCGCGTTGTAGTCAGTAATTTCTGTTTCTGCTTAGTATTCAATTAGGTCCGAAATTTTTCGTGATTGTAGAGGTCTTAGCGGATAAGAGAGGATACATACTTGTTTTAAAATCACCGTCGATACGTTTGGTTACATTTTCCGATTAGTGAGTCGTACAGTTACATTAGTCGTGTTGGCACTTAGAGTGAGTTTAGAGTCGGTCAATTTTTCCCAAAAGTCGAGATAATGTTGTTCTATGAGGGGAAGTCTAGTAACCGGGGGTATTCACGTGACCCGTTGTTTACTCTCGCGTAAAACGACGACCCCGATTAGACTAGTGATTTAGTTATTTCACATGTGCCAAGAAGAGGGAGCCTAGTAACTGGGGGTATTCGCGTGACCCGCTGTTTACTCTCGCGTAAAACGGCAACCTTGATTTGGACATGCGGAAATTATATATTCGAGTTGTTTCTCCGCTGTAGAAGGGAACTTAGTAACTAGAAGCATCCATGTGCCCCATGAGTGTCTTTTACGTCAAACGGTTTCCCAATACATGAGAATGGAAGTTCCACCCTAGGATTATCCCGATGAAACATCCCGAGATCCGAACCTAGTGGTCAACTCGAATCAATTTCTTGAGCATATATACATAAGGGAATACTGTCCGAGGATTATTTTTATGAAACTCGTGAAAATTTTGCCATTAGACTGTGGAACGGGACGAACTAGCTTGTTTATTTTTAGCCTTTCATATTGACGGTTGATTTGATTCACGTTTGTTAATCTTTGAGCTAGATTTTCTTCATGAACGAGTAATTAGGACTAAACTTGATTACTTTGTGGGATTAGTGTTCTGAGTGCAGCTCGCTATTATGACACTCGTATTATTCAGAGAGAATTTCAGGATAGTATTGATTAGGTTGAACACTATGAGTTGCACGATGATTCACGACATTCTTTTATTGAAATTAATTCTTTTTGCTTGAGGACAAGCAAAGGCTTAAGTTTGGGGGTATTTGTTAGGCGTATTTTTATACGCTTATTTATCATTATTTTGTATTATTTTGTATTATTTTGGAGAGTGAAATTGTTTAAATGAGCCTTTAATGCCTTAATTTTGTATGCTTGTCAGGAAATTGAAGTCCGAAAGCGAAAAAAGGCGAAACGGGCGAAAATGGCAAATCTTGGCCATGAGTCGCGGCACAAGGAAGCTGGGCCGCGGCACAGGAAGACACCCAGCCGAGCACTAAGTAACCTGTACTCTGTGCCGCGTCACAGTCCAGGTGAGCCGCGGCACAGAAGAATTTAAGGACGCCCAGGCATCCAGCTGAAGGCAGTGTGCCGCGGCACAGATTTAGTGCGCCGCGGCACACTTGGCGGTTTTTGTATGTCCGCGCGGATTTGGGCCGTTTCGAAGCCAGTTTTCGACCTACTCATACGGACGCGATTTGGAGGATGTGCTGAGCTATAAATAGGGTTTAAGACCCTAATTAATGATTTTTGAATCTTGGATCTTTTGGAGCTTAAGCTTGGAGACGACAGAAGAAGAGGGAAGCAGAAGACTTCAAGGGCAGAGGGCGGAAGCTGAAGAACGGAGGAATCCGAGCTTCATCTGCGTTTGATTTTTATGCTTTCATTCAATTATTCTGTATTTTCAATTATTAGTATGTCAGGCTAAAGCCCTAATCTAGGGTTTTGATGAAACCCATGTTTTGACGAATTGCTTGAGATTATCCAATTAATTACCTTTTTGTTGAGTTTTCCCAATTGTGTTTAATGCTTGCAATTATCTGGACAATAGTTGTATTGATTTAATCATTCAATTCGAATCGGGAGAGGAAAATTGGTGAGGAACTATTGGTGAGGACCGTTTTATTCTGTGAGATAGGAATATACTCATAGGAACTACGTGGCCTTTTGGAGATTTTATGCTTTTCGCCTATTGACGAATTAATTCACCTAGGGATAGAGTGCGTTATTCGCCTTTAGACAAATCTATTGACCTCGGGAGAGGCGGTAGAATATATTAGCAATCTCCGCCTTCAATAAATTGGGAAAATTATTTACTACGGATAATCGAGAGTAAATTCGGATAAACCGAGGTGGATTCAGAATCCTAGACTTATTCATCATTTGATCTCCCTTTATTCAAGCTATCGTTTTCTACTGTTTAGTCTTTTAGTAATTCTTTTAGTTATTAATTGCAAAAAACCCAAATTCGATTGTTCAAATAAAATTGGAATACATAAAAATCGGTAGTTAGAGATTCAGTCCTCGTGGGAACGATACTCTACTTATCACGTTATTACTTGTAAACGATAATGTGCACTTGCGTGTAAGAAATATCGCAACAGTAATCTTCTAGAACCCTAATTTTTCGGGGATTTGGGGTTTTCTTCGTAAATTCTTCGATTTAGTCGTAATTATGGTGAAATTGTGTTGAGTATGGATTATCTACCTCCGATTCATGTTTCCCTACGAAATTATTAGTGTATTCTTGGAATTATTAAGGATCGAGAGGGGTTTGGTTGCGATCCGCCCTCGTTGAATATAGTGTTGGATTCCATGTGTCGTAGGAGGGGTTTTCGGGCGTATTTCCATTTAACCTCCAACCGTACTGTTGTTGATAGTCATTTTACGAATCATTTAGGTTCGAGGTTTCCGAATTCTTTCAACGGTGGTCATTTACCATCTCAATTCAATCCGTCATGTCTCAAAGGCAAGTAATTCTTACGAACTTACTATCTTAAATGTGCAAAGTGATGTATTTGAGTGTTATAGTGCTTATGTTCACTCCAGGATGGTCCGACGGGACCTCAGAGGGATCCACGCATGGTTGGGTCCATGAACTTTTGGGTTAACCACTCCGAGAGGGTCTATCAGGGCCTCATAGGGATTCACACATGGTCGGGTCCACGGTTAATCGGAAGGAACTGCATGTTGTGATGTATTGTGGATTTTGTATTTCTGGAAATCATTATATTACTTGTTTTCGAAAACCATTGATGCATGTGCTTTGATGTTGTAAGATGTAAGAGTTCGTTTGTGTTTCTTATACTGGCTATTCCACGGCTAACCCCATTTTGGGGGAAATATGTTTCATGTATTTCAAGTGCGAATGAGGCGATCGGAAGAGTGCCGGGGCAGTACGAGGATGAAGGCTAGGCGTGATACTGTGATGTATTCGTCGTGTCTATTTGTTTTTAGACTGGTGGTTGAGAGTTTGGTTTTTGTCAAAAATGGTTAGATGGTACTCGAGTACTATAGGAGAGTTTCTTTTGTGTCGTCAGTGACATTAAAATTGTTGTTTTATTGTGGTTTAAATGTTGTTGTGGGCATTTCATCGGTTAATCCGATAAATGATGGATTATTTTGATGTTTTTCTGTTTTGGATGTCGTATAAATTTAGCCTTGTGAGTTCGAGATGGGATTCACGGCGCTGTGACATACCCTGAATATCTCAGGGGTGTTACAGAATATGGTATCAGAGCCTAGGTTTATGGTTACCTAGGTTGTTGGTCTTTTGGGTCTAGTCACGTTGTTGTAAACACAGTATCATCGCGCTGCCATCATCTTAGTATGACCGGTACTCGTAAGATCTCTTATTTTTTATCATCTTTACTGCCTTGTCTTTCGATTTCATAATGTGGGGAACCGGTCGCCATGACGGCTATTTTTTTGAACTGTACTTATGTCTCATTTTTTTTATCTTTTATAATGTCAGCCGGTAGAGGACGCGCTCGAGGACGTGGCGCATCTGGTGGGGTGGCCATGTCTCTCGGTTCAGATGTTGGATCGACTATCTAGTACCGATGGTCAGCAGGACAGTCGGCTAGTTTGGGGGATTCCTCCAGGAATGGCCACCATTTTACAGCAAGTGGCTAACCAAATGGCACTCCTGACCCAAGCAGTTCAGCTCAATAATCCACCTGTCACGACCCAATATGTCGTGTTCGTGTTGACCGTCCAAATGAAGCGTGCCTTCTGGTTAGCTTGCCACAAGAGGGGTATAGGGGGCTACTGCCGTCTCCCTGATGAGACCATGGCAGGGCGAAACCAGTTGGCATGCGTATGTGGGATACGCTAGTCTCGGGGCATGAGGGGCCTCGGGACGCCGCACGAGATTCGGAACTCCCGTCCCATGACAAATGGTATTAGAGACAAAACCTTTCTTAGTATAGTATGGTTCGGGTGTGGTCACGTTCTGCCGAAATCCGATGAGGGCGGGGAGTGAATGCCGGTGCAAAGAGGGTACGGTCAAAGTGCGGCTCCTGACAAGGCTTCTAGGCGGAGAACATGAACCGATTCTTTTCCGGAATGAGAGGTGGTCCTAGGCTTGTGAGATCAGACGGTCCGGAATGTGGACACACTTGTATTGCGCACTATTGGTAGCTCCACCTGCGCGGGGTCGGAAAAATGACTGGGGTGTAAGTGCCTGTATAATCGTGGGCCACTGTGGTGACCTCGACATGCAAGAAAATGCAGCGGCTGAGGGAATGCTTTTCAACTGAGGTACAAATGCCAGGAAGCGCGTAGGGTGAAGGTTGATGTCTATTAGTGATGCAGTGTGTGCGCGGCGCACTGCGGGCTAGCGCGAGGCACGCGTATGAAGAGCCTGTCCATCACGAAATGGTGCCGTATGTGAATGGCCACGATCATTTTGTGTGTGTGTGGCAATACAGTATGAGGAAAGAAACATTCTTCCCCAGCACGAGGATGAGTTGTGATTTGGGTCGGGGAGGATGTCACGACACGATATGTCATGTTCATGTTGACTGTCCGAATGAGGCGTGCCTTCTGGTTAGCTTGTCAGAAGAGGGGTATATGAGCCCATGGCAGGGCGAAACCAGTTGGCATGCGTATGTGAGATAGGCTGGTCTCGGGGTGTGAGGGGCCTCGGGATGCCGCACAGGCTTCTTTTTGTGAGGTCACTACGTTTATGCATTGATTACCGTGAGCTAAACAAAGTGACCATCAAGAACAAGTATCCATTGCCTCGTGTAGATGATTTATTTGATCAGTTGCAGGGAGCTGCAGTATTCTCAAAAATTGATTTAAGATCAGGATACTACCAGCTCCGGGTGAAAAAGTCCGACGTTCCAAAAACTGCATTTTGTACATTATGAATTTGTGGTCATGCCTTTTGGATTGACTAATGCGCCGACAGTATTCATGAAACTAATGAACACGATATTCATCGAATGCCTTGATAGATGTGTGGTCATCTTTATTGACAACATCTTGATTTATTCTCGGGATAAGGAGGAGCATGCCCGACACTTGCGTTTGATACTAGATGTTTTGAGTGCCGAACACCTCTATGCGAAATTCTCGAAATGTGAGTTCTAGCTGAAGAAAGTTATGTTTCTTGGCCATATGGTTTCGACCGAAGGGGTTCGTGTAGACCCGCAGAAGATTGAGGCATTGCTAGATTGGGCGCCACCTAATAATGTTAAGGAAGTTCGTAGCTTTTTGGGTCTTGCTGGGTATTACTGTTGGTGTGTCGAGGAGTTCTCGAAACTCGCTCGGCCGCTTACGCAATTACTTCAGAAGACAGAAATGTTTGTTTGGACTGCTGAGAGACAGCAGAGCTTCGATGAGCTGAAGAGACGTTTGACCTCAGCACCAATTTTAGCTTTACCACAAGGTAGTGAAGGATTTGCAGTTTATAGCGACGCTTCAGGACAAGGTCTTGGATGTGTGCTTATGCAGCATGATAAAACGATAGCTTTTGCATCACGACAGTTGAAGCCTTATGAGATGAACTATCCTACTCACGATTTGGAATTGGCCGCAATTGTTTTCGCACTTAAGATTTGCCGGCATTATTTGTATGGCTCTCTGTGTCGGATTTATACCGATTACAAGAGTTTGAAGTATATTTTCAGTCAGAAAGAGTTGAATATGAGGCAGAGACGTTGGTTGGAATTGATCAAGGATTTTGATTTGGAAATTCTTACCATTCGGGAAAGGCCAATGTCGTCGCGGACGCTTTGAGCTGCAAATTGGCATCAGTTCAGATGCTCGAGTTTCTTACATCTCAGACGAAGATCCGTCAGGATCTAATCGAGCAAGGAATAGAAGTTTGGCTCCCAAGAGTGCAGGAATAGTTGTGTACTCTCGAAATTACTTCTTTCTTGGTTGATGACATCAAAGGGAAACAGTAGAGTGACCCGATGATCTCTCAACTGAAGGAAGATGTGACTAAAGGAAAAGCCCCTGGTTTTATGGTCCATGAGGATAGTATTTTGAGATTTCAGGGTAGGCTTTGTGTTCCGAATGATCTAGAGTTGAGGCAGAGAATTCTCCGAGAAGCCCATGCTACGCCTTACTCAATCCACCCCGGAATGAGTAAGATGTGTAAGGACTTGAAGTGAAATTTTTGGTGGAATAATATGAAGAAAGACGTCACAGAGTTTGTATTACGATGCTTGACGTGTTAACAAGTCAAGATTCAGCATCAACGACCGGCGGGGTCATTGATGCCACTCCCCATTCCCGAGTGGAAGTGGGAAGACATATTTATGGATTTTATCATTGGGATGCCGAGAACTAGAGCCTGAATGAATATGATTTGGGTAATCGTCGATCGGTTAACCAAGTCTGCACACTTCCTGGGTATTAAGGATACTTGGGGACCGGAGAGATTGGCTCGAACTTTTATAGCCGAGATTGTGAGATTGCATGGTGCCCCTAAAACTATTGTTTCCGATCGAGATGGTCGCTTCGTATCGCATTTTTGTCAAGCCATCCATCAGGCTTTGGGCACCGAGTTGAGATTGAGCACGTTTTTTTATCCTCAGTTAGATGGTCAGACTGAGCGGACGATTCGGACGTTGGAGGATATGTTGCGGGCTTGTGCCCTAGACTGGAGTAACGATTGGGAATTTCATTTGCCGTTGATCGAGTTTGCCTACAATAATAGTTGGCATGCGTCGACGAAAATGGCACCTTTCGAAGTACTTTATGGTAGGCGGTGTAGATCGCCATTATGTTGGGACGAGGCTTCAGAGCTAGTCGGAATGGAACTGGATATGTTGATGGAGACTAAGGAAAATATTTCTATTATTCGAGACCGGTTGTTGACTGCCCAGAGCCGTCAGAAATCTTATGCTAATATTCACTATCGATCTTTGGAATTCGAAGTGGGAGACCATGTCATACTTAAGGTGTCGCTGACCAAATGAGTTTTTCGCTTCGGGAAAAAGGGTAAACTTAGTCCGCGGTATATCGGACCGTTTGAAATTTTGGACATAGTTGAAGATTTAGCTTATCGATTGGCGTTGCCTCCAGCTTTGAGTCATATCCATAGCGTTTTTTATGTTTCTCAGTTGAGAAAGTACGTGCCGAATCCAATTCATATTATCGACTATATTGAGATTGACGTAGCCGAGGATGTTACCTTTCCAGAGAGACCGGTGAAGATCCTTGAACGTCGTGAGAAGCAGCTTCGACACAAAACCATTCTATTAGTTAAGGTGTAATGGTCAAGACATGGAGTCGAGGAGGCGACTTGGGAGACATAAGAGAAGATGCGATCGGGATACCCTGAACTTTTTATTTCTTAAGTTTCGGGATGAAACTTCCTTTTAGAGGGGGAGACTGTAATACCCGTGCATTTTATTGAATTATTGGCTTTGACGTTCCTTCACCTTGTCGCTCTTGTAAGCACTTATCGAGATATTGTTGATTCTAGAGTTTCATATCCTTCAGAATATGTTCGTATCGATTGGACCTTGCGGCGATGTTATTGGATGGAGCAGATAGCGCACGCTAGGCGTGAGCTGACGCACGCTAATTCTGTTTGGTAGCGCGCGCTAGCTTCGCCCGTAGCACGCGCTAATGGTCTGAGTTGGGCAGTGGCAGTAGACGAGTTCTGCTTTCTGGACTGGCATGTAGCGCACGCTAGGCGTGAGTTAACGCACGCTATTTGTGTCGAGTAGTGCACGCTAGCTTCGCCAGCAGCGCGTGCTAATGGGTTGAGTCTGGCAGAGGCGGTAGCTGAATTCTGCTCTCTGGACTAGCAGTTAGCGCACTCTAGGTGTGAGCTAACACACGCTATCGACGTTGTGCAGTGCACGCTACCGCCAGATGTAGCGCACGCTAGCGATGTAGGTCAGAAGCCATTGGACTACCGAGTGACCCTGTTAGCGCACGCTAACCTTGTAACTTAGCGCACGCTAATCAGATACAGTATATAAGGGCGGTCATCCCTGTTCTTCATCATTTTTTCTTCCCACTTCTTCATCCCGACGAGAGAACACGCGAGGGGCTATTTTGAGGTGATTTAGGGGCGGCTACTCATCATCTATCATCATCTTAGGTGGAATAACAAAGATTATACAACATCTAAATCCGTTTCTACCTTCCAAATCAAGGTAAATTCCTTAGAACCCTAGTTTGGGGAATTTTTGGGGATTTTCATAGATTCGTCCGATTTATCCATTTTGGAGCTTGAGATCTTTGAGATTATGTTGTATCTACCCCATACCCACGTTTCCCTTACAATTATATGGATGGTTATGTACTTTGTTCAGACTTGAGAGGGTTTGGATGATTTCCAAACCTCTAGGTGATTATCCTTGTAGTTTTGTGAATCGTAGGCGGGTTTCGGGAGTTTATTCATGTGATTTGAGTATGGGTCATTAATTATCATATTCCTTACAAATCGTTTAGGTTCGGGAAGTGCGTTCTTGGACCTACCGAACTTGTATTCTTTTCCTTCTGATTCTCGATGTCTCAAAGGCAAGTATATGTTTATGATTGTACGTTCTCGATTTTGAAAGTAAGGTATATGAATTGTATGATTGTATATATTCACTCTGGGACGGACCGACGGGTCCTCTGAGGATTCCGTTGACTTTGGTGCGGTTCCGCGATATTTTGGGTTAACCACTCTTGGAGGGTCCGATGGGGCCTCTGAGGGTTCCGTAGCCTTTGGTGCGGTTCCACGGTTAATCACGTATGTATTGAAATGAAATGATATGAGAGAGCTTGATGGAATGATGATTACATTTACTTTATTGTCGAGAAGTATTGTGTTTCATATTCGATATACTTGTACTAGCTATTCAACGGCTAACCCTTTTTTGGGGGAAATACTTTTCATGTATTTCAGGATCCAGGAAAGCGAATAGACATGTACCGGGTCGGCATGAAGATGATGGACAAGTGTGATGTTGTGTCTTCTCACTAGTTATACTTTGTATTTCATCCATTCAGTGATGTTATAATTGAAATGGTTACGAGTACTCGAGTACTGTTTCTGGCTTCTTGATGTTTTGGCCTGTGTTGCCTTGGGATTGATTCTTGATGTATTGTATTCGGTTTCATTGGATATTGTCTTGAGTGCCAATTTTATTATCCTCCATTGGATTATGCTTGGACCTTATCGGTCAAAGTTCATGGTTCTGCGTGTGTATAGCCTTGTGGGTCCCACGGCAGGGGCTCATGGTGCTGTAATATACCCTGAATAACTGTGGTGTTACACCACCTCCGGTGGAGAATACTGGGGCAGAGAGATGGTTACATGATGTGATCCGTATGCGCCCTCCTCAGTTCAGTGGTGCTACGGATCCGATTGGCTGGGAACTGGATCAACGAGATGAACAAAGTTTTTATGGCGGTAAATGTAACACCCCAATCTAGGCGGATATTACAGTGTCGTGGACCCCCGACTGGGACCCACTAGGCGAATAAAAATGAATGACTTAAATAATATAATTGTAGTACCGAACCAAATTATATCGTTAAATTACTCCGCTGAGGAGTTTCATTACAACATACTCAGGATAATACAGAATACAAGTATATTTTATATGAAGATAAAATATACAACACGGAATAAATGAGTATTCAAACGGAAGTCTGCAGCGGAAATAAAAATGAAGAAAACATGAAGACTGAAAAGGACTGGGGCCCTTACTAGTATCACTGGGACTCCTCGCCGTCAACGTTTTCTTTCCGTGCCTTAGCCTTGCCATGACCTGAAAACAACATTCCCCCAATGGGGTTAGTTACACAGAACAACAATCCTCAAGAGTTTAACAATATACAACAATCACATAAATGAATTAATGAATTAAGTTGAATGATGAGCATCAATGTACGCCCGAATGAACTGAGTAAGAACACCAATAGCCGAGTGTCCGGAGTCCCGCATATACACCTGCTATTGGCCTAATTAGTCTCACGGTTCAATGTGTCCGGAGTCCCGCGTATACACATTACCATGCGTACAGTCCAATGTGTCCGGAGTCCCGCCTATACACATGACCATAGTGTGCCCGACTAAAATTCCACACATGCGCCAACCGGCCATGCAAAATATTCCGGAAGATCACCAGAACAAAAATGACCAAGGTGAGGAGTAATGAATATAATCCGATAAGGATCAAGAACGACTCACCGAGATGAAATAATGATAAAACGAGTGATAGCTTCAATGAAATGATTTTGGAACCGTCGTTCCTCGTGAGTTACATGATGAGTTGATAAATACAAATCTCGACATGAATGATATATTATGAGCGAATTGCATGTATGAATGAACAACAATGTAAGGGATGAATATCCTTTTAACCGAGTAAGAATTTACTTACACAATACCGGTGAAGAATGTCCTTCCTCAAACAAACGTCCTACAATGAGATGTCGGTCGCTCGAACAACCTTGAATAACACAATTACCAACAATCCTCTCAATATACACAACAAGCATGATTATAACAAACTCAAAATGTCGATACGACTAAACCAAGTTCATTGGGGCATTTTCTCAAACACGTTGTAACCAATCTTCGATTGTTTACAACCAATCCTTAATTATACCAATATCAAATCCCCAAGGAGTGTTTCAAACCAACAAAACATCTTCAATACAATCAATAATCCAATATGAATATCCAATTCGTGATTTCAACAACAACTAATCGAAAACCCCCAAATCCAACTCAATATTCAAAGTGTTCTTGAATAATCCTTCAATAATCCAATGAATATTCATACAAACTCATAATCATATGTATATCTCTTCATACAACATGATTATAATGTCAAAAACGTCATATCTCAACACAAAATCAAAATCTAGGGTGTTGAAGAATATTACCTTTGAAGATCCAGACACTTTGATCCGGTGAAATTGTGTTAAATCGACTATCCAAGCTTCTCAAACGAATGAAGATGATGAAAACCGAACACCCAAGTGATTTATGATGAAAAATCTCTCCCTCAAACTCTCTCTCTCGGATACAAGGTGAAGAAATGATAAAACTGAGCTCAAAGTCCCGACCAAGTCCTTAAGTAAAGCTCCGAGTTATGGCCGTAACTCACCTATCTTACGGCCATAACCTTCCAAGGTTAACGGCCTTACGGTCGTAACAAGCCCTCCTTACGGGCGTAACTCGCCCTCATCCAAAACATCTGCCGACAGACATACGGCCGTACCCGCACATGCCTTACGGGCGTAGCTAGACTGATACGGCCGTACTCGGCAAGACTTACGGGCGTAAGGAACTTTCGTCGAAACTGACCGGGCACCCTGCTCGAGTCGTACAGCCGTAACCGGCCAAGCCTTACGTCCGTACCTGCCTGAACTTACGGCCGTATGCCGCAACCCTTACGGCCGTAAGCCCTCTTCGTCCGACAATTCCTGAAAACCACGAACACACATTACGACCATAGCCTGCCAACCTTACGGCCGTATCTCACCTTCGGCCAAAACAACCTTAAGCCAACGAATGCATGTTACGACCGTAATACATGATTAGTTATGGCCGTAACTCATTGCTGGAAGTGACGAAAATGCGACAACTCCATCTATTCGCTACAAACGATGAATGATCCGACATACAATACTTGTATGAATGTAATTCAGTCCAGTAACACGTGATAGATGATACTTCCAACACACGACTACCATTCACGATGATTATGATAATACTCTCGTCTCGATCCTCAAACGGAGATGAATGACGATCGGTAACTAATACATGATAACAATATGCCAACGATGAATACAAATGAATGAATCATGAATGATGAGTGATTACTAATGAGTGAAAATTACTGACTGATAATTACTGAATGGTAATGAATGAATTACAACCGGGTATTACAGTAAATTGTTCGGAGGCACGGAAAGTGGCGATTGCACAATATTTTCTGATGAGGGACGCTGCTAGCTGGTGGCAGGCGGTTGCGCCTCAGGACTGTGAGGTTTCATGGGGCGAGTTTAAAGAATTAATAGAGGCCGAGTATTGCCCATGGCCTATTCGGGAGGCCAGAATCCGAGCCTTTTGCGAGGCTAAACCCCAGGATATCCCCGTGTCCCAAGAGATCATTGATTACAATCAACAACTTAACCATGTCAAGGAGCAAGTAAGAGAAGAGAGAGATAAGATCCGACAATTTTATATGCGGATGAAGCCCAGAATTTGACATTACATGGATGGGTTTGCTTGTACTATACTGAAGGAGTATCAGGGCAAAGCACTGGCCTACGATATGTCCTTCGCAGCTACGGAGACGGCTAGTGAGGGTAAGAAGTAGAAGACCTCAGGAAATTTTTCGGGTAGTAAGAACAACAACCAGCAGAAATCTCAGTCGGCGAGCTATCCATCCGGAAAGTCTCACCGTGCACCTGAAGGCACTAGAAATTTCAGAACTGGTCCTAGTGTATCCAACCGGGGTGTGACATGCTTTAACTGTGGCCAGCAGGGCCATATCATTCATTATTGTAACCTGCCTCCTCGGAAGTGCTATAGTTACGGCCAGCCGGGCCACAAAGCTGCGTATTGTACCGAGGGAGAAAAGACGCTTGGGGTTCAGGCATCTGTTCCTACATTTGGAGAGCCAAGTGTTAATCATAAGTCATCAGCTGGTCAGCCGTCTCAGGGATTCAGTCGGGGACGAATACGGGGCCAGTCCGTTAGAGGGGGAGCATCCAATGCTGGATCAGTTCAGCCACGTGTTTATGAGATGAGGAGAGCGGACGATCCAGAAGCTACTTTGGCTACAGTTTCTGTTCATGTCCTCTCTCATCTAGTTAGAGTGCTTTTCGATTCTGGTGCTCCTCATTCATTCATCTCTTTAGATTGTGTGCGTCGATTGAATATTATATGTTTGTCTGCATGTGAACCATTTATGGTTAAATTGCCTAGCGGGGATATAATTGCGGGGGATAGAGAGGTTAGAGACTATCCAGTAATGATCGCAGATAGAGTGTGGCCTTCGAATTTAATTATTGTCGATATCGTCGATGAGGACTTGATCCTAAGGGATGACTGGGATAGACACGACGCGGTGATTAATTATCGCATGAGGAGTATACTAATGTTGGCCGAAGATGGTACCGAACATTCATTTATGGGACACCGGAGGAAGAGTTAGAAACTATTAATCAGTGCTATGAAGGTGGCGAGACTCATTAGGGATAGTTGTCTGGGATACTGGTGTTATGCTACGAGGGTAGAGAACGAGAAGGTTGAATTTTCCTCGATTCCAGTGGTCAACGAGTTTCCAGATGTCATTCCAGATGATTTTCCAGGACTGCCACAGGAGCGGGAGATCGAGTTCACGGTTGATTTAGAACCGAGTGCAGCCCCGATTTCTAAGGCGCCGTACCATATGGCACCTTCAGAAATGCAGGAACTCAAGAGCCAGTTAGGGGAATTGTTAGAGAGGGGATATATCAGACCTAGCGCCTCGCTTTGGGGTGCGCCGGTCTTGTTTGTGAGGAAGAAAGATGGTTCACTACATTTATGTATCGACTAAACAAAGTGACCATTAGGAATAGATATCCCTTACCTCGTATCGACGATTTTTTTGATCAGTTATAGGGAGCTTCAGTGTTTTTTAACATCGATTTGAGATCCCGGTACTACCAGCTTTGAGTGAGGGAGTCCGATATTCCTAAGACCGATTTCCGTACGAGGTACGGGCATTACGAGTTTGTGGTTATGCCGTTCGGGATAAGGAATGCGCTGGTAGTATTTATGCAGCTGGTGAATAAGATATTTATCGAGCATCTCGATAAGTGTGTAGTCGTTTTTATAGACGATATCCTAGTCTATTCTCGTGATGACGAGGCACACGCTCAGCATTTGCGACTAGTGTTGGAGATTTTGAGGACTCAGCATCTTTATGCAAAGTTCTCAAAGTGTGAGTTTTGGCAGAAGGAAGTTATGTTCCTCGGGCATGTGATCTCAGCTGGGGGGGTCCGTGTAGATCCCCAGAAGATCGAGGCAGTATTAGATTGGGCACCACCTAAGAACGTGAAGGAGGTACGTAGCTTTTTGGGACTTGTGGGGTTCTATAGATGGTTCGTCGAGGGGTTCTCTAAACTTGCTCAACCGTTTACTCAGTTACTTCAGAAATCCGAGAAGTTCGAATGGACTGACCGGAGGCAACAAATTTTCAAGGTATTGAAAAGGAGTTTGTCTGCAGCACCGGTGTTGGCTTTGCCTCAGGGGAACGGAGGATTTTCGGATGATGCTTCAGGCTAGGGACTGGGGTGTGTTCTCATGCAGCACGATAGGACTATAACTTTTGCGCCGCGGCAGTTGAAACCGTACGAAATGAATTATCATACTTGTGACCTAGAGTTGGCTGCAGTGGTTTGCACTGAAGATTTGGCGCCAGTATCTATACAGTTCACCGTGCCGGATTTATACCGATCATAAGAGCTTGAAATACATTTTCAGCCAGAATGAACTGAATATGAGACAACGTCGTTGGTTAGAATTGATAAAGGATTACGATTTGGAAATCCTTTACTATCTGGGAAAAGCCAATGTTGTGGCAGATGCGTTGAGCCAGAAATCAATATCACTCGAGATGCTTGAGGTTCTCACGCCATAGGCAAAGATTCAACAAGAGTTTATTGAGCAGGGAATCGAAGTATGGATTCAGCATGTGCAGGGTCAGTTGTGTGCCCTTGAGATTTCTTCGTCTTTAGTTGATGACATCAAAGGGGAGCAGATGAATGACCCGATGATCAGCCAGCTGAAGACGGATGCAGAAAAAGGGAGAACCCCCGGCTTTATGGTTCATGAGGACGGTAGTTTGAGATTTCAGGGGAGACTATGCGTTCCGAATGATTTCGACTTGAGGCAGAAAATACTTCGAGAAGCCCATGCTAATCCTTACTCTATCCATCCCGAAACGAGTAAGATATATAAAGACCTTAAGAAAAATTTCTGGTGGAATACTATGAAGAAGGATGTCACGGAATTCGTAGCACGGTGCCAGACGTGCCAACAAGTTAAGATTGAGCATCAGACACCAGCCGGGCTATTGAAGCCGTTTCCTATTCCCGAGTGGAAGTGGGAAGATATTTCTATGAATTTTATCACCGAGATGCCGAGAACGAAAACCGGAATAAATATGATTTAGTGATTGTCGATCGACTAACCAAATCAGCACATTTTCTTGGTATTAAGGATACTTGGGGACCAGAGAGGAACATTTATAGTGGAGATAGTACGGCTACACGCCTAAGACTATTGTCTCCGATGGGGATGGCTATTTCGTGTCACACTTTTAGCAATCGGTCCTTCGGGATTTGGGTACTGAATTGAGGTTAAGTACATATTTTCATCCGCAGTCAGATGGTCAGATACAACAGACGATTCAGACATTGGAAAATATGTTGCGGGCGTGTGCCCTAGACTGGGGTAGTGATTGGGAGTTGCATCTACCGTTGATCGAGTTTACTTACAATAATAGTTGGCACGCATCAATCAAGATAGCACCGTACGAAGCATTATATGGTAGACAGTGTAGATCCCCACTCTGTTGGGATGAGGCCTCGGAGCTAGTTGGAACTGAGCTAGATATGTTGATGGAAACCAAAGAGAATATTTCTATCATTCGAGACAGACTGTTGACTGCTCAGAGTCGACAAAATCCTATGCTGATATTCATCGTTGATCCTTGGAGTTCGAAGTGAGAGATCATATTTTACTCAAGGTATCGCCGGCGAGAGGGGTTTACTGTTTCGGGAAGAAGGGGAAGCTTAGCCCGAGGTATATTGGGCCGTTTGAGATTTTAGACCGAGTGAGTGAGTTGGCTTATCAATTGGTGTTACCTCCAGCCCTTAGCCACGTTCACAGTGTGTTTCACATTTCTCAGTGGAGAAAGTATGTCCTGGACCCGAGTCATATTATCCATTATGGAGATATTGAGGTAGTGGGCGATGTCACTTTTGAAGAAAGTCTGGTGAAAATCCTTGAGCAACGTATGAAACAACTTCGAAATAAAACCATTCCATTGGTTAAGGTTCAGTGGTCGAGGCATGGAGTTGAGGAGGCGACTTGGGAACCTGAGGATAGTATGCGCACTAAATATCCGGAATTATTTACTTCTTAAGTTTTGGGACAAAACTTATTTCTAGAGGGGGAGAATGTAATATTCGTACTTTTCTATTTTTAGTAATTTCCATTTTAGTGAACTTACCATTTTCGGCGACTCACTTGTAATCGTTTGTATATTTTGAAGATGTTTATTTCTACATATTTTGACATCCGACCATGTTTCAAGATTGTTTTACTCGATTTTGTGTTTTATAACTTTTCCGCTTGTTGACTCGTTTGGCGCAATTGTTGTGCGAAACTATTGTTTTTGGGTTTTGTGCGAGTTCGTTTATTATTGTTAGACATGTTGTGAGCTTCGGCACAGTTGATTGTTTCCGTATCGTGGTTTTCAGTCGTTTCAGGCCGTTTTGTAATTTTCTTAAAGTTTAAGATGATTACTTTTCTTGTCATTTTCCGGACTCTCGGGTAATTGGGATCGTTTTTTCTTTTAGCGCTTCAGTTTGTCGCTTCGGGATCTTTATATTGGTGTTTGCACATTTCGACGATCGTTGCATTTGTTTTTTCGTGTCACTTCTGCCCAGTTGTTGAAAAATTGTGATCATGTACTGAAGATCTTACGTACGTTAGGGACAACCCTTAATGTACGTTATGTTTCGACCTAACATACGTTAACTGTAGTGTATAACGTACGTAAGGATTCCCAGGAAATCGGGTAGGAATCCTGCTAATCTCTTACGTACGTAAAGAGGGGTGTATAACGTACGTAAGGATTCCCAGGACACCAGGCAGGGGATCCTGCTAGCCTCTTACGTACGTAAAGAAGGAGCCTTTACGTACGTTAAACCGATAATGTACGTTATCCCTTATAACCTTACATACGTTATAGGCACAGGTTTTAACACCCATAACTGACCGAAAACTGTCCATTCTCTTCATTCTTTCTCTTCTCCGCGACTTGGATGAACTCTTAGGCGATTTTTGGGCGATGGTTGACTCTACAATCTTATAGCAATCATTCATTGGAATTTGGTTTAGATTAACAACACCAATCCACCTTCATCGTCTGTGACTCGAGGTAATCTTCTAGATTGCTAAATTTCTGGGAGGGGTTTCTTCGTAAATTCTTCGATTTAGTCGTAGTTGTGGTGAAATTGTGTTGAGTATGGATTATCTACCTCCGATTCATGTTTTCCTACGAAATTATTAGTGTATTCTTGGAATTATTGAGGATCGAGAGGGTTTTGGTTGCGATCCGCCCTCATTGAATATAATGTTGGATTCCATGTGTCGTAGGAGGGGTTTTCGGGCGTATTTCCATTTAACCTCCAATCGTACTATTGTTGATAGTCGTTTTCCAAATCATTTAGGTTCGAGGTTTCCGAATTCTTTCAATAGTGGTCGTTTACCGTCTCAATTCAATCCGTCATGTCTCAAAAGCAAGTAATTCTTACGAACTTACTATCTTAAATGTGCAATGTGGTGTATTTGAGTGTTAGAGTCTTTATGTTCACTCCGGGACGGTCCAACGGGGCCTCGGAGGGATCCACGCATGGTTGGGTCCACGAACTTTTGGGTTAACCACTCCAGGAGGGTCTATCAGGGCCTCAGAGGGCTTCACAGATGGTCGGGTCCACAGTTAATCGAGAGGAACTGTATTTTGTGATGCATTGTGGATTTTGTATTTCCGAATATCGTCATCTTACTTGTTTTTTTAAAATCATTGATGCATGTGCTAACCCCATTTTGGGAAAATATGTTTCATGTATTTCAGGTGCGAAGGAGGCGATCGGAAGAGTGCCGGAGCAATACGAGGATGAAGGCCAGGCGTGATACTGTGATGTATTCGGCGTGTCTATTTGTTTTGAGGCTGGCTGTTGAGAGTTTGGTTTTTGTCACAAATGGTTAGATGGTACTCGAGTACTATAGGAAAATTGTTTTTCTGTCGTTTGTTACATTAAAATTGTCGTTTTATTGTGGTTTAAATGTTGTCGTGGGAATTTCATCGGCTAATCCGATAAATGATGGATGATTTTGATGTTTTTCTGTTTTGGATGTCGTATAAATTTACCCTTGTGAGTTCCAGATGGGATTCACGGTGCTGTGACATACCCTAAATATCTCGGGGGTGTTACAAAATTGATCGAAAATAATGTCCCGAGACAAAATGGACCTTTGTTTCCAGCCCCGGGCGAAATCGGTCGAAAATGACGTCCCTGGAAGAAAATGATGTCCCCAGGCGAAATAGGCAAAAATGACGTTCTTGGGTGAAACGGTCGAAATTGACGTCCAGGAACGAAAATGGTCGAAATTGATGTTTCGGGACAAAACAAGCAGAAAATGTCCTCAAAGACGAAACCTATCGAAAATGACGTCCCGGGCCCGAAATCATGCCATAACGAAACAGGACTAAAATGAAGTCCCACGAAACGGGACAAAAATATCATCCCAGCGCGAAACGGGTCGAAAATAACGGGGCAAAAATGATTGAAAAGAATGCATCGGGGGATAAAATGGGTCAAAATGACATCCTTGTGCGAAATAGCCGAAAATGATGTTCCGGGGCGAGATGGCCCGAAAATATCATCCCTTGGCGAAACAGGTCGAAAATAACTTTCCTAGATGAAACGGGTCGAAAATAACATCCTGGACGAAACGGGCCGAAAATAATGCCCCAAGACGAAATAGGTCGAAATAATGTCATGTGAAACGGGTTAAAAATATCATCTCTAGGGTGTAAAGGGTTGAAAATATCGTCATATGTTGAAACTAGTCGAAAATATAATCCCGGGACGAACCGATTGAAAATATCACCTCGAGACGAAATGGGTAGAAAATAACGTCCAAGTGCAAAACGATATGAAAATAATGTCTCAGAGCGACACCAGTCGGAAATCTCGTTCCAGGGTGAAACAGGTCGAAAATGACATCCCGGTGCGAAATGGGTCGAAAGTAATATTCAGCGAAGGAACGGATCGAAAGTAACATCTCATGACGAAATGGGTGAAAAATTTCATTCCGGGACAAAACTGGTCGAAAATGACATTTCAGGTGTAATGGTTGAAAAGAGCAGTAATTTGATGTTTTTTGTGAAGTACAATGATTTATTGAAATATATGTAATTTATTATATAATTTGGTATAATGATGAACAATATTTAAACGATAAACATATTTTAGAAATTAGAAAAAAGTGATACCTCTCGCTTTAGGTGGGAAGGAGTGAGTTATATGTCAAGGGTAAAATTGAAAAATCAGGTTCTAAATTTGCAATCCTTAATAATTGGAGAAAATGGAAATCTCCAACGTAAATTGGGAAAGAGAAAGTAACAATTTTCATGAAAATTGGAAAACAAGATAGAAACGAACAAGTCGACAATTATGTTTGACACAATCTTCATAGTATAACACTCCCAAGATATTCAGGATATATTACAGCGTTGTGAGCCCCTCCATCGGACCCGCAAAGCTATACGTACACGTAACTATGAGCTTTGACCGACAAGGTCTAGGCATGACTAAACGAAAGGCAATAAAAATCGATATCCAAAGTATTAATCAGGATTGATGGACAAAGTCAACGGGGATTAAACCCATAACAAAGAAAATAGAAACAACAAGAAAACATCCCATAGTACTCGAGTACTGAAAATCATGAAAGGTACAACGTCCTGGGTGGAAAACATAAGTAGTACAGAAAAGGAAATGATACAGCATCACTCTTGCCCATCATCTTCACACCGATTCGGTATCTGCTCGTCTGGAACCTGAAATACATGAAATGTATTTATCCCAAATGGGGTTAGCCGTGGAATAGCTAGTGCAAGTATATCGAATATGAAGTAATATTTCTCGAACGGTAAAGTAAGCATAACATCAATTTCATCAAACTCGATACTAGTATTTCGGAATAACTAGACCTCATATCATTTCACCTATCAAACATATACATGATTAATCGTGGATCGTACTAGAAGTGGCGACCCCTCGGAGGACCCGTCTATCCGTCCCGGAGTGGTTAATCCAAAGATGTTCATGGATCGCACCAGAAGCGACGACCCCTCAGAGGACCCGTCGGCCCGTCCCAGAGTGAACATATACTCACACACAACATATATACTTCACTTTCAAAGTCAAGAACATATAATCACAAACATATACTTGCCTTTGAGACATATTTGAATCGAAGGGAAGTGGTATTCAAGCTTGGTTGGTCCAAGAATGCTGTAATAATCGGGTACTTGTCATGTATTTTCATCCGTATTTGAACCCGATGGTATTTGATTTGTCATACAATTAATCAAAGTATGATATGCCGTATCAGTAATCCATTGTTCATGAATGTATGTTGTAAAGGATGTTAATTTATGCATGTGTTTGCATGAGTTAGCGCACGCTAATGTACAGACTTAGCGTACGCTATACTTGAGCATTAGCGTATGTTATGTCGTTATGATAGCGCGCGCTATGTGCAGTCAATATGAATGAGAGAAGGGTCAGCAGGTGAGATCGGATCGTGGATTTGGATAAGATTGTATCGGAATGAACCTGGACGGGTATTGAAAAAGTTAAGTCAATGGTGTTTAGCGTGCGCTAGAGATTATAATTAACGCATGCTAAAGCCATTGGACAGTAGAGACAGTAAGCTCCGCGAGGCCATTAGCGTGCGCAACATTGAGGGTTAGCGTATGCTAAACATGGTATTTAACGTACATAATGGCTGTATAACTTACGTAAGGCTGATGTCAGGAAGAACAGTATCTTGTGAGCCCGTCAGCGCGCGCTAAATTATTAGGATATCGCACGCTACATGTCACTTTTTATAAATAGGACAACGGCCCTTTCATTTCGTTCACTCATTTTGTCCGCACTCCACCGGTATCTCAGACCTCCCAGCCTTATATAACTACTATATCAGCCTCTCAATTGGACTTTGGAGATCATTGAACATCTTGGAGTAGTGTTCAAGCATCCGGCGTTGAGTTCTACCGATTGTTTCGTCTTTTCCTCCGTAGTAAGGTATGTCATGCAATCCCAACCTAGAATTCATGTTCTTTTGAATGGTTTGAGCATGTTACTAAGGTTATGTAAGTTTTTGATAACTTATTGAATCGAACACCACGTTTAGGAAGGGTTGGGATGAATATACTTAAGTTTTCATTGTTAAGAGATTATGAGTTGAATCTTGATTATGTCAAACATTGGGATGTTAATCTCTCAGATGATAACTTACCTTTGATGGTGATTTCGGAATATTCATGACTTGTTGGTGTTACACCTTTTGATGAGAGAATTTAAGCTAGAGGAGGATTTTTAAGGGTTTCTAGTAGATTTAATTCATGATTTAGAAAGGTTGTGTTGATCGGATTGATGGTTAGATTGAAGTGTTTATCATCATATTGAATGTAGAAATTTGGTAGGTAGAACTACCTTGTGGAGAACGGGAATCCTAGTGATGATTTCATCAAGAACTCGTTCATGCATGTTCGTACTTATTATGTATCGTGGATTAGTTGAACCATACTTTAGAGTTGATAATCCAATGTTGGAATATGGAACTTTGGGTAGCTCATATAACCTTGAATTCGTAGACATTGATATTGTATTCCTTTATGTTCATTTGATTCGCATGGAGTATGTTGTTAGTCCGAATTAGTGCTCCTTGGGTAATGAACCGTGAGCCGGCCATAGTGGGGTATTAACTCGGCCATAGTTTAGGATGTTAGATGTTCATACGTTGGTTATATAACGTAAGTTGAGCTCTTTGTTATTTCTTTTATATAAGGTCCTAGCTTTGCAAAGTGATTGATTGAAAGGACGACCTTCGAGTGTATTGACGTTTGTTGAAGTATTCAAATCCTTGTTTCAATCCAAGGCAAGTATTTTAATTGTGTTTATTCGTGTTAATGTCATTCATGTTGTCATGCATATGTATTGTAGTTGGTGTCCATCATGTGTTGGTCCGGAGGGATCATCGTGGGCATCTATGCTGTGTGCACTAGATCGTTGGATGATTATTTCCACCACGTGTTGGTCCAATGGGATTATCGCGAGCATCTATGATATGTGCGCTGGATCGTTGGATTACTATGAGTATGTTGATGGTGACATGTTGTGTCATGCATCGTTGGTTTGTTGTTGTTGTTGTGTTGGTATTGATACTGTATTATTCTTCACATGTCGTCGAATAATCTGTTGTTGTATAATTATCGTACTTGTACTAGCATCATTGTGCTAACCCCTTCGGGGGTGGACATGTATTTTTATGTTCAGGATCCAGGAGGGCCAGAACACAGCCAGAGGAACTACATGACGACGGGGGTGCTGAGTGATGTTAACGGTCCGGAGAGTCCTTTCAGTTGTGTTGTGTTTTAATAAAGTACTCGAGTACGTTGTTGCTTTGTATTGTTTGGATGGTGTTGTATTGTTTACTATTTGACGATGGACTTTTTAATCTTTTGAAACTCGGTATGTAATAATAAATTTTACTGTTGGTATTTAATGATGTTGTTTTAAATTCTTAGCCTAGTAAATTCTTACATAAAGGATTTACGACACTATAATAATCTTGAATATATTGGGGTGTTACAAATGCACTTCCGGCCCTAGACGATTCGTAAGGAATATGATAATCAACAATCAATACTGAATTCACAAGAAGGGACTCCCGAACCCCACCTACGATTCATAATAATTCAAGGATATTTGCCTAAAGGTTGGAAATCATCCAAACCCTCTCAAATCCGAGTAATACACGAAATTATCCATAAATTCGTAAGGAAAAACACGAGTACAGAGTAGATACTTCATAATTTCGAGGATTTCAAGCTTCAAAACGGATTAAACGGACAAATCTATAAAACCCCCCAAAATTCCCTAAATAGGGTTCTAGGAAGATTTACCTTGATTTGGCAGGGATACACGGATTAGAAATTGTATAATCTTCCTTAGCAACCCAATATTGGTGATAGATGATGAGGAATTGCGCCAAATTGCCTCCAAGTTGGCTCCCTCGCGCTCTCCCGTCGGGTTAGGTTTAGGAAGGTAAAAAATGCAGAAAAAATATTGTTGTCCGCGCTTATAAAGTCGTCACCACGTTACGTACGCAACGCCTCAATTTTAACGTACGTAAAAGCCATTAATGTACGCTACGTTTGACCATTACATACGTTACGGCTTGTGTAGAGGCTACTACCTCGAACTATCAAGGACATTACGTACGTTATATGGATCGCTTAGCGTACGTTAAGAATTATTAGCGTATGCTATGCCCCGGTGCTAGCGCACGTAAACCTATTCCCAGAAGTCACTGTCTCGAACCACAGGTATCTTGACGTACGTTATGTATGTCTGTATCATATGCTATGCCCCCGTGCTAGCGTATGTAATACTAGTTATGTAACGTATGGAACCATGCCAACGACAACACCACTCTGTCAGATTGATGAAACACGACAACTACACAACAGAATATACTTGTGCACTAACAGTCTCGAAATATCAATCCGATGTATACGAAATGAAACTCGAGTGATAACCCGCGAAAATAAAAGGACATGAATACATACTACATCCAAAATTCCACACTAACCAAAATAATTTAAATGCGAAATGAACGTAATAGGATTTAATATTACAAGGTACAAGGTTCAAGCGGTCAGAAAAATTGAGAAATACGTAATGGAAAGTATGAATATTTCACATAAAACCCCGTATAGCAAGTGCTAACAGCAATTGACAATCATTCTTTAGATAAGACAATTTTTAGTTTATCTATTAAGAAATCTCCAAAGAGAGAAAAATCCTTCCTAGTTATAATATCTCCTGATTTTAGCACACTTTGTGCTCTGATGTGCTAAAATTGGAGCTAAAAACCATTTCTACTGCTCTTGCTAAAGTGGATAGGTAATAATGTAGATCTTTGATGACATCATCATGATCACATGTATAGGGTTGGAGCTCTAGGTTTTTGCTTTATACGGTTGGAGCGGTAAATGTATGCTAAAATCTTTTATAGGTCGTTGCTTTTAGCACACACAAACCTAGGGCTGTTACCAAGTTGGATAATTCCGAGACCTACCCAATAACCGAACTGAATACTCGAAATCGGAATTCACCCGAAAGTTAACGGGCTGGATACGAGATAACATATATTATCTCTCCATGCAATATATGAAATCTAACTCCTAAAAGCACCTATGATCAAATATCATCATAAAACTATTGATTTCTCAAACTGATAGACAATTATGTCAAGTATCCAAGACATAATATTGAACTCATCTCTCGAATTATAAATAATATTCTCTAATATGTAAAAGCATAGCCAACATGATAAAATATGATTTTCGTACAAGATACTTGAATAAGGAATCAAAAGAAACAATCATAAGTAAATGATTATTAAAAACTATTATATCATCTACTCCATGTCCCAGAATTTACAAATCTAGCCGAACACGGTGAAACAAATACATATACAAATAAAATTCATCATGTTCAACATTGAATAAAAGAAATACAAAGATGAGATGAATAAATATAACTCAGAGATGCAAAGAATCTCTCCATCAGTCGTCTCTCGTTGTAAAGCTACCTCTTTTCTTGAATCTCCTTCTTCTTATGCCTCTTTTACTTTCTTGAATGATATTTGATGAATAATAATGCTCTTGAAATCCTAAACAAGCATGTGTAGCCTTGCACAGGATTCCCAAGATAAAAATTATCTTACCAAATCTGGGTCGCCGCTCGACACGGTCTATGTCAATATGACACAGGTCGTATTACTTAAAACTTTGAAAATTTGCTTGCTGGGAAGTGATTACGGTCTTTGACATGGTCCTCACCTCGCATAATGGAAGAATCCTCATACCCTAATGTTAACTAAAGTAACATGAGCAATAAGCCCTATGAAATCTTATTGCCTATGGACATGCAACTGATAGTACAGCAGTTGAAGGACTGCAAAACCAATCATTGCAAGACTCTGTAGGGATCCATATGAGTTCTACAAATTCTTGTTGAAGGTAAGCTTACTGCCCGAATGGCAATTAAAGGCAAATATAGGAAGGACGAGGAACTTACATATATGAAGGACTGGATGCTCGAATACAATGTGACTCAGGCAAGCATTATTGTAGGAACCTAGGAGCCGGACAACTTGGGAATTGGTGGAAAGGCACCAAATTAATCAATATTGTACAAGAAGATTCATCCGACAATAGTACATATGTTAACTTCATTTATTTTAAAAGTACTACCGTATGCTTGTTTCCGCAAAATACTGCAAACAAATGTTGAATCAATAAAATTACTTGTTTTGCCCATTAAAAGATTATATCTCTTAATTTATTTACTTTCTACGTTTATAGTCTGATTTTCAAAGTAGTAAAATCCTTGAGTATTTTCGCCAAAGAGCTGACTATACTAGCTTGTCTGTGATGATCAGTTTATAGATTAAGATGAATGTTTTAGACTCATTGTAAGATTGTGCATACGAGTCACTCATAGCTTAAGTTGTGAAAACTGAGTTAGGCTGTATTCATATTTTTTCAGAACATGCACGAGATTTGTTCATTTAGTAACCTAAGTTAGAATATATGACTTACAAGTTGGTTTTTGACATTATCAAAAAGGGGGGAGTTGGGAGAATTCCCATTTCTTAAGTACAAAATCATGGCAGCATCCCACAATAGCATCCTACAGAGACCAGAAGCCATAACAAAGGAGACACTTTCTACAGCAGAAGATCTATTGAAGATACAACATAAATTGCTGCCGGCTCCACATAAGAAAATGGATAAATATTTCCTACAATATAAGTTCCATTAGTCGTTACTGTTATGACTAAGAGAATTAAATATCCTAAATTATTCACGATTTGGACGCATTTAATACAGAAGGAGATTGCATTAATTACGCTGCAGATGGGAGGTGTGGACATGCTTGGTGGCTAAGGTTTTTAAATGCTCTTAATGTTGATACGTCAATCAAAGCTTTTAATATCTCACCTATTAGCAATGTACATATTTATGAATGATTATATTTCCAAGGACTTGAGCAAATACTTGACAACATGAATTTATGAACAAACAAGTATAAAGCTCTTTGTGAACCTACAACGAATAGTCCTACAGCAAAGAAAGCAAGTCCGCACCTTGAGCGCACTACAACTAGATACTTGAAAGATCACAAATGTGTCCTAGATCTGATTCTACGACACTTTAAGTTGAGAAAATCAATCTTGTAGATATATAAACGAGCAAGCTTCCGATCTATGGTACGAAGGTGATTTGATGAATCGAGGTTCCAACTTGTGTGGCACAAAGATTAAAAAATTTAGTTGACAAAAATATATGTGAAGGACATTGCTGCATATTCTATGTATATCAATTTGTGTGAACGATACAATTTGCGTGTATTCTGAGTTTTTGAACTGTTGTGTACTAAACTGATTTTAGTGAATACCTCATGTGTGGAGCTAGTGGACGTAGAAGATATTGCTTCGAACTATCCTAAAAATCTTGTGTCTTTACTACTTTTCTACAGCTTTCATACTTGTCATCATACATCATATTTATTTGTGGTTTAGTTAATATATTTACTCTGGAAAACTTCATGTAAGCATCAAGCCTATAATGACCACACTCTTGCTATCACTACAACGACACTCAAGTACTTCCACAATGCACTTTTTTAAATTAATTGGGTAAACTTATTAACCTTATTTTCTCTAAGTATATTCGGACCAACCAGATCCTCATTTACAAAACTCCCAAATTGGGTTTGCTGCACCATTGAGATTAAACTTATTCGTCTCAATTGGTATTATGCACTCTTCCAAATTTTGATCGAATTGTGGGCGGAAGTGATCGCATGCTGCCCGATGTTGTCCAACCAATTTTGCTGGCTGCTCAACATGGAACCCACCGTCCAGTTCATTATCTCCTTTATCTCCCATTGCCTATTCACACTTCTTCGCTTATAAAAGCACTCTGGATTTCATTCAAAAGCTTTATTTTCCAGAATAAGAGGCTCGATTGGTTGCCCCTGATCCTTTAATCATGTACTATCTGAGACAATCAAAAGAAGCAAACAACTAACCACGAAAAAATAATAATAAACATAAACACCAAGAAGATAGTAAAAAGTATATAAAGCTAAATTAAACTTGCTTATACTAAAACTTCGATATAACGTATTTCCGAATCTAAGGATTGAGGGACATTGGACCAGCCTTGCCTTATAAAGATAGATCGGACCGAGGTGGCGAGTATATGAGTATGGAGTTTGATGAGTTCCTAAAGAAACATGGAATAGTATCACAACTAACACCTCCAGGTACTCCTCAGTTAAATGGTGTGTCAGAAAGAAGGAACCGGACCTTGTTGAACATGGTCCGTTCCATGCTGGTCTATAGTGACTTACCAATTTACCTGTGGGGGTATGCACTCCTGACTGCCGCTTACATCTTGAACACATGTCTTTCCAAATCCGTTCCTAAAACTCCATATGAGATGTGGGAGGGTAAGAAACCAAGTCTTAATGACATTAGGATTTGGGGATGTCCCGCCTATGTCAAGAAGACTAAGGTCGGAAAGTTGGAAACGAGGTCCGCGAAGGAACGTTTCATTGGATTCCCATCTGGGATGATGGGTTATCTATTCTACATGCCCGAAGATCGAAAGATCGTTGTTGCTTTACAAGCACACTTCCTGGAAGATGAGTTCATTCAGGAAGGCGAAGCAGGTAGAAGTATTTCTTTAGAAGAATACAATGAAACTCCTAAGGAGACACCTGTACAAGAAACTGGAACCGAACCTTCTGTAACACAAGTACAACCACCTTGTAGGTCTAGTAGGGTGTCTCATTTACCTGAGAGGTATGGCCTTGTGCACTTGGAGGAACTGGGTCTCCATGAGGTTCCAAGTGATAGCCAAGAGACTGACCCAATGACCTATGACCAAGCGATGGTGGATGTAGACTCTGCGAAATGGCGTGAAGCTATGGAAGCTGAGATAGACTCGATACATGTCAATCAGGTCTGGACTCTAGTAGACCGCCCCAAGGGCATAGTGCCTATTGGGAACAAGTGGATCTATAAGAGAAGGATTGATGGAGATGTCAAGGTTGACGCCTATAAGGTCAGGCTTATGGCAAAGGGTTATACCCAAAAGGAAGGGATTGATTACCACGATACCTTCTCGCCCGTAGCTATGATCAAGTCTATTCACATGATGCTTGCTATAACTGCCTACCACGATTATGAGATATGGCAAATGGACGTAAAGATGGATTTCCTTAATGAATTCCTCGAGGAGGAAATCTATATGGAGTAGCCTAAAGGCTTTGTGTCCGAAGTCGATATTTAGAAAGTTTGCAAGCTTCAGCGTTCCATTTATGGACTGAAGCAAGCGTTGCGTAGTTGGAACCTTCGTTTTGACGAGGCAGTCAAAGAGTTTGACTTCGTGCAAAATGAAGAGGAACCTTGTGTATACAAGAGGGTTAGTGGGAGCAAGATCGCATTCTTAGTACTATATGTAGATGACATTCTACTAATAGGAAATGATGTGGGAATGCTCAGTTCCGTGAAAGCTTGTCTTTCGAGTAATTTCTCCATGAAAGACTTGGGAGAAGCAACCTATATTCTTGGTATTCGCCTCTACCGGGATAGAGTGAAGAGAACAATAGGTCTTTCCCAATCCCTCTATATAGATAAGATCTTAAAGCGATTTAAGATGGATGATTCTAAAAGAGGGTTCCTTCCGATGCGACATGGAATAAAACTCACCTCGAAGATGTGTCCTCAAAGTGAGGAACAACGAAGGGAAATGAGTATATACCATATGCTTCGGCCGTGGGTAGCCTTATGTATGCTATGTTGTGTACGAGACCTGACATTGTGCATGATGTAAGCGTGGTGAGTAGGTTTCAGGCAAACCCAGGTAGAGAACATTGGACTGCCGTAAATAATGTTCTCAAGTACTTAAGAAGGACTAGAGATATGGTTCTGATGTATGGCGGTGGAGAATTGGATGTGGTGGGATTCACTGATTCGGACTTCCAAGGACAGAAGGACGATTCGATGTCTACTTCTGGCTACATATTTACTCTTAATGGAGGAGCAGTATCTTGGCGTAGTGCCAAGCAAAGCGCGACTGCTTATTCCACCTGTCAGGCTGAGTATCAAGCAGCCTCAAAGGCTTCCAAGGAAGGGTTCTGGATTAAGAAGTTTCTGGGAGAACTTCAAGTGATACAATGTGCTGAGCTGCTTGTTCCGCTGTACTGCGACAACGACGGAGCTGTACCAAACACATTGAGAGAAAGTATCATCTCGTAAGAGAATTTGTTCGCAAGGGATACATTGTGCTGCATAGAGTAGACTCAGCCGACAACGTCGCTGATCCAGGACCAAGCTACTTCCTCAGATTAGCTTGGAGCATCATCTGGAGAACATAGGTATTAGATACCATAGTGTGTGGCATTGAGTGCAAGTGGGAGATTGTTAGGATTATGCCCTAGAATGCCACTCAGAGGATGTTGAGTGAGGGCATTGTACTTGTTATTATGTAAATCATTATTATAAGGCAAATGAATTTCTCTTTATTTACTGGTAGTTACTGGCATTCCTAACTCGTAAATATATATATAGAAACTAGTCCGTGTATTTGAGAGCAAAATGTTCCACTCTTTATTGGATAAGGGGGTCAGCACTGGAAAGGTTTATAGCTCAAATACTTAATCGTTCGCAAGTTGATGAGACTTGAATGGGCGTTAAGTTTATGTGAAGACTTGTATGACGTGTTCTTTGACTTGGAGAGTGCCTTTCGAACACTAATGGTTAGTGGGAGCACACGTTGTAGGTATTCTAATTAGATTAGTATACTCGAACCGACTCACCCTCGATTCGTCACACGGATTTCACTCCGGTACAGTCAATGACGGAATCAAAAGGTTGTGATAGGTATTCGTGAACCTTCGACTTGAGTATTTAGTAGGGATGTGCTTGTGACGTCAATATTTTCATTAGAGTAGTTCGACCCTATAAACCGGAAGGAAGGGGTTAACCTTGACGTGCGTCTTGATGGGCGAGTAGCAGGTCCTACTGAATACCAAGATAGAATTCTTTCTCCTGTTAGTGAACGGGTTATATGTCCTATGCGGCTATTGGCAGATGAGATCATAAGTCTTTGTCCAAAGCATTGGATCTAGTTGTATTAGATACACGAGAGCTCGATAATATCGATTTGCATTAACTCATGCATATAACTTGATAGGGTTTGACTGACCGTGACCCTATAACTTGATCGGGACATTTGAAAGAAGGGTTTATACGTATACTGATATTAACGACAGAATGGTTCTTGAATGATCCCCATAATTCGTTCTCAGTTGGGGTACAGTGTAGGACGACAGGATGGCTAGGTGGTGCTACTACTCTTTGGTTCCTCCCATTGCTGACTGAGACGGACCTATCGAGTCGTGCAATAGGATTGACGACGGAATGAATCGAGCTTATTCTCTCATTATGAATATTAGATATTAGATATCTTATTTGGGACATTAGATGTCTAAATTGATTTATTGGATAAATTGATTTACGGCCTAATGAATTAATAAATTACTGGGTGATTAATTTAATTCATAAATATAATTATTTCTTGGAGAAATTAATTATGTTATTATGTATTTAATATGATTAATTAATTGGATTAATTAATTGATATAAGTACATCGGAACAAAATTGGAGTTTATCTGTTTGGACTCACGGAAGTCCAAAACGAACCGAACTCGTCCGATTTCTTTATCATGCCCCCCCCCCTTTTCCACCAACCTTCCCTTGTCTTTAGTTTCCATTTTTTAAATGGGTGATAATGACATGGTGGGAATACCTCTCATGTGAATGAGTTGTTTTGGTTGTTGTGTTGGGAGTATGCCCTCGAATGCCACTCACAGGATGTTGAGTGAGGGCATTGTACTTGTAATTATGTAAATCATTAATATAAGGCAATGGAAGTTTCTTTATTTACTGGTAGTTACTGGCATTCCTAACTCGTAAATACATATAGAAACTAGTCCGTGTATTTGAGAGCAAAACGTTCCACTCCTTATTGAATAAGGAGGTCGGCACTGGAAAGGTTTATATCTCAAATACTTAATCGTTAGCAAGTCGATGAAACTTGACTGGGCGTTAAGTTTATGTGAAGACTTGTATGACGTGTTCTTTGACAAGGAGAGTGCCTGTCGAACACTAATGGTTAGTGGGAGCACACTTTATAGGTATGCTAATTGGATTAGTATACTCGAACCGACTCACCCTCGATTCTTCACACGGATTTCACTCCGGGACAGTCAATGACGGAATTGAAAGGTTGTGATAGGTATTCGTGATAGGGTTTGACTGACCGTGACCCTATATCTTGATCGGGACATTTGAAAGAAGGGTTTATACGTATACTGGTATTCACGACAGAATGGTTCTTGAATGATCCCAATCATTCGTTCTCAGTTGGGGTACGGTGTAGGCCGCCAGGCTGGCTAGGTGGTGCTACTACTCTTTGATTCCTCCCATTGATGACTGAGACGAACCTACCGAGTCGCGCAATAGGATTGACGACGGAATGAATATAGCTTATTATCTCATTATTAATATTAGATATTGGATATCTAATTTATTGGACATTTGATGTCTAATTAAATTTGGGGCATTGGATGTCTAAATCGATTTATTGGATAAATTGATTTACGGCCTAATGAATTAAATAAATTACTGGGTGATTAATTTAATTCATAAATATAATTATTTTTTTGGAGAAATTAATTATATTATTATGTATTTGATATGATTAATTAATTGGATTAATTAATCGATATAAATACATCGGAACGGAATCGGAGTTTATCTGTTTATACTCACGGGAGTCCGAAACGGACCAAACTCTTCCTATCATTCATCAAGGCAGCCCCTCCCACCACTTATATTCATGTGTGTGTTTTGACTTGTCCCCATCATGATGTTTGGAATCTCATATGTTGAGGGGACAAGTATCATGCACATTATTTGGTTGGGAATAATATATTGTGAGATGAAGAATAAAAGGAGTAGACTAATTCCTCTCAACCCCATTCATTTCCTACGGTTGAGAGAATTCAAGAGAGAGAAAATTGTTTTCTCAGATAGTCTTCATTTTCTTCTTCATCTTGTTCTTGGTGGTTCTTGGAGAAAAATCAAGAAATTAAAGAGAGAAAGTGAGTTATACACTTAGAGTGTAATAATCACGTAGAAAGCTTCATCATCCTAGTTCTAGCCGTATCCTCGGAGGATAGCAAAGTGATCGTCGTTCCGTTCGTTTCTCCGGCGCGTGGCAAGTAGAGACGCGGTACTTTCGGCGTTGGGTCATCCAAGAGCTTGGAGCGGATTGGATTTGTAGAGATCAAGCAAAGCTTGAGGAATAGCTCAAGAGAAGGATACCATTTAATCAACGGACTACAAGGGTATGTTTTCTCATATCTCTTGTGTTTCATTTTATATATTCGTATATACGTAGCTCGATCGATCCTCGTAGGGATTCGGATCGAATTAATTTTCATTTTACCGCTTCCGTTGGGCCTTCGTTTTAGGCACCGAATCCCAACAGTGGTATCGGAGCGTAGGTCTTGCGATCTTATATACGACATTGGCATTTGGAATGCTTGATTAGATGGTATATGATTTGCGATCTTAAAAACTAATTTTTCATGATTTTATGTTACAATATAAATCTATTTTTCTTTTGAAAAATTGATTTAAATGAGTAATATAAAGATTAAAAAAAAATATTATTTTTGGAATCGGGGCGAAAAAACGAGCCGAAAACCTAAACGGACCCGGCTGACTTGGAAGTGTCGGCGCGCCTCATGGTGCCTCTACGGACGCGATGCCGGCCCCTGCCGGACATTCTCGCGGCCTCGGCTGTTGCACGGCAATGGTCTCGATCCCTGCCCGATCTGCTCGGCGGCTGCTGGCGATGCTCGGTAGTTTTTTTCAACTCCGTTTTTATATTTCGTTCGATAATTAATTTCCCACAAAAAAAAAAGGAATTAATATGTCTTAGATTTAATTATGGTAATTTTAATCTTAGGGGAATTAATTTAATGAAATATTTTATCGTCCGGAACAAGTTAAAATTGATGGTTGTTTGAATTAATTGGATTAATTCGTTTTGAATGAATCGATTGGATCGGTTCGTATTGTTGATTGGATCAATGTATCTCTATGCTTTCCATTTATATAGTATTTATTGGATGAATGCTTTTGAATGGGGATGTGGTTCGTGGACTTAGTTTTTTGAATTGTTCGTTTTATTCGATTGGGTTATAAAGGCTGTTTTGAGCCTATTTATTTTACTAGAAATATTTGTATCTATGATGCAATTTTCAATGTAAAATTTATATGTAATGACGACGACCGGAGGAAGATTCATTTCGATAAGACGAAGATTCAAGACGAAGACTTGTAATTAGGTTGTGAATGGTTGTTTCATATTGTATGAATGCCACAAACGCGCTTAAATGAATTAATGTGCAAAAGTGTAACATTAATCGCGAAAATTCTCCCACAACAAATTATTAAGTTGATAAGGTTTCAAGGTTTTCCTTCCCTCCATCGAGCTTTCGGGAAATTGAAATCCAAATCGGATGTTCTATGCTTCCGAGTTATCGGGGTAGTCGTTCGGGGAGGACGGATAAATTACCAGGAGTGCATTGGATGCCTTCGGTTGGAGCAAATTTTATCCCTAGAAACTTGTTAGGTTGCCGGATAAGATTCAATTGTGAAACTGAATTGCGTCGATGGTATAAACTTAACTTGGTCACGAACCATAGAAACCGTATAGGTTGAGGGGAGTGAACAAGGGGAAAAAGAAGATCGAATCATCCATTAGATGGATTGGTGTTGGACACCACTTTATGAAAATTAATAGACTAGAAACCTGTTCGGTTGCCCTCTATTAAGATTTATAAAGAACTCGATCACCACTATGAAATAGTGCGAAGATACTTCCGGATTTCACATGGGAGTGTGTTGTTCCGATAAAAATAGTGGGAGCTGGGTAACAAGAATAGAAAAGACCTTAATTCTATACTCAGAACATAATATAACGAGTCACTAATTAATCTGTTATACTTAATGCAGACATAACTCTCAATATGACAATGAATCCACTCGCAATTCTACTCGAAAAGAATACCCTGATTGGACCTAACTTTGTGGACTGGCTTCGCAATCTGATGATTGTCCTCAGTATAGAGGCACTGGGATACGTCTTGGAGACGGACATTCCGGCGCCTCCTGTTCGGACCAGAGCCAATCAGGAAGAGATTGAAAACCACAAAAAGTGTGTTAAGGATGACATAAAAGTCCGTGCGTACATGATGGATTCTATGTCTAATGAGCTTCAGAGAGCTCATGAGAAAATGACTTCTGCTAGGCAGATTCTATCTCACTTAACCAAACTTTACGGTGAACACAGCAGAACTGCTAGATGTGAGATATCCAAGCAACTGTTTGGTGCAAGGATGAAGGAAGGTGAGAAGGTTGGGGAACACGTCCTCAAAATGATATCCATGATCGAGAGATTGGAGGCTCTTGATTTTAAAATGGATACTTCTCTCCAAACCGACCTTATCCTACAGTCTCTCCCTGATTCCTTCTCACAGTTTGTTATGAACTTCAACTGCAATGAGATTGCATGTAACTTAGCTGGGCTAATGAACAAACTGGTGACTGCTCAGTCTCAGATGAAGACCCCACGGATGAAGGAGTATGCTCCTGTGATTTCTTCTGGACCTCGGAGGTCTAAGAACAAGAAGAAAAAGACCAAGAAGCAAACTGGACCACATGTCAAGGACTTCAAGGGCAAGGGCAAGGCCCCAACGGTTCCGAAGAACAAGAAGAAGAAGGATGCTTGTCTCAAGTGCGGTGAGCTGGGACACTGGGCTAGAGACTGTCCGATTCTTCATGGCACTTCACGTACAGAACTTTTAGTTTTGGAAACAAATTTTTCTGCTACTGTATTTTCTACTTCCTGGATACTAGATTCTGGTACTAGTTCTCATATTTGTACCGTGAATCAGGATCTGGAACAAAGTAGGAAACTTGGAGCTGGAGAAGTTATGATCACAGTCGGAAGCGGTCATAGTGTCGAGGCGACCGACATAGGATCACTTCTTTTGGGTTTAGAATCCGGCTTTGTTTTGACTTTAGAAAATGTACTTGTTTTTTCCAAGGGGCACAAAAACATTGTATCCATTCCGGTCATGGACCGAAAGGGCTTTTCATTTTTCATTGGTGATGGTTCCTGCAAAATTTATTTCAGAAATAAACAAGTGGACACTGCTACATTGTTAAATGGATTGTATCATCTAAATCTCAGCAACAAAGTAGTTGTGAATACTATGACTAGAAGGCGTGGTAGGGATGAAACCAAACAAGTTTTGAAATGGCATCTAAGACTTGGTCATGTTGGTCAGACTAAGGTTTACAAAATGGAAAAAGATGGACTTATGGGTCCATTGGGATCGGATCCCTTTCCTACTTGTGAATCTTGCCTTAAAGGCAAAATGACTAAGTCCCCTTCACAGGGACTTTTGAAAGAGCCGCTGATAAACTGGGATTAATCCATACTGACGTATGTGGTGCTTTGGAAGCAGCATGTGACGGATATCAATATTTCATTACGTTTACAGATGATCATACTAGGTATGGTTATGTATACTTAATGAAACATAAATCCGAGGCTTTTAAGAAATTCCACGAATTCAAAGCCCTAGTCGAGAAACAAACTGGTAATCATATCAAAGCACTTCGGTCGGACCGAGGTGGCGAGTATATGAGTTCGGAGTTTGACGAGTTCCTTAAGGAACATGGAATAGTATCACAACTAACACCTCCAGGTACTCCTCAGTTAAATGGTGTGTCAGAAAGAAGGAACCGGACCTTGTTGAACATGGTCCATTTCATGCTGGGCTATACTGACTTACCGATTTATTTCTGGGGGTATGCACTCCTGACTGCCGCCTACATCTTGAACAGATGCCCTCCCAAATCCGTTCCTAAAACTCCACATGAGATGTGGGAGGGCAGGAAACCAAGTCTTAATCATATTAGGATTTGGGGATGTCCCGCCTATGTCAAGAAGACTAAGGTGGAGAAGTTGGAAGCTAGGTCCGCAAAGGGACATTTCATTGGATTCCCGTCTGGGATGATGGGATATCTATTCTACATGTCCGAAGATTGAAAGATCGTTGTTGCTTAACAAGCACACTTCCTGGAAGAAGAGATTCATTCAGGAAGGCGGAGCAGGTAGAAATATTTCTTTGGAAGAATACAATGAAACTCCTCAGGAGACACCTGTGTAAGAAAATGGAACCGAACCATGTATAACACAAGTACAACCACCTCGTAGGTCAAGTAGGGTGTCTCAATTACCTGAGAGGTATAGTTTTATGCACTTGGAGGAGCTGGGTTTCCTCGAGGTTCCAAGTGATAAACAAGAGACCGACCCGCGACCAATGACCTAGCAATGGTGGATGTAGACTCCATAAAATGGACTGTAGCAATCTTCATGTAGTTGGGACCTTCGTTTTGACGAGACGGTCAAAAGTTTTGACTTCGTGCAAAATGAAGAGGAACCTTGTGTATACAAGAGGGTTAGTGGGAGCAAGATCACATTCTTGGTACTATATGTAGATGAGATTCTACTAATAGGAAATGATGTGGGAATACTCAGTTCTGTGAAAGCTTGGTTTTCGACTATTTTTCCATGAAGGACTTGGGAGAAGAAACCTATATTCTTGGGATTCGACTCTACTGGGATAGGTCGAAAAGAAGGATAAGTTTTTCCCAAGCCCTCTATATAGAATAGATCTTAAAGAGGGTTCCTTCCGATGCGACATGGAATAAAACTCACCTTGAAGATGTGTCCTCATAGTGAGGAACAATGAAAGGAAATGAGTTATATACCATATGATTCGGTTGTAGGTAGCCTTACATATGCGTTATTGTGTACGAGACCTGACATTGCGCATGCTGGGAGCGTGGTAAGTAGGTTTTGGGCTAACCCAGTTCGGGAACATTAGACCGCCATAAAGAACGTACTCAAGTACTTTAGAAGGACTAGAGATCTGGTTCTTATATGTGGTGGTGGAGAACTGAATGTGATGGGATTCACTGTATTGGACTTCCAAGGACAGAAAGATGATTCTATGTCTACTTCTGGCTACATTTACTCTTAGTGGAGGAGCAGTATCATGGCATAGTGCCAAGTATAGCGCTACTGCTGGTTCCACCTGTTAGGCTGAGTATAGAGCGGCCTTGGAGGCCTCCAAAGGAAGGGTTAAGAAGTTACTAGGTAAACTTCTCGTGACACCTTGTGCTGTGCTGCCAGAGCGGTAGCACAGGCCTAGGAGCCGAGGTTTCACAACAGTACCAAACATATTGAGAGAGTATCATCTTGTAAGAGTATTTGTTCGCAAAGAGATACATTGTGCTGCATAGAGTAGAGTCAGCGGACTACGTCGCTGATCCACTGACCAAGCCACATTCTCAGATTAGCTAGGAGCATAATCCGGAGAACATGGGTATTAGATACCATAGTGTGTGGCATTGAGTGTGTAACACCCCCAGATTTAACCGGAAATATTACAGCGCCGTGGGCCCAGAGATGAGACCCACAAGGCTAAAGGAAATTTTCGCAAACATTTACAAATGCCCAAGAGGCCGACGACGGTACTATCTTTAAAATATTCAAAGACTTTATAAATCCATTTATCAAAACCGTCGTGAAATCTCGTTTTGAAAAGGGTAAGGCCAAACGACTGAAGCTCAATAGTTTAGAAAATGATTCCCAAAGTAACTCAAATTATCAGAAATGAAAGGTCATTTAAAAATACTCACACAGCGGAAAAGCCAAACGATTAAAAATACTCTAGCAACGGAATACAACGACTGATCAGGAAACTCAATACACAAATACATGTCCTAGCCAGTATCCTCCGGGAAGCTCATCTCTCCACGACCGCTACAAGCTCAAAAATACAAGAACCTAAAAAGAAAGCCCACGACGGGGTCAGCCATAATATCCAACAATGATGTCAATCACATCACATCAATAATTACACACCAATGAGAATACAAAAATAAGAATACGACCAAAGTAATCTTATCGTCATAACTTTACCAAAGTTCACATCTCGTATCCTCAACAACATGATAAACCCATAACCAATCATCTGTACTGTATCTCAAACGGAACCCCAAGGTTCTCAAAGCATCATCATAAATCACTGTTACGAAATCTACTAATTTAGTCCAATCCCAATCCATCGGGTGACATCATCACATCTCGACACAATGATCGATTGTCCACTAAAGACAATTACCAAAGGAATACAGAACATACCTCAAGATGCGCAATCTCATGACAATAAAGTCAGTCTAATCCGAGATCAGATCAAAGCAACACACGAACATGGTCCTAACACAAGACCTACAAATGCATACTCATGTGACAATGTCAATATGCTCAAAAAGAATAACAATGTATACTCAATGGCAATCCCATAATCTAGCGCCCTCAGCATAGATCCCAAGATGATCCTACAAGATCAACACGAGGTGGATAACCAATAATATACATACAACAACACATATAAAACCAACGATGCGAATCCACATGATTCCATCAACACGACACTGGGTAATCCGATGATCCAGCACCCTCAGCATAGATCCCACGATGATCCAGTCGGACCAACACGAGGTGGAAAAACCCATCCAATGATCCAGCGCCCTCAGTATAGATCCCAAGATGATCCTGTCGGACCAACACGAGGTGGACATCTGATCCAGCGCCCTCAGCATAGATCACACGATCCCATCGGATCAACACAACACAAACAACACAATTATGCATACACATGCAAATCAAAATGTTCATCAACATGAACAACATATGAATCAAAACTTGAACGACACTATGATGAAACAACTAGGACGAATTCATGCTCAGCAACATGAATGACAACCTGCATGATCAACATCATTAATATTAAACCGAATCAAACTAAGATACTTGTCCCGAGTCCTTCAGGAGCAATCTCGATGTCAAAATCATCACCGACAATTATCCTCAATGCTCGGCGATCCAAACGTACAATGAACTATAGATACTCATATCCTTGTATTTATCGCAACATAACCTCGATACCCGAACATACCAATAACCGAGATAAAACATATACATTATGATTTACCTCCCAGAATCGGAAGAACGATATACGATCCAAATACCCAGAGTTCACAATAACAATCATCGCTATATGCATTATAAACGAAATGAAACTGAAACCATTCATTAAATATTATAACTGAGCAAGTAATAACTTGCCTCGATACCGATACCACAAAGCTGCTACCGAACACATTGCCTTTGTCTATGAGCTCCTTAGCCCCAATCAAAAACAACACAACGGACATACTCGAACACGACCGCAACATCCGGTTATAATCACCGATCAATAATCTCAACCTATCGAAGTAATCAAATAACACATATCCGATAACAATCAACAACCGACAAAAATAACCAATCGGACTCAACGGTTCAACAAAACCTCCAATAAATGCAGTCAGAACAAACCAAATCAAACCATCACGAATTCATAATCACAACACAAAAATACTGCATTGTCTGCCTACTTAGCGCATGTTAAATGCATAACGTAGCGTGCGCTAAGTTTCCCCCGTTAGCGTGCGCTAGCCAGTAAGCTTAGCGTGCGCTAATGCTGTACAGTGGCATGCATTCCAAGCATCAACTAACATCTAGCGACTACGAATCCGAATGAAGGGAGACCTAAATCTCCATATCTCTTGAAGATAAATGACACCATAACTATCACAAGGATCATATCAATGTCCATATATCAATAATAACATCAACAATCAAACCGACTCGATAACAAGGATCATATCATACTCAATCTGAATTCAACCTAGTATCATGATTCATCTCATCTAAATCGACCACTATAATTACCATGATTCAGAAATCCATCTTAGATCGGGTTAAATGAATCAACATCCTTATAGTATGAAGAATCTTAACTAACATCCGAAACTGTTATCAAAATTCCATTGAATCTCATATAACATCATCATCTGATCATCCAACATGCTCCTCACATGTAATCATCCAAGAAAAATGAACCACCATCAAAAGGATACGAAAATTACCTGGATTGGATGAACCAATAATAAGAACACTTGACTCCATTCTAAGAATCATTAATAATTTGAAGAACAAGGCTTGAATCCATGATCTCCATCTTAATCTTATTAAAGATCATCATCTCACCATGTTTGGGAACCTCAAGAACCTCCCAAACCTCTCTCTATCGACTGAGGAAGAAAGAATGGACTAAATGTATCTCAAAACCCGTCTGTCCCCTTATATAGAATATATTACTAGCGTGCGCTAACATCTCATGTTTAGCATGCGCAACAGCCTTAGCGTGCGCTAACTGACTTTGTTAGCTTGCGCTATCGCAGTCCAAAGGCTACTGTCTGGCTTCGTAAACTAGCTTATGTACGTAACGCCCATGCATTAGCATACGTAACTTACACTCTATAGCGTACGCAAGTCCTTGCGTTTAGCGTGCGCTAATATCAGTTGACTCGTTTGTCTGTATGCTCCGAAGACTGGTCCACACGCCAAAAGTGCTGACGAGGATAAGATTCCTTTTTGTCCGATATACAGTTAGCGTGCGCTAATCAACATGCATTAGCGTGCACTAACACTACATTACAACATGCGTTGACTTATCAGAACATGCGCCGAAAGTGGCCTGGTCCACGCGTAGATTCCCTCTGAGTTGTTCTTCACTAGCGTACGCTAAGTTATGTCCGTAGCGTGCGCTAAACCTGCACGATAGCGTGCGCTACTCGTGATTATTAGCGTGCGCTAATAATGTTACACTTAGCCATTTCCAACTTTTCTCGTCCGTCTCGACATACTGGATACGTATACATGACGCACTATATCCTCTAATACAATTGTTGACCAAGTACGACAATTATACCGATACTGACATCTCAATCCTTCATTTATTTTATCTATACTATACAGATTCCATGCTGTACAGTATAACTCGGATAAAATAATATTAAACAACGATAGTAGAAGTTCCGGATATTACAGAGTGCAAGTGGGAGATTGTTGGGAGTATGCCCTCGAATGCCACTCAGAGGATGTTGAGTGAGGGCATTGTACTTGTAATTATGTAAATCATTAATATAAGGTAATGGAAGTTTCTTTATTTACTGGTAGTTACTGGCATTCCTAACTCGTAAATATACATATAGAAACTAGTCCGTGTATTTGAGAGCAAAACGTTCCACTCCTTATTGGATAAGGAGGTCGGCACTGGAAAGGTTCATAGCTCAAATACTTAATCATTCGCAAGTCGATGAAACTTGACTGGGCGTTAAGTTTATGTGAAGACTTGTATGACGTGTTCTTTGACAAAGAGAGTGCCTGTCGAACACTAATGGTTAGTGGGAGCACACGTTATAGGTATGCTAATTGGATTAGTATACTCGAACCGACTCACCCTCGATTCGTCACACGGATTTCACTCTAGGAGAGTTAATGACGGAATCGAAAGGTTGTGATAGGTATTCGTGAACCTTAGACTTGAGGATTTAGTAGGGATGTGCTTATGACGTCAAGATTTTCATTAGAGTAGTTCGACCCTGTAAACCGGGAGGCGGGGGTCAACCTCGACGTGCATCTTGATGGACAAGTAGCAGGTCCTACTGAATACCAAGATAGAATTCTTTCTCCTGTTAGTGAACGGGTTATATGTCCTATGCGGTTATTGGAAGATGAGGTCATAAGTCTTTGGCCAAAGAATTGGAGCTAGTTGTATTGCATACACGAGAGCTCGATGATCTCGATTTGCATTAACGCATGCATAGCGTCAAGTACAGGTAGGGTTTGACTGACCGTGACCTTATATCTTGATCGGGACATTTGAAAGAAGGGTTTATACGTATACTGGTATTCACGACAGAATGGTTCTTGAATGATCCCAATCATTCGTTCTCAGTTGGGGTACGGTGTAGGCCGCCAGGCTGGGTAGGTGGTGCTACTACTCTTTGGTTCCTCCCATTGCTGACTGAGACGAACCTACCGAGTCGCGCAATAGGATTGACGACGGAATGAATCTATCTTATTATCTCATTATTAATATTAGATATTGGATATCTAATTTATTGGACATTGGATGTCTAATTAAATTTGGGACATTAGATGTCTAAATCGATTTATTGGATAAATTGATTTACGGCCTAATGAATTAATAAAATTACTGGGTGATTAATTTAATTCATAAATATAATTATTTCTTGGAAAAACTAATTATATTATTATGTATTTGATATGATTAATTAATTGGATTAATTAATCGATATAAATACATCGGAACGGAATCGGAGTTTATCTGTTTGGACTCACGGGAGTCCGAAACGGACCGAACTCTTCCTATCATTCATCAAGGCCGCCCCTCCCACCACTTAAATCCATGCGTGTGTTTTGACTTGTCTCCATCATGATGTTTGGAATCTCATGTGTTGAGGGGACAAGTATCATGCACATTATTTGGTTGGGAATAATATATTATGAGATGAAGAATAAAAGGAGTAGACTAACTCTTCCTCTCAACCCCATTCATTTCCTACGGTTGAGAGAATTCAAGAGAGAGAAAATTATTTTCTCACATAGTCTTCATTTTCTTCTTCATCTTGTTCTTGGTGGTTCTTGGAGAAAAATCAAGAAATCAAAGAGAGAAAGTGAGTTATACACTTAGAGTGTAATAATCACATAGAAAGCTTCATCATTCTAGTTCTAGCCGTATCCTTGGAGGATAGCAAGGTGATCATTGTTCCGTTCGTTTCTCCGGCGCGTGGCAAGTAGAGACGCGGTACTTTCGGCGTTGGATCATCCAAGAGCTTGGAGCGGATTGGATTCGTAGAGATCAAGCAAAGTGGTGGATTCAAATTAAAAACTCGCAAGTGTACGAATCGCTCTTTTAGTAAGTGGCAAGTAACTCCGAGGTCGATCTCTCGAGGAATTGGAAACGGTTTAAAATTCGATAATGTTCGGCAAATAGTCGAATGAACAAAGGTAAATTAAATTAAAATACATCATTTGTTGATTATGATTACAATTACTAATGCACAAAATTTAAATTGAACTAAGTGATATCAACACCAATTTGATAGTCGGATAAATGAGAGATAACAATAATGGGATTAATATGGGAATTTAGAGTCACCGACACACACGTAATCAATTATTAGTTCCGATACTCAAATAAATAAGGTTAGGAATTATCGATTGCTCACGATTAAAAGAAATCCGTTTGATGGCGGAAATTCTAAAAATCACGATTGTTCTCAACGAAAATTAAGGGATACTCTTTTGATGGGGACGAAACCTAGCTAACAATCAATTAACCGACTACTTTTGATGAGGTAAATCGTTAAAAGATCGCGCGAAAAAGCTCGAGAACATTCACAATCGTTTCTTTCGGTCGTTTGATGGCGAACACCGATAAAAACCCTCGATTCGAATAATAATAACAACAATGAAAAAGGTTTGATGATCTAATTCAAAAGTTCTTAAACGAAGAACGAACAAGAGGAACAATCCCAAACTTTATCCGAAAATCAAAAGGAACTAATAATCAAAAACATGTTTGTGGCTATATCTAAAAACCCATATGAAGTGTTTAGCCACACATGATTAATTCAACAACAATAATGGAAATTGAAGAACAAAACATGGTAAAAACTTCCCTTGTAAATGCGAAATCGAATTCGAAAAGGTTTGATGATCTTCTTACAAGAACTCACAACAAATTTATACAAGGAATTATTATATCTCACTAAAGTATTTTTCTCACTCCAAGAACACACAAGGAAGATGATGAAAATCTCTCTCTTTCCCACTCTTTTGGTGTTTTTCCTCCCTAATCTTGTGTTTTTCCACAAAATATCTTCTTCACAAGACAAGTACACCTCTCTAGGGGTCACTCCACATTGTATTATAGCCAAAAATCAAGACAAAGGCTTAAAGTATGCAAAAAATGTCAAGGATAGTGACATGAACCAAAAAGTGGCACGGCCCGTGTCCTGGGACACGGCCGTGTCGCACTACGCTAAAAAACGAAAAAAGTAACTGTCTTGAGACTCGGCCGTGTCCCATGACACGGCCGTGTTGTACTGCGCCAGGGAGTGAAAATGGCCGATAGTGACTCGGCCGTGTCCCAAAAGGCACGGTCGAGTCGTTCCCTTCCGGAAAATGAGTTTCTTGCTGGACTGAGACCCGGCCGTGTCTGTGGCACGGCCGAGTTACTGATGTGGCTCGAGTCGCTGTGCGGCTAGTTGAGTCGTGCAGTGCGGCCAAGTCCGGTTTTGGTCTTCTTCGGCTAGATCCTTCGTTCTTGTATCAATTCACCTCGGATTTTAGCATATGATATACCGTTTCAAAGCTAATTTCACGAGGAATTTATATCAAAGGAGAATACATCTCGATTCGGAGTGGAGATCTGGGATTTAGGAGATTTGACCGATACTGCTTAAATCTTTCGTCGTTTTAGGCCCCGTTTTAGCTTTTGATCGTCATGGACTCCAATATTAGCTATGAAAGCGCATTTTTCACCACAATCTTCGCTTGGCTACCTATAAATTAAAAACACACATACCACGCATAAAAGAGAACAAAAATACTAAAAAGCAAACAAAAACACGACTAGAAAGAACAGAATGAGTCGATCAAGAATCGACTCATCACAAAGCTTGGGGAATAGCTCAAGAGAAGGATACCATTTAATCAACGGACTACAAGGGTATGTTTTCTCGTATCTCTTGTGTTTCGTTTTATATATTTGTATATACATTGCTCGATCGATCCTCGTAGGGATTCAGATCGAATTGATTTTCATTTTACCGCTTCTACTGGGCCTTCGTTCTAGGCACCGAATCCCAACAGTGGTATCGGAGCGTAGGTCTTGCGATCGTATATACGATATTGGCATTTGGAATGCTTGATTAGATGGTATATGATTTGGAATCATAATCGTATTAATCGTTGATTTTCTATTGTTCATCTAAAAATTAATTTTTCATGATTTTATGTTACAATATAAATCTATTTTTCTTTTGAAAAATTAATTTAAATGAGTAATATGAAGATTATAAAAATATTATTTTTGGAATCGGGGCGAAAAAACGAGCCGAAAACCTAAACGGACCCGGCAGCTTGGAGCTGTCCGGGCGCCTCGTGGTGCTCTCTGGACTGCGATGCCCAGCCCTGCCGGACATGCTCGGAAGCCTCTCGACCGCTGCCTGGCAATGGTCTCGGTCTCTGCCTGTCCTGCTCGGCAGCTTGCTGGGCAGTGCTCCAGCCGTGTTTTTCGACTCCGTTTTTTATATTTCGTTCGATAATTAATTTCCCACAAATTATATTGGATTTAATTTGACTAAGATTTAATTATGGTAATTTTAATCTTAGGGGAATTAAGTTAATGAAATATTTTATCGTCCGGAATAAGTTAAAATTGATGGTTGTTTGAATTAATTGGATTAATTCGTTTTGAATGAATCGATTGGATCGGTTCGTATTGTTGATTGGATCAATGTATCTCTACGCTTTCCATTTATATAGTATTTATTGGATGAATGCTTTTGAATGGGGATGTGGTTCGTGGACTTAGTTTTTTGAATTGTTCGTTTTATTCGATTGGGTTGTAAAGGCCGTTTTGAGCCTATTTATTTTACTAGAATTATTGTATCTAGGATGCAATTTTCAATGTAAAATTTATATGTAATGACGACGACCGAAGGAAGATCCGTTTCGATAAGACGAAGATTCAAGATGAAGACTTGTAATTAGATTACGGAGTTTTTGTTTTCTAGGAACGGTCCATGAACCACATGTTGGTAGCAACTAGGTTGCGAATGGTTGTTTCATATTGTATGAATGCCACAAACACGCTTAAATGAATTAATGTGCAAAGTGTAACATTAATCGCGAAAATTCTACCACAACAAATTATTAAGTTTATAAGGTTTCAAGGTTTTCCTTCCCTCCATCGAGCTTTCGGGAAATTGAAATTCAAACCGGATGTGCTATACTTCCGAGTTATCGGGGTAGTCGTTCGGGGAGGACGGATAAATTACTAGGAGCGCATTGGATGCCTTCGGTTAGAGCAAATTTTATCCCTAGAAACTTGATCGGTTGCCGGATAAGATTCAATTGTGAAACTGATTTGCGTCGTGTTGTGTCGAGAATTATACACCTCAACAAGCGATCGCCTCAGAGACCGGGCGACCTAGCCATAGCCGAACAGCCAAGGCAGAACTGCCGACCGAAGGTCCCAGGACAAGTCCCGGTGCCGAGCGATCGACATATAAGGCGATCGTCTCTCGGTACTTGGCGATCGGCTCCTGGTGACCGACCGAATGATGACCACCTCATGCCATGCGAAGCCAACGATCATCCAGTCGGCAAGAGCCAAAGCTCGAAGCGAGAACCCACATGCAGATCCGGAAAAGGCGCTGCAGCACATGGGTCGTTGACCACAGCCTGTCAGCATCTTTCCACCAACCGACAAGCCCGTCGAAAGGTGTACCGTGGGACCGCCCGTGACAGCAACTCAGGACGTTTTCCGGATCCTCATTGGACCGCCCAGCTGGCTGCCAGCAGCAGCCGCAAGCTTTAGGCAGACAGCCCATGTGACATAAAGACGATCGCCCCTTTATTATATTGCATAAAAGGCGATCGCCGGCCGACAAACAGGGGATCCCAGGTCCTATAAATAGAAGGTTGCCTGCACTTGGACACTCCCTTAGGATTTTCACACAACTTGGCTTTCTCACTCTTGGCAACAGCTATCTCTCGGTAGTTTCTTCTCTCTCAGCCTCTCTCACACAGAAGACGATCGGCAGAGAGCAAGAACACCAAAGCTTCGCTCAAGAGTTAGATAAATAGGATCTTTTACACTCATTGTATTTAGATTCTTACATTAATAATTGTATCCACGAATATTTGTATTAATAACATCTCGCGAGAGCATTCAAGCCCGGGCCTAACAAACCCGGCAAATCTTGTGTTTTTCTATTCCCTCGGACGTGCTCTCGCAATTTGCTGTTGCTCGACCATTCCAGCAATATCTATCTTCGGATAATATTTCGGGCAACAACAATTGGCGCTAGAAGGAGGGCATCTAACCCTCATTTTTATTCCTACCGTCTTGAAGAACACTCACTGTTCTCCGGGACATATACCTGAAGAAACACTCACTGTTCTTCAGAGAAAGCTTTCAGAATCATGTCTTCCGCCTCCGCATCGAAGAAAGCCGCTGGACGATCCACCAGACGCCTCCTTCCATCTCAGTCTGAGCCACAGCCGATGGCGGAGGGTAGCCGCCGCGGTCCGAGACTCTCGATTCCGCCCCTGAGGGACGGCCCAAGCCTCTCGCTCGATCAGTTCCAAACCGCGGAACAGATCGAGGAGGCCATGGCCATCCTGCAGGAGCGACGGAGTGCTCTCGACGCGCCGCCCGCTATAACCCCCTCGGTCGTCCGCCACATGACCAAACGGAAGTTCAAGGCATTACTAACCGAGCGATCGCCAGGAGACTCCCATTCGCAAGAAGAGGCGCTCGCCAGCGGGGCACCTCTGTTTTCGATCGCCTAGGCAGCGACCCATCTTGGCGACCGGGGCAGTCCGACCCCAGCCACGAGACGACAGAGCTCGAGTCCGTCACCAGGAGTTCGGCGTATCCAACTCCCAGAAGGCAGGCCAGCCACCTGGCTCCCCCTCTCCAAAGATCCGAGGTCAGCAGCAGCGGAGTCAGGAGATCAGTACACAATCGCCTCGGCTCCCGCTCCAAAATCCGATCCACGAGCGACCAAGCTACAGCGATGGCCGCAATGCAATGCCAGCTCGACGACATGAAGGCGCTCCTGGAATCTAGGGCAGGCGCCAAGTACAAAATCGCCGGGCCGAGCGAGCCACTCGCGGTCCACATCGAGTTCGCCCCCATGCAGCGTAAGATCGCTCCTCCGCAAACACCTTTGTACGAAGAGAGGTCGGACCCCGAGACTCACCTGAGCAAGTTCCGCATCTACATGACCGGGTGTAGGGCATCCGACGCGACCAGATACCGAATGTTCCCACTGACGCTGGATGACCTCGCCCACAGGTGGTACACATCATTGCCGCCGCGATCCATAGATTCCTTCGATCAACTGGCGAACAGCTTCACAGCTTACTTCGCCGCCAAGGTCGCTCGTCCGGACGGTCCCCATCGCATGATGCAAATCAGGCAGGGAGAAGAAGAATCCGATGCAGACTACATCGACCGAGTAGACGAGATCATCCTCAACGGCGCGCCCATAAGCGATGAGATCGCCCTCTACTCGGTCATAGGAGGATTCCATGGTCATTCGCCTATGTTCAGGCACCTTACGAAGGACCATCCCCCGACCTACGCGATCTTCCGCGGTAAAGCCGCAGACTTTCTGGCCAGGCAAAGGTTCCTTCTTAGCCTGTGAACAGCGCGATCGGCGCCCGAACGACGATCTCCAGTCTTCCAGCCTGATCGCCGATATCAAGCTACATCATCAACACTGGAGGACTCGCTCGCCATCTACAGTTCATCATCTAACATGTTGGAATAAGGCACGAGATCGCGTCCCCCGCACAACGTACACCGTCGAAGGTCGGTATCTACATGACGATCTGAGGTGGAAGAGTGCAGCCATGGTCCTGGTAGTCGATGGAACCGACTGTTTAGGCCATGAAAAGTCCCTTTGGGCTAAGATCGCCCGCCCTTCGTTTAAATACGAGGCTGGCGTAGTCTGAGGGCCCTCCAAAACTAATCAGTGGACACGATCGACTGCCCTCAAAGGTTCATCATCCAACATGGTGAACCCGGACAATGCGTCACTACCCCCATCTCAACGTACACCGTCGAGGGTCGCCATCTTCATGGCGGGCCGAGGTGGAAGCAGAGCTACCAAGCCGCGGAAGTGGAGTTGATTAATCCGACGACGCCCCGCGCAAGGACTCCTCTAGACCAAGAACGCACGCCCTTCGTTTAAATACGAGGCGAGGCGCAGCCTAACAGAGGACCCTCACAATAAAATGAGTCACGAGACAGACAATGTCGTTCGTGCATAAGACACAGTCATGGAGTCGGTCCATCGAACTCCGCGATTGTGCACGGTTCCTCAGCGACGAAACAATCAAGTTTCTACGAGGGATCGACCAAAATTGTTTTTTGCAGATACAAGACCGAAGATAGCTAGCCAATCGACCAGATCGCCCGAGTCCGAAACCATAGTCAGCTCAATGGATCGCCCGTCTTCTTCTTACACGATCGCCAGCAAGAACCAGCTCACCCCATGTCTTCAACATCGGAGCAAGCTGGGGGGCAATTGTTGTGTCGAGAATTATACACCTCAACAGGCGATCGCCTCAGAGACCGGGCGACCTAGCCATAGCCGAACAGCCAAGGCAGAACTGCTGACCGAAGGTCCCAGGACAAGTCCCGGTGCCGAGCGATCGATATATAAGGCGATCGTCTCTCGGTACTTGGCGATCGGCTCCTGGTGACCGATCGAATGACGACCACCTCATGCCACGCGAAGCCAACGATCATCTAGTCGGTAAGAGCCGAAGCTCGAAGCGAGAACCCACATGCAGATCCGGAAAAGGCGCTGCAGCACATGGGTCATTGACCACAGCCTGTCAGCATCTTTCCACCAACCGACAAGCCCGCCGAAAGGTGTACCGTGGGACCGCCCGTGACAGCAACTCAGGACGTGTGCTGGATCCTCATTGGACCGCCCAGCTGGCTGCCAGCATTAGCCGCAAGCTTTAGGCAGACAGCCCATGTGACATAAAGATGATCGCCCCTTTATTATATTGCATAAAAGGCGATCGCCCACCGACAAACAGGGGATCCCAGCTCCTATAAATAGAAGGCTGCCTGCACTTGGACACTCTCTTCGGATTTTCACACAACTTGGCTTTCTCACTCTTGGAAACAGCTATCTCTTGGTTCTTTCTTCTCTCTCAGCCTCTCTCACACAGAAGACGATCGGCAGAGAGCAAGAACACCAAATCCTCGCTCAAGAATTAGATAAATAGGATCTTTTACACTCATTGTATTTAGATTCTTACATTAATACTTGTATCCACGAATATTTGTATTAATAACATCTCGCGAGAGCATTCAAGCCCAGTCCTAACAAACCCGACAAATCTTGTGTTTTTCCATTCCCTCGGACGTGCTCTCGCAATTTGCTGTTGCTCGACCATTCCAGCAATATCTATCTTCGGATAATATTTCGGGCAACAACACGTCGATGGTATAACCTTAACTTGTTCACGAACCATAGAAACCGTATAGGTTGAGGGGAGTGAACAAGGGGGAAAAGAAGATCGAATCATCCATTAGATGGGTTGGTGTTGGAAACCACTTTATGAAAATTAATAGACTAGAAACCTGTTCGGTTGCCCTCTATTAAGATTTATAAAGAACTCGAGCACCACTATGAAACAGTGCGACGATACTTCCAGATTTCACATGAAAGTGTGTTGTTCCGATAAAAATAGTGGGAGCTGGGTAACAAGAATAGAAAAGACCTTAATTCTATACTCAGAACATAATATAACAAGTCACTAAGTAATCTGTTATACTTAATGCAGACATAACTCTCAATATGACAATGAATTCACTCGCAATTCTACTCGAAAAGAATACCCTGATTGGACCTAACTGTGTGGACTGGCTTCGCAATCTAATGATTGTCCTTAGTATAGAGGCACTGGGATACGTCTTGGAGACGGACATTCCGGCGCCTCCTGTTCGGACCAGAGCCAATCATGAAGAGATTGAAAACCACGAAAAGTGGGTTAAGGATGACATAAAAGTCCGTGCGTACGTGATGGCTTCTATGTCTAATGAGCTTCAGAGAGCTCATGAGAAAATGACTTCTGCTAGGCAGATTCTATCTCACTTAACCAAACTTTATGGTGAACACAGCAGAACTGCTAGATATGAGATATCCAAGCAACTGTTCGGTGCAAGGATGAAGGAAGGTGAGAAGGTTGGGGAACACATACTCAAAATGATATCCATGATCGAGAGATTGGAGGCTCTTGATTTTAAAATGGATACTTCTCTCCAAACCGACCTTATCCTACAGTCTCTCCCTGATTCCTTCTCACAGTTTGTTATGAACTTCAACTGCAATGAGATTGCATGTAACTTAGCTGGGCTAATGAACAAACTGGTGACTGCTCAGTCTCAGATGAAGACCCCGCGGATGAAGGAGTCTGCCCTTGTGATTTCTTCTGTACCTCGAGGTCTAAGAACAAGAAGAAAAAGACCAAGAAGCAAACTGGACCACATGTCAAGGACTTCAAGGGCAAGGGCAAGGCCCCAATGGTTCCGAAGAACAAGAAGAAGAATGATGCTTGTCTCAAGTGCGGTGAGCTGGGCCACTTGGCTAGAGACTGTCCGATTCTTCATGGCACTTCAGGTACAAAACTTTTAGTTTTGGAAATAAATTGTTCTGCTACTGTATTTTCTACTTCCTGGATACTGGATTCTGGTGCTAGTTCTCATATTTGTACCGTGAATCAGGATCTAGAACAAAGTAGGAATCTTGGAGCTGGAGAAGTTATGATCACATTCGGAAGCGGGCATAGTGTCGAGGTGACCTACATAGGAACACTTCTTTTGGGTTTAGAATCCGGCTTTGTTTTGACTTTAGAAAATGTACTTATTTTTCCCAAGGGGCACAAAAATATTGTGTTGTGTCGAGAATTATATGCCTCGACCGGCGATCGCCTTAGAGGCCAGGCGACCTAGCCATAGCCGAGCAGCCAAGACAGATCGGCCGGCCGAAGGTCCCAGGATAAGTCCCGGTGCCGAGCGATCGACATCTGAAGGCGATCGTCTCTCGGTACTTGGCGATCAACTCCTGGCGACCGACCAAGTGGCGACCTCCTCATGCCAGGCGAAGCCATCGATCGTCTAGTCGGCAAGGGCCGATGTGTGAAGCCATCGATCGCCCAGTCGGCAAGGGCCGATGCGCGAAGTCGATGATCATCCAGTCGGCAAAGGCCGAAGCTCGGAACAAGACCCACATGTAGATCTGGAAAAGGCGCTAATGCACATGGTCCGTTGACCACAGTCTGTCAGCATCCTTCCACCAACCGACAGGCCCGCCGAAAGGTGTCAGTGGGACCGCCCATGACAGCAACTCAGGACGCGTGCCGGCTCCTCATTAGACCACACAGCTGGCCGCCAGCATCAGCCGCAAGCTTTATGCAGACAGCCCATGTGACTTAAACAAGATCGCCCTATTATTATATTGGACGAAAGGCGATCGCCCGCCAGAAAACAGGACATCCCAGCTCCTATAAATAGAAGGCTGCCTGCACTTGGAAACTCTCGGATTCTCGGCCAACACTCTGAACTCTCGGAACTCTCTCCCTGATTCAGCACTCGACTTGGCTTTCTCACTCTTGGCAACAGCTATCTCTCGGTTCTTTCTTCTCTCTCAGCCTCTCTCACACAGAAGACGATCGGCAGAGAGCAAGAACACCAAAGCTTCACTCAAGAGCTAGATAAATAGGATCTTTTACACTCATTGTAATCGCATTCTTACATTAATAATTGTATCCACGAATATTTGTATTAATAACATCTCGCGAGAGCATTCAAGCCCGGGCCTAACAAACCCAGCAAATCTTGTGTTATTCACACCCCCTCGGAAGTGCTCCTGCAACCTTGTTTGTTGCTCGACCATTCCAGCAATATCTATCTTCGGATAATATTTCGGGCAACAACACATTGTATCCATTCCGGCCATGGACCGAAAGGGCTTTTCATTTTTCATTGGTGATGGTTCCTGCAAAATTTATTTCAGAAATAAACAAGTGGGCACTACTACATTGTTAACTGGATTGTATCATCTAAATCTCAGCAACAAAGTAGTTGTGAATACTATGACTAGAAGACGTGGTAGAGATGAAACCAAACAAGTTTTGAAATGGCATCTAAGACTTGGTTATGTTGGTCAGACCAAGGTTTACAAAATGGAAGAAGATGGACTTATGGATCCATTGGGATCGGATCCCTTTCCTACTTGTGAATCTTGCCTTAAAGGCAAAATGACTAAGTCCCCCTTCACAGGGACTTTTGAAAGAGCCGCTGATAAACTGGGATTAATCCATACTGACGTATATGGTGCTTTGGAAGCAGCACGTGGCGGATATCAATATTTCATTACGTTTACAGATAATCATACTAGGTATGGTTATGTATACTTAATGAAACATAAATCCGAGGCTTTTAAGAAATTCTAGGAATTCAAAGCCCTAGTCGAGAAACAAACTGGTAATCATATCAAAGCACTTCGGTCGGACCGAGGTGGCGAGTATATGAGTTCGGATTTTGATGAGTTCCTTAAGGAACATGGAATAGTATCACAACTAACACCTCCAGGTACTCCTCAGTTAAATGGTGTGTCAGAAAGAAGGAACCGGACCTTGTTGAACATGGTCCATTTCATGCTGGGCTGTACTGACTTACCGATTTATTTCTGGGGGTATGCACTCCTGACTGCTGCCTACATCTTGAACAGATGTCTTCCCAAATCCGTTCCTAAAACTCCACATGAGATCTGGGAGGTCAGGAAACCAAGTCTTAATCATATTAGGATTTGGGGATGTCCCGCCTATATCAAGAAGACTAAGGTGGAGAAGTTGGAAGCTAGGTCCGCGAAGGGACGTTTCATTGGATTCCCGTCTGGGACGATGAGATATCTATTCTACATGTCCGAAGATCAAAAGATCGTTGTTGCTTAACAAGCACACTTCCTGGAAGAAGAGATTCATTCAGGAAGGCGGAGCAGGTAGAAATATTTCATTGGAAGAATACAATGAAACTCCTCAGGAGACACCTGTGTAAGAAAATGGAACCGAACCTTGTATAACACAAGTACAACCACCTCGTAGGTCAAGTAGGGTGTCTCAATTACCTGAGAGGTATAGTTTTATGCACTTGGAGGAACTGGGTTTTCTCGAGGTTCCAAGTGATAAACAAGGGACCTACCCGCGACCAATGACCTAGCAATGGTGGATGTAGACTCCATGAAATGGACTGTAGCAATCTTCATGTAGTTGGGACCTTCGTTTTGACGAGATGGTCAAAAGTTTTTACTTCGTGCAAAATGAAGAGGAACCTTGTGTATACAAGAGGGTTAGTGGGAGCAAAATCACATTCTTAGTACTATATGTAGATGAGATTCTACTAATAGGAAATGATGTGGGAATGCTCAGTTCTATGCAAGCTTGGTTTTCGACTAATTTCTTCATAAAGGACTTGGGAGAAGAAACCTATATTTTTGGGATTCGACTCTAATGGAATTGATCGAAAAGAATGATAAGTTTTTTCCAAGCCCGCTATATAGATTAGATCTTAAAGAGGGTTCCTTCCGATGCGACATGGAATAAAACTAACCTTGAAGATGTGTCCTCATAGTGAGGAACAATGAAAGGAAATGGGTTATATACCATATGATTCGGTTGTAGGTAGCCTTACATATGCTTTATTGTGTACGAGACCTGACATTGCGCATGCCGGGAGCGTGGTAAGTAGGTTTTGGGCTAACCCAGTTCGGGAACATTAGACCGCCATAAAGAACGTACTCAAGTACTTTAGAAGGACTAGAGATCTGATTCTTATATATGGTGGTGGAGAACTGAATGTGATGGGATTCACTGTATTGGACTTCCAAGGACAGAAAGATGATTCTATGTCTACTTTTGGCTACATTTACTCTTAGTGCAGGAGCAGTATCATGACATAGTGCCAAGTATAGCGCGACTGCTGGTTCCACCTGTTAGGCTGAGTATAAAGCTGCCTCGGAGGCCTCCAAAGGAAGGGTTAAGAAGTTACTAGGTAAACTTCTCATGACACCTTGTGCTATGCTGCCAGAGCGGTAGCACAGGCTTAGGAGCCAAGGTTTCACAACAGTACCAAACATATTGAGAGAGTATCATCTCGTAAGAGTATTTGTACGCAAAGAGATACATTGTGCTGCATAGAGTAGAGTCAGCCGACTACGTCACTGATCCACTGACCAAGCCACATTCTCAGATTAGCTTGGAGCATAATCTGGAGAACATGGGTACTAGATACCATAGTGTGTGGCATTGAGTGCAAGTGGGAGATTGTTGGGAGTATGCCCTAGAATGCCACTCAGAGGATGTTGAGTGAGGGCATTGTACTTGTAATTATGTAAATCATTAATATAAGATAATGGAAGTTTCTTTATTTACTAGTAGTTACTGGAAAAACGTTCCACTCCTTATTGGATAAGGAGGTCGGCACTGGAAAGGTTTATAGCTCAAATACTTAATTGTTAGCAAGTCCATCAAACTTGACTAGGCATTAAGTTTATGTGAAGACTTGTATGATGTGTTCTTTGACAAGGAGAGTGCCTGTCGAATACTAATGGTTAGTGGGAGCACACGTTATAGGTATGCTAATTGGATTAGTATACTCGAACCGACTCACCCTCGATTCGTCACACGGATTTCACTCCGGGACAGTCAATGACAGAATCGAAAGGTTGTGATAGGTATTCGTGAACCTTCGACTTGAGGATTTAGTAGGGATGTGCTTGTGACGTCAAGATTTTCCTTAGAGTAGTTCGACCCTGTAAACCGGGAGGCGGGGGTCAACCTCGACGTGCATCTTGATGGGCAAGTAGCAGGTCCTACTGAATATCAAGATAGAATTCTTTCTCCTGTTAGTGAACGGGTTATATGTCCTATGCGGTTATTGGAAGATGAGGTCATAAGTCTTTGGCCAAAGCATTGGAGCTAGTTGTATTGGATACACGAGAGCTCGATGATCTCGATTTGCATTAACGCATGCATAGCGTCAAGTACAGATAGGGTTTGACTGACAATGATCCTATATCTTGATCGGGACATTTGAATGAAGGGTTTATACGTATACTGGTATTCACGACAGAATGGTTCTTGAATGATCCCAATCATTCATTCTCAGTTGGGGTACGGTGTAGGCCGCCAGGCTGGCTAGGTGGTTCTACTACTCTTTGCTTCCTCCCATTGCTGACTGAGATGAACCTACCGAGTCGCGCAATAGGATTGACGAAGGAATGGATCTAGCTTATTCTCTCATTATTAATATTAGATATTGGATATCTAATTTATTGGACATTGGATGTCTAATTAAATTTGGGACATTGGATGTCTAAATCGATTTATTAGATAAATTGATTTACGGCCTAATGAATTAAATAAATTACTGGGTGATTAATTTAATTCATAAATATAATTATTTCTTGGAGAAATTAATTATATTATTATGTATTTTATATGATTAATTAATTATATTAATTAAACGATATAAATACATCGGAACGGAATCAGAGTTTATCTGTTTGGACTCACGGGAGTCCGAAACAGACCGAACTCTTCCTATCATTCATCAGGGCCGCCCCTCCCACCACTTATATCCATGTGTTTGTTTTGACTTGTCCCCATCATGATGTTTGGAATCTCATGTGTTGAGGGGACAAGTATCATGCACATTATTTGGTTGGGAATAATATATTGTGAGATGAAGAATAAAAGGAGTAGACTAACTCTTCCTGTCAACCCCATTCATTTCCTACGGTTGAGAGAATTCAAGAGAGAGAAAATTGTTTTCTCACATAGTCTTCATTTTCTTCTTCATCTTGTTCTTGGTGGTTCTTGGAGAAAAATCAAGAAATTAAAGAGAGAAAGTGAGTTATACACTTAGAGTGTAATAATCACATAGAAAGCTTCATCATCCTAGTTCTAGCCGTATCCTCGGAGGATAGCAAGGTGATCGTCGTTCCGTTCATTTCTCCGGTGCGTGGCAAGTAGAGACGCGGTAGTTTCGGCGTTGGATCATCCAAGAGCTTGGAGCGCATTGGATTCGTAGATGTTTTTGCCCGAAATATTTATCCGAAGATTAAATACTGTTGGAATGGACGAACAACAAACAAGGTTGCGGGAGCACTTCCAAGAGAATATGAATAAACACAAGATTTGCTGGGTTTGTTAGGCCCGGGCTTGAATGCTCTCGCGAGATGTTATTAATACAAATATTCGTGGATACAAGTATTAATGTGAGAATCTAAGTACAATGAGTGTAAAAAGATCCTGTTAATCCAGCTCTTGAGCGAAGCTTGGTGTTTTTCGTCCCTGCCGATCGTCTTCTGTGTGAGAGAGGCCGAGAGTAGAAGGAACCGAAAGATAGATGTTGCCAAGAGTAGGAGAAAGCCAAGTTGTAAGTATTGCTTCTGTATTGTGTGCTGAAATCGCGGGAGACAGAGAGTTGGACGAGTGCAGGGAGCCTTCTATTTATAGGGGCTGAGGAGCCTTGTCCTCTGGCGGGCGATCGCCTTCCGGCCATTATAATAATGGGGCGATCGTCTTCAAGTCACATGGGCAGTCTGCCTAAAGTCCAAGGCAGCTGCTGGTAGCCAGCTGTGCGGTCCAATGAGGAGCCAGCACGCGTCCGGAGTCACTGTCACATGCGGTCCTACTGACACCTTTCGGCGGGCCTGTCGGCTGGTGGGAAGATGCTGACAGGCTGTGGTCAATGATCCGTGATATGCGGATCTTGTCTTGGCTCCGCACGTAGGGTCTGTCCTGAGGTTCCGCCTTTGCCGATTGGATGATCATTGGCTTTGAGTGGCATGAGGCGGTCGTCAAAGGTCGGTCGCCAGGGGTCGGCATCGGCCAGTCACCAAGGGTCGGTCGGCAAGTGCCGAGAGATGATCGTCCGCTGGTCGGCCACCTGGAGTCGATCGCCAAGTACCGAGAGACGATCATCTTAGATGTCGATCGCTCGGCACCGGGACTTGTCCTGGGACCTTCAGTCAGCAGATCTATCTTGGCTGCCGGGCTAAGGCTAGGTCGCCTGATCGCTGGTCGGCAGTTCTGCCTAGGCTGCTCGGCAATGGCTAGGTCGCCCGATCTCCGAGGCGATCGCCGGTCGGAGAGTATAATTCTCGACACAACAATTGCCCCTCAACTTGCTCCGATGTTCAAGACATGGGGCGAGGTGGTTCTTGCTGGCGATCGTGTAAGATGAGGACGGGAGACCCGTTGAGCTGAATTTGGATTCGGACTTGGGCGATATGGTCGATTGGATAGCTATCTTTCGGTCTTGTACCTGCAAAAAGAAACATTGGCCGATCCCCCTCAGAAATTTGATGGTTTCATCATTTGAGGAATCGTGCACAGTCGCGGAGTTCGATGGACCGACCCCATGACCGTGTCTTGTGCGCGAAGACATTGAGTGTCCCGTGACTCATTTTATTGTGAGGGTCCTCTGTTAGGTTGCGCCTTGCCTCGTATTTAAACAAAGGGCGTGCGGTCTTGGTCTAGAGGAGTCCTTGTGCGGGGCAGCGTCGGATTAATCAACTCCACTTCCGCGGCTTGTTAGCTCTGTTTCCACCTCGGCCCACCATGAAGATGGCGAACCTCGACGGTGTACGTTGAGACGGGGGTAGTGGCACGTCGCATTGTCCGGGTTCACCATGTTTAGATGATGATCCTTTGAGGGCGGGCGATCGTGTCCATTGATTAGTTTTGGAGGGCCCTCAGACTACGCCGGCCTCGTATTTAAACGAAGGGCGGGCAATCTTGGCCCAAAGGGACCTTGCATGGCCGAAGCAGCCGGTTCCATCGACTACCAGGACCATGGCTGTATGATGTTTGGTGGAGGCGATCTCGTGCCTTAGTCCATCATGTTAGATGGTGAACTGTAGATGGCGATCGAGTCCTCCGGTTTGGTAATGTAGCTTGATGATCGGCGATCGGGCTGGAAGATTGGTGATCATCGCTCGGCTGCCGATCGCCTTATTCATAAGTTGATACTGGCGATCGGGCGGGAGATCGTCGTTCGGGCGCCGATCGCGCTGCTCAAAGGTTGAGAAGAATCCTTTGCCTGGCCAGAAAGTCTTCGGCCTTAGCTCGGAAGATCGTGTAGGTCGCGGGTTGGTCCTTCGTGAGATGCCTGAACATAGGCGAAAGACCATGGAATCTACCTAAGACCGTGTAGAGGGCGATCTCATCACTTATGGGTTCGCCATTGAGGATGATCTCGTCTACTCGTTCGATGTAGTCCGAGTCGGACTCTTCTTTTCCCTGCCTGATTTGCATCATGCGAAGGGGACCTTCCGGTCGAGCGACCTTGGCGGCGAAGTGAGCTGTGAAGACGTTCGCCAGTTGGTTAAAGGAGCCGATGGATCGAGGCGGCAATGAGGTGTACCATCTGTGGGCAAGGTCGTCCAGTGTCAGAGGGAACATTCGGCACGTGGTCGCGTCTGATGCCCCACACCCGGTCATATAGATGTTGAACCTGATCAGGTGTGTTTCGGGGTCCGATCGCCCCTCGTACAAGGGTGTTTGCGGAGGAGCGATCTTGTGCTGCATGGGGTCGAGCTCGATGTGGACCGCGAGCGGCTCGCTTGGCTCGGCGATTGGGTTCTTGGCGCCTGCCCCGGATTCCAGGAGCGCCTTCAGGTCGTCGAGCTGGCGTTGCATCGCGGCCATCGCCGTGGTTCGGTCGCTTGCGGATCGGATTTGGGAGCGGGAGCCGAGGCGATCGTGTACCGATCTCCTGACTCCGCTGCTGCCGACCTCGGCTATTCGGCGAGGGGGAGCCAGACGGCTGGGCTGCCTTCTGGGAGTTAGGTAGGCCGAGCTCCTGGTGACGGACTCAAACTCCGTCGTCTTGTAGCCAGGCCGGGCGCCCGGCCGCCAAGGCAGTCGGCCAAGCGATCGAAAACAGAGGTGCCCCGGCTGGCGAGCGCCTCTCCTTGCGGATGAGAGCCTCCTGGCGATCGCTCGGCCAATAACGCCTTGAACTTCCGCTTGGTCTTCCGGTGGATGGCCGATGGGGTGATAGCGGGAGGCGCGTCGAGAGCACTCCGTCGCTCCCATAGGATGGCCATGGCCTCCTCGATCTGCTCCGCGGTTCGGAGCTGATCGAGCGAGAGACTTGTGCCACCCCCCAGGGGCGGGATCGAGCGTCTCAGACCGCGGCGACTACCCTCCGCCATCGGCTGTGGCTCGAACTGAGACGGAACTAGGCGCCTGGTGGATCGGTCGGTGGGTTTGTTCGACGCGGAGGCGGAAGACATGATTCTGAAAGCTTTCTCTGAAGAACAGTGAGTGTTTCTTCAGGTATATATCCCGGCGAACAGTGAGTGTTCTTCGAGACGGTAGGAATAAAAATTAAGGGTTAGATCCCCTTCTTCTAGCGCTAATTGTTGTTGCCCGAAATATTTATCCAAAGATTAAATACTGCTGGAATGGACGAACAACAAACAAGGTTGCGGGAGCACCTCCGAGAGAATATGAATAACCACAAGATTTGCCGGGTTTGTTAGGCCCGGGCTTGAATGCTCTCGCGAGATGTTATTAATACAAATATTCATGGATACAAGTATTAATGTGATAATCTAAGTACAATGAGTGTAAAAAGATCCTGTTAATACAGCTCTTGAGCGAAGCTTGGTGTTCTTCGTCCCTGCCGATCGTCTTCTGTGTGAGAGAGGCCGAGAGTAGAAGGAACCGAAAGATAGCTGTTGCCAAGAGTAGGAGAAAGCCAAGTTGTAAGTATTGATTCTGTATTGTGTGCTGAAATCGCGGGAGACAGAGAGTTGGTCGAGTGTAGGGAGCCTTCTATTGATAGGGGCTGAGGAGCCTTGTCCTCTGGCGGGCGATCGCCTTCCGGCCATTATAATAATGGGGCGATCGTCTTCAAGTCACATGGGCAGTCTGCCTAAAGTCCAAGGCAGCTGCTGGCAGCCAGCTGTGCGGTCCAATGAGGAGCCAGCACGCGTCCGGAGTCACTGTCACATGCGGTCCTACTGACACCTTTCGGCGGGCCTGTCGGTTGGTGGGAAGATGCTGACAGGCTATGGTCAACGATCCGTGATATGCGGATCTTGTCTTGGCTCCGCACGTGGGCTCTGTCCTGAGGTTCGGCCTTTGCCGACTGGATGATCATTGGCTTTGTGTGGCATGAGGCGATCGTCAAAGGTCGGTCGCCAGGGGTCGGCATCGGCCAGTCACCAAGGGTCGGTCGGCAAGTGCCGAGAGATGATCGTCCGCTGGTCGGCCACCAGGAGTCGATCGCCAAGTACCGAGAGACGATCGTCTTAGATATCGATCGCTCGGCACCGGGACTTGCCCTGGGACCTTCGGTCGGCAGATCTATCTTGGCTTCCGGGCTAAGGCTAGGTCGCTTTGATCGGAGTCGGCGATTACGCCTCATTGCTCGGCAATGGCTAGGTCGCCCGATCTCCGAGGCGATCGCCGGTCGGAGAGTATAATTCTCGACACAACAGTAGAGATCAAGCAAAGCTTGGGGAATAGCTCAAGAGAAGGATACCATTTAATCAACGGACTACAAGGGTATGTTTTCCCGTATCTCTTATGTTTCGTTTTATATATTCGTATATACGTATTTCTTAGGGAATCGGATCAAATTAATTTTCGTTTTACCGCTTCCGCTGGGCCTTCGTTTTAGGCACCGAATCCCAACAGTGGTATCAGAGCATAGGTCTTGCGATCGTATATATGATATTGGTATTTGGAATGCTTGATTAGATGGTATATGATATGGAATCATAATCGTATTAATCGTTGATTTTCTATTGTTCATCTAAAAATTAATTTTTCATGATTTTATGTTACAATATAAATCTATTTTCCTTTTGAAAAACTGATTTAAATGAGTAATATAAAGATTAGAAAATTATTATTTTTGGAATCGGGGCGAAAAAACGGGCCGTAAACCTAAACGGACCCGGCGCTTGAGCTGTCCAGGAGCCTGCCTCATGATGCCTCTCGAACCGCGATGCCGGCCCTGCCGGACATGCTCGGCTGACCTCTCGGCCGCTTCACGGCAATGGTCTCGGTTCTGCCGGTCTGCTCAGCGGCTTTGTTGGCGATGCTCGTAGTGTTTTTCGACTCTGTTTTTTATATTTCGTTCGATAATTAATTTCCCACAAATTAAATTGGATTTAATTTGACTAAGATTTAATTATGGTAATTTTAATCTTAGGGCAATTAATTTAATGAAATATTTTATCGTCCGGAACAAGTTAAAATTGATGGTTGCTTGAATTAATGGGAATAATTCGTTTTGAATGAATCGATTGGATCGGTTTGTATTGTTGATTGGATCAATGTATCTCTACGCTTTCCATTTATATAGTATTTATTGGATGAATGCTTTTGAATGGGGATGTGATTCATGGACTTAGTTTTTTGAATTGTTCGTTTTATTCGATTGGGTTGTAAAGGCCGTTTTGAGCCTATTTATTTTACTAGAAATATTTGTATCAAGGATGCAATTTTCAAAGTAAAATTTATATGTAATGACGAATGTTGTGCGGCGATTAATACGCCTCGATAGGCGATCGGCATCACAATCAGAGAAGCCAACCATGGAAGGCATACTCTGGACAAACGCCTAGAGTTCGGCACAATGCGGCGACCGTCTTTTGGTACCCAGCGATCGTATTTTGATGTCTGACGATCGTCTTTAATGAGCGAACCAGAGGCGATCATCTCGTGCCACGTATGGATCCAGCATCCGTCAAAGTCGTCGAAGACCGAATCTTGGACGGTGGCCCACGTTCGGATCTTTAAAGGATACCGACAGATAGGACCTTTGACCCCAGCCTGTCACCTACCACACCTACCGACAAGGCCGCCGAAAGGTACAAAGTGTGTCCTCCCCGGACAGCGACTCAAGACGCGTGCTGGCTTCCCATTGGTTCGTCCAGCTGGCCACCCGCAGCGACCTCGGACCTCAAGGGAACAGGCCCACGTGACGGGACGATCGGCCATTTTATTTTAATATAGAAAACGGCGGTCGCCCGCGATCGCCTGAGGAATCCCAACTACCTTGTCCCCTATAAATAGAGAACTCACTGCTATGGCCAAAAGGACGCGAATTTACTATGAATTCAGTGCAAAATACACACAAAAGAGAGAATCAAAGGCTCTTTTGGCAACCACTTATACATTCATAGTGATATTCATACACATTCATCATATATCCCAAGCAAGAACTCACAGATTTATCTATCTGGTTCTTCCGGCGATCTACGCGCTCTAAAGCCTAGATAATTAGAAGTCTTTACACTCCTTGTAATAGATTCTAACATTAATATTTGTACTCGACAGTATATTTATTAATAACATCTCGCGAGAGCATTCAAGCCCGGGATTAACAACCCCGGAAAATCTTGTGTTATCTATTTTCTCACGGAAGTGTTCTCGCATTTGTTTGTAACTCGATCATTCCACCAATACTATCTCCGGATAATATTTTGGGTAACAACAATTGCCGCTAGAAGAAGGGGCATCTAAACCTTCATTTTTATTCCTACCGTCTCGAAGAACACTCACTGTTCTCCGGACATATACTTGAAGAAACACTCACTGTTCTTCAATAGAAAAGCCTTCAGAAAAATGACATCCGCAATGACCTCCAAGAGAGCCACCCTGAGATCCACCGGAAATCTCATTCCGGCCCGGACCGAATCCCAGCCCACGGCGGAAGGCGACCGTGGCGACGCTAGGCTCTCACTCCTGCCCCTGAGGGACGGTTCTAGCCTCTCACTCGATCAGTTCCAGACCACGGAACAGATTGAGGAGGCTATAGCCATCCTCAGGGAGCGACAGAAGGCCAATGGCTCGCCCACCATCACTCCGTCCACCGTTCGCCGGGCAAGCAAACGGAAGCTCAAGGGGATCTATGTTGAGAAATCGACAGAAAGCCCCGAGCCACAGGAGAAGGCTCTCGTAAGGCGGGACGATTCCGTCTTGGCCGTGCGGGAGCGATCCCTCATGGCAACCCGGGCACTCAGGCCCAGGAGAACATCGGTATCCGAATCCTTTACCAGAGTTCGGCATATCCGACTCCCAAGAGCAGGCAGTCGTGAGCCCTGCTCGCCCAAGAAAGGAACCCACTGGCAGGGAGCTCGACATTCACCACGGGGCTAGGGGATCGGTACACGATCGCCTTGGTTCGCGCTCTGAGAGCCAATCGGCGAGCAGTCAGGCGACGACGATGGCCGCCATGCAACGCCAGCTCGACGAGATGAAGGCGCTCTTGGAAAATGGGGCAGGCGCCAGGAGATCGATCATTGGATCAAGCGAACCACTCACGACTCAGATCGAGCTCGCCCCAGTCTAACCAACGATCAATCCCCCACAAACACCTTTATATGAGGGGAGATCGGATCCGGAAACCCACTTGAGCAAATTCCGGATCTACATGATCGGATGCGGAGCATCAGATGCGACAAAGTGTCGAATGTTCCCGTTAACTCTGGGCGACCTCGCCCACAGGTGGTACGTCTCACTACCACCTCGCTCAATCAACTGCTTTGAGAAGCTGGCGAAAGACTTCACGACGTACTTCGCCGCCAAAGTCGCTCGCCCTGAAGGCCCCCACCGCATGATGAAAATCAAGCAGGGGAAGGATGAGTCGGATGAAGATTACATCGACCGGGTAGACGAGATAGTCCTCACCGGCGAGACCATCAGCGACGAGCTCGCTCTCAACTCAGTCATGAGCGGATTCCACGGACGCTCGCCCATGTTCAGGCACCTCACAAAGGATATCCCCCCGACCTACTCGGTCTTCCGCGGCAAAGCCGCCAGTTTCCTAGCCAGGCAGAGGATGCTCTCACTCCGTTTAGACGAGGGACCGTCCGAAGAAGGAAAAGCACCATCCCATGTCCAGAAGAAGGCGGTCGCCAAGCCCAGAAAGGCGGTCGCCAAGCCACCTGGCGAGTTCAAAGCCTTCGAGGATGTAGAGATCCACCTTCTCCACAACCTCAACTTATCTCCGGCCCACATCTTCAACGCAATCAAGGGTCGCGAGTGGCTTTCCAAACCAAAGACGATAAGGGACCACGGTCACCTAGACCGTAGCAAATTCTGTGCCTATCATAAGAGTCCCGGCCACAACACCAGCCAATGCTGCGACCTCCTCAGACATCTCTGGCGACTGTTTGAGGAAGGCAAACTGGAAAATTTGATCACCAAGCCAGAACCCAGGACGGAAAGAGCCGGAGGGCGCGAGCGCCGACCAAATGAAAGAATTCCTCCAAATCCGATCGCCAGAATCGAGCATGAGCCGGAGTACTCTGATGAGTCGATCCCTCCGATCAACCCTGGCGGTCGGATCAACATGCTTCAAGCAGGAGGTGGAAGCCTCGGGGGCCTTTCCCCGGTTTCCACCCTGTCAAACAGAAAGCGAAAAGCGGATCTGAGGGTGTTCGCCGAAGTCCATGTTGTGGTACCTCCGGAGCCGACCATCTCTAAAGACGCGCTCATCACCTTTTCCAACAAGGACAGGGAGGGAGTGCAATGTCCCAAAGAGGATGCACTAGTGATCTCTGCTTGTATCCTTGTGGACTGGCTCCGCAATCTGATGATTGTCCTCAGTATAGAGGCACTGAGATACGTCTTGGAGACGGACATTCCGGCGCCTCCTGTGCGGACCAGAGCCAATCAGGAAGAGATTGAAAACCACGAAAAGTGGGTTAAGGATGACATAAAAGTCCGTGCATACATGATGGCTTCTATGTCTAATGTGAATACTATGACTAGAAGACGTGGTAGGGATGAAACCAAACAAGTTTTGAAATGGCATCTAAGACTTGGTCATGTTGGTCAGACCAAGGTTTACAAAATGGAAAAAGATGGACTTATGGGTCCATTGGGATCGGCTCCCTTTCCTACTTGTGAATCTTGCCTTAAAGGCAAAATGACTGTCCCCCTTCACAGGGACTTTTGAAAGAGCCGCTGATAAACTGGGATTAATCCATACCGACGTATATGGTGCTTTGGAAGCAGCACGTGACGGATATCAATATTTCATTACGTTTACAGATGATCATACTAGGTATGGTTATGTATACTTAATGAAACATAAATCCAAGGCATTGAAGAAATTCCAGGAATTCAAAGCCCTAGTCGAGAAACAAACTGGTAATCATATCAAAGCACTTCGGTCGGACCGAGGTGGCGAGTATATGAGTTCAGAGTTTGACGAGTTCCTTAAGGAACATGGAATAGTATCACAACTAACACCTCCAGGTACTCCTCAGTTAAATGGTGTGTCAGAAAGAAGGAACCGGACCTTGTTGAACATGGTCCATTTCATGCTGGGCTGTACTGACTTACCGATTTATTTCTGGGGGTATGCACTCCTGACTGCCGCCTACATCTTGAACAGATGTCCTCCCAAATCCGTTCCTAAAACTCTACATGAGATGTGGGAGGGCAGGAAACCAAGTCTTAATCATATTAGGATTTGGGGATGTCCCGCCTATGTCAAGAAGACTAAGGTAGAGAAGTTGGAAGCTAGGTCCGCGAAGGGACATTTCATTGGATTCCCGTCTGGGACAATGAGATATCTATTCTATATGTCCGAAGATCAAAAGATCGTTGTTGCTTAACAAGCACACTTCCTGGAAGAAGAGATTCATTCAGGAAGGCGGAGCAGGTAGAAATATTTCTTTGGAAGAATACAATGAAACTCCTCTGGAGACACCTGTGTAAGAAAATAGAACCAAACCTTCTATAACACAAGTACAACCACCTCGTAGGTCAAGTAGGGTGTCTCGATTACCTGAGAGGTATAGTTTTATACACTTGGAGGAACTGGGTTTCCTCGAGGTTCCAAGTGATAAACAAGAGACCGACCCGCGACCAATGACCTAGCAATGGTGGATGTAGACTCCATGAAATGGACTGTAGCAATCTTCATGTAGTTGGGACCTTCGTTTTGACGAGACGGTCAAAATTTTTGACTTCGTGCAAAATGAAGAGGAACCTTGTGTATACAAGAGGGTTAGTGGGAGCAAGATCACATTCTTAGTACTATATGTAAATGAGATTCTACTAATAGGAAATGATGTGGGAATGCTCAGTTCTGTGAAAGCTTGGTTTTCGACTAATTTCTTCATAAAGGACTTGGGAGAAGAAACCTATATTTTTGGGATTCGACTCTAATGGGATAGATCGAAAAGAATGATAAGTTTTTTCCAAGTCCTCTATATAGATTAGATCTTAAAGAGGGTTCCTTCCGATGCGACATGGAATAAAACTCACCTTGAAGATGTGTCCTCATAGTGAGGAACAATGAAAGGAAATGAGTTATATACCATATGATTCGGTTGTGGGTAGCCTTACATATGCTTTATTGTGTACGAGACCTGGCATTGCGCATGCTGGGAGCGTGGTAAGTAGGTTTCGGGCTAACCCAGTTCGGGAACCTTAGACCGCCATAGAGAACATACTCAAATACTTTAGAAGGACTAGAGATCTGGTTCTTATATATGGTGGTGGAGAACTGAATGTGATGGGATTCACTGTATTGGAATTCCAAGGACAGAAAGACGATTCTATGTCTACTTCTGGCTACATTTACTCTTAGTGGAGGAGCAGTATCATGGCATAGTGCCAAGTATAGCGCGACTGCTGGTTCCACCTGTTAGGCTGAGTATAAAGCGGCCTCAGAGGCCTCCAAAGGAAGGGTTAAGAAGTTACTAGGTAAACTTTTCGTGACACCTTGTGCTGTGCTGCCATAGCGATAGCACAGGCCTAGAAGCCGAGGTTTCACAACAGTACTAAACATATTGAGAGAGTATCATCTCGTAAGAGTATTTGTTCGCAAAGAGATACATTGTGCTGCATAGAGTAGAGTCAGCCGATTACATCGCTGATCCACTGACCAAGCCACATTCTCAGATTAGCTTGGAGCATAATCTGGAGAACATGGGTATTAGATACCATAGTGTGTGGCATTGAGTGCAGGTGGGAGATTGTTGGAAGTATGCCCTCGAATGCCACTCAGAGGATGTTGAGTGAGGGCATTTTACTTATAATTATGTAAATCATTAATATAAGGCAATGGAAGTTTCTTTATTTACTAGTAGTTACTGGCATTCCTAACTCATAAATATACATATAGAAACTAGTCCGTGTATTTGAGAGCAAAACGTTCCACTCCTTATTGGATAAGGAGGTCGGCACTGGAAAGGTTTATAGCTCAAATACTTAATCGTTAACAAGTCGATGAAACTTGACTGGGCATTAAGTTTATGTGAAGACTTGTATGACGTGTTCTTTGACAATGAGAGTGCCTATCGAACACTAATGGTTAGTGGGAGCACACGTTATAGGTATGATAATTGGATTAGTATACTCGAACCGACTCACCCTCGATTCGTCACCGCAGTTTCACTCGGGACGATCGATAGCAGAATCGAAAGGTTGTGATAGGTATTCGTGAACCTTCGACTTGAGGATTTAGTAGGGATGTGCTTATGACATCAAGATTTTCATTAGAGTAGTTCGACCCTGTAAACCGGGAGGCGGGGGTCAACCTCGACGTGCATCTTGATGGACAAGTAGCAAGTCCTACTGAATACCAAGATAGAATTCTTTCTCCTGTTAGTGAACGGGTTATATGTCCTATGCGGTTATTGGAAGATGAGGTCATAAGTCTTTGGCCAAAGCATTGGAGCTAGTTGTATTGGATACACGAGAGCTCGATGATCTCGATTTGCATTAACGCATGCATAACGTCAAGTACAGATAGGGTTTGACTGACTATGATCCTATATCTTGATCGGGACATTTGAAAGAAGGGTTTATACATATACTGGTATTCACGCAGAATGGTTCTTGTATGATCGCAATCATTCATTCTCAGTTGGGGTACGGTGTAGGCCGCCAGGCTGGCTAGGTGGTGCTACTAGTCTTTGGTTCCTCCCATTGCTGACTGAGACGAACCTACCGAGTCGCGCAATAGGATTGAAGACGGAATGAATCTAGCTTATTCTCTCATTATTAATATTAGATATTAGATATCTAATTTATTGGACATTGGATGTCTAATTAAATTTGGGACATTGGATGTCTAAATCGATTTATTGGATAAATTGATTTACGGCCTAATGAATTAAATAAATTACTGGGTGATTAATTTAATTCATAAATATAATTATTTCTTGGAGAAATTAATTATATTATTATGCATTTTATATGATTAATTAATTAGATTAATTAATCGATATAAATACATCGGAACGGAATCGGAGTTTATCTGTTTGGACTCACGGGAGTCCGAAACGGACCGAACTCTTCCTATCATTCATCAAGGCCGCCCCTCCCCCCACTTATATCCATGTGTGTGTTTTGACTTGTCCCCATCATGATGTTTGGAATCTTATGTCTTGAGGGGACAAGTATCATGCACATTATTTGGTTGGGAATAATATATTGTGAGATGAATAATAAAAGGAGTAGACTAACTCTTCCTCTCAACCCCATTCATTTCCTACGGTTGAGAGAATTCAAGAGAGAGAAAATTGTTTTCTCACATAGTCTTCATTTTCTTCTTCATCTTGTTCTTGGTGGTTCTTGGAGAAAAATCAAGAAATCAAAGAGAGAAAGTGAATTATACACTTAGAGTGTAATAATCACATAGAAAGCTTCATCATCCTAGCTATAGACGTATCCTCGGAGGATAGCAAGGTGATCGTCGTTCCGTTCGTTTTTCCGACGCGTGGCAAGTAGAGACGCGATACTTTCGGCGTTGGATCATCCAAGAGCTTAGAGCGGATTGGATTCGTAGAGATCAAGCAAAGCTTGGGGAATAGATCAAGAGAAGGATACCATTTAATCAACAAACTACAAGGGTATGTTTTCTCGTATCTCTTGTGTTTCGTTTTATATATTCGTATATACGTAGCTCGATCGATCCTCGTAGGGATTGATTCGGATCGGATTAATTTTCGTTTTACCGCTTCCGCTGGGCCTTCGTTTTAGGCACAGAATCCCAACAGGTTGATGGTGTATAAAGAAAGAAGAAAAAGACTTGACTCATCACCCCATTTATTGCATCAACCGTGAGTTCCAGTGAGAGAGAGAAAATTATTTTCTCATATAGTCTTCATCTTCTTCTTCATTTTTTCTTGGTGGTTCTTGGAGAAAAATCAAGAAAAAAAAGAGATTGTAATTTATACACTTGGAGTGTAAAATTCACATTTGATAGCTTCATCATCCGATTCTAGCCGTAACCTTGGAGGTTAATTGGGTGATCGTCGTTCCGTTCGTTTCTCCGGCGCGTGACAAGTAGAGACGCGGTATTTTCGGCGTTGGATCATCCAAGAGCTTGGAGCGGATTGGATCGTAAGGAAGTTAACCTAAAGCTTGGGAATCGCTCAAGAGAAGAACACCATATTATCAACGGACTAAAAGGGTATGATTTCGAATATTCCTTTGTTTATTTTATATTCGTATATGCGTAGCTTGTGTAACACCCCCAAACTAGGCGGCTATTACAGTGCCGTGGACCCCCAACTGGGACCCACCAGGCGAATGAAATACAATGAAATAAATAATATAACTGTAGTACCGCACCACATCATATTATCAATTACTCCAATGAGGAGTCTCAAGTACAATACACCCAGGAAAACAGAATACTTATTTATTTCATATGAAGATGAAATATACAAAACCAAATAAAATGAAAGTCCAAACAGAAAACTGCAGCGGAAATACACATCAAAGAAACATGAATAACTGGGAAGACTGGGATCCCCTACTAGTATCACTGGAACTCCCCGCCGTCAACGTTCTCTTCCCGTGCCTTTGTCTTGCCATGACCTGAAAACAACATCCCCAATGGGGGTCAGTTACACAGAACAGCAATCCTCAAGAGTTGAACAAATACAACAATCACATGACTAAGTTATGAAATCAGGTCTGAAAGAGGGGCATCATAGTACGCCCGAAATGGGACGTGCAAGTGCACAAGTAGTCGAGTGTCTGGTGCCCCGCATATACACATGCCACTTGGCCTAATTAGTCTCACAGAGGAACGTTACCGTGTGCACAGTCCAATGTGTCCGGATACCCACATATACACATGACCATAATGTGCCCGACTAAAAATTCCACATGTATACCATCCGGCACGCAATACGTTCCCGGAAGGTCAAAAGAACAAAAGTAACCATGATGAAAAGGAATGAATAGAAATCCGACAAGGACCAAGAATGACTCACCGATGTGATATAATGGCGTAATGAGTGATAGCTCAAATGAAATGATTGGAACCGTCGTCCTCGTGAATTGAACGATTACTTTGATAATTACAAGTCTCAACATGATTGATATATTATGCGTGAACTATACGTATGAATGAACAACAACGAAATAAATGATTATCCTTTTAACTGAGCAAGAATTAACTTACCTCAATTACCAGTGAAGAAAAGTCCTTCCTCGAATGAACGTCCTTAAGGTGATGATAGGTCGATCGAACAACCTTGAATAATACAATTACCAACAATTCACTTAATATACGTGTCAAGTAGGATTACAACCAACTCAAGAGTCGGTACAATAAACTCAAACTCATTGGGGCATTTAACAAACACATTGTAAACAATCTTCAATTTCTTACAACCAATCTCAATTATATCGATACCAAACCTCAAATGAGTGATTAAATCCAACAAAACATCCTCCATACAATCAATAATCCAATAGGAGTACACAAATCGAGATTTCAACAACATCAAATCAAAACCCCTAATTCCCAAATCAACATTCAAAGTGTTCTTGAAAAATCCTCCAACAATCCAAAGATAGTTCATAGACTCTCATAATCATATGTATATCTCTTCACATGTCATGATTATAACATCCAAAACATCATACTTCATCTCAAAATCAAATTCTAAGGTTTTGAAGAAATTACCTTTGAAGATCTAAACCCTTCGATCCGTTGAAACTCGTATTAATCGACTATCCAAGCTCCATAATCGAAAGTAGATGGTTAGAACATGAACACCCAAGTGTTTGATGATGAAAAATCCCCTCCCAAGAATCTCTCTCTCGGACTCAAAAGGAGAAGTGAAGAAATAAGCACAAAAGTCCCATCCAAAACCTTAAATATTTCATAGAGTTATGGCCGTAACTCTGCCACCTTACGGCCGTAACCATCCAAGGTCAACGGCCTTATGGCCGTAACCTCCTTACCTTACGGGCGTAAGAAAGCTTCGTCGAAAAAATGAATAATGTCCAAATCCCGGCCTTACGGCCGTAACACTTCGGCCTCTACGGTCGTAACTTCACTTCGTTGACAACACCCAGAACACCAAAAACATCTCTTACGGACGTATCCCGCAACTCTTACGGCCGTAAGCTGGCTTCGGCCAAAAATGTCCTTAAATCAACGTACGCACGTTATGGCCGCAGCCTACCTCTTCTTACGGCAGTACCTCGTCTTCGGCTAAGAAAACACAAAATCACGAATGCATGTTACGGCTGTAAGGTAACCTATGTTACGGCCGTAACTCTCCGCTGGAGCAACTACTCCGCCTTCTCGTTAGAAATGATGGATGATCCGACATAAAACACTCGTATGAGAAACATTAAGTCCCATAACATGCTATAAATGATACTTCCAACACAAGGTTACCAATCACAATGATTATGATATTATTCTCGTCTCCATTCTCAAACAGAGTTGAATGGCAAACGATAACTGATACACAGCTCAAAGTACGCCAATGATGAACACAAATGAATGAACATGAATGATGAATGATTAATAAAGAGTGAAAAAATTACTGAGTGACAATCACTGAATGATAAGAAATGAATTCATAACCGGGTATTACATACTCCCCCTTAAAAAGAGTTTCGTCCTCGAAACTAAGGGTTAAACAAATCGGGATAACTCTCCCGCATACTATCCTCGGTTTCCCAAGTAGCCTCTTCGACTCCATGTCTAGACCACTGAATTTTAACTAAAAGAATTGCCTTGTTCCTCAATTGTTTGATTCGTCGCTCTAAGACTCGTACAGGACGCTCCTTGTGCGTATGATCATTTGCGATCTCGATTTCATCATATTGAAGTATGTTGGCCACTTAAGTATACTGGATACAGTTTGGAAAATCGTTTAAACAACAAACTGTACGGAATCTAAATCTGAGTGCGTAGCGGAAGTCTTGGATACAGTTAGTTGCCGTGGATACAACAACGAAGTATTTGGTGTATACTTAATATATCACAGTTATTTCAAACAGTAAAAGCAGAAGGTAAATAACACAGTAATTTAAGTGGTTTGAGGTAAACCCCTCTACGTCCACTGGTCCTCCACACAGGAGTAAAAAGTTTATTATATAATTACTGCGTACACAACTACGTAATTATAAACAAACCTATCCTTGTATCGTTCACACAGATTGATACAAAGAATGTCGCTTTCAACCGTTCACACAGATTGGTTAAAGCTTCCTTCTTGACTAGCTTCTTCACACACAGTTCCAAAGTTTCATCCTTATTCGTCCCACACAGGTCAGAATAACTTGTTGAGTTCACACAGAGCTCGGTTTTTACACAGAGGTAAAAGGTAGGTAACCAGGTAAGAACAGTAGCTTTGAATATCAAGTTCTTGAGCTGATGATAGCTGTTCTTGATGTTGAGCACTGTATATCTCTTTCGTTCTAACTTGCAGTATGCTTTGGAGATATGTTTGCTCTGATGATAACTTTGATAGCTTGAGTATTAGGTTACTTGAATTGGTTCAGTTCGTGTATATGATCTTCAATGTCTTCAAGGATATATATAGTCTCTGAAGAAAGTATCCGTTGAGATATCCGTTTGAATAAGATTTCCTTCAACGGGAATATGACATGATCCGGATTTCGCGGGATTCTGAAGATCTGAAGGACGATATTTAAATTCTTTATGCTTGAGTATTTAAATACTTCTTTGTTCATATGAACTTGACTTGTGTTCTTTCTTGTCCTTTTGTAGTGTATGGAAGATAGCGTATTTAGGGCATCGAGACAGTTTCCATACTTGATCTTTTTACAAGTCTTCTTGCTTTGTCTTGATGAGCTTCAACGTCTTTGATTCGAGCGGAGTCTTGATATAGGATAAAGCCTTGAAGCCTCGTCTGATTTTCCTTTCTTGTATTTGGCATATATGTCAAAACCTTCTCAATAACAAATAACGATCGATACAGGGATCGGGTATCCCGGCTGATTCGATACAGGGTGTTTGTTTTCCCAACAATTTCCCCCTTTTTGACAATTTGCCAAGACTAACTTACTTCAACTCTTCGAGTCTTCTTGATGATGCCAAAACCTTCTTTATGAAGCATTCTTCTTCGATGACTTCTGGCAGATTTCTTGGTCTTTTGTCAATAGGTCGACTTAGTGACTTAGTCTACAATAATGAATCGCTCGCAGCACGTTAAATCTGATTTGAGATTTATTACAACTTAAGCCTATGATTGGCGCGCAGGCACAATCTTACCATGTATTCTAAGTTTACAATGAAACTATGAACTGTTCGTAGACTAGTTAAATGCTGACTTATTTTTCAATCAAGTTTATCTAACTTGAGATTCGTATCAAACAATTTTAAATAATCATACATTAACACAGTAGATTACGAGTTGTAATCTTTCAAGACAAACAAACTATTTTATTGATATTCAAAATGATTGAGTACAAAGTTTGCTGTTTCGAATAGAAATTACAAAAATAAAAGTAATATACATAAATTTCATCTCCTTATTTATAATCCGCATGCCTCCACGGTCTCTTTCCTTGCTCGTTCTCGGTGCCGCGCCACCAGTTTTGAAGTGAATCATTGCCTCGTTCCTGGTAAATCGCTCTTCCTTAATATGAACGATCAAAGGCAGGTATCCAATCTTCTGGATGGGTGACCCGATCTCCTCTTCTATGTTTTGATTTCATTTCGATTTGGAGAGGGAGTTTACCTTCTTCTAGCATCTTTGAAAACTTGTCTGCTGCCTCCGCTAACGTCTTATAATTTTTGAAGATGGCGGATTCCCTGATGAGTCTGACAAAATATCTCATCAGTTCATTCTTCCTCCAGTGCTTCACTTCGTCGGCAGTTGGGTTGCGGTTGGTCGGCAGACGTATTTCCGAAGGTCTTTGAATAAGATTTTGCCAAGGGACATTTGGGTCATGGAATTACAGTGCGGAGCACGAAATTTTAAAGCTTTGGGATTGAGGTGCTAGCTTGTTCAATTCAGCAGCGATACTGCTCTGAGCAGCCTCAAATTCCCTTTCCTGTTGCAGTCTTATTCTCCTTGCAGCTTCTCGTGCTTCTTCCCCCTTTTTGGCTTCATCAAGACTTTGCAGGATTTCAAGAGCGGCGTCCTGTTTGGTCTCGATGCTGGTTATTCTTTCAACAAGGGAGGAAAGAGTCTGCGACATATCTTTAATGCATTTGTCGTGAGCACGTGATTGAGAGGCTATTCTCGATCATTACCAGCGATCTTGGCTTCAGTGATCCTTGTCTTTGTAGCTTCCTCCTTCACAGGTTGCTCTTGTTTATCTTCCATGATCTTCAAGGCTTGCTTGAAAACTTAGCGAGAAGAATGAATGCGTCGACAACTCGAGATACTTCGTGTTGAAGAGTGGTCATTTCTTCGGCAGAGGTGTGCATCGATTCGGTGCTTTTTCAGCGGAAGATAGGCGTTCTTGCATCTTGGATAAATACAGTCTGAAGGCCAAGAGCTCGCAGGCGCTCTTTACGTGCAGCAGAGATAGGAGAGTCAGGCTGGGCGAAGTCTTCAGCGCCGTTCAAACTCCTTACATTCACGGATGGACGTGAAGTAAGTTGGACATCCTCAGGTTCGTTACCGTCTTCGGATTCCAAGGTTGCAGGGGCGGGGGCAGCTTCTTGTGGTTCGGCGACAGTTGGTTCAGAAGCGTCCTGTGGCGAAGGTTCTTCGGCAGATATGGATGCAGGAGGGACTGAATCCTCCTGTTGGTTGGCAGGAATGGCTTCTTCGGTCGCAGCAGGCTCGGGTGCCTGTTCCAAAATTTCTTGAAGTTTCTCGACTGGAGGGACTGAGTCCTCCTGGTCGGGAATGTTCTCCGGCTGTGGCGAAGGGGGATTGGCTTGGGTGGATGGCCCTTCGTCTTTTCTGCGTGGAGAGGTGGCTCGGGCTTCAGCCTCTTCACGGCTCATTCTCAGACCTGCTTGTAGAGCATCGTCGTCGTCGTCTGAGTCATGATCGTCGTCGTCTTTTGGATTAACGAGAGAATCCTCTGACTTCTTCTTTCTTTTTCTTCTGGCATCAGACTTGTGCAGCAGGTGGCTTTCTATTAGATCTTTGCAAGAAGCGTTGTCCCATCGAAGCAGGGCCTCAATTTCAGTTGAGTCTGTTACTTCGGAGACGAATCGCTCTTCGTGGCTCCATTGGCTCGGTTATGCAGTGTGTAAATGCGGAGCTAGCCTATAGCCTTTCCATTGCGAGAAATCTTTTACGCTTGTTCAATTTGAACAGAAAGAAGTGTTTGATTTATAATCGAGTCGGGGAGGGACTTCAAATCACGTCTGAGACGCTGTTTGAGGATTCAGTGCAGGTATGGGATCTGTGCGGAAGATGGACTCCTTGCGAGGATGGTGCCGAAGGAAATTGGATCTGCGGGTGTGGGATCCCGCGAGAGGAGAGGTAGCTTTTGGCTCGAATGGGCGGCCGACGTGCTAACGTCTTGAGCGTTGGCGAGATGTCTCTATATCCGTCGTAGCCGCCAAAGGCTCGGGATCTCTTGTCGATTGATAGGAGACACCTCTTCCAGGGGTTGGGCCACAGGGTTCTTGATGGAGTTGCGCCACGGGCGAGACATCCTCGGAGTGCTTGGTTTTGATTTTTGAGAGCCTCCTTAGTCTATTCTTCGACTTCTCACCAGCAGAGTGTTTCTTGCTGTGAGAACGCTTGCGCTTCTTCTTTGAAGATTCCATTTCTGGGACCTTCACGGTTTCATCTCTTGGGTTGTCAGAAATAGGCATGTGCCTGGTTCTCGGGTGATTGGCATGCATTGTGCTCTGGTTATAGGCAGTGGGCTTGACGCCTCCTAAATATATCCGTGAGCTATTTTTCTTGGCGTCGGAGGATTGCGTCACTCCGCACCTCGTCAGAATGTAGTTCAGCATTAAACCAAAGGATTTCTTTTGGGTGGCAGGTTTGCAACCTCTTCTTGAAGACGTTTCAGAATGATTTGGCACCAATTGACCTTTTCACAGGTCAAAATAGCTACCATCATTCTGAACCTTAGGTTCGTGCACATCTCGAACGCACCAGTTCGATTTTCAATGATTACGGAGCGAAGTCATGCGGATAAGCGAAATGAAGAAGAAAATTTTTCTTGTGACAAGTGGTTGTCACCATATCAACCACTTTGGACCGGTAAATAGTCCATAAAACTTGGTAATCATCTCTTGAGACCCAAGCGTCTCAAGTGGTCCATGGTCGGTAGTCGGCGGCGGCTGTAGATTTTCTGAAGTAAATCGCGATTGATGCAGATTTGCACTCCTTGGACTGTTGCAGTGATGTCAGCAACGTGTCCTCCCTGGGCTAGTGGCAGAAAACGAACGGCGGTGTTGAGGTAGAATTCCTCAACCAGATGGGCGTCGTATTTGTCGGCGATTTTGCTCCCGAAGCGATAGAGACCTTGTTGTTCAAGACGAGTAATAATATACTCCATTGGTTCGGTGTCGTTGATTTCCGAGATGATACGCTCGATGATGACAGGTTTCGAGAAGATCCGGCCATCAATGATGTTGGAGGTTTTCTTTAGGACAGGGGAAGAAGATTGACTAGCCATTGATGTTTTCTTAAAACGAGGGTGGAAGAAAACAGTAGAAATTCGCAGTGAATATGCAGAAAATATGTAGGCTGTTTGCTTGAGAACTCTTGTAATTGCAGAAAGCGTAAAGAGTCTCCAATGGCGAATCTGATCCTTTTATACTTGGGCGGAAATAGGGTTTGCAGTACGAATGGTCGATTTTAAGGGATGGGAACTGTTTTTAAATCAACGGTAAAGATGGATTTATTTTAACTTGTACTCTAATCCATTAAATGTATTTAAAATACAGCTTTTCCCACTTCTGACATAGTTTGATACCCTAAATGCCTAAAACTGAATTTTAAAAATAATAAATAATTTAAAAACATCGCGGCTTTTGAGATTCAGTTGTCCAGATGTCGTGTAAGGCATTTAATGAACATGACGTTTGACATAAGAACAGGGTACGTGGACAAAAATTATTTTAAAAAGGAAATAATATTATATTATATACTGAATCGAAATCCTATAGCATGTGCTGTTCTCCGCGTCGATATAGCGTTCCCCCTTAAAAAGGTATTAATAGGTTTTAAATTCCATACAGCAATATTTGGATTAATACTGTATTCATGGGTCCTACAATATTCCCCCTTAATTATTGCACACACCAGCTGTAGGATTCGTATGCCTTCGTTTGCTACAGTACTGTATTGATGATTCTGAGTGTACAGATAATTAATGTTGGATACTGTATTCACGGGTCTTACAGCATTCCCCCTCAATTGTTGAGTAAAAAACAGTAAATTTACTTACAGGGAGTCTGGCTGCAGTATTCCCAATTCTGTTCTTAGCATGTTGAATCTTGCTGTGTCGAGAGGCTTGGTGAAAATGTCGGCCAACTGGATGTCTGTATGAACTTTTTCCAGGCGAACATCCTTGTTCTCGACATGATTCCTGATAAAATGATGCTTCATGTTGATATGCTTAGTGCGCGAGTGCAAAACAGGATTGTGCGTGATTGTAATTGCACTCGTGCTATCACACATGATTGGAGTCTCTCTAGCATCGATTCCATAATCTGACAGTTGTTGCTTCATCCAAAGGATCTGCATACAGCAACTACCATCAGCATAGTACTCTGATTCAGCCGTGGAAAGAGAATTAGCCAATTGCTTCTTACTGAACCAAGAAACGAGTCTAGGTCCGAGAAAGTGACAAGTTCCACTTGTACTCTTCCTATCTAGCTTGCAGCCTCCGAGATCCGAGTCGCTGTATCCAACTAAATCGAATCCGCCTTCCTTAGGATACCACAGTCCTGCATCGACTGTTCCTTTAATGTACTTGTGATTCGTTTAGTTTGTATTGAAGTGTGATTCCTTAGGTGCAACTTGGTATCTCGCACACACTCCAACAAAGCTGGATATCGGGCACCTTTAGCCGTTAGGTACAGGAGCGAACCAATGAGCTTCTGTAGAGTGATTGGTCAAACGGCTTTCGGCTTCATCGGCACTAATTTGCACGGAAGTGCTCATAGGGGTTAGCGAGGATTTGGAATTGTTCATTCCAAATTTGTTGAGAAGCTCCTTCTTGTATTTCTCTGGTTGATGAATATACTGTAGGCAAGCTGCTTTACTGCAAACCTAGGAAATAACTAAGTTCCCCATCATACTCATTTCAAATTTGCTTGGCATGAGATGTGAGAACCTTTGACATAGAGCAAGGTTAGTTGAACCAAAAATAATATCATCGACATAGATTTGTACCATTAGAAGGTCATCACCTTCTGTATCTTGAACAATGTTTTGTCGTGACACCCTTCTCAAATCCGTTGTTGGTTAGATCTTTGGGACGGGGTTTCGTACTGTGCTCTAGGGGCTTGTTTAAGTCCGTACAGCGCTTTCCTTAGCCTGTAAACTAGATCGATACCGTCTGTGTTGGCAAACCACGGTGGTTGTTCAACATAAACTTCTTCGTAAGCTCTCCATTCAGGAAAGCACTCTTGACGTCCATTTGGTATACGATAAAACTCTTATGGGCGGCAAAGGCTAAAAATATCCTAATGGCTTCTAGTCTCGCTACAGGGGCGAAGGTTTCATCATAGTCGATTCCTTCTTCCCGACAATAGCCTTGTGCTACTAGTCTGGATTTGTTCCTTATGATAAGTCCATTTCCATCCTTTTTGTTTGAAATACCCATTTGGTTCCTATAACCGATTGGTGTGTCGATGCAGGTACAAGATACCATACATTATTTCTTTCGAAACCGTTAAGCTCTTCTTCCATAGATGTTATCCAATGAGAGTTGTTAAGAGCGTCTATGGTCGAAACAGTTCGGACTAGGCTAAGAATACGGCGATAGTGCACATATTGAGTCTCCTAAGTTCGGATTGAGATTTCCATTCGAAGCTGTGAGACTTCAGCATTAGATTCTTCTTGTTCACAAAGTACATTTCCTTGTGTACTCTGTATTCTCCTACGAGTAGAAACACTGCATTAATGTTTCCAATGATCAGCTCTTGCGGGTGATCTCTCAACCATCTTCGGTCGGGTTCTAGTTCGGGATCCGTCTGCATCAAAAGTTTCGTGGGTACGACTTCGACATGCGGCGTCGGACTCATCCACATCGATTCTTACAGTGCGGGGTTGATTTCTAAATCAACTACGGGTTCTATGGGTGTAGGTGGATCCAAGATAGATAGATGGTGAATGTCTGAGTGATATCATCTACTCTGTAGGGTCATGGTGTGGTTCGTCGAACACTACATGAATCGATTCCTCGATCGTCGACTTCCTTTTATTAAAGATTCAGAAAGCTTTGCTGACGGAGGAGTATCCTACGAATATTCCTTCATCGATTTTTCATCAAAGGTTCTAAGTTGGTCCTTCCCATTGTTCAATACGTAACACTGCATCCAAAATGTGAAAATACGAAACTAATGGAGTTTTGTTATTCCATACCTCGTAAGTTGTTTTGTTGTGGTGCTTGTTGACGATACGGTTTTGAGTGTAGCACGTATTTGTATTGGTTGCTTCACCCTGAAACTCTGTGGCAATTTGCTTGCGGCAATCATTGTCCTTGTTGCTTCTTTCAACGTCCTATTCTTTCGCTCGGCAACACCATTTTGTTGAGGTGTACGGGCAGCTGAGTACTCGTGCTGTATGCCATTCTCCGAACAGTATTGCTCTATAAAGCGGTTAGTAAATTCAGTACCTCTATCGGAACGAATGCACACGATACTCGATGCTTTTTCATTCTGCAACTTTCTCAGGAGCTCGGGCAGCCTTGATGTTGTTTCCTTCTTCTTGCTAAGAAAGATCGTCCAAGCATACCTGGAGTAATCATCAACAACAACCATGCAATATTTCTTACCTCCCAAACTTACTGGGTCTACAGGACCGTAGAGATCCATGTGTAGCATTTCCAACACTCTTTGGGTTGAAAGGTAGGATTTTCTTTTCAGGGTTGACTTGATTTGCTTGCCTTTACGGCATGGTCATGACATTGTCCTTCTTGAATGACACATCGGCAAACCTCTAACCATACCTGTCTTGAAAGCTTGTTGATCGTCTTGAAGTTGACGTGAGACATCCTCTTGTGCCATAGCCGGCTAAGATCTGCGGTGCCTTTGGCAACAAAACATGGAATTGAGGAGCTCATAGGCTTCCGATCGGCAATGTACATATTACGATCTGCTTCTGTAAGCACAACTTCCTTGGTTTGGGTGTTCTTGACTCTCTGCGATCTATATAGAACTTCACCGAGCTGTTTATCACAGCGGCTAATACTAAGTAGATTATCTTGTAAGCCTTCAACATATGCAACATCGGTGACCTTGAATTTCCCAACAAGTAGGTTTCCTTTCCCTCTTGTTCTTCCTTTAGATTTATCACCGAGCGAACTTTCGGACCGCGACCTTCTACAAAATCGAGATAGCTTGCTCTGTCTCCGGTCATGTGACGAGCATCCACTATCGAAGTACAGGTATCCTCCTCTAGAATGTCTGTAACAAAGAAATTAGGTAGATTTAGGTCCCCTTTGATTTTGGGTCCATATATGTTAGTTCCTTTAGGTACCTGATTTTCCTGACGACAATTGGTTTCTTGTAGGATGTACTCGGTGCAGGTATTGCGATATCTACGGGGCATATCCGTAGTTGTTATAATCATGATAATTATTATGCATGTAAAATTCGGGATTATTGTTATTGTTCGATACGAGTGCCGTCTAGGAGGTGGAGCCATTTTCCTAGGCTGTGACTTGTCTTGGGTCTCCGGTTGGATTCCCAATCTTTGTTGTTGATCTTGGCGCATCTGCTGTCTTGAGGGATAACGGGGCTCCTGTATCCAATACCTAGGCGCCTGTACTGAGTGTCTGCTGTGCGGGCCTTTGGTGGTTGGATACCGTCTTCTTTACGAATGACTACCGGCTTTGATGATATGCTTGTGGAGCATCTTTGTAGATTACGCCTTCGAGTGGTTGTTGGTTCCACTGTCTCTAATAGTAGAGTTGAGGCGGAATTGCGGCTTTTGGTTTTCTCGGTACAGAGGTTCCTTTATGGGACTAGGAGTATCTTCCGATTCTGGAATGTGTTCCACACTCTTGACGAACACAGTACTAGTTTTACCTTTATTCGAACATGAGCTGTATCCTAAGCCACTTTTATCATGAGCATGTTGCCCAGTGCTTTAATTTCTTCCATTCTTTTGGACGATTTTTCAAAGACTTGAGAATGGTCTCAAGTTCGAGTTTCGCTTCTCGAGAGTTGTAATTTTGGTTTGTAGTAGAACCAAATCATTTGTCTTGCTCTCATTATGGGTTTTAACCTCATTTAGTTCATGAGCAAGTTGATGATTGCTCTCCATGAGTTTTTCAAAATCGACCTTCTTGGTTTCACAATCAAGAGGCATATTTTCATAGTTTATCTTGACAAGTCATTTTCATCTTTCAGCTCTAGATTTGTTAATTGAAGTGTATATTCTCGATTTTAGAGTCTCATGGGCCTTTTAAATGTTTTGAATTCATTCATCATATTTTCGAAAGTATGAGATGCATTAGGTGGAATAAGCGAGGTTGAACTTACCTCATCGTCATTTGTCTTCACCTTACGGAACATCTTTAGCCATAAAGCACATGTATGCTTTATCATCGAACTCATCGTCGATGAATCACTTTGATGACCACTGAAGACATTCTGCTGATTTGGATGGTGTGGGGGAGGCTTCTGATTCTCCAATCAGGGCCTTGAGCTTGTCTTTCCAAGCACGTCTTCTTTCATCTCTCTCTTGTTGCTCGGCCTCAGGCAATCTTTGGACTTTGGGATGAGGACATTTATTTGCATAATGGCCTGGTTTCCTGCAGTTATAACACAGGTTAGCATCGCCAGATGATGTTTCGGTACTTACCTTGTTGTGAGTTTGGGCACGTAGGAGTCTTTCCAGACTATTTGATGAACTTTTTGAATTTATGCATTAGAAGTGCCATTTCATCTTGTGACAGGATGTCGTCGTCACTGTCAGCATTCTTGTGACCGGGTTTCGACGAGCTAGGCATGCTGTGTCGACGGTTCGTCTGACGGCGAGTTGTGACCTTTGAAGGAGATTCTTGACTTTCTCTCTTCACAATGTCATACTCAAAAGCTTTAAGGTCGAGAAGAGATCAAAAGTGGATATTTCATTAAGATTACAGGATACACGCATAGTGTGGTCTTAATGTCCCATCGAGTGGGAGAGATACGAAAATTTTTAAGTTCTTCTCCTTTTGGGTGTAAATCTTGCCTAACGCTTCAAGTTCACCAACAATACCGGTAAATCGAGGTCAAGTTCCTCAAGTGTTTCCGTTGGTTTCATTTCAAAAGATTCAAATTCTTTGAGTAAGTTTTGAAATCTTGTTTTCTTTTGAGAGCTCGGTTCCCTCACAAATTAACTTGAGTTTATCCCGATTTCTTTGGGCATTTTGCGGCTCTTTACCTTTGAGAATGTGCCTTTGTCAAGAGTGACAAATAACGCGTTCTTAGCCACGTTGTCGAGATTGGCTTGCTTCCTTTCATCGATTGTCCATTGCTCGCGTTCTTTCTCGAGCATTTCGGCATGGGCTTGGCCCTCAATCCTTCGGTGGATTGACCTTCATGATCTTGATCGGACCATCTGTATAACAAAAATCATCTCTTCGTGCATTCCGCAAGATGAGCTTCCATTCTAATTCTCGATCGTCAAATTCGTTAATAGAGAACATAGGGACTTTGTTAATCATAGAAGTATCCATCGATAATATAGGAATGAAAGATCTTGTTGTGAAAATAAGTGATTTGAATCGATTCGGTCAAAAAGAAATACGGCGATTCTTTTTAGAATCAACCTCTCCGATACCACTTGTTGGCCACTTAAGTATCTTGGATACGGTTTGGAAAATCGTTTAAACAACAAAGCATACGGAATCTAAATCTGAGTGCGTAGCGGAAGTCTTGGATACAGTTAGTTGCCGTGGATACAGCAACGAAGTATTTGGTGTATACTTAATATATCACAGTTATTTCAAACAGTAAAAGCAGAAGGTAAATAACACAGTAATTTAAGTGGTTCGAGGTAAACCCCTCTACGTCCACTGGTCCTCCACACAGGAGTAAAAAGTTTATTATATAATTACTGCGTACACAACTACGTAATTATAAACAAACCTATCCTTGTATCGTTCACACAGATTGATACAAAGAATGTCGCTTTCAACCGTTCACACAGATTGGTTAAAGCTCCCTTCTTGACTAGCTTCTTCACACACAGTTCCAAAGCTTCGTCCTTATTCGTCCCACACAGGTCAGAATAACTTGTTGAGTTCACACAGAGCTCGGTTTTTACACAGAGGTAAAAGGTAGGTAACCAGGTAAGAACAGCAGCTTTGAATATCAAGTTCTTGAGCTGATGATAGCTGTTCTTTATGTTGAGCACTGTATATCTCTTTCGTTCTAACTTGCAGTATGCTTTAGAGATATGTTTGCTCTGATGATAACTTTGATAGCTTGAGTATTAGGTTACTTGAATTGGTTCAGTTCGTGTATATGATCTTCAATGTCTTCAAGGATATATATAGTCTCTGAAGAAAGTATCCGTTGAGATATCCGTTTGAATAAGATTTCCTTCAACGGGAATATGACATGATCCAGTTTCGGGATTACGAAGATCTGGCGATGTATTTAAATACTTTATCCTTGAGTATTTAAATACTTCTTTGTTCAACGGAACTTGACTTGTGTTCTTTCTTGTCCTTTTGTAGGCTGTATGGAAGATGATCGTATTTAGGGCATCGAGACAGTTTCCATACTTGATCTTTTTACAAGTCTTCTTGCTTTGTCTTGATGAGCTTCAATCTTTGATTCGAGGCAGGTCTTCGATATAGGATAAAGCCTTGAAGCCTCGATACAGTTTTCCTTTACTGTATTTGGCATATATGTCAAAACCTTCTCAATAACAAATAACGATCGATACAGGGATCGGGTATCTCAGCTGATTCGATACAGGGTGTTTGTTTTTCCCAACACAGGGTCACTCCGTGAGGCCAAGCTGTCAGAATTGCTGAACCCAAACCCGTCTGAAGATGATGATGTACTTTCTGTTGCTGAGAAATTTCAGCCACTTCTTTCTTTTGCCTCGTCGATTGTCCGAAAGGAGGCGGATAAGATCAAATATTTTCTCAAGAGGCTTAAACCCCGAATGAGAATGCAGCTGTTAAATCACCACTATACGACCCTACATGAGTTAATCGAGAAAGATCTGGAATACGAACTTACTGCAAAGGAGATTTACAAGAAGCAACCACAGTCCTCGAACAAGAGATCCAGGGCAGGCACTGTGATAAAGAACCGGGGACATTCAGAAGCCCGGTCGATGCGAATCCTACGACGACCACCCATGGCATCGAATCCATCCGGATCGCACTCTCGAGCGGTCAGCTCATCTGTTGTGTGCTATGACTGTGGGGACCAGGGGCACATCAGCTCAAAATGCCCGAAGCCGACCGTCGCATCCCATACTTGTGGGAAGAATGGAAATCATGCTCGTTATTGCAAGAATGGACCGGGACATGATCCAGTAGCATCTCATGCTCCATTTCAGTCTTTTGTCCAGGACCGTGTACCTCCGTCCGCTTCTTATCAGACTACTAGGGCAAATAGAGGGATGGGCCGTGGAAACCAAGCCGGTACATCTGGTGCCAAAGCTGCGAAACCTAGAATTTACGAGATGAAGAATGTCGACGATCCCGAAGCAAGCATGATTGCAGGTACTCTCGAGATCCGATCTCAGCCCGTCTGTGTTCTTTTTGATACTGGTGCTTCACACTCCTTTTTATCTGCTTCTTATTTGAGTCGTTTGCAATTAGATCATGTTACCAATTGTGAACCTTATGTAATTGGTCTACCCGATGGTAGAAGAATTGTTGGGAATCATGAAGTGCAGAACTGTCCGATTCGCATGAACGACCGTGAGTGGTTGTCAAACTTAATTGTGGTCGATTTACCTAAAGATGATGTAATCTTGGGTATCGGTTGGATGGATCGTCATGATGCCATACTTAGCATCCGCAAGCGGATAGTGACCGTCACATCTGACGATGGTGTTGAGTGTATTTTTCAGGGTGATAATCCCAGTCGTTCCGGGAGAGTCATCAGCGCTATGAAAGCAGTGAAACTGCTTTATCAAGGGTGTATTGGTTATTGGTGTTACATGACCAAAATAGTGGATCGACCAGTTGAATTGGCCAATATTCCGGTAGTCCGAGACTACCCAGATGTATTTTCAGATGAGTTGCCAGGCTTACCTCCACATCGAGAGGTAGAGTTTACTACTGAATTAGAGCCAGGTACGTCCCCGCTTTCGAAAGCACCATATCTATGGCTCCTACCGAGATGCAGGAGTTGAAGAACCAGCCTGAGGAGTTAACTGACAAGGGTTATATTCGACCTAGTGTGTCCCCTTGGGGAGCACCAGTGCTATTTATACGGAAGAAAGACGGATCTCTGCGATTGTGTATTGACTACCGTGAGCTGAACAGGGTAACCATCAAGAACAAATATCCATTGCCTCGTATTGATGATTTATTGGATCAACTTCAGGGAGCTGCTGTGTTTTCTAAGATCGACTTGAGATCCGGGTATCAACAGTTGAGGATTCGACAGTCTGACCGCTTTTTGTACTCGCTATGGGCATTATGAATTCGTAGTGGTGCCTTTTGGACTGACTAATGCATCGGCGGTATTCATGGAGTTGATGAATCAGGTTTTTTATTAATTATCTGGATCACTTTGTAGTCGTTTTTATTGACGACATTCTGATTTACTCCCATGACCATGAAGAGCATAAACGTCATCTCCATCAAGTTCTCGATGCGCTGAGGCGGGAACAGATTTATGGGAAGTTGTCCAAATGTGAGTTCTGGATGCATGAGGTTATTTTTCTTGGGCATGTGATATCAGACGAAGGGGTTAGAGTATACCCACAGAAGACAGAAGCTATCCGAGACTAGCTACCTCCGAATAACGTGAAGGGAGTTCGCAGTTTCCTGGGTCTAGCAGGTTATTACCGACGGTTCGTGGAAGGTTTTTCCAAGATTGTGCAACCGATGATTAACCTGTTGAGGAAAGATAAGAAGTAATTGTGGTTAGAGGCATGTCAGCAAAGTTTTGATGAACTCAAGAGTCGATTGATTTCAGCACCTGTTTTGGTTCTACCAAAAGGTACGGAATGATTCGTGGTGTATAGTGACGCGTCGAGACAGGGCCTTGGATGTGTGTTGATGCAGGAAGGGAAAATGATTGCCTATGCATCGACACAGTTGCGACCCTATGAAGTTAAATATCCGATCCATGATTTGGAGCTAGCAGCCGTGGTGTTTGCTTTGAAAATTTGGCGTCACTATCTGTATGGAGTTACCTGTCAGATTTCTACTGATCACAAGAGGCTGAAGTACATTTTTACTCAAAAGAAGTTGAACATGAGGCAGAGAATATGGCTAGAACTAATCAAAGACTATGATATAGATATCCTTTATCATCTAGGCAAAGCAAATGTGGTTGCCGACGCCTTGACTCGTAAGACAATACAGGGGCAGATGCTTGCCCGCTTCAGTTCAGAGAGAATTGTAGTTAGAGTTCGTGAGGACGGAAATTGAAGTCTGGTTACAGCGTATTCAGAGACAACTCTGCACACTTGAGATTTCATCATCCCTTGATGATATAATCAGATCGAAGCAAGTTACGGACACATTCTTATCTCGAGTTCGGGATGAAGTAACTCAAAGGAAAGCCCCTGGATTTGTGATCCACGAGGATGGATTGATACGCTTCAGGAATCAAGTTTGTGTATCCGCATATGAAGAGTTGAGGAATTCTATCCTGAGAGAGGCCCATGCTACCCCGTACTCCATTCACCCGGGGTCTAGCAAGATGTATAAATATTTGAAGCAATGTTATTGGTGGGGGAATATGAATCGTGAAGTTGCAGAGTTCGTTTCGAGATATTTAACCTGTCAGCAGGTTAAGATTGAGCATCAGCGACCCTAAGGAATGCTGAAACTGCTCCCAATTCCCGAGTGGAAATGGGAGGACATATCGATGAATTTTATCACTAGCCTGCCGACGAGTCATCTAGGGATGAATACGATTTGGGTGATTGTGGACCGTCTGACCAAATCAGGCCACTTTTTGGAGAATAAAGACACATGGGGACCTGAGAGATTGGCCCAGCTATTTATTAAAGAGATTGTAAGGTTAGATGGTACCCCCAAAAGTATTGTATCGGATCATGACGGGTGATTCGTGTAACACTTCTGGAAAGCAGTTCATCGTGCGATGGGTACGCAATTTAACTTCAGTACGGCATTTCATCTGCAGACTGATGGTCAGTGTGAGAGGACTATCAAACTCTAGAATATATGTTGAGGGCGTGTGCTCTTGATTGGAAGGACAATTGGGAAGCCCCACTGCCTTTGGTGGAATTCACTTGCAATAATAGTTGGCACGCTTCGATTCAGATGGCACCTTATGAAGCATTGTATGGGCGGTCGTTGTAGGTCTCTATTGCGTTGGGACGACCTGTCTGAATCTCTGGCTACGGAACTTGATATGTTGTTAGCAGTCCGTGAGAAGATCGCCCTGATTATGAGTCGTTTGTTAACGGCTCAAAGCCGACAGAAGTATTACGCAGACAACCATCAACGACCGCTTGAGTTTGAGGTTGGTGACCATGTGCTAGTGAAGGTATCCCCTACTCGAGGTGTTATTCATTTTGGGAAAAGAGGCAAGCTGAGTCCGAGGTATATCAGGCCGTTTAAGGTTTTGGAACGAGTAGGCGATCTGGCCTATCGTCTGGCGTTTCCACCAGCTCTGAGTCGGATTCATAACGTGTTTCATGTCTCCCAGTTGAGGAAATATGTTGCTGATCTGAGTCATATACTTCAGTTCGATGAGATCGAGATAGCAGAGGATCATTCGTACGAGGAGCGTCCCGTACAGATACTTGAGAGGAGGATCAAACAGTTGCGGAACAATATGATTCCCCTACTGAAGGTTCAGTGATCACGACACGGAGTCGGCGGAGGCTACGTGGGAGATGGAGAGTATCATGTGAGAGAGGTATCTCGAGTTGTTTACCCCTTAGTTTCGAGGACGAAACTCCTTTTAAGGGCCGAGTATGTCATATCCGACAGTAATTTCTTATCTACTGTTGTATTATTCGGATAATTTGAGTATCGTTGTAATCATGTTGCATTTATTTAATGTTATTGATGTCGGGATTTATCATATTAGACTTGATTTTAACTGTCATTCACATTGTGGTTGATTTCTTGACGTTGTGTATATTATTTCATTTTTTGGCCAAGTGTTTTGTGGTTAACGTACGCTAAGGATTTAACTTAATGTATGATATTTCATTAGCTTTACGTACGTAATGGTATGTTGGTTACGTACGTAATGCTTGGAATCTTATCCGATCTCACTTTCGGCGTGGGGGGCCGGACATGATCCGAATAAATGGCCTTTTCGAGGCAGCTAAGTTGACACACATTACGTACGTAATGCTGAGGTTATAACATACGTAATGAGGTTGGTATTTTGAGGCAGTAGCCTATGTAGGCAAATTATGTACGTAACATTTTAGGTGTAGCGTACGTAAAAGGGTTAACGTACATTATCTTCATGCGATAACGTACGTAACGAGCTGTGCAGTTTATAAAAAGATAGCTTGTGTCTTTCATTGCACGTCCAAAACTCCGATTTTTCTCTCCAAAAATCATCCCCCTGCCTCCATAGACCGACTTTACTCCCTTCCAACTTGTGTTTGAGCCTTGCATCTTGGATTGGAGCTTGTTGATTGGAAGTTAGAGTTGTTCTTGAAGCTTGGAGTGTGTTCTTGTGGTTTTGGTGGCTGTTCTTTGTTTCTGAAGGTATGTTGTGCGATTCTACTCTATATTTTTGTAGTTATGATGTTAGTGATATTGTATACTACACCTAGTGTTGAATTAATCAAGTAAAACATGTTTGCAGTTAAGCTTTTTAACACCTATTGATGAATGTGGCAATTAAGGGTTTGGAATGAAGATGTTCTTGATATTTTAATGGTAATGATCATGTTTATCAAAATCATACCCATCTTGCTAGATATTAACATCATTAGGACAATAATTATCCTTAGTTTCATCGTAGTTAAGTTTAATTGATAGAATTGTTGACATAAAATGTATTAGAATATCATGTTTAAAACTTGGTGAATGTTAGAGAATATGGTGATGTTCTTGAACCTAAAAACTGAAACTTAAAAATGTATTGATCATCATCATAAGTGGATAGTGTTCTTAAGAAGATAATACTAATTGTGGATGATAATGTCATAATAGAATGAGTATTGAATTCATTATGATGGTCCTTGTATAGAGGTAGATGTTGAAGAACCGTAAGAACTTGGTTAATCCGATTGTTAATGGTGAATTGAAGGTATTTAATGTATACACTTGTTTATAGTGATAACGAGAGTATTAAAAGGACATTTTAGTATAGTAATCCAATTTGTGGAAGACAAACCATATTGATGTAACCGAGCTGATCGGTCACCAAGAACCGGGTTAATCTTAGGAGTTTAGCTAAGAAAACCCAAAATGTATGAAGTATTATCTTTCTTTCTCTCTCTAAAATATGCTATATTCCCAGAATGTGTCCCCTTTATGAGAAACCCCCCTCTCCCTTTTATAGGAGGGAGGTGCCTTATTGTCTAAGGTTTTCCGTGATTTCCAGAGAAAATCCCGGATATCCAGGGGTTCAGCTGCGATTTTCCATCCCTGGATTTCCGGGATTTGCAAGGTATGGGCTATCAATCCCTGGATCTCAGGGATTCTGTCAGGTGAGTCAGGATCTTCTTTCCCGAGAGTTCAACCTTCCTGAGCTTGGAGGTTTTAGCTCGGCTCATATTATAAAAGATTACTTAGGTCGGGTCATTCCTATTCAAATTCGTAGGTCGAGAGACCTTTGAGGTCGGCAACCTTTTATCAGATATCACAGGTTAGCGGGACCTCCGAGGTCAGTGCCCTTCTAATAGATGTCACAGGTAAGCGGGGCCTCCGAGGTCGGCGACCTTCTAAAGGACCTTGGGGTTGGCATCCCCTTATCTAAGAACCTAGGTAGAACTTTTATTGGTCCATATTTTAAACCGGGTTTTCCGGGAGCATACATTCGGCGTCCTATCAACCAGTCCCCCCTACTCTAGTCGAGCTGTAAGACCGAGTAGAGTAAGATTTGTTTATAATCGGACGACCTTGGCACAGTAATCCTTGGGACTCCCGTTCCCAGATAACGAGGTTCTTCGGACTTCGTGCACTATAATACCTATCTTTTCCTTTCCCCGCCTCCCAAACGTCGCATCGATGGTCAAAGCCAGGTGTCGACCTGCTATAGGTCGGACAAGGCGGTGCCAGATCCCAGCCGTTCTTTTGTTGGAGGCATCGGACGCTCCAGATCGCCCGTTCTCTTCTCGATCTTCGCACCCCTCCTCTATAAGTATGAATCCTCTATCGAGGACTAGCCCAGCCACGCTGGCTAGTTTTATAAAATTTCTTAGACTTCCCCCGGGGTGGGAATTTGTCACGCCTCAAGCTAGTGATACCCTGGATCATCCTCCCCCGGGGCATATTACCTGGTTCGTGGATCAGGTGAGCAGTGGTCTTCGCTTTCCACCCCATACCTTCCTTATCTCTCTCTCCGTTAAATACAATCTTCCCATCAACCAGTTTTCTCCTAACTCTTTTCGTTATATGGTTGGTTTTCTCGTGCTGTGTCATTACAGACATGAGGAACCCGACCTGGGCTTTTTCTATTTTTGTTTTTTAGCTATTTCCCTGACCGTTAGTATTGTTTTTTATAGATCGGTTCATGCGGACCTGCCAGTCGGATGCCTCCAAGCCGGCTGAACCAATGAAAGAGAGGGTCCCTAAGTCGACGAATTCCCCCAAGGAGAGGGTAGAGGGCTCAAAAATTAAACGGAAGCTCCCTTCTCGCCCCAAGTCTGGGGTAACTCTCCCCTCCGACCTGGCTCCTACCTTGACCACCGAACGGAGCCCTGCGAGCTCGTCTCGGCAGCTTCAGGTCACTCAGAAGGCCCCTTCTCCTAGATTCCCTGCTTCCAAAAGGCCAAAGACCGCGGGTCCTCCAGGTCCGGCTATGGAGACTCTTCTCCGTTGCAAGGAGTTTGAGAAATTTCTTCCGTATTTCAGCTCCATGGTCCCGGCTAAGGATAAGCTAGGATTACGAGATGCCGACCTGGAGGCTGCCCTGTCGGCTAATTCCGATCTCTCGGCCCAGCTTCAGGAGAGGGAGTATCGCTTAGATGCTGCCCTTAAGTAAAGTTCTGAGCGGGAGGTGGTTTTGGAACGGGCTCAGATGGCCAATGTTCAGCTGAACCAAGAGCTGAAATTTTGGAAGGCCCTGTCTACAGCTGAAACGGAGAAGGTGGGCTAGCTCGAGGCTCAGTTGTCGGAAGCTAGGGCCAAATTCGAGAGGGTAGCCCAACTTGAGGCCCGGGCTAAGGCTGAGTTGGAGAAGGTCGCCCAACTCGAAGCTCAGGCTAGAGAAGAATCAGAAAAGGTTACCCAGCTGGAAGCTCAACTAGCTGAGGCTAGATCCGAGGGATCCTCTTATGAGCGCGGGGAGACGGATGGCCGACGTCGATTTCTGACCAGTGACGTTGGTCACTCTTTCCTGGGGGCCTACCGTTCCGCCCTCCTAGCCCGGTATCACAATTCTACCGCTTTCCTGGTTAAGCTAGCCCCTACTGCGACACAATATTTTGATTTTGCTCTAACTCGTGCTTGTGAGCAACTAGATTCTTTGGGCTTTACGGGCGAGCTGGACCGGGATGCTGCTTTAAACGGGGCTCCTGTTCCTTCGGGTTGGTCCGGGGATGTGGAAGAGTCTCCGGAGGCAGCCTGGTGGGAGGACGCCCTTAAGGAGTCTATGAAGAATTCTGGCCTGGATTTGGAGCTGCCTTCTACTCCTCCTAACTCTCCTGCTAAGGCTGGCACTCCTAATCCCGAGGTGACTGGGACCGACCTTGATGCTTCTCCTTCGTTTCCTCCTCCATCTTCCGAGCTTGTAGTTTAATTTGTTTAAGTTTTGTGTAGACATGTACACGTTTTTATTTTGTCTTGTTCATTGTATTGGCACAGCAGTTTTTAATGAAAAGTTTTTGAGTTGAATACACTTTGGATTTGTACGATAGTTCGGTGTTGATTGTAATCTTGATGTATCTGAGCCTGTTTGATTTGATACGCTCACTTCCCAATACGACTCGGCCTTTTTCTAGTATAGCCCCGACTTTTTTCCGATTCGCAATTTCTTAAATGTAATCCGACCACTTCGGCCTTTACGAGTTGTAACGGTTTAGTGCTTTTTAGGTTAATTTGACCTAACCTTTTCACCGATCTTTAGTATAGGTTGGGTATTTCCCTTAGTCATAGCTTCACAGGGCGGTTCACCCTTACTCGGATCTGAAGGCATTTCGCCTCATCAGATGTCAGAGGGCGGTTCACCCTTACTCGGATCTGAAGGCGTTTCGCCTGATCAGATGTCAGAGGGCGGTTCACCCTTACTCGGATCTGAAGGCGTTTGCTGATCGGATGTCGAGGCGGTTCACCCTTACTCGGATCGAAGGCGTTTCGCTGATCGGATGTCGAGGCGGTTCACCCTTACTCGGATCTGGCGTTGCTTTGATCGGATGTCGAGGCGGTTCACCCTTACTCGGATCTGAAGGCGAAGGCGTTTCGCCTGATCAGATGTCAGAGGGCGGTTCACCCTTACTCGGATCTGCAGGCGAAGGCGTTTCGCCTGATCAGATGTCAGAGGGCAATTCACCCTTACTCGGATCTGAAGGCATTTCGCCTGATCAGATATCAGAGGGCGGTTCACCCTTACTCGGATCTGAAGGCGTTTCGCCTGATCAGATGTCATTTCTAGTTTTACTTGATCAACACATTCAGAGAGATTTTTTTGTAATAGACTTTTATTAAAACAACACAAGCTTTTTTCCACACCTCTTCACACAAAATACTTTTTTAAGTGACATGTTCCAAGGTCTTTTGATGAGGTGCCCTTCCATATCCTCAAGCTCATAAGCTCCCTCTGCATAAATTCGGATTACCTTGTAAGGGCCTTCCCAATTCGGCTCCAGCTTTCCTGTTTTTCTGAGGGCATCAGCTCGCCTAAGCACCAAATCACCGACCTGGAACTGTCTCTTCCTGACTCTTTTGTCATGAGATGCTTTTGTCAGGCTTTTGTATCTTTCAGTTCGTGCTGCCGCTGTTCGCTATATTTTTAACCAATCCGCAAGTGTACAGAAAATATGTAGAAAGCGGCGAGCAAGGTCGTATTCCACAGAGACTATATATTTTTATTGTGTTGAGTATTAGATTATAGTGTTCTCGACTTTATCTAGACGATCGAAAGGTAAAGTGGACGATTAATGAAATAACATACAATAATCACAATAAATTAAAACGATTGAAAATATCCGAATGGAAGCGAATTGCAAGAGTTTAGAAAGGTAGATTCCAAGGCTAGGTTTCCGTTGATTACTAAATTTAGTCGGGATTGGTGTCAAAAGGTTCTAAGTGCGTTTCTAAAACGACGATCACAACAATATTCTAAAGTCCCTCTCGAGATGCATTAAAACGTAGATTAAACAACTTATAACAACGTCTCCGTTTACTATAAATTATCTAACTCCAAAATGTTCATAATATTTAGATATCATCATAGTTCATCACCGATTTCTCAATCTCGTAATTTACTACGTCAAATACTCGAAACCTATTAATGCCCTCTTCTCTCGAATTATGAGCAATAAAGTTTAACATGTAAAAACATTGATCAAGTGTCTAAACATGAATCAAACCAAGTATTTGATAAAGAAATCACACTAGATAAATATAATTATCAATCCCTTAAAATCATAGTAAATCAACGTACTCCCATGCCCGGAATCTAAAGAGTTTAGCCGGACATGGAATTGAAAGGAATATAGATAATCATCATGTTCATGCTAATAAAAACAACAAAATGAAGAAAAGATAGGAAGAAGATAAAACTCGTGGTGTGTCTTGATCGATCCCGGTTGAAACCTTCAAATGTTCTTGAAGTGTTCTTCAAGAATTTCTTCAAAACCTCCTCTTTTTGGAATCAAAGTCACTTGATCTTTTGTTATTTTCTCTCTCTAATCTCCCAATCTTCAGCATATCCCCTATCATGCCCCATATATCCCTTTTATAAAGATAAAACATTCACTTTTTCCACAAAAATCTCTCAAAAATATCAAAAGGAGATATTTCCATCAAAAGTGACACGGCCGTGTCAAATGACACGGCCGTGTCATAGTATGCTCAAAAGCCCAAAACCTGCTGACAGGGGGACTCGACCGTGTCAAATGACACGGCCGAGCAAATGACACGACCGTGTCAAATGACACGGCCCGTGTCATACTCGTCAAAATAAGCACGAAAGGCACGGGAGATAGACCCGACCGTGTCGATATGGCACGGCCGGGATAATGACACGGCCGTGTCATTTGACTGGCCGGGCTCGTGTTGACTCGTTTTGACTCCTTTTTAAGCCCGATCTCGTTTCGCATTGCTTGATATGTATTGGGGTTGGAGACTTCGTTCTTGCTTGATTTATGTCCATAAAGTACCTATAAAATCAATAAAACGTACCCAAGCGTGATCGAGTCCAATAAACATAATACAGTATAAACGACACGATTCTACACATTTTAGGATCTTAAAACCCGGAAAATCGATGTAAATATATGTGTAAAAATGAGTGTTATCAAAATCCCCCAAACTTGAACGTTGATCGTCCCGAGCAATGCACTTTAAAATAACCACTCTTAAGTGAACTCGTCCCTCAACATACCTCAAAGGATCATTTTGAAAATTTATCAATACGCCTCAAGAAATAAATAAGTCGAGTTCTATAAAGTATTCAAATCTCGGGGGTGCTTCCTTAACATCATAGCTAATACTTGAATAATACGAACCTCGCCGGTCAAGTGTATTCCCTCACTCTCAAAGTGTATAAGGGGATAAGTAACGCTCAAAACTCATTCAATGAAATAAGAATCCCCATAGGCTTGCCAATCGTCTACATCTCTACCACTAGTTGTGCATGCAAATTTGGTGAATCAAAAAGGACTTTAATGGTTGTAATGTAGGCTTTTTGGTCGGGGTAGGATACATATGGCTTAAAGTGACTTGACTTGAGCAAATTAGAACATTATCTCCTCAATCACTTCGCTCAATTAGAAGCTCAATAATCCCTTAGGATTTTGTTTCTTTCAACCCCTTGATTTGAATATCATGGCACTAAGCAGTTTTGAAAGTGAAAATCACAACCTTATTCCTCCTTATTGCTTCATACATCTCGTTTCATTTGTGTACACCATTTTTTTTTTTATTGTGGTGGACAACATCATCATTAAATCACACCAATCCTCCTTCAAATTATTTTGATAATTCATTGCATTTTGAACCAACAATCTTCCCAATTGCTACCACATCTTTTCATTCTTTTGCCAATTTGTTCTAAATAGCTCAAGTCTAGGGACAAAAGTTTATAATGAAACGGAAAGCTCATAATGTGGTTAACAAGAAATAGGCTTTAAGCTCAATCGGGCTAACTAGGGAAACAAATTTTTCGGGTTGGCCAAAAGGTTTGAAAGGTTGTCAAATAAAAATTGCCTTAAATCATTTTCACTAATTTGCAAGCACACTTGTAGTTTCGAATAAGATACCAGGGCAAGTTATAGAGTCTTAAAACATGAATGGAACACTCGACAATGAAACTTGCATATTTAATGATGCACGAAGGCTCAAAAGCTCACAAGTTAGATTTGTTCATATTTCCAAGAGATTAGGCTATTTATTCAATTTCACACCCTTTTGATTATTGTACAATTTTTCCTCTTCAAATTATCCTCGATTTGTATGTCAAAATAACAAAATAAATCCCGAGGCATCCTAGACAAGAGTTCATTCTTTCGAGTTTCATCAAAGGTCATCATCATCAAAACACACCAAGTTCGAAAAAAAACACACCAAAATGAAACACACCAAAGTAAACAATTCAAACCAAAACATAAAACAAAATCCAAACACACCAAAGTAAACAATTCAAACAAAAACATAAAACAAAATCCAAACACACCAAAGTAAACAATTCAAACAAACAATGTAGGTATTTCTTGACCCAATATCTCCCCCCAAACTTGAATTAAAGATTATGCACACAAAAGGGGGTATAGTATTTAAACAACGAAAAACCTTGGGTCAAGAAATACTTACAACCGGTCCTAATGACTTGGCAGAGGATAATGCCCTTGTTGGACATGCCAATCTTCCATTCGTTGTAAAATTGCTTGCATCCCGGCTAGTGTTTCACGGGTCTCCTCTCGGAAAGCCTCGAACTCTTCACGAGATACGGAACTTCTTGATTCGGCTTGTCTCGACGACTCGGGCCGATCTCTCCTTCTTTCTTCTTCCTCCCCCGATTCTCTTTCTTCTTCCGGGCCTCTTTCATACTCGAATTCCTCCTCCATTCTCTCCTCTCTCTCTTCTTATCTCATCCTCTCGTTTTCATCCTCAAACTCCGTACGCCTAGGACGGACATTACAGGCAACATATCTTTCACTCGGGGAAATTAATCCAGCTGCCTCCCGGGCCAATTTGTGCGCTTCCGTGGACATTTGTAAATTTCCTATGTCCCGAATACTAGAAATAGTTGTCAGAGTTGTATTCGGGAGTAGGAAGTGATCACCGTCATTCTGGAGAAAAATAACTCGGGAGTCGTAGTCCAGGATATTCATCAACTTCAAGACTTGGATTGATAGAAGCATATTTCGGGAGGAGTTCGGTTTTGTAGAGGTACGTCAAGATGAAGTGCGATAGGGGTAATTAAACCCCCTATCCAAATTTCCCCTCTCGGTTTAGTAGCAACGTCCTCGAAATGGTCCATAATAATAGCTCCGGTTGCGGGATTTGTTCCGTCGAGTATATGAGCTAGGACATAAAGTTCTCGCTGAGTTATCGGCCCGTTTTCTTTCCGCCCACAGATAGGGCTTGCGATGACTTTGTGTAAATAGCGGAGAATAGGATTACGAAGAGATGATCCTTTCGCCGATTTGGGAATGTAGGGACGTGCACCGCTCCCGGTACTCAATCATTGTCCTCGATAAGTCTCACACTCAAACCGATTGATTCGGTATTCTCCGTGTCTTGAGCGTCATATATAGTATCCAATTCGCCCGGACCCAATTTTTCGTTTTTGTTGTTGAGCCGAAATTCCAAGGCGGTCGGCTCATGCGTAATCGGGTCTCTCTTAACGGAGAGTGTGCTAAGAAATTCCAGTGTGAGACATCGGTAAGTGGGCCAATGTTGAGTCATTAGCGTCGTCCAGCTTATTCGTCCGAGTAGCCGCATAACATCTTCTTTTATCCCCATCGCAGTCATGCATTCATCGTCCGGCCATCGCGTGGGGAGCATTTTTTTCTGTCCCAATGTCTCCCATCGTGCTAGGCGACTCGGCGGAAGCTCAATTCCATATGTCTCGGGCGTCTCGACAGCCCCTTGAGTAGGTATTCTCTCTGGTTGTTCGATTTCTGTTGCGGGCCTTCCTCTTCCTCGTTGAGTTGCGCCTCGTCCTTGGGCATTTCCCCGTCCTCGTTGAGCATTTCCTCGTCCTTTGGCCATTTTCCTACAAGAGAATTATCAATTATCACTTATTCACACAAGCTCCGAATCACTATTTTTCGATAATACACGTACCCCCACAATATGTGTTTTCTTCAAAATATCCCAACCATAAATTTCAACCCCAAATGTAAGTAAAATCCCAAACATGTAATGACATCAATCATATATATCCATCATGTATGATAATCACCAACAAAAATTTCAACTCCTTTTAATTCATGATAAATTTCCCAAAATCTCAAAAATATAATCCATTCAAGAACCCTAAGTTGCTCAATAAATCATGTTCCACATAATTTGAATGCAATGAATAATTAAACCTTCCAAAATCGTGAATCATACCGTGAAGTTGGAGTGAAAATTGAAGAAAAAACTCAGAAAAAATCGCGACCCAACCCGGATGTATTCGTCCGATTCTCACCCTTGAAGCTTTAGGATTGTGGGATAATGATGAGCACTTTGTTTTTATGTGAGATTTGACACAATTTTTGCCTGATTTTGCCGGATTTGATAAGATTCGGGACTAGGGTTTATGACTTGGGGAGGAGGAAAGTTTTGGGGAAGAAGATGAAGTGAATCGGCCGTACAGCACCTTTTTATACCCCTCGATCGACACGGCCCGTGTCAAATGACACGGCCCGTGTCATACCTGCTTCGTTTGTAAGCTTTTGCCGCTGTCCAACTGACCCGGCCGTGTCAAATGACACGGCCCGTGCCGTACTACGCCAGAAAGTGAAAATTGACCTGAGTGCTTGACTCGACCGTGTCATACCTTCTTGGATTCTTCAATTCGACTGGTTAACGGACCCGACCGTGTCATATGACACGGCCCATGCCGTACTACGCCAGAAAGTGAATTTCGACTGGTTGCACGACCCGACCATGTCATTTGACACGGCCCGTGCCATGCTGTCCTGGAAAACGCAGTTTTGTCCTCGGTGTGTTTTTCCTGCGATTTGAACACCAAAATTTGAACCGGTTAGTTATACAACAAAATGCGAAAAAAATTTAAAACATGCAAATAAAATTTATTGGGTTGCCTCCCAACTAGCGCTAAGTTTAACGTCTTCAGCCGGACGTTTTCATCTGAAAGTCTTTTATGGCTCGATTAAAGTTATTGCGGATACGGCTTCCTTTTGATAGGGATGATAGTAATGTTTGACTCGTTGACCGTTAACTTTAAATAGCTCTCCGTCTCTGCTCATGAGCTCGACTATTCCAGGTGGAAGTACTTTCTTAATCACGAATGGACCCGACCATCTTGATTTCAAATTTCAGGAACAATTTGAGTCTTGAATTATAGAGAAGTACTTGTTGTCGGCATAAATTCACGTTTTATGATCATCTTATCATGCCATCTTTTAGACCTTTCTTTGTAAATTCGAGAATTTTCGTAGCATTCATCCGAATTCTTCCAATTCATTTAACTCTAGCAATCTTTTCTTTCCGGCCTCAAAATCTAAGTTTATTCTTTTCACCGCCCACATCGCTCTATGCTCCAATTCCAAAGGTAGGTGACATGATTTCCCAAAAATGAGTTGATAGGGCGATGTTCCCGGAGGAGTTTTATAGGCCGTACGATAAGCCCAAAGTGCATCATCGAGCTTGGATGACCAATCTTTCGAGATGTATTCACCGTCTTTTCCAAGATTAGCTTGATCTCTTTGTTGGCGCTTCGGCTTGTCCATTTGCTTGTGGATGATAGGCCAATGATTTTTGATCGGACCCCATATTTCAAGAAGTTTATCCATGATTTTGTTGACAAAATCGATCCCGATCCTTTGATTAATGCTCTTGGAGTTCGAATCGGCAAAAGATGTTCTTCTTTAAAAATTTCATTACTACTTGAGCATCATTTGTTGGAGAACAAATTGCCTCGACCCATCGAGATACGTACTCGACCGCTAGGAGAATGTACTTATTTCCGAATGATGATGAGAATGGACCCATGAAGTCGATACCCCAAACGTCAAATAGTTCAACCTCAATTACGTTGGTTAGGGGCATCTCATGACGTCTTGAAATATTTCCTACTCGTTGGCATCTATCGCATTGTTGAATAAAGAGATAGCAATCTTTGTATAGCGTAGGCCAATAAAATCCGCTTTGCAACACTTTTGCAGCTGTCCGTGTTGCTCGAAATGTCCTCCGGTTGGGGATGAATGACATTGTTGAAGAATTTCATCCCATTCCTCTTGTGGTACACATCTCCTCACGATCATGTCGGCACATCTCTTAAAAAGTAATGGATCATCCCACATATAGAACTTAATATCATGTAGGAATTTCTTCTTTTGGTAATGAGATAAATCCGGGTAGCACACATGCGACCAAAAATTAACAATGTCGACAAACCACGGAAATTTAGCTTCTACCATAAAGAGCCGCTCGTCCGGAAATTCTTCTTTAATCCCTTCGATCTCCGGTTCCTCCTCCTTTTTGTACTCAAGGCGAGATAGGTGGTCGGCTACCACGTTTTCACATCCTTTTCTGTCTCGGACTTCCACGTCAAATTCTTGTAAAAGAAGAATCCATCGAATTAGGCGAGGTTTAGAGTCTTTCTTCTCAAACAAGTATTTAATAGCTGCGTGATCCGTGTGTACTATCGTCTTTGTCCCAATTAAGTATGATCGGAACTTATCAAAAGCAAATACTACGGCAAGCATTTCCTTCTCCGTTGTTGTGTAATTTTGTTGGGCTCCGTCCAATGTTTTGCTTGCATAATAAATAGCGAAAGAGTTTTTCACGACGTTGTCCCAACACAGCACCGACCGCATAATCACTTGCATCACACATGATCTCAAAAGGTTGAGACCAATCCGGTACCACGAGGATAGGAGCACTCACTAATGCCTTCTTTAGAGTCTCAAATGCCTGCAAACATTCGTTAGAAAGAATGAAAGAGGTGTCTTTTTCTAGCAATTTACTCAAAGGTTTAGTGGTTTTGAAAAGTCTTTTATGAATCTCCTATAAAAACCCGCGTGTCCAAGGAAGCTCCTAATTGCTTTTTCATTCTTTGGTGGGGAAGTTTCTCAATGGCGACAATTTTTGCCTATCAACCTCCAAACCGGCGGCGGACACTCGATGGCCTAGGACAATTCCTTCTTGCAACATAAAGTGGCATTTCTCCCAATTCAACACGAGATTAGTGTCTTCACATCGCCGCAAAACTAAAGTAAGATTATGCAAGCAATGATCAAATGAATTTCCAAACACCGAAAAATCATCCATGAAAACTTCCATTATATTTTCGATCAAACCGTGAAATATAGCCATCATACAACGTTGAAATGTAGTGGAGCATTACATAAACCAAACGGCATTCGATAAGCATAAATTCCATAAGGACATGTAAAGGCCGTTTTTCTTGATCTTAGGTGTTATATAGATTTGATTATATCACGAATATCCATCAAGAAAACAGAAAAATTCATGCCCCGTCAATCTATCAAGCATTTGATCAATGAAGGGAAGAGGAAAATGGTCTTTGCGAGTAGCCGCATTTAAAGCCCTATAGTCTATACATACTCGCCATCCTGTAACTACTCTCATAGCAATTAATTCATCTTTTCGTCTTTGGTTACGGTCATCCCTCCCTTTTTGACACCACTTGAGTAGGACTTACCCACTCACTATCGGAAGTGGATATATCATCCGGCATCTAAAAGTTTTAATACTTCCTTTTTCACCCCTTCTTTCATTATGGGATTAAGTCTCCGTTGGTTTTGCACTTTAGGTTTAAAATTTTCTTCTAGCAAAATCCTATGCATGCATATGGAGGGACTAATCCCCTTCAAATCTGAGATAGACCACCCTATAGCCGACTTATGTGCTCTCAATACGAAGCAATTTATCTAGTTGAGTGGATGAAAGTGAAGAGGATACAATTACGGATTGGATTTGTTATCATCCGTAAATGCATACTTGAGGTGTTAGGGAGGGTTTTAAGGTCCAAGTTTGGTTGAGATGAATCCGATTGAGATGAAACGGACCCCAAATTTTTGTCCATGTCGTTGGACACGTTTGATTCGTCCGTCAGCTTGATTTCTGCAACTACTTCATGCTCCCTTTCGTCTAAATCATCGAACGTATTGCTTTGCGTTTTCTGTAGAGAATTCAATTGACGTAATCAAACAAGTCGAATCGTCAAACTCCAAAGTTGAATCACTAGAAAAACATGAATTCGTAAGAGCGAACTCTAACGGATCCGACGATAATGAGTGTAGGATTTTTTTCTTTCCATACGAGCTTATATGGTCAATAACATTGCAATATTCCGTATTATCATGAAATTTCATAGCTTTGAAAATAGAAAATAGAACATGCTCGTCGTTAACACGTAGTGTTAATTCTCCCCTTTCAACATCAATAAGAGCCTTTCCCGTTGCGAGAAATGGACGTCCAAGGATAAGTGGTAAATCTCCGTCTTCTTCCATATCAAGGACAACAAAATCCGCTGGAAAAATAAACTTGTCGACTTTTACAAGCACATCTTCAACAATCCCCTTAGGATGTGTTATGGATCGATCCGCCAATTGTAGCATAACCGTTGTGGTTTTCATTTATCCGCCACCTAATTTCCTGAAAATAGATAACGGCATGAGGTTAATCGAAGCACCTAAATCACACAAAGCTTTATCGAATGAGACGTTTCCAATAGTGCATGGAACGGTAAAGCTTCCGGGATCCTTAAGCTTTTGAGGCAATTTGCATTGGATAATAGCGCTACATTCTTCGGTTAGTTTAACCGTCTCATGATCTTCCATCTTTCTTTTTCTTGACATCACATCCTTCAAGAACTTTGCGTAGTTAGGCATTTGTTCCAAAGCTTCTGCAAAAGGAATATTGATATTAATTTTCTTGAAGATGTCTAAAAATTTTGCGAATTGTGCATCTAACTTTTTCTTTTTGAAACGTTGAGGGAAAGGTAGAGGAACGTTAGGAGTAGAGTTAGGAGATATTTTAAGCTTCTCAGCCCCCTTAGTTGTATCATGCTTCCCTTCTTCCTTTTCAATTTCGAATTGATCCTCCTTGACTTCCTCACTTGGCATCTTTGGCCCTTCATAATTCGTTCCACTTCTTAAGGTGATCGCTAGTCACGACTCTTTGGGATTCACTTCGGTATTGCTTGGAAATTGTCCCGTTGATGTTGACTCCACTACTTTAGCTAATTGTCCATTTGAGTTTCGAGATTTTTCATTTGAGCTCCCATGGTGGTAGCTAGTTGAGTGACATGGCCTTCGATTTTGTCTAATTTCTCCTCGTCTCGACTAAATCGACTTTTCGTCTCCATCATGAAGGTAGCTAGAATATTCTCGAGATTCGACGTCGGTTTTGATTCTTCAATTATCTCCCCATTCGATACCTTGAATCCGGCCGGTGGTTGCAAAGCATTCTTTGGAATGGCATAGCTAAAATTTTCATGATTTCGATTTGAGGGATGGTAGAAGCCCGGTGGTGGATTATTTCGGTAATTGTTGTAACTCCGATTATTAATGTAGTGTGCCTCTTCCAATGGATCGGATGGTAGTGAACTTGAACTTCCTTGAGAAACTCCTTGAATCACCTCCTTTTGTTAGAGCCCCCAATTGAGTAGTTAGCATCGTCATTTGTGCGGTTAATGCCTTTATGGGATCCGAATCGGATATCTCACCACCCTTCTAATATTTGATCTTTCCGTTGGCCATTGATAGCTATTCATAGCCATTTCTTCGATCAATCCATACGCTTCTTCAGCACTTCTTGCTAGCGGTGCCCCTCCGCTGAAGCATCAATAAAATTCCTTGTTTCCCCATAAGACCATTGTAGAAGAAACACATTTGTTGGTCTTCGGGGAAACCATGTCGAGGGCATCGCCTTAGTAGATCTTTGAAACGTTCCCAAGCTTCATATAATGGTTCGGAATCCAATTGATGAAATTGAGTAATCTCATCCTTTAGCTTCATCGTCTTGTTTGGTGGGAAAAATTTGAACAAAAATTTTTCGCTCAATTCTTCCCATGTCTTTATACTTCCGGGAGCTAAAGTTCCAAGCCAATTTCTTGCTTTCTCCCTCAAAGAGAATGGAAACAATCGTAAGCGTATAGCATCATCCGAGACTCCGTTCATTTTGATAGTATCACATATTTGCATGAAATGAGTGAGATGTGCATGTGGATCTTCGACAGCAAATCCTCCAAATTGATTTTGTTGAAACATTGAAATTAAGGCCGGCTTCAACTCAAAATTATTAGCGTTGATGGGGACATGAGTGATTCCTCTAAATTTTCGGTTGAGTTTCGGTCGGAATCCATCCCGAATTGATTGCACCCTAGTTGGTGGAATTTCCATCCTTCTGCCCTCGTTGTCTTGGATTACTGCATTCTCGTTTGCATTGCCCCTTTCTACGTTGTCTCCTGCTCTCTCCATGTCTTCAAAAAGATCCCTTCTTAGTTTCCTCGAGGTAGCACTTGTTCTTCGGGCAAATGCTTCTACTTCCGGGATGAAAGTTTCTAACGGCACTCGAGATGAACCAGTGTTCATGCACTCCCTGAGTAGAAATTGTATGAGTTAAGTAACAAATAAGAAAATGTCTAAAGTAAGACTAAAAACACTAATCGTAATATCAACACAAAAATTAATTTAGTCCCCGGCAACGGCGCCAAAAACTTGTTCGCTATATTTTTAACCAATCCGCAAGTGTACGGAAAATATGTAGAAAGCGGCGAGCAAGGTCGTATTCCACAGAGACTATATATTTTTATTGTGTTGAGTATTAGATTATAGTGTTCTCGACTTTATCTAGACGATCGAAAGGTAAAGTGGACGATTAATGAAATAACATACAATAATCACAATAAATTAAAACGATTGAAAATATCCGAATGGAAGCGAATTGCAAGAGTTTAGAAAGGTAGATTCCAAGGCTAGGTTTCCGTTGATTACTAAATTTAGTCGGGATTGGTGTCAAACGGTTCTAAGTGCGTTTCTAAAACGACGATCACAACAATATTCTAAAGTCGCTCTCGAGATGCATTAAAACGTAGATTAAACAACTTATAACAACGTCTCCGTTTACTATAAATTATCTAACTCCAAAATGTTCATAAGATTTAGATATCATCATAGTTCATCACCGATTTCTCAATCTCGTAATTTACTACGTCAAATACTCGAAACCTATTAATGCCCTCTTCTCTCGAATTATGATCAATAAAGTTTAACATGTAAAAACATTGATCAAGTGTCTAAACATGAATCAAACCAAGTATTTGATAAAGAAATCACACTAGATAAATATAATTATCAATCCCTTAAAATCATAGTAAATCAACGTACTCCCATGCCCGGAATCTAAAGAGTTTAGCCGGACATGGAATTGAAAGGAAGATAGATAATCATCATGTTCATGCTAATAAAAACAACAAAATGAAGAAAAGATAGGAAGAAGATAAAACTCGTGGTATGTCTTGTGTTAGATTGATACCGCCACTAGAAGGGGGGTTGAATAGTGCGGTTAAGAGTATTGTACTCTTTTTCGTGCGGAAGCAAAAATAGCTGAGAATAAAAGTGCAGATATGAAAGAACACAAGGAATTGTTCGAGAGGTTCGGCTATTAACGAAGCCTACGTCCCCTACCTAGTTTTATCGACTAGGACTTTTCTTAGAACTTGGAATTTGCACTTTCTAGTTTAGTGCCAACTTCTTACAACTTCTTGATTTCCGGGCTCAAGAACAACCTCACAAAAACACTCTTGTTTTTCTAGGTACAAGATAACCAATACACAAAATAAGTGCGAGTAGAAACTCGGCTTTCACGATATATCGCTCTAAGATACAAGAATGAAGATTGGAAATTATAGAACAAATCTTCTCGTATCACAATCTAGAATAAGAATATCTCTCAGAATGTTTGCTTGATATTGCTTGAATATGCTAGTAGGCTCAGAATTCTTGTGTGTCTTCAATGTCCATGAAGGTGGCTATTTATAGCCTTCTTGAGCTCATTTTCCCGTTGGAACAGTAAAATGAGTTACGTACGTTATATGATGCTGCTTACGTACGTTACATACGTTACGTACGTTATATGAACTGAATAACGGCCGTAATGAAAGTGCCAAAGCATCGGTGAACTCGATGAAATGCGTTAAATGCGTTACGATCCTTAGGGTTACGTCGTAATATCACGTCAAAGATCCGTTGATTGAGGCGACTTGTTGCAACGGCTAGTGGCTTTTCCAACGGTCGAGAATAATTCAAGCCTTACGACGTTATATGCTCCGATTCGTCGTTACATGCTGAGAAAAGCTTACGAAAATAGTTAATGTTAAATCGTTAGAAAAGATGTTTTACGACGTTATACATTAAATTTTACGTGCGTTAATGTGATATGTGTTACGACGTTAATCAAGAGAAAGTATGTTTTAAGTAAATTTTGGTTTTAATAATACATCATCAAAGCGATCTAAAAATATTGTTCCAACAATCTCCCCTTTTGATGATGACAAAATTTACTTTATGTGAGTTTTGAAAAACATGATTTTGATAAAAATTAGAAACTCCCCGAACACGAGCATTGCAAAATAATATGCTCCCCGAAAACGTGCAGGTTAGTTCAAAAGTTGATTTCAAAACGAATACATATTATTCTCCCCTTTTTGTCATTAACAAAAAGTTGAGAAAACCTGTAAGAGACATCAATGATACGCATAATAATCAACATAAACCAAGTCAATGATTAAACAAAACGATAACCAACATAATGTATGAAAAGATAGTCATTACAGGCAAGCATAAATATGAAATGTTTGGTCTTTTAATAAACAGGAAACATCATCATTAGAAAGGATAGCCCGACTAGTCAAGGTCCGCCTCCGTGGTAAGTGGTATCCCGAAATGTGTGCAAATGCTCTTCACCATGATCTTGACCTCACTCATGTCCTTCTCAAGTCTATCCATACGAGAAGCCATCCGGGAAGAGGAGGATTCGGACGAGGACGGGAGGAACCAAGCTGTGATGACGGACGAGGTCTAGTATGATCGAGCCCCCTCGATGTGATCCTCTCCTCCGGTCTCGGAAGAGTGCCCCCATCAATGAGCCGATCATCATCCTTAATATAAGCAAAGTATATCCAGCCACGATTTCTCGTGCGGAGATACCTCATCGTCCGTAACGTCCCTTCGATGTGAGGCTCCCCCTTGGAATCGGAACCCGTGGACCCCAGACAGTCAACTCCAGCTTTCTCAAAAATTTCGGTTAAGATAGAACCAAAAGGCATTCCTGACTTTCTCTGACGATCAACTTTTGCGTAGCTCTTTTTGTGGAAAATTTGTCCCTTTTCCACAAACCATTTCAGCACAATAGACGCGAAGTTGACTTGGTGATCCTTCCACACATGATAGATAATCTCCATATCGATATTCACAAGTCGAAGTTGAGCATTAACTTTAGGCATAAGAGAACGAGTGATAGCATCATGAAGCAACCGAATGTTTATCCCAAAGTCATTATTTTCAAACCGCCCGGAATGAACATTTAAAACGGCTTTGTCCGATAAGAAATCACGGACTTTCGACTCGTGAACACTATAACTTTCATCATCGGACCAGTCGTTAAAGACTTCGTCCGGAGGAGCAAACTCTCCCTTGCAACGAAAACCCTCATTCGGGAGTCCAAAAATCTCCGAAAGTTTCGCTTCATCAAAAGATATTGATTTACCACGCACAAGCGAGTTAACAACGGCAAGTCCGTCGGCATCATAAGTGTCAAAGAAATTCGCATAAAACTCTTTCACACATTCTTCATAAATAGGTCGAGCAAGACTAACGAACTTATTGATCCCAAGCATATCGAAAAATTCTTCGATAGCAACACCAGCATTATTCAGAGACTCAAAATCAAAGTGATGACTCGGAGTTACCTCTTCGTCAATAAGGATTTCGTTGAAGACCTTCATGGCTTGAGCATTCCGAAATGAAAGATCGCTGGAAACCGTGGGGGATGCTTCAGAGGTTTCTCCTCTTCTCCTTTGCCGATTAAGGAGCCATGAGGATTGAATCGGTTGAAAAAAAATGAAGTTTTGATGAAGTTATTCGGAACAGTTCGTCAAATGTCGCTAGGGATTTTGTGGAAATGAACAGGGAAACTGACGATGGGTTTATATATGAGATGGTCAACGATCGCTTACGTACGTTATATCCCCTATGTAACGTACGTAGCGTAAAAACCTAAACTCTCTGGACTGAATCCTGTGTTTCGTTACGTACGTAACGTAACAACATGTTACGTACGTAAGGTCCTATTACGTACGTAATGGACCGCGTATACCGTACGTAAGCAAGACCAAATGAACAGTCTTTTCCTTTCGATGATGTCCCGTTTTGAATGACCATTTTAATGTGACTATGATGAGTATGCAATATTTAAAAATGATCAGCATGTCCCATTCCTAAATTTATGCGAATAAAGTTGAAAGCTTCTTCGGGTAATGGTTTTGTAAAAATATCCGCCAATTGTTCATTAGTACCAACAAATTGGAGACGAACATTCCCGTTTTGGACATGGTCACGAATAAAATGGTGACGAATTTCGATGTGCTTTGTCCTACTATGCAAAATGGGGTTTTTACTTAAATTAATGGCACTTGTATTGTCACAAAAAATAGGAGTATTTTTAAGTTCGATGCCATAATCAAGTAATTGATTTTTGATCCAAAGAACTTGTGCACATGCACTTCCATGACCACATATTACCTTGGTGTGGAAGTAGCGACACTAGTCATTTCTTACTTCCCCATGAAATTAAACATGAACTCATAAAATGACAAGTTCGGTGGTGCTTTTTCTATCAATTTTACAACCACGAAATCGGCATCACTATATGCAAAAAGTTGAAAATCAATCTTTGGAAGGATACCATAGGCCTAAACTAGCAGTATATTTTAAATATCGAAAAATTCGTTTACATGCTATGAGATGAGATTCTTTAGGGTTAGCTTGAAAACGAGCACATAGACAAGTAGCAAACATAATATCGGGTCTAGATGCAGTTAAATAAAGTAAGGATCCGATCATACCTCGTCTTTTTGGTCAATGATTTACCTTTTTCATCTTTATCGAGTTTAAGAGTGGAAGACATAGGAGTGGATATTTCTTTGCAATCTTCCATCTTAAATTTCTTTAGTAGCTCATTGACGTACTTGGATTGGTGAATGAATATTCCGTCATTGAGTTGCTTAATTTGGAGTCCGAGAAAGTTTTTCAACTCTCCCATCATACTCATTTCGAACTCTCCCTTCATAAGATTTGAAAATTCCTTGGGGAGTTTCGTTAGTTGCACCAAAAACAATATCGTCCACATAGATTTGACAAATTAACATATCATCATTTAAGACCTTAATAAACAGAGTATTATCAACCTTTCCTCTTTTATAACCATTTAAGATAAGAAAAGAGCTTAGACGATCATACCATGCTCTCGGAGCTTGTTTTAATCCATAGAGAGCTTTATGGAGCTTGTACACATGATCCGGATGATCATAGTCTTCAAAACCCGGAGGTTGCTTGACATAAACTTCCTCTGGATGATTCCATTTAGGAACGCACTTTTTACATCCATTTGATGGAGTTTGATCTTCTTGTATGCGGCAAAGGCACAGAGAAGACGAATAGCTTCAAGACGAGCAACAGGAGTGAACGTCTCTTCATAGTCCAAGCCTTCTTCTTGATTATAACCTTGGGCGACCAACCTCGATTTATTTTTAATAGGGAGACCATCATCATCGGTTTTGATTTTATGAACCCATTTGGTACCAATGATTGATTTGCCTACGGTCTGGAACTAATTCCCAAACTTTATTTCTTTCGAATTGGTTTAGCTCTTCTTGCATAGCAATAGCCCAATTCTCATCATTTATGGCTTCATCGATGTTCTTTGGTTCTGTAAGAGAAATAAATGCAATATTGTTAATACAATCATTTATATTTCTCCTAGTTCGTACACCTTCATCGATTTTTCCGAGAATTTGTTCCATCGGATGGTCTTTCACATTTGCCCAATCTTTAGGAAGGTTGTAAGTATTTTCCTCCTGTTTGTCCGAGCTTACGTCGAGCTTCTCCAATTCCTTTGATACTTCAGATACTTCTTTAGCTGGAACCATACCTGCATCATCATCAAAAACAACCTTTCTCGGGGGTAAAACTATATCATCGAATTTTACATGAATGGACTCTTCTACCGAGCCTCTTCTACAATTAAATACACGATAAGCTTTACTATTAGTAGAATAACCAAGAAATATTCCAATATCTGATTTAGAATCGAATTTACCCAAATTGTCTTTTCCATTATTATGAATGAACACTTTACACCCAAATGGATGAAAATAAGATAAATTGGGCTTTTTACCTTTAAAAATCTCATAGGGAGTCATCATCTTATTTCTCCTGAGATGGACACGATTTATAACATAACAAGCAGTGTTAACGGCTTCGGCCCAAAAGTATTTAGGAAGACCATACTCGTTGAGCATTGTTCGGCTCATTTCTTCTAGAGAGCGATTCTTCCTCTCGACAACTCCATTTTGTTGAGGTGTCCGAGGTGCCGAAAAGTTGTGCCCAATACCATATTTATCGCACCAATCTTCAAAGAGATTAGAATCAAATTCTCCACCATGATCGGTTCGAATGGCGATAGCGGTAATCCTTTTTCCTTCGGTAACCTTACACCACTTAACAAACTCGTTAAAAGCATCATCTTTATTGGCTAAGAATTTTACCCAAGTAAATCTAGAAAAATCATCGACAATAACTAAGGTATAAAGTTTACTGTTAGGCGGCATGTCGAGACGGACCAATTAAATCCATATAAATTAATTCAAGAATGTGACTAGTGGAAATTTCCATTTTTGGTTTAAACGAGCCTCTTGCATGTTTACCTTTAATACATGCCTCACAAATGTGGTCTTTTCTAAAATTCAATTTTGGTAGACCACGAACAATATCATTTTTGGCCAATTTTGAAAGAAGTGGTAAAGAGGCATGTCCCAATTTTCGGTGCCAAACAACGGCATTTTCATCGTATGAAAGTAGACATTTTTCGTTAAACGAAGATTCATCTTGGAGATCAACAATGTAAATATTTCCATAGCGCAATCCAATAAAAACGATTTGGTCTTTTCTCATTGCCGTGCAATGCGTAATTTCAAAAATTAATTTAAGACCGGTGTCACATAGTTGAGAAACACTTAGGAGATTATGGCAAAGTCCATCAACAAATAGAACATTTTCAATAGTGGGTAAAGGTTTCTTACCAATTTTACTGTCCCTTTTATTTGGCCCTTTTTATTATCGCCAAAGGTACTTGACCACGATCTTCCTTTTTCAGCTCCGTGAAGAGATGTTCATTTCCACTCATGTGGTTTGAACATCCACTATCAACATACCATTTATTTGATAATGTTGTCTTCCTTGCTTGTACCTACAAAAACCATTTTCTTCCGTTTTATCGGTACCCAGGCTAATTTGGGTCCTGAGGAGTTAGATATAAAAACTTGGTTTTTAATAACGGTCCCTTTTGGTACCCAAATTTGTTTAACCCTTATAGTACGTCTAGCGTCTCGACAGTAGGTTTCGGTATGTCCAGGTTTTAAACATTTTAGACATGATGGGATACCCGTTTTTAAAGTGTCCGAATCTTTTGTGGTAATTTCTAAGGACTTTTTCATCGGAAATGAATTATATCCAAGTCCTTGTTTTGAAAGAGAAAATTTTTGACCAAATAATAATTGCTCGAATTTGTCATTACCACATGAAAATTTTCTGACATAGAGTTTAAATTCTTTACGAGTTTTATGCAGTTCATCTTTGAGAATCTTCTCGGTTTCAAGCAATTTGTATGATCAATAGAAACTTCCTTGCTTTTCAATAATTTAGCATTTTCAATTTCAAGGAGTTTTATTTTCTTTTCAAATCTTTATTGCTATTGCAAGCCTTTTCGTATTCATTATTTAGAGATTCAAAAGCATCAAGTAGTTCTTCATGAGAATCACTAACCTCGACTTCTTCGTCACTCTCTTCGGATGCGCGGGCCATTAGAGCAAGATTGGTTTGGACTTGTGGTTCATCATCCTCATCATCGTCACTCCATGTGGCGACATAAACCTCCTTCTTTTTGAACTTTTCATGCGGTGGTTTTGATGAACTTATTGGAGCCGCAGACGACAATCTTTTGCAAAATGGCACGAACGCCGCACCTTCGACAAGTGTTGTCGAACTTTTTGTTTTGAGGGAAGTGAGTCTTTTTGGATTCATCCCTTGATTCTTGCTTTATATCTCTCAGCGCCTTTGAAGAAGATTTTTAAATTTCTTTATGTTTTTGGCATAGAAGGCGGTTTCTTCGTCCTCTTCCTCGATAGGTTCATCTTCTAGGTCGCTTTCTTCTTTGGCTTTGAAAGCGATAGTCCTTTCTCTCTCCTTAGGTTTTGGTTTCGAGCTGCGAGATTTGATGACGATCTCATAATTGATGAGAGATCCGATGAGAGCGCTGAACTCTATTGTATTGAGGTCTTTCGACTCCATAATAGCCGTAGCAGTGGCGTCCCATTCTCTTGGTAGAGACCGAAGGATTTTCTTGGCTTTATCACTACTTGATATCGGTTTCCCGAATGAAGCTAGCCCATTTGTGATTGCCGAGAAACGGTCAAGCATTGTGGTGATGCTTTCTTCTTCTTTCATGGTGAAGAGTTCATAATCGTGAAGAAGCATATTGATTTTGGTTTCCTTCACTTGACTCGTACCTTCATGAGTGATCTCTAGCATTTTCCAGATTTCTTTTGCCGTTTCGCAGGAAGAGATTCTATTGTGATCTTCTGGATTGAGAGCACAATAAAGCAATTGTGTAGCTTTACTGTTGAAGTGATCGTTCTTCCAGTCGGCATCGTCGTACTCTTCGAAACTTTTGAGAGAGCCATCCGATTTCTTAGGAATGGTAGGTCCAAGGGCAATAACCTTCCATATTTCAATATCATGAGCTCGGATGAAGATGGACATCTTCTTCTTCCACGTCATAAAGTTTGAACCATCGAAGAAAGGAGGGCGATTGAGAGCGTTGCCTTCAACGGAGGAGTGGATAAAGGCCATTTGGATCTTTTCTCTAGCGGGTGTTAATCCGGTGGTAAAGAGACCGCTCTGATACCAATTGTTAGATTGATACCGCCACTAGAAGGGGGGTTGAATAGTGCGGTTAAGAGTATTGTACTCTTTTTCGTGCGGAAGCAAAAATAGCTGAGAATAAAAGTGCAGATATGAAAGAACACAAGGAATTGTTCGAGAGGTTCGGCTATTAACGAAGCCTACGTCCCCTACCTAGTTTTATCGACTAGGACTTTTCTTAGAACTTGGAATTTGCACTTTCTAGTTTAGTGCCAACTTCTTACAACTTCTTGATTTCCGGGCTCAAGAACAACCTCACAAAAACACTCTTGTTTTTCTAGGTACAAGATAACCAATACACAAAATAAGTGCGAGTAGAAACTCGGCTTTCACGATATATCGCTCTAAGATACAAGAATGAAGATTGGAAATTATAGAACAAATCTTCTCGTATCACAATCTAGAATAAGAATATCTCTCGAATGTTTGCTTGATATTGCTTGAATATGCTAGTAGGCTCGAATTCTTGTGTGTCTTCAATGTCCATGAAGGTGGCTATTTATAGCCTTCTTGAGCTCATTTTCCCGTTGAACAAGAAATGAGTTACGACGTTATATGATCCGCTTACGTGCGTTACATACGTTAAATGCGTTATATGAATGAATAACGGCCGTAATGAAAGTGCCAAACTGGCATCGATGAACTCGATGAAATGCGTTAAATGCGTTACGATCCTTAGGGTTACGTCGTAATATCACGGTCAAAGATCCGTTGATTGAGACGACTTGTTGCAACGGCTAGTGGCTTTTCCAACGGTCGAATAATTCAAGCCTTACGACGTTATATGCTCCGATTTACGTCGTTGCACTGCTGAAAAGCTTACGAAAATAGTTAATGTTACGTACGTTAGAAAAGATGTTTTACGTACGTTATCTGTTAAATTTTACGTGCGTTAATGTGATATGTGTTACGTACGTTAACTGAAGAGAAAGTATGTTTTAAGTAAATTTTGGTTTTAATAATACATCATCAAAACGATCTAAAAAATATTGTTCCAACATCTTGATCGATCCCGGTTGAAACCTTCAAATGTTCTTGAAGTGTTCTTCAAGAATTTCTTCAAAACCTCCTCTTTTTGGAATCAAAGTCACTTGATCTTTTGTTATTTTCTCTCTCTAATCTCCCAATCTTCAGCATATCCCCTATCATGCCCCATATATCCCTTTTATAAAGATAAAACATTCACTTTTTCCACAAAAATCTCTCAAAAATGTCAAAAGGAGATATTTCCACCGAAAAGTTACACGGCCCGTGTCAAATGACACGGCCGTGTCATAGTATGCTCAAAAGCCCAAAAACCTGCTGGACAGGGGACTCGACCGTGTCAAATGACACGGCCGAGCAAATGACACGACCGTGTCAAATGACACGCCCGTGTCATACTCGTCAAAATAAGCACGAAAGGCACGGGAGATAGACCCGACCGTCGATATGGCACGGCCGGGATAATGACACGGCCGTGTCATTTGACACGGCCGCTCGTGTTGACTCGTTTGATACCGCTTTGACTCCTTTTAAGCCCGATCTCTCGTTTCCGCATTGCTTGATATGTATTGGGGTTGGAGACTTCGTTCTTGCTTGATTTATGTCCATAAAGTACCTATAAAATCAATAAAACGTACCCAAGCGTGATCGAGTCCAATAAACATAATACGAGTATAAACGTCACAGTTCTACACATTTTAGGATCTTAAAACCCGGAAAATCGATGTAAATATATGTGTAAAAATGAGTGTTATCAGCCGCCGCCTCCCTTCTTTCTTCTATGGTATCTAACGCCTCCTTCATTATTTCCTCGTTCTCCACCTCGTTGAACCATCGAACCCGATGGGACATTTCTCCGACTTCTGCTGGGATGATGGCTTCGGACCCGTATACCATGCTGAAGGGTGTTTCTCCTGTTGACGATCTAGGTGTGGTCCTGTACGACCATAGTACCGAGCTAAGTTCATCCACCCATCCTCCTCCAACTTTGTCTAAGCGGGTTTTTATCCCCTGCAAGATTGTTCTGTTAGTTACCTCCACTTGCCCATTAGCCTGCGGGTGAGCAACCGCAGCGAACCTTTGCCTGATATGCATACCCTCGCACCAGGACTGGGTTCTCTTCCCATTGAATTGGGTTCCATTATCTGAGATGAGTATCTGGGGCGCTCCGTACCTACAGCAAATGTTGTTAAACAGAAAACTTATGATTCTTTGCTCGGTTATGGTGGCCACGGGCTCGGCCTCTACCCACTTGCTGAAGTAGTCTATGGCTACTACTAAGAACTTTCTTCCTCCCGAGCCAGGTGTAAACTGCCCCATGATATCAATTCCCCATTTAGCGAATGGACAGGGTGCTCCCATGGTGATCATATCCTCGGTTGGGATGTGAATTAAGGGTGCGTGCACTTGATATTTTTGGCATCGCCTAACCATTTCCACTGCTCTCTTGCTCATAGTCGGCCGGAAAAAACCAGCCCTTAGCGTTTTGCTAATCATCGCTCTACCTTTGGTATGGTCTCCGCAGCACCCTTCATGGATTTCTTCCAATATACTTCGCCCTTCTTCTTCCGAAATGCATCGTAGGTATGGACCGAGGTAGGACCTCTTGTATAGCTCATCATTAATGCAACAGAACCTCGCTGCTCTTCGCACAATTTTCATTCTTTCTTGCCTTTCCTTGTGTAGTTCTGCCCTTCTTAGGTATGCCAACAAAGGAGTTCGCCAATCTGCCATCTCGTTTACTTCCATCACCTGTTTCATGATGCTACTCCGGGCTGCTCCCAGAATCGTTACTGTTCGCGAGTGGTAATCCACTAAGGAGCTTCCCATTTTTGCTAGGTAATCAGCTTTTGCATTTTCCGCCCTAAGGATATGGATTAACTTCCATTCCCCTAGTTTTTTGGCAGCCTCTCTCACTTCCTCCACATACTTCTTCATCCGATCTTCATTTATCTCAAATTTTCCTTCTACCTGTTGTGTGACCAGTTGGGAATCAGAGTAAGCAATGAGTCGTCACGCGCCCAAGTCTATTCCCAGCTGCATTCCCTTAACCAGGGCTTCATATTCGGCCTCGTTGTTAGATGCCCTGAAATCGAATTTTATGGCATACTCTAATTGTTCCCCCTCCAGGGTAGTAAGGATTATCCCTGCCCCAGAACCACTGGTTTTTGCCGATCCATCCACATGTAACAGCCACTGCCCCTCTGGTGGCAATGGCATGGCCCCCTCTTGGATAAAGTCTGCTAGGGCCTGAGCTTTAATCGCCGTTCTCGGCTCATACTCCATGTCGTACTCCCCCATTTCTACCGCCCACTTCACCAGACGACCTGACACGTTAGGTCGCCCTAATATTTCTCTTAAGGGCAAGTTGGTTCGTAGTTTTATCCGGTGGGCTAGGAAATAGGGCCTCAATCGCCTGGCTGTAACTACTAACGCCAGCGCCCCTTTTTCTAGCTCGGAGTAATTTCGTTCTGCTCCTTGCAAAATTCGGCTTGTATAATAAATGGGCTTTTGCTTACTCATTTCTTCTCTTAGCAAGACCGAGCTAACCGCTCCCTCTCCCACGGATAAGTAGAGTACAAGATCCTCTCCTGGTACTGGTTTGGTGAGCAGAGGCAGCTCGGCCAAATACTCTTTCAATTTTCCGAATGTTGTTTGCGCTTCTGGGGTCCATTCGAACTTGTTCTATTTTCTTAAGAGTTTAAAAAATGGGAATCCCTTCTCGGCCGAGCGTGATATGAAACGGCTCAGCCCTGCTATTCTTCCTGTTAGTATCTGGATATCCTTGATATTTTTTGGAGGATTCATTTGCAGCACTGCCTTGACCTTCTCCGGGTTGACCTCGATTCCTTGTTCTGTGACCACATATCCTAGGAATTTTCCCGATTTGACTCCAAAAGAACACTTTGATGGGTTGAGCTTCATTCCGTACGCGCGCAGGTTTTCGAACGTCTCTTCTAGGTCTCTGATATGCTTCCTGCCTTCACACTTTTCACTAGCATGTCATCCACGTATACCTCCATGTTTCTGCCGATTTAGGATCTAAAGATTCTGTCGACCATCCTTTGATATGTAGCTCCTGCATTTTTTAACCCAAAAGGCATGCGTACATAACAAAAATTTCCTTTTGAAACCACAGAACTAACCCTCTTTCTGTCCTCGGGTGCGAGAGGAATCTGATGATATCCCTGGGAAGCATCCATCATACTGAGTAACTCGCACCCCGAGGTTGAATCCACTAACTGATCTATGTGGGGTAACGGGTAGTGATCCTTTGGACATGCTTTATTTAGGTCCCGGAAGTCCATGCACATCCTCCACTTCCTCTGGCCTTTCCCCACCATCACAGCATTGGATAGCCACTCCGGAAACTGGATCTCCATTATGTGTCTAGCTCGGAGGAGCTTATCGACCTCTTCCCCAATGACCCCATCCATCTCCGGCCCGAAATGCCTCCTCTTCTGCTTTACTGGTCTTATGGTTGGGTCGATGTTCAACCTGTGCTCGATAACTGTTGGGCTGATTCCCACCAGATACTCAGCTGCGAACGTGAAAATGTCCACAAATCTCCTTAGCAGGCTGATGAGGCTTTCCTTTATTCCATCGTCCAACCGACTTCCCATGCGAGTTTTTGTTTCCGGCTTTCCTGGAACCAATTCTATTTCTAGCAACTCCTCATTGGGCTTGAAGCCTTCTTCCTCAGCTTCCTCGGGCGCCTTCGATTGTTTATTCTTCTTAGACTCCGGATCCGGACCCCCTAGCTCGGATGTCCTCTTTCCGCGCTGCACTCCCTGCTTTACCGTTGTCTGATAACAAGATCGGGCTACAAACTGATCTCCGGCTACTTCCCCTACCTCACCTCCTACGGGGAATTTTACTTTCATGTGTGCGGTAGAGGCCACTGCTTCGAATTTGTTGAGCCCTGGTCGCCCTAGAATGGCGTTATAGGCCGATTTGGTGTCCACCACTAAAAATCTGAGCGTCTTGACCTTCCGATGGGGCATCCAACCTAGTGCTACCGGAAGCACCACTTCTCCGACTGGTTGCACCTAGGTCATACAGAACCCATAGAGCGCGGTATCTACCTTTCTCAATTCCACCTCCAGGTTCATCTGTTTGAAACAGTCATAGAATAAGATGTCTACCGAGCTTCCCGTATCGATAAACACCCTTTGCACATCGTAACTGGCGATCTCCGCGGTGATGACCAGCGCGTCATTGTGGGGCGTATGTATCCCGCTATAATCCATGGGGCTGAACTGAATGATAGGCCCGCTGCCTACAGAGGCGACCTCCTTGAGCTGATGACACCTAGCTTTTCGTGCGTGGGCTTTTCTAGCCTGATTAGAACTTCCGTCGGTTGGTCCTCCTGATATCATGTGGATTACTCCTTTCTTAGCCGGGGGAGCAGCGGGTCCCCGAGGAGCTTCTCTTTTCACCCCCGCACCTCCTTGGGGCATGGGTGGTTGCCTCCGACCTCCATTTCTCTATTGATATGTGAACTCCATTAGATGTCCCGCTCGGACCAGCCTTTCGATCTCATCTTTAAGGTGCTTGCATTCATCTGTTTTATGCTCGTAATCATTGTGGAATCGACAATAAAGCTCGATTTCTACTGGTGGGCCTATTAGACGAGATGCGAGCCACTCGATAACCTGTTCATCTTACCTTCAATCGCTTCCAAAACCTGAGCTCTCCTCATTGTTAGTGGGCTGTATTGGTCAAATCTTGGTCGCCTTAGAACGGTATCGTTCTTCTTTCGATCTGTTTTTCCCCGCGGCATTTCTTCCCGAGGTAAATTTCCTTGAAAGGTGTACTCCTCACGCTGTATCAATCTGCTGGACCCCCTTTCCCCATCTTCGGGCTTTTCTTGCAATTCCTCCATATCCTTCTCGGTTTCCTCAACATTAATGTATTTCGAGCATCGGGCTAAGACCTCATCATATGTTCTGGCTGGTTTTTTAGCTAATGAGGTGCGTAGCAACCCCGGCCTCAGTCCCTGCGTCAAGGCACTGGTTTTCACTTCTTCTGACGACGAGATGCCTTTGTGAATCAGGTCACATAAGCTCTCAGCGCTTCTCCAGAGTATTACTTGATACTGAACAAGGACATGAAGGTTTTTTGGTGCGCCCTGGCGCTGGCAAAGTGAGTCAAGAATGCGGAGCTGAAAGTTTTGAAACTGGTGATTGACCCAGGGGGTATCTGGTGGAACCAATCCTGAGCTGACTCTGTCAGTGTAGCCAAGAATGCTCTGCAACTCACGGCATCCGAATATCGATGTAGTACCGCCATGTTCTCGAATCGGTATAAATGTCGGGTAGGATCTGAGAGTCCATCGTAGGTGAAGGTGACAGCCCTAAACCCATATGGGAGCTCCACCTGTAGTATGCCTTCTGAGAAGGGATGGCCTGGATGACTCTCCATGTCCTTCCCCGCAACCCTCTGTCGCAACTCCTCCAGCTCGTCCTGCATATTGGATATCAAGGGATCCTGCGTTCTTTCCTGTCTGGATCACTCCCATATTCTTGGATAACTCTCCCCATGCTCTTCCTGCTGATCAATTTCCTCCGGCCCATCCGAAAGGATGGGTATTACTTTTCGTGGTACCCTTTGTTTTTCGACCTCCCGACTCTTCTGGATCGCATTGGCGATTATGTCGGCTAAGGCTTCCTTCGTCAGTGTAATTGTGCTTGGTGCGATTTCTTCTACAGGGGTGACGGGTTTTTTCCAGAGTCGCTTCTCCACCCGCAGCTGCTAGTTCCTCTTCCAAATTTCTGGGTATTAACTCCCCTATTCTCTTCTGGTTCATTTCTTCCGCCATCACTAACCTCACGTCTCAACTCAAAGTGACTCGATGTCACACTTCCCACAGACAGTGCCACTTGATGTAACCGAGCTGATCGGTCACCAAGAACCGGGTTAATCTTAGGAGTTTAGCTAAGAAAACCCAAAATGTATGAAGTATTGTCTTTCTTTCTCTCTCTAAAATATGTTATATTCCCAGAATGTGTCCCCTTTATGAGAAACCCCCCCTCTCCCTTTTATAGGAGGGAGGTGCCTTATTGTCTAAGGTTTTCCCTGATTTCCAGAGAAAATCCCGGATATCCAGGAGTTCAGCTGCGATTTTCCATCCCTGGATTTCCGGGATTTGCAAGGTATGGGCTATCAATCCCTGGATCTCAGGGATTCTGTCAGGTGAGTCAGGATCTTCTTTCCCGAGAGTTCAACCTTCCTGAGCTCGAAGGTTTTAGCTCGGCTCATATTATAAAAGATTACTTAGGTCGGGCCATTCCTATTCAAATCCGTAGGTCGAGAGACCTTTGAGGTCGGCAACCTTTTATCAGATATCACAGGTCAGCGGGACCTCCGAGGTCGGCGCCCTTCTAATAGATTTCACAGGTAAGCGGGGCCTTTGAGGTCGGCGACCTTTTAAAGGACCTTGGGGTTGGCATCCCCTTATCTAAGAACCTAGGTCGAACTTTTATTGGTCCATATTTTAAACCGGGTTTTCCGGGAGCGTACATTCGGCGTCCTATCACATATGTATTAAATTTCATCAATGATTGATAAAATGTTCATTTAAATATAATTAATTGAACGAGTAGGTTTCGGATGTCGTTGTAATATCCGCAATTTTCGATTTTTGGTGAATTTCTTTTTTCGGCCGGAGTCCGTTTTGACGGCTCGCTCATGACCGTTTCGTCATTATGAGAATGATTAATTCTGCACTTTTTGTCATCCGAGTTCGTTTCGGTGTTGTTTTGTTGAGTTCTGTGCTTTTTAGCGACTTTTCCGCACTTGAGTTCGATTCTTGCGAATCTCGTCCGCTAATCATTTTGAGTTTCCCGCAAGTCCGTTTAACTTTGTTAGACGTGTCGTGAACTTCGGTTTGATTATTCGTTGACGTATGGTGATTTTCGGGCATTTGGGCCATTTTCGTAATTTCCCAAAGTTTGGGGTAATTACCTTCCGTTGTCGAATTTCGAGCCTTCGGGTGGTCGGAATTGTGTGTCCTACTAGCTCTTAGATTCGTCTTTGTGAGTACTTCGTAACCGTATCTTCGGTTCGTATTCAGGTTCGGGTTTCGGTGTCGTTTTGTTGAATTCAGGATTACTAAACGACTTTTCTAAGTATGAGTTCGTCTTTGTTAGATCACCATTAATTTTTGGTAACTCCAAAAATTATAAATCTTTGCAATATTATAGAACATCGAGTTAGCTTTCCAATGGTTCAAACGGTGAGTCAATCGGAGTCCGGACGAGAGAGTTATGGTCGTTTCAGTTTTTGGCCGAGCACTTCCAGGAGCCTTTCGGCCGATAGGCTGGCCGATAGGTAAATTTCTTCACATTCGAACTTCCAGGAGCCTTTCGGCCGATAGGGGGGGTCGATAGACTCTACTGCCGGCATTCCGTATGGCTATCGGTTGGGCCTATCGGCCGATAGGCCGGCCGATAGGTTCTGCTGTGTTACACTATAAATGTGTTGTTTTGAGCGAACAGCTCATTTCCTTCCCCATTTTACACTGCGTCGCGAGAGAGAGATATAGAGGGAGAGAGAGTTCTTCATCCGGGGATCGATTTTCATCATTTCTTTTCGGTTGTGAGGCTCGGATAATCAATCTAACGCGTGTTCTACGGATCTTAACACTTGAATCACTCAAGGTAATATCTCTTGAAACCCTACCTTTTTGGATAATTGGGGATTTTGGGGTTTTGTCCGATTCTTTCCGTTTCGTTGATGGATTCATGATGAATATGATTATTCTTGTTGGTATTCTTAGTTTCCCTACGGATTCATGGTATATTTCGTGATTTTTACGGAATCGAGAGGGTTCGGTTGTGGTCCGCCCTCGTTGTTGTTTGTATACGAATATACATGAATCGTAGGCGGGTTTCCGGGAGTATTCCTTTTCCATAATCGTTTAGAAGTGGTTGTGATTGTATTCTTCGAATCGTTAGGTTCGGTCACGTTGGTTCCTAGCGTTCGTCGGTGACTTTCCTTTCCGTTCGTTGCGTCGTCAATAATTCAAGGCAAGTATTTTTGGAAACCTTTATGCTTAACGTGAAATGGTAATGTATATTGTGTGTGATTTGCTCACCTCGGGAGGGTCCGACGGGATCACGGAGGGAATCTATGGCTTCGTCCTGGATTCATGAGTTTGTTTCGCTAGCCAGCTCGGGAGGGTCCTTAGAGGCCTCGAGTGGGATTCGTGGCTTCGTCCCGGTCCTAGGTGACGTGTGGTGCTTGATTTATTTTGTGAATGTGGCCAGCTCGGGAGGGTCCTTAGAGGCCTCGAGTGGGATTCGTGGCCGTCCGGTCTAGGCAAATTAATTGTATTTGTTTGTTTAGGAAAGACATGTCTTGTTTTGGTTTTCAAATGATATTGGTGCATGTACTATGAAATGTGTAAGCGATTGGTTTGCCTTGATTACTTGTACTAGCGTAATTGCTAACCCTCTGGGACCCGTTGTCGGGAAATTCTTGTTATGGATTTCGGGTTATGTTCACCAGACGAGCGGGCGCAGGATGGTACGAGGATGTCGGCCAAGGTTGTTGACATGTGCAATCGAGTCTTGTTATTTCTTACTGTCTCTTTTGATGTGGATGTTTTCCAAATTGTAAACTTATAGATTGTACTCGCGAGTACTTAGGCTTTTCCTTTCAGATTGTGATTGGTATTCGTTGGAGTTACTGTATTTGTCGGTTGATGTTATTTATGCCGGTTGTACCGGACGTGTTGTTTTATGTTCTTATTGTTAACAATTGTTTCCTTGCTAACCGAGGCGGTTAGTCGAGTGGTGTTTTCTGTGTTAGCCTGGTGGGTCCCATGTAGGGGTCCACGGCGCTGTAATTCTCCTCGAATATCTTGGGGGTGTTACAGTCGTTTCCTACAGATTGATATCAATATTGTGTGAATGTATTATTGAATGAATTACATTTCATTCAAGGTTGCTTGTTCGATTGAGTATTTAATCGAGGATACCGTCTGTTTGATCGTTTGGAGAAAGACTATCGTTCACCTGCGGAATTGAGGCAAGTTATCTTGATTGGTTATAATGATGATTGAATTCTTGTGATGGTTTTACGTTTCGTGTATATGAAACACTTATAAATCTGTGATTCGTAGCTCGATATTTTTCTTGATGATGTTCCCTTTTTCATCATGGGATTGCATTCCCAAGTCCATCACCTTTGAATCGTTGATCTCGTTGATCCTTATTGTCACTTCGGTGAGTTTCTTGATCCTTAATCGGATATATGATTTATTGAATTCGCTGTCATGTTGTATCATGACATATCTGGAATCATATTTGCGTGTTGATTGGTTATTGTGTAGGATTTTTAGCCAGGCACATATATAGTCATACGTGGATGTTTCCATATAGGACTGTGCACACGAGACGTAGTTCGTGAGGCTAATTAGGTACATTGTCACACGTATATTATGGATTCCGTATACGGGGTGGACATGTACATGCACACATTTATGGATCGGGCGTATTGTTATGTCCATCTTGAGCCATATTAGTTGATCGTTCATAGTCCATATATGATTGGATATGTTCGACGGTTTGTGATTGATTGTTCATACGCCCGAGGGGTATGTTCAATAGTCGGGATATTTTCTTTGAGATCTAATATATGTGAATTGTATAATGTCTGGAGAATCATTTATCATGTATATTTGACCCTGTGGTTTGGGCGAAATACTTATGTTGTATTTTAGGTCGAGGCAAAGGCAAGGCACGGGAAGAGCATGGTGATGGCGAAGGGTTCGAAGGATACTAGTTCGGGGGCACCAAGTCTTTTGTTGTCCGGTTATGTTCAAACAGTGTAATGTTATTTTCTGCTTCATTTAAACTATTGTCCGATTGTATTGTTATTTGAACTATATTCCATCTCCATATGGTTTATACTTGTATTTGGATCCTTTGTATGTTAAGGTCATTGTCCATACTATTTATAAACTCCTAATCGGAGTAATGACTATTTGTTGTGGATCGGTATCACAAGGTAATACATATTTAATCTGTATTTTAGTATCGCCTGGTGGGTCCCAGTGTGGGATCCACGGCACTGTAATAGCCGTCTTTTGGGGTGTTACATAGGTGACAATCAAACTTATATTCACAAGTGTTGATCGGGGTCTTATATTGTGTAGGTCGTGAAGCCAGCTGAATACCAACCTATATGGATGGTGTAAGCTGTTGGGAGTTCGACAACGACCTGTGTGGGAGAATATTGACTCAATTCCAGTTAAAAATCAATCAATGTGAATGGTGTTGCTGTTTACCCCAAGTGTGTATCAATATGTGAGAACGATATAGCTTGTGCGTATTCCTAATTTCATAAATGTTGTGTACTACATTGATTCTAGTGAACTTCCTCCTGTGTAAGTAGAGTGGATCTAGAAGGATTACCCCACATTCGAACCGCTATAAATATTGTCTTGCTTCATTTATTATCTCATGCATATCCATTTCTATATTACAACAATGCTCTAGAGAAAACTCTTCTAGAACACCCGTTTGACAAACTTTGTGCTGTTACTGTAGGTATTTAAATTACAACTCCTTGAGCAGTTTGTTGTATGCAATATCTTTAAAATGCATACAGCGTACTTACTAAATGCTTCTGCATGTAACTCGTTCTTGAGCTATTAAGGAGCAGAGCTAAATGTCCTGAGAGTTCTGGGATCAACAGCTAAGATCAAGAAATAAAAATCGAAGATGCAAAAGACCTCTTGATCCGTCTTCTCTCTTTGTAGAACTTCCTCTTGTCTTGAATCTCCCTTTGTTGCGCCTTTTTTGCTCTTTTGAATGATATATAGTGAATAATAATACTCTTGAGACCCTAAACATGTATATGTATTCTTATATAGGAATTCCAATACCTAAAAAACATGTATTACCAAATCTAGATCGTTGCCCGACACGGCGTGTCAATATGACATGGACTATGTCATTTAAAACTCTAAAAGTTTGCTCACTAGCAAGTGACATGGTCACTAATATGGCCATGTCATATTGACATGACTCGTTTTGCCTGATACGGCCCTGGTGTTGCTTGTTAACTCGCCCATTTTGCGCCTTTTCTCATTCGTTTCAGTCCACTTGCATCGACTAGTCAGTCATGGGGCTAGGACATTTTGTATGTAGCCTTAAAAACACCTACAAATGATATAAAAGACAAGCAAAATAATATCGTACAAATATATAGAGAACTTGTGCACACTAAGCTCAATAAATCACTCAAACTATGTTTAATTTGTATGTTAACGTCCACATATGTACTTCTATTAAAAGAGGGTCGTGACACATGTCACTTTGTAAGTTTTTTTATTTTTTATTTTAAAATAAAGTTTATATATAGAGATGTATTCTTTAATTTCCAAAAAAAAAATTCTAGATATGTATTGTGGGAATTTTATTCCACAACTTACACTCATCTACCAATAAAAAAATCCTTCCTTTCTTTTTTTAACTTAAAATTTTAAATGTTTATAATTTTTTAAATCAAGTTTATTTTTAATGAAAAATATATCAAATTAATTTTTATTTCACAATTTTCAACTAGACATCCATATGAATATAATAAATTTGATGGATTTACAATAATAAAAATATGAATATTTATTTTCAGTAAAAATAATTGATGCAAAATAAAAATATATTAACTCATTTATCGCTTACATAAAAAAATAAATTATGATATTTATTTAATTATAATAACTAAAAATAATAAAACATACACTGCACACACCCACATATTAAGACTTAATCACATATTACTTTGGTCTCCAAAATTTGTTCCTACTTTTTTTTCGGTTGTCGAGGAAATTTGTTCATGTAATGGACATTAATTGACTTAATACTCCGCTAATATAGTACTCTTTCTTAAATTATATTACACTTCATAATACACTCAATAAGTCTTTTATTAATATTATGCTAATATGATACTATGTCGAAAATTATCGAAATTATTTTCTAATAAAAAATATTTTATGCGGTACCAGAGAACATCTAGTTCCAAAAACAAGTGCCCCAATGCCCCAAACTCAAAGGTCAATCTTGGACCGAATAAATGACTCCAGCTTTTTTAATTCAAAATCAATATGAGATGAAGTTTAACTATATCCCATTCGTTTCCAGTTCCAACTTCATTTCACACAATTAAATGATTAACTTTAAACATTAATTTCTTAATCACTAGAATTAAATTTTGATAAATTCAAAATAATAATCTCATATATTGGAGTAGATTGTAATTATCAATTATATATTCATTTTTATAAATAGAATCCACTCAATTATTTAGTCAAATATGGGGTGAAATCCAATTTATATAATCAAGTTCCAAAAAGGAAAAACGAAAAAAAAAAAAAAGGTGTTCCTCTTCTATATAGTGGGAATAGGTGACTTTGCCCTTTTACATATAGTATTATTATTTTTTGCCCTAAATTTTAACATCAACTCTTTTGGTACTCAAATTATCGAATTTGACCTTTACTCGAATACATTCGAGTTTTTTGTAATTTCGAGTAACAGAAATTAGAATAATCTTTTCAAAATATACAATATCGAGTGAGATCAGTTCTCGTGTACACGAAGTACAACATCGAGTAACATGATTGATCAATCGGATAACACGAATAAAGAGTCAAGTAGCCTACGGAGTAACACGAATATGATAACTCGAATAGAAACTTGAGTAAGAATATGAGTTACCCGAATAAGGCTTAGGGGTTACTCGATTGCATATGAGTTACTCGAATAATACGAGTAACTCGATAAATACAACTGCTCCTCAGGTGAGCGAATCATTCAAACTCCACAGGGCATACGAGTTTCACGAGTGAAAATCGAGTAACACCAAATCTTTTGAGTTACCTCTTTCTCGATAGCGAATTTGACTTCCCCGAATGTGAGACGTTCCCCGAATAGCGCCAATGGCACCGCCACTCACGCAGTTATTGACTCCGCCGCCGTCGCCGCCGCTGGATCTGTCGAAAACCAGGTAACACGAAATCTAACACGGAGAACCTAGTTTAACAAATAGATTTACTCGATTGTGAACTCGAACTACAGTTTAAGTTACTCGATTCTCGATTAGTCAGATTGCTTTCAGTGTTACTCGATTGTTTTCAGTGTGGTCGAATCGTTTTCAGTGTTAATTGAATCATTTTCAATGTTACTCAAATTATTCCCAATGCTACTCGATTATTTTCTAAGATTTTATGTGTTCGATTTTGCTGAGAATGGAATCTAAGTTCTAGGTTTTCTTGTTCATGAATATTCGTTCTTACGGCAGCCTTTTTTTTGGCACCAAAATATCTGAAAATTAATATTATTGATTTAGTTTCATGAACAATATTCATGAGTTCTTTGCTGGTTTTACAAAGTGCTTCCACTAGGGGTATATTTCGAACCGAACGAACCGAGCAATGACCATAATGAACGTTCGTTCATTAAGGGTTCGGTTCGTTCGGTTCATGTTCATGTTCGATAAAAATAAAAACCACTTGTTCGTGTTCGGTTCGTTAAAATTTCACATATTTCATATTCGGTCATTGAGGTTCAGTTACTCGATTGTTTTGACTGTTCGTTTGTTCGTTTGTGTTCCAAAGTATTAAAAAAATGAAAATTTGAACATACAAGCAATAATAATCCAAAAAATAAAAAGATAAGATAGATTTAGAAATTAGGGGTTTGAAATGATAGGTTTTATTTTATATATATTTATTAATTATTGTGAACTTATTAATTATATTGATTGTTTATTGTAAAATAATTAATAAATATATACAAAACATTTCACGAATAGTTCGCGAACTAACGAACATATATTATTTTGTTCATATTTGACTCGTATATGTAACGAACATGTTCGCGAACTGTTCGAGTTTAACCGAACGAATACGAACTAAATAGTGACCGAATATTTTCGCGAACGCTCAGTTCATTTACACCCCTAGCTTCCACTATGATATTCAACAATCTAGTATTACGATTTCTTGTTTTTTATGATGGTATGTGAGTGGATCCAAGCGACAGTTCGGGGATAACTAGGTGAATTGATTTAGGATGACCAAATTTGAATTAGGACGACTCGAATTGAATTAAGATGTCTCAAAATGAATTAGAATAGCTCGATGGGAATAAACTGAATAAATTTTAATATTACTCAAATAGCCTAAATTACTTATTTCTGATTAAATATTACTCGAATGCACCCCCTCGAAGCTAAAATTAAGATATATATTAATCGTCATGTTGTTTGGAAGAGGGCGAATATGCAGGGTTCGAAATGCTCGATAAATGGGTATGTTAGATTAGAGATTGTTAAGACTATCATTGCTGTGTTATTCGAATTTCTCATTCGTGTTACCTAAATGTTAATCTTACTCAATATTGTATATTTTTGCAAGATTACTCGAAATTTTATTACTCATAATTACAATATATGACTCGAATGCATTCGAGTGAAGGTCAATTTTGATAATTTGGGTATCAAAAGAATTATTGCTAAACTTTAGACAGAAAAAATAATATTATTTAAACAAGTACTGCAAATTTTAACCTTTCTATATATTCTCATTTTTCTTCGAAAAAAATTATAGTATTATTTTGAATGCTCCCGTTTGTTTGGCAGGTATTCTGGTATGAGAGAGTAATCTGATTCCCAAATATTAAATTCTCGTGTTTGGTGTAATTATAAGGTTACAAGGAAAGAAATTTGATTCCTAGAAATAGGGAAAGTTATGTAAAATTCTAGGTATTCTTTTTCCCTTGTATGAGGATTTTAAAATATACGGAAAAAATACGCCGACTCTTCGTTCTGTTTATTCTGCGCAAAAGGCCATTGAGTGCTTCACGGCGCCCTTGTTTTTAGTCGTTGATGGTGATGTGTGCAGGGAGAATCCAACATCAGTAGAAGTAGATCCTGCCGTCGTGGTTGATCCGGTTCATTGAGGAGCAAGAGGGGCAAAGCCGCTGTTCCTGGGTAAGCACCATCCAGGTCTGCTGCTCGTTTTCTTTCTCTACAAATCTTCTCTCTTGCTCTCTGCCAGTTTTTTTTCTCTCTCTTCTTCTCTCTTGCTCTCTGCAAATCTTCACTCTTGCACTCTGCCAATTTTCTCTCTCTACTCTGCAAGTCTTCTATGATTGTTACTTGTTGCTACAAAATCTATGAATTCATAATTTTTTGATGAAGTGATATATGTCCAAATTGATTGTTGCTTGTTGCTGCAAAATTGCTATACGTCCAAATTGACATGTCCAAGGTGATAAAGTTGTCCACGCCTTTATTGATTGTTGCCGCAAAATTGCTAGAATCTATGTCCAAATTCAATTGGTATTTTTACCTTTCGTTGTTTTTAGAAGAAATGATTGTGTGGATGTTAGATTTTTTATGATCCTTCTTGTGTTCTATATTTAAGATATTTATTGATTTTTATTAAAATAAAGTTTAATTGATCAATGGCTGATTCTTCATAAATGAAATGCGATGAGATATGGATGTGTAATTTTGACTTTCAGGTCTCTCTAAGAGGATGGAAAAATTTTGATTCAAATTCGAAAAAGCTTTTATATCTTATGATTGGTATCCATAAGGAGAAAATGGATATGCTGAAGGTGATGATATTTGTGATAACAACTATCACAACACATCACTATCGAAAGTATTACTTAAAGGCCCCACGTTTGTGAATGAGAATGACCGATCTCGTTACATTCATAGATTGATCTATGAGAGTGATACCACTTGTCACGATAAATTACGTATGGACAGATACACATTTAGAAAACTAGTTATCATGCTTCAAGCGATTGGACGACTAAGAGCTACGAGGAACCTAACAGTTGATGAGCAAGTTGCTATATTTCTATATACTCTAACACATCATCATAAGAATCGTACAATGAAAACTAATTTCTTACTGTCAGGAGAAACAGTTAGTATTTCAATAAGGTATTGAATGCAGTTCTTAGACTTTAAGGTCATCTACTAAAAGCTCCTTCTCCTGTACTTGAGGATTCCACTGACGTGAAATGGAAATGGTTTAAGGTATATTAGACACATCTTAATTTCCATTTCTCCTATATATATTAATACCTCAAATATTGATTGGATCTAAATTTTTAAAATTGCATAGAAGCTCTTAATGGTACTTACATTGAATTGAAAGTATGTGAAGCTAATAAACCTAAATATCGGACTAAAAAAGTTTGTACTGCTACAAATGTTTTAGGAGTATGTTCGCAAGACATGCAATTTATTTATGTGCTTGCGGGTTGGGAAGGCTCAGCGGCAGATGGTAGAGTGCTTTAAGATGCTTTAAGTAGAAGAAACGGATTACCAATACAAGATGGTATGTAAATTATACGTTTCTAATATTTTTACTTGGTATATATGAATGACATACTTAATAAATTTTTAAAACCTAGGTCATTACTATTTAGTGGATGCGGGCTACACAAATGGTAAAGGCTTTCTTGCACCTTTTAAAGGTCAAAGATATCATCTTAGTGAATGGAGGACTGGGCATCAGCCAACAACTGCAGAAGAGTTTTTCAATATGAAGCACTCATCAGCTAGAAATGTCATCGAGAGATGCTTTGACATGTTAAAGATGCGTTGGGATATTATTAGAAATCCACATTTTTATCCAGTCAAGCAACAAGGCAGAATTATAGTGGTGTGTTGTCTTCTCCAAAACCACATCGGAGAAAGTATGCCAGTTGATCCTATTGAAATTGATTACGGAGATAATTTTCAAAATGAAGAAGAGACTGTTGAATTAGATGGGGAACCAATTACCTCCGTTGAATCAAGTCAAGAGTGGACAGATTGGAGATATAATTTAGCTAATCAAATGTTTAATCAGTGGATGCAAAATAGACATACTGTTTGATATTAGTATTGCATTAATTTCTTTAATAAATATAATGTAGCAGGATCTCTTATTTGGTTAACACTTGTCAATTTTGGTGAAAATGTTTAATCAGTGGATGCAAAATAGACATACTGTTCGATAATTTTTTTTATGTATTTCATAATTCCTGGTACTGTTTTTTGGAAACTGGATTTGTATAACTTTCTAATAAAAGTATAGCATTCATTGATTTTAGATGGATCGTCGCGGAAAAGGAGGTAATCATGTATGGACTATCGAAGAAGATGCAAAGCTTGTAGAATCAATGGTTGAGTTGAAAAGGAGCGGGAACTGGGATGGTGAAAATGGTAGTGGAATAAGAAAAGGTTATCAAAAGGAGTTAGAAAAAATATTCCAAGAAAAGTTATCAGGCTATGGTCTTAAGGAGAAACCACATATTGAGTCTCCTTGTAAGTTATTAAAAAAATAATATTATGCTATCTATGACGTGCGTAATAATGGAAAATTAAGTGGTTTTGGCCGGGATGACTAAAAAAATGCGTTACTGCAAGTGCAGACGTGTGGGATGATTACTTGAAGGTAAAAATTATTATTTATTTATTTATTTATTTCTAATATTGTATGGCATTATCACAAAATTATATTATTGTCCCTTTTACAGAGCCATCCATATTGTACTTTCATGAGAAACAAGTCTTTTCCTCACTATGATCAATTAGCACTTGTTTGGGGAAAAGATAGAGCTACTGGGTTAAATGTTGAAACTCCGATAGATGTAATTGAGGATTTAGAAAGAAATCAAAATATAGATCAAGTAGATGACGAATCTGACGAAGACAGTGTACCATCAAGAACTACATCTTGGGGTGAAGGAACTTCAAGAAAATCTGAACGGAAGAAGAGGAGAAGTACAGATGGTCTGATATCAAGTTTGGAGTGCATGACTAATGTACTTGCTGCTCATATGGATAAGTCAAATGATCAAATGACCAAGATTGTGGAAAATTTTACTGGAGTGGATAAAGAGAAAAAAGACAATCGTCATAAGCTTAATGAGGAATTGCGAGCGATTGAAGTCTGAATAAATTCTCAAAGACAAAAAGGCTGCACTGAAACTTATTCGAGATCCAGATTTAAAGGATTATTTTTCCACTCTTGATGATGATGGAGAGGAGATATTTCTAATAGAATTACTTGGTAATTAGTTCAACTTTTATGTAGTTGCAGAAACACTAGCATAGACATTTGGGTAGTTTATTTTTTGTGTTGTCTTGGGTTGCATTTCTTTCCTTGATTTTTTTTTAGTTACGTTATTTGTTTCAAATGATTATAAGAACAAGAAGTTTTCAATTTTAGTGGCAACTTCTATTTATTATATACTGTTCAATTTTCTACAATGTATAATTATTTAATCATTATATATTTTCTCAATTTATTGGATAATTTATTTAAGTAAATGCAAACGAGAGGGTATATTTTCTCAACTTAAAAAATTATTCCAATAAATGAACATTAAATTTTAAAATAATGAGATATGTTGTAGATATCTTCATAATAATTAAAATTATTGAAATTAGTAAAGTGATAATATATATAGATATTTTTATATTTGTTAATAATAAATTAATTATTATATTCCTTAGTTGAGCATTTAAGTCAAACATAAAATTTAGAATTCTAATGCCTTTACCAAACACAAGTAAGTAATTTGTTAGGAATTTGATTCCCAAAATTCATTTTTCGAGGAATCATTTTCCCTATCAACATTACTTTCCTGCCAAACAAACGACCCCTAGTACTTTCTGTTTCATGATAGAGTACGCCTTTGCCAATATAAACGGGCTAGCCCTAGCGAGCTTTCAAATGATCCAGTAAAAGCCAATTTAAACGGCTGAAAATATCGCTCTAACCCTAACTCCTAACGGGCTAAATATTTAAAAATCTATTTTTATTTTTATAAGTCATAAACAAAAAAAAACAGTAATAATACATTTTATATATATAACAACTATACTATAATAAATATAACAAAAGAATACACTTTGATGTATATACATATATATATTTATACACACTATATTAACAAATACAATAATAATATATATATATATTATATATAATATTAATATAATATATATATATATAATATTAATATATGTTATATAAATATAGTATTACTGTAAGTTGAAATTAACAATATACGAGCAGGCAATTTAAGCGGTTGGCCAAAAACCCTTGATTTAAGCGGCCAGGAAATATCTACTAACCCGATTTTTGCAGGTTAAACGGGCCAACTCGTCGGGTCCGAGCCTCTTTAACATCTCTAATGACCATTGATCAACACACCAATTCATGTCCCACACCACACGCCCACTTTTGCGTAGTTTAATGATGGAAATTTGTTCGTATGATAGACATGTAATTAATGTAGATTTTTAAGACTTGGATAACACGTATCAATCATCAATCATCAAATCAATGTTATCCGTTATACTTCACATCACCACGATATAAATCAAACTATGCACGAGTCCATGTCCTAAACCTCAGCCATGGAAATATGATGCATCCCCTGCCGGATGCACTATACGTGACGTGTATGGACGGTGCAGATCGATGCTCCATATGAAACATCGATCTGCACCGTCCATACCCGCCACGTATAGTGTATTCGGCAGGATATGCACTATATAGGGGTGTACCATAGACCCAACCATAAAAATATAATAGATATACGATTTCTCATACATTATTTATTTGACTGGATGTAAATGTGCAAAATGGTTCTACTTGATCCGTACTTTAACCAAAGCCTAATAAACTGCTGCTTAGAGCCTCAAATTTTTCGAAATCTATTCTTTTGTCTTTATTACTAAATACAAAATTTAATGATAGTTGAAATTGCCAAATGAGATTTTATTAGGACGAGGCATTATCCAATTCGTGCAATGCACGATCTTTGATTGAATATCTACGTGATTTTGTACGTAATGTTGGGGCAGACGGTTGAATGAGCAGATGGCAGAATTTGAATGCCTTTTAGAGAAGTTTATATGTTTTTTTATTGTTATTGTCCTTTTATTTTAATCTATGTAATTAATTATATGAAATGAGGCTTTACTAATCCGTATGTTGCTCCGGGGTTATTTTTAGTTTATTCAACTCGTGCGATGCACCGATTGTATCTAAAATTTCATAGCTAAAATTTAACCATCTTGTAATTTATACTATCATTTAAAAGTTCATTTTAATCACCTTGTGTATTAGAAGGTGCATTTGCATTGTGATGTTTATCATAACTTTTGTATTTAAATTAGTATATTTACATTAAAAGTTACAATTAAAATAGTCTCTTTATATATTTATAATTAAATGTTACAATTAAATCCCTCTTCCATATTAAATTAAGGGGGATAAGTATTATATAGTATTACAATTAAAATAGTCTCTTCATATATTTACAATTAAAATTTACAATTAAATCCCCCTTCCACATTAAATTAAGGGGGGTAAGTATTATATAGTATTACAATTAAAATAGTCTCTTCATATATTTATAATTAAAAATTAAATTTAAATCCCTCCTCCATATTAAATTAAGGGGATAAGTATTATATAGTATAGATTTTTTGAAATTCGGATACCAACTTAATATATTATTATTGTGTCATCAATATATTATTTTCTATTTATATGGTCCCATATTTTAACTTTCGTTTAGGTCTTTGTGAGACACATGTCCGGCCTGATTTTATCCGCAAAATATTTATCATTATTTCAATTTTAGATGGTGGATGGGTCCTATCTATACTATATAATATTTATCCCTCTTAATTTAATGTGGAAGTGGGATTTAATTGTAACTTTTAATTATAAATACATGAAGAGACTATTTTAATTTTAACTTTTAATATAAATAAACTAATTTAAATACAAAAGTTATGATAAACATCACAATGCAAATGCACCTTCTAATAGACAAGGTGATTAAAATGAACTTTTAAATGATAGTATAAATTACAAGATGGTTAAATTTTAGCTATGAAATCTTAGATACAATCGGTGCATCGCACGAGTTGAATAAACCAAAAACAATCCCGGAGCAACATGCGTTTTAGTAAAGCCTCATTTCATATAACTAATTACATAGACTAAAATAAAAGGACAATAACAATAAAAAAACATATAAACTTCTCTAAAAGGCATTTAAATTCTGTCATCTGCTCATTATCGTCTGCCCCATACTATATAATACTTATCCCCCTTAATTTAATGTGGAAAGGGGATTTAATTGTAAATTTTAATTGTAAATATATGAAGAGACTATTTTAATTGTAACTTTTAATGTAAATAAACTAATTTAAATATAAAAGTTATGATAAACATCACAATGCAAATGAACCTTCTAATACACAAGGTGATTAAAATGAATTTATAAATGATAGTATAAATTACAAGATGGTTAAATTTTAGCTATGAAATCTTAGATACAATCGGTGCATCGCACGAGTTGAATAAACCAAAAATAACTCCGGAGCAACATACGGGTTAGTAAAGCCTCATTTCATATAACTAATTATATAGACTAAAATAAGAGGACAATAATAATAAAAAAAAACATATAAACTTCTCTAAAAGGCATTTAAATTCTGCCATCTGCTCATTCAATCGTCTGCCCCAACATTACATACAAAACACGTAGATATTCAACCAAAGACCGTGCATCGCACGGGTTGGATAATGTCTCGGTTAATTTTAATTGAAGGACTCATTTATTAGTCCAACCCATTTGTAATAATAGCAGACACTTCTATTCCTTTACACCCGATGGAATCTCTAGCCAACTCAATTCTAGCTTTTCATCTCCTCAAGTTTTGTCAGTTTCTCTCCACATATTATTATCCTAATTAACTCCCAAGTATTATTAACACAATTAAAACACAATTATGATTATCTCTTCAAATTCTACCCCAGTGCAATATAGATTAGGATTCAGATAAAATTTGAACATACAAAAAAAAATCTATAGAGCCTCCTGCAGATCAATTATTCTCCAACAAGAGGTAAGAATTTTCTCATATATTTATTGTTCTCAGAACACCAAGAACAGATCTGCCTCGAACAAACTCGGTCCCAATTCAAAAAAAGGGATTCCCTTCAGCACGAAAAAAAACACCTCGGCCCGAATCAACCCGATACAACCATAACCCTCGCCCAAGTTTCAATCGCCTGAAACCAAATCCAGGAACCATAAACCCGAAATTACCAAATCGCTGCTCTCCGTCGCTGTATCTGCCGTCGCCGCCGTCTGATCCAGTCGTTGCTCGGCCGACTGTTCTCAATCTTCTTCTTCCAGTTATGCATGTGTGTGTATTTGTGTGCGTGCGAGTGTGTGTGTGTGTTTAGCAGAGAGAGTGAGAGAGCAATAGAGAGGGAGAGAGTGGAGCAGAGATCGAGAGGTGAGAGAATGAGAGAGAAGAATCGAGAGTTTTGTTGGTGGGTGAGAAAAAGGGATTTTATCCCTCAATTTTACAATAAAATAATTCAAGCCCAATTAATCTCATGAATTGATTTTAACTCTTACTCATTTTTACTTCACAATTTCTTCCAAGCCCAATTTTTTTAACCAAAAAATATTTATCTTTTTTACTTTACTAATTATTATTTAATTTTTATTTAATCCACTAAGTTTCTAAATTAAGATATTAATTTAGAATATTTGATTTTGTAAACGCCGAGAATCTCGAGGATTAGGATTTTGCGAGCCGAATATTTACATCATCCAAGTTCATACTGCATTAAATCAAGGTGGGGTTTTCATTATCATTTATTTTCTACAAAATTACATGTTTCGTATGTATATTACATGTTATTTGGCATATATTATAAATTATGATGTGATTTATAATGTCATACAGACATAAAAGAAAAAAAGAAATTGTACTTCCAGTACACAGAACATTTAGCCTTCGGGCTCAGATCACCTCCGGGATCCGAGTACTCCGTGTAGAAATACATATAAAAACAGAACAAAAATATTTATCTTTTCAATTATTCGTGATATATTTATATGTGACATGTATAGCCTCTCAAAGCTCAATCTTACCCCGAATTTTTATAAAATATTTTCAAGTTAATGAAGCGGGCATGATACTGGTGGAAGATGGTATCTATATAAGCATTAACTCTTATTATTATTAATTATATTTTAATTTACGAAGAATCTTTCAATTTGTAATTTGAATGCTTGCGAACGTTAACAATTGCCTTATTTTTTATAAATGATGAATGTTTGGTATAATTTTACGTAATTAGACGTAGTATAAATTCTGTACTTAATATTTTGGTTGCATTTTAAATTAGTTTTTCATTAGTTCCTTACACTTATTTAATCACTAAAGTTTGCTTTGAATTTTGTAAAAAAAATAGTTCTTCTTCTAAATGATATTTATGTGATATTATATAGCTTCTGCACGTTATTATTTTATTTAAAGTAAAATTTTAAATTAAGATAATTAAAGTTGTAAAAAAAAAATTTACACATGTTTTAAAGATTTAATTATAATTAGTATTAGGATGTTACAGAAGTGATCTTCTCAAAACGCCCAAAATCGCCCAAATCGTCCGGATGAGGTGGAGAAAAGAAGAAAATGACGAAATGGGGTTGAACTGCCCTATTTATACCAAACCCAGCTTAGCGCCGCTAGCTCCTGATATTAGTGTGCGCTAGCGGGTGTACCGGGTAGACCAGTGAGCTCTGTCTGTCTCGTAATAAATATTTTTAACTACTTTTGGACATAGAATAATGAATGTTTTCTTCTTTTAAATAAATAACAATGGCATGACGCCTACAATATATATATATATATTGTTCCGGGAATTATTATTCCCGTGATGTGTCTTACCTAATACTGGTTGTAGATACATAGATGGAAGGTTCTAGATCCTTCTAGAGGTAGTAGGATCCTATTAGATGACTTACCTTATCTAGGAATCTTATGTATGGAAGGACTCTCATTGTAATGCCTATATAAAGGCCCCTCTATTAGTGTTATGAATACAATTGATTGACTCGTATTTACAGTCTTTTACTTTCTCCTGAAACACGTTATCAGCACGTAGTCCCCCAACTGAGGAAGAAAAAAAAAATCGTCCGAAAAATTTGAGAATTCCGACGTCATCTTCTCCAACATCTCCCGCCACCGTCGCTGCAGAAGGGTCTCCAACCTGTGACCAGACCTACGATTCCCGCCGCCGCCGTCTTCGCGGGACTCGAGTCGGACCCCTCACGGCAACAACCCCTCGTCGCAATCCAGGCCAGATCGTCGCCTCATCCGATGCCGTCATAATTCGCAAATCCTAATCAATCTACCTGTCCCCTCCGATTTGCTCCGGTCAATCTGCCCAGACTCCCGCCCGACCAACCACCACCTGCTCAAAATCTTATGGTCGTGTCACCTGGCAGAGCACCATACAGATCCTCTTCAGATCTGCCATTGCCGTTTCAGATTGAAGCTTCTCCAGCACTTAGTTTTACTAAAATTGCAATTCAGCCCCTAAGATTTTGAATTAGACAGAATCAGGCCAAACCAGATTTGAACTCAAAGCTCTGTTCTCCACGCTCGTCGCGATGGGTTTCAGTCTTTTGACATGCGATCTACAGCCCGATTCCAATGGAAGAAACAAGTCGAAAAAAGGGGGGAGCAGAAAATCGAAAAAAAAAAGAGAGACGAGAATTTCCGCGTGTAAATTTTCTGAACAGCGCAGTCGTACCAAAATCATGTTTCCCGATTCGTTAACTGTCGGATCAGTGTGAAATTTTGACAGCAACTTTCCAACACAAATATCTATATATTCGATAGTGGAGATCAGATTCTGAGTAGTATTGCTTACTAAATATGCTACCGAACAGAAGCAGATTTTTATAAGGAAATTTGGAGATCCGGACTCATCCAATACCGAGTTGCTGCACCGCCGCGCCCGAGTCCTTTTTCGGCTGAATTATCGAGCCTAGTAGCCCTATCCGGGTATTTCTCAACTCTCCATCTTTTCCTAATTAATGATTCATTTGTTCATTAATTTGTACACTTATGAATCTTACCATGTTTATGTTTTACGTGAATATAGGAAAATATGTTGCTCATGATGATGTGCAAAATATGGAGAGAAGTCATATTTATTATACATTCAAGGATCAAAGTAAATATAGAACCGCGTACCATGAAAGTATTTCTCATATGGAGAGAAGCTCCCGTTCAAGGATCAAAGCAAATATGGAACCAAGTACCCGTAAGATTTTATTAAAGTTCCTGTTTTTCAATTTCTCTCTTTTGGGAATTTCTTTTTTTGGGAATTGGGGAATTGAGTTCTTTATCTCTCACGCTACTTTGCGGTGGATGAGACTATGAGAGGCGGTATCACTCTCATATATCGAAGTAAATTGTGTGACGGTCCTGGGGGAGTCACGGATAATTGTTGAAAGTCGATATTTGTGGTTGTTGCATACACCACGTTTTGGGTGCGATTTGATGTCTAAACCAACAATTAAATAAAATAAACATTGTTGGTAACGGTAAAGTTATGACTTGTTCATGATTAGTCACGAACTTGTGACGTACAAATGGGACAAACATCGATTTTGGTGGATATCTCGTGGTTAAAATCGATTTGTGATGGATTTGTCACGTTGAATTGAGCGAGCACCACGTTGGTCTTGACCCAATCCCATACTTGGAAAAGTCCATCTTTCATCCTATCAAAATAAAATATTGCATGTGGGTGTAGTCGTGCGCCGTCTCCTTGCAATATGATATATGAAAGAGTGTAAGAGTATTTTTCATGAATTTTAACGTGTAAAGCAATGGCATATTGCGGTAAATACATGAATTCGTTGACCTCGATTATAGTTCGTGTGACTATAGGTCCGAATACTTTTCCAAGTATTTGTAAAGGCATGTGCCTTATACATTTGACTATGTTTAGTTGATCTTATTGGATGGTCAAAACGAGTTGGTTATGGTATATTCATTATGTCTCATGGTTCAAAATGCTTAATATTTATGCACCGCATTGCATCCATATAACATGGCTATTATGACGTATACTTGCAAATTGAGAATTAAAATACTTGGTTGATTTGATGCACTTTGGTGGATTTTGTCTACACTTTGATCATGACTAGGCGCATCCTCCTCGGTATTTGTTTATGTTTTGAAAGTTCAAATGGAATAAGTGCTTTTTAAACAGCTTTAGCTGTACCGATATTCCTACTTTCTCTGCAAGTCTACCAATTTGGAGTTACCGAAAGGATCATTAGTTGAGATAAGAAATCGAAAACACTGCTGCGTTTAAACGCACATATGGCTGTCATTGCCATGTTTTTGCATCAACACTTATGCCATTGGATATGGTCTCAACCTTGTTTTCTCACTAAACTTGGGAAATACTAAAGCAGCTAATTAAAACTTGCACTGTGATCTGAGTTGAATGATCCGTGTGGTGCACAATATATGTATAGAAAGATACGGAAGTCTAGTTTCCAGAACATCTGACCATTAGCCTTCATAATAAGGGAGTTATCTTTGTTTTAGTGAACAAAGGTCAAGTTGCATGGAATTTTATTTCCAGCGATTGTGCTAACTTTTGTCCCAACCAACTTGGTTCCCATCTTGAATTTGCAAGTGGTCTTATGACACATGTTTTTCAACCTCTTTTTGGCCGAATTTGTCATAGATGATGCAATTTTTGGTATGCATTGTACGCTAAAATATCATCTTTCAAATATTGAAAAACGGTTTCCTTGGGGAAGCCCAAAATATGCACTCTTATAAGAAGGTCGAGCGTGTGCATGGTAGTTTTACACCATGCTTGTGTCGTAACTTTTCCCCTTAGGCATATAACCTTGCCATGTTATGCACTCAATATGATAGATCATTTTGATCGTATTTGGTATGAAATTTCTATGTTCTTAGAGTGTTCGCTATGGTCATGTTTGTAAAATTTTGCAAGCGAAATTGAGTGCGTATTAAGCTATTTTCAAGGAACACGATATTTTTGAATTTCGGTTTATAAATTCATTGTGACTATGATGACTAGGTCATCACAATCAATGAGTGGTATAATGCTCAAATTGTTGAACGCCGAAGGGTGTTTTCTAGTCACATATGTTCCGTAACAATTGAACCATGTTATGATTCGATGATATATATATGCCAAAGTGTATCACTCATAGCATCTCATTGTGATTTATGAGAATAAAATCTTATGCATCACTTGTATTGGATATGTGAAAAGGAAAAATATCCATGAGTCAATATGGTACGGCTTGCATCGGTTTTTCTAACAAGAAGATGTATTGGGACATTAATACATTTAGGCTTTAATAGTCTGGAGTTTGGACAGTTTGATGTTCCACGATATTGCCATGGACATTATTTTTTTTTCTTTGAACAAATAAGCTAGCTGTATCAAAGACACCAAAGTACGTTGATGGAGTCGTGAGCAGGGCTCATGGCCGATGATGATAGTTATGTCATTCGCGTCTTGCTTTCATAAGCATGTGACGCCAAAGACCCCCCGATGATCCTTCTTAGCCATGTTCATTGATTAAAGCCTATTCTTTGGCACAATTAGGAGATGACACCCTCATATGCTAAAGAGAATAATGTAGCGACTCGCATAAGCATGCTGCTGAGTCTTTCCTTTTCATCGAGTCCTTATACATACATGATCATAAGTATTAGCCTGGGTGGCTTATGATGCTATGATGGTGTTCACAAATGGTCGTACTCAAGTGTTAACATTTATATGTTATGTTGTTCCCTTGACAATGATTGATAAGTTGATGAAACCTGAGTTTATGGTTGTCCAACATGCGGACCAGTCATTGTAAAGGTCGGTTCACCCACTTTTAGACCAAGTCTTAACGTGAAATTTTAATGAGTACTTCCTAACATCCAAGGCTACCTTCTCACAAATTTTGGTGCCATTTGGAGACTGGGAAGGAGGTGAACCACTTAAATGAAGTTTTCACATACCACCAGCCATCCTATCGCCCAATTCGATGTCATTTCGACCGGTTTCTAACCACAAGGTTGATGGTTTTGGAATCCCAACACCCATTTATACATGCTCACGAAAATTTGAGGTGTTCAGGACTGGTGAAGGGAGTGAACTCTTCAAGAAAGCACTAGAGGTTCGATAAAACTAACTGCCTATTATCGGTTCAATCGTTTCATTATGTTCGATCCTGGTGGTGCATGGTGGTAGTTTTGTTGGATTCTCAAGACCAGTAGCTACGGTTATGTAGCATAGGTCAACATGTCATATTCACCTATACCTATCATCATTCAGATGCTTAGTTACAAGTGTAACCGTATGCATTTTGTTAACTGGATTGCGTTAACAATGAAAAACATTTATCGTCCACATGTTCATGTGCCAAAGTGCATCACCACAACACATTATGACGGGTTATAAATGATGAATATGATATTCGCTTTCACTCATAGTCCGCTCAAAATATACCTTGGCAGACGATCTCTTAAGTCACTTTGATGAGCTAGTCTTCCCGTCGTTAGGGGGAGATGCGAACGATCTTGTTTGAGTAGAACGACTTAGAATTGTCGTAGTTTGTCCCTATTGTGACTCACCAAGTTTCCTAAAGTGACGAGATTAAATACATGCTGCAAACATGTCTCCAAGGATTGTGTCCGGTCATGGACGTTCGTCACCGATTGTGGTGATATGGTAACACTACAAATTATGGTAGACGGTGTTACTAGGCCGTGGATCTCATCGAGTATTGGGATGTCACTTGGTTCGATAAATACTCTCGCTAAGAATGTATGCGAGTTGGGTACATGAAACTTGATTATCTGATCAAATGAACTCATCCGTCTCATGTGATTCTGGAATACAGTCATCATTGGGGGACACCTCAATGAATGCCAATCCATAAAGAGTACTCTATGAATAAAGTCGATACATGGGGACGTGGAATGTGAGTTTAATCGAACCATACTCCATTGAAAATCTACAACGTTGTATCCTTGGCCTAAAATGGAAATATATGCGACTCCAGTATGAACAAAGTGATAGCCCTTTGTTGAAGTGGTGCCGACACTCCAAAGATAAGAATTATCTGTATACTTTGTTAAGGCGAGTGAGAGAAGGAGTTAAACTCACCTCATGGAGCGAGGTTTCTCATTAACACACTGGAATCGACTACGATGACACGAAACTAAGTTGTGCTATCGTAATGGATGTTATAGCATCCACTATCTTTTCAGTTAGATAGTTTCCCAAAAACTGACGTGCAGCTTGTGGTTAAATCTTATCTTAGTGGGGAACTAAGTTAAGTGATAAAAGGATCTCGTGGTAGATCAGACTCAAATCAAGTGGATCCTGACCACGGAGCGCGTCGACAAGTGATTGTCGGGAACGCATACTAAGTATGTACTTGATTTGGAAGAGATATGAAGCTTTTGCATGTAAAACTAAGGGTTTATAGTGATGTACTCTTATAAGACTGAGAGATTCCACTAAATCCAAAGTTAAGAATGAAAGGATCTTGGGGACACTTGATTATGCGTATTCATCAATCGGTTTAAGGCAATCTAATGGATGGTTTCCCTAAGAGACGATAAAGTAATGCATATATGATTCCCAATGATTAGTCGAAGTCATCATAAGACTTGGCTCACTTAAGTGATGATGCAGTCTTAAGAGAAAAGTACAATATTACGTACTCATGTTTGACTCGATGTACTCATTCGTAATAATCTGATAAAGCCACTATGATGATGGCCTAGGATGCGCTCACGCAATGTCTGTGATTGACAAGAAGCTTGAAGCCCTTCAGAAAATAACCATCAAGATCAATGATTGGCCTGCATCCAGCCATGAACCCATCCTTCAAAGCTGCCAAACATACATACACCCTCTGTAACTTTGGTGGTTTAAGATCTCTGATAAAATTGAACTCCACTGAGCTTGAAGGATTGTGTTTCTTCACAGTGGCCACATTGTAATATCCGCGATTTCGATTTTTGGTTAATTTCATTCTTTGGCAGGAGTCCATTTTGACAGCTCTCTTATGACCGTTTCGTCATTCTGAGAATGATTAATTCGGCACTTTTTGAGATCCGAGTTCGTTTCGGTGTCGTTTTGTTGAGTTCCGTGCTTCTTAGCGACTTTTCCACACTTGAGTTCGATTCTTGCGAATCTCGTTCGAAACTGTCGTTTCAAGTTTCCCGTAAGTCGGTTTAACTTTGTTAGTCGTGTTGTGAACTTTGGTTTGGTTATTCGATCACGTATCGTGATTTTCGGGCATTTTGGGCCATTTTGTAATTTGCCAAAGTTGTGGGTATCCAAATTCATATTTGTTGTCTCGACCCTTTTCATGGTCACGTGTGAGTTTGATTAGAGCTCAAGCTTTTACTATGATCATATTCTGGAGCTTTCTGTGCGTATTTTGAGTTTGAAGTTTCAGTCGGAGAAGTCCATCGTCGTACCCATTTTTGAGAAGTGTTGTTGTTGTCATTCTGAGTCGATAGCGCATGCTACATCTAAGTGGATAGCGCGGGCTAAGGTGCTGTGGATAGTGCATGCTACGGTTGTGGTAGCGCACGCTAACTGGTAGTTCGAGGCAGTCCAGAAGCTACTGGACTGGGTCTTGAGGTCCCGTTAGCGCACGCTAGTCAGTGAAGATTAGCGCACGCTAACTGTACGTTTTGGCAGAACATTTGTTTTTATGCTTCGATAGCGCACGCTAGTTAGTGAAGATTAGCACACGCTAAGCTGTTCAGTATATATACTGGACAACAGTCGTTTTTCACCATTTCCACTTCATTTCTTCTCCTCTCCGCGGGTGTGAGATAAGGGCGACTAGGATTCGAATTTCTGGCCGATTTTGTTCCATCCAAAGGTGTTTTGGAGTATTCTAGGTGATTATAACATCATCTAATCCATCGTTCTTCATCGGATCGAGGTATTTTTCTTGATTCCCTAGAGTTGACCTTTTTGAGAGTTTTGTTCATGATTTGGTATTCCATCCAATTTTGATGAATCAATTGTTGTTAAATGATGTTGTTAAACATATCCTATGGATTGTATATCCATATTTCGGTCTGGAATTCCGTTTTCATGTTTTGTCGGGTCGATTAGTTGTTCTGGCCGTTTTGGGAGAAACCCTTGAACTTTCGTCGTTTGTTCCTTGGATCCAGCGGCTTAGGTCGTGCTATGGAACTCATTTTCATTGTTGTTATTGTCGTTCGTAGTTTATTGTCGTGGGTTGGCGTTCGGCGGAGTCGGCGGGTTCATAGTCGGTTCATGCCATCCCACTTCGGTCAATTCTCCGCGTTTGTGATTATTCGAGGCAAGTACCTTGTCCACACAATTCTTATTTTGTGGATATGATGATCAGTGATCGTCTTTAAATGTTTGCTTGGTTATTTGAAATGAACTTTCAAAAGATTCGGTTTAGCCTCGTTAAAGGCTCTCTTTCAAAACCCGTATGTATTTTGCGAATGGTGTGTTTCGAAAATGATTCAGTGAATCCCATGGATATGTTTGATGTTGATGTTGTGCTTGATAATGCGTGCGTACATATATTACCTCATTTCGGTGCGTTGTGGTTTGACGTTGTGTCGTGCTAAGTGTTTGATGCCTATGGATGAATTGTTTGAATATCCTTGTTGTACTGTGTTATGTGTGTGAATGTGTGGATATGGGCGGGGTCTACGGTGACACATGGCTTGTGATCATGTGGTCAGGATGCAACAAGTGATTGATCCAACCGTGAGAGCCTAAGAATACCTACGGTGACACATGACTTGTGATCATGTGGTCAGGAGACAACAAGTGATTGATCCAACCGTGAGATGATGTGGCAAGTGATCACGGTGGTATAAGAATGCCTAAGGTGACACATGACATGTGGTCATATGATCAGGAGACAACAAGTGATTGATCCAATTGTGAGATGACGTGGCATGTGATCACGGTGTTATAAATATGATTTTGGATGTGTTTTGCCAGGTCGAGTACCTTGGGCGTGTTACCAAGATTTCGTATCTTAGGTGGTTATATTCTGTTGATTGTATGTCCGTTGAGGTCACATGACGTGGGCTTTGGACCAAGTGAATTGTTGTTGGTTTTTAATTGAGGAAGCAAATCTTTGGGTTGTGACCCCCCCCCCCTTTTGGTTTTTCTTTGAAAGAGAAGGATTTGTTAATTCTAATTGGTTTTCCGTTAAAACTCCCAAGGGCTTTCATTTTAAAAAAAAAATTATAAATTATTCTCTTGATCGGTGATCAGTCGGATTGGAAAGTTTTACTCAAACTCTTGCATCGGGAAGTGTTTTGTGTTATGTATGAATCTTTGAGGATTCCTAGTTATTATTATTCTTAAAATATGATTTGTATGACTCGTATTTGCACTTTGTACTTGCACTAGCAAAATAGTGGAATTTTGCTAACCCCCGAGTAATCGGGGGTGGATGTCTGTTTTGCATTCAGGTTTTGGGAAGCATAATACAGGGTTGGCGCGAAGGATGATGGATGATGATCGATACTAATCACATGAGGATCTGTTCGATGTTATGTTGGTTTAATTGTACTTTATTTCCACTGCAGTATTTTCCCCGTTGTATGGGAGTGTGTTGTATTTTGAAGCCTGCATGGGTACGTATTGAGATTGAGTTGTATGTATTAATGAAAAGACCAAATAGGTCGACTGAGTCATTTTAGCCTTAAAGGCGATGTGGAGATGTTTGATTTTAGTTACCAGCCTGGTAGATTCTTGAGGAAAGGGTCTACGGCGTGAAATATCCCTGAGTGTATTGGGGGTGTTACATAAATTGTATCGAAGCAAGGTTGTGGAAACTTAGGTTGTCGGGTCAAGTTGTGTCTGTTGAGTCTTGTCTCGTCGGATTTTGTCTGACTGAGTCGTGTCGCGATGCGTCGTCTGAGTTCGTTGGTCGTGATTAGTATCGTGTGACGACTATCATCTTTGTGCGACATGTGGATGTAAGTCTCCCTTCTTTGTGTTGTCTCGTGTGACACGAGCTACTTGTATGATTATTTGTTTAGTGATGGAATCCTTATGTATATTTTGATTTCGTGATATGTGGTTATTCGACTCTCATATGAGGAGTGGTGTCGCTGCTAATGTATTTTTTACTGTTGATGTTGTCCGCTGCTGATTTTCAAAATGAGTTGCTCGTTTTGCAAGTATTCTTGTGAAACCTTTGTGCTTAATATGGAATGGGAATATATATATATACATATATATATATATATATATATCTGTGTGTGTGTGTGTGATTTGCTCAGTTCGGGAGGGTCCTTAGAGGCCTCGAACGGGATCAGTGGTTTCGTCCCGATCCTAGGCGGTTTTCGACTGTGATATTTGACTGTTTGTTTTCCGGGAAAAGACATGCCTTGTTTTGAATTTGAACAATTTGATGCGTGTACTATGAGATGTGTAAATGAATGTCGATACGTGTGAGTTTTGGGCATTCTGGCCTATTGGATTTTCGAAAACCTTGAGTATCTTAGAGAATTAACTTCGAGGCGTATTTTTTTTATGGATTATATTTTTAAGGCGCCTACTAGCGCAACTATATGTTTCAAAAAATGTTCTACTTTGAGAACCAAAATATTTTGAGATATTCTCAGTAATTTAGAAACGCATTTGCTTAGACCTGAAGGTCGAATATTTCTAAAAGTTTTTAATTAAAAGAAAGATGTCCTCATTTTTATCAAACGCAAGATGATTTTTTCAAAGTCTCGATGATGCTGTTTTATACTTTTTCGAAATGTGATACTTAAGTTCAATTGGTGTTTCCAAAATTTTTCAAAGGGTGGTTTCGTTTTTAAAACCTATCATTTCATATTGCGGTCAGAGAATGTGTGTGTGATGTTAGCATTGTCGTTAGGGTGTTGGCCCTCTGAGTTGAGATTGAATTGATGGTGTGAGCGTTGAGTCGTTCGCCACGCATTCGTTGTGTTAGCCCTCTGTGAGAGGTGTGATGTTTGTATTAAATGTTTGTCGCTTCTTGGTGATTGGCGTGTTATCGCACCTGTGCGAGCTGTTAGAGCTTGAGTTTCTATGATTATGTACATCTGTGATTGTTTCGAGATGTTTTGTAATTGTTTGTTGGTTATCGTTCGGGCCTTTGAAATCCCCGAACGATGCAATCGTTGCTGTGATTTTTGTATGTGTGTTGCCTTACATTAGTAATCGTGGTATGTGATATCTGTTATGATTTTTTGTTGTGCTGAGTGGTTACTTATTCAGTATGCCGAGGGGCATAGGTCGTGGTCGTGGCGATCAGACGCGTGATCGGGATCATGCTGCCGGTGATGATGTTGGTATCGGTGTTGCTACTATTTTACAGCAAGTAGCTATACAGATGACTTAGTTGACTCAAGCAGTTCAGCGTAATACAAATGTGACCCAGAACATTGGTGCAAATCAGTGGCTTCGAGAAGTGGTTCGTATGAATCCCCCTCGTTTTGTTGGTGCCGCAGATGCTTTGGGCTGGGATGGTTGGCTTTTCCAACTGGAAAAGATATTCGAGGTAGTTGACTGTCCAGAAGAGCGTAGGTTGCCAGTCGCTCAGTATCTTCTTGACAAGAATGCTGCTAGTTGGTGGGAGGTTGTTAAGCCTCGAGATCGTGTTGTCACGTGGGCAGAGTTCCAGGGATTCATGAGAGATGAGTTTTGTCCTGAACCGATCAAAAATCAGAGAATTAATGAATTCTTTTAGGCGAAAACCACAAGATGTACCGCTTTCTCAAGTTATTATTGATTATAGCAAACAGCTCAGTTATGTGCAGGATCAGGTAAGGACAGAGGAAGATAAGATCTGTCATTTTAGTAGGCGAATGAAGCCGGAGATTCGTCAGTACATGGCCGGCCTCACTTGTACTTCATTGAGAGAGTATCAGAATAGGGCGTTAGCCTATGAGCTATCCATATTATCGACTGAGCATATGTCTGAATCGAAGAAACAGAAAACTGTTGGGAGCTTTTCAGGGAATCAGGGGAATGGGCCTCCTAAGGCTGGGACTTCGTGTCGTCATCCTAAGAAGGTTCCATGATCGCGTGAAGAGAGGAGGAGTATTACCCATGCAGTGAGTAATGTTAGCAGCTCGAAGACGTGTTATAACTATAGTCGAGCGAGCCATACCGCGAAGAATTGTCGTTCACCGTTAGTCAGCTATTTCGATTGCGGTCAATTGGGACACCGAGCCGTGCATTGCGAGACGATAGCTGAGAGGTTCGGGGAGCGAGGTTGCGTCCCTTCTCCGGAAGTACACGGAGATGCCTAGTGTGGTTTTTGAGAATTTCGGCGTGGTTCGAGTTCTTTGCTGTTACCTTTGCGGATTGTTGTACGTTTAATTTCTATTTTTCGACTGTGCGTGTTTGATAAGTGTCATTTTTGTACACTTATCCATGGTTTGTATCGATAAAATTCACCCATATTGAGCTAGTCTACTCGTTTTTTGCTTTTAATTTATTAGTTTTAATAATTTTATTTTTATTGGATGATGATCGGATTAAATAACTGAATTACTCAAGAAACAACATGTTTAATAAATATTCTCTTTATTGAATTTTGATATATTCATGTTGTAGGGCTTTCCGAGACGAATTCGGCAGTCTTTCCGGATTCAAAATCAGAGTTATATATCAAAAGTTATCATCAGAAGAAGATGCAGGGCAAAAACGCAAAGTCCGAGGAATTCTGGGCTGAAAACGTAACTATCAAAGCTTCAAATGAGCAAATTTACGAAGCCACGTTACGGCCGTAACATTCAGAGTTACGGCCGTAAGTCACCTCGATTCTGGCCGTAACTCCTGAATGTTACGGCCGTAACTCTTGATGATTGCTATGATTTGTCTAATTTTTTATACTTTTTGTGTATTATTGAGGGGATGGATGGCATTGATCCGATATAATGTAATAATGCTGTAGTTTTGGAGCTATTAGATGACTTTAGGTGTATAAATAGACCCCTTAGATCCTTCATCATTCACCATTCATCATATAATTTTCCATTTTCTTGTAAACTTTTCTTTTTGTGTGAAGAACACACTTGTGTTGTTGAGTGATCTTTGTAAGTGTGGTGTAGTACATGTTGTTCAGAGAGTTTATTGCTTCTATCTCCTTTATCTACTAAGGGAGTTATGATCAATTCTTTCTCTTGATTCAACTAAGAATGACCACCAAAGCTTGTAATATGTGTAATAAACCCTTTATGGGCTAAGTTTCTTAAGTTGGGATTATAAACAAGGTTAGTCATGTTATTTATGTTTGTATAAAGATATATTATGAATTACTTATTATTGTGTGTGATTTTCATTGTTTTAACAATCTTTATTTATTTGGCCAATTAATGAAGATATTTATGATCTTCATATGTTTCGAAAGAAAATATGTTTGATTAGATCAAATGATCTTCACTCTAAGTTGTTCTAGGGGATAGAAATATACCCCTAGTCCTTAGATGATTCATTGAGTTATTTTCACAAATCCTAATGCTATGTATTGAAGCCAATCAACATAGAAATATAGTGGATTGATTCAATATGTAAGGGGCGTTTATAGTTCGAAGAGAAACCGTCTTTTTAAGGAAAATCGAATCTACACAACATAATAAGTAAATTCATCTTATAATCTCCAATACATCTTTTATAACTAATGACGAACTAAGTTTGTAATCCCAACTATTTCATTTTATCGATAATCAATCTATTATTATTGCTATCTTTTTATTTCCTTATAATATTAGAACTATTATTGCAATTTCTTTGCAATTATTAAACCAAACTTTTAATTGTGTGTTTCACTCATCTTAAGTATCTATAAAAATAGACTAATAGTGTATAATTCAAATTATAACATAACTTCCTTGTGGGATCGATAAACCGGACTCAAAAGTCCACTTTACTACTTGATACGATATCGTGCACTTGCGATAGTTACACAAAAGCGTGTCAAGTTTTTGGCGCCGTTTGGGAAGTATAAGTTATATTTGAAATCTTACATTATAAACTATTTTTGTAGGTACAAATTTCTCGACGTTGTAACTTAGTACTAAATTGTGTTTGTCAGGTCAAGTGGCGGATAACGGTACTCCGTGACTATTAAAGTCGGATTTTTCAGTTTCCCACAACAACCGATATTTGTATATATTTTTTTTTTTAATTATTTTCATTGTCTTTTTATTTTTGTTTTTTTATCATGGATGAAACATTGTTTAAAATTGAAAAAAGATTTCCCTTTCTAAGCAAAAATGCAATTTTAAAAATTTACAAGACAAGGCTTGAAAGGATGAGGTTGCTTACTAATAAAAGCATACCTTTTGACATAAGATTCATTATCGAAGCCAAAGTAAGAATAGAAGGTGAATTCACAGAAACACCAACTAGATTTTTACCAGGGCTTGGAAAAAGTTCATATGCCAAGAAACGACGAGCAAAGATTCTAGCCGTTTGCTATAAATGTGCTAGATGGGCGTAATGCAAAATGTCGATCTTTAGGAATTCCATCTACAAACAGAGAAGATAAAATTCGGTTCATTAATGATGGTCCGAATAAGGAGAATTTAGATAATATCGAAATTTCTCTTGACACGCATCCTAGTGGACTTGTGTATTACGAATTCAATGTTTGTGGAATAAATTCAAACCAGAATATGAACAACGTCTTGGGAATCGACGTTAAAAGACCTGTTTGCCAATTTGTAAGAAAATTGGATGGGAAGCTTCTCCCAGAGCTCATAGAAGGCGTTTAGGCCGTTTCGACGTAAAATCAGAGGAAGATGTGAGCCACAATCACAACTCCGTACATACGCGTAAGTATCTTTTATTTTTGTCGTGTGGTGAGATTTTACGAATAAAAAATGTGATACGCGATAAAAGCTTTCATTATTCTATTGAGTAGTTGAAGCACAATCAAACGCAATCACAAACTTGTTAAACAATTTTTACCTTCTTTTCTTCTATAAATAAACTTTCTCTGGTTTCTTTCATTCATCCCTCAAACTTGCACTTTTCTCTTTTTCTCTCTAAAAAAATTTTTCTTTTCAAAAATGGAGTCATCATCTTCAACAAAAAAATTTTACACATCTGCATTTTTGGTGGATCTAGTTACGGAAAAGAGGCATGCTTCTTTGGCGACCCACAACTTGGGTCGTACCTTAGGAGAAAAATGCATTCATGTAGTTTACGGAGGAGGAAGTCTAGGATTAATGGGGCGAGCCGTCATGCCTATATGGAAGGAGTAAGAGTGTTGGGAGTAATCCCAAAACCTCTGGCTGAAAGTAAAATTACCGGGTCAACTATTGGAGATGAGTTTAGATCTGTGAATATGCAAGATCGCATAACTCACATGATAAATAATTCTGGCGCCTTTATCTGTAATACCCGGTTGTAATTCATTCATTTTCATTCAGTAATTATCAGTCTGTAATTGTCACTCAGTATTTCTCACTCGCTAATAATCACTCATCATTCTTGATTCATTCATTTGTGTTCACTGTTGGCTTGTTGTAATCGTATATCAGTTACCGATCGACATGTCATCTCCGTTTAGAGACCGACGGGAGTATTGTTGTTTTTCATCGTGATTGGTAGTCGTATACTGGGGGCTTCATCGGTGGCCTGTTTTAGACTTGTTCATTTTCACATTCGTATGTTATGTCGGATCATTCATCAGTCGTAGCGAGGAATCGGAGTTATCGGAATTTTCAACTTGGCCAGCATCGAGTTACGGCCGTAAGGACTTTGGGTTACGGCCGTAACAAGGGTTCGTGTTTTCAGGCCATTTGGACGAAAGGGACTTACGGCCGTAAGGTCTTGTGGTACGGCCGTAAGTCGAGCAGGTACGGCCGTAAGGCTGGCCGGGTCTGACGGCGTCGGCCCAAAGCTACCGAGACATTTTTGGCCGAAGGTTAGTTACGGCCGTAAGGAAGGTGAGATACGGCCGTAAGTGGTGTTCGTGAATTTTGGGTGTTGTCGACCAAGGGTGACTTACGGCCGTAAGGGTTGCGGTTACGGCCGTAAGGGTGTCGACGGATGTTTTTGACGTAGGCGGGTTACGCCCGTAACTCAGGATCGGTTACGGCCGTAAGTCTGTCGGCAGGCTTTCGGACGAAGCCGAGTTACGGCCGTACGAGTTGGCCGGTTACGGCCGTAGGGCCGTTGACTTGGAAAGTTACGGCCGTAAGAGGGCCGAGTTACGGCCGTAACTTCCGGCAGTATTTAATGACTTGGCCGGGTCATTTCTCCTCACTTCTTCATTTTTCCTTCTTCATCCGAGAGAGAGGGTTGAGAGAGAGATTTTATCATCATCAATCACTTGAGTGTGTAATCTTCATCATCTTCATTCCTTTGAGAAGCTTGGATACTCGTTTTAACTCGTGTTCTTCGGATCGTAGTGGTTGGATCTTCAAGAGGTAATTTCTTCAACACCTTGGATTTCGATTTTGTGTTGAGTTATGATGTTTTGGACGTTATAATCATGTTATATGAAGGGATATGTATATGATTATGAGTTTGTATAAGGATTCATTGGATTATTGAGAGATTTATTCAAGAACACTTTGAATATCGAGTTGGATTTGGGGATTTCCGATTAATTGTTGTTATAATCACGTTTTTGGATATTCATAACGGATTATTGATCGTATTGGAGATGTTTTGTTGTTTTGAAACACTTCTTGGGGATTTGAAGTTGGTATTATTGAGGTTTAGTGGTAATCAATCAAAGTTGGCCTCAAAGTGTTCGATATAATGCCCCAATGAACTTGGTTTAATCGTATCGACGTCTTGAGTTCGTTATATTCGTGTTTAATCCGTTATTGATCGGATTGTTGGCAACTGTATTGAATTAAGGTTGTTCGAGCGACCGGTATCTTGGTTAGGACGTTGTTCGTGGACGGACATTCTTCATCGTTGTTGTGTAAGTTAATTCTTACTCGGTTAAAAGGATATTCATACCTTTTGTTGTTGATTATTCATAATCATAACTCATTCATCATTGTATTAATCATATTAAAACTTGTTATTGTCAATTAATCACTTGATCATAAGGAGCAGCGGTTCCAATCTTTTCGTTTAGCTATCATTCATTTCATTATTACTCTCATCTCGGTGAGTCATTCTTGACTTTGTCAGATTATTACTTATTTATTGATATTCATTACGGTCATTCTCGTTCATATGACCTTCGGTTCATATTGCGTGGCGGGTGTGGTGTGTGGAATTTTTAGTCGGGCACACGATGGTTATTGTATTGGGTTCACCGATACATTAGGCCGTGCACACGGGAAAGCGTTACACCGTGAGACTAATTAGGTACACGGACGGGTGTTGTACACTCACACGAGAACATTACGGGCGTACTATGGTACTCCTCTTCGTAATTCATAATTAAGGATATTTCATAACTCGGTTAATTCATGATTGTGTAATTTCAACCCCGAGGATTGTTGTTCAGTATAATCGGCCCGTTTGGGGATATTGTTTTTCGTGTCATGGCAAGGCAAAGCGCGAGGAGAGCACGATGACGGCGGGGAGTCCCAGTGATACTAGAAGGGCCCGGTCTTTTGATCATTTATTCGGTCACTTATGTTTTCTTTATTTATTCCGCTGCAGTCATTCCTTTCGAATACTCATTTCATTCAGTGTCGTGTATTTTATCGTCACATGAGATACACATGTATTCTATTATCCTGGGTGTGTTGTATGAAACTCCTACTCGGAGTAATTGATGTTATAATGTGGTTCGGTACTACATTTACCACTGTGTAATTCATCCTTTTCATTCGCCCGGTGGGTCCCGATCGGGGTCCACGGCACTGTAATATCCGCCTAGTTTGGGGTGTTACAGAGTTGGTATCAGAGCGTGGTTTTGAATACTACCGTCCAAGTCATGTCTCGTTTGAAATCATCGTCATCGGACTAGTATCATTGGACTTTCGCGTCACGTGTGACTGTGCAAATGCCGAGCCAATCGAGACCAAGAATCGTAAGATTTCTAATGCCATGGTATAATTTCGGCATTAATCATTCATTCATAATTCATCGATTAACAATCCTCAATCATCATTGTCACTTTGATCAGACGGTCGAGTTAACTCATTAATCACTCAATTCATTTCATTATTCAGTTGTTGATTAGAAAGATCAAATCATTAATCTTGTTAACTCATTCAAGACAATCATTTCAGTAACTTCATCAGATAATCATGTCACGTCAATTAATCATTCATGTAATCGCTGTATTGGAGCGTGTATGCTCATTTTCATCATTTCATAATATAATCATAACGTGATATTCATGCGGGAAATATAATCATCATGTGACTTTCCTACTTCAGTATGGAAAGAGCTGGCAGAGGACGAGGAGGACGAGGCCGTGAGCGGGCCGAATCCCGAGAACTCGTGCGAACACACGTGCAAATGCCAGGAATAATGCTAACTCATCGAGCAGTGACACTGCCACTCATTCACCTGGACGCGATCATTCACTATCAGGGAGTCGTACCCGGGACACGGCTCAGTCAGAGGGTGTCCGGGTTGACCCACTCGCATTTATGCAGGGCATGATGGCCCAAATGACCCAGATGGCCCAGTTGATGGAGACGATGCATAACTCCACTACTCAGAATCAACAAGCTCCTCCGCCGCCACCTCAGAGGCAAGAGAGGAATGTGAGCAATATCATCGGCGACATCTCTCGCCAGAGGCCACCGACTTTCGAGGGCTCGTCTGAGCCGGCAGATATTATTCATTGGCTCGAACATTTCGAGAAGTTGTTTGCTATGGTGGAGTGTCCGGAAGGACACAAAGTTTCTGTTGCGGCTTACTACCTGGGTAAGAGCGCTCATTCTTGGTGGTTGTCGTTGAAGCCCACCGAAGGATCTTGTACATGGGATCAGTTCAAAACTCTCATGATGGAGAGGTATTATCCGGCCCCACTCAGAGAGGCCAAGCTGTCAGAGTTACTCACTCCCGACCCCTCATCAGACGAGGATGTTCTCGCCATTGCCGAGAAATTTCAGGAACTTCTTCCGTTCGCCTCATCTATCATTCATTCCGAGGCGGATAAGATTAAGTATTTCAGCAAGAGGCTGAGACCCCGTATGAGACTTCAGTTGCTCAATCATAATTGCACCACGTTGGTTGAATTCATTGAGAAAGCTCTCACCTATGAGCTTACTGCTAAAGAGATTGCTAAGCAGCAACCTTCGTCTGCTAGCAAGAAATCGAAGAATCGTAACCAATCTGAAGGCGGTCAGACAACCTTCAAGAAACCCCGTGTGGGCTCTGCTTTTTTTGAGCGACCTCCTGTGTCGTCTAGACCCGCGGAATCTCAGTCTCGAGCGGCCAGTTCGGCCATCACCTGTTTTAACTGTGGGGAGCTTGGTCACCTCAGTACCAAGTGTCCTCGACAGACTATCACGTGTCATAATTGTGGGATTGCTGGGCATAAGGCCCGTTTTTGCCGTAGGGACTCCAAACCTACTCGGACGTCATCTCAGGCACCTAAGCGGTCATCCGTTCGCAGTCGGCCGCTCAATCGGCGTCGTTTAAAACGACAGGAGCGACTAATGGTGGAGCCTATATCCAGCAGACGGGAGCGTCCGGTGCCGGGACTAGCAAGCCCCGGATTTATGAGATGAAGAAGACTGATGATCCCGAGGCCCGAATGATCTCAGGTACACTCGATATTCTATCTCAACCTGTGTGTACCCTTTTTGATACTGGTGCATCGCATTCATTCATTTCCGAGTCATGTTTGAGTAGACTACGTCTGGGTAGTGCTACTAGTTGTGAGCCTTATGTCATCGGCCTCCCGGATGGTAGACGAATTATCGTGTCGTGAGATTCAGAATTGTCCGATTCAGTTTCATGGTCGTGTATGGCCAGCAGACCTAATCGTGGTAGATTTGCCGAGGGACGACGTCATCTTGGGTATTGATTGGATGGATCGTCATGATGCCATCATTAGTGTCCGTAAGCGTATGGTCACTATCATTTCAGACGATGGGGTTGAATGTGTGTTTCAGGGAGGTAATCCCGGCTGTTCTGGTAAGGTCATTAATTTGATGAAAGCAGTAAGGTTACTCAATCAGGGATGTGTCGGTTATTGGTGCTATATGGCCAAAACCGAGAAGTCATCAGTAATGTTAACGGATATTCCGGTGGTGAGGGAATATGCCGATGTTTTTCCAGACGAGTTACCTGGTTTGCCTCCACAGAGGGATGTGGAATTCACGATTGAGTTGGAGCCTGGTACGTCCCCGATATCGAAGGCACCGTACCGGATGGCCCCGACCGAAATGCAGGAATTAAAGAACCAACTCGAGGAATTGTTCGAGAAGGGTTATATCCGACCGAGTGCGTCTCCGTGGGGAGCACCCGTGTTGTTTGTCAAGAAGAAGGATGGTTCATTTCGTTTGTGTATCGATTATCGGGAGTTGAACAGAGTGACAATCAAGAATAAATATCCCTTACCCCGTATTGATGATCTTTTAGATCAACTTCAGGGAGCTTCAGTATTTTCCAAGATCGACTTAAGATCTGGATATCACCAGTTGCGGATTCGAGAGTCGGATATCGCGAGGACGGCGTTTCGAACACGCTATGGTCATTATGAGTTCGTAGTTATGCCGTTCGGGCTAACTAATGCACCTGCGGTATTCATGGAATTGATGAATCGGGTTTTCATCGACTTTTTGGATCAGTTTGTTGTTGTCTTCATCGACAATATTTTGATTTATTCTCGTAGCGAGAGGATCACGAGGTTCATCTTCATCGAGTTCTCGACGTGTTGAGACGAGAGCAACTTTTGGAAAGTTTTCCAAGTGCGAGTTACGGATGTCGAAGTGACTTTTCTCGGACATGTAATTTCATCGAGACGGAGTTCGTGTCGACCCTCGAAGACGGAGGCTATTCGAGATTGGTTACCTCCGAAGAATGTTAAGGAAATCCGGAGTTTCCTCGGATTAGCGGGTTATTATCGGCGATTTGTGGAAGGATTTTCCAAAATTGCTCAACCATTGACGAACCTTTTGCGAAAGGATAAGAAATACACGTGGTCCGACGCGTGTCACAGAGTTTTGAGGAACTCAAGAGCCGGTTAATGACAAGACTGTACTTTCCTTGCCGCAGGGACGGAGGATTTGTGGTTTATAGTGATGCGTCGGGCGGGTCTCGGATGTGTGCTCATGCGAACGGAAAGGTTATTGCTTATGCTTCACGGCAATTGAGACCTTACGAGGTTAATTATCCGACCCACGACACGGAGCTAGCGTAGTGGTGTTCGCTTTGAAAATATGGCGTCATTATCTTTATGGCGTTACCTGTCAGATATTCACCGATCATAAGAGTTTAAAATATATATTTACTCAGAAGGAGTTAAATATGCGACAGAGACGGTGGTTAGAATTAATCAAAGATTACGATATCGAGATCCTTTACCACCCGGGCAAGGCGAACGTTGTCGCCGATGCCTTGAGTCGCAAGTCCGTTTAGGAGCAGATGCTTGCTCGTCTAACAGTTCAGAAGGAACTTCAGCAGGAATTCCTTAGACCCAGATCGAGTGCAGCCGGCGAGTTCAGGGACAACTTTGTATGTTAGAGATTTCATCGTCACTCGAGGAGGTAATCAGAGAGAATCGAGTTCGACCCTTCATTGTTGCGCGTCCGTGAGGATGTGGCTCAGGGGAAAGCCCTGGATTCGTGGTCCACGAGGATGGACTTTTGAGATTTAAGAATCGGTTGTGCGTACCGGCGAATGACGAGTTGAAAAACTCGATTTTGAGAGAAGCTCATGCTACCCCTTATTCTGTTCATCCGGGGTCCAGCAAGATGTACAAGGACTTGAAACAATTCGTTGGAGTAATATGAAGCGAGAAGTCGCAGAATTTGTTTCGAGATGCTTAACCTGTCAACAAGTTAAGATTGAACATCAGCGACCGGCGGGTATGCTGAAACCTCTCCCTATTCCGGAGTGGAAGTGGGAAGACATTTCTATGGACTTCATCACGAGTTTGCCGACGAGTCGTCGTGGCATGAATACGATCTGGGTGATTGTGGACCGCTTGACTAAATCAGCTCATTTCCTTGAGATCAAGGATACGTGGGGTCCTGAGAGACTGACTCAGTTGTTCATCAAAGAGATAGTCAGACTCCATGGTACTCCTAAGAGTATCGTTTCTGATCGTGACGGACGATTTGTGTCTCATTTTTGGAAATCAGTTCATCGTGCTATGGGAACTCAGCTCAATCTCAGTACCGCTTTTCATCCTCAGACATTAGAGGACATGTTGAGGGCATGCGTCCTCGATTGGAAGGACGATTGGGAAGCCCAACTACCATTGATCGAGTTCACGTATAATAATAGCTGGCATGCTTCCATTAAGATGGCACCTTACGAGGCCTTGTACGGTCGTCGTTGTCGGTCTCCTTTGTGTTGGGATGACTTGTCAGAATCAATCGGCACCGAGCCCGATATGCTTATAGCCGCCCGAGAGAAGGTAGCTTTAATCAGGAGTCGTATGTTGACGGCTCAGAGTCGACAGAAATCCTATGCAGATAATCGTCGTCGACCACTAGAGTTCGAGACGGGTGACCACGCTTTGGTCAAGGTATCCCCGAGTCGAGGTATTTTCCGTTTTGGGAAGAGGGGAAAGTTGAGTCCGAGATTCATTGGACCGTTTGAGATTTTGGATCGAGTGGGCGAGTTAGCTTATCGATTGGCTTTACCTCCGGCGTTGAGCCGAATTCATAACGTGTTTTATGTCTCTCGATTCACGGAAGTATATTGCCGAGTCACATACTCCAGTTCGACGAAATCGAGATCGCCGACGATCATTCATATGAGGAACGTCCTATTCGAGTTTTAGAGCGGCGAATCAAACAGTTGAGGAATAAGACTATTCCTTTGGTTAAAATTCAGTGGTCTAGACACGGAGTCGAAGAAGCTACCTGGGAAACCGAGGATAGTATGCGGGGGAGTTATCCCGAGTTGTTTGACCCTTAGTTTCGGGGACGAAACTCCTTTTAAGGGGGGGAGTATGTAATACCCGGTTGTAATTCATTCATTTTCATTCAGTAATTATCAGTCTGTAATTGTCACTCAGTATTTCTCACTCGCTAATAATCACTCATCATTCTTGATTCATTCATTTGTGTTCACTGTTGGCTTGTTGTAATCGTATATCAGTTACCGATCGGCATGTCATCTCCGTTTAGAGACCGACGGGAGTATTGTTGTTTTTCATCGTGATTGGTAGTCGTATACTGGGGGCTTCATCGGTGGCCTGTTTTAGACTTGTTCATTTTCACATTCGTATGTTATGTCGGATCATTCATCAGTCGTAGCGAGGAATCGGAGTTATCGGAATTTTCAACTTGGCGGAGATCGAGTTACGGCCGTAAGGACTTTGGGTTACGGCCGTAACAAGGGTTCGTGTTTTCGAGGCCATTTGGGCGAAAGGGACTTACGGCCGTAAGGTCTTGTGGTACGGCCGTAGTAAGTCGGCGAGTGCGGCCGTAAGCTGGCGATTCTGGCCGTCTGGCGTCAGAAAGCTACCGAGACATTTTTGGCGAAGGTTAGTTCTGGCCGTAAGGAAGGTGAGATACGGCCGTAAGTGGTGTTCGTGAATTTTGGGTGTTGTCGACCAAGGGTGACTTACGGCCGTAAGGGTTGCGGTTACGGCCGTAAGGGTGTCGACGGATGTTTTTGACGTAGGCGGGTTACGCCCGTAACTCAGGATCGGTTACGGCCGTAAGTCATCGGCGAGCTTTCGGACGAAGCAGTTCTGGCCGTCTGAGTTGGCAGTAACGGCCGTAGGGCCGTTGACTTGGAAAGTTACGGCCGTAAGAGGGCCGAGTTACGGCCGTAAGAGGGCCGAGTTACGGCCGTAACTTCCGGCAGTATTTAATGACTTGGCCGGGTCATTTCTCCTCACTTCTTCATTTTTTCCTTCTTCATCCGAGAGAGAGGGTTGAGAGAGAGATTTTATCATCATCAATCACTTGAGTGTGTAATCTTCATCATCTTCATTCCTTTGAGAAGCTTGGATACTCGTTTTAACTCGTGTTCTTCGGATCGTAGTGGTTGGATCTTCAAGAGGTAATTTCTTCAACACCTTGGATTTCGATTTTGTGTTGAGTTATGATGTTTTGGACGTTATAATCATGTTATATGAAGGGATATGTATATGATTATGAGTTTGTATAAGGATTCATTGGATTATTGAGAGATTTATTCAAGAACACTTTGAATATCGAGTTGGATTTGGGGATTTCCGATTAATTGTTGTTATAATCACGTTTTTTGGATATTCATAACGGATTATTGATCGTATTGGAGATGTTTTGTTGTTTTGAAACACTTCTTGGGGATTTGAAGTTGGTATTATTGAGGTTTAGTGGTAATCAATCAAAGTTGGCCTCAAAGTGTTCGATATAATGCCCCAATGAACTTGGTTTAATCGTATCGACGTCTTGAGTTCGTTATATTCGTGTTTAATTCGTTATTGATCGGATTGTTGGCAAATCGTATTGAATTAAGGTTGTTCGAGCGACCGTATCTTGGTTAGGACGTTGTTCGTGGACGGACATTCTTCATCGTTGTTGTGTAAGTTAATTCTTACTCGGTTAAAAGGATATTCATACCTTTTTTTGTTGATTATTCATAATCATAACTCATTCATAATTGTATTAATCATATTAAATCTTGTTATTTTAAATTAATCACTTGATCATAAGGAGCAGCGGTTCCAATCTTTTCGTTGAGCTATCATACATTTCATTATTACTATCATCTCGTTGAGTCATTCTTTACTTTGTCAGATTATAACTTATTTATTGATATTCATTACGGTCATTCTAGTTAATATGTCCTTCTGGGTTCATATTGCGTTGGCGGGTTTGTATGTGTGTATTTTTTAGTCGGTCACTCTTTTGTTATTTGATTTGGTTCAACGATACATTAGACAGTGCACACGTGAAGCGTTTCACCGTGAGTCTAATTAGGTACACGGACGGGTGTTGTACACTCACACGTAACATTACAGGCGTACTATGGTACTCCTCTTGCGTAATTCATAATTAAGGATATTTCATAACTCGTTAATTCATGATTGTGTAATTTCAACCCCGAGGATTGTTGTTCAGTATAACTGACCCCGTTTGGGGATATTGTTTTTCAGGTCATGGCAAGGCAAAGGCGCAGGGAGAGCACGATGACGGCGGGGAGTCCCAGTGATACTAGAAGGCCCCCCAGTCTTTTCAGTCATTTATTCGGTCACTTATGTTTTCTTTATTTATTCCGCTGCAGTCATTCCTTTCGAATACTCATTTCATTCAGTGTCGTGTATTTTATCGTCACATGAGATACACATGTATTCTATTATCCTGGGTGTGTTGTATGAAACTCCTACTCGGAGTAATTGATGTTATAATGTGGTTCGGTACTACATTTACCCTGTGTAATTCATCCTTTTTCATTCGCCTGGTGGGTCCCAGTCGGGGGTCCACGGCACTGTAATATCCGCCTAGTTTGGGGTGTTACATTATCGCCCTTCCCGGTGGTTTTGGCACACTTGAGGAACTTTTTCATGTGGTTACCAGAGCCCAGCTAAATGTTCATCAAAAACCAATAGGAATGCTTAATGTCAATAGTTTCTTTGATGGTTTACTGTCTTTCATCGACTACTCTGCTGAAAAGGGATTTATTTCCGAGCGTGCAAAACGAATCATAGTCGTTGCAACAACACCAGAAGAACTAATCGAAAAACTCAATGAATTTGTTCCTCAACCAGATCCAGCTCTAGCTAAAATTATGCAGGTAGAAGATTTTACCGTGAGAAAACGAAAAGTAGATTCATTCCTCTCCCTTTGATAACCCATGTCGGACCCCTTGTATTTTTACTTTTTGTCGTGTGTAATAATCGTGCTAAATGATGGCAGCTTAAGGAGTTTCTTCTTGATCTCTTGACGCGCATCTATTCACGATTTATGTATTTTTATTTCATTACTATAATGTTTATTTCGTGTTTTGCTTTTATAAAACTTTGATGGCAGCGTAAGGCGACTCTTCGGACTTTCTTGATGCGCATCTAAAAAATTATGTTATACTTACGAGTATATTTTATTTTCTTTTGTGTGTGCCTCGTATATTTATTCTCTTGCATTCTAAAAGGCGTTAGGCTCGGACATCAACTTTCTTAAAAGGAGTATTCGCTTTTACGCATTGATTTTTATTTTTATTTTTTATTTTATTTTTAAACCGAGACAGTTTTATTTTCAAGTTTGGGGGTGGTTTGTTTTAGTATTTGTGTTTGTTTAATAATTTTGGTGTGTTTTTATTGTTTTGGTTATTTGCCTTAATTTTTTTATATATATATTTATATATATATTTATAGTATTTTGATTTTTGAGATTTTTAAATCTGGCCATAACACCAATAAATTAGCTTTATACAAACTTCTAAAATCGTTTTAACCGGTAAAAAAATTGTATATTCCAAAATTTTTTGAGCCTTAATCTCTCTTTCCAAGCCTTGTAATTATCATATAAAATCGAGTCATTCGTTACCTTGAGAAAAGAAGAATCAATTGGTTAATGAAAAATAAAACTGAAATTTACTTAATTTGTGGAGTTTTTGATTTTTCATGCTTAACTAAAAAATGATTTTCTGCAAAAATTCTATTCCCTAAAAAAAGGAGTCATTGGTGAAAAGAGCTACACGTTAGCAAATAACGGTGTGAAAGCTATCACCTAAAAAAAATAAATGACGAAAAGGAGAAGTGTTGAGCAGCAACAGCTGCCTAATTTTGGAAGTCTTAAATTTTGCGAAAAATAAAGGACTAACCATTGTTGGTGCGTAGCTGCCGTCTCAGGAAAAATTGGTGAAAAGAGCTACACGTTAGCAAATAACGGTGTGAAAGCTATCACCTTTTTACGAAAAAAAAAATGAGATAGAAATTGTGTTAGTGAAAAGAGCTACACGTTAGCAAATAACGGTGTGAAAGCTATCACTAAAAGGGATGTAGTTTATGAGCAGATTTGAATTAATTAGCAGCTGAATTTCAATACACTCAATTTTGTAAAAATCACAATATTTGATGACGCCAATGAAATTCTTCTTCATATTGAGTCGAAAAATAAACGAGTGATCGAGAGCAACCATTAAAGGGAGTCGTGTGTATCACGAGTGGGAAAGAAATAATCAACCTTTTGGGGGGAAAACCTTACATTTTGGAATTACAAAATAAAAACCGTGTTTTAACTTCAAAAATATTAGTAAATTTATTTTGAATCTTGATTCATTTCTATCTACTGTATAAAGCTGGTTGTTGTTTATTAATGGCATTTTGATCTCCTTTTCTCTTTTTATATTTTAATTTATGTGTGTATTAATTTTCTTATTTTTTTTATTTTTATTTTTATTTTTGGAGTGTGAATAATAAAGAGTCTTGCTCGGGACTAGCAAGAATTCAAGTTTGGGGGTGTGATAAGTGTTATTTTTGTACACTTACCTATGGTTTGTATCGATAAAATTCACCCATAATTGAGCTAGTCTACTCGTTTTTTGCTTTTAATTTATTAGTTTTAATAATTTTATTTTTATTGGATGATGATCGGATTAAATAACTGAATTACCCAAGAAACAACATGTTTAATAAATATTCTCTTTATTGAATTTTGATATATTCATGTTGTAGGGCTTTCCGAGACGAATTCGGCAGTCTTTCCGGATTCAAAATCAGAGTTATATATCAAAAGTTATCATCAGAAGAAGATCTGGGCAAAACGCAAAGTCTGAGGAATTCGGCTGAAAACGTAACTATCAAAGCTTCAAATGAGCAAATTTACGAAGCCACGTTACGGCCGTAACATTCGGGAGTTACGGCCGTAAGTCACCTCGATTCTGGCCGTAACTCCACAATGTTACTAGTAACTCTTGTGATTGCTATGATTTGTCTAATTTTTTATACTTTTTGTGTATTATTGAGGGGATGGCTGGCATTGATCCGATATAATGTAATAATGCTGTAGTTTTGGAGCTATTAGATGACTTTAGGTGTATAAATAGACCCCTTAGATCCTTCATCATTCACCCCATCATATAATTTTCCATTTTCTTGTAAACTTTTCTTTTTGTGTGAAGAACACACTTGTGTTCTTGAGTGATCTTTGTAAGTGTGGTGTAGTACATGTTGTTCAGAGAGTTTATTGCTTCTATCTCCTTTATCTACTAAGGGAGTTAGGATCAATTCTTTCTCTTGATTCAACTAAGAATGACCACCAAAGCTTGTAATATGTGTAATAAACCCTTTATGGGCTAAGTTTCTTAAGTTGGGATTATAAACAAGGTTAGTCATGTTATTTATGTTTGTATAAAGATATATTATGAATTACTTATTATTGTGTGTGATTTTCATTGTTTTAACAATCTTTATTTATTTGGCCAATTAATGAAGATATTTATGATCTTCATATGTTTCGAAAGAAAATATGTTTGATTAGATCAAATGATCTTCACTCTAAGTTGTTCTAGGGGATAGAAATATACCCCTAGTCCTTAGATGATTCATTGAGTTATTTTCACAAATCCTAATGCTATGTATTGAAGCCAATCAACATAGAAATATAGTGGATTGATTCAATATGTAAGGGGCATTTTATAGTTCGAAAGAGAAACCGTCTTTTTAAGGAAAATCGAATCTACACAACATAATAAGTAAATTCATCTTATAATCTCCAATACATCTTTTATAACTAATGACGAACTAAGTTTGTAATCCCAACTATTTCATTTTATCGATAATCAATCTATTATTATTGCTATCTTTTTATTTCCTTATAATATTAGAACTATTATTGCAATTTCTTTGCAATTATTAAACCAAACTTTTTAATTGTGTGTTTCACTCATCTTAAGTATCTATAAAAATAGACTAATAGTGTATAATTCAAATTATAACATAACTTCCTTGTGGGATCGATAAACCGGACTCAAAAAGTCCACTTTACTACTTGATACGATATCGTGCACTTGCGATAGTTACACAAAAAGCGTGTCAGTGTTTTCTTGTAATTGATGAATTTTGTTTCTTGGTTGTTTGGATACACTACGCCATAGATGGCCTACAACAACCCTGAAACTATGTCACCATAGACCTGATTTAGTATTGCCTTAGCCCCGAAAAGGGCAAAGGTAACACCAAAAGTGTGTTGTGTTCTCAGCAGTTGCCTTTGACCACAAAGGCAGCATGCGAACGGCCTAAGGTAACACCCTGTTTTCATGTTACCATAGGAGCCTATGGCAACATACTTGGCACCGTATTGCAACATTTTATCTGTGTTGTAATAGACGTTATAATTTAATAAAATAGATACCAGATTGCGTGGGGCACACCTGTGGGGCCCACCTGTGGGCCCATATTGTGGGAACGTGGTTAATGCAACACCAGATGATAACAACTACAACCCAATGTGTATTGCAAAATATTAACCAATTTCAACACACAAACTACCTATTGCAACACCTCAAATGAACAGAATAACAATATAGCATTAAATATTGCATTTCCCATAAAAAACAATTCTGCATCATTAACCTAGCTATAGTTAAACCAACAAATGCATCAATCCACCAAAAACATCAACCAATCCATTACATCAACCAAATAGACAAATGGATGAAAATTGTTCAAAAGAGAATAACAAATGGATGACATCTAAGAGCTAGGGCCTCCTGCAACTGAAGTGTCATATTCTTGCATAATTGGAGTGCCGTCTTCTCGCGTAATTGGAGTGCCATCTTCTCGTGTGTCACCAGAAAGTGTTGCACAAATATCACTTTTCAAGTCAGGGTTGGCTTCACCTAATTTTTTCAGAATCCATGTCAGGTTGTGCTGGACCTTCTGATTCACCTTGGCATCCATTTGTTCATTAACCCTGCCATGTCCTGAAACAAGTGTAAAGACACAATGTGAATTAGTGAAGTGTTTTTCTAAATGAAGATGACCCTAGTAGTCAAACAAAGATCAGTGTACGTTTCACTATAAGCAAAGGAAACAACATTACAGCATCTCAAATTGCTGACATCCATTCGTTGAATATAACGACAATATATTGATGGTATCAACAAGTCTGTCCATATCCTTGGAGGAGGAGGCTGTTGAACCTCAATTCTTCATATTGTTCTACAAACCACGTACATGCCAAAATGAGAGAGATAACAATAAAAATAAAAATAAAGAGGTAAAAGGATAATAAAAAAAAAGTCAGCTATTAACAATTGAAAATTTCCATCATTTCCAGAAGACATCAACATCATCCAGCATCAAGATCTTTAAGGCATAACATATTTTTGATTAATATGTACGCACCTACAAATTTCATTAATATCTCTTTTTCAACATTTACAGATCATACATGTCTAAGCAACAAAGGAAGCAGGTGGCAAACAACTGTAACACACAAATTTGGTGCTCTGGGAAGCATATGCATTCTCCGCATACGGGCACCTTGGGCACGAAGCAATACAGCTTAGTCGCCTAAAACACAAAATATAAAGGAATTCATTAGTGATCATGTTCGCATACGAGACGCATATTATCACCCCAATTATAAATCAAATCACAACAATTAAAGAGACAAACGGCAATTAAAGAGACAAATTGAAAGAAAAGGATAACAGGGAAAAAAATCAACCTACCACTAGAAACAATGATGAAACAAAACATAATCCTAAGTAATTCAGCTCATCACAAATCAACTAAGAGCTCAGGATTAACGAATTTCGAGCTGATCTGATCTCAAAAATAGGAAAATGCAGGTCATAACGGAAATCAAATCAACTACTTAAAATACCCCAAAAAAAGTGAGGTAGTAATCAAAATTTTACATTGGCACATATACCTTGCGGCATTTGCAAACTACCATTGCATTGGCTAGGTTGAAATAGCTATACGAAAAGCCAATTCGAGATCCGGACGAGGAAATAAATCAAGCTTTGATTAATTTAGGGAAAATTTAATCATAGGGCAAATTTATTCTTCAATATTGAACGATGTTGCAAACTAACGAAAAGGAAAAAATGAGAAGAGCATTGAACGATAAGATGCAAACTAAGCCATAGCATCACTATTGTCCAAGTTTTAATCAAACACAATTTCAAGCAACGACCCATTACGTAAGTATAGATTCTATATTACAAGCAATTCTACATGAAATAAAAGAAAGTCCTCTCATTGCTAAACGGAATCGACACCATTAGAGCTGGTCAAAAAACATACAACATAAGAACAGGTTAACAATATAGCATTTAATATAGCCACATAACAATTAAAAGACTGCAAAAAAACAGAACTCATTAAATTATCAAAATTAAACATAATACCTCCAGCCAAACAGAAGTGGTTTCACTTCCCGTTAATAGATATTAACCAACAAAAATGGTGTCTCCCTTCTTCACGGACTACAAAATCATAAACTTGATTACGAACTAAGCAAGCAAAACACAAATATATGCTAAAGAATTAGACGAACTCCAGCAATTAAGATAAAAGCTGCTGACAGTATCGAGCATAATCTGAAATCAAAGTAACAGGAAGATGCATACATTAATTTCACTAAGTGCTCCATTTACTTGACAAGGCCAGTATTGTTTAAATCGCAGGAATAATTGAAACGACAAATCAAACCTAATTAAGAATTACTAAAACTTACAGCGCAGGACCCGGGCTTAGGTCGATGTCCACGCATATAGGGCGTATTGCAGCTCGGTCCCCCCCGCTCTCGAATAAAAATTCGTAGTCGGCTGACGACTTCGTTATGAAATCTACAGATAGCTCATGGTTGCCAAGAGTTTCTTACTGCTCTTAATAGCAGTCTTCAGATTCTCCAGAGTCTCCTGGTGATACTCCGCATCACCCCATGAAAAATCAAATCTCGCCACTGCCAAAAGAACAAAAATGATAAAAACAATTCCGGTGTATGTGTGTTTTTACTCCGGTGTATGGTGTATAATTCGTCAGAGTTGGCCGAGAGGAAGGTGGGATGAATCGAGAGTGAAGAACGAGCGAGAAGTGAGAATGGTTTCTGCCGACTGCGAGGAAGGAATAGGGGTTTTATACCCTTTAGTTTTTAGGGTTATGCAATTTAACCCCAAATTTTTGATTACTTCGATTTTTACCCCAGTCAGTTTCCAATTGTTTTTCAATCGATCCCAACAGCTCTTAATATTCACTTCCAGTCCTATTTTGACCAAACCATTATTAATGTTGACTCTTCAATTAATATAAATAATCAGTTTCAATTTTATGCATCATATTGTATTTCCAGTCATTATATCATAATATCTCATAATGATTATAATTATTATTATTTGTAGATATTCATGTTGAGGAAAATATTATGGATAGAATAATTATTTAATTGTTTTCCATGAGATTGTATATTATTGTGATATGTGTGATTTCCACTATTATTGTATATTAATAGTCTAAGGCAACACAGGCACAGTGTTGCAGTGTGTAACACCTATTTATAGCTACAGCAACACAGATTTATGTCTACGGTAACACCAAGGTTACAAGGTTGCGATAGGGCAAAAATTTCATAGCTACTGCAACACCTGGGAAGGCAACACAATGCCCATGAGGTGGCGATAGGCCATCTATGGCGTAGTGGATAATTGATTTGATTGTGCTATCTATTTGGTGATACTTGACACTTGTTGATTTTATTATGTCCTTGCTTGTGACATTGTGATGATTGTCGTTGAGCATGCTTTCGCATGTTTGTCTCTTTGCGTTTCTTATAACGTTTCGCCGATGGGCGTAAGTTACGCGGTTCTTGTGTATCTCGTTGAGATATTTTTGGTGGGATATTGCTTCTCCCTACTTGTTTTAAGTTTCGGGACGAAACTTCTTTTAAGGAGGGTAGTATGTAATATCCGCGATTTCGATTTTCGGTTAATTTCATTCTTTGGCAGGAGTCCGTTTTGACGGCTATCTTATGACCGTTTCGTCATTATGAGAATGATTAATTCTGCACTTTTTGACATCCGAGTTCGTTTCGGTGTCGTTTTGTTGAGTTCCGTGCTTCTTAGCGACTTTTCTGCACTTGAGTTCAATTCTTGTGAATCTCGTTCAAAACTGTAGTTTCGAGTATCCCGTAAGTCCGTTTAACTTTGTTAGTCGTGTTTTGAACTTTGGTTTGGTTATTCGATCATGTATCGTGATTTTCGGGCGTTTTGGGCCATTTTGTAATTTCCCAAAGTTGTGGGTATCCGCATTCGTATTTGTTGTCTCGACCCTTTTCATGATCGCGTGTGAGTTTGATTAGAGCTCAAGCTCTTACTATGATCATATTCTGGAGCTTTCCGTGCGTATCTTGAGTTTGCAGTTTCGGTCGGAGAAGTCCGTCGTCGTACCCATTTTTTAGAAGTGCTATTGCTGTCATTCTAAGTCGGTAGCGCACGCTACATCCAGGTGGATAGCGCGCGCTAAGGTGATGTGGATAGCGCACACTACGGTTGTGGTAGCGCACGCTAACTGGTAGTTCGAGGCATTCCAGAAGCTACTGGACTGGGTCTGGAGGTCCCGTTAGCGCACGCTAAACTATTGTGGTTAGCGCATGCTAACTGTACGTTTTGGCAGAATATTTGTTTTATGCTTCGATAGCGCATGCTAATAAGTGAAGATTAACGCACGCTAAGCTGTCCAGTATATATACTGGACAACAGTCGTTTTTCACCATTTCCACTTCATTTCTTCTCCTCTCCGCGGGTTTGAGACAAGGGCGACTAGGGTTCGAACTTCTGGCCGATTTTATTCCATCCAAAGGTGTTTTGGAGTATCCTAGGTGATTATAACATCATCTAATCCATTGTTCTTCGTTGGATCGAGGTATTTTTCTTGACTCCCTAGAGTTGACCTTTTTGGGAGTTTTGTTCTTGATTTCGTATTCCATCCGATTTTGATGAATCGATTGTTGTTAAATGATGTTGTTAAACATATCATATGGATTGTATATCCATATTTCGGTTTGGGATTCCGTTTTCATGTTTTGTCCGGTCAATTAGTTGTTCCTGGCCGTTTAGGGGAAAGCCTTGAACTTTTGTCGTTTGTTCCTTGGATTCAGCGACTTAGGTTGTCTTATGGAATTCATTTTCATTGTTGTTATTGTCGTTCGTAGTTTATTATCGCGGGTTGGTGTTCGGCGGAGTCGGCGGGTTCATAGTCGGTTCATGCCATCCCACTTCGATCAATTCTCCGTGTTTGTGATTATTCGAGGCAAGTACCTTGTCCGTACAATTCTTATTTTGTGGATATGATGATCGATGATCGTCTTGATATGTTTGCTTGGTTGTTTGAAATGAACTTTCAAAAGATTCGGTTTAGCCTCGTTAAAGGCTCTCTTTCAGAACCCGTATGTATTTTGCGAATGGTGTGTTTCGTAAATGATTCAGTGAATCCCATGGATATGTTTGATGTTGATGTTGCGCTTGATAATGCGTATGTACATATATTACCTCATTTCGGTGCGTTGTGGTTTGACGTTGTGTCGTGCTAAGTGTTTGATGCCTCTCGATGAATTGTTTGAATATCCTTGTTGTACTGTGTTATGTGTATGAATGTGTGGATATGGGCGGGGTCTATGGTGACACATGGCTTGTGATCATGTGGTCAGGATGCAACTAGTGATTGATCCAACCGTGAGAGCCTACGAATACCCACGGTGACACATGGCTTGTGATCATGTGGTCATGAGACAACAAGTGATTGATCTAACCGTGAGATGACGTGGCAAGTGATCACGGTGGTATAAGAATGCCTACGGTGACACATGGCATGCGATCATGTGGTCAGGAGACAACAAGTGATTGATCCAACCGTGAGATGACGTGGCATGTGATCACGGTGTTATGAATATGATTTTGGGTGTGTTTTGCCATGTCGAGTACCTTGGGGCGTATTACCAAGATTTCATATCTTGGGTGATTATATTCTGTTGAATGTATGTCCGTTGAGGACACGTGACGTGGACTTTGGACCATGTTAATTGTTGTTGGTTTTTAATTGAGGAAGCAAATCTTTGGGCTGTGACCCCCCCTTTTTGGTTTTTCGTTGAAAGAGAATGATTTTTTAATTCTAATTGGTTTTCCGTTAAAACCCCCGAGGGCTTTCATTTTAAAAACAATTTATAAATTGTTCTCTTGATCGGTAATCTGTCGAATTGAAAAGTTTTACTCAAACTCTTGCCTCGGTAAGTGTTTTGCTTTATGTTTGAATCTTTGAGGATTCCTGGTTATTATTATTCTTGGAATATGATTTGTATGACTCGTATTTGCACTTTGTACTTGCACTAGCAAAATAGTAGAATTTTGCTAACCCCGAGTAAGGGGGGTGGATGTCTGTTTTGCATTCAGATTTTCGGAAGCATAACACAGGGTTGGCACGAAGGATGATGAATGATGATCGATACTAATCACATGAGGATCTATTCGATGTTATGTTGGTCTAGCTGTACTTTATTTCCGATGTAGTATTTTCCCCGTTGTACAGGAGTGTGTTGTATTTTGACCCCTGCGTGGGTACGTATTGATATTGAATTGTATGTATTAATGGAAAGACCAAATCGGTCTACTAAGTCATTTTGGCCTTAAAGGCGATGTGGTGATATTTGATTTTAATTACTAGCCTGGTAGATCCTTGAGGTAAGGGTCTACAGCGTGTAATATCCCTGACTGGATTGGGGGTGTTACACACATAATCCCACAACCTATTATATTATCCTTTTATATCCATATTGAGCCTTGTGAGGGAATACCTTTTTGCCCTGTATACCTTGTGCAAACTAACTTGCACACCACATTCTGTTTGATCTGCAAAGAAATGAGAGTAACTTCTCGATTGTCCTTCACCATTTCAGCAATTGTTTTTCCCAAATATTTGTAGTCTGCATGCCTATTCTTATTGGAATGCACACAAGTGTGCTTGCCTCTGATTGTCTTAACCTGGAATGTAGGGCCCTTCATTATCAATGAGGCTCTCAACATCGAGTCACAACCGTCCTTGAAATTTGCCACCACCCTTGTTCTCTCACTTTCTGGGAAAATGAGAGAATACCCCTTCCTCAGTGCCCAATCAAGCAGCACCTCTTGGAACCTTGCCCTATTTGGAAATTTTCTACCTACATTCATTTAAAAGGATTTCATGTCAATACTGTCATCCCAATCATTGTGTGCCATTGCACCCTCTTCATCACTTCCATGCATTGATTGTAACTCACCTAGATCCTCGGCACTTGAGTACCACTCCTCTTGTTGTCTTTTTGTTTCTGCCTCTTTCTCTTTTCTAGCTTCTCTTCTTTTCTTCTTTTTGTTTTTCAGTAATCGTTTCACATACTTCATAATTTTTCTTGCATGATCAGGATCCCTTGCAGCAAAGATATCAACATCATGTGGTCCTTCAAGGTCCTTCAGCATCCAAGTTAGGCAAGATGAGACAGTGGATGAATTAGAAGTGTCATCATCACTATCCATCCCCCCTTTCAACATTATCCTGATTAGAATCCATGTGATCTCCTTCATGTCTCTCTTGATCCATCTTATTGATGTCTTCAGGCTGTTGCACATCATCTCTACCATTTGTTTCTTTATTTTGGTGCACATCATCTCCACCAGTGGTACCTTCATCATTGAGTGTTTCTATTTGTTGCATTCTCTCTCCACCACCCTCTTCATTTACTGGACCAATATCTTCTTGATCTTTGCCATAACACAACTATGGAGGACTTATTTTAGGTAAATCCTCTCTGTACAGTGGAATGACCTCCAAACCCCCAAATGTCTTTATTAGGGAAACAATACCCAGGTCCATCTCTCATGCCCATCCCAAGCTCACAGTACCAAACCTGAATACAAGTAGCTTTCCCACTATTCTTCTCATATATTTCCACTATATCATCATAGCAAAACATGTCCATGTCAATACCAGGCACCATGACTCTGAGACCACCAGTGTACCTCACTTCTGGCCCCAACAACAATTCTCCATCCAACCATAAATCAATTATTATGATATCATCCATCTGTAAAATAGTAATTAAACTTAAATTGGTAAATAAACAATTACTAATACTTGGGGATAATAAATAATGAATCAAAATTCGACAAACTCTTTCATAAATAATTTTTTTGGTACATCTCTTTCATACACATACAAACATAGTTTGTGGGGACCAAATGTTAATGGTGACAAGGGGTATATGACAAAATAATACAATAAATTTGTAGACATTTTGGGGACAAAAAATTATCAGAACATTATTAATCCAAGCCCCAAGCCATTTTGTCAAAAACAACAAAAAAAGAAAAACCTAAAGATGATGTGGGGACAATAATTTGTGTTCATACTTAAATTATAGAAACTCCACTACAAGAAAACAATGAACTTGTCCGGACAAAACAAGAAATTCGTACCTTTATTCAATCGTCTGCTATGTTGCAAACATCTCTTCTATGAGTGTGATTCTGAAGTTTTTAAGCGATTTTAATCAGCATTGAACTCCCTTAATCCCCTTCGATCAATCAATTTCTGAAATTAGTTGGGGAGAAAAAACTCTAATCGCGCAGCTCACCGTCTTCTGTCTATTCTAGGTGGAAATTGGATCTAAATAGCCACATGGGTATAATGGGGAGCCAAATACATATTTGACGCCGTTAGCATCAATTTAATAGAATGGGGAGTGTTTGCTAATTTCTTGGTAACACAGGGGATTTGGGTGCAATTTCGTTAGCACTGGGGGATCCATCGCAGAATTTTATTAACACATGGGAGTTCGGTGCATTTAACCCTAAAAATCTGAAGAAACCACACGTCTCTCTGTGGTCTATGGCCAAGTGCCAACAACGACAGTCGGTTGGCCTACAAATACTAAGCTTCTAGATCTTTTGGAGGAAGGATTACTATCCTCAATTCGATTCTCTCGGCTCTTTCCCTCTATTACCTGTCATTTTTTAAAGCGCCTGTGAGTGTTATCAATACCATAACCAAAATCCAAAGAAATTTTCTTTGTGGAGGAAAAGAAAATCGTAAAAAAACAGCATGGGTTAAGTGGTGTAGTGTGGGCAAAAGTAAAGATGATGGGGGGATTGGTGTGAGAGATGTGAAGTTATTTAATTTGGCACTAATGTGTAAGTAGGGTTGGAGATGGATTAATGAGAATGAGTCTTTCTGGGTTAAAATTCTTAGGTCTAGATACGAGTCTCTTGTTGATCGAGGGTTGGGGGTTGCACATAGGAAAAAGTCTCTTTGGTGGAGGGATCTTCAAAGTATTCTTCAGGGTGTAGAGGGTTCTATTTTTTGTAATAATATGAGTCTTGAGTTGGGAATGGGTAACTTAGTTAGATTTTGGGAGGATTCTTGGATGGGTGGGGGGAGTGTTTAATGTACATGTTTCCTTCTCTTTACAGTTTTTCTTCTCAGAAATTTAGGGTGGTCAATGAGTGTGGTATTTTTCTTGGGGAGGAGTGGAAATGGAGTCTTAGATGGGATAGGAGCTTTGATACTAAGGAGTTCTTTATGCTTGTGGAATTATGGATGGTGTTATGCAGGTTTCAAGTGAGTCGTGATAGATCAGACTTGTTCAGGTGGATCGGTTCTAAGGACGGTTCATTCTCGGCCAGATCAATGTACAACTCATTGATTCAAGAGGTGGACGTTGAGCAAAATTCCTCGGTCGATACATCAAGAATTTGGTGGAAGGCAATCCCTCTTAAAGTTTCGGCATTTACTTGGAAGCTTTTGTTGAACAGAATCGCTTCTAAGGATAATTTGGCTAAAAGGGGTATTCTTCCTAACATCAACGGTGAATGTGTACTTTGTCAAAATTGTGAGGAAACTGTACACCATTTATTTTTGGAATGCCCATTTGCATGTATATCTGGGCAAGGTGGGGCAATGGTTGGAAATCAAGCCCTCTATACACTCTTCCATTTGTCATCACATGAACAGTTTCGTTTCGAGAGGTTCGGGCAGGACAACAAAGAAATGTTTTCTTCTTATTTGGCAATGCGTGGTTTGGAGAATTTGGAAGAGTATGAATGACGTGATCTTTAAGAATGTTTCACCGATTCGGTCCACTACGTTCGCGAGCATCAGGATTAATTCGTGGAAATGGCTCAAAGCTCAGTTTCCTATTTCTTTTTGGTATAGTCTTAATGATTGGAGTGAGCAACAACTACATTGTATTTCTTGTAAATTCTAAGGTTGGCTGTTGGGTGTTGGTTTAGAGTCCTGTACAGTCTTTTCGGTCTTTTCTCTGTATACGAGTTGGGGTACCCCGAGCACCCCATTAATAATACTATACTATACTTTTTACCTTTCGAAAAAAAAAAAGATCTTCAATATTCTGGTGGACCAATCAGAAGACGAGTAAGTTGTAATTATGGTCCGCCAATCATCGACTCTCACGCTTTTCATCAATTATATATAATTTCAGTATCAAAAAATAAATTTCTATAAAAATAGTCTCATTGTTCATAACATCTGCACTTCTGTCGCCACATCCCTTAACTTACTAAAAAAATAAAAGATATTTAGAAAAATATGTAATTTCATTTAAAAATCTATAAATTATTTAAAAATATGAAACTTTATTTAAAGTATCAGAAAATTAACTGAGAGTATTTATTTTATAAAAAATATTTGTTGAAAATATTATGATTTCCGTACATTATTGGAATAATTTTCCAATAAGATTGTCGTACAATTATTTACTTTTAAGAGATAATATAATACCTTATAAAATTTGAAATTTATTTTAAAATTACAAAAAATTCATTTAAGATATGTGAGTATTTATGAAACATAGAATCTAATACATTTATATTTAAAATTTCAATGAATGAAAATATTTTTGCAAAATAAAAAAGTTTAGTTAATTTTTTGATTTTTTAAATAATTTTTTATAATTTTTAAACAATTTTATGATTCTTAATAATTTTCAAATTTTTTAAGTAAATTCTAACCTTAAATATTTTTTCTGTATCTTTTTAAAATTTCAGATTTTTTGTACTTTTTTCAAATACTTTCTAGTTCCCAGGTTTTTATATATATTTTAATATAGATTTATGATATTTTTTACAAATATTTTTTATTTTCAGATTTTTCTAATTTTTTCTTTGACTTGGGACCAAACTGTCAAAGTCAACTGACAGACTGATGATGGAACTGTTTTTGCATGTAAATTGTTTATGTGATTGAAATTGCAAGCATTGGGTGAAAACATGAATGTGTGTGGTTGATGGGACGACAATTGCAATTTTCTCGTCAGAAGGCCCTTAGAAAAAATTGTAATTGTGGTTCCACCAACCACCGACTCTCACGCTTTTCACTCATAATTTGTAATTTCAGTCATTCAAACAATTTTCTTGTAATCCCACCATCGGTATACCGTTTTCATCTGAGAAAATTATTAAATTGGTCCCGTATGTGGGACCAACTGGCCAAAAAGCCCCGTCTGTCTCCGACGGACCAAAAAGCTCCACATCTCCTCCTGCTGCTAATTTAGTCTCGCCGGCCGCCGAATATTTTCCGCCATCGGCCGGGCGTGACGACACGTGGCAAAAATAGTGGATCCATGCCAGGCCACGTGGCATCCATGTCAGCACGGACTTGGGACACCCAAAATTAAAAATTGTGGACTCAATTGATTTTTTTTCAATTTTGACCCCGGAGGGCCAATGTGCAAATTGGAAGGGAAAGAAACCCTTGACTCTTGTGAGGATGATTCACAGACGTGAATCATTTTCACCTCACGGAGCCATTTCTCAGTCAAATCTAAGGGGGACGAAGCTCAATAACCCTTCGCTCTCTCGTTCAAGTCCATTCGGCCATTTGCACGAACTCTAGGGGGACGAATCTCTCCTCGTCATGATTGATATATATATATATATATAAGTATATATTATTTATGTTAATTTAGTTTGCACGAATCCCAGGGGCGAATCTCGTTTGCACAACCATGCTTCACTAAAATGAAGCTTAATGTAAAATTGCTCAATGTTCTGTTGAATCACTCGATCACGATCCAAAATGCTTGTTGTGCATTGCTCAACCCTTCGCTGTGAATATGTAGAATTGCTCAACCATTATATGAAATTTGTACAATTGCTCAACCATTCTGTGAATATGTATATGTATAATTGCACAACCAATTCACAGAATAATTGCATAAACTGATATGTAGCTTAATCTGAAATTTTATGTAGTTTGAAGATTAGTCGTAGTTCTTTGACATGTCATCATCATCTCAAAATTTCACGTCGTGTGTTCCTTTGAAATTTGATGTCCCAGACAAAGTGTGGAGTGGTAAATACATTTCATATCACCACTTACGAGTTTTTGGATATAAAGCATTTGTACACATCCCAAAAGATGAGAGGTTGAAGCTTGATTCCAAGACGAAGCCATGTATCTTTATTGGCTATGGTCTTGATGAGTTCGGGTATAGATTGTATGACCCGGTGACTAAGAAGTTTGTTCGTTCGAGAGATGTTGTTTTTGTTGAAGATCAAACGATGAAGGATGTTGAGAATGGAGAGTCGCCTCCACAACATGATTATGATCTTATTGATTTGGACTCCGTTCCTCCACAGCATGTTGAGACACTCATTGGAGATGATGGCCAAAACAATGAACAACATGATGCCGGTGACATTGATAAGTTGGTACAAGATGACAACGATGGATTTCATCCCGAGCTACCCGTGACGAACATGCCCTCATTTGTTCCACTTAGACGGTCGATGAGGGACCGTCATCCCTCCACTCGTTATTCGACCGATGAGTATGTTTTACTCACCGACGAGGGAGAGCGCGAATATTTTGTGGAGGCTATGGAGGATGGGAACAAGAAGGAGTAGATGTATGCCATGCAAAACGAGATGAGTTCATTGCATGAGAACAATACATACGAGTTGGTGAAGTTGCCGAAGGGCAAAAGAGCTTTGAGAAATAAATGGGTGTATAAGATGAAGTCGGAGGAGCATACTTCATTGCCCCGATACAAAGCTAGACTCGTAGTCAAGGGTTTTAGTCCAAGGAAAGGCATTGATTTTGACGAGATTTTTCTCCATTTGTGAAGATAGGATCGATTCGATTGGTCCTTGGTATAGCGGCTAGTCTTGACCTTGAGATTTAGCAACTGGATGTCAAGACGGCATTTCTTCATGGAGACCTCGATAAAGAAATATATATGAAGCAACCTGAAGGGTTTCAGGTTAAGGGAAAAGAGGATTATGTTTGTAGACTCCGTGAGAGTCTATACGGCTTGAAGCAAGCACTACGACAATGGTATAAAAAGTTCGAGTCGGTTATGGGGGAGCAAGGCTACCAGAAGACGACCCTGGACCATTGCGTGTTTTTCAAGAAGTTTGGAGATGGTGATTTTATCATCTTATTTCTTTATGTGGATGACATGTTGATCGTGAAAGAATGCCGAAATGATTGCCAATTTGAAAAAAGAGTTGAATAAGTCTTTTGCCATGAAAGACTTGGGGCCCGCTAAGCAGATTCTAGGGATAAGGATCACTCGGGACAGAGCGACCCAGAAATTGCACATGTCACAGGAGAAATACATTGAGAAGGTGCTTAAGCAGTTTAACATGGATAAAGCTAAAGTTGTTAGTTCGCCTCTTACTAACAATTTTAAATTGACGAGCAAGGATTGCCCTACGACGAAGGAAAATATTGGAGAAATGGATAAAGTTCCTTATGCCTCTGCGGTCGGGAGTTTGATGTATGTTATGGTATGTACGAGGCCTGACATTGCTCATGCCGTGGGAGTGGTGAGCCATTTTCTATCGAATCCGAGAAAGAAGCATTGGGAAGCCGTAAAGTGGATATTTAGATATTTACGGGGTACTTCCAAATTGGGGATCATATTCAGAAACGGAAAGCGATGCTTGTTGGTTATTCCGATTCGGATATGGCAGAAACAAAGATAACCGAAAATCCACATTCGGTTATTTGATGACATTTGCATGGGGAGCCGTGTCATGGCAATCGATATTGCAAAAATGTGTTGCCTTGTCAACAACGGAGGCCGAGTATATTGCGGCGGTGGAAGCGAGTAAAGAGCTCTTATGGTTGAAAATGTTTTTAAGAGAGCTGGGCTTCCGACAACGACGTTACGTGGTTCTTTGTGATAGTCAGAGTACAATTCATTTGGCGAAGAATGCAACTTTTCACAAGAGAACAAAACATATCGATGTGAGATATTATTGGATTTGAGATGCATTGGATGATGGTTTGTTTGAACTTGATAAAGTTCACACCGATGATAATGGTTCAGATATATTAACTAAGGCATTGAGTAAAGAGAAGGTTAAAGTATGTTGTTCGATCGTCGGGATGGTGAACTCTTCCTACATTCTGGAAAGGGGAAGATTTGTAGGAGTTATTTCCGAAATATAGACCTTCTCGGAGTCGATTGGACTCCGGGCCGCGGCACAAGCCTTCCGGGCCGCGGCACACATTTTTCCCTCAACTCGCCCAGCCTACTGTACTACGTGCCGTGGCACATGCCTGCCGGGCCGCGGCCCCCTGCTGATGTGCTGCGAAAGTTTCCGCGACTGTACTACGGGCCGCGGCCCCCTGGGAATTTTTTCCTGACCAATTTCTGAGTGTGCCACGGCATACCCTGCTCGGGCCGCGGCACACGGAGTCAACTCTGCATTTTAGAGTTCTTGTTAGCAGCATTTGGGCTGCATTTTCTTCATTCCAACATTCACCTTTGAGAGCAACAAGAGACACATAAGAGAGAAAAGAAAAGAGAGAAATATACTTGTTCGATTTCCCGGAGTTGTATCGATCGGATTATCGTGATATTTTGACAAGAGCTTGGTAGCGATTAGGCAAATCTTTTCACCGGAATAGATCGAGGATTTGAGTCCGGAAGTTCGGGTATTTTGTTAGCTTTTTGTGTAAGCTATTTATAGTGTTTTTATTTCTCGATCTTGGTGTGGTTGTGTATTTAAAATACTTGAAGATTGTTTATTACCAAGTATTTGAAGATTATTGTTGTATACCTCTAGTTTGTACTAGGGACGAATTGTGTATTGTGTATCGGTGATAGTGGATTTAAGTGGATTCGGTCCCGTAGTTTTTACTCTCGTCTTGAGGGGTTTTCCACGCTAAAAATCGTGTCTCATTGTTTATCGTTTTTTATATCATTTGTATTGTTTATCGAGTTGTATTTGATTTACTCTACTCGTCGGTAACCTCGGAGTTACAATTGAAGATTGGGAAAGTTGTCAAACAAGTTTCCACATTTCGTTGTGATGTTATTGTCGGTTTTTCCCAACTCTTGCAAGTCGTCAACAAATCCACACCTCGATTAGTAATACTACAAACCGAATCACAAATAGCCTTCCATGAGGAGTAACGTGAGCCTAATGAAGCGTTCGCATCAAGACCTCCATGAGGACCATATAACGCAACTATGGTTCTTGACTGTTAAAAATTTTGGCCCAAATGATTTATTATTATTATGGGCCGGTATTATGCAGCCCGGCCCAAGACCTATTAAACTATCCCCTCTCGGTCGGCTTCTAGAGTGTTCCCTATTTTAATCTCGCCCGTTGATTAAATGTTGACCCATCTCACCCGTCGGTCACTTGTATTTGTTTCACTCCCCCAAACCCTAGCCTCACTTCTCTGTTTTGTTTCTCTCTCATCTCACTCGCTTTCCGCCGCGGCTATGGAAATCCAATTTCCTTTCCTTTTCTGCTCGGTTGTGCGGTTCCGATTTGGAAGGGAATCGAAACCCTTATCAATCAATGATAAGAAAGGATTCGATTCCCCTAAAAATCGGTGGCTTTCCATTTGGGATTTTTGCCTATATATTGTCGAGCGATTTGGGCTTGAGAGAGACACACGAAAATCAAAACCTAATTTTTCTGAGTGAGAAAAATCAATCCGTGTTTCTTTGTGATTTTTTCTGAGTGAAAAATATTTTTCTGAGTGAAAATTGCTTGAGGCCGATTTTGGGGTGTTACTTCTGGGATCTTGTTGAAACCGACCAAAGGGGTGGTTATTTGTCTGGGCTGCTGGTCGCTAATACTTGTGGAGCCTTGGATGCGGGTACTGGATATTGGAGGACTGAGCCGAGGCCGAGTTCCGGTCGATTCGCACCTCCTTTGCCTCTCGTTTTTCAGATCTGTTGTGATCTGTTCGGTTTGGTCTCTAGAACTTTAAATTCCTGTTCTTTGTGTTCGGTTTTTAGGTTAATTCGTTTTTCCTTCTTTATTTCGTGTAATTCGTTGCCAATAAGTTTGTTGTGTAATCCTTAATCTCCGGAATTTTATTTGTAATTCGGTTACTGCTTTGTTGTGTATTTTTATGCATTCCGAATAGTTACCCTACCGTGGTATCGGAGCCTCTAAAAGGGGTTTCTATTCGGAAGGCCATACAGATTCCGGCCGAGGGATCCGCTCAGGTATCACATTTCATACTCTCTCTTAAATTCGGTATTGTGGTGTGCTGCCCGTTATTCTTGCTTCCGCCTGCTTCTGTCTTGGTGACTGTGATTGCTTCGTTTTTTTGCTATCTATGTGTTGAGACTGTAGTAATCGCTATCTCTGAGTATACCAAACCCCCTTGCCTGGACCGTAAGTGTTCCTCGGATCTTGTGGGGGCTCCGAGACATGATTCCAGCTCGTATCGTTTTAAAAATCTGGTGTGATTTTAATCTTTGTGATATCTGTGTGATATTGGTATTCGATTCCAGCTCACTTTATTTCAAAATCTGGTGTGATTTTGTTCTTCGTGGTTTCTGCGTGATATTTAACTGTCATCTCAGTTTTTACAGTATTAATTGGACCTTGTGCTGGTATTTTAAATCTTGTGTGATTTTTACAAATACTAAAATGGGTTCTCTTACTTCATTTACAATGGCACCTTTTGACGGCAAAGTGATTTTAGAATTTGGCAACAGAAAATGAAATATATACTTGTCCAACAAAAATGTTTTAAAGCCATTGAAGGTACTTTTCAATCCGATGTGTCTTCTGAGAAACGAGAAGAATTAATTGAGTTTGCTCATTCATCTATAATCTTGAACTTGTCTGATTCTGTGATTAGAGGAATAGGCAGAACTGATAATGCTAAACAGCTTTGGGATAAACTTGAGGAAACATTTACTGAAAAATCTTTGCCAAATAAATTATTCCTCCTCGAAAAGTTTTTTCGTTATAAGCCGGATTTGAATAAAAATATTGATGGTAATCTTAATAGCTTTACAAAGTTAGTACAAGATATAAAACAAATGGGTGATAAAAACATTGATGATTATTCCCCTATTGTGCTCTTGAATGCTATCCCTGATGCTTATAATGATGTGAAATCTGCTATTAAATATGGGAGAGATTCTGTTACCTTAAACACTGTTATAAGTGGCTTGAAGAGTAAGGAATTAGACTTGAAAGTTAATAAGGTTTGTAAACCGGTTTCTGATATCAACTTTGTAAGGTCTAAACCACACCTTAAAAAGAAACTGTTTATCAAAACTGAATCTGAGAAGTCTAATAAGAAAAAGGGGCAATGGAAGGATAAATCTAAGTTCCGGCCTAAAAATCGCAAATGTTATAACTGTGGTGAATCTGGTCATTATATACAAGAATGCACCAAGCCTAAAAGGAATTTGCAAAATGATCAGGCTAATTTGACTGTGGGTGATGTCTTTATGGTTATTGATGATTTGCGTCCCTCTGTGCATTCTGTGCTTTCTGGTCTGTATGCAAACGAATGGCTATTGGATTCTGGACGCACTCACCATATGACACCTTATAAACAGCATTTTACGAGTTATGCTAATCTTGGTGATCGGTATGTTTATATGCCTGATAAAGTGAAACGGGTTGTGACCGGAGTAGGGAATGTTTGTTTGAAATGTAACACCCCCAATCCGCTCAGGGATATTACACGCCGTAGAACCTTTCCTCAAGGATCTACCAGGCTACTAACAACATGAAACATCTCGACAATGCCTTTAAGGCTAAAATGACTCAGTAGACCGATTTGGGCTTTCAATAAAAACATACAGCTCGATTACAACTCATGCCCACGCAGGGGTCAAAACACAACCACACCCGTACAACGGGAAAAATATAGCAGCGGAAAATAAAGTACAACTGAACCAATACACGATGTACGGTTCCTCATGTGATTAGTATCGATCATCTTTCATCATCCTTCGTGTCGACCCTGTGTTATGCTCCAAAACCTGAATGCAAAAACAGACATCCACCCCCCGAATACTCGGGGGTTAGCAAAACTCCACTGTTTTGCTAGTGCAAGAACAAAGTGCAAATACGAGCCATACAATTCACATTCCACGAATAACAATAACCAGGAATCCTCAAAGATTCAAATACAACAGGATGAACACTTCCCGAGGCAAAAGTTTGAGTAAAGACTTCCCAAAATTTCAAGATCAAAATATCGAGGGAAACAATTTGTAAAATGATTTGAAATACCATCGGGAGTTTTAATAGAAAACAATTTAGGATTATCAAATCCTACTTTTCAAAATCCAAAAGACGAAAGGGGTCACCGCCCCAAAGGTTTACTTTCCGAAAAATGACCTTTACCAAAACCGTTGGGATTTTAGCCCCAAATCCGTCAAATGACCTTTATAAAACCATTGGGATTTTAGCCCCAAATCTCATCAACTCACAATACACAAGAACGACCACAAGGTTCGTCTCCCAACATCAAAATCCACAAATAAAGGATTTAACACAAACAACAAAATACTCTAGTGCCATCCTAGCCAAGTAAGTCAAACGAACACTTACCTCTTACACACTTAGTCGATGCATGCAATCATGAAAACCGTTCAAAAGCACTCATTTTCTGAAATGCCATAATCAAATCACATTTGCAAAATGCACCACAATTAACCGTCGATCCACGTCTCTGTGGACCCCTACCGAGACCCCGTCGGATCTAACCCGTAGTGGTTAAAAGCAAGCTCGTCGATCCACGTCTCTTGTGGACGCCTACCGAGACCCCATCAGATCTAACCCGTAGTGAGCATACACACACACACGTTACTCATGCAATACTAACATGCTAAGAATGTAAGTTCATTAAGAATACTCACTAGAGATGGCCATTAACTCGACACCATTATCAAACTCTTCAAAAACACCATAACAATGATTAAATACGGAATACACTATCCCATAACTTTAAACACAGGAGTATCATCATCAAAGACTTCAACGTTCAAAATAATCAAATCATAATCAATTCCCAAAACACAACGTTCACAAAACACACACGCGTTTTGAAAGAGAGCCTTTAACGAGGCCAAATCGAAATCTTTTGAAACTTCATTTCAAATAACCAAACAACCACATCAAGACGACCACCGATCATCATATCCATAAAACGAGAAAAGTATGGGAAAGGTACTTGCCTCGAATAACCACAACGCGGAGAATCGACCGAAGTAGGTTGGCACGAACCGACTACGAACTCGCCGACTCCACCGAACGATAATCCACAACAATGAACTACGAACGAAAACAATAACAACGAAAATGAATTCCAAAGTATGACCCAAAGCCGCTGAATTCAAAGAACAAATGACGAAAGTTCAAGGATTTTTCCCAAAACGGCCAAGAACACGATTCGCCCGTCAAAACCCGAAAACGGAATTCCAAGTTGAAATATGGATATACAATCCATAGAATATGTTTAACAACATCATTTAACCATAATCGATCGATCGAAAACGGATGAAAAACGAGATCGAGATCAATTCCCCCAAAAAGTCAATTCGAAGGAAATCAAGAAATATATTTCGATTCGATGAAGAACAATGGATTAAATGATGTTAAACACAAGAATACTACCAAGATTAATCATACCCATCATGAATTAATCAACAACACGGAACGAATCGGACAAAAATGCAAAACCCCCCAAATTCACGAAATTAGGGTTCTAAGAAAGATTACCTTGATTCGCTGGATCAAAGGATGATATAGGATGATTTATTAATGTTATGAACTCAAGAACTTCGTGGATTTGTTGTCAAACAACATGGCTTCGCCACCCTCGAATCGCCAGCTGCGGATAGAAGAGGAAGGAAGTGAGAAATGAATGAAAATGTGATGCTCTGTCACATTTATATCGGGCCGGAACTAGCGTGCGCTAGCCTTCCCGGACTAGCGTGCGCTTATCGGCCGCAGTATCGGCCGAGTACCCTCGGCCAGTGGCCCGCACGACCCGGCACCACCGACCAAACTCCGCCGACCAACCCGCCGACCCGACTCCGCTAGCGTGCGCTACGGGAAGCTCGCGCGCTAGCCGACCGCCCAAGAACCTCTCGGACTAAAAGCTCGCCTGTAACGTACGCTAGTCGGCCGACGCGGCGGCGCTACCCCCGCCGATTAAGCGTGCGCTACGACCAAGCAGCGTGCGCTACCCGCCGATCCCGACCGAGTCCGAACCTCGTAACCCCACCGCCTGCACTGGAGCGATGGCGTCGTTAGGCGGCCTGATAAGGCGCTATACCTGCCGGTTAGCGCCTTCTTCCATTGTAGCATGCGCTACGCGGTTCGCCGCACTGTCCGGCCGGTGCCCGCAATCGTCCGGCCACCCCGCAACCGTCCGGCGATGCGACCACTGTGGCTCGACGACCGATTTCAAAACGACGAACGAACACGACGAAAAGTTCGCGGACAACATCAACGACCCGAAATGAAAACATAATACCATAATTAATCATACGCCAACAAGAAACGGGTCGAGACAACAATTACAGATACGGATACCCGTAACTTTCAAGAAATTACAAAATGACCCAAAACGCTCGGAAATCACGATACGTGATCGAATAACCAAACCGAAGTTCACAACACGTCTAACGAAGTTAAACGGACTTACAGAAAACTCGAAACAGCAGTTTTGAACGAGATTCGCAAGAATCGAACTCAAGCGCGGAAAAGTCGCTAAAAAGCACGGAACTCAACAAAACGACACCGAAACGAACTCGGATGTCAAAAAGTGCAGAATTAATCATTCTCAGAATGACGAAACGGTCATGAGCTAGTCGTCAAACGGACTTCCGCTGAAAAAAAAGAAATTACCGGAAATCGAAAATTGTGGATATTACATTCTACCCTCCTTAAAAGAAGTTTCGTCCCGAAACTTAAAACAAGTAGGGAGAAGCAATATCCCACCAGGAAAACTCAACGATATACGCAAGAAACGCGTAACTAACGCCCAACGGCGAAACGTTACAAACAACGCAACGGAAAATACGGTGTGAAAACACGCTCCACGACGACCAACACAACGTCGCCGTTAGGGATATAATAAAACCAACAAGTGACAAGCGTCATCAAATGGATAATACAATCAAGTCAATTATCCAAACAATCACAAAACACAATGAACAAAAATCAATACGATTGACCAACCCAACGGTACATCAATCAAAGCGCGAGCCAATCGCTGAACAAATACGGAATTCCACCGCCCAAGGGTTGGAAGATCGAAAACGAGACTAATTTTCCAAACTTAAGGGAATTAGGAAGGAGCGTGAATGCTCAACAATCACGAAACGAGAACAAAAACCGAACAAGCAAAGGATCGAGACAACAAAGATCGAACAATCATGTCCGAAACACGAAGGATAATAAAATTCAAACAACAACTCCCAGGATGATCTGGTGAGAACTACAAGACATGCATTCCCATAAGATCCACAGGAAAGGGAATAGCAATTGAAAAGTCACAACGGCAAACGAGTTATTCCGAAACAACACCACACTCGTTCGATCAACAAAAGAAAGGGGCAGGACAAGCTCAGAAATGTCAACGAACATAATGAGTTGACAGAGTCGAAAACACAAGAGTTCCAAATCCGATCCACTTCGAATAAAAGAACTAATAGAACCAGATGATGTCACTCCCAAACAAGGTTCACAAGAATCGAACTGAACCCAAAAAAGTCACATCGATAACCAGATCTACCCACAACAAGATCACAGCTCGTTCGGACGATGAAACCGAAATACAGAACAAGTTCATAAAGTATCAACGAACATGAGCAAATCGATAGACTGGAGAGAGAGAAAATACAGAAGTCAAAATAGTACGGGTATTACCTCCGACCTCGTCCACGAAATTCACAAAAACAGGAGCAAGGTAACAAGACATTAAACAACCGACACATAACGGAACGATCACCGATGCACACGGTCATACCAAACCAAGCTCTAACAGCTCGCACATGCGCGATAACGCAGAAATCACCACGAGATGGCAACATTCAACACCAACATCCCGCCTCTCACAGGGGGCTAGCACAACCAATGTGTGGAAAGCGACTCAATGCTCACACGCCAATTCGATCATACTCGGGAGAAAGTATCAAAATGACAATGCGAACATCATACATACATACCCAGCCCTCAAACGGGAATGGATAGGTTTTTTTAAAAAAAATGAAAACCTCATTTTGAAAATAATTTAGAAGAACACCGGTTGATCTTGAGTATCACCTTTCAAAAAGTACAAACGTGAAACATCGTTATCGAGACTTTGGAGAACCATTTCGCATTTGATAAAAATGAGGACACTTTCTCTTTAGTGAAAACTTTCAGAATATTCGACCCTCGGGTCTAAATAAAACATTGAAAATATCTCAAAATATTTTGGTCCTCGAGGTAGAAAATTTTTGAAATATATTGTGGCACCTTGGATGTACCACAAGAAAATAACTCATTTGAAAAGTATGTCTCGAAAATTATTTTTGTAAGATACTCAAGGTTTTCAAAAATCCAATAGGCCAGAATGCCCAAAACTCGCACATATCGACGTTCACTAAAACAACTCCTAGTACACGTATCAAAACATTTAAAATCAAGACAATACATGTCTTTAAACGGAAATAAACGATAAAATACCACAGTTGAAGACCGCCTGGGATTCAGAACAAAACCACTGACCCCATTCGAGGCCTCTAAGGACCCTCCCGCACTAGCTAGTGAACAAGTCGAACACGTATAAGCACAAAACTTCCCCAATAGAACTTGTAAAACGTGCAAATCGATTCGAAAACCATCAGCAACGGACAAAAACAACAATAAAAAGACATCACAAGCGATGACACTCCTCGTATAAATCAAATACGAGAGTCGACTAAATACATATCGTGAAATCAAAATCCACATAAGGATTCCACTACTTAACAAATAATCATAAAAATAGCTCGTGTCACACGAGGCACAACACGAAGAAGGGAGACTTACTTCCACAGGTCGCACGAAGATGATGATCGCCCCACGATACTAATCACGACCAACAAACTCAAACGACGCGTCGCGACACGACTCAGTCAGATAAAATCCGACGAAACAAGACTCAAACAACACGACTTGACCCTACAGCCTAGGTTTCCACAACCTAAGCTCTGATACCATTTATGTAACACCCCCAATCCGCTCAGGGATATTACACGCCGTAGAACCTTTCCTCAAGGATCTACCAGGCTAGTAACAACATGAAACATCTCGACAATGCCTTTAAGGCTAAAATGACTCGGTAGACCGATTTGGGCTTTCAATAAAAACATACAACTCGACATAACTCATGCCCACGCAGGGTCAAACACAACCACACCCGCATAACGGGAAAAATATAGCAATGGAAAATAAAGTACAATCGAACCAATACACGATGTACGGTTCCTCATGTGATTAGTATCGATCATCTTTCATCATCCTTCGTGCCGACCCCGTGTTATGCTCCAAAACCTAAATGCAAAACAGACATCCACCCCGAATACTCGGGGTTAGCAAAACTCCACTGCTTTTGCTAGTGCAAGAACAAAGTGCAAATACGAGCCATACAATTCACATTCCACGAATAACAATAACTGTGAATCCTCAAAGATGCAAATACAACAGATGAACACTTCCCGAGGCAAGAGTTTGAGTAAAGACTTCCCAAAATTTCAAGATCAAAATATCGAGGGAAACAATTTGTAAAATGATTTGAAATACCATCTGAGTTTTAATAGAAAACAATTTAGGATTATCAAATTCTACTTTTCAAAATCCAAAAGACGAAAGGGGTCACCGCCCCAAAGGTTTACTTTTCGAAAAATGACCTTTACTAAACCGCTGGGATTTTAGCCCCAAACCGTCAAATGACCTTTATAAAACCATTGGGATTTTAGCCCCAAATCTCATCAACTCAGAGTACAGAAGAACGACCACAAGGTTCGTCTCCCAACATCAAAATCCACAAATAAAGGATTTAACACAAACAACAAAATACTCTAGTGCGATCCTAGCCAAGTAAGCCAAACGAACACTTACCTCTTACACACTTAGTCGATGCATGCAATCATGAAAACCGTTCAAAAGCACTCATTTCCGGAAATGCCATAATCAAATCACATTTGCAAAATGCACCACAATTAACCGTCGATCCACGTCTCTGTGGACCCCTACCGAGACCCCGTCGGATCTAACCCGTAGTGGTTAAAAGCAAGCTCGTCGATCCACGTCTCTTGTGGACCCCTACCGAGACCCTGTCGGATCTAACCCGTAGTGAGCATACACACACACACGTTACTCATGCAATACTAACATGCTAAGAATGTAAGTTCATTAAGAATACTCACTAGAGATGGCCATTAACTCGACACCATTATCAAACTCTTCAAAAACACCATAACAATGATTAAATACGGAATACACGATCCCATAACTTTAAACACAGGAGTATCATCATCAAAGACTTCAACATTCAAAATAATCAAATCATAATCAATTCCCAAAACACAACGTTCACAAAACACACACGCGTTTTGAAAGAGAGCCTTTAACGAGGCCAAACCGAAATCTTTTGAAACTTCATTTCAAATAACCAAACAAACACATCAAGACGACCACCGATCATCATATCCATAAAACGAGAAAAGTATGGGCAAGGTACTTGCCTCGAATAACCACAACGCGGAGAATCGACCGAAGTAGGTTGGCACGAACCGACTACGAACTCGCCGACTCCACCGAACGACAATCCACAACAATGAACTACGAACGAAAACAATAACAACGAAAATGGATTCCAAAGTATGACCCAAAGCCGCTGAATTCAAAAAACAAATGACGAAAGTTCAAGGATTTTCCCCAAAACGGCCAACAAAACCCGAAAACGGAATTCCAAGTTGAAATATGGATATACAATCCATAGAATATATTTAACAACATCATTTAACCATAATCGATCCATCGAAAACGGATGAAAAACGAGATCGAGGACAATTCCCCCAAAAAGTCAATTCGAAGGAAATCAAGAAATATACTTCGATTCGACGAAGAACAATGGATTAAATGATGTTAAACACAAGAATACTACCAAGATTAATCATACCCATCATAAATTAATCAACAACACGGAACGAATCGGACAAAAATGCAAAAACCCCCAAATTCACGAAATTAGGGTTCTAAGAAAGATTACCTTGATTCGCTGGATCAAAGGATGATATAGGATGATTTATTGATGTTATGAACTCAATAACTTCGTGGATTTGTTGTCAAACAACATGGCTTCGCCACCCTCGAATCGCCAGCCGCGGATAGAAGAGGAAGGAAGTGAGAAATGAATGAAAATGTGACTGCTCTGTCACATTTATACTGGGCCGGAACTAGCGTGCGCTAGCCTTCCCGGACTAGCGTGCGCTATCGGCCAGATCGGCCGAGTACCTCGGCCAGTGGCCCGCACGACCCGGCACCACCGACCAAACCTCGCCGACCAACTCCGCCGACCCGACTCGCTAGCGTGCGCTACGGCCGAAGCTCGCGCGCTAGCCGACCTATCCAAAGAACCTCCGGACTAAAAGCTCGCCTGTAACGCACGCTAGTCGGCCGACAACAGGCGCTACCCTGCCGGTTAGCGTGCGCTACGACCGACAAGAGCGTGCGCTATCTCGCCGATCCCGACCGAGTCCGTAACCTCGTAACCCCACCGCCTGCACCGATGGCGTGCGTTAGGCCGAGATAGCGTGCGATATACTGCCGCGAGCGCAGCCTTCCGGTCAGAAGCGTGCGCTATGCCGGTTCGCCGCACTGTCCGGCCGGTGCAATCGTCCGGCGGGCCTCCAACCGTCCGGCCACTACCCGACCACTGTGGCTCGACGACCCGATTTCAAAACGCATTTTAACGAACACGACGAAAAGTTTGCGGACAACATCAACGACCCGAAATGAAAACATAATACCATAATTAATCATACGCGACCAAGAAACGGGTCGAGACAACAATTACAGATACGGATACCCGTAACTTTCAAGAAATTACAACATGGCCCAAAACGCCCGGAAATCACGATACGTGATCGAATAACCAAATCGAAGTTCACAACACGTCTAACGAAGTTAAACGGACTTACAGGAAACTCGAAACAGCAGTTTCGAACGAGATTCGCAAGAATCGAACTCAAGCGCGGAAAAGTCGCTAAAAAGTACGGAACTCAACAAAACGACACCGAAACGAACTCGGATGTCAAAAAGTGCAGAATTAATCATTCTCAGAATGACGAAACGGTCATGAGCGAGTCGTTAAAATGGACTTCCACTGAAAAAAAAAGAAATTACCAGAAATCGAAAATTGCGGATATTACATGAAATTTGCTGATGGTAGTTAGTTTACTTTAAAAAATGTCAGACATATTCCCGATTTATCTCATAATTTGATATCTTGTACTACTTTGGAAGATGAGGGTCTTAGGGGTTCATGGGGAAATGGTTACATGAAAATTTGCAGAGGTTCCTTAATGTTGTTTAAAGGAATCCGGAAATTTAATTTATACATTTGCCAAACTAAAACTGTTGCATGTTCCAACATGGTTTGTGCGGATAAAACCGAATTGTGGCATAATAGGTTAGGACACATGATCATGAAGGGGTTAGATATCTTGCATAAACAAAAGTGTTTTGGAAAAGATAAAATCTCTAAGTTGTCTTTCTGTGACTCTTGCATGTATGGCAAACAACATAAAACCCAATTTCCTAAACCTCCCGATTCCCCTGATCCTGTTTTTGAAAAATCTGGTAAGAGTTCCAATGTGCTTGATTATGTTTGTGCTGATGTTTGGGGTCCTGCCAGTGTCCCGACTCATGGGAGGAACCGTTACTTCTTGTCCATTATTGATGATTATTCAAGGAAAGTTTTCGTTTTTCTACTCAAACTGAAATATGATGTGTTCGAAAAATTTCAAAATTGGAAAACTTTAGTGGAAAATCAAACCGGAAAATGGATTAAAAAGATAAGGACCGATAACGGCCTTGAATTTTGCAATACTCAGTTTGATACTATGTGTTCTGAAAATGGCATCCTTAGGCATAAGACAGTTCCTTACACCCCTCAACAAAACGGGGTGGCTGAGCGAATGAACTGAACCCTCCTTGAAAAGGTTAGGGCTATGCTCGCCACTTCTGGGTTGTCCAAAAGTTTTTGGGGTGAGGCTCTTTTAACTGCTTCCTATCTTATCAATAGATCATCTTCTATACCATTGAATGGTAATTACCCCGAGGCTGTGTGGTCGGGTCATGCTGTTGATTTTTCAAACATTCGTGTGTTTGGTTGTGCTGCTTATGTGCATCAAAATATTGATAAACTTGAACCTAGGTCCTTGAGATGTGTTTTTCTTGGCTATCCTGATGGTATTAAGGGTTATCGTTTATGGGTCAGATATGAACCCGGATTGAAGGTGATCACTAGTAGGGATGTGGTATTTAATGAAATTGAATTTCCTTGTCTTAATAATCCTTTACCTCCTCATGTGTTAGCTGCTGAAAATTCTCCCCACCCTGTTCAGATTAGGGTGGAGCATCTTAGTGATAATGAGTTACCTGCTGAATCTGATAATATGGAAAATCCTGAATCCTCTAATGCTCAAAATCAATCTGAAAATGGAGACGAATCTGAATCTGTTCCTGACTTATCTGATTATCAATTAACTAGGGATAGGTCTAGAAGAAATGTTAGAAGACCTATACACTTAGATGGTTTCCATATGGCTTCTATTGCTTTCAATGTGTTTGATATGCTTGATGGAAATGAACCTAAATCTTACAATGATGCTTTGTTGTCTGATATATCAAATGAATGGTTAAGTGCAATGAATGAAGAAATGACATCCTTGCATGTGAATAATACTTGGAAACTTGTTTCAAAACCTAGAAACTGTTCTTTGATTGATTGTAAGTGGTTATTTAAAGTCAAAAAGGATGAGGATGACATCAGATTCAAAGCGAGGTTAGTAGCTAAAGGTTTCACTCAACGAGAAGGTATTGACTATACCGAGATTTTTGCACCTGTAGTTAAATTCACCACTGTTCGCATCATGCTTGCATTAGTTGCACATCATAATTGGGAGATGAAACAATTAGATGTTAAAACAGCATTTTTGCATGGTGAATTGAAAGAAACCATTTACATGAAACAACCGAAAGGCTTTATAGATAGTAACCATCCGGATTATGTGTGCTTGCTGAATAAAACCTTATATGGTCTGAAGCAATTCCCTAGAGAGTGGAACAAGAAATTTAATGATTGCATGCTGTCCTTGAAATTCCGTCGAAGTGCATATGATCCATGCCTTTATTTCAAGACTGACTGTGACGTTCCTATGTTCCTACTTATTTATGTAGATGATATGCTCTTGATAAGTTCGTGCATTAAATCTATTAATCATGTTCAAAATCGCTTATGTGAACAATTTGACATGAAATATTTGGGGGATGCTAAAAGGATATTAGGCATGTATATCATTCGGTATAGATCTAAAGGCACTTTATTTCTAAATCAGTCCTCTTACATTGGTAAAATTCTAGAAAATTTTTCAATGACTGATGCGAAAACTGCCAGTGTGCCGTTGGCTTCTCATTTCTTATTATCCAAAACTCAGTCACCAAAAACTGAATCCGAAATTCGTGAAATGAGATCTATACCATATGCTAATGCTATTGGATCTGTCATGTACCTTATGGTTAGTACTGGACTAGATATTGCTTATCCGTGAGTTGTTTAAGTAGGTATGTGGCCAATCCAGGAAAACCTCATTGGGAGGCTCTTAAGTGGTTACTTCGGTACTTAAAAAATTCTGTTTCTGATGGTCTTGTGTTTTCTAAATATAGTGACGGGGTTAACCTTAAAGTTTATGTTGATTCTAATTATGCTAATGACCGGGATGAATGTAAGTCCACAACTTCATATGTGTTTACCTTGTGTGGCTCATGCATTTCTTGGAAATCCCAACTTCAGCATATAGTTACTTTGTCTACTACTGAAGCTGAATATATTGCCACCACTGAAGCCTTTAAAGAGGCTATTTGGTTGAAAGGTTTACTTACTGAAATTGGTGTTCTTCATGATAATGTTGTGGTCTTTTCTGACAGTTAATCTAGCATACATTTGTGCAGAAATCCTGTTTTCCATGATCGTACAAAGCATATTGACGTCAGGCGACACTTCATCCGTGATATCGTGGAAAAAGGCATAATTGATTTGAAGAAAATCCTGTCCCGCCTAACCTCAGAGATATGGGCACGAAGCGCTACCGGTCGAGAAAATCAGATCTTACAAGTTGATACTAAATATCGACTCCCTCAACTGAAGACGCTCCAGTCTTCCTTTTCGCTATCTTTGTGATAGCTTTTCTAGTTTTCTCCGTGATTCCTATTTTTCTTTCTTAGTGATTGACTTATGTCTTTATGCTTGTACTAACTTTGTGTGATGTGCAGGTGGTGTGACGTTCGACGATGATGACCTCCTTATCAAATAGGTACCCCGATGGCTCATTTGGTCCGGGTGGAGATTTGTTAAAAATTTTGGCCCAAATGATTTATTATTATTATGGGCCGGTATTATGCAGCCCGACCCAAGACCTATTAAACTATCCCCTCTCCGGCTCGGAGTGTTCCCTATTTTAATCTCGCCCGTTGATTAAATGTTGACCCATCTCACCCGTCGGTCACTTGTATTTGTTTCACTCCCCCAAACCCTAGCCTCACTTCTCTGTTTTGTTTCTCTCTCATCTCACTCGCTCTCCGCCGCGGCTATGGAAATCCGATTTCCTTTCCTTTTCTGCTCGGCTGTGCGGTTCCGATTTGGAAGGGAATCGAAACCCTTAACAATCAGTGATAAGAAAGGATTCGATTCCCCTAAAAATCGGTGGCTTTCCGTTTGGGATTTTTGCCTATATATTGTCGAGCGATTTGGGCTTGAGAGAGACACACGAAAATCAAAACCTAATTTTTCTGAGTGAGAAAAATCAATCCGTGTTTCTTTGTGATTTTTTCTGAGTGAAAAATATTTTCCTGAGTGAAAATTGCTTGAGGCCGATTTTGGGGTGTTACTTCTGGGATCCTGTTGAAACATACCAAAGGGGTGGTTATTTGTCTGGGCTGCTGATCGCTAATACTTGTGGAGCCTTGGACGCGGGTACTGAATATTGGAGGACTGAGCCGAGGCTGAGTTCCGGTTGATTCGCACCTCCTTTGCCTCTCGTTTTTCAGATATGTTGTGATCTGTTCGGTTTGGTCTCTAGAACTTTAAATTCCTGTTCTTTGTGTTCGGTTTTTGGGTTAATTCGTTTTTCCTTCTTTATTTCGTGTAATTCGTTACCAATAAGTTTGTTGTGTAATCCTTAATCTCCGAAATTTTATTTGTAATTGCCATCGCTTTGTTGTGTATTTTTATGTATTAGAATAGTTACCCTACATTGACCAATGAGCATCCGGATCACCTCGCCTCCTAATCCATTTAAACAATAGGCTCGGTTGAAAGCAAAGAGGCTTTCCACTCGTAAACCACCATCCGAATTAGAAGCCGTGACTTTCTTCCAAGCCAGACTCATATTTTGGCCAACTTGCTGTGTTGGAATATACCATGCTTTGAATCTACTTCATGAGTTGCAAATCTGAAAAGAACAAAGTAAGAGACAGATCCGTTAATAAAGCAAGCAGCAAATATATATATATATATATATATATGTGTGTGTGTGTGTGTCTAAACATATATAAATAATCAGAGGAAGTGAATCCGAAGATGGGCGATGTTGAGTACAGAAAATGTCTCCTTAAAGTAAATTCGCCCCCACCGCAGTGTATAGCGTCTGCTTCTCAGGATAAAACAATATCTCGATGTGTTGATAAATCGATCACCGCACCCTCAGCGGACTAGAAAAAAATCTGAACTATCACCGACGCGAGCGAAATTATGAAGAGGAAATTTTAGGTCAAAAAAATGAAGACAACAACAACAACATCTAAGCCTTAGTCCCAAAATAATTTGGGGTCGGCTAACATGAATCAAACTTTGAAACCGTCAATGATCAGAGAAAAAATTGGACGAAAAAAACGAACGGGAATTTTTAATATCCAAAAATCGGACCCCTCACATCTGTATTTATAGGTGAAGATGAGAGAGAGACATGTGCTGAAGGAACTCTAATTAGATTGGTCTCTTTAACACTTATCCTAATTATTAATATATTAGTCCGGTAATTACCAAATAACTTGATAGTTATCCTAATATATTAATTCGATAATTATCAATTAATTTGATATTTATCCTTATCCGAAATTTGGATTTTGTGATTGAGGCGTTTTAGCAAAATGAATTTTTTGCCAAATAAAATCGCGTCCCCAAGATAACTTCGAGACGCTGAGACATTTCGCCCAAATTGCCTTTCGACCCGACCTGAGCCGAGTCGAGTTGAGTCGGTAGGTCGGTGGTCGGTCGGATGGACGGTGGCGGCGCGCGCGCGCGCGTGTGTACGCGCGAGGGGCGCCTAGTCACACATCCACTTATGTCTCACTTGATTTATCAAAACAGCCCCATTATTTCCTCAGATGAGGACAATCCCCCACATGAATGAGATTGATGGTCCAACAGCACACGTCAGACACGGAGTTTAATTTGGTGATTGTTACTGCGGTTAGGCATTGCATATGATAGGTAGAGTATGCTCCTTGAACCTTCCCTCGAAAAGATATATCCTCCTTACTGGCTAGACAGTGTGGCTTGGTGACTTTGAACTGTCCGACCGCTTGTGTAAGTGATCGTATATCCTTCACAAGACTCTCCCTGATTTATTCTGTTCTCATTATTGTGTCCGTTTTGGTCATGGATACCGTCCTGGTTCTTCGAGAGTTTCTAAAGAATTATGCCTTGCAATTCTCCTTTGAAGCGGCCCTCTGCACTCCAACATAGGTGATTCCTTTAAGTGTTTTTTTGAGTAAACTCGTATTTTACTCCATCCGACTATACGTTGTCGACTTAAGAATCATTAAAAACATAAGCTTAACCTCTTCCTACGGGTATCACTGTACTCATCCCAGGAATAGGTAGGTTTGGGGTGACCCCCACAGTGATCATGCCCAATTTTATGAATTGATTGTCCCTTTGTACCTAGATCTTGGGATCTCCAGTCAGCATAGGTTGGGTATCCTCCAAAAAACCATTAGCTCATGGCAATAAGACACATTCCACTTGACGATATATCAACAAGGTCTTTTGATAACCCTTTGGTTAGCGGATCCGCGATGTTATCTCTTGACTAATCGTAGTCAATAGTTATAACCCCTGTTGATAGCAAAATGGTATTATGTCTCTACCTCATACGACGAGACTTACCATTATACTTTTGCTCTGTGCCCTACCAATCGTAGATTGACTATACAATAAATACATATCGCGGTCACACTTTTGCCCATTTTGGAATATCTTCTAGAAAATGGCATTGCATTATGCCTCTTCTGCACATTTGTCTAAGGTTATGAACTCTGATTCCATTGTAAATAGGGCTATAACCGTCTATATTAAAGATTTTTATTCCACCGCTGCACTAGCTAGTGTGAAACATATTCACTATTTAGACATTAAATTTATAATGTCAAATATCTAATTTGCATTACTAGATCATGTTAATAGTTTTTTAATATCTCATATCATGAGGCATATACATACAAGTAATTTTATATATCTTTATATCATTGTAATCAGCAAGTGATGATTAGTTTCTTGATTACTTGTGTATCCATATAGTCTACTCACGATATAGGCTATGTTATGTCTTGTACAATTCACTTAATACATTAGACTTTCAGTTACTCTTGAAGGATCAGTTACCTTTGTTCTTGGATATATGCACCATATCCATAGGCATTCCAGCTATACTAGAATTGATCATAGTATGACTAACCTCATATGAGACATTGCGAAAGTCTTGATATTTTACATTTTAAAATCATCTCTTTAGTCTCATATATTTATCTTTTCGAACTTTGTTGAATTGATCCCCTTGTCATTACTTACAGCAATGATTCGATCATTCAAGTTCATTCTTAAGATGACATAGTCATCATGTGTATTTAGAATATACACACTTGACGTATTCATTGACTTGAATCTTTTTTACAATATAAATTGGCATTTTTACCGCTTTGAAATTATGTTACCAACTATTAAACGAGACTTCAATTTCTCATGGATGAAATTACTAATTTTAAGCGTCCCCAAAATTACTATAATATAGTTTTACAATTTTTTTTACTTGATTAAATCTAGTATGCTGCAAATTTGAAAAGAACAAAGTAAGAGACAGATCCGTTAATAAAGTAAGCAGCAAATAATATATATATATATATATATATATATAATCAGAGGAAGTGAATCCGAAGATGGGCGGTGTTGAGTCCAGAAAATTTGTCTCCTTAAAGCAAATTCGCCCCCACCGCAGTGTATAGCGTCTACCTCCTAGGATAAAACATCCCGATGCGTTGATAAATCAATCAACGCACCCTTAGCGAACTAGAAAAAAAATTGAACTATCACCTACGCGAACGAAAATTATGAAGAGAAAAGTTTAGCTCAAAAAAACGAACAAACAGAAAATATTGGACGAAAAAAAAACGAACGGGAATTTTTTAATATCCAAAAATCGGACCCCTAGGTGAAGATGAGAGAGACATGTGCTGAAGGAACTCTAATTAGGATTGATCTCTTTAACACTTATTCTTAGGGGTGTCAAAATGGTTCCCGATTCTCGGTTAGAACCGGAACCGAACCGGAACCGAGGCGGTTCCGGTTAACCGGTACCGTATAATCGATTAAAGGTTCGGTTTTCGGTTCCGAACCGAAAACCGATTTTATAATATATTTATTAAATATTATTTTTATATTTTATACTTATATATTTTATTATTTTAATTTTTGTAAATTAAAAATTTAAAACTCTAATATTGTTAAATAAATATTTTATAATTTGTTAAAAATTTATAATAATATATTATATATGTATTAAATATTAATTTTATATTTTATATTTTATAATTTATAAAAAAAAAAAAAAAAAAAACGGTTCTGTCGATTTAACCAAACCGGAACCGAAAATAACCGGTCCGGTTCCGGTTAACCGAAATTTTATATGGTCCGTTCTCGATTCTCATTTTTGGGCAATTGTGGTTCCGGTTCAGTGTTCTAAAAATCCCCGCCTTGGCCGACTAATCCCCCGATTAATCCCTAGAAGGTCCTCTACCGTTCCGATTATGGCCTAGGCGCTTGTACTGGGAGTTTGGGTAATGAATCGGTCGTCTAGGCTGGCTGCGGGGACCTATGAAAGCAATATAAGATACTATAGATACTATGGACTACTTTATACCTGTATCAATGTTTCAAATTTCCTAGCTACGTGGGCGACTAGGCGGATGCCTAGGCGGTTATACTTTTTTATTTTTTTTATTTTGTTCTAATAGTACTACAAATTCCTAAACTGAGATATTATGGACTCCTTGATATCAGTTCAAATTTAATATATAATTGATTTTATATCTGTTTAAATGGTTAAATTTTAATTATTTTACATATATATATATATATATAATTTTTATATATAAAAATGATTAAAGTAATAATAAAAAATAAATCCGCCTAGTCCGATTAATCCCCGAGTAATCCTCTGGGCGCTAGGCGTTAGCAATCCGAACGCGTAGCGCCTCGCGTTTTTTAGAACCATGTTCCGGTTAACCAAAAATTTCGGTCCGGTTAACCGGAACCGAACCGTTCGACACCCCTACTTATTCTAATATATTAATACATTAGTCCAATAATTACCAAATAACTTGATAGTTGCCCTAATATATTAAATCGATAATTATCAATTAATTTGATGTTTATCCTTATCCGAATTCGAATTTTATGATTGAGAACAAAATGAATTTTTGCCAAATGAAATTTCAGTAAAAAGATAACTTCGAGACGCCGAGACATTTCACCCAAATCGACCTGACCCGAGCTGAGCCAAGCCGAGTTGGACGGCAGCGGCGCGCGTGTGTGTGTGTGCGAGGGACGCCTAGTCACACATCCACTCATGTCGCATTTGATGTTGTGAACAAGAGTTTGTTCACATCACCTTATATACTCACAATTCTTCCTACAATTTTCCAATGTGGGATAGACTCCAAAACCCATTCCCAAATAGTTCACTTTGCAATATTATATCTCATTCATAACTCAATTATTTTGAATGTTCTTACATGTTTTGTAAACCTCTTACGTAGTACTACGTATTCCAACTAAATTCCGACATTAATTCGTAGTCGAAAATATTCAAAATTATCTCAAAAATAGACTGCTCAAAACAGCCACATTATTTTCTCTTTTTCCAACACTTGCACCCCCAAATAAAAAAACGGGAAGGTACCTGTTGAATACCGGATAAGAACCGCCAGATCCTGAATCTCCATTTTATAAGTGCCAACACTTGTCTTTTTGAGGTTCATTTTCAACCATGAAGCCATATAGAAACATCTAAGCAAGCGGATAAACACTAGGGCATTACCTGGGTCCCAATCGCCAATAAACATAGCATCGTCAACGTAGAAGAAATGAGAAATAGTAAGGTCGATTCTCTCTCACTCGAACTCCACGGAAATTCCCACCATCCACCAAAGATCTGCACGCAACATGCAACCCTTCCATCGCCAGAATAAACAGGAAAGGCGACAAAGGATCTCCCTGACGAAGTCCTCTCTTCACTTGAAACTCCAAAGTAGGCGAGCCATTGACAAGAACTGAGGCCGTACTAGATTTGAGACATTCAGATATCCATAGCCGCCATCTGTCTTCAAAGCCCATCTTCGCCAAAATGTCTGCTGAAAATGATTCACCATATGACACACGTCATCCTCCACCAAGTTCCAAAATCTTTTGAGGAACTCAAACGTGAATCCATCCGGGCCCGAAGCTTTATCGCCTCCGCAATCCCACACTGCAGCTTTGACTTCTTCTCTCGAGGAAGCCCGTTCCATGAAAGCCGATTTGTTGGGCCGTCCACGAGAAAACTGTGGTCTTTTGTTAAATAGAAATGATCCCGTTTAAAATATGATACTTTCTCTACTCAAACGTATATATCTCTTCCACTTTATCCACTCAAAAATACATGTCTTCTACTTTCTTAAAATTTGTGTAGCTCCCTTGGACCACAATTTTATGGATGGAGAGAGTATTTTTTAAAGTGCTTTTAAGGTATGAAGTATTAATTTTTAGTATTTTTATGACATTAGTTTCTAAAAGCAAGCTTAATGCTGCTTCTAAACTTAATGTCAGTAGCTCGTAAATTCTAAGAAAAATTGTTCTTTTTCAACTACCAAATATAATCAAACTTAAAAATTCATCAAAAAGCTGACTATTTTTAAACTGAAGCAATACCTAAGTATATCTAGTCAAAGCATGTTATGTAAATTATTCCATAAGTAACAGAAATAAATTTGTAAAATATACAAATGTATGAGAATGTTTTTCTTATAGAATTTAAAAATTTGTTTCGAGGACCGTAACATAGAGCATCTCCAAAGGAGTTACCTTTATGTGTTGCTTAAAATATAATAAAGTAATAATTACCTAAAATATACGGACTCAAAAAGGTGTTTTATTTACCTATATTCATTACCTATATTTTAAAAATAATATTTAATTATTATTTTCAAATTCCAACACCTATATTCCAACTTCCTATATCTAAATGATATACTTGTTATCTCAGCATATTCAAATTTATTCCAAAAATTTATTCCTGAAATTCCAACACACTATCCCAGCATGCTCAATTCATTTCACAATGTCCAACATCATACGAATCATTCATGAGATAATGACGTAGGAAGAAGAATAAGTGGAAGTTGTATTAACGCTGGCTGATGCTGCTTATCAACATGTCAATATGAGAGCACAAATTCGTTATCACGTGATGGTGGATCTAAATGAATCATCGTGTGATTAATCGCAATAGAGAAGAAGGTCATGCTAGACTTTATTGTGATTATTTTGATAACACACCTACATATCCGTAGGAATCATTTCGTCGAAGATTTCAAATACGTCGATCTTTATTTTTACGAATTGAAGGAGCAATTACATATCATGATAGTTATTTTACTCAAAGAACTAATATGTATGAGTTCGTGGATTATCATCTATATAGAAGATGTCATACGCACTAAGGATGCTTGCGTATGGAACGCCCTGATGCTGTTGATGATTACATAAGAATTGGTAAAAGTACAATAATAGACAATCTGAGAGAATTTGTTAAAGCAGTTGTTGAAATATTTGGTGAGGAATATTTAAGACGACGAACTAGTGAAGATGTGGCTAAATTGTTAGAAGAAAATAAACAAAGTGGGTTTCCTAGATTGTTAGGCAATATTGATTGTATGCACTTGAAGTGAAAGAATTGTCCAACTGCATCACAATATCTTCAAAAGACCTTTGGCTTTGGCATGTATTCTTTGGATTACCGGGATCGTTAACTGATATTAATGTGTTAGATCGATCCAATCTATTTGAAGAATTGGCAGAAGGTCGTGGACCTGAAGTGAGATATAGCGTCAACGAGCATGAATTTACCATGTGATATTATCTTGCTGATGGTATATATCCTTCTTCGCCTACATTTGTTAGAACTATTCCATCACCTCAACGAAACAAAAGAAAATATTTTGCAGCTGCATAAGAGGCTGCTAGAAAAGATGTTGAGCGAGCATTTGGAGTGTTGCAAGCTCGGTTTTCAATAATATGTGCACCATCACGCTTTTGGGATGTAGGCACACGAAGAAATATGTTATGACAGCTTGTATAATTTTGCACAACATGATCATTGAAGAAAAAAGAGAATTACATTCTCTAGAGATAAACTATGATATAGATGAATCCGTACCACTTGCTTCGGCCAGCCACACTCGTACCAGAGACATTATGGAATTCATATAATAGATCAACAATTTTGGGAAAAACAAACTCATATTCAATTGCAAAATAATCTTGTAGAGCATCTTTGGCAGATTCATGGTGCTAACATGGAATAGTTTAATTTACCAGTTTTTGTCACTACTTAATTGTTGTAATAATCAAATGACATTGTTTCCTTTCTTAGTAATATAATTTAGGATCTCTTCTTTTTCAAAATGTCGGCTTTGAGAGAATTGTAATATTCTACGAGAGGTGCCTCCATGGTGCTGGTGTTAGTGCCAAAGATTGAGATTTCATACATCTGATTGTCTAGTTCCTCCCTTGCTCTCTCTTGTTCTTCCTCTGCTAGTTTTCCTTTTCTTCTCAAGCTCGGTCAATTGTTGGATTGATTCATTTCCCGATTCAGAAAACTTACTCAATGTAGCTTTCACTTGGGTAATAGATGTACTCAATTCATCACCAGTTGTTTCATATTCAGCTCTTTTATTTTTGATAGGACGACAAATGTAGACCTCCTAAAAACCCGGTCTATAGAGGCCCAATATAAACCGACGTACCGATATCTGAGTAAAGGAGGAGAGACCTAGACGAATGGAGTCCGACCTAGGGGCTCGAAGAAGAGTGTCCCGACCTAAGGGGTATCGCCGACCTCTGGACTCAGTTAAGAGTGTCCCGACCTAAGGAGGCCCTTATAATATGAACCGACCTGCCTAACCATAGCCGGGGTTGGAAATCGCCGGGCTCATGAAGGTTAAGCTCTCGAAAAGGTAGGTCTTGACCTACCTGACAGAAGCCCAGAAATTCACACTACTAGAAAAAGGGCTATCCTTGACCCGCTTTTTATGACCCACGCTAGAAGATGACGCGCAAAGAGCAAAGTCACAAAATAAGAGTCATTTCGAGTAAATTTTCTATTGGGGATGACTCGTTTTCAGAAGCATCATAACATATGTGTCATAATAAGTTAAAATTTAGCCTGCTAGATGACGCTCGTTTTACTTAATCCTAAATACGGGTCATCTATCTTTTTTTTGGCACGATTCCCTCGGCATTTCGTCATAACATATGTTTTTTTTTACAATCTGCTTAATCAAAATCTATCGTTTTTTTTTGGACAAAACACTTTCCCGCTCTCAAACTCTCCAAACCTTCACTCGACATCAAACCCCTCTCAAAACTCTCAAAACACTCCCGCCCTAATTTCCCATCTCAAAACCTTCGCTCGACATCAAAACCTCTCAAAACACTCCCGCCCTAATTTTGCCTAATTTTGGAAGGTATGCCCTAATTTGTTTGTTTGAGAGTTTTATGTTTTCTGTTTTAATATAGTTGTAGAGTTTTATTTAGGTTATAAAATAAATTTATTGATTTTTAATGTAGCACACCAGGATTTTGGTAATGAATAAATCTTGGATTTTGTCCGATAGATTATCAATCGCATACGAGGAAGGTGTGAATGCCTTTTTAGAGTTTGCACAATGTAATAACCCAAATTCCGACGCCATTCCGTGTCTTTGTGTAAATTGTATCAATTTGTGTCACACTTCCATCTCCAACGTGCGTTATCACCTGTTTAAACATGGTTTCGATGAGAATTATAGTGTTTGGTCCTTCCACGGAGAAAATTCATCTAAGGATGAAGCTCAATGCCCTAATGAGTCTAGACCTCCCGAGTTCGATTACACAAAAGAGATGCTACATGAGGCCTTCACATATGCAGAGAATGAACCTAGTTTATTGAAGTCACTTCTCGAAGAATGCGACAAGCCACTGTATGAAGGGTCTAAGTATAATGCACTAAATGGATTGCTGAAATTCCAACATTTGAAGGGTCAATTTGGCTGGTCTGATACAAGCTTTGATGCTTTATTGGGCGAGCTAAATGATGTTTTGCCTTCAAATAATACAATCCCTAAGTCGATATACGAGGCTAAGAAGTTGCTAAAAGGAATAAGCATAGAATACATTAAGTATCATGCTTGTGAGAATGATTGTGTCTTGTTCTGGGATGAGCACAAGGATGCTTCTCAATGTCCAACTTGTGGCACTTCTCGGTGGAAGGAGAATAGCAAGACGGTGCCGAGAAAAGTTGTTTGGTATTTCCCGCCCATTCCTAGATTTAGAAGAATGTTCTCATCACTAGAAATCGCACATGACCTAACTTGGCACGCGCAAGGTCGGTTCAGTGATGGCAAGCTAAGACATCCTTGTGATTCCCCATCTTGGAAGCTTGTTGACGACAAGTGGAAAGAATTTGGAAAGGAAGATAGGAATCTGAGATTAACCTTGTCCGCGGATGGTATAAACCCTCATAAGTCATTAAGTGCAAAGTATAGTTGTTGGCCGGTTAACCTAGCAACATACAATCTGCCTTCTTATTTGTGTATGTTAAGAAAGTTCATGATGTTGACTCTACTGATATCAGGTCCAAGGCAACCTGGTAACAGTATTGATGTCTACTTGGCACCACTAATAGCAGATCTGAAACAGTTGTGGGAACCTGGCGTTAAGACGTATGATGCTTATAAGAAATAGTTCTTCAATCTAAAAGCAGTCTTACTTTGGACTATAAATGACTTTCCCGCGTATGGTGACCTGTCGGGGTGTGTTACCAAAGGTTATAATGCGTGTCCAGTATGCTCAGAGGATACCTACTCACAGTGGTTGCCAAAATCCAAAAAAGGCTTCCTCGGGCATAGAAGATTCCTCCCGCATACACATCCTTTTCGCAAAAGAAAAAAGATTCAATAATGAACAAGAGAGCGGTGTGATGAAAAAACCGAGATCGGGTGAAGAAGTTTACGACTATCTGGAAGGGTTTACGACTAAATGGGGGAAGAAGAAAAAGGCAAAGAAGGAAGTTATCTGGAGGGCGTTGAAGAAGAAAAAATCAAAGGAGAAAATGTCACGTCAGCAGAGAAGGCCAAAAAAGAAAAAAGAAACTATCGATGCGAGATCGAAAGTTTGGCGTAAAAAATCAATCTTTTTTGAACTAGAGTACTGGAAGCATTTGCTTGTTCGTCATCAGTGAGATGTTATGCATATAGAAAAGAATGTATGTGAGAGTGTTTATGGGACGTTACTGAATTTGCAAGGCAAGACGAAGGACGGTTTAAAGGCACGACAAGATCTCGAGGAGTTAGGGATTAAGCCTGATTTAATAAGTCAACCAAAAGGGAAGGGTCATTATCTGCCGCCTGTCATATACACATTAAATAGCGTGGAGAAACGCATGTTTTATGACACGCTGTCTAGCATAAAAGTGCCCGATGGGTATTCCTCCAATTTCAAGAATCTCGTGTCCGATGATAATTCGAAGATGAATGGATTGAAGTCCAACGACTGTCACGTACTAATGCAACAGATTCTTCCTTTTGCAATAAAGGGGGTGTTAGACATGAAAGTTAGGAAGACTATTATAAGCTTGTGTCACTACTTCAACGAGCTGTGTAGTAACGTAGTTGATGTTAGTAAGCTAGGCAAGCTGCAAAGTGACATCGTAGTAACTTTGTGTTTACTAGAGAAGTATTTTCCGCCTTCGTTTTTCGATGTCATGATTCACTTGATGGTGCATTTATTCAGAGAGGTGAGGTTATGTGGCCCAATCCACTTTAGGTGGATGTATTCGTTTGAGAGGTACATGAAAACACTAAAAGGTTATGTACGAAATCATTATCGACCCGAGGGCTGCATGGCAGAATGTTATGTGGCAGAGGAAGCATTAGAATTCTGTTCCGATTACCTGGAAAACATGAAATCAATTGGCAATCCTCATGATCGTGCTGATGAAAGAAACCGCACTGGTAAACCTTTATCGTAGGCTACCATCTGTGTTGTGGATTCTAAGTTACTTGATCAAGCTCATCTTTATGTATTAGGAAACACCGCCGACGTTGAACCATACATAAAGCAGCATATGTTAGAACTGAAGGATCTTAACCCGTGTCGAAATAATACATGGTTGCAGAGCTAATATATTTGGACGTTTATTGACTAGTTTAAGAATGGGGTTGAAAAGCGTTTGGCTAATGGGGAAAATACCAGTGATAGTGTTCGTTGGTTGGCAAAAGGCCCTGCTGTTAGTAAATATACCGGGTTTGCCGTAAATGAGTATCAATTCCATACAAAAGAGCGTGATGAATATAAAACCACTCAAGGAAGTGGATTATCTATAGTTGCAAATACTATGCAGATTGCTAGTGCAAAAGACTCCAATCCGGTGTACGGCGCTGTTACCTACTTCGGTCGTATATTGGAAATATGGGATCTTGATTATCGTACATTTACGGTTACTGTTTTCATGTGTGAGTGGGTAGATAGTCATGGAGTAAAAAAAAAATGATTTAGGATTCACGGTGGTTAAACCACAGTCCCCAAATCCCGGATATCCAGGGATGGGAAATCGCAGCCTAAATCCCTGAATATCTGGGATCTTCCCTAAAATCAGGAAGAGATATTAAGGACAGACAGCCCTCCCTTCTATAAATAGGGAAGAAGCCTTTGTTTCAAAGGCTAAGCATAATTTTGAGATTACAGAGAAGTATTTTAGAGAGAGAAAGAAATACATAGAGAGAAATAGAGCAATACTGTACATATTCGGGTTTTCTTAGATAAACTTCTGAGATTAACCCGGTTCTTCGTGACCGATCAGCTCGGTTCCATCAAGTGGCTCCGTCTGTGGGAACTGTGATATCGAGTCACTTTGAGTTGAGATGTGAGATCAATAATGGCGGAAGAAACAAACCAGAAGAAAATTGGGGAGCTGATACCCCAAAATTTGGAAGAAGAACTAGCAACTGCGGGTGGAGAATCGACTCTGGAAAAAACACCCATCACCCCGGGAGAAGAAGCTTCACCCAGCACAATCATATTGACAAAGGAAGCCTTAGCCGACATAATTGCTAGTGCGATCCAGAAGATTCGAGAGGTCGAAAAACAAAAAATACCACGAAAAGTAATACCTATCCTCTCGGATGGGCCGGAGGAAATCTATCAGCAGGAAGAACATAGGGAGATCTAACCAATAGTATGGGAATGATCTAGACAGTAAAGAACGTTGGATCCCTTGATATCCAGTATGCAAGACGATCTAGAGAAATTGCAACAAAGGGTTGCGGGGAAAGACGCGGAGAGTCATCCAGGCCACCCCTTCTCGGAGAGCATATTACAGGCTGAACTCCCGTACGGGTTTAGGGCTGTCACCTTCACCTACGATGGACTCTTAGATCCTACCCGACATTTGTACTGATTCGAGAACATGGCTGTATTACACCGATATTCGGATGTCGTAAGTTGTAGAGCATTCCTGGATACACTGACAGAGTCATCTCAGGACTGGTTCCACCAGATACCCCCAGGGATGATTACTAGCTTCAAGACTTTCAGCTCGGCATTCCTGACTCACTTCGCAAGTGTTAGGGCACACCAGAAGACATTCATGTCCATGTTCAGTATCAAGCAGTGAAGACGAGTGCCTTGACGCAGGGACTAAGTTTACGTGACTCGGTTTACAAAGGTCTGTCTGGAGGTACCCTCGTCATCTGAAGAAGTGAAGACGAGTGCCTTGACGCAGGGACTAAGCTTGGGCTGCTACGCACCTTGTTGGCTAAAAAGCCGGCCAAAACGTATGATGAGGTCTTAGCCCGATGTTCAAAATACATCAATGTTGAAGAAGCCGAGAAAGATATGGAGGAATTGCAAGAAAAATCCGAGGAGGGGGAAGGAGGAACTAGCAGGGTGGTGCAGCGCGAAGTATATACCTTTCGAGGAAATCTACCCCGGGAGGAAATGCTACGTCGAAATATAGATCGGATATATCGGCCTAAAAAGACCGAGGTTTGACCAATACAGTCCATTAATAATGAGAAGATCAAGACACTCAGGTTTTTAGTGGTGGACACTAAATCTGCCTATACCGCTATTTTAGGGTGGCCAGGGCTCAACAAGTTCAAGGCGGTGGCATCCACCTCGCACATGAAGGTAAAATTCCCCATGGGAAGCGAGGTAGGGGAGGTAGCCGAAATTCAGTTTGTATCCTGGTCTTGTTACCAAACGACAGTAAAACAGGGAGTACAGTGCAGTAAGAGGGTCCCCGAGCTGACAGGCCCGAATCCAGAGTTTAAGAAGAATAAAAAATTAAAAATGCCTAAGGAAGCTGAGGAAGAGGGTGTCAAGCCTAATGAGGAGTTGATGGAGATAGAATTAGTTCCAGGAAGGCCAGAAACGAAAACCCGCGAGGGAAATTGGTTGTATTCTGTAACACCCCCGATATATTCAGGAATATTACAGCACCGTAAATACTTTTTATAAGAATTTACAAGGCTGAAGAAATGAAAAGATAACAACAAGAACCAATATATGAAACTAACCGGAATGAATACAATAGTTCTGGACAAAACATACCGAAAACACAATTATCCAAAGGAAAAATATTAATAAATCACCCAAATCCAATCATGATAAATGACGTCGTACTCGAGTACTTATTAAAAATAACACAACAACAGACAATAAAACACGACCGGAACATCACTCTGCACCCTCGTCGTCATGCAGCTCTAGTGGTTGTTTTCCTGTTCTCCTGGATCCTGAACATACACAAATGTTCACCCCTGAAGGGGTTAGCACAATGATGCTAGTACAAGTATGATAATCATATAACAATGATTTAATCAACAATAATCATGAAAAATTTATCCAACGAGAAAAAAAATAACAACACATATCACATTATAACAGTCTCAACATACTCATGGTATTCCAACGATCCAGCGCACACAGCTATAGATTCCCATGATGATCCCATCGGACCAAAACATGATGGAACTACCTGTCCAACGATCCAACGCACACATCTATAGATTTCCCATGATGATTCCCGTCGGATCAACACATGGTGGACAATTAATCATAACACATGTACACAGTACAATCACAACATAACTGACATAAATCGGACAATTCTAATTAAGGTACTTGTCTCGATTTGATGACAAGAATGATACTTCCACGAAAAACGGAACACTCGAAGGTCGCCCCTTCGATCAATCACGTAACAAGCTCGAACCTTAAACAAAAGAAATAATATAGAATTCATCTTACGTCGCACGAATGTTAACAATCTAATTATTAGTCGGAAGTTCATAAATCGTAATCTGCCGGCTTGCTTAACGCACACTACGTATCCTATGTAGCGTACGTTAAGGCTACTTGTTAGCGCACGTAATAATACAAAGTCTAGTGTACGTTAACCATACACTGTCAGTACCTCACTGATCAGTCGATTTACTCGTCTGATGATATAACGCACGTTACGTTCCAAGCATAGCGTATGTTAACTTATGCCCGATAGCACACGTTAACTATAAAGCTTAGCGCATGCTAAAACATGTATGACAGTTCTTCCCTGGGTTGTCGACTGTTCTAACTGTGATGAAACTTACAAAATCCTCAGTGTTTAATATACGTTATCTCCATGCATATTACGTTCATCCTATTACAAATGATCTCACGGATTCAAACATCTTCGAGATACAAGGATACGTATAATCATCACAACGCCATATTCCATATTGATTATAATTCTCATGCGAAGTTTGGTGTTCTTAAGGTCAATGCACTAGATTCCAATATCATCATTACATCCCGATTTAACCATGAAGATGAACTAACAATTCCAACTTATAAGAAAGGATGCAAATCTTCTATGATTCTTTCTTAAGTCCATTTAACAAAAGTGATAACAACTTTACGTCTACGATCAATATGGTAACGTCATCAATACGGGTAATCAATCTCAGAATATTTCGCTCGTCATTCGACGCGGTAAGATGCTAGTCATGATGTTTCCAACGATGATATCTTAAGTATAAACATTCCAACTTATAAACATGATGTTGTTTGGATAATTTATCAATGGCACTCAATATCTTGATAGCATAATCCTCATATACTTAATAACACGAATCCAAGGTAGGAGATAGTATTAACGTACCTTAAGATGAAGAAAACACTGAAACAATAGGTAGACTTCAACCCCGGTTGCTTGTGTGTCACTCCAAAGTGAGTTTCTTCTTTAATGATCAAGTGTAAGTACTCTTCAATCTTCGATGATCATGTAAGGAGGGTTATATGTGTTTAAGAAGTATGGAAGGCTCTCTGGACTTCCAAGGAATGAAGAACAAGTGAAAGAAACGTAAACCAAATGAAATGAGGGTGCTGTCCCTTATATAATGTTTCTGCATGTTAGCTGATTAGCGCACGTTATCTTACTGTCCTTAGCGCACGCTAATTAACGTTGACTCCAAAATTGTCTAGGTTCACCCGCGGGAATCTTATCAGGGCCCATGTCTGGTCGGCGCATGTGCTAGCCGCTTAGTTCAATAATTGACTGCCTAATGCATGCAATTCCTCATTCGCAGCGTGCACTAGTTTTAGCCGATAACGTACGTTAAGCTACATTCTTAGCGTACGTTATCACGTGTTTGCATGAGAAAATTTACATGTCGCTATACTCATGTACAAAGATACAAATATGAGAAATATCATACTCCAATTATCGAGATCACAGTTCCGAATAATACAGGGTTCAACAACAGATGAAATACACAATAATAAATCCGGATATTACATACTCTCTTACTAAAAAGGAGTTTCGTCCCGAAACTCAAGACGAAAATAACTCTGGATATCTGGACTTCATGCTATCTTCTGTTTCCCAAGTGGCTTCTTCCACTCCGTGACTTGACCACTGAACCTTGACCAAAGCGATTGGTTTGTTCCTCAACTGTTTAACTCGACTCTCGAGTATCCTGATCGGTCTCTCTTCAAATGTGCCATCCTGTGCTACTTCGATCTTGCCGAAATCAATGACATGACTAGGATCTGGTATATACCTCCGTAACTCGGATACGTGGAACACGTTATGAACATGGCTCAATGACGGCGGTAATGCCAATCTATATGCCCAACTCTCACGCTTTTCACTCATAATTTGTAATTTCAGTCATTCAAACAATTTTCTTGCAATCCCACCATCGGTATACCGTTTTCATCTGAGAAAATTATCAAATTGGTCCCGTATGTGGGACCAACTGGCCAAAAAGCCCCGTCTGTCTCCGACGGACCAAAAAGCTCCACATCTCCTCCCGTTTTCGCCAATTTAGTCCCCCGTCGCCGGCCAGAATATTTTCCGGCCATCGAAGCTGGCGTGGACGACAGGTGGCAAAAATAGTGGATCCATGCCAGGCCACGTGGCATCCATGTCAGCACGGACTTGGGACACCCAAAATTAAAAATTGTGGACTCAATTGATTTTTTTTTAATTTTGACCCCGGAGGGCCAATGTGCAAATTGGAAGGGAAAGAAACCCTTGACTCTTGTGAGGATGATTCACAGGCGTGAATCATTTTCACCTCACGGAGCCATTTCTCAGTCAAATCCAAGGGGGACGAAGCTCAATAACCCTTCGCTCTCTCGTTCAAGTCCATTCGGCCATTTGCACGAACTCTAGGGGGACGAATCTCTCCTCGTCATGATTGATATATATATATATATATATATAAGTATATATTATTTATGTTAATTTAGTTTGCACGAATCCCAGGGGCGAATCTCGTTTGCACAACCATGCTTCACTAAAATGAAGCTTAATGTAAAATTGCTCAATGTTCTGTTGAATCACTCGATCACGATCCAAAATGCTTGTTGTGCATTGCTCAACCCTTCGCTGTGAATATGTAGAATTGCTCAACCATTCTATGAAATTTGTACAATTGCTCAACCATTCTGTGAATATGTATATGTATAATTGCACAACCAATTCACAGAATAATTGCATAAACTGATATGTAGCTTAATCTGAAATTTTATGTAGTTTGAAGATTAGTCGTAGTTCTTTGACATGTCATCATCATCTCAAAATTTCACGTCGTGTGTTCCTTTGAAATTTGATGTCCCAGACAAAGTGTGGAGTGGTAAATACATTTCATATCACCACTTACGAGTTTTTGGATATAAAGCATTTGTACACATCCCAAAAGATGAGAGGTTGAAGCTTGATTCCAAGACGAAGCCATGTATCTTTATTGGCTATGGTCTTGATGAGTTCGGGTATAGATTGTATGACCCGGTGACTAAGAAGTTTGTTCATTCGAGAGATGTTGTTTTTGTTGAAGATCAAACGATGAAGGATGTTGAGAATGGAGAGTCGCCTCCACAACATGATTATGATCTTATTGATTTGGACTCCGTTCCTCCACAGCATGTTGAGACACCCATTGGAGATGATGGCCAAAACAATGAACAACATGATGCCGGTGACATTGATAAGTTGGTACAAGATGACAACGATGGATTTCATCCCGAGCTACCCGTGACGAACATGCCCTCATTTGTTCCACTTAGACGGTAGATGAGGGACCGTCATCCCTCCACTCGTTATTCGACCGATGAGTATGTTTTACTCACCGACGAGGGAGAGCGCGAATATTTTGTGGAGGCTATGGAGGATGGGAACAAGAAGGAGTAGATGTATGCCATGCAAAACGAGATGAGTTCATTGCATGAGAACAATACATACGAGTTGGTGAAGTTCTTAGAAGGGCAAAAGAGCTTTGAGAAATAAATGGGTGTATAAGATGAAGTCGGAGGAGCATACTTCATTGCCCCGATACAAAGCTAGACTCGTAGTCAAGGGTTTTAGTCCAAGGAAAGGCATTGATTTTGACGAGATTTTTCTCCATTTGTGAAGATAGGATCGATTCGATTGGTCCTTGGTATAGCGGCTAGTCTTGACCTTGAGATTTAGCAACTGGATGTCAAGACGGCATTTCTTCATGGAGACCTCGATAAAGAAATATATATGAAGCAACCTGAAGGGTTTCAGGTTAAGGGAAAAGAGGATTATGTTTGTAGACTCCGTGAGAGTCTATACGGCTTGAAGCAAGCACTACGACAATGGTATAAAAAGTTCGAGTCGGTTATGGGGGAGCAAGGCTACCAGAAGACGACCCTGGACCATTGCGTGTTTTTCAAGAAGTTTGGAGATGGTGATTTTATCATCTTATTTCTTTATGTGGATGACATGTTGATCGTGAAAGAATGCCGAAATGATTGCCAATTTGAAAAAAGAGTTGAATAAGTCTTTTGCCATGAAAGACTTGGGGCCCGCTAAGCAGATTCTAGGGATAAGGATCACTCGGGACAGAGCGACCCAGAAATTGCACATGTCACAGGAGAAATACATTGAGAAGGTGCTTAAGCAGTTTAACATGGATAAAGCTAAAATTGTTAGTTCGCCTCTTACTAACAATTTTAAATTGACGAGCAAGGATTGCCCTACGACGAAGGAAAATATTGGAGAAATGGATAAAGTTCCTTATGCCTCTGCGGTCGGGAGTTTGATGTATGTTATGGTATGTACGAGGCCTGACATTGCTCATGCCGTGGGAGTGGTGAGCCATTTTCTATCGAATCCGAGAAAGAAGCATTGGGAAGCCGTAAAGTGGATATTTAGATATTTACGGGGTACTTCCAAATTGGGGATCATATTCAGAAACGGGAAAGCGATGCTTGTTGGTTATTCCGATTCGGATATGGCAGGAAACAAAGATAACCGAAAATCCACATTCGGTTATTTGATGACATTTGCATGGGGAGCCGTGTCATGGCAATCGATATTGCAAAAATGTGTTGCCTTGTCAACAACGGAGGCCGAGTATATTGCGGCGGTGGAAGCGAGTAAAGAGCTCTTATGGTTGAAAATGTTTTTAAGAGAGCTGGGCTTCCGACAACGACGTTACGTGGTTCTTTGTGATAGTCAGAGTACAATTCATTTGGCGAAGAATGCAACTTTTCACAAGAGAACAAAACATATCGATGTGAGATATTATTGGATTTGAGATGCATTGGATGATGGTTTGTTTGAACTTGATAAAGTTCACACCGATGATAATGGTTCAGATATATTAACTAAGGCATTGAGTAAAGAGAAGGTTAAAGTATGTTGTTCGATCGTCGGGATGGTGAACTCTTCCTACATTCTGGAAAGGGGAAGATTTGTAGGAGTTATTTCCGAAATATAGACCTTCTCGGAGTCGATTGGACTCCGGGCAGCCACAAGCCTTAGGGCGGCACACATTTTCCCTCAACTCGCCCGACCCTGCGTACTACGTGCGGTGGCACATGCCTGCCGGGCCGCGGCCCCATGCTCATGTGCTGCGAAAGTTTCCTTGGCATCACTACGGGCGCGGCCCCGGGAATTTTTCTGACCAATTTCGAGTGTGCCACGGCATACCCTGCTCGGGCCGCGGCACACGGAGTCAACTCTGCATTTTAGAGTTCTTGTTAGCAGCATTTGGGCTGCATTTTCTTCATTCCAACATTCACCTTTGAGAGCAACAAGAGACACATAAGAGAGAAAAGAAAAGAGAGAAATATACTTGTTCGATTTCCCGGAGTTGTATCGATCGGATTATCGTGATATTTTGACAAGAGCTTGGTAGCGATTAGGCAAATCTTTTCACCGGAATAGATCGAGGATTTGAGTCCGGAAGTTCGGGTATTTTGTTAGCTTTTTGTGTAAGCTATTTATAGTGTTTTTATTTCTCGATCTTGGTGTGGTTGTGTATTTCAAATACTTGAAGATTGTTTATTACCAAGTATTTGAAGATTATTGTTGTATACCTCTAGTTTGTACTAGGGACGAATTGTGTATTGTGTATCGGTGATAGTGGATTTAAGTGGATTCGGTCCCGTAGTTTTTACTCTCGTCTTGAGGGGTTTTCCACGCTAAAAATCGTGTCTCATTGTTTATCGTTTTTTATATCATTTGTATTGTTTATCGAGTTGTATTTGATTTACTCTACTCGTCGGTAACCTCGGAGTTACAATTGAAGATTGGGAAAGTTGTCAAACGAGTTTCCACATTTCGTTGTGATGTTATTGTCGGTTTTTCCCAACTCTTGCAAGTCGTCAACAAATCCACACCTCGATTAGTAATACTACAAACCGAATCACAAATAGCCTTCCATGAGGAGTAACGTGAGCCTAATGAAGCGTTCGCATCAAGACCTCCATGAGGACCATATAACGCAACTATGGTTCTTGACTGTTAAAAATTTTGGCCCAAATGATTTATTATTATTATGGGCCGGTATTATGCAGCCCGGCCCAAGACCTATTAAACTATCCCCTCTCGGTCGGCTTCAGAGTGTTCCCTATTTTAATCTCGCCCGTTGATTAAATGTTGACCCATCTCACCCGTCGGTCACTTGTATTTGTTTCACTCCCCCAAACCCTAGCCTCACTTCTCTGTTTTGTTTCTCTCTCATCTCACTCGCTTTCCGCCGCGGCTATGGAAATCCAATTTCCTTTCCTTTTCTGCTCGGTTGTGCGGTTCCGATTTGGAAGGGAATCGAAACCCTTATCAATCAATGATAAGAAAGGATTCGATTCCCCTAAAAATCGGTGGCTTTCCATTTGGGATTTTTGCCTATATATTGTCGAGCGATTTGGGCTTGAGAGAGACACACGAAAATCAAAACCTAATTTTTCTGAGTGAGAAAAATCAATCCGTGTTTCTTTGTGATTTTTTCTGAGTGAAAAATATTTTTCTGAGTGAAAATTACTTGAGGCCGATTTTGGGGTGTTACTTCTGGGATCTTGTTGAAACCGACCAAAGGGGTGGTTATTTGTCTGGGCTGCTGGTCGCTAATACTTGTGGAGCCTTGGATGCGGGTACTGGATATTGGAGGACTGAGCCGAGGCCGAGTTCCGGTCGATTCGCACCTCCTTTGCCTCTCGTTTTTCAGATCTGTTGTGATCTGTTCGGTTTGGTCTCTAGAACTTTAAATTCCTGTTCTTTGTGTTCGGTTTTTAGGTTAATTCGTTTTTCCTTCTTTATTTCGTGTAATTCGTTGCCAATAAGTTTGTTGTGTAATCCTTAATCTCCGGAATTTTATTTGTAATTCGGTTACTGCTTTGTTGTGTATTTTTATGCATTCCGAATAGTTACCCTACCGTGGTATCGGAGCCTCTAAAAGGGGTTTCTATTCGGAAGGCCATACAGATTCCGGCCGAGGGATCCGCTCAGGTATCACATTTCATACTCTCTCTTAAATTCGGTATTGTGGTGTCTTGCCTGTTATTCTTGCTTAGCACTTCCTTGTCTTGGTATTTGTGATTGCTTTGTTTTTTTGCTATCTATGTGTTGAGACTGTAGTAATCGCTATCTCTGAGTATACCAAACCCCCTTGCCTGGACCGTAAGTGTTCCTCGGATCTTGTGGGGGCTCCGGGACATGATTCCAGCTCGTATCGTTTTAAAAATCTGGTGTGATTTTAATCTTTGTGATATCTGTGTGATATTGGTATTCGATTCCAGCTCACTTTATTTCAAAATCTGGTGTGATTTTGTTCTTCGTGGTATCTGCGTGATATTTAACTGTCATATCAGTTTTTACAGTATTAATTGGACCTTGTGCTGGTATTTTAAATCTTGTGTGATTTTTACAAATACTAAAATGGGTTCTCTTACTTCATTTACAATGGCACCTTTTGACGGCAAAGTGATTTTAGAATTTGGCAACAGAAAATGAAATATATACTTGTCCAACAAAAATGTTTTAAAGCCATTGAAGGTACTTTTCAATCCGATGTGTCTTCTGAGAAACGAGAAGAATTAATTGAGTTTGCTCATTCATCTATAATCTTGAACTTGTCTGATTCTGTGATTAGAGGAATAGGCAGAACTGATAATGCTAAACAGCTTTGGGATAAACTTGAGGAAACATTTACTGAAAAATCTTTGCCAAATAAATTATTCCTCCTCGAAAAGTTTTTTCGTTATAAGCCGGATTTGAATAAAAATATTGATGGTAATCTTAATAGCTTTACAAAGTTAGTACAAGATATAAAACAAATGGGTGATAAAAACATTGATGATTATTCCCCTATTGTGCTCTTGAATGCTATCCCTGATGCTTATAATGATGTGAAATCTGCTATTAAATATGGGAGAGATTCTGTTACCTTAAACACTGTTATAAGTGGCTTGAAGAGTAAGGAATTAGACTTGAAAGTTAATAAGGTTTGTAAACCGGTTTCTGATATCAACTTTGTAAGGTCTAAACCACACCTTAAAAAGAAACTGTTTATCAAAACTGAATCTGAGAAGTCTAATAAGAAAAAGGGGCAATGGAAGGATAAATCTAAGTTCCGGCCTAAAAATCGCAAATGTTATAACTGTGGTGAATCTGGTCATTATATACAAGAATGCACCAAGCCTAAAAGGAATTTGCAAAATGATCAGGCTAATTTGACTGTGGGTGATGTCTTTATGGTTATTGATGATTTGCGTCCCTCTGTGCATTCTGTGCTTTCTGGTCTGTATGCAAACGAATGGCTATTGGATTCTCGACGCACTCACCATATGACACCTTATAAACAGCATTTTACGAGTTATGCTAATCTTGGTGATCGGTATGTTTATATGCCTGATAAAGTGAAACGGGTTGTGACCGGAGTAGGGAATGTTTGTTTGAAATGTAACACCCCCAATCCGCTCAGGGATATTACACGCCGTAGAACCTTTCCTCAAGGATCTACCAGGCTACTAACAACATGAAACATCTCGACAATGCCTTTAAGGCTAAAATGACTCAGTAGACCGATTTGGGCTTTCAATAAAAACATACAGCTCGATTACAACTCATGCCCACGCAGGGGTCAAAACACAACCACACCCGTACAACGGGAAAAATATAGCAGCGGAAAATAAAGTACAACTGAACCAATACACGATGTACGGTTCCTCATGTGATTAGTATCGATCATCTTTCATCATCCTTCGTGTCGACCCGTGTTATGCTCCAAAACCCGAATGCAAACAGACATCCACCCCGAATACTCGGGGTTAGCAAACTCCCTTTGTTTTGCTAGTGCAAGAACAAAGTGCAAATACGAGCCATACAATTCACATTCCACGAATAACAATAACCAGGAATCCTCAAAGATTCAAATACAACAGGATGAACACTTCCCGAGGCAAAAGTTTGAGTAAAGACTTCCCAAAATTTCAAGATCAAAATATCGAGGGAAACAATTTGTAAAATGATTTGAAATACCATCGGGAGTTTTAATAGAAAACAATTTAGGATTATCAAATCCTACTTTTCAAAATCCAAAAGACGAAAGGGGTCACCGCCCCAAAGGTTTACTTTCCGAAAAATGACCTTTACCAAACCGTTGGGATTTTAGCCACAAATCCGTCAAATGACCTTTATAAAACCATTGGGATTTTAGCCCCAAATCTCATCAACTCACAATACACAAGAACGACCACAAGGTTCGTCTCCCAACATCAAAATCCACAAATAAAGGATTTAACACAAACAACAAAATACTCTAGTGCCATCCTAGCCAAGTAAGTCAAACGAACACTTACCTCTTACACACTTAGTCGATGCATGCAATCATGAAAACCGTTCAAAAGCACTCATTTTCTGAAATGCCATAATCAAATCACATTTGCAAAATGCACCACAATTAACCGTCGATCCACGTCTCTGTGGACCCCTACCGAGACCCCGTCGGATCTAACCCGTAGTGGTTAAAAGCAAGCTCGTCGATCCACGTCTCTTGTGGACGCCTACCGAGACCCCATCAGATCTAACCCGTAGTGAGCATACACACACACACACGTTACTCATGCAATACTAACATGCTAAGAATGTAAGTTCATTAAGAATACTCACTAGAGATGGCCATTAACTCGACACCATTATCAAACTCTTCAAAAACACCATAACAATGATTAAATACGGAATACACTATCCCATAACTTTAAACACAGGAGTATCATCATCAAAGACTTCAACGTTCAAAATAATCAAATCATAATCAATTCCCAAAACACAACGTTCACAAAACACACACGCGTTTTGAAAGAGAGCCTTTAACGAGGCCAAATCGAAATCTTTTGAAACTTCATTTCAAATAACCAAACAACCACATCAAGACGACCACCGATCATCATATCCATAAAACGAGAAAAGTATGGGAAAGGTACTTGCCTCGAATAACCACAACGCGGAGAATCGGCCGAAGTAGGTTGGCACGAACCGACTACGAACTCGCCGACTCCACCGAACGATAATCCACAACAATGAACTACGAACGAAAACAATAACAACGAAAATGAATTCCAAAGTATGACCCAAAGCCGTTGAATTCAAAGAACAAATGACGAAAGTTCAAGGATTTTTCCCAAAACGGCCAAGAACACGATTCGCCCGTCAAAACCCGAAAACGGAATTCCAAGTTGAAATATGGATATACAATCCATAGAATATGTTTAACAACATCATTTAACCATAATCGATCGATCGAAAACGGATGAAAAACGAGATCGAGATCAATTCCCCCAAAAAGTCAATTCGAAGGAAATCAAGAAATATATTTCGATTCGATGAAGAACAATGGATTAAATGATGTTAAACACAAGAATACTACCAAGATTAATCATACCCATCATGAATTAATCAACAACACGGAACGAATCGGACAAAAATGCAAAACACCCCAAATTCACGAAATTAGGGTTCTAAGAAAGATTACCTTGATTCGCTGGATCAAAGGATGATATAGGATGATTTATTAATGTTATGAACTCAAGAACTTCGTGGATTTGTTGTCAAACAACATGGCTTCGCCACCCTCGAATCGCCAGCTGCGGATAGAAGAGGAAGGAAGTGAGAAATGAATGAAAATGTGACTGCTCTGTCACATTTATACTGGGCCGGAACTAGCGTGCGCTAGCCTTCCCGGACTAGCGTGCGCTATCGGCCGGTATCGGCCGAGTACCCTCGGCCAGGGCCCGCACGACCCGGCACCACCGACCAAACCTGCCGACCAACCTGCCGACCCGACTCCCGCTAGCGTGCGCTACGGCCGGAAGCCTGCGCGCTTAGCCGACTTGTCCCAAGAACCTCTCGGACTAAAAGCTCGCCAGTGTAACGACGCTAGTCGGCCCGGCGGCGCTACCCTCGCGATTAGCGTGCGCTACGACCGACGAAGCGTGCGCTACCCGCCGATCCCGACCGAGTCGAACCTCGAACCCCACCGCCTGGACCGATAGCGTCGTTAGGCGGCCGATAGCGTGCGCTATACTGCGGTTAGCGAAGGCGACAGCCTTTCCGGTAGCATGCGCTACGCGGTTCTCGCGCACTGTCCGGCCGGTGCCTGCAATCGTCCGGCGATCCATAACCGTCCGCCGATGCGACCACTGTGGCTCGGCGACCCGATTTCAAAACGCGTTTTAACGAACACGACGAAAAGTTCGCGGACAACATCAACGACCCGAAATGAAAACATAATACCATAATTAATCATACGCCAACAAGAAACGGGTCGAGACAACAATTACAAATACGGATACCCGTAACTTTCAAGAAATTACAAAATGGCCCAAAACGCTCGGAAATCACGATACGTGATCGAATAACCAAACCAAAGTTCACAACACGTCTAACGAAGTTAAACGGACTTACAGAAAACTCGAAACAGCAGTTTTGAACGAGATTCGCAAGAATCGAACTCAAGCGCGGAAAAGTCGCTAAAAAGCACGGAACTCAACAAAACGACACCGAAACGAACTCGGATGTCAAAAAGTGCAGAATTAATCATTCTCAGAATGACGAAACGGTCATGAGCTAGTCGTCAAACGGACTTCCGCTGAAAAAAAAGAAATTACCGGAAATCGAAAATTGTGGATATTACATTCTACCCTCCTTAAAAGAAATTTCGTCCCGAAACTTAAAACAAGTAGGGAGAAGCAATATCCCACCAGGAAAACTCAACGATATACGCAAGAAACGCGTAACTAACGCCCAACGGCGAAACGTTACAAACAACGCAACGGAAAATACGGTGTGAAAACACGCTCCACGACGACCAACACAACGTCGCCGTTAGGGATATAATAAAACCAACAAGTGACAAGCGTCATCAAATGGATAATACAATCAAGTCAATTATCCAAACAATCACAAAACACAATGAACAAAAATCAATACGATTGACCAACCCAACGGTACATCAATCAAAGCGCGAGCCAATCGCTGAACAAATACGGAATTCCACCGCCCAAGGGTTGGAAGATCGAAAACGAGACTAATTTTCCAAACTTAAGGGAATTAGGAAGGAGCGTGAATGCTCAACAATCACGAAACGAGAACAAAAACCGAACAAGCAAAGGATCGAGACAACAAAGATCGAACAATCATGTCCGAAACACGAAGGATAATAAAATTCAAACAACAACTCCCAGGATGATCTGGTGAGAACTACAAGACATGCATTCCCATAAGATCCACAGGAAAGGGAATAGCAATTGAAAAGTCACAACGACAAACGAGTTATTCCGAAACAACACCACACTCGTTCGATCAACAAAAGCAAGGGACAAGCTCAGAAATGTCAACGAACATAATGAGTTGACAGAGTCGAAAACACAAGAGTTCCAAATCCGATCCACTTCGAATAAAAGAACTAATAGAACCAGATGATGTCACTCCCAAACAAGGTTCACAAGAATCGAACTGAACCCAAAAAAGTCACATCGATAACCAGATCGACCCACAACAAGATCACAGCTCGTTCGGACGATGAAACCGAAATACAGAACAAGTTCATAAAGTATCAACGAACATGAGCAAATCGATAGACTGGAGAGAGAGAAAATACAGAAGTCAAAATAGTACGGGTATTACCTCCGACCTCGTCCACAAAATTCACAAAAACAGGAGCAAGGTAACAAGTCATTAAACAACCGACACATAACGGAACGATCACCGATGCACACGGTCATACCAAACCAAGCTCTAACAGCTCGCACATGCGCGATAACGCAGAAATCACCACGAGATGGCAACATTCAACACCAACATCCCGCCTCTCACAGGGGGCTAGCACAACCAATGTGTGGAAAGCGACTCAACGCTCACACGCCAATTCGATCATACTCGGGAGAAAGTATCAAAATGACAATGCGAACATCATACATACATACCCAGCCCTCAAACGGGAATGGATAGGTTTTTTAAAAAAAAAATGAAAACCTCATTTTGAAAATAATTTAGAAGAACACCGGTTGATCTTGAGTATCACCTTTCAAAAAGTACAAACGTGAAACATCGTTATCGAGACTTTGGAGAACCATTTCGCATTTGATAAAAATGAGGACACTTTCTCTTTAGTGAAAACTTTCAGAATATTCGACCCTCGGGTCTAAATAAAACATTGAAAATATCTCAAAATATTTTGGTCCTCGAGGTAGAAAATTTTTGAAATATATTGTGGCACCTTGGATGTACCACAAGAAAATAACTCATTTGAAAAGTATGTCTCGAAAATTATTTTTGTAAGATACTCAAAGGTTTTCAAAAATCCAATAGGCCAGAATGCCCAAAACTCGCACATATCGACGTTCACTAAAACAACTCCTAGTACACGCATCAAAACATTTAAAATCAAGACAATACATGTCTTTAAACGGAAATAAACGATAAAATACCACAGTTGAAGACCGCCTGGGATTCAGAACAAAACCACTGACCCCATTCGAGGCCTTTAAGGACCCTCCCGCACTAGCTAGTGAACAAGTCGAACACGTATAAGCACAAAACTTCCCCAATAGAACTTGTAAAACGTGCAAATCGATTCGAAAACCATCAGCAACGGACAAAAACAACAATAAAAAGACATCACAAGCGATGACACTCCTCGTATAAATCAAATACGAGAGTCGACTAAATACATATCGTGAAATCAAAATCCACATAAGGATTCCACTACTTAACAAATAATCATAAAAATAGCTCGTGTCACACGAGGCACAACACGAAGAAGGGAGACTTACTTCCACAGGTCGCACGAAGATGATGATCGCCCCACGATACTAATCACGACCAACAAACTCAAACGACGCGTCGCGACACGACTCAGTCAGATAAAATCCGACGAAACAAGACTCAAACAACACGACTTGACCCTACAGCCTAGGTTTCCACAACCTAAGCTCTGATACCATTTATGTAACACCCCCAATCCGCTCAGGGATATTACACGCCGTAGAACCTTTCCTCAAGGATCTACCAGGCTAGTAACAACATGAAACATCTCGACAATGCCTTTAAGGCTAAAATGACTCGGTAGACCGATTTGGGCGTTCAATAAAAACATACAACTCGATTACAACTCATGCCCACGCAGGGGTCAAAACACAACCACACCCGTACAACGGGAAAAATATAGCAGCGGAAAATAAAGTACAACTGAACCAATACACGATGTACGGTTCCTCATGTGATTAGTATCGATCATCTTTCATCATCCTTCGTGCCGACCCTGTGTTATGCTCCAAAACCTAAATGCAAAAACAGACATCCACCCCCCGAATACTCGGGGGTTAGCAAAACTCCACTGTTTTGCTAGTGCAAGAACAAAGTGCAAATACGAGCCATACAATTCACATTCCACGAATAACAATAACCAGGAATCCTCAAAGATTCAAATACAACAGGATGAACACTTCCCGAGGCAAGAGTTTGAGTAAAGACTTCCCAAAATTTCAAGATCAAAATATCGAGGGAAACAATTTGTAAAATGATTTGAAATACCATCGGGAGTTTTAATAGAAAACAATTTAGGATTATCAAATTCTACTTTTCAAAATCCAAAAGACGAAAGGGGTCACCGCCCCAAAGGTTTACTTTTCGAAAAATGACCTTTACTAAACCGTTGGGATTTTAGCCCCAAATCCGTCAAATGACCTTTATAAAACCATTGGGATTTTAGCCCCAAATCTCATCAACTCAGAGTACAGAAGAACGACCACAAGGTTCGTCTCCCAACATCAAAATCCACAAATAAAGGATTTAACACAAACAACAAAATACTCTAGTGCGATCCTAGCCAAGTAAGCCAAACGAACACTTACCTCTTACACACTTAGTCGATGCATGCAATCATGAAAACCGTTCAAAAGCACTCATTTCCGGAAATGCCATAATCAAATCACATTTGCAAAATGCACCACAATTAACCGTCGATCCACGTCTCTGTGGACCCCTACCGAGACCCCGTCGGATCTAACCCGTAGTGGTTAAAAGCAAGCTCGTCGATCCACGTCTCTTGTGGACCCCTACCGAGACCCCGTCGGATCTAACCCGTAGTGAGCATACACACACACGTTACTCATGCAATACTAACATGCTAAGAATGTAAGTTCATTAAGAATACTCACTAGAGATGGCCATTAACTCGACACCATTATCAAACTCTTCAAAAACACCATAACAATGATTAAATACGGAATACACGATCCCATAACTTTAAACACAGGAGTATCATCATCAAAGACTTCAACATTCAAAATAATCAAATCATAATCAATTCCCAAAACACAACGTTCACAAAACACACACGCGTTTTGAAAGAGAGCCTTTAACGAGGCCAAACCGAAATCTTTTGAAACTTCATTTCAAATAACCAAACAAACACATCAAGACGACCACCGATCATCATATCCATAAAACGAGAAAAGTATGGGCAAGGTACTTTCCTCGAATAACCTCAACGGAGAATCGGCCAAAGTAGGTTGGCACGAACCGACTACGAACTCGCCGACTCCACCGAACGACAATCCACAACAATGAACTACGACGAAAACAATAACAACGAAAATGGATTCCAAAGTATGACCCAAAGCATGAATTCAAAAACAAATGACGAAAGTTCAAGGATTTTCCCCAAAGCGGCCAACAAAACCGAAAGCGAATTCCAAGTTGAAATATGGATATACAATCCATAGAATATATTTAACAACATCATTTAACCATAATCGATCCATCGAAAGCGGATGAAAAAGCGAGATCGAGGACAATTCCCCCAAAAAGTCAATTCAAGGAAATCAAGAAATATACTTGATTCGACGAAGAACAATGGATTAAATGATGTTAAACACAAGAATACTACCAAGATTAATCATACCCATCATAAATTAATCAACAACACGGAGCGAATCGGACAAAAATGCAAAAACCCCAAATTCACGAAATTAGGGTTCTAAGAAAGATTACCTTGATTATTTGGATCAAAGGATGATATAGGATGATTTATTGATGTTATGAACTCAATAACCGTGGATTTGTTGTCAAACAACATGGCTTCGCCACCCTCGAATCGCCGGCCCGCGGATAGAAGAGGAAGGAAGTGAGAAATGAATGAAAATGTATTTGCTCTGTCACATTTATCTTGGCCGGAACTAGCGTGCGCTAGCCTTCCCGGACTAGCGTGCGCTATCGGCGGTATCGGCCGAGTACCTCGGCAGAGCCCGCACGACCCGGCACCACCGACCAAACCTGGCGACCAACTGCCGACCCGACTCCGCTAGCGTGCGCTACGGCCGGAAGCTGCGCGCGCTAGCCGACCTATCCGGTAACCTCACGGACTAAAAGCTCGCCAGTAACGTCGCTAGTCGGCCGACAGCGTGCGCTACCTGCCCGGTTAGCGTGCGCTACGGCCGGCGATGGCGTGCGCTATCTGCGATCTGGCCGAGTCGAGAACCTCGAACCCCACTGCCCGGACCGATAGCGTCGTTAGGCGGCCCGATAGCGTGCGATATACTGCCGGTTAGCGCAGCCTTTCCGGTCGTGGCGTGCGCTATGCCGGTTCTGCCGCTTTGTCCGGCCGGTGCCCGCAATCGTCCGGCGATCCATAACCGTCCGGCCACTACCGACCACGGGGCTCGGCGACCCGATTTCGAAAGCGTCACGGAGCGAACACGGCGAAAAGTTTGCGGACAACATCAACGACCGAAATGAAAACATAATACCATAATTAATCATACGCGACCAAGAAGCGGGTCGAGACAACAATTACGAATACGGATACGTAACTTTCAAGAAATTACAACATGGCCCAAAACGCCCGGAAATCACGATCGTGATCGAATAACCAAATCGAAGTTCACAACACGTCTAACGAAGTTAAGCGGACTTACGAGAAACTCAAAGCAGTGGTTTGAGCGAGATTCGCAAGAATCGAACTCAAGCGCGGAAAAGTCGCTAAAAAGTACGGAACTCAACAAAGCGACACCAAAGCGAACTCGGATGTCAAAAAGTGCAGAATTAATCATTCTCAGAATGACGAAACGGTCATGAGCGAGTCGTTAAAGTGGACTTCCACTGAAAAAAAAAGAAATTACCAGAAATCGAAAATTGCGGATATTACATGAAATTTGCTGATGGTAGTTAGTTTACTTTAAAAAATGTCAGACATATTCCCGATTTATCTCATAATTTGATATCTTGTACTACTTTGGAAGATGAGGGTCTTAGGGGTTCATGGGGAAATGGTTACATGAAAATTTGCAGAGGTTCCTTAATGTTGTTTAAAGGAATCCGGAAATTTAATTTATACATTTGCCAAACTAAAACTGTTGCATGTTCCAACATGGTTTGTGCGGATAAAACCGAATTGTGGCATAATAGGTTATGACACATGATCATGAAGGGGTTAGATATCTTGCATAAACAAAAGTGTTTTGGAAAAGATAAAATCTCTAAGTTGTCTTTACGTGACTCTTGCATGTATGGCAAACAACATAAAACCCAATTTCCTAAACCTCCCGATTCCCGATCCTGTTTTTGAAAAATCGTAAGAGTTCCAATGTGCTTGATTATGTTTGTGCTGATGTTTGGGGTCTGCCAGTGTCCCGACTCATGGGAGGAACCGTTACTTCTTGTCCATTATTGATGATTATTCAAGGAAAGTTTTCGTTTTTCTACTCAAACTGAAATATGATGTGTTCGAAAAATTTCAAAATTGGAAAACTTTAGTGGAAAATCAAACCGGAAAATGGATTAAAAAGATAAGGACCGATAACGGCCTTGAATTTTGCAATACTCAGTTTGATACTATGTGTTCTGAAAATGGTATCCTTAGGCATAAGACAGTTCCTTACACCCCTCAACAAAACGGGGTGGCTGAGCGAATGAACTGAACCCTCCTTGAAAAGGTTAGGGCTATGCTCGCCACTTCTGGGTTGTCCAAAAGTTTTTGGGGTGAGGCTCTTTTAACTGCTTCCTATCTTATCAATAGATCATCTTCTATACCATTGTATGGTAATTACACCGAGTCTGTGTGGTCGGGTCATGGTGTTGATTTTTCAATCATTGGTGTGTTTGGTTGTGCTGCTTATGTGCATCAAAATATTGATAAACTTGAACCTAGGTCCTTGAGATGTGTTTTTCTTGGCTATCCTGATGGTATTAAGGGTTATCGTTTATGGGTCAGATATGAACCCGGATTGAAGGTGATCACTAGTAGGGATGTGGTATTTAATGAAATTGAATTTCCTTGTCTTAATAATCCTTTACCTCCTCATGTGTTAGCTGCTGAAAATTCTCCCCACCCTGTTCAGATTAGGGTGGAGCATCTTAGTGATAATGAGTTACCTGCTGAATCTGATAATATGGAAAATCCTGAATCCTCTAATGCTCAAAATCAATCTGAAAATGGAGACGAATCTGAATCTGTTCCTGACTTATCTGATTATCAATTAACTAGGGATAGGTCTAGAAGAAATGTTAGAAGACCTATACACTTAGATGGTTTCCATATGGCTTCTATTGCTTTCAATGTGTTTGATATGCTTGATGGAAATGAACCTAAATCTTACAATGATGCTTTGTTGTCTGATAAATCAAATGAATGGTTAAGTGCAATGAATGAAGAAATGACATCCTTGCATGTGAATAATACTTGGAAACTTGTTTCAAAACCTAGAAACTGTTCTTTGATTGATTGTAAGTGGTTATTTAAAGTCAAAAAGGATGAGGATGACATCAGATTCAAAGCGAGGTTAGTAGCTAAAGGTTTCACTCAACGAGAAGGTATTGACTATACCGAGATTTTTGCACCTGTAGTTAAATTCACCACTGTTCGCATCATGCTTGCATTAGTTGCACATCATAATTGGGAGATGAAACAATTAGATGTTAAAACAGCATTTTTGCATGGTGAATTGAAAGAAACCATTTACATGAAACAACCGAAAGGCTTTATAGATAGTAACCATCCGGATTATGTGTGCTTGCTGAATAAAACCTTATATGGCCTGAAGCAATTCCCTAGAGAGTGGAACAAGAAATTTAATGATTGCATGCTGTCCTTGAAATTCCGTCGAAGTGCATATGATCCATGCCTTTATTTCAAGACTGACTGTGACGTTCCTATGTTCCTACTTATTTATGTAGATGATATGCTCTTGATAAGTTCGTGCATTAAATCTATTAATCATGTTCAAAATCGCTTATGTGAACAATTTGACATGAAATATTTGGGGGATGCTAAAAGGATATTAGGCATGTATATCATTCGGTATAGATCTAAAGGCACTTTATTTCTAAATCAGTCCTCTTACATTGGTAAAATTCTAGAAAATTTTTCAATGACTGATGCGAAAACTGCCAGTGTGCCGTTGGCTTCTCATTTCTTATTATCCAAAACTCAGTCACCAAAAACTGAATCCGAAATTCGTGAAATGAGATCTATACCATATGCTAATGCTATTGGATCTGTCATGTACCTTATGGTTAGTACCAGACTAGATATTGCTTATGCTGTGAGTTGTTTAAGTAGGTATGTGGCCAATCCAGGAAAACCTCATTGGGAGGCTCTTAAGTGGTTACTTCGGTACTTAAAAAATTCTGTTTCTGATGGTCTTGTGTTTTCTAAATATAGTGACGGGGTTAACCTTAAAGTTTATGTTGATTCTAATTATGCTAATGACCGGGATGAATGTAAGTCCACAACTTCATATGTGTTTACCTTGTGTGGCTCATGCATTTCTTGGAAATCCCAACTTCAGCATATAGTTACTTTGTCTACTACTGAAGCTGAATATATTGCCACCACTGAAGCCTTTAAAGAGGCTATTTGGTTGAAAGGTTTACTTACTGAAATTGGTGTTCTTCATGATAATGTTGTGGTCTTTTCTGACAGTCAATCTAGCATACATTTGTGCAGAAATCCTGTTTTCCATGATCGTACAAAGCATATTGACGTCAGGCGACACTTCATCCGTGATATCGTGGAAAAAGGCATAATTGATTTGAAGAAAATCCTGTCCCAGTCTAACCCTGTAGATATGGGCACGAAGTGCCTACCGGTCGAGAAAATCAGATCTTACAAGTTGATACTAAATATCGACTCCCTCAACTGAAGACGCTCCAGTCTTCCTTTTCGCTATCTTTGTGATAGCTTTTCTAGTTTTCTCCGTGATTCCTATTTTTCTTTCTTAGTGATTGACTTATGTCTTTATGCTTGTACTAACTTTGTGTGATGTGCAGGTGGTGTGACGTTCGACGATGATGACCTCCTTATCAAATAGGTACCCCGATGGCTCATTTGGTCCGGGTGGAGATTTGTTAAAAATTTTGGCCCAAATGATTTATTATTATTATGGGCCGGTATTATGCAGCCCGACCCAAGACCTATTAAACTATCCCCTCTCGGTCGGCTTCTGGAGTGTTCCCTATTTTAATCTCGCCCGTTGATTAAATGTTGACCCATCTCACCCGTCGGTCACTTGTATTTGTTTCACTCCCCCAAACCCTAGCCTCACTTCTCTGTTTTGTTTCTCTCTCATCTCACTCGCTCTCCGCCGCGGCTATGGAAATCCGATTTCCTTTCCTTTTCTGCTCGGCTGTGCGGTTCCGATTTGGAAGGGAATCGAAACCCTTAACAATCAGTGATAAGAAAGGATTCGATTCCCCTAAAAATCGGTGGCTTTCCGTTTGGGATTTTTGCCTATATATTGTCGAGCGATTTGGGCTTGAGAGAGACACACGAAAATCAAAACCTAATTTTTCTGAGTGAGAAAAATCAATCCGTGTTTCTTTGTGATTTTTTCTGAGTGAAAAATATTTTCCTGAGTGAAAATTGCTTGAGGCCGATTTTGGGGTGTTATACGGGATCTGTTGAAACATACCAAAGGGGTGGTTATTTGTCTGGGCCGCGATCGCTAATACTTGTGGAGCCTTGGGCCTTGGTCTTGAATATTGGAGGAGGCCGAGATTTGAGTTCCGGTTGATTCGCACCTCCTTTGCCTCTCGTTTTTCAAATCTGTTGTGATCTGTTCGGTTTGGTCTCTAGAACTTTAAATTCCTGTTCTTTGTGTTCGGTTTTTGGGTTAATTCGTTTTTCCTTCTTTATTTCGTGTAATTCGTTACCAATAAGTTTGTTGTGTAATCCTTAATCTCCGAAATTTTATTTGTAATTCGTTTACTGTTTTGTTGTGTATTTTTATGTATTCCGAATAGTTACCCTACATTGACCAATGAGCATCTGGATCAGTCCTCAGTCTCCTAATCCATTTAAACAGCAGGGCTCGGTTGAAAGCAAAGAGGCTTTCCACTCGTAAACCACCATCCGAATTAGAAGCCAGGACTTTCTTCCAAGCCAGGACTCATATTTTGGCCAACTTGCTGTGTTGGAATATACCATGCTTTGAATCTACTTCATGAGTTGCAAATCTGAAAAGAACAAAGTAAGAGACAGATCCGTTAATAAAGCAAGCAGCAAATATATATATATATATATATATATGTGTGTGTGTGTGTGTCTAAACATATATAAATAATCAGAGGAAGTGAATCCGAAGATGGGCGATGTTGAGTACAGAAAATGTCTCCTTAAAGTAAATTCGCCCCCACCGCAGTGTATAGCGTCTGCTTCTCAGGATAAAACAATATCTCGATGTGTTGATAAATCGATCACCGCACCCTCAGCGGACTAGAAAAAAATCTGAACTATCACCGACGCGAGCGAAATTATGAAGAGGAAATTTTAGGTCAAAAAAATGAAGACAACAACAACAACATCTAAGCCTTAGTCCCAAAATAATTTGGGGTCGGCTAACATGAATCAAACTTTGAAACCGTCAATGATCAGAGAAAAAATTGGACGAAAAAAACGAACGGGAATTTTTAATATCCAAAAATCGGACCCCTCACATCTGTATTTATAGGTGAAGATGAGAGAGAGACATGTGCTGAAGGAACTCTAATTAGATTGGTCTCTTTAACACTTATCCTAATTATTAATATATTAGTCCGGTAATTACCAAATAACTTGATAGTTATCCTAATATATTAATTCGATAATTATCAATTAATTTGATATTTATCCTTATCCGAAATTTGGATTTTGTGATTGAGGCGTTTTAGCAAAATGAATTTTTTGCCAAATAAAATCGCGTCCCCAAGATAACTTCGAGACGCTGAGACATTTCGCCCAAATTGCCTTTCGACCCGACCTGAGCCGAGTCGAGTTGAGTCGGTAGGTCGGTGGTCGGTCGGATGGACGGTGGCGGCGCGCTGGCGTGTGTACGCGAGCGCCTAGTCACACATCCACTTATGTCTCACTTGATTTATCAAAACAGCCCCATTATTTCCTCAGATGAGGACAATCCCCCACATGAATGAGATTGATGGTCCAACAGCACACGTCAGACACGGAGTTTAATTTGGTGATTGTTACTGCGGTTAGGCATTGCATATGATAGGTAGAGTATGCTCCTTGAACCTTCCCTCGAAAAGATATATCCTCCTTACTGGCTAGACAGTGTGGCTTGGTGACTTTGAACTGTCCGACCGCTTGTGTAAGTGATCGTATATCCTTCACAAGACTCTCCCTGATTTATTCTGTTCTCATTATTGTGTCCGTTTTGGTCATGGATACCGTCCTGGTTCTTCGAGAGTTTCTAAAGAATTATGCCTTGCAATTCTCCTTTGAAGCGGCCCTCTGCACTCCAACATAGGTGATTCCTTTAAGTGTTTTTTTGAGTAAACTCGTATTTTACTCCATCCGACTATACGTTGTCGACTTAAGAATCATTAAAAACATAAGCTTAACCTCTTCCTACGGGTATCACTGTACTCATCCCAGGAATAGGTAGGTTTGGGGTGACCCCCACAGTGATCATGCCCAATTTTATGAATTGATTGTCCCTTTGTACCTAGATCTTGGGATCTCCAGTCAGCATAGGTTGGGTATCCTCCAAAAAACCATTAGCTCATGGCAATAAGACACATTCCACTTGACGATATATCAACAAGGTCTTTTGATAACCCTTTGGTTAGCGGATCCGCGATGTTATCTCTTGACTAATCGTAGTCAATAGTTATAACCCCTGTTGATAGCAAAATGGTATTATGTCTCTACCTCATACGACGAGACTTACCATTATACTTTTGCTCTGTGCCCTACCAATCGTAGATTGACTATACAATAAATACATATCGCGGTCACACTTTTGCCCATTTTGGAATATCTTCTAGAAAATGGCATTGCATTATGCCTCTTCTGCACATTTGTCTAAGGTTATGAACTCTGATTCCATTGTAAATAGGGCTATAACCGTCTATATTAAAGATTTTTATTCCACCGCTGCACTAGCTAGTGTGAAACATATTCACTATTTAGACATTAAATTTATAATGTCAAATATCTAATTTGCATTACTAGATCATGTTAATAGTTTTTTAATATCTCATATCATGAGGCATATACATACAAGTAATTTTATATATCTTTATATCATTGTAATCAGCAAGTGATGATTAGTTTCTTGATTACTTGTGTATCCATATAGTCTACTCACGATATGTCTTGTACAATTCACTTAATACATTAGACTTTCAGTTACTCTTGAAGGATCAGTTACCTTTGTTCTTGGATATATGCACCATATCCATAGGCATTCCAGCTATACTAGAATTGATCATAGTATGACTAACCTCATATGAGACATTGCGAAAGTCTTGATATTTTACATTTTAAAATCATCTCTTTAGTCTCATATATTTATCTTTTCGAACTTTGTTGAATTTATCCCCTTGTCATTACTTACAGCAATGATTCGATCATTCAAGTTCATTCTTAAGATGACATAGTCATCATGTGTATTTAGAATATACACACTTGACGTATTCATTGACTTGAATCTTTTTTACAATATAAATTGTCATTTTTACCGCTTTGAAATTATGTTACCAACTATTAAACGAGACTTCAATTTCTCATGGATGAAATTACTAATTTTAAGCGTCCCCAAAATTACTATAATATAGTTTTACAATTTTTTTTACTTGATTAAATCTAGTATGCTGCAAATTTGAAAAGAACAAAGTAAGAGACAGATCCGTTAATAAAGCAAGCAGCAAATAATATATATATATATATATATATATATATAATCAGAGGAAGTGAATCCGAAGATGGGCGGTGTTGAGTCCAGAAAATTTGTCTCCTTAAAGCAAATTCGCCCCCACCGCAGTGTATAGCGTCTACCTCCTAGGATAAAACATCCCGATGCGTTGATAAATCAATCAACGCACCCTCAGCGAACTAGAAAAAAAATTGAACTATCACCTACGCGAACGAAAATTATGAAGAGAAAAGTTTAGCTCAAAAAAACGAACAAACAGAAAATATTGGACGAAAAAAAAACGAACGGGAATTTTTTAATATCCAAAAATCGGACCCCTAGGTGAAGATGAGAGAGACATGTGCTGAAGGAACTCTAATTAGGATTGATCTCTTTAACACTTATTCTTAGGGGTGTCAAAATGGTTCCGATTCTCGGTTAGAACCAAGGAACCGAGCGAAGGCGGTTCGGTTAACCCTTACCGTATAATCGATTAAAGGTTCGGTTTCGGTTCGAACCGAAAACCGATTTTATAATATATATATTAAATATTATTTTTATATTTTATACTTATATATTTTATTANTTTAATTTTTNTAAATTAAAAATTTAANACTCTAATATTGTTAAATAAATATTTTATAATTTGTTAAAAATTTANAATAATATANTATATATGTATTAAATATTAATTTTATATTTTATATTTTATAATTTATAAAAAATAAAAAAAAAAAAACGGTTCTGTCGATTTAACCAAACCGGAACCGAAAATAACGATCAGGTTAGGTTAGCAGAAATTTTATATGGTCCGTTCTCGATACTCATATTTGGGCAATTGTACTTCCGTTTCAGTTTTCAAAAAATCCCCGACTTGGCCGACTAATCCCCCGATTAATCCCTAGAAGGTCCTCTGCTTAGATTATGGCCTAGGCGCTTGTACTGGGAGTTTGGGTAATGAATCGGTCGTCTAGGCTGGCTGCGGGGACCTATGAAAGCAATATAAGATACTATAGATACTATGGACTACTTTATACCTGTATCAATGTTTCAAATTTCCTAGCTACGTGGGCGACTAGGCGGATGCCTAGGCGGTTATACTTTTTTATTTTTTTTATTTTGTTCTAATAGTACTACAAATTCCTAAACTGAGATATTATGGACTCCTTGATATCAGTTCAAATTTAATATATAATTGATTTTATATCTGTTTAAATGGTTAAATTTTAATTATTTTACATATATATATATATATATAATTTTTATATATAAAAATGATTAAAGTAATAATAAAAAATAAATCTGCCTAGTCCGATTAATCCCCGAGTAATCCTCTGGGCGCTAGGCGTTAGCAATCCGAACGCGTAGCGCCTCGCGTTTTTTAGAACCATGTTCCGGTTAACCAAAAATTTCGGTCCGGTTAACCGGAACCGAACCGTTCGACACCCCTACTTATTCTAATATATTAATATATTAGTCCAATAATTACCAAATAACTTGATAGTTGCCCTAATATATTAAATCGATAATTATCAATTAATTTGATGTTTATCCTTATCCGAATTCGAATTTTATGATTGAGAACAAAATGAATTTTTGCCAAATAAAATTTCAGTAAAAAGATAACTTCGAGACGCCGAGACATTTCACCCAAATCGACCTGACCCGAGCCGAGCCAAGCCGAGTTGGACGGCAGCAGCGCGCGTGTGTGTGTGTGCGAGGGGCGCCTAGTCACACATCCACTCATGTCGCACTTGATGTTGTGAACAAGAGTTTGTTCACATCACCTTATATACTCACAATTCTTCTTACAATTTTCCAATGTGGGATAGACTCCAAAACCCATTCCCAAATAGTTCACTTTGCAACATTATATCTCATTCATAACTCAATTATTTTGAATGTTCTTACATGTTTTGTAAACCTCTTACGTAGTACTACGTATTCCAACTAAATTCCGACATTAATTCGTAGTCGAAAATATTCAAAATTATCTCAAAAATAGACTGCTCAAAACAGCCACATTATTTTCTCTTTTTCCAACACTTGCACCCCCAAATAAAAAAACGGGAAGGTACCTGTTGAATACCGGATAAGAACCGCCAGATCCTGAATCTCCATTTTATAAGTGCCAACACTTGTCTTTTTGAGGTTCATTTTCAACCATGAAGCCATATAGAAACATCTAAGCAAGCGGATAAACACTAGGGCATTACCTGGGTCCCAATCGCCAATAAACATAGCATCGTCAACGTAGAAGAAATGAGAAATAGTAAGGTCGATTCTCTCTCACTCGAACTCCACGGAAATTCCCACCATCCACCAAAGATCTGCACGCAACATGCAACCCTTCCATCGCCAGAATAAACAGGAAAGGCGACAAAGGATCTCCCTGACGAAGTCCTCTCTTCACTTGAAACTCCAAAGTAGGCGAGCCATTGACAAGAACTGAGGCCGTACTAGATTTGAGACATCCAGATATCCATAGCCGCCATCTGTCTCCAAAGCTCATCTTCGCCAAAATGTCTGCTGAAAATGATTCACCATATGACACACGTCATCCTCCACCAAGTTCCAAAATCTTTTGAGGAACTCAAACGTGAATCCATCCGGGCCCGAAGCTTTATCGCCTCCGCAATCCCACACTGCAGCTTTGACTTCTTCTCTCGAGGAAGCCCGTTCCATGAAAGCCGATTTGTTGGGCCGTATGATCCTTTCTCTAAATGTATATATCTCTTCTACTTTATCCACTCAAAAATACATCTCTTCTACTTTCTTAAAATTTGTGTTGCTCCCGTAGGACCATAATTTCATGGATTGAGAGAGTATTTTTTAAAGTGCTTTTAAGATGTGATGTATTAATTTTTAGTATTTTTATGATATTAGCTTCTAAAAGCAAGCTTAATGCTGCTTCTAAACCTACGGTCTAAATTCTAAGAAAAATTATTCTTTTTTCAACTACCAAATGTTATCAAACTTAAAAGTTCATCAAAAGGCTGACTATTTTTAAACTGAAGCAATACCTAAATATATCTAGCCAAAGCATGTTATGTAAATTATTCCATAAGTAACGGAAATAAATTTGTAAAATATACAAACGTATGAGAATGTTTTTCTTATAGAATTTAAAAATTTGTTTCGAGGACCGTAACGTAGAGCATCTCCAAAGGAGTTACCTATATGTGTTACTTAAAATATAATAAAGTAATAATTACCTAAAATATACATACTCAAAAAGGTGTTTTATTCCATTGGAGTTACCTATATTCATTACCTATATTTTAAAAATAATATTTAATTATTATTTTCAAATTCCAACACCTATATTCCAACTTCCTATATCTAAATGATATACTTGTTATCTCAGCATATTCAAATTTATTCCGAAAATTTATTCCTGAAATTCCAACACACTATCCCAGCATGCTCAATTCATTTCACCATATCCAACATCATACGAATCATTCATGAGATAATGACGTAGAAAGAAGAATAAGTGGAAGTTGTATTAACGCTGGCTGATGCTACTTATCAACATGTCAATATGAGAGCACAAATTCGTTATCACGTGATGGTGGATCTAAATGAATCATCGTGTGATTAATCGCAATAGAGAAGAAGGTCATGCTAGACTTTATCGTGATTATTTTGATGACACACCTACATATTCGGAGGAATCATTTCGTCGAAGATTTCAAATACGTCGATCTTTATTTTTACGAATTGAAGGAGCAATTACATATCATGATAGTTGTTTTACTCAAAGAACTAATATGTTTGAGTTCGTGGATTATCATCTATATAGAAGATGTCATACGCACTAAGGATGCTTGCGTATGGAACGCCCTGATGCTGTTGATGATTACATAAGAATTGGCAAAAGTACAATAATAGACAATCTGAGAGAATTTGTTAAAGCAGTTGTTGAAATATTTGGTGAGGAATATTTAAGACGACGAACTAGTGAAGATGTGGCTAAATTGTTAGAAGAAAATAAACAAAGTGGGTTTCCTGGATTGTTAGGCAGTATTGATTGTATGCACTGGAAGTGAAAGAATTGTCCAACTGCATCACAATAGCTTCAAAAGACCTTTGGCTTTGGCATGTATTCTTTGGATTACCGGGATCGTTAACTGATATTAATGTGTTAGATCGATCCAATCTATTTGAAGAATTGGCAGAAGGCCGTGGACCTGAAGTGAGATATAGCATCAACGAGCATGAATTTACCATGTGATATTATCTTGCTGATGGTATATATCCTTCTTCGCCTACATTTGTTAGAACTATTCCATCACCTCAACGAAACAAAAGAAAATATTTTGCAGCTGCATAAGAGGCTGCTAGAAAAGATGTTGAGCGAGCATTTGGAGTGTTGCAAGCTCGGTTTTCAATAATACGTGCACCATCACGCTTTTGGGATGTAGGCACACGAAGAAATATGTTATGACAGCTTGTATAATTTTGCACAACATGATCATTGAAGAAAAAAAAGAATTACATTCTCTAGAGGTAAACTATGATATAGATGGATCCGTACCACTTGCTTCGGCCAGCCACACTCGTACCAGAGACATTATGGAATTCATATAATAGATCAACAATTTTGGGAAAAATAAACTCATATTCAATTGCAAAATGATCTTGTAGAGCATCTTTGGCAGATTCATGGTGCTAACAAGGAATAGTTTAATTTACCAGTTGTTGTCACTACTTAATTGTTGTAATAATCAAATGACACTGTTTTCTTTCTTAGTAATATAATTTAGGATCTCTTCTTTTTCAAAATGTCGGCTTTGAGAGAATTGTAATGTTCTACGAGAGGTGCCTCCATGGTGCTGGTGTTAGTGCCAAAGATTGAGATTTCATACATCTGATTGTTTAGTTCCTCCCTTGCTCTCTCTTGTTCTTCCTCTGCTAGTTTTCCTTTTCTTCTCAAGCTCGGTCAACTGTTGGATTGATTCATTTCCCGATTCAGAAAACTTACTCAATGTAGCTTTCACTTGGGTAATAGATGTACTCAATTCATCACCAGTTGTTTCATATTCAGCTCTTTTATTTTTGATAGGACGACAAATGTAGACCTCCTAAAAACCCGGTCTATAGAGGCCCAATATAAACCGACGTACCGATATCTGAGTAAAGGAGGAGAGACCTAGAAGAATGGAGTCCGACCTAGGGGCTCGAAGAAGAGTGTCCCGACCTAAGGGGTATCGCCGACCTCTGGACTCAGTTAAGAGTGTCCCGACCTAAGGGGGGCCTTATAATATGAACTGACCTTCCTAACCATACCCAGGGCTGGAAATCGCCGGGCTCATGAAGGTTAAGCTCTCGAAAAGGTAGGTCTTGACCTACCTGACAGAATCTCAGAAATTCAGGGGCTGGTAAACCACAGTCCCCAACTTCCGGATATCCAGGGATGGGAAATCGCAGCCTAAATCCCTGAATATCTGGGATCTTCCCTAAAATCAGGAAGAGATCTCAAGGAAAGACAGCCCTCCCTTCTATAAATAGGGGAGAAGCCTTTGTTTAAAAGGCTAAGCATAATTTTGAGATTATAGAGAAGTATTTTAGAGAGAGAAAGAAATACACAGAGAGAAATAGAGCAATACTGTACATATTCGGATTTTTTTAGATAAACTTCTGAGATTAACCCGGTTCTTGGTGACCGATCAGCTCGGTTCCATCAAGTGGCGCCGTCTGTTGGAACTGTGACATCGAGTCACTTTGAGTTGAGATGTGAGATCAATAATGGCAGAAGAAACAAACCAGAAGAAAATTGGGGAGCTGATACCCCAAAATTTGGAAGAAGAACTAGCAACTGCGGGTGGAGAATCGACTCTGGAAAAAACACCCATCACCCCGGGAGAAGAAGCTGCACCCAGCACATTCACACTGACAAAGGAAGCCTTAGCCGACATAATTGCTAGTGCGATCCAGAAGAGCCGATAGGTCGAAAAACAAAAAATACCACGAAAAGTAATACCTTTCCTCTCAGATGGGCCGGAGGAAATCGATAAGCAGGAAGAACATGGGGGGATCTATCCAAGAGTATGGGAATGATCTAGACAGGAAAGAACGTTGGATCCCTTGATATCCAGTATGCAAGACGAGCTAGAGGAATTGCAACAAAGGGTTGCGGGGAAAGACGCGGAGAGTCATCCAGGCCACCCCTTCTCGGAGAGCATATTACAGGCTGAACTCCCGTACGGGTTTAGGGCTGTCACCTTCACCTACGATGGGCTCTTATATCCTACCCGACATTTGTACCGATTCGAGAACATGGCTGTATTACACCGATATTCGAATGTCGTAAGTTGTAGAGCATTCCTTGATACACTGACAGAGTCAGCTCTGGACTGGTTCCACCAGATACCCCCAGGGATGATTACTAGCTTCAAGACTTTCAGCTCGGCATTCCTGACTCACTTCGCAAGCGTTAGGGCACACCAGAAGACATTCATGTCCATGTTAAGTATCAAGCAGTACTCCGGAGAAGCACTGAGAGCTTATGTGAATCGGTTTACAAAGGCGTGTCTGGAGGTACCCTCGTCATCTGAAGAAGTGAAGACGAGTGCCTTGACGCAGGGACTAAGCCTGGGCTGCAACGCACCTTGTTGGCTAAAAATCCGTCCAAAACGTATGATGAGGTCTTAGCCCGATGTTCAAAATACATCAATGTTGAAGAAGCCGAGAAAAATATGGAGGAATTGCAAGAAAATTCCGAGGAGGGGGAAGGAGGAACTAGCAGGGTGGTGCAGCGCGAAGTATATACCTTTCGAGGAAATCTACCCCGGGAGGAAATGCTACGTCGAAATATAGATAGGATATATCGGCCTAAAACGACCGAGGTTTGACCAATACAGTCCATTAATAATGAGAAGAGCGCAGGTTTTGGAAGCAGTTGAGGGTAAGATGAATAGGGTTATTGAGTGGCCTACATCTCATTTTAATGGGCCTACTCAGCCAAAGTCCGAGCTTTATTATCGATTCCATAATGATTACGGACATAATACAGACGAGTGCAAACACCTCAAAGACGAGATCGAAAGGCTGGTCCGAGTGGGGCATCTAATGGAGTTCACATATCAGTAAAGGAATGGAGGCCGGAGGAAACCACCTATGCCCCAAGGGGGTACGGGGTTGAAAAGAGAAGCTCCCCGGGGACCCGCTGCTCTCCCCGCTAAAAAGTGAGTGATTCACATGATATCAGGAGGACCAACCGACGGAAGTTCTAATCAGGCCAGGAAAGCTCACACGCAAAAGGCTAGGTGTCATCAATTTAAAGAGGTCGCCTCTATGAGTAGCGGGCCTATCATCCAATTTGGCCCTGCGGACTACAGCGGGATACATGCGACCCATAACGATGCACTGGTCATCACAGCAGAGATTGCTAGTTATGACGTCCAAATATTCTTCATCGATACGGGAAGCTCAGTGGATATATTGTTCTATGACTGTTTCAAACAAATGAACCTCGAAGTGGAATTAAAAAAGGTGGATACGACACTTTATGGGTTCTGCATGACTGAGGTGCAGCCAGTCGGAGAGGTGGTACTCCCGGTAGCACTGGGCCGGATACCTCATCGGAAGGTCAAGACACTCAGGTTTTTAGTGGTGGACACTAAATCTGCCTATAACGCTATTTTAGGGCGGCCAGGGCTCAACAAGTTCGAGGCGGTGGCATCCACCTCACACATGAAGGTAAAATTCCCCATGGGAAGCGAGGTAGGGGAGGTAGCCAGAGTTCAGTTTGTCTCCCGGTCTTGTTACCAAACGACAGTAAAATAGGGAGTACAGTGCAGTAAGAGGGTCCCCGAGCTGACAGGCCCGGATCCAGAGTTTAAGAAGAATAAAAAATTAAAAATGCCCAAGGAAGCTGAGGAAGAGGGTGTCAAGCCTAATGAGGAGTTGATGGAGATAGAATTAGTTCCAGGAAGGCCAGAAACGAAAATTCGCGTGGGAAATCGGTTGTATTATGTAAATCCCCCGATATATTCAGTAATATTACAGCGCCGTAAATCCTTTTCATAAAAATTTACAAGACTGAAGAAATGAAAAGATAACAACAAGGACCAATATATGAAAGTAACCAGAATGAATACAATAGTTCTGGACAAAACATACCGAAAACACAATTATCCAACGGAAAAATATTAATACATCACCAAAATCCAATCATCATAAATGACGTCGTACTCGAGTACTTATTAAAAATAACACAACAACAGACAATGAAACACGGCCGGAACATCACTCTGCACCCTCGTCGTCATGCAGCTCTAGTGGTTGTTTTCATGTTCTCCTGGATCCTGAACATATACAAATGTTCACCCCTGAAGGGGTTAGCACAACGATGCTAGTACAAGTACGATAATCATATAACAATGATTTAATAAACAATAATCATGACAAATTTCTCCAACGAGAAAAAAATAACAACACATATCACATTATAACAGTCTCAACATACTCATGGTATTCCAACGATCCAGCGCACACAGCTATAGATTTCCCATGATGATTCCCGTCGGATCAACACATGGTGGACAATTAATCATAACACATGTACACAGTATAATCACAACATAACCGAAATAAATCGAACAATTCTAATTAAGGTACTTGCCTCGATTTGATGACAAGAATGATACTTCCACGAAAAACGGAACACTCGAAGGTCGCCCCTTCGATCAATCACGTAACAAGCTCGAACCTTAAACAAAAGAAATAATATAGAATTCATCTCACGTCGCACGAATGTTAACAATCTAATTAATAGTCGGAAGTTCATAAATCGTAATCTGCCGGCTTGCTTAACGCACGCTACGTATCCTATGCAGCGTACGTTAAGGCTACTTGTTAGCGCACGCAATAATACGAAGTCTAGCGTACGCTAACCATACACTGTCAGTACCTCACTGATCAGTCGATTTACTCATCTGATGATATAACGCACGTTACGTTCCAAGCATAGCGTATGTTAACTTATGCCCAATAGCGCACGTTAACTATAAAGCTTAGCGCACGCTAAAACATGTATGACAGTTCTTCCCTGGGCAGTCGACTGTTCTAACTGTGATGTAACTTACGAAATTCTCAGTGTTTAATATACGTTATCTCCATGCATATTACGTTCATCCTATTACAAATGATCTCACGAATTCAAACATCTTCGAGATACAAGGATACGTATAATCATCACAACACCATATTCCATCTTGATTATAATTCTGATGCGAAGTTTGGTGTTCTTAAGGTCGATGCACTAGATTCCAATATCATTATTACATCCCGATTTAACCATGAAGATGAACTAACAATTCCAACTTATAAGAAAGGATGCAAATCTTCTATGATTCTTTCTTAAGTCCATTTAACAAAAGTGATAACAACTTTACGTCTACGATCAATATGGTAACGTCATCAATACGGGTAATCAATCTCAGAATATTTCGCTCGTCATTCGACGTGGTAAGATGCTAGTCATGATGTTTCCAACGATGATATCTTAAGTATAAACATTCCAACTTATAAACATGATGTTGTTTGGATATTTTATCAATGGAACTCAATATCTTGATAGCATAATCCTCATATCCTTAATAACACGAATCCAAGGTAGGAGATAGTATTAACGTACCTTAAGATGAAGAAAACACTGAAACAATAGGTAGACTTCAACCCCGGTTGCTTGTGTGTCACTCCAAAGTGAGTTTCTTCTTCAATGATCAAGTGTAAGTACTCTTCAATCTTCGATGATCATGAGGGTTATATGTGTTTAAGAAGTATGGAAGGCTCTCTGGACTTCCAAGGAACGAAGAACAAGTGAAAGAAACGTAAACCAAATGAAATGAGGGTGTTGTCCCTTATATAATGTTTCTGCATGTTAGCTGATTAGCGCACGTTATCTTACTGTCCTTAGTGCACGCTAATTAATGTTGACTCCAAAATTGTCCAGGTTCACCCGTGGGAATCTTATCCGGGCCCATGTCTGTTCGACGCATGTGCTAGCCGCTTAGTTCAATAATTGACTGCCTAACGCATGCAATTCCTCATTCGTAGCGTGCGCTAGTTTTAGCTGATAACGTACGTTAAGCTACATTCTTAGCGTACGTTATCACGTGTTTGCATGAGAAAATTTACATGTCGCTATACTCATGTACAAAGATACAAATATGAGAAATATCATACTCCAATTATCGAGATCACAATTCCGAATAATACAGGGTTCAACAACAGATGAAATACATAATAATAAATTTGGATATTACATACTCTCCTACTAAAAAGGAGTTTCGTCCCGAAACTCAAGACGAAAATAACTAGGGATATCTGGACTTCATGCTATCTTCCGTTTCCCAAGTGGCTTCTTCCACTCCGTGACGTGACCACTGAACCTTGACCAAAGCGATTGGTTTGTTCCTCAACTGTTTAACTCGACTCTTGAGTATCCTGATCGGTCTCTCTTCAAACGTGCCATCCTGTGCTACTTCGATCTCGCCGAAATCAATGACATGACTAGGATATAGTATATACCTCCGTAACTGGGATACGTGGAACACGTTATGAACATGGCTCAATGACGGCGGTAATGCCAATCTGTATGCCAACTCTCCAACTCTTTCAAGAATCTCGAACGGTCCGATATATCTCGGACTCAACTTCCCCTTTCTTCCGAAACGAAAGATTCCCCGAGTAGGAGAAACTTTTAAAAGCACGTGATCTCCAGTACTGAATTCCAATGGGCGACGGCGTACGTCTGCGTAAGATTTCTGTCGACTCTGGGCGGTCAACAGCCTTTCGCGAATCAAGGCTATCTTCTCTCGAGTTTGCACGATTAACTCTGGTTCCGCCCCAATCAAATCTGATTGGGCTGAGCTATGACTGGCCTGATTAGAAGGCGACGCTTCCCTTTCAGCATTCCTTCGTCCGCGTCCACGACCGCAACCACATCCACGTCCGCCTCTCAACATACTATAAGCATAAATACTCAATATACAGGAAACAACATCGTTCTAATGTTCAAGTATAAAGAGATACAACATGTAAAGAACGAGATAGAGTTTAGGAACTTACAACCACCGTTCGCATGAAGACGTAGGTAGTACAGTGATGTCATTCACGGCCGGTTACCTCAAAAGACATAAATGACCCCTATTTTATCCCAATGGCCAAGATATCCATAATCTTAGCTCCGATACCATATTCTGTAACACTCCCGATATATTCAGGAATATTACAGCGCCATAAATCCTTTACATAAGAATTTACAAGGCTGAAGAAATGAAATGACAATAACATATATCAACTTATATGAAATCACTGAAATAAAATACAACAGTCTGGTTCAGTACGGAGAATACAAATATCCAATGAAGATTTATTAATACATCACCAAAATCCAAACATCAAAAACTGACGACGTACTCGAGTACTTATTTAAATAACCAACAAACAACAGACATTAGACCCGGCCGGAACATCACTCTGCACCCTCGTCCTCATGCAGCTCCAGTGGTTGTTTCCCCGCTCTCCTGGATCCTGAACATAAACAAATATTCACCCCCGAAGGGGTTAGCACAACGATGCTACTACAAGTACAATAATCATACAACAGTGATATAATCAACAATTATATCATAACAAGTTTCTCCAACGAGAAATATCAACAATACATATCATATCATAACAGTTTCGACATATTGTTGGTATTCCAACGATCCAGCGCACACAGTTATAGATTCCCATGATGATCCCATCGGACCAACACATGGTGGAACTACCTGTCCAACGATCCAGCGCACACAGCTATAGATTCCCATGATGATTCCCGTCGGATCAATGCATGATGGACATATAATCACAACACATTTACACAATACAATCACATCATAACTGTCATAATATACACAATTCTAATTAGAGTACTTGCCTCGGTTCGTTGACAAGAATAAAACTTCCACGAATATCAAAATACTCGAAGGTTGTCCCCTTCGATCAATCACGTTGCTAAGCTCGAACCTTAACAAAAGAAATAATATAGAATTCATCTCATGCCGTACGAATGTCTAACAATCCAAAATTACGGTAGGAAGTCCTTAAAATGCAATCTGTCTGGATCGCTTAACGCACGCTACGCATCCTATGTAGCGTACATTAATGCTACTCGTTAGCGCACGCAGTAAACATATCCTAGCGTACGCTAACCATGCACGGTCAGTGCCTCACTGATCAGCCGACTGACTCGCCTGATGACTTAACGCACGCTAAGTTCCAAACGTGGCGTACGCAAAATATACTCGATAGTGCACGTTAATTCACGTAGCTTAGCGCACGCTAAGCGTGCATGGAAGTTCACTGAAGGGCAGCGGATTGTACAAATGGTGATGAAGTAAGCGAATTCCTCAGTGATTAATGTTTGTTATCCGAATACATGTTATGTTCATAAACTTATGAATGATCTCACGGATACTAACAACTTCGAAATACAAGTATACGTATAATCGTCACAACACCATAATCCATCTTGATTACAATTCTCATGCGAAGTTTGGTGATCTCCGGTTGGTGCATTATATTCTACTATCATTGTACACATTCGGACTTCATCTTGAGGTGAATTAACAATTCCAACTTATATGAAAGAATATTTCCTAAGATGATTCTTCCCTTAAGTCCTTATAACCGAAAATAATATCACCTCCAATTTATGATCACTAAGATAACATAAATCATACGGATAACCAACTTCAGAATGTTTCTTTCATCATTTGAAGTACTAGGATTCCAACTACGAGGTTCCAACAATAATATCATAAGCATAGACATTCCAATCTTCTAAACATGATGTTTGTTGAATAATTCACTAATGAAATCTCAATATCTCGTTAACATAATCATCTAATTCCTTAGAATCCAAATCTAAGGTTGGAGATAGATTGAACATACCTTAATATGACGAAATCACTGAACCGCAAGGTAGAATCTGTCTCCGGTTGGTTATATGCCACTCCAAGGTGTTACTTTTCTTCAATGATCACTCACAAGTAATATCCAATATTCAAGGATCAAGCAGATGTGTTCTAAGTGTGGTAGGAGGATAATTATAGCTCTCTGGTCTCTCAAGACTGAAGAATGAACGAAGGAAAAGTAAGCCACAAACGGATTGTTGTCTCATTTATAACATTCTGTACTTTAGCTAATTAGCGCATGCTACCATACATATTTAGCGCACGCTAATAAGCGTTGACTCCAAATCTGTCCAGGTTCGTCCGCGGGAATCTTATCCGGACCCATGTCCCGGCTGGCGCATGTGCTAGCCGCCCAGCTCAATAATTGAGTGCCTAGCGCACGCAACTCCTACATACGTAGTGTGTACTAGTAGTAGCCGATAGCGCGCGTTAAGCTACATTCTTAGCGTGCGCTATCACGAGTTTGCATGAGAAATTTTGCATGTTGTTATACTTATGTACAAAGATACCAATGCAAGAAATATCATACTCCAATTATCAAGATCACAAATCCGAATAATACAGGGTTCGAATACAGATGAAATACACAGTAATAAACCCGGATATTACATCATGGTAGTCCGCAAATATGATTTCAATAGCTTTAATTTTGAAAAACTCTTTTCATCACACTTTGGATCACCAACAAGTTCATCATCAACAAGATTCACATTATCATTAGAATTAGGATCACCAATAAGTTTTTCATCAACAAAATTTTCATATCATCAATAGAATTAGGATCAAGTTCTTCGTCAATAAGTTTTTCATCAACACATTCCTCAACATGATCATTGGTATTAGGATTATTAAAAACCTATTAGGTAGGATTTTCAATAGGTTTTTCTTGCCTAACAAAAAACTTATTTAATGATCCTTGTAAAAGTTAAGCAATTTCTTGTTGCTTTTTCTTTCTTTTCTTATTTTTCTTTTCTTATTTTGAGCTATCGATGGTTGTGATCTAAGAAACATATTTTATGTTTTTAAACAATGAATCAATGATAATGATAATGAACATCAAATAACCAATAAACCACTTAATCGGTTAATAATCACACTAACACAGATTACAGATGACAGAACCACTACCACAATCAAAAAAAATATAAACAATGAAGATTCAATTAAATAGGAAGGAAAACACCTGGAGAATTGAGAAACTGAGAGGATAGATAACCAGAACCGAGAGGCGATGTTCAAATTAGCAAACAACAAGCACCGAGAACAAGCGAGAGCAAAATCAATAAACCACGAAGTAACGATTGACGAACTGAGTATTGATGAACACCGAGAACAAGCGAGAACGAGAGACGAGGGCAGAGGGCTTGAGAACGCAAGGTCGGTCGTTGTTCGCCTGTTCGTGATGAGATGATGAAGCTAAAGTGGACTGGAAAAGTTTGGCTTCTAATTCTATTGTGGTGTGGTGAAAGTGTTTGAATTATTTCACGTGGGAATTTTAAGTTTTTCATTCTAAAGTGGAGAAGGCATTATAGCCTCTGAATTTGTAAGTTGTTGGCGCCAACTTTTGAGCCAAAAAATTGAATGAAAATTTAATTTTTCTTTCCAAAAAAAAAAAAAAAACTGAACCTAAGTATACCCAAGAGAAATTTGGGCTTTGCTGCCCTGCGCGATGACCCATGCAGCCCACTAGGAGGGTCGGCCCTGCATACGCGGGCGTCTGGTCGGCCCGAGCCTTGCCTCGTCCCGATTGGATTGGTGCGGCATGATCGCTGTCTATTAGAAACTCAATCCTATGAGGAAGCTACAATATTTGAGTGGCATAGAAATGGCCTAATCTATTTTCTATTTCTCAATCGAAGAAAAATATTCTTTGACAAAAATTAGCATGCTTGATTGCAAACCTACTCATAGCCCTTTGCCTACTAAGTTACAGTTAGATTGGTTTTCAAAACTAAGTTACCTCACCATTACAGAACCTAACATTGCTTATAGTGTTTGAGCATTCCCATAGAATTCCCAAATATTTGTCTTTAATTAGCTCTTAAAACTTTCCCAATTCTTTGTAGCCTAAAACCAAACCAAATCAAACATACCCAGTATATCCCGCTCAGAGCAGGGTCTGGGGAGGATAAGATGTACGCAGACCATGCCCCTACTTTTTACGGTGGGGAGGCTATTTCCGTGAAGACCCCCAACTTAGTGCACAGGACAATATAGAGTGGTGAATACAAAGAAACATAAGGTACGAAAAAGCTCACGACCATACCTGAGCACATGGTTTCATTCACATGAGACTTACCTAAGGGGACATTGGCAACTGCACTCTCGATTAACGCTGCTCTAACCGAAGAGAGGTTAACTCTGCGCACAGCTCCCTGAGCTGAGCTATGACTGGCCTGATTAGAAGGCGGCGCTTCCCTTTCAGCATTCCTTCGTCCGCGTCCACGACCGCAACCACGTCCACGTCCGCCTCTCAACATACTGTAAGCATAAATTAGGGGTGGGATTTTTAACCGAGGAACCAATTTTTTTTAAAAACCGAACCGAAAAAACCGGTTCCGGTTCCGGGTTTTATAACAAAAAGCGGGTCCGGTTCTTAATTCGGGTCTATTTAAATAAATCGGTTCCGGGTTTTGGGTCTTCAATTTCAGAACACACATTACCCGGTTAAGAACCGGATTTTAAATATATATATAATATAATTATATTTAATAATATAAAAAATAAAGGCAGCTTATAGTTTAACCTAGTTTAAGAAACGCCGCCCAGCCCACACCCTTTCACTCTCGTCATTCTTCTTTCACTCCAGAGAAACAAAAGAGGGTTCTTCAGTTCTTCTACCTTTCTTCCAGTAACGGATCGACTTCTTCTACGTTTCTTCTTCACCGAAACTCCTGCTATCACAAGGTAAATTTTCCTGTTTCTTTGAGAACGAATCATTTCGATTATCCTGTCGACAAATAACTGCTGAACGTTTGTAATCTGACATCGACTTTGCACTGTCTCCTACATTTTGTGATTCTTCATTATTTTTCTGGTGTTCTTCTGTTACACAAAAGAAATTAATTGTTTTTATCCAGGCTTTGAGGTTGTCTTTAGTTTAAAACATTAATGGTGTGCATCCTGTTGAAAGATTTGTGATCTGACCCTAACACTGTATTGTTGAGATTTTTTTTAATGATTGGACTAGTACAATTGATTCTCCTCGTTCTTGTCTTTGTCTCTGTTTGTGTTATCATGAAATCATTTCATCTCTGTGTGCAGATGAATCTTCACATTTGGATGTAATGCCTTTTTCTCTTTTTTTATTTCCCCCCTTTTAAAGGAAACGGGGCAGAATAGGCGATTGCAGATCTATCCATGTTTACTGGTCGGAACGCGTTGATTGAATGCTTAAATGATGTATAACATATGTCTCCTTATTAAACTGGAAATGTTGAATGTTGCTTAAATGTTGAATGTTGTTCAATGTTGATGATGCCAAAGCATTTTATTTAAATTGTTTATGTCATGCAGATTCCGATTTTCAATGGCTTCTATTTCTGATGATACTAAGAGCATAAGTAGCGGCGATACGAAGAATGAAATACGTGATGGTGCTACAAATACAACTCAACTACCAAAGAAGAATTCAAGAAAGAGGAAATCGAAAGATAAATCGAGAGCGAATAAGTCTTGGGTGTGGGACCATTTCAGTGCACAACAGGTACCTTTGATCAATAATCAAGATGGAAAAGAGATTCAGGTTGGGCATACTACAAAAGCTCAATGTAAGTATTGCTTCACCACACTTAATGCTGAATCAAGGAACGGCACGAGTACACTACAAAAACACTTAGAAATTCATTGTTCGCAATATCCTGGTAGTGCTAAGAACTCGATTAAGGGCCAAAGACACTTTGCTACAGATGTTAAAGGTGTGGATGCTTTGGTTACTCATTGGACCCAAGACAATTGCACTAAAGCGGCGGTTGAAATGATTGTTATTGATGAAATGCCATTTAGTGCAATTGAGAAGCCGGGTTTTAGGAGATTTTGTAAGATTGTGGTGCCTAAATGGAATGTCCCTTGTAGGAAAACGGTGGTTAAGATATTTTTGGGTATGTACGGTGAGATGAAGGAAAGTTTGAGAAATGAGCTTAGAGATCGTTGTGTAAGCTTAACAACCGACACGTGGACTTCAATACAAAACATAAATTACATGGTATTGACCGCCCACTTTATTGACGATAAATGGATTATGCATAAGAAAGTTCTTAACTTTTGTGTAATTCCAAATCACCAAGACTTAACAATTGGAAAAATTTTAGAAAAATGTTTGCAAGAATGGTCAATTAAAAAGCTTTTAACTATCTCCGTAGACAATGCCGCTTCTAACAAAGTGGCATTAGACTACATAAAGAGAAAGTTAAACAATGGTGATAAAGAGATTTTGTTGGGTGGGAAATATCTCCATGTTAGGTGTTTAGCTCATGTTGTCAATCTTATTGTTAAATCGGGTTTGAAATGTGTGGAGAAGTCCGTTGCATCAATTAGGAATGCTATAAAATATGTTAGGAGTTCCCCGAGTAGACTTGAGACCTTTAAAGAGTGTGTTAAAAAGAGTCAGTAGAGAGTAAAAAGGTGTGTGTTTTGGATGTTCCCACTAGGTGGAATTCGACTTACCTAATGCTTGAGACGGCACTTGAGCTTAGGCAAGCATTTGATAGGTTGTTAGAGGAGGAGGATTTGAAGTATACGGGGTATTTTGATGAAGAAGATGGAGAAGGTGAAGAAGATGAGTTGGACTTGGATATTGGGGGAATGGTAAGAAAAGGGTGGGACCTCCAAATGAAGATGATTGGGGTAGGGCTTTAGAGTTGGTGAAGTTTTTGCGCGTTTTTATGAAACAACTATGAATATTAGTTCATCAAACAAAGTGCCAACAAATCATTCATTGAGGTTGTTGGAATCAAATATGAGATCGATAATGTTTGCAACCACCCTTATGCGAAGGATAATATTGGTGTCGGAAAAGTTATTTTTGATATGTCGATTCACATGAAGAGCAAATATAGAAAATATTTTGATAAGCTAGAAGATATCAATCAACTCTTACTCGTTGCTTTGGTGTTAGACCCTAGAAGGAAGCTAAGATTTTTCATGCTACTTCTTCAAAAAATGATGGGGTTTGATATTGATTTGGCGAAGAAAAAATGTGATGAATTGAAAGAGTTTATTGTCACACTCACCGATTACGCTTCAACAAGTGGTACTCCAAATCAAAGGTCTAACTTGGAGAAAGAAGTAATTCAAGATGCATCTAGCAGGTACAATATATTATTTATATTCTTTTAGAAATTTGTTTTTATTGTTGTTTTTATTATTTACTATTTAGTTTAGGACTGTTTTTATTGTTGCTTATTTTGGCTGTTTTTAAAGCATTTTGTGTGTATATTATTGATTGATTTGGTAGCGTTTAGGACTGTTTTAATGCGCATTTACATGGCTGATTTTAGAGTGATTATGAGTGGTTGTATCTGCATCATACTGAAGTTGATTGTTTGAGTTTGAACTAGATAGTGTTGGTAACTTAATCTGACATTGATGTTGCACTGGCTCCTACATTTCGTGATTCTTCATTACTTTGAGGTTGTCTTTAGTTTAAAACATTAAGTGAATGAACAGATGTTTGGGGATGAAAAAAAAAAAAACTTAATTAGCAGGGGTTTTATCAGGTTTACTGGCATGTGGGTCCCTGATTCTCCATTTAACTTTCAAAATATTTTATGACTCAGACATATCTCCATGTTAATTCACTATGCTACCACATTTAGAAAAGATGGTGGTTAGTATGCATATATTTGATTAATTTAAAGTGTTTAACATTGTTTTGATATGTTTTTTAGTGCGAACAAGAGACGTATACCGGATAGAAAGGCATCGCTCTTTGAAGAGTGGGAGAAGGATCTTCAAGGAGGAAATCAAGTTGTTGTTACTCATGAAGTGGAAAGGTATATTCTAGATCCTATTGAAGAACAAAATGAAGAATTTGATATTTTGGCATGGTGGAAACTAGTGGGTCCTAAGTACCCAAATTTACAAAATTTGGCTAAAGATATATTAGCAATTCAAGTCAGCACTGTTGCATCCGAGTCAAGTTTTAGCACGGGAAAAAAAGTAATTGATCCTCATAGGAGCTCTTTGACTCCTAGATCGGTTGAGGCATTGATTTGCCTACAAAGTTGGTTGAGGTCGGATGTCGTTACAAACTTGGAATATGCTCCTACACCTGAGGAAATGGAATGGTTTGAGAAAACGGAACAAGGTACACCATTTTTTTCATACTTGTTTTAATTAATTTAAAACTCATCGTCGCACCTTCATTTTATACTCTAAATATCTCGTTGGTTTATTGATTATTTGATTAATTATTGTAGAGTTTGAGCAAGAAGAAAAGGAACTCATGGAGAAGAAAAGTAAGGTCGTCAAAGACAAGCAAAGGGAATACACAAAATAATTAAGGAGATTCTGAGTTTTTTTATGTTTAATTTATTATTGTTGTTAAGTACTTAGTATGCAAGGTCTGTAGTAATTTAATATGCGATGACTGTTTATGCAAATATTTAGACATTTAGATTGTTGGACATTTGGATTTGGACGTTTAAATCTTATTTTGTGACTTGACTTTGGACATTATTGTTATTGTTTTTGGACATTATTAAATCTGAATCTAATATTATTAATGTTAAAATTTTGATTTTTTTTGTGTATACCATTGTTATTTATGTAATAAAAAATTCATTAAACATATGTTCAAATTATTGAATATATTTTCGGTTCTAGTTGCTTATTCGGTTATTATTGAGAATTCGGGTTTTAACAGAATTCGGGTTTTAGCAGAATTCCGGTTTTTTTAGCAGAATTCGGTTACCCAAAAAACCCGGAATACCCGAACCTAAAAACCGGTTCGGGTCCTAAACCGGTTCCCCAAAAAATTACACAAAACCCGATCCGGTTTTTGTGTATTAAAACCGGTTTAGGGTACTTAAAATATTAGTAATAACCGAACCGGTCCCACCCCTAGCATAAATACTCAATATACAGGAAACAACATCGTTCTAATGTTCAAGTATAAAGAGATACAACATGTAAAAAACGAGATAGAGTTTAGGAACTTACAACCACCGTTCGCATGAAGACGTAGGCAGTACAGTGATGTCATTCACGGCCGGTTACCTCAAAAGACGTAAATGACCCCTATTTTATCCCAATGGCCAAGATATCCATAATCTTAGCTCCGATACCATATTCTGTAACACTCCCAATATATTCAGGAATATTACAGCGCCATAAATCCTTTACATAAGAATTTACAAGGCTGAAGAAATGAAATGACAATAACATATACCAACTTATATGAAATCACTGAAATAAAATACAACAGTCTGGTTCAGTACCGAGAATACAAATATCTAATGAAGATTTATTAATACATCACCAAAATCCAAACATCAAAAACTGATGACGTACTCGAGTACTTATTTAAATAACCAACAAACAACAGACATTAGATCCGGCCGGAACATCACTCTGCACCCTCGTCGTCATGCAGCTCCAGTGTTTGTTTCCCCGCTCTCCTGGATCCTGAACATAAACAAATATTCACCCCCGAAGGGGTTAGCACAACGATGCTAGTACAAGTACAATAATCATACAACGGTGATATAATCAACAATTATATCATAACAAGTTTCTCCAACGAGCAATATCAATAACACATATCATATCATAACAGTTTCAACATACTATTGGTATTCCAACGATCCAGCGCACACAGCTATAGATTCCCATGATGATCCCATCGGACCAACACATGGTGGAACTACCATCCACGATCGATCCGGTAGCGCCTATAGATTCCCATGATGATTCCCGTCAGATCAACGCATGGAGGACATATAATCACAACACATTTACACAATACAATCACATCATAACTGTCATAATATACACAATTCTAATTAGAGTACTTGCCTCGGTTCGTTGACAAGAATAAAACTTCCACGAATATCAAAATACTCGAAGGTTGTCCCCTTCGATCAATCACGTTGCTAAGCTCGAACCTTAACAAAAGAAATAATATAGAATTCATCTCATGCCGTACGAATGTCTAACAATCCAAAATTACGGTAGGAAGTCCTTAAAATGCAATCTGTCTGGATCGCTTAACGCACGCTACGCATCCTATGTAGCGTATATTAATGCTACTCGTTAGCGCACGCAGTACACATATCCTAGCGTACGCTAACCATGCACGGTCAGTGCCTCACTGATCAGCCGACTGACTCGCCTGATGACTTAACGCACGCTAAGTTCCAAACGTGGCGTACGCAAAACATACTCGATAGTGCACGTTAATTCACGTAGCTTAGCGCACACTAAGCGTGCATGGAAGTTCACTGAAGGGCAGCAGATTGTACAAATGGTGATGAAGTAAGCGAATTCCTCAGTGATTAATGTTTGTTATCTGAATACATGTTATGTTCATAAACTTATGAATGATCTCACGGATACTAACACCTTCGAAATACAAGTATACGTATAATCGTCACAACACCATAATCCATCTTGATTACAATTCTCATGCGAAGTTTGGTGATCTCCGGTTGGTGCATTAGATTCTACTATCATTGTACACATTCGGACTTCATCTTGAGGTGAATTAACAATTCCAACTTATATGAAAGAATATTTCCTAAGATGATTCTTCCCTTAAGTCCTTATAACCGAAAATAATATCACCTCCAATTTATGATCACTAAGATAACATAAATCATACGGATAACCAACTTCAGAATGTTTCTTTCATCATTTGAAGTACTAGGATTCCAACTACGAGGTTCCAACAATAATATTATAAGCATAGACATTCCAATCTTCTAAACATGATGTTTGTTGAATAATTCACTAATGAAATTTCAATATCTCGTTAACATAATCATCTAATTCCTTAGAATCCAAATCTAAGGTTGGAGATAGATTGAACATACCTTAATATGACGAAATTACTGAACCGCAAGGTAGAATCTGACTCCGGTTGGTTATATGCTACTCCAAGGTGTTACTTTTCTTCAATGATCACTCAAAAGTAATATCCAATATTCAAGGATCAAGCAGATGTGTTCTGTAACAGCCCGAAAAGCGGCTATTACAGTGCCGTGAATCCCACACTGGGACCCACCAGGCGATATTCAAAACAGATTAAACAAATATTATTTGTGATACCGAACCACAATGAATAGTCATTACTCCGATTAGGAGTTTATCAAAATATGGCCAACGGCCTTACAATACACAGGATCCAAAAACAAGTATAAACCATATGGAGATGGAAAATACTTCAAATGTCAAATGCAACCAAATAGCAATTTAAATGAAACAGGAAATAACATAACACGGTTTAACATAACCGGACAACAAGAGATGTGGGGCCCCCGAACTAGTATCCTTCGAACCCTTCGCCGTCGACATGCTCTTCCCGTGCCTTGCCTTTGCCTCGACCTAAAATACAATACAAGTATTTCGCCCAACACAAGGTCAGATATACATGATAATCAATTCTTCTGACATATACAATTCACATATATAGATTTCAAAGAAATCATTCCGACTATCAATCATACCCCTCGGGCGTATGAAACGAACAGTCACAAGCATCCAATACTATGGACGATTTACGGTATGGCTCAAAGATGGACATCACAAGACGCCCGATCCGTGTGTGTCCGTGTACATGTCCGCCCCGTATACGGAATCCAGAAATATACGTGGGACAATGTACCTAATTAGCCTCACGAAACTACGTCCCGTGTGCACAGTCCAATGCAGAATAATATCCACCAATGACTATATGTGCCTGGCTAAAAATCCTACACAATAACCAATCGGAACGCAGATATGATTCCGGATATGTCACGATACAACATGACAACGAATTCAACAAAACACATATCCGATTAAGGATCATGAAGACTCACCGAAGTGAAAATAAGGCCAACGAGATCAATGATTCAAAACGACGTGCTTGGGAATGCAACCCCATGTAGAAAACGGAATAACGTCAAGGACAATGTCAAATCACGACAAACATTTCATGAACAATTCATACATATGAAAAATATAACCATCAGAAGAATCTAATCATCATTATAACCAAGCAAGATAACTTGCCTCAAATCCGTAAGCGAAAGATAGTCCTTCTCCAAATGATCAAACGGACGGTATCCTCGGTTAAACACTCAATCGAACAAGCAACCTTGAATGAAACGTAATTCATTCAATAACATATTCACATAATATTAATATCAATTCATAGGAAACGATGCCCGCAACCTACTCGAATAATTCATTCCCCCCTGATGAATACCTTAACGATTAATGAAAGGTTTCATTACAACTAATTCATCTTCCAAAATCGGATTACCATACCAAAAGTGTCCTGTAATTCTCTTGTTATTCCATGAACAAAAACTTCTTCAATTTGCCAATAAAATTGGTTTAAATCAAATTCTCATGTTCTACAACATCTCTTATTATAAAAGGATAGTCATAATGAATTTGATACTCAATCTACCATGATAGTATCATTTATAAACAGCATCATCTACTTAAGAACACTATCTATTTAGTATGATGATGAACCACATTCTAAGTTATCAACACAATAGATTAATGAAAAGTTATTGTTGTAATTATCAAGATCCTTATCATTCTTCAAAGACTTGTGAAACTGAACAAATATGATTTGTTAAAGCTCCTAAGATTTCTGAACTAGATCATCTAATCTTATCTTTCACATTATCAAGTTCTTCTCAAGGTGAATAAATACCTAAAATGGTGTTTAAACACTTTATGATATCAAGTTCTTGACTAAATCCAGTTATGATGAAGCTAACTGATCCAACAATGTCCTACTGAGCTAAATTCGTCCAGAAGATGAGTAATGACAACTACAAACATGGTTACCATTACTACAATATCAAGAACTCATCTAATCTAAACCCTCACTATCATATTCATCAAGAAGTGTTTAAAGAGTTTAATTATAACCATGTTTTACTTGCTTAATCTAACTCTAGGTGACGTATAATTCGTCATTAATCATCAACATAAGAAAATAATGCAGAGAAGAAAGCACACCAACCTCCAGAAATGAAGAACAACTTCAATGCTATGAGAGAATATATTCCAAGCTTAAAAACTACTCCAAATCTCCAAGGAAATGAGCTCCACTCCGAGATTCAAGGCTTAGAAACAAGTTGGTGAAGGTTGATATCGTTTTGGTAGTGCAGAGGTATGATATGTGAAGAGAGAAATTCGGTTTGGGGTTGTGAAGAAATGAAAAACAGGCTGGTCCTATAAATAGGTATGCGAGACTTAGCGCACGCTATCGGGACAAATTAGCGTACGCTAATGAACTTACGTACGCTATCCGGTCGATATTACGTACGTAAGCGGCTTACAGTGGCTACTGTCTTGAATTATCGCAAGTCGTTAGCGCACGCTAATCATAAATGGGTTACGCACGCTAATAAAAGTAGATTCTCACCGACACGACAGCTCAGACTTAGATCACATGCATGCTAACGGCTAAGGAGTTCACGTCTTTGAAGTCAATCACGCGATTCCCTCTTAGCGTACGCAACCGAGGAAACCTTACGCACGCTAATGCACAGGATTAGCGTACGTTAATATTACTGTGTAGCATACGCTACATAAACAGAAAAATTCGAAAATGCAACATTCTAATTAACATCGAATCATCACATATGAAATGAAATAACAACGATATGGTATTCAAATCTATAATACCACGACGTAATACTAAATGCAACGATTCATGATAATCAGATTATCCGAATAATACAATGACAGGTAAAAATGAAAAGTTACAGTCGGATATTACATGTTCTAAGTGTGGTAGGAGGATAATTATAGCTCTCTGGTCTCTCAAGACTGAAGAATGAATGAAGGAAAAGTAAGCCACAACGGATTGTTGTCTCATTTATAACATTCTGTACTTTAGTTAATTAGCGCATGCTACCAAACATATTTAGCGCACGCTAATAAGCGTTGACTCCAAATCTGTGCAGGTTCGTCCGCGGGAATCTTATCCGGACCCATATCCCGGCTGGCGTATGTGCTAGCCGCCCAGCTCAATAATTGAATGCCTAGCGCACGCAACTCCTACATACGTAGCGTGCGCTAGTAGTAGCCGATAGCGCGCGTTGAGTTACATTCTTAGCATGCGCTATCACGAGTTTGCATGAGAAATTTTGCATGTTGTTATACTTATGTACAAAGATACCAATGCAAGAAATATCATACTCCAATTATCAAGATCACAAATCCGAATAATACAGGGTTCGAATACAGATGAAATACACAGTAATAAATCCGGATATTACATCATGGTAGTCCGCAAATATGATTTCAATAGCTTTAATTTTGAAAAACTCTTTTCATCACACTTTGGATCACCAACAAGTTCATCATCAACAAGATTCACATTATCATTAGAATTAGGATCACCAATAAGTTTTTCATCAACAAGATTTTTCATATCATCAATAGAATTAGGATCAAGTTCTTCGTCAATAAGTTTTTCATCAACACATTCCTCAACATGATCATTGGTATTAGGATTATTAAAAACCTCTTAGGTAGGATTTTCAATATGTTTTTCTTGCCTAACAAAAAACTTATTTAATGATCCTTGTAAAAGTTAAGCAATTTCTTGTTGCTTTTTCTTTCTTTTCTTATTTTTCTTTTCTTATTTTGAGCTATCGATGGTTGTGATCTAAGAAACATATTTTATGTTTTTAAACAATGAATCAATGATACTGATAATGAACATCAAATAACCAATAAACCACTTAATCGGTTAATAATCACACTAACACAGATTACAGATGACAGAACCACTACCACAATTAACAAAAATATAAACAATGAAGATTCAATTAAATAGGAAGGAAAACACCTGGAGAATAGAGAAACTGAGAGGATAGATAACCAGAACCGAGAGGCGATGTTCAAATCAGCAAACAACAAGCACCGAGAACAAGCGAGAGCAAAATCAGTAAACCACGAAGTAACGATTGCGAACTGAGTATTGACGAACACCGAGAACAAGCGAGAGCGAGAGCGAGAACGAGAGACGAGGGCAGAGGGCTTGAGAACGCAAGGTCGGTCGTTGTTCGCCTGTTCGTGATGAGATGATGAAGCTAAAGTGGACTGGAAAAGTTGGGCTTCTAATTCTATTGTGGTGTGGTGAAAGTGTTTGAATTATTTCACGTGGGAATTTTAAGTTTTTCATTCTAAAGTGGAGAAGTCATTATAGCCTCTGAATTTGAAAGTTGTTGGCGCCAACTTTTGAGCCAAAAAATTGAATGAAAATTTAATTTTTCTTTCCAAAAAAAAAATTGAACCTAAGTATACCCAAGAGAAATTTGGGCTCTGCTGCCCCTTGGGCTTTGCTGCTCTGGGCGATGACCCATGCAGCCCACTAGGAGGGCCGGCCCTGCATACGCGGGCGTCAACTCGGCCCGAGCCTTGCCTCGTCCTGATTGGATTGGTGCGGCATGATCGCTGTCTATTAGAAACTCAATCCTATGAGGAAGCTACAATATTTGAGTGGCATAGAAATGGCCTAATCTATTTTCTATTTCTCAATCGAAGAAAAATATTCTTTGACAGAAATTAGCATGCTTGATTGCAAACCTACTCATAGCCCTTTGCCTACTAAGTTACAGTTAGATTGGTTTTCAAAACTAAGTTACCTCACCATTACAGAACCTAACATTGCTTATAGTGTTTGAGCATTCCCATAGAATTCCCAAATATTTGTCTTTAATTAGCTCTTAAAACTTTCTCAATTCTTTGTAGCCTAAAACCAAACCAAATCAAACATACCCAGTATATCCCGCTCAGAGCAGGGTCTGGGTAGCTCCCTGTAAAAAATACATCGCATGCAAAAGGTAGGGGGATCAAATATACAGTAAAAGTAAAAAGTGTAATCTGCAGCCAAAGTGGCAAGAGACAACGTCCCGACGCTTTCTCAAGACCGCTCCCTCAAAAGCATCCACCACTCGATCAGCGCTCCACGAGCACCTATCAACCGTCACCAGTGCCGAGAAAGGTTTAAGGCGCCCAAATCTGTCTACTGCTCTCGTATTTGTAGCCTCTATTTTACAAATGAATACAACAAGTCTCCTATTTTTCATTAATTACCTTATAAAATTATGGGCCTCACTAAATTTGTGAGACAAAGAGAAGATTTAGGGAGTTGTATATTTGAGGATATTCTTGTGGGGCCTACTCAATTGGGAGATTTGCTGGATAAAGTTTTTAATATTTTTTGTTATTTTAGCCTAATTTTAAAGTTAAAATTGATTTTAATGGTCTGCTGGAGTGCTCTTAGATGGAGAGAATGGAAAAGCATTGTAAGTGCAAAAAGAAAAAGAAAAAATACGACGGATTTAAGAACACTATCGTTAAATGTACTACACTTTAGGATGGTTTTCAAAGATGCTATTGTAAATGAAAGCTAGATGTCCTCAAGTGCGATGCACGGCATAAAATGTTAAATATTTTATTATATTAACAATATGTGATCGAATTTCAATAATATTATAAAATTATTATAAAATATCCATGAGTCAGTATACACATACATATACTATTATTTGATTTAATTTTATTTATAAACTCTTATCATGTGATGTAAAGACACGTAATAGAAAAACCATAAATTAATTAAGCACCGGCATTTATTTTTCATATAGGACAATATGAGAGTTATATCTAATTTTATAATAAGAAATTAAATTATGTTTATTATTATCAACTTTTATTATAGCCGATCCTAAAGTATTTTGTAACTAAGTCTCTGATGATGTTGTTGGTGGTGATGTATTATCAACTTTCATTAAAAGTATACAACCGATATTTTTACTAATATAATTTTATATGATTTGACATTAATTAATATATTTTACTATTTTATAATAAGAACAAAATAATTCTTAAAAATCAAATAATTGATAAAAAACTATGAAAATAAAATAAAAATATATCTTTCTTCGATAGTCTTATATTTTTATATTGAAATATTTTAATCATCTAAATATATTATAATTATATTACTTTATATATACTATATGGATGTCAAATTAAAGAGCACGAATTTAATATATTTTTTTCAAAAATAAAATTGATACGTAAAAGTTATAATTGTTTAAACTATTAGGTTAAAAATAAAAGGAATAAAATGAGAGGAAGTTTTTAATTGGTAGATAGTATATAATGGAATAATCATCCAACCCCTCTCAAATTAAACGTCTATTTTTTTAAGATTTTTAAAAAGAGGATTAACGTGGAAATGATGCATGTTTCCTTATATTTTCTTGCGACCCTCTTTTAATATTAAGTATAGATGTGTAAAAGTTAGGGCTGGGACCGGTTCGATTCTTGGTAAAAATTTAAAGAACCGGAACCGGTTTCTAAATACATAAATCGGTTCGGTTTTTGACCACTTTTTTCCAGGAACCGAATTAGAAATCGAAACCGAAAAAACCGGTTTTTCTTCAGGAACCGAATTAGGAACTGGAACCGAATTTAATGTGTAAAAATCGAGTTTTTCGGTTCTTTTAGGAATCGAATTGTGCAAAAAACTGAATTTTGTAAAAAAAAAAATGAATTTTGAGTAGAAACCGAATTTAATGTGTAATATTTTGAACAAAGTACATTTAATTTGTTTTATTTAATACCTACATTATGTAAAAATTTATATATAATATTATTTTTATTATTATATATAATATATATAGAACCGGTTCCAAACCGGTTTTTTCTAACATCATAAAACAGGAACCGGAACCGGAACCGAATTATTAAAAAGGAACCGAATTAAGAACCGGAACCGGTTAATAATAAAAAAAATCGGAACCGAAACTGAATTTTTCGGTTCTGTTCTTATTAAAATTCGGTTCTTCGGGTAAAAATCCCAGCCCTAGTAAAAGTTCGATATAAAATATATAAACATGACAGGAATCTATATGATCATTGTATATTTGTAATATTTATATTAATATACTAATATAATTACATATCAGTATACATGTGAAAGAAAGTCATATATTTTTTATAAATATTTTGATTAAAGTCACACATTTATACTTAATAATATACCATGAGATCCACAATGATAGTAATTCGTTAGGCATAGGGTGATAAAGTATATTATTGTGACGTACTTAAATAAAAATATAATCAGTTTATTATATTTGTTTATGTAATTTTTCTTTTCATAAAAGAAGAATCAATCAAAAAACTATTTTAACGAATAATATATCTTTCTACTCGGATGTAAATCTAACATGTCTCTAATTCTTTTCCCAAATATTTTTAAAATAAAATAACTCGGTAATCTAAAATTGTTATAAGAAGATGAAAACTGAAGTAAAAATATTGATCTTGTAAAAATATAGATTTACTTCAATGAAATTATTTGGAAATTATCTGATTTTTATATTTTATATACAAATAAGCTAAAATCAAGATATAATACAATAATTATTCAAAAACAACTCATATTCAAAAAGGAATATTTTAATTATATATATGCCTAATGAATGTTAAATTAAAATATCGTAAAAAGAAGATTAATTTAAAGTATTAATAATAAAAAATAGAGTTGAGACGATAAAACTATTAACTTATAAACATTGAGAGAAAAATAAAAAGAAAAAAGAAAAAAATATTAATTCCATCAACTCTCATTCAAATGATAGGAGTTAATATATTTAAAAAATAATTAATTCAAAAAATCTACATTAAAAACATGTGTCTTGTACAACCCTCTTTTAATAATAAAGTAGATATAACATTTGGCCACATCATAGATCTGAGGCGCCTCCTTTTCGAATCAATAATTTGGTTAAAAAAATAAAAAATAATAAATTATGGTCTTCTTAAAGGTGCTTATCTTGTGTATAATATGATAAGAAGAGTTGCTGGAAATTTCAAGTTCATTACTTTCTTGATGAGAGTAGCATTAAAAAGTTGTTTTATAAAATAAAGAGGGAATTTTGAGAATTAATATTATATACTTTCTCCGTTCCATAAAAACATAAACTTTGTCTGGACACGAGTTTTAAGAAGTATAGTATTGTTTGTGTTGTGAGTGGAGAAATGGTCCCACTTAAAGTTGTTTGTATTATGAGTGGAGAGAAAATAGGTGGTGAGTTAGTGTGCAAAAAAAAAGAAATATGTATGTTTTTATGGGACGGACTAACAATAAAAGTGTATGTTTTTATTGCACGGAAGGTAGAAATATAATTATGATTTTTAATATAAAGATGATGATGTTTTGGTAATGTTGGTTGAATATGATTGGTGAATGGGAGATTAAGAGAGAATGGATATTTGATCCAAAGAGAAATTTTTTACATGTGATGACAACCGATCAATTATAGCCTTTAAACATTTTTAAGTCAAAAAAACTGCACAAAAGTGGATTTGCATAATTGCATCAAGGGAAGGGGTCACGTGCTAGCTTTCCAAATATGTACAAGGAAGAATCTTAGACAAAATTACAAGTATGGACCACGAGCATTATGGTTGAGTATATATAATATATATATAAAATGTAACTTTATTTTCACAATTTTATTAAGTGCGAGAAATGCGAGAACTGTCTTTTGTACTTTTAATAATACTTAATGTACATTATGTCAATGCATCCAACCCTACTGATCATAACCCCTACTATATATTAGGGGTTATATATATATAGTAGGGGTTATCATAGTAGGGGCTATTATAGCAGGGGTTATTATCAGTAGGGATTATCTCCCGTAATAAAAATTGTATTTTACTATAATACCCTTTTGGATTAATAATATTTTTTAATATTTAAAAAAATCTCATTGGTTTAAAGGAGTTCTCGCACTTAAGAGAGTTCTGAAAATAAAGTCCCCTTATCTATATATATATATATATATATAAATATTCAACTCCCTTGGGAAAAAAAATAGACCTATCTATTTATAATATAAGAAAGACTGCTCTTTTTGGGTAATCGATGAATCGAATCGAATCGAATTGAATCGAATTGACTCAATCGAACTAAAATATATATTAAGGGTAAATAATAATAATGGTGGTAAAAAATAATAATAATAGTAATCAACAACAACAACGATAATAGTAATATTATTAGTAATAATAACAATAATAATAATTAAGATTAATAATAATAATAAGAAGAAGAAGAAGAAGAATTGAACTAAATCGAATCGAATGGACTGAATCGAATCGACTTTGAATGGACCTAACTCGAAGGAATCGAAAATCGAAAAATAAGTCCAAAAGAACAGGAATGAGAAATAAATCATAATAATAATAATGATAATAGTAATAATAAATATTCTAATACATAAATAGTAAGATCTATAAAAATCAAATATGATATCATATAAATCTTGATTCTTCAAATTGGCTCATAATCTGAGTCATACCCGTACGGCAGATATTTCTTTAGCTCAAATATTGGGTGGCGCTATTTTATTCTTCTGGCAACGAGATCGATTCCAATTTGAGGACAGATCGTCTCATAGGGGGAGAGAATGATGGAGACGAGATCGCGGTAGCGATCTCTCATAATTATGACCCGATTTGGAGAATCAAAATTTATATGATATTATTATTTTTTATATTTATAAATCTAACTATTTAGGAATTAGAATATTTATTATTACTATTATTATTAGGGTTTATTTCTTATTCACCAAGTTTCTTATATTATAAATCAATAGGTCTATTATTGCTTTGAGGGAGTTGAATATTGAATAAGAAAATATTAGGTTTACCCCTTTTCTCGTATTTTATTTGTGTTTCTTCCGGTATTCATCTTCATTCGACGAAATGATCACGTTAATCACGTTTTGCGTATAATATTATAGGTATTCTTAGAATCAGCGAATATTTATGCTTTTATAACGCTTCTAACTGCATCAGAGTCGCTCTCTAAAAGAGTGCTGATGCAAGGTTCGGAACTAATATTTAAGTATGACCAAACAGAATTCGAACAGCCTTTGAAATCGGAACCGAATTATGGTCTCCTAAGTCGTCATCGTGACCGATCGAAGGGAAAACTAAACAAAAATAATAATAATAATAATAATAATAATAATAATAATAATAATAATAATAATTAAAAAACAAGAGAGAATAAGTGCAAGTTTCTTTAAAAAACTTGACCACCACCACCACCACTCACTTTCCTACCTTATGTGCACTACTACACAATCCCCACAAAAAATCTTCTAACACCCCATGAGCACCAATAATACACATGCATGTTCACTACTACCAGTACCCACCCACCAAACCTACTCCAATACTAGGTTTATTTTTTCTGAGAATAAAAGGACAATAAAATCCTGAAAAAAAAAAAAAAAGGTTTCACAAGAAGTAAAAACCAAACAAACATCTTATATACCAGTTTTTTTTTTTTTTTCCCAACATGAATTGATCATGGACAATTAGGGTTCTTTCCAGGCCCTCCATAATAGAAATAATTTCCCCATTTAGCATTATTCCCGAGCCGAACATTGTAGCAACTGGACTGCTCGGTGAAAATTCCAATGTCTTTGGGTTCTCTAAAGTTGTTGGAGCTATCCACAATCTGAATATTCCTTATATAGCTCGCCTTACCGAATCCCTCCTCAGCAAAATGGCCACTCCCCATTTGTGTGGTCGTGTGCTCTCCATCCGACTCCAAGTTCACGACTTCTCCTCCCCATTCGATCATCGAAGCACTGTCCGATAAGTAAGGAAACAAGAATGCTGGCCAGTATCCCAACACATTGCCCTGTCCGAATTGCATCCACCAGTTTCCCTCTGTGGGATCCTATATATATATATATATATATATATATATATAATCATGTTACTCAGTAATTACAAAAAAAACCTGGGTTTCGGACTACATACAAAAAGGACCCGGAAAAACCTTGAAATGTGATTCCGTTACGCTTAGGCCACTTTCCCCAGATGTTTCTTCACAATAATACAGTTACCCATTAAATGTAAAAGAAAATCAAACATCAAACTCCCTCGTTCAAATCCGTTCAGAACTTCAGATCCGTCCGTTCAACTTATTATCATGTTAGTTTTGTTTAATTTGAACATATAGTACTATGTTTAATTATACCGCATACTAAATCTAGTAAATATATGTATACGACAGACTTGTCGACTAGTCTTCTCGAAGGTACTCGCTCGGATACAAATTAAAACAGAGAATTGTCAGAGATTCCATGCAGCATAGTGTATTCCAAGAAAAGAATCACCTTCCAGACAAGTATGCTGATGTCATATTGGGAACTGCGATAGCTAGAAATGGGGTAGATGCTGGCCCCCATTGCTATTTGATTATTGATTTGAATAAAACCTGAGCATAGCAAGTTGTAGCAACCCGTGGCTTGATAAGCATCACTCTGCAAAATTAAAACTTTTTTTTATTTTAAATTTCAAACAAGTATGAAAGTATTTTTGAAATATATGCTAGCTGTACGTAACTAAAAAAGGTGAAAACTAACTGATCAACATTTTAGAAATATGCATATAGATTGATATATAGGGATAAATACAAAACCACCCCTAAAAGTTACCAGTATTTACGAAAAGACCGCAGAGAAATTTTGAAACTAAAAAAAACTCAACCGAGGTTTGATTCTGTTAAAGTCTGGAGTTCCATCTCAAAACCAATTGACAATGAGAGGAGTAGTCCATGATCTTTATATATTGGGATTAATGTTTCACCATGCCCCTCACACAGGGATGTCAATTTTATCCGTACCCGATCCTACTCGTCGGATAAACCCGAAATCGGGTCGGGTTTGGCCGAACCCGAAATTTTATGGCCGGTTATGGGTATAGTATATTACCCGAATACCCGACCCGATTACCCGACCCACGTACCCAGTTGAATTATATAAATATATTATTAGTATATGTTATAAATAAATATTATATTGTATTATAAATTATATATATTATTATATAAAGTATTATATTTTAAATATTTATTATACTAAACTGAATTTATTAATTACATTATATGTATATATGATATATATTAAAAATATTTATATTCTTAAATATAGGTTATACGGGTACCCGAATACCCATTGGGTATCCGATTACCCGATGGGCAATACCCGAATTCGATCCGAATCAAATAGGGTAGGGTATGGAGGAGGCATACTCGTACCCTACCCGACCCATTGACATCCCCACCCTCACGCGTAGCCGGAGTCAAGACTTAGAGCGTGGACTTTTTAACTCGGATGGCGCGGAGCTAGAACATCATGAGCCGTTGGGCTCGCACGTGTAGGGAGCCTGCTCCGATACCATGTTAAAGTTTATGATTCCATCTCAAAACTAATTAGCAATGAGAGGAGTAGCTCAGGATCTTTATATATATTAAATGCAAGGCTTATATTTTCCCAATGTGGGATTTACGTTTCAACACGCCCCCTCACGTGTAGCCGGAGTCAAGGCTTACAAGTGAACTTTTTAAATCGGGTGGCGCGGAGCTAGAACATCGTGGGCCGTTGGGCTCGCATGTGTAGAGAGCCTGCTCGGATACCATGTTAAAGTCTGGGGTTCCATCTCAAAACCAATTGGCAATGAGAGGAGTAGCCCAGGATCATATTGATTGTAAGGCTTGTATTTTCGTAATGTGGGATTAATGCTTCAACAGATTCAATCTTAATTAAAGGGGTAATTATAATATTTCTATAAATGTAAGGGGGGCTTTTGAATTTTCTTTTTCTTATGCATAAGAAAATATAAGACAAAAAAAGTGTTTAGACAGTTTCTTGGTTTTATTTGTAATTACCCCAAATTTCAAGAATAGACAACGTAATCTTCCATATATATGCATGTGTGTGTATTACGTATATACATATATTAGATATTGATGACTTACTGTCCAGTAGGTGAAGAGTCTTGTGTTGTTATCACCATATAAATCTGGGCTAACCTGTTTTCACCCCATAACCACAAAAGTTAACATAGGCAAGAAAGGTTGGTTGGATAGAGATTGTAGCGGAAAAGATAACAACTGTGAGTTTTTTTTCTAAATAAAATAACAATAATAATGATACTCCCTCCGTCCCAACCTAAACCTAAGTGTAACATATTTGTGTCAAAGTGGCGTATTTTAAGCGAATGATCAAATGTGATACATATGTAAGTTGTCTAAATATTGGTGCTGAGTGTGGTGGATATGACCGTGACTATTTGATTCAACTGTAGTTAGTGAAATGTTACTCTTCTAAAGGGATGAATTTTCCTGGTAAAATGTTATATTTCAGCGGGACGGGGGAGTAATAATAATAATAATAATAATAATAATAATAAAATAATAATAATAATAATATACCTGCCAGCCCGCCTCAATGCTGTTGAGATCTGATGCAAAAGAACCTCCAAGAATCCAGAGCTGGGACAAGCTGAACTCATTTGTCTGTTGAATTTTAGGATCCCACACATTTATGGTTGCCTTTGCTCCATAATACTCATCTCCTTCAACATAGGCTATGGCATGCTAAACAACTCCAAAATTCAAACAAAATGTAAAAAGAAAAAAAAATGACTTAGAAAAACCTGAAAATACTTAAAGCCTAGCAAGAAAGTGACTGTTCTTCATTTTGCTACAACCCTTTATCACATATCATACTGTTTCACTTTTTTGTAAACGTTGGAATTCACAAAAATGAAACCAAATTTGAAATTAAGAACATTTATTCCAATTCCACATATGGAGACAACAACGACATCATAATCATCATCAACTGCACCTTAATTTTTCGGTTGCAATATTCATACAAAAGAGAAATGAGATGAAATTCCAAAACCATCAACATCACAGCTACATGAAAAATATCACGAGACGGTGATAAGTCGAGATAATTGCTATAGTCATGTCATATTACATGGCTGATATTGTAGAATCAACATGTATATCGTGGAGATAACAACCAACCCAAAAAAAAAAGAACAGGCAATTAGAGATAATGGTTAATTTACTTATCAGTGTTGGTGTAAAAGAACACTAAGCTCTAGGTGGGATTTTAGAACAGTGATTTAAATTACCTGATGCCCATTTTGGCTAACAATGTCAGGTTCAGGAGCAGCAGATGTTGGTTTAGGTATGCTTTTTTCACTTTTCTTGCCATATTTCTCGATTGAGCTTGCTCTAAACAAATCCACTTTTCTGGTTCTTCTTATGGGAATTGTACCCTCTGTGCATCTACCATTCATGTGCCACAACTGAGTTATTGGCTTTGGCCCAATTTCATTCCTGCCCATTATTTTGCTATCACTGAATAGCCCTTCTGGATGATAACTAGGCCTCATCTACAAGACAAAAAAAAAAAAAAAAAAAAAATGTAAAAATACATTTAATCAAGAAAAGCATAAAGGGCAACCCCGGCTAGTTCGGGTTAGGGTAGGGGAGTGATCGTATACGGTATTATGTATGCGGTTTTCACGACTCGAACCCGTGAACCTGGAGCAACTCAAAGTTGCGCCATGGCTAGCCATCATTATCAAGAAAAGCATAAAAGAAAGGAAAAATAAAATAAAATTATTATTACCTGAATTGTGTGATTTTTAAGGATAGGATGATCAAAAGCTGGTTGGTGCGAAATACGGACACAATCTATGATATCACCATCTGGGCTCTACTTTATTTGAACAAAAAAGCAGAGCATATAATCGACATATCAGTTCTTTATTTACATGTAATAAATACTGATTACACACACAATCACACACAAATTGGACACACAGAACACCTTGATGGACTTGAGAGGAGGCTTGTTTAGACGGCTCAAGTGCCTCTTAGCTTCAAGATTCCGGCGAGCCACCCTCAGCCGAGCGGCAGCTCCGTACAACGGCGCCATGAAGAGAAAAACGAACAGAAAACACGATTTCACCTTCGTGTCCATGAACTCAAAAACACGAGTCTCCAAGAACAGCACACGCCCTCTAGACAATTATTATAAATAATTCAAGGCTGTGATTATTACTCAGGGTCGGTTCAATCATGAGGTTTATTGAGTGGTAAGTGGTAAATACTCTTTTTTTTTATTGACAAAAAAAATGAATAAATAAAAACATATAAAAAGCAAAAGTTTTTGAAAATGAAATTTGTCGAGGCGGGGAAAAGTCCAAGCAGACTTGCCGACGCTTGCTTCTTGTTTCTATTTAACTCGTGAAGACGAGAGGAGATGACCCCACGGTCAGTCGACGTCGTTTCGTACTTCTTTTTTAGTGGTGTATTTTTAACCGTTTGGTTTGGCTGTCGCTTCCGTTCCCACTCTGGCTGTTGGTGTTGTGGAAGTGCGACATCGGAGGGAGTCTGGGTAAAGCGGAGAATCATTATGATTCTATGATCTCAACCGTTGAATCATATGGATCAATGTCATGTGTAGCTAAGATTTTTATGAAATTTCTCTAGGCACAATTGATCCCTTAATTTTTGACTAAGGGTTAGGGCCTAGTCCTCCGAGGTACGCTGGTGGAACAATTAAATATTGAGGGCTTCAAGTGACAGTGTGGGAGGCCAGATCTCGGTGGGAACCTGCGGTTAGATTTGGGGGGTCCAGCATGGAGCAATCACTTGGGGGACGACTCCTTGTGCGCGGTAGTTGAGGATATTTAAGAACCTGGGAGCCAGATACACATCTCGCGATTTAACTGGTACCAGTACTGTGGGGCCGAGACTGTTATCCCGAGGACTAGTCAGGTGTAAGGTTGGAACCTCGGTAAAAAAAAAGAAAAAAAAAGATTTTTCTGAATGTGATGTTTTTATCACTTTACAATAGTGTTATTAAATTTAGAAAAAAGCTACACATACACACATTTATACACACTTTCCTACACGCTAACATCTCATCCATTTGTTTATTGTGGGACTCATTTGTTTATTGTGGGACCACATTAAATGAATGAATAAGATGTTAAATGTGTATGAATGTGCGTATATGTAGCATTGCTCTTAAATTTGAGTGTAACTGAAAATTTTTGGTTCGATAGGAAACAAGAAAAATTTTATCTAGCTCGATAAAATTTTCTAGTGGTCGCGGTTTTTCTACTAGGAATTACTCGAGTTCTTCTCTTCCCCACCATTATTTTTCTCGTATGGAGCTGATTTTTTTAATAAATAATTGGGAACTAACATCGGCATATACTTAGCACTCATGATTGATGATTTAAGAACAATGTGGGACGGTGGTGGTGTGCAATCCAATTTTTCACCACACACGACCCCCCGTTTTTACATACAAGTATATGTCGAGTTAGAAGAGTGGTAAGCCATGTCCTTGTATGTGTTAGGAATATGCCCTCGAATGCCACTCAGATGATGAGAGAGTGAGAGCAATTGTATTGTAATTATGAATATTATATTTAATAAGGCAATTATTATTTCTATATTATTGTATATCACCCAGACTTTGTGATTTGGTATATAGAATAATAGTCCTTGCATTTGAGAGTGAACATTCTACTCCTTATGGAGATAAGGAGATAGGCACTAGAAGTGTTTAGAGCTCGAATGCTTAACTAGTTCATAAGTCGATAAAACTTAACGGACATTAAGTTTTAATAAGACTTGTATAACTGATGCTAGGATGTGTGCACGTCTTGATAGTATAGTTATAAGTATATTGGTGGGACCAGTATACTCGAACATGACTCATACTCGATTCAGTCACACGGTATTCACTCTCGGAGAGTCGATGACGAATCGAAAGGTTGTGATAGTATACATGGACCTTTGACTTGAGGGTTCAGTAGAAGATGTGTCTGTGACGTTTAGTTTGTCATTAGAGTAGTTAGACTCATTTGCTTAATTGCTGAGTCGACCTCAAGTACGGACTATACGGGCAGTAGCGATCTTTACCGAACGCCAAGAAAGGATTCTATCTCTGTTAGTGAGCGGCGAATGTCTATACGGTTAATGGCAAATAAGATCATAAGTCTTTGGCCAAAGCATTACGATATAGTCGTATTATATACACTATTAATCACTGGTTTTGATTTGCATTAACACATGTATAGAGTTTAGTCAACGTAGGGTTTGACTTTACCGTGACCAAGACTTGACCGGACATCCGATGAAGGGTCTATACGTATAGTATTCACGACATAATGGTTACGGAATGATTCGTTCATTCGTTCTCGATCGGGGTTTACATGCGGCCCGCTAGCCGGGCTAAGTGCCGCCCGCACTCATTAGTTCCTCCCAATGTCTACCGAGACGAACCTACGGAGTCGCGCAATAGGATCATTGATGGATAAATGTGAATTAATAATCTCTCTTATAATATTAGATATTAGATATCTAAGTTTGATTTATCGGATAAATCAAATAGCGGTCTTATGAATTGTAAGTAGGTTACTGGGTGATTACTTTAATTCATAAATTATATTTCTTAGAAAAATATATATTTGTGTTTGATATAATTAATTAATTGGATTAATTAATTAGTCCAAACACATTGGAAATAAAACAGATTCGTTTGACGAACATCCGATACACGAGGGATTCGTTTTGACGAACATCCAGTATACGAGCCGAGTAAATTTGACCCGTCTTCTTGGAAATTTCCCTTAAGGCCGTCCCCCTCCCTATCTTGTCTCTTTTAAACTTATTTTATGTCACTAGGTGACATATGTGAGGTGTATTTGATACCCTCAATCATGTGTTAAAGGAAGACTTTCATTTTTTTATAAATAAAAGTCTTTAAAAAGGAGAGAGGACAACTTCTTCTTGTAAGAACTCAAAATCACGAATTTGAGTGAGAGAGTAAGGTTGAAAACTTCATCTTGATCTTAGAGACAAGATATAAGAAGAATACATTGAGAGAGAAAATTCCTACAAGCTTCCCTAGCCGCATTCTTGAAGAAAGGAAGCTTGTCGATTTTTCCATCAAGTTCCGGCGTGTGAAGTAGAGGCATCTTGCTTTAGGTGCTTGGAACGAAGGGCTCTTCATCATCATCATCATCATACGAAGGTTTTTCAGAGACATCATAGGTATGGGACTTTGATTCCTTGATCTTCGTATTTTTCTTTTCGTATATACATTACTTGATCGATCCTCTTAGGGATTCCGTTATTCTTCCGCTGCGTTTATTTTCTGTGGAATCCCAACAGTGGTATCGGAGCGAGGTCAAATATATCGTATATACGATCATCTTTGCATTTGGAATGTTATTTGATGATGTTTATAATCATAATAGATATAATCGAAGAAATTTAATCGTTCGTAGTAAGTCAAGTTTCGAATATTTTATGTGAATTATAAATCTGAAAAATTTGATTTTTGTTGATTTATAAGTTCTTCATGAAGTTAAGAAACTTTTTCGCTTTTAGGCGAGTCGAAAAATGAGAAAAACGGGGTTAAACACGAATACCGCACGAAGACGCGGCTACGGCAGCAGCTTCATCGATCGCCGCTTAGCCTGGCCGAGAGTGACTCGGTAGGCTCACGTAGCCGGTCGGCCACCACGGCGGTGTCCTAGAGTGACTCGGTCCGGGCGATTCTTGGGTTTTCGGCCCGATTTTGAATCGGGCCATGGGCTGGGCCTGGTACTGGATTTTCCGGGACTCCATTTTTGTGTTTATATTTCGTTGTAATAATTTTCGAAATTTAAACTGGATTTAATAAAATATTTGGAATATCTTTTTATTAAGGGAAATTATTAGACGAGAATATTGTTTTGGCCGGATTACTTTGAACGGATTAAAATGACGATTATAAATATTAATTTGATTAATATTGTAGAAATTAAATAGATTAATTTTTATATTAATTGGATTAATATATTAATTGATTATTTAATTTCATTTACCGTTACATATTGTATGGAATGCCATATGTGATGGTGATATAGCTTGTGGACTTAGTTGTTGATTTGTTCGATTCGATATGGTTGTAAAAGCCATTTTGAGCCTATTTATTTTTACTAGAAAATATGTATAATAGGACGTATTGTTCAATGATGTAATTATTCATATGGCTATGACGAAGACCGAAGACGACCGACTAGAAGACGAAGAATCAATACTGTACTTTTCCTTTCTTTATTTGGCTTGGCCCAATACTTAGGAAAAAGTCCATGAGCTATATGTTGGTAGTAACTAGGTTGCTATTTATTGTTTTTCATTTTGAATGATTGACAAACCACAAACCGCGCTTATAAACGGATTAATGTGCAAAGTGTAACATATAATCGCGTTAATACTCCCACTTACAAACACTAAGTTATAAAGGTTACGAGTTTTCCTACCCTCCGCCAAACTCATGGAAAATTGAAATCTAAACCGGAATATTATTCTTCCGAGTATGTCGGGGTAATATTTTTGGGGAAAGTTGATAAATTCCTAGAGTGCATTAGATGCCTTTGGTTGTGACAAATCAAACCCCTATAAACCGTATGGGTTGCCGGGTAAGATTCAATTGTCAGACTAATAGGAGTTGACGGTTTAAACTTAGATAGTTCAGCGAGCCATAGAAACCGAATGGGTTGAGGGCAAGTGAACTAGGGGTAAAAGAAGATCGAATCATCCATTAGATGTGTTGGTATTAGACACCACTTTATAAAGAATAATAGAATATAAACCGTATGGGTTGCCCACTATTAAACTTTGTAAAGAAATCGATCACCACTATGAAGTCACCCAAGGCTTCCGGATTTAACATGGGAGTGTGTAAATACCGATAAAATAGTGGGAGCCGAGTTATGAATAAAGAAAGTCCTTAAATTCTTTACTCGGATCATAATTAAACAATGACTAATGAATCTCATATTATTCTCTGCAGTTAACAAAACTCTCAATATGACAATGAACCCTCTCGCTATACTACCTGAAAAGAACGTCCTCACTGGTCCGAACTATGTGGACTGGCTTCGGAACTTGAGGATTATCCTAACTATGGAAATGCTGGGATACGTCTTGGAGGCGGACATCCCAGCGGCTCTTCCAAGAACCCGAGCCAATCAGGAAGATGTCGATGCCCATGAGAAATGGGTAAAAGACGACATAAGAGTGCGAGGGTACATGTTGGGCTCAATGACCAATGAGCTTCAACGTGCCCATGAAAAGATGACGTCTTCACGAGCCATCTTAGCGCACCTGGATGAGCTCTATGGAGAGCATAGCCGAACTGCTAGATATGAGATATCAAAGCAATTATTCGGCGCCAGGATGAAGGAAGGAGAGAAGGTTGGGGACCATGTCCTCAAGATGATCTCGATGATTGAGAGATTGGAAGCTCTTGATTTTCAGATGCATGCATCTCTCCAAACTGACCTTATCCTGCAGTCACTTCCTGACTCCTTTTCCCAATTTTTCATGAACTTCAACTGCAATGAGATTGCATGTAACTTAGCTGGGCTAATGAACAAACTGACGACTGCCTAGTCTCAGATGAAGAAAAAGGGAAAGAAAGCTGCACTTGTGATTTCTTCTAAGACTTGGAAGTCCAAGAATAAGAAGAAAAAGAACAAGAAGCAGTTAGGTCCGATAGCCAAGATCGACAAGGAAAGGGGCAAGGCCCCAATGGTTCAAAAGAGCAAAGGGGCCAAGAAAACGGATGTATGCCTCAACTGCGGTGAGCTAGGCCACTGGAAGAGGTATTGTCCAAAGCTTGACCGTAATGCGCCTTGAGGTATGGAACTACTAGTTTTAGAAATAAATTGTTCTGTAACTGTATATTCTACTTCTTGGATACTTGATTCCGGTGCAAGTTCTCACATTTCTACAACGAATCAGGATTTGGAACGAAGTAGGAAGCTGGATTCAGGGGAGGTGATGGTCACCGTCGGAAGTGGGCATAGTGTTGAGGCTTCTGATATTGGATCCCTTATGTTGGATTTAGAATCTGGTTTTATTCTCACTTTAGAAGATGTACTTGTTTTGCCCAAGGGGCACAAGAATATTGTATCAATTCCGGTCATGGACCGAAAAGGATTTCACTTCTTTATTGGAGATGGGTCCTGTCGTATTTATTTCAGAAATAAATTGGTTGGTACTGCTACATTATTAAATGGTTTATACCATTTAAATTTAAAGAATAAGACAAGTGTGAACACTATAACTAGGAAGCGTGGTAGGGATGAAACGAACCAAGCACTTAAGTGGCATCTTAGACTTGGTCATATCGGTCAGACCAAGGTTCATAAAATGGAGAAAGATGGGCTTACGGGTCCATTGGGATCATATCCCTATCCAACTTGTGAATCTTGCCTTCAAGGCAAAATGACTAAGTTACCCTTCGCAGGGACTTTTGAAAGAGTCCGAAAAACTTGGATTGATCCATATCGACGTCTGTGGCCCTTTTGAAGTGGCACGAGACGGCTTTCAGTATTTCATTACATTCACTGATGACCATACCAGGTATGGATTCGTGTACTTAATGAAACATAAGTCTGAAGCTTTTGATAAATTCAAGGAATTTAAAGCCCTAGTTGAAAATCAAATAGGTAACCGTGTTAAGACTCTTCGGTCAGATCGGGGTGGTGAGTACATGAGTACCGAATTTGATGAGTTCTTAAAAGAACTAGGAATAGTGTCACAATTCACTCCTCCAGCTACTCCACAATTAAATGGTGTATCAGAAAGAAGGAACCGAACCTTGTTGGACATGGTTCGCTCCATGCTTAACTATCTTGATCTACCGATTTATCCAGGGTTACGCGCTCACTCATCTTTGTACATATCTTGAGCAGATGTCCTTCCAAATCCGTTCCTAAGACTCCTCATGAGATGTGGAGAGGTACGAAACCAAGTCATAAACACATTAGGATTTGGGTATGCCCAGCTTATGTCAAGAAGACTAAAGTAGAGAAATTGGAAACTAGGTCTGTGAAAGGTCGTTTCATAGGATATCCAGGGGATTCCATGGGATATCTATTCTACATGCATGAAGATCATAGGATCATCGTTGTTATACAAGCACACTTCCTGGAAGATCAGTTTATTCAGGAAGGAGGGGCAGGTAGAAATATTTCTTTGGAAGAAATAAAAGAAACACCAAATGAGACACCTATGCAAGATATAAGAACCGAACCTTCTGAAATACAAATACAACCTCGCAAGTCTAGTAGAATTTCTCAATTACCTGAGAGGTATGGCTATCTACATCAAGAGGAACTGGGTGTCCATGAGATGACAGAAAGTAGTCAAGAGAATGATCCTTCTACATACGACCAAGCGATGGTAGACGTTGACTCCACCAAGTGGCAAGAAAATATGGAAGCTGAGATAGACTCAATGCATGCTAATCAGGTCTGGACTTTAGTAGATCGTCCTAAAGGCATAGTGCCTATTGGAAATAAATGGATCTATAAGAGAAAGACTGATGGAGATGGCAAGGTTGATACCTATAAGGCCAGGCTTGTGGCAAAGGGTTATTCCCAAAGAGAAGGAATCGATTACTTGAGACCTTCTACTGTAGCTATGATTAAGTCTATTCGCATGATGCTTGCTATAGCATCCCACTTAGATTATGAAATATGGCAAATGGATGTGAAAACGGCATTCCTAAATGGATTCCTCGAGGAGGAGATTTATATGGAACAGCCTAAGGGATTCATATCTCAAACCAATATTCATAAAGTATGCAAACTTCAGCGTGCCATTTATGGACTAAATCAAGCTGTACGGAGTTGGAATCTTCGTTTTAACGAGACAGTCAAAGAGTTTGATTTTGTCCAAAACGAAGAAGAGCCCTGTATTTATAAGAAGGTTAGTGGGAGCAAAATTGCGTTCTTAATACTATATGTAGATGACATTCTACTTATAGGAAACGACGTAGGAATGCTTAGTTCTGTGAAAGCTTGGCTTTCTAAAGAGTTCTCAATGAAAGACTTGGGAGAAGCTACCTATATTCTGGGTATTCGTCTCTACCGGGATAGAGCGAAAAGAATGTTAGGTCTTTCCCAAGCCCTATTCATAGAAAAGATCCTGAAGCGATTTAGGATGGAAGATTCTAAAAGAGGGTTTCTACCTATGCAACATGGTGCAAAACTTTCCTTAGAGATGTGTCCTCAAAGTGAGGAAGATAGAAAGGAAATGAGCAAGGTACCTTATGCTTGGCGGTAGGTAGCCTTATGTATGTAATGATTTGCACTAGGCCAGGACATTGCCTATCTTTGTGAGCGTAATAAGTCGGTTTGATAAAATCCGGGCGGGAACATTGATCGTGCTGTAAAGAACATTCTTAAGTACCTAAGGAGGACTAAAGACTTGGTTCTTACATACGGCGGTGGAGAACTAAGAGTGATGTGTTATACGAGACTCGATTTTTCGGGGACATGGATGCTCGGATGTCCACATCGGGGTATATCTTTACTCTAAATGGTGGGGCGATTTCTTGGAGAAGTGCCAAGCAAAGTTCATTGCTATCTCTACATGTCAAGCCGAATATCGACCACCACGGAGGTTGCTAAAGAAGCTTTTGGATAAAGAAGTTCAATGAGGAACTTCAAGTGGTTCCTAACGCAGAGAAGCCCGTGACACTGTTTTGTGACAACGACGAGTCATTGCACGAGGCTAAGGAGCCTAGGGCTCACCACAACACCAAACATATTGCAAGAAAATATCATTTTGTTAGAGAAATGGTTCGGGATGGGAATGTTACATCTGCAGAGAGTAGACACGAAGAAATAACATTGCCGATCCGCTTACCAAGCCACTATCTCGAGAAGGTCTTAGAGAGACATGCGGAGAGTATGGGTATTAGATACCATAGTTTGTGGCATTGAGTGCAAGTGGGAGATTGTTAGGAATATGCCCTCGAATGCCACTCGGAGGATGAGAGAGTGAGAGCAATTGTATTGTAATTATGAATATTATATTTAATAAGGCAATTATTATTTCTATATTATTGTATATCAACGGCATTGTGATTTGGTATATAGAATAATAGTCCTTGCATTTGAGAGTGAACATTCTACTCCTTATGAAGATAAGGAGATAGGCACTAGAAGTGTTTAGAGCTCGAATGCTTAACTAGTTCGCAAGTCGATAAAACTTAACAGGGACATTAAGTTTTAATAAGACTGTATAAGCGATGCTAGGATGTGTGCACGTCTTGATAGCATAGTTATAAGTATATTGGTGGGACAGATACTCGAACATGACTCATCGATCGATCCACACGGTATTCACTCTCGGAGAGTCGATGACGAATCGAAAGGTTGTGATAGTATACGTGGACCTTTGACTTGAGGGTTCGAGAAGATGTGTCCGTGACGTTTAGTTTGTCATTAGAGTAGTTAGACTCATTTGCTTAATTCTTGAGTCGACCTCGAAGTGCGGACTATACGGGCAGTAGCGATCTTTCTTGAACACCAAGAAAGGATTCTATCTCTGTTAGTGAGCGGCGAATGTCCTATACGGTTAATGGCAAATAAGATCATAAGTCTTTGGCTAAAGCATTACGATATAGACGTATGAGATACACTATTAATAAGTCGGATTTCATATGCATTAACAGATCTATTGAGTTTATTCAACAGTAGGGTTAGACTTTACCCTGACCAAGACTTGACCGACATCGATGAAGGGTCTATACGTATATAGTATTCACGACATAATGGTTCGGAATGATTCGTTCATTCGTTCTCTCGGGGTTTACAGTGCGGCCCGCTAGTGGGCTAAGTCCGCCCGCACTCATTAGTTCCTCCCAATGCCGGTGAGACGAACCTACGAGTCGCGCAATAGGATCATTGATGGATAAATGTGAATTAATAATCTCTCTTATAATATTAGATATTAGATATCTAAGTTTGATTTATCGGATAAATCAAATAGCGGTCTTATGAATTGTAAGTAGGTTATTGGGTGATTACTTTAATTCATAAATTATATTTCTTAGAGAAATATATATTTGTGTTTGATATAATTAATTAATTGGATTAATTAATTAGTCCAAACACATTGGAAATAAAACGGATCCGTTTGTGAACATCCGATACACGAGGGATTCGTTTTGTGAACATCGATACGAGCGAGTATATTCGACCCGTATTCTTGGAAATTTCCCTTAAGGCCGTCCCCCTCCCTATCTTGTCTCTTTTAAACTTATTTTATGTCACTAGGTGACATATGTGAGGTGTATTTGATACCCTCAATCATGTGTTAAAGGAAGACTTTCATTTTTTTATAAATAAAAGTCTTTAAAAAGGAGAGAGGACAACTTCTTCTTGTAAGAACTCAAAATCACGAATTTGAGTGAGAGAGTAAGGTTGAAACTTCATCTTGATCTTAGAGACAAGATATAAGAAGAATACATTGAGAGAGAAAATTCCTACAAGCTTCCCTAACCGCATTCTTGAAGAAAGGAAGCTTGTCGATTTTTCCATCAAGTTCCGGCGTGTGAAGTAGAGGCATCTTGCTTTAGGTGCTTGGAACGAAGGTCTCTTCATCATCATCATCATACGAAGATTTTTCAGAGACATCATAGGTATGGGACTTTGATTCCTTGATCTTCGTATTTTTCTTTTCGTATATACATTACTTGATCGATCCTCTTAGGGATTCCGTTATTCTTCCGCTGCGTTTATTTTCTGTGGAATCCCAACAGTATGAAGATGCCACTTGTAGTTTATAGTTGAATAATCGCAAGAAAACTATAGATTATTGGGCTTTACTTCCTAAAAATCATGTGTATCAAAAAAAATGAAGATGACTTGAATGGTAAATCGATAACTGAAATTGCACGATTGTCATTGTATGGGGGGAGATGTTTTTGAATGGGTCAAAGATACTTCAGTCCAATTTGGTATGACTTTTAAGCTGCTTAGAAAGAGTATGTGGAAGAAGAGATTGATCTTTCAAGGTTTACTATACTAGAAGTACTTAGAGGTGAGACATTGTATTGATTTAATGCCCATAGAGAAAAAGATATGTGATAGTATCATCGGGGCATTACTAAACATAACAGAAAAGACGGAAGATTTTGCTATTACTAGAAAGCACATGATGAAACATGGAATAAGGTTAGAATTAACGCACATACTGAAGAGCCTGGGAAGCATCCGTTCCTAACAACAACTTGCTACACTGTGTCTAAAAAGAAGAAACAAAATGTAGTAAATGTGTGAGATGTGTAGAGGTTACAATCCAATTATTTATTAATCTTCAGACAATTTGTATCAGTTAAGGACTTGAAGTTGGCTAGGATGAAGTTTCGCAATTGTCATATCGTGATGCAACATCTATGTCTGGCTAAAATATTCGAGGCATTCTACCCAAACATGTTATGCATTTAACTAAAAAAAGTTTCTGTATCTTCAATCCAATGTGCAATAAGGTTATTGATACAGACGAATTATAAAGATGGCATGAAAATATAGCACCCTATGATAGTTTGAAATTTACCCCTCACCCACACCCTCAATATTTTTGTAATGTTATGGTGCACAATGTCATGCACTAGGTTTAATAAATTAAGCAGGTAGGTCTGATATTTTTGCACGATGCATATCCATTTGAAGAATTCATATGTATCCTGAATGGAGATGTGAGAATGGCATAGACCTGAAGATAGTATTATTAGAGGTGACACTGTTGAAGAATCATATAGTTTTATATAGATCACCCAACAAGAGTTTATCCTAATGGTATTCCTATGTTTCAACTCGAGGACAATTTTGAAGGTAAATGTATTACTGTACAAGCCAATTAATCCTAGTGCTAAAGAACTAGCCAAGCTTATCTTCTCATCAAGTATCACATTGCCATAATTCGACCATATATCTCGATGAACAAAGGCAGTTTTGAGGGAGGGTGCTTCAATACAGGGAGATGGTTGGTTACTAAATATAATGATGTTTCAGAATATGGTTCACATAAGTAATAAACCATCCTTCAATTATTTTGGGAAGTGTCCATTCTTGCTAACAACTTACACAATCTTGTGAATGTCCAAGATGTGTGAAGGTTCCATCCAATTAATCATCAAACTTTATATAGTTTGTATGAATAAAGGACTTGAAATTGGTTAGGATGAAGTCTCACGACAATCATATCATGATGCAACATCCATCGTCAGTTTTTATTCGAGTCATTCTACCAAAAATTGTTAGGTGTGTAATTACACAATCTTTCTCTTTCTTCATTGAAATATTTAGTAAAGTTATTAATATGAACAAGTTATATAGATTGCAGGCAAATGTAGTTGTCACCCTATGATAGTTTGAAATGTATTTTGCAAATTTTTTTTTTTAATGTTATAGGGATAGGGCGATCCCGCAGCTAGGCATTGGTGCACTTGGTTATTCAATTGGTTAGACAATTAGGCCATGTATTCTTCAACAATGTGTATCTGCAATACCCCGAGATATTCAAGATTATTACAGCGCCGTAAATACTTTATATAAGAATTTACTAGGCTAAGAATTTAAAACAACATTATTAATCCCAACAGTAAACTTTATTATTACATCTCGAGTTTCAAAAGGGTAAAAAGACAACCAAACAGTAACAATACAATGCCATCCAAACAATACAAAGCAACAACGTACTCGAGTACTTATTAAAAACACGAAACAATCAAAAGAACTCTCCGAACCGTTAACATCACTCAGCACCTCCGTCATCATGTGGCTCATGTGGTTTTTTTCCGGTTCTCTTGGATCCTGAACATAAAACACATGTCCAACCCCAAAGGGGTTAGCACAATGATGCTAGTACAAGTATGATAATTATACAACAACAGATTATTCGACGACCCGTGAAGAATAATAAAGTATCAATAACAACACAACAACAAACCAACAATGCATGACACAACATGTCAACCTCAACATAGATGCCCACAATGATCCCGTCGGACCAACACGTGGTGGAAAACCCATCCAATGATCTAGCACACACAGCATAGATGCCCAAGATGATCCCGTCGGACCAACACGTGGTGGACAAACAACTACAACACATATGCATGACAACATGAATGACATTAACACGAATAAACATGATTAAAGTACTTGCCTTGGAATGAAGACAGGGATTTGAATACTTCAACAAACATCAATACACTCGAAGGTCGTCCCTTCGCTCAAACACTTGCAAGATTCGCACCTTTATTTAAAGATAAAATAACGAAGAGTTCAACTTACGTAACATAACCAACTCACGAACATCTATCATTCTAGATTATGATCGTGTTGAACATCTCACTTACGTCCGGTTCACAGTTCACTACCCAAAGAACACTAATTCGAACTAACATACTGTTGTTGCCCAAAATATTTATCCGAAGATTAATACTGCTGGAAGACGGACAACAAACAACAATTGCGGGAGCACTTCCGAGAGAAGATAAATAATGCAAGATTTGCCGGGTTTGTTAGGCCCGGGCTTGAATGCTCTCGCGAGATGTTATTAATACAAATATTCGTGGATACAAGTATTAATGAGAGAAATCTAAATACAATGAGTGTAAAAAGACTCTGTTAATCCGGCTCTTGAGCGAAGCTTGGTGTTCCTCGTCCCGCCGATAATGCGCCGAGGAGAAAAGGCCGGAGAAGTAAGACCAAAGAAAGCCGTTGCCAAGAGTTGGATGTTAGCCAAGTCTTGTATATTGTTCTGTATTGTGTGCTCAAATCGTGAGGTTGCGGAAGAAGTGTCCAAGTGCGGTGGTGCCTTGCTTATATAGGGGCAATGGGTCACATCTGTAGTGGCCGATCGTCACGGCCATTAAAATAATTCGCCGACCGCCTGGCCAATATAATAATGTGCCGATCTCACAGGGTTGGGCTAAAGTCCAAATAAGATGTTTGTCGGGCTAAAGTCGAGAAGAGGCTGCCACGGCTTTGGGCGGTCCAATAAGGAGCCATCACGTGTCCGAGTCACCAACATGTGGCCCTACCGACAAGCTTTCGGCTGTCGGCCGGTGGAGGGAATCACAAAGTTGTGGTCAATGGCCCGGATTCGCGGATCTTGTCCCGCCTTTGCACATGGTGCCGCCCTGGTGCTCGGCCTTTGCCGACTTGATGTCGATCGCTCGGCACCGGATTCGTCAGGCCCTTGATTGCTTGATCTAGCATGTCCGCCGGGTTAAGGCTCTGGTCGCCAGTTGCCGGGTCAGACTTGCCTTGGTCGCTCAAGGTGACTCGGTCGCCCGTACTCCTAGTCGATCGCCGGTCGGAAGGTGTTAAATCTTGACACAACAATTGCCCCCCAGCTTGCTCCTATGTTGAAGACATGGGGTGAGGTGGTTCTTGCTGGTGATCGTGTATGGATGAGGACGGGCGATCTGAGCTGACTTGGGACTCGGACTTGGGCTATCATGGTCGATTGGCTTAGCTATCTTTCGGTCTTGTACCTGCAAAAAACAACATTGGCCGATCCCCCATGGAAACTTGGTGGTTTCGCTTGCCTGAGGAATCGTGCACAGTCGCGGAGATCGATGGACCGACCCCATGACCGTGTCTTGGTGCACAAAGACAATGAGTGCCTCGTGAATCACTTTATTATGAGGGTCCTCTGTTAGGCTGCGCCTCGCCTTGTATTTAAACGAAAGGCGTGCGGTCTCGGTCTAGAGGAGTCCTTGCGCGGGGCAGCGTCGGATGAATCAACTCCACGCCCGCGGCTTGTTAGCTCTGCTTCCACCTCGGCCAGCCATGGAGATGGCCGACCTCGACGGTGTACGTTGAGACGGGGTTGTGGAATGAGTCCACTGATTAATGTTGGAGAGCCCTCCGACTACGCCGGCCTCGTATTTAAACGAAGGGCGGGCGATCTTGGCCGAAAGGGACCTTGCATGGCCGAAGCAGCCGGTTCCATCGACTCCCAGGGCCATGGCTTTATGATGCGCGGTGGAGGCGATCTTATGCCTTAGTCCGTCATGTTATATGCTGGACTGTAGATGGCGATCGTGTCCACCGGGTTGCTGATGATGTTGCGATCCGCTGGATGATGGCGATCACGCTCGGCGGCCCGATCGCTTTATTCGTAGGTCGGATATCGGCGATTGGCGGGAGCGAGTCCCTTATTTAGAATGTTGGAATGTATGCGGTGTGCGAGTACAACCGCTCGTCAGGATAGTAGCGATCGGGCCGGAAGGCGGAGGTCGTCGACGGGCGCCGACCGATCTACTCCTAGGCCGAGAAGAAGCCTTTGCAGACAGAAATCTGCGGCTCTAGCCCTAAGGCTGCGTAGGTCGTCGGCGGTGGTCTTCGTGAGATGCTGAACATAGGCGAAACCCCGGAAACCTCCTAGGACCGCGTAGAGGGCGGTCTCATCGCTACGGCTCGCCGTTGAGGATGATCATGTCAACCCGGTCGATGTAGTCCGAGTCGGACTCTGTTCTCCTTGCTCGATTTGCATCATGCGATGGCGACCTTCGTGCCGGCGACCCGGTGGCGAAGTGTTCCGTGAAGACGTGCGCCACTCGTTAAAGGAGCCAATGGACCGAGGTGGCAACGAGGTGTACCACCGGTGGCGAGGTCGTCAAGTGTCGAGGGAACATTCGGCACTGGTCGCGTCCGATGCCCCACACCCGGTCATGTAGATGTTGAACTTGTGCAGTGTGCTTGGGGTCCGATCGCCCGGTACACGGGTGTCCGAGGAGGGGCGATCGTGTGGCCGCACCGGGCGAGCTCGATGTCGATCGCGAGCGGCTCGCTCGGCGGGCGATCGTCCTCACGGCGCCGCCGGATTGCAGGAGCGCCTTCATGTCGTCGATCCGCGTTGCATTGCGGCGATCGCCGCGGCTCGGCCGCTTGCGGATCGGCTTTGGGAGCGGGGCCGAGGCGATCGTACCGACCTCCGACCCCACCGCCGCCGACCTCGGGAATCCGCGAGCGGGAGCGCGGCCGGATCGTCTTCCGGGAGCCGGGTAGGCCGAGCTCGGTGACGGACACCAACTCCGCTGCCTCGTAGGCCGGGGCCGGATCGCCCGGCCGCTGTGTCGGGTCGCCGCCAGGCGATCAAGACAGACGTGCCCCGCCGCGAGCGCCTCTTGTTGCGGGCGAGAGCCTCGCGATTGCTCGGCCAAGAGTGCCTTGAGCTTCCGCTTGATCTTCCGGCGAGAGACCGGGGCGGTAGCCGGAGGCGCGCCGAGTGCACTCTGTCGCTCTGAAGGACGGCCAGGGCCCTTCGATCTGTTCCTTGGTTCGAACCGATCGAGCGAGAGGCTCGGGCCGCCTTCCCGGACGTGGTCGAGCGCCCGGCCGCGGCGGCTACCTTCCACCATCGGCCGCGCTTGACCGGGACGAATCGGGGTCCGCCGGCTGGCCGGCTTTCTTCGACGCGAGGCGGAAGACATGTTTTCGAAGGATTTCTTTGAAGTGCGGTAAGTGTCACTTCAAGTATCGCCCGAGAACAGTGAGTGTTCTTCGGGACGGTAGGTATAAAAAATCGAGGGTTGGATGCCCTCCTTCTAGCGCCAATTGTTGTTGCCCAAAATATTTATCCGAAGATTAATACTGCTGGAAGACGGACAACAAACAACAATTGCGGGAGCACTTCCGAGAGAAGATAAATAATGCAAGATTTGCCGGGTTTGTTAGGCCCGGGCTTGAATGCTCTCGCGAGATGTTATTAATACAAATATTCGTGGATACAAGTATTAATGAGAGAAATCTAAATACAATGAGTGTAAAAAGACTCTGTTAATCCGGCTCTTGAGCGAAGCTTGGTGTTCCTCGTCCCGCCGATAATCTGCTCGAGGAGAAAAGGCCGGGAGAAGTAAGACCGAAAGAAAGCCGTTGCCAAGAGTTGGATGTTAGCCAAGTGCTGTATATTGTTTCTGTATTGTGTGCTCAAATCGTGAGGTTGCAGAAGAAGTGTCCAAGTGCAGGGTGCCTTGCTTATATAGGGGCAGCCGGGTCCTGTCCTGTAGTGGCCGATCGCCTGCCGGCCATTAAAATAATCTGCCGACCGCCTGCCGGCCAATATAATAATGTGCCGATCTCCTGGGCTGTCGGGCTAAAGTCCAAATAAGATGCTGGCTGTCGGGCTAAAGTCCAAGGAAGAGGCTGCCACAGCTTTGGGCGGTCCAATAAGGAGTCATCACGTGTCCGGAGTCAGTCAACATGTGGCCCTACTGACAAGCTTTCGGCGGCCTGTCGGCTGGTGGAGGGAATCTGTCAGGTTGTGGTCAATGGCCCGGGATTCGCGGATCTTGTCCCGGCCTTTGCACATGGTGCCAGTCCTGGTGCTCGGCCTTTGCCGACTTGATGTCGATCGCTCGGCACCGGGATTCGTCCTGGGCCCTTCGGTTGGCCAGTCTAGCATGTCCGCTGGGTTAAGGCTCGGTCGCCAGGTTGCTGGTCGGCAGACTTGCCTTGGTCGCTCGGCAGTGACTCGGTCGCCCGTACTCCTAGTCGATCGCCGGTCGGAAGGTGTTAAATCTTGACACAACACATACTTCATGCGAATCAAATGATCATAAAGGAATACAATTCCGACGTCTAAGAATTCAAGGGTATACGAGTCATCCAAAATTCCATATCCCAACACTTGATTATCAACTCTAAAGTATGGTTCGACTAATCCATGGTACATAACAAGAATGAACATGTATAAACGGGTTCTTAGTTAATTCATCACTAGGATTTCCCTTCTCCCACAAGGTAGTTCTACTTGCCAAAGTTCTACGTTCAATACCTCTAACCATAAATCTGATCAACACAACCTTTCTAAAATATGAATATTAATCTAGAAGAAACCCTTAAAATTCTTCCCCTTAAATTTATTAATCAAAGGTGGTAACATCAACAAGTCATTCAACATATGAATATTCCGATATTATCATCAAAGGTATGTTATCATCTCAGAAACTTAATATCAATATTTGATATAATCAAGGTTCAACTCATAATCTCTTAACAATGGGAAAAACCTAAGTATATATCATCCCAATCCTCCTAAAACATGGTGTTCGATTTATCATGATAGTAATAAACTTCATAATCTCAGTAACATGCTCATACCTCATTAAAAACATGAATTACAGTTAGGTGAAGTATCGACATACCTTATTACGGAGTAAATGACGAAACAATTGGTAGAACTCAATGACGGATGCTTGAACACTACTCTAAGATGTTCTATGATCTCCAAAATCTGATTGAGAGGCTGATATAGAGGTTATATAAGGCTGGGAGGTCTGAGAGATGGGTGGAGTTCGGACGAAATGAGTGAAATAAATGAAAGGGTTAATGTCACATTTATAGAAAATGACCTGTAGCATGCGCTATCCTCACCTTTAGCATGCGCTAATGGGCTCACAACACACTGTCTCTTTCTATCCTCGGCCTTACGCACGTTATACAACACTTACGTATGTTAAGTGTTATATCTAGCGTACCCTAACTCCCAGTGTTGCGCATGCTAACGACTTCACGAAGCTTACTCCCTCTACTGTCCATGGCTTTAACGTGTGTTAACTATAATTTTGTAGCACACGCTAAACACCATTGACTTAACTTTTCCAAAAGCCATCCAGGTTCATCCGAGACATCCTTATCAGATCCATGATTCGACCTCACCTACTGATCTTGTCTCAATCATGTTGATTACACATAGCGTACGCCATCTTAACGACATAACGTACGCTACTGCTCAAGTGTAGCGTACGCTAAGTCTGTGTATTATCGTGCGCTAATTCATGTAAACACATGCATGAATTAACATCCTTTACAACATACATTCATGAACACTGGATTACTTGTATGGGAAATCATACTTTGATTAATTACGACAAAATCAAATACCACCAGATTCACATACGTGAAAATACATGATAAATATCCAAGTATTACATACTCCCTCTCTGAAAAAAGTTTCATCCCGAAATTTAAGGTGAAAACCGGGTATCTCAACTTCATACTATCTTCAGTCTCCCAAGTTGCTTCTTCGACTCCATGTCGTGACCATTGAACTTTAACCAAGGAGATCAATTTATTCTTCAATTGCTTGACGCGACTCTCGAATATCTTAATTGGATTCTCCTCGAACGTGCCATCATTAGCTACTTTGATCTCGCCGAAATTGATGACATGACTAGGATCCGGTACATACTTCCATAATTGGGGTACATGAAACACATTATGAACGTGGCTCAGTGATGGAGGTAAGGCCAACCTGTACGCCAACTCCCCAACTCTTTCAAGAATCTCGAATGGTCCAATATATCTTGGACTCAACTTTCCTTTCCTTCCCAAATGAAAAATTCCTCGAGTAGGAGAAACCTTAAGACATTATCCCCAATTTCAAATTCTAACAGGCAACGGTGTACGTCTGTATAAGACTTCTGCCGACTCTGGGCAGTCAATAATCTTTCACGAATTAGAGCTACCTTCTCTTGAGTCTATACTATCAATTCTGGTTCCGTCCCGATTAGTTCAGAGGAATTATCCCACCATATGGGTGATCTACATCTTCTCCCTACAATGCTTCAAAAGGTTCCATATTAATAGAAGCATGCCGCCTATTATTGTAGGTAAACTCAATCAACGGCAAATGAGCTTCCCAATCAATCGACCAATCCAGGGCACATGCTCTGAACATGTCTTCTACCATTTGGATAGTCCACTCTAACTGTCCATCGGTTTGAGGATGGTAGGCCGTACTAAATCTCAAATCGGTTCCCAAATCCTTATGAACTTCTTTCCAAAAATGCGACACGAAGCGACTATCTCGATCTAAAAAAATGGTCTTTGATGTTCCATACAATCGTACTATTTCCGCAATAAATACTCGCACCAATTTCTCTGGTCCCCAAGTATCTTTAATGTTTAGAAAATGAGCCGACTTGGTTAAACGGTCAACTATCACCCAGATCATATTCATTCTCGTCCTGGTCTTCGGCATGTTGGTGATAAAATCCATCGATATACTTCCCACTTCCATTTCGGTATTGGAAGTAGCTTCAACATCTCGGCGGGTCGCTGATGTTCGATTTTAACCTGCTGACAAGTCAAACACCTCAAGACATATTCCGCCACCTCTCTTCATGTTACCCCACCAAAAGTTCTGCTTCGGGTCTTTATACATCTTACTGGTGCCCGCGTGAATTGAATAAGGAGTACTATGAGCTTCTTTCATGATCGTTTGCTTAAGACGTCATTATCTTGGACACAAAGTCGACTTCGAAATCTCAAAACTCCATCTTCATGGATTACAAAGCCTGGGGCCTTTCCTTTATTTACTCCATTACGTAACCGAATCATTAGAGGGTCATCTAATTGCTTAGATTTGATTTCATCGGCCAATGATGAAGTTAATTCCATCACACATAGTTGTCCTTGAATTCCTTGTAACCACACTTCAATTCCCCCACGAATCAACTCTCGTTGAATGCTGGACTGGGACGTGAGCATTTCCAACATCCGAATAGAAATAGGTTTACGGCTTAGTGCATTTGCTACCACGTTCGCTTTGCATGGATGATAAAGAATTTTCAAATCATAGTCTTTAATCAATTCCAGCCATCTCCTTTGTCGCATGTTTAATTCTTTCTGACTAAAGATGTATTTAAGACTCTTATGATTGGTGAAGATCTGACAGTGAGTCCCGTACAAATAGTGTCTCCATATCTTCAGTGCAAAGACCACAACTGCTAATTCCAAATCATGATTTCATATGGTTTTAACTGTCGTGAGGCATACGCGATTACCCTGTCATCCTATATTAGCACACAACTGAGACCCTGACTTGAAGCATCACTGTAAACCATGAACCCTCCAGTTCCATGTGGTCGTGATAACTGATAATATCAGGGCTGTCGTCAATCTCTTTTTGAGTTCGTCAAAACTGACTTGGCACTTGTCATTCGATTCGAACCTTTTGGATTTTTGCAACAATTGAGTAAGTGGATGAGTGATTTTAGAAAAACCTTCCACGAACCGACAACAGTACCCAACAAGTCCTAAGAAACTTCTGACTTCTTTCACATTCTTAGGAGACTCCCACTGTGTAATTGCCTCGACTTTCTGTGGATCTACTCGGACTCCTTCCGCTGATATAATATGACCAAGGAACATTACTTCTTTTAGCCAGAATTCACATTTAGAAAGTTTGGCGTACAACTTTTCGTTTCTCAAAAGGTTCAAAACAATCCGCAAGTGCTGCACATGCTCGTCCGGATTCTTAGAGTAGACCAAAATATCGTCGATAAAGACCACTACGAATTTGTCCAAGTACCTTATGAATACTCGATTCATTAACTGCATAAACATAGCAGGTGCATTGGTGAGACCAAGCGGCATTACTACAAATTCATAATGCCCGTAACGAGTTCTGAAAGCTGACTTCAGAATATCGGATTCTTTAATTCTCAGTTGATTGTATCCCGATCTTCAAATCAGTGTCGCTCCTTGCAACTGGTCGAACAAATCATCAATTCTAGGCAACAGGTACGTATTCTTAATCGCCATTTTATTTAGCACTCGATAGTCAATGCACAACCGAAGTGATCCATCTTTATTTCGGACGAATAGAACTGGTGCACCCCAAGGCGAAACACTTGACTGGATATAACCTTTGCTCATTAATTGTTCAAGTTGCTTTTTCAACTCATACATCTCAGTGGGTGCCATCCGATACGATGCCTTGAAAATGGGTGTGGCTCCCAACTCTAACTCGATGGTAAACTCCACATCTCATTGTGGAGGTAATCCAGGTAATTCATCAGGAAATACATCCGGAAATTCGTTTACAACAAGAATAGATGAAATTTCTATTATTCTGTCTTATTTCTTCATTGCGTAACATCAATACCCGGTACAGCCCTGTTGCAGTAGTTTGATAGCCTTCATTGCTTTTATCATTCTTCCTGAGCTCCTTGGTCCCCATCCTTCAAATAAGTATTAAGATCCATCCTCAGCTGTCATCGATATGTTTCTCTCCCGATAATTCATAATAGCTCCGTAACGGCTAAGCCAATCGTCTCCGAGAATCAGATCATCTCCTTGAATCTCTACCACGATCAGATTTGAAGGCCAATCTTTGCCTCCAATTGATATAGAAAAATTCCTAACTTCTAAATTCCCCACCATTCTTTCCCCACTTGGCAAACCCATAATATAAGGCTCACATTCATGAAAAAAAATTAAACGATTTACACAAGACAGTGATATAAACGAATGTGTAGTTTTGGTATCGAACAAAATGGTAACTGGTTGCGAAAGGATCTGAATCATACCTGATGCAACTTATGTACTCTGATCATCTGCCCTCCTCATTTCATAAAGGCGTGGGGGAACGGACCCAGCACTCGATACTTCCTTCCGGTCATACTGTTCCCTGCCTCTTCCCTGGCCAAAATTCTAGTGTGGCTGAACACTCTACTGAGTTTGAGGGATATTCGCCTCTTTCTGAGCCGGTTGTGAAGTATGAGCTCCATAAGATCTAGTAGCATCTTTGCATAACATCGCACGGTGTCCTTATTGTCCAAATTCATAACACGTTACCAAAGGATATGAACAGTCACGCCAAAGATGCCCTGATCGACCACAATTGAAGCATTTCTTAGCTGCATCATTAAAAGCGGGTGCCGACTTGTAATTCTTTCCTCCTATAGATGGATGAGGTGGCTTCCTGAATGAGTGAAAAGACGATTGGGCTTTATGGGGCCCACTACTCTTGGGCTCTGCGAAACCACCAGAAACTTTCTGCTTCTTAGACTCAGAAAACTTTTCCATAGCTACTTCCTTCATCTCGTATGCCAGAGTTTATCTTGATACTGGCGGAGAGTGGTGCATTCAAATCCTGACATATATCTATGTATCTCCGGCTTCATCCTCATGTCAAAGTGAAGCATCATTTCTGCATCAGTCCTGACAAGGTGTCGAACGAATGCCAATTGTTGATTAAAGGTCTTAATCGCTTGAGCCACAGGTATATCCACAGGTTGCACGGAGAAGAATTCTCGGACTTTAGCTTCCCGAACCGGACGAGGACAGTATTGAGATTCCATCATTTGCTTGAACTCTCCCCAATCGGCATCATGGTCAATAGGTCAGATAGCTTCCCACCATTTGGACGCTTCTCCGGTCAGAAAATATTTAGCGATAGGGGTTCTTCGATCACCCAGATAGTTAATTCCTGCAAATATTTTCTCTAGCTCCCTCAGTCAATTATCCCATATCAGCATTTTAGAAAAAACGTCGAATTTTGGTGGGTGCATCTTCGCCACCTCTTATAATTGCCATCTGTCTCCTTGATACCCCAAGTCTAAGATGCCTTGTTGTCCTTTCCCTCGTCGTAGACCTATCGCCACCTGCATTCTGTCCACCACTTGAGCGAATTGGGTTATCTGGTTGACCACCTGTCGAAGCACATCGGGAACAGCAGGATTATCATTTTTGTCTAAAGTTTGCTCTTGATTATTGTTGACAGATTCATGTTGCTCGCCAGAACTGATGTCATCCTGATTTGACAGGGAATCAGGGACAGAGGATGAAGCTAGCATTTGCGCATCCGCGCCCACGACCGCGACAGCGTCCACGACCTATTATCAAAATACTGTAAGCATACATACTCAATATATGAGAAACAACATCTTTCTGCGTCTAATTATCGCAAAAGGGCATAACATTAAAGGATAATAATAGAGTCTCAGGAAACTTACAACCGCAGCTCAATGAAGACGTATGCGGTACAGTGATGTTATTCACGGTCGGTCAACCAAAAGACATATATGGACCCTAAATTAACCCGACTGCCAAGATATCCATAAATCTTAGCTCTGATACCATATTCTGGAACACCTCGAGATATTTAGGATTATTACAGCATCGTAAATCCTTTATATAATAATTTACTAGGCTAAGAATTTAAAACAACATTATTAGTCCCAACAGTAAACTTTATTATTACATCCCTAGTTTCAAAAGGGTAAAAAGACAACCACCAAACAGTAACGATACAATGCGAGTTAAGTAATACAAAGCAACAACGTACTCGAGTACTTATTAAAAACACGACACAACCAAAAGAATTATTCGGACCGTTAACATCACTCAACACCTCCGTCGTCAGGTGGCTTTTGTGGTTGTTTCCCGGTTCTCCTGGATCCTGAACATAAAACATATGTCCATCCCCGAGGGGGTTAGCATAACGATGCTAGTACAAGTACGATAATTATACAACAACAGATTATTCAACTACACGTGAAGAACAATGCAGTATCGATAACAACACAACAACAACAAACCAACAATGCATGACACAACATGTCAACCTCAAAATACTCATGGTAATCCAACGATCCAACGCACACAACATAGATGCCCACGATGATCCCGTCGGACCAACATGTGGTGGAAATCCATCCAACGATCCAGCGCACACAGCATACATGCCCACAATGATCCCGTTGGACCAATACGTGGTGGACAAACAACTACAACACATATGCATGACAACATGAATGACATTTGTAATAACCATTTTTTTTCGCTTTTGTATTGTTCGACTCTATCGACTCGTTTGTGTTCGCTGATACTTCTGACCTTGTGTTGTTTTTTCGGCTTTGTGATTCGAGCGAGTTTTGATGTTGTTCCGAATTAATTAGTTTATCATTATAACTTTTTCGAGTTCGGTGCGACTCCTGTGAACCCTATGCATATGAGCATCTTGTACTAAAATTCGGCATTGTGGTCCAATCGTTGTTGTTCGACCGTTGATGTTCGATCGTTGTTGTCCGATTGTTTTTGTCCGATCCCAAACCACGAATATTGAGCATCTGGGCCACTTCGTGGTTTCCTTAAAATTCGGGTAATTGTACCCGTATGTGATCTTTCAAACCTTTGAGGTTATTGGAATTATATTCTTGTTCAACGTTGGACTTGTGTTTTGATTGTTGTACTGCTCGGATTTATCAACCGTAGTAGTTCATGTTCGTTGCATTTCGTAAACATTCTTGCGTATTGAATCGGACCGCATTAGCTATGTACTGTATGGTAGGGGTGTTCAAAAATATCCGATATCCAATCCGAAATATCCGAAAATCTGAAATTCTGGAGATCTGAAAATTCAGATATCCGGAACTTCAGATTCGGATATCGGATAGTACTTTTCAGAAAATCGGATATTCGGATATCCTAAATATCCGAAAAATCCTAATTTTTTTATTTTTTTATATTTTAAATAATAGAAGGTATTCGGATATTCGGATATCCAATATCCATATCCGAAGTTTTTTTCGGATATTCGGATATCCGATATCCAAATTCGAATATTTTTTTTCGAATATAAGGATATCCGAATAAAATTATTATTTTTTCCGGATATTCAGCTATCCGATATTCGTATCCAAAATTTCAGATATCCAAAAATCCGGATATCCAGAATTTCGGATACGGATATCGGATATCAAAATCTACTATCCGAATTTTCGGATATCCGAAAGTCCGGATATCCGGTTTTGAACACCCCTACGGTATGGAGCTCTTGTGCGTTGTCAATATCAGATAACATGTGTTATCTAGAGTCGCCTTGTTCTTGTTTTAAGTTTCGGGACGAAACTTATTTTTAATAGGGTAGAATGTAATACCCGAGATTCTCGTTTCCGGTTATTTTTGAATTTTTGTCGGTTGTACCGATTATTTTGTTCTGTTGGCGATTACTTGAGTTTTCCCCTATGTTGGGTACGGCATGATGTACCGTGTTGTGGTGTTCGTCGGGTACGACTTATCATTGCGTAAGTCGAGCTAATCGTATGTCCTGTTTTATTATTATTCGTATTCTTTCGGATCATTGTTGTGGTTCTATCGTAATTTTCGGTTTGTGTCGGTATCGTATTGCAACCGGGGGTTTTCTGGCCAAACATGTACAACACGGTGGTAGAAACCGTGCTGCCGAGCGCCGTGTCCTGCGCCGTTTGCCGAACAGCATTGCCGAGTGCCGGGTCTTGCGCTGGGTGATGTGACGGGTCGGCCAGGCTAGCAATCTGCCGAGACACGGCCGAGACACCCACGCAAGTGTTGCGCCGTGTCGGACACAGCCGAGACACACGCACAAGTGTCTTGCGCCAGATGTTGCGCCGTATCGGTCAGGTCGCGCACTAACCCGCAACACGGCGGTAAACACAGTTCTAGTTGGGCCGTTTGTTGCGCTGTGTTCCGCACAGGTATAAATATGACCGAGCAGTCGGGTTTCACTCATTTTCCCCATTTCATCTTCGATCCTTCCGCAACCAAGTCTTTGGGAAATCAAAGACATGTTGTTAATATATCAATGCACGAAGTTCCTGAGTCCATATCATCGATTAATCATTGCATAACCTCCTCCGATCGACCGAATCAGGGTAAGTTTTCCTAAAAACCTAGTTTTGGGAAAATTGTGGATTTTGCTTGATTTCGTCCGTTTAATCCGAATTAACTAAGATTACTGATGGATTATTGATTATTAAGTTGCATTCTACCAATTCTCTCGTTGTTCCATGGTTTGATTCGTCGTTTTGTTGAGGTCCTAATCGACGCCTTGAAGGTGTCCGGTAAAATGTCACAAAGGGGATTCGGGCGTTCTACGATTATTCTTTCTCATGCGATCGTTTATTTATTGATGATATGATGTTAGGGTAAGGTTCCTTGCGAAGAACTCGAGTCAAAACTCTTCCGTTCGCCGTTTTACTCAAGCTTTCCGATCGATCGTGTTATTGTTGTTTCCACCGGAGAATTGTAGGTGTTCGAAGTTTCCCGATTGAGCCGTGTTCGTAGGAGTGTCTAGTATCGATTATCGAGGCAAGTATCTTTCCCATAAATGACATATTTTTTGGATATAATAGTTGGTAATTTACGATATGTGCTAAATGAATTCTTATAAATAACTTTCAAAAGAATTGGTATATTTACGATCACGATTTTCTTTAAAGATAACTCGTGTGTTCCGTGAATTAATATGATTAATTGAATAGGTGTGTTAGTGTTGAGTGTAGGAACGCCTTACTTTCGTGTGATGCCATTTTATGTGATTATGTCGTGGTAAATTTAAAGTTCTAACCTTTTGTTATGAGTGGAGACGTGTGGTTATCGATGATCTTGTGACGTTGTGTGATAAAGGTTGTAACTCCTTTATGAGGAGGTTGTGCCATTCGGCATGGTTGTAAAGGTATTCTATCTCGTTGTTATGTGTTTGTTGCTAGTTGCACCATTGGATTCTGGAGTTGATGGTATTGTTTCTCGGTAGTGAGTATGTGTCGGACAATATGGCCATTCTAGCAAGGTACCTCAACTATATATTTTGTGTGTTTGACCTTTGAGAGTTGTGGTTTTTGTAAACTATGAGTTGTGAACGCTTGTGTGCGTGAGTTGTTCTTCCATCTAGGGATGGTTCGAAGGGACCGCTACTAATAGGTACGGTCGCGGAAGTGGTTTCCCACCTGGAGCGTTCGACAGGGCATCTGGGAGCCGATGCTAAGGGGCACGGCCGTGGGTTACCAAGTGTGGTTTCTGTGATTTTGATGTTGATGTTTTCGTTAATTGTGATATTCTCCGGAGTATCACAATACTTTGTGCTCGGGTTCGAGATACAATATATATCGAGTCTTGGTGTTTGGCTAGAATGGCATAAGAGTAATGTGTTGTGTTTAATGTTCTTAGTAGTGAATTGATGTGGATGGTTGGGTCGTGTTGCTACCCAAAATATTATCCGGAGATAGATATTGCTGGAATGGATGGATAGCAAACAAATGCGAGAACACTTCCGTGAGAAAGATAAATAACACAAGATTTGCCGGGGTTGTTAGTCCCGGGCTTGAATGCTCTCGCGAGATATTATTAATACTAATATTCGGGGATACAAGTACTAATGTAAGAACACAATTACAATGAGTGTAAAGATTCTTGTTATCTTAGCTAGTGAGTGTGTAGATTGCCGGAAGAACCAGATTTGATGCTCTGTGAGTTCTTGTAATAAAGGAGATGAACAATCGCGGCGGTGAGAGATCGACAGCCTCTCACGGCGAATATTAGCTGGATGCTTGAGTTCCTGGGCTTATGAATCTCTTGGAATCTGCCTTGTGGAGACTTCTTGCCTCTGCCGATTGTCTTCTGGACGAGAGATTCGGAGAGAGAAGTCCTGAGATGGATTCCGGTGAGAAAGCCGGGAGCTTGATGATATGTGAGTTCTTCAGTATTTCCGTGAATGAATTCGGAATATGAGTGAATGAGTTCTGAACCTTTTTCCTGTAGGAGGAGGTTCTCTATTTATAGGACTTGGATACGCCGGGCGATCGCCTTTTCTGTATTATAATAATCGGGCGATCGTCTTTAGCACAAGGGCTTGTTCCCTTAAAGTCTGCTGCTACTGCTGGCAGCCAGCTGTACGGTCCAATGGGGAGCCTGCACGCGTCCTGAGTTGCTGTCACGGGCGGTCCCACTGACAACTTTCGGCGCGCCTGCCGGTAGGTGAGGTAGGTGACAGGCTGTGGTCAAAGGTCTTGTCTGTCAGCAAAGATCTTGTCTGTCAGCGCCTTTTGTGGATCTGCACGTGGGTGCTGTTCTAAGATCCAGTCTTCGATGACTTTGACGGGCGATCATCTCTGTTCGGGGCATAGGCCGATTGTCCTTAGCCGGACACTAGAGTCGATCGCCAGATACCAAAGGGCGATCGTCTTGGGAGTCGATCGCTAGGTACCTGATGGTGGTCTGGTTTCTTCGTTTAGGCGAGCTAGCCATAGTTTGACTGGTGTTGAATTGGTCGCTCGGCCTTATAGTCGATCGCCTGTCGGGATGGATAAATCTTGACACAACAATTACCCCCCAGCTCGCTCCTATGTTGGAAACGTGGGGTGAGGTGGTTCTCTGGCGATCGCTGAACTTTTGACGAGCGACTCTGCGTTTAACTGAACTGGCGATCGTGTTTGAGCCGATATACTCTGAGTTTGGACGACCTGGTTGGCCGCTAAACTGCGCGGGAAAAGGCAATGGGCGTGGAAAAGTCTCCGCGCACGTGTCGGGCTTCTGTTGGAGGATATCAACGGTCATTAATGACTCCTCGGCTGACGCGTCCTTGAAAAGACGCGTACGCGGGTCCCGAGGGAGTCAATAAATGCGTCGTTTGAGATCCGACCCCTGAGAATTTCCCTTATTGCAAATGAGTCCCTGCCATCCCCTATAAAAGGGCGCGGTGCTGCAGTCTTCTTCCTCACGCGCACTTACTGGAGAAGGAAAGACTTGCTGAAGATTTTTCTGAAGATCTTAGTGCCAATCGTCGTTCGATTTCACCTTCGGGTAAGAAAAATCCTTTTCTCCTTTCTTTCTTTGAGAATGGCCGGAACGTCATCATCACATGGAGTGGGTACCAGCCTGGCCGGACATCGATCGTCCGGGAGGACCTTCTTCCGACTTCCACCTGGAGACGGCCGCTGAGGCTATTCGGGCCGGAATCGACCCTGCTGAAATCGAGGCTTTATTTAATGAAGCCGATGTCGCTAAGGAGGCGGCTGCTGGAGAAAGACGATCGCAGATAGAGAGAGATCTGGCGATTAGGGCCTACTTGGAGCAGCATAGCGCTTTTGGCCGAGCCTATAAGGCTTTTGCTGAGATAATGGAGAAGTTGGCCGGTCCGACTCCGAGATTCGATTTCAGGGGATACTCGGTCGCCTACCCTTATCAGCTTCCCAAACGGTCGCAGTACCGGGTTGCACAGTAATCTTTGTGGTCGCTTGGCCAAATACGGAGTTCGACGACCAGGAAAGATCTGGCCGTCTGGAGGACGAGGTTCCATGTTCCTTCAGATGTGGACATGTTCGTGCCGGCGGAGAATGAGCGAGCCGATCAGCCTCCGATGGGTATGGTCGCCGTGAATGAGGCGATTATAGAGGTCGGGCTGCGCTTCCCTCTATCTTTTGCTGTCTCCCACCTGCTGGCCGCTTGGAACGTGGCGCCACTTCAGCTGACGCCGAACGCCTGGCTCCAAATTATCTGCACTCTCACTCTTTTCGGCGGTCACCGCCTGTACTGCCTCCCATCGCCGTTGGAGATGAACCATTTGTTCAAGCTGACGGCTCAGAAAGGGTCGGTCGGCGGTTACCATATTCAGGGCCGATCTGGTCGGGTAATTCACGGAGTCCCGAATAAGATGCGGGGCGATCAGACGAAGTGGTTCTGGCTCGCCGGAAAGTGGAGGGCTTCTGCGAGCGACAATCCTTCGGGCGAGCTGAAGATCCCTTCTGAGTTTCGGGAGAGGAATCCCGGTAAGGGTTTAGACTATCCCTTCGTTCGGATGCGTTTTGGTCTGATCTAATTTGATTTTGGTTTTGCAGGTTTTCACATTCCGGCGGTCAAGGAGCTGCCCTTTGATTTTCTGGTTGTCTGGGAGCGGATAAGGAGCTTGTCGGACGACGACCTTGACGCCAACCGGATCAATAAGGAAAGTCATTGGTTGTCGGCTCGGCTATTCCGTTTCCCGAGACATCTCTCGGTACCAGGTATGAGTTTCTGCGACCTTCACTTTCTAGGCGATCGACTTACTTGAGGAAAGTATCTAACTGTTGATCGATCGTCTTAACTGTAGAGGTTCGCTTTCCTCGCTTTTTGGAGCCCCCGCCGGAGGTCGCCATGTCTAATCCTGGAGTTCTAGGCCGTCTCCTCCACAAGAAGTCGTCTCGGGCCCCACCTGTTGCGTTGCCAATTGTTCCGGAGGCGGAACCTCGTGTGGAGCCGATCGTAGCTGAGGAGGGAGTTCCGGATGAGGGGCTTCAAACGAACCGTAAAAGGCCGAGGCCGGAAGAAACTCCGGTTCTAGCCCCCGCCAATGAGGTGCCGATCGCTGCACCTCCGATCACCGTTCTTGCTCCAGAGAATGAGCCGCCCTCTGCGGCTTTCATGCGGGAGATGGCGATCGCTGACGCTGAGACTCCTCGGGGGAAACCGTATTTCGGTCGCGACCCCGAGAGGGCTGAGAGGTAGATTGCATTTTTGTGTTGAAACTTGCAATTGCGTAGGAGTTGTGTTAACTTTGTTGTTTTGATGTAGGATTCGTCGTACAGATCCATCCTGCCCGCCGATGGTGCTGGATTTCTTAGCCAACCGATCTCCTCGCCAGTCTTGTGACATCCCACAATATGTCAGCAAGGCCGCTTCTGCTCTACCGAAGGCCTGGACGACCGATCTAGATGCGATCGCTCGTCAGCGATCGGGGAGTACGATGCAGGCTGTTCTTGCTCTTTCTCTCCAGACGGTGACCATGGCTGTCCAGGCTGCTCAGGAGTTCGAGGAGCGACCTTCCACTATTCGCCTGCAGGCGGATCTCGAGGCGCCTCGGAAAGAGAACGCCGAGTTCGCCGATAAGATCGTGGCGATGGAAAGGGACTCTCTGGAGGCAGCCAAGCGGGCGAGCCATGAGCTTGAGCTGGCGAGGAAGGAAACCGAGTTGTCTCGCTTGGCGGTTGACCGATTTCGGAACCAGATGTTGAATGCCGTCCGGGCGCAGAAGGTTGCTGAGGAGGAGGCCGATCGCCAGAAGGTGACGATCGCTCGGTTGACTAGCGAGCTGGCGGAGTCGAAAGAGAAGGTTGCTGCGAGGGAGGCCGAGCTCCAGGGGTCGCAACAGGCGATGGCGGAGCTGAAAAGAGAGGTATCGGCGACCAAGGCTGACCCCTTTTAAAACTTGGAGTTTGTCAGCGAGTTCGCCTATTATTTGGCGTTCGCCGACTCGATCCGAGCAGCTAAGAAGGGAGGTTTGGAGGCTGGGCCTCTTGCTGAGAACTTCAAGGCGTATGCATTGGAGCATCCTCTCCATTCAGCTTTCTCCTTGCCGATCTTGGATCTTGAGGACATCGGCATGGATTTGAGATGGTATCCGACTCCGGCCAATCTTGCTCATCCCGACGCTCCGGAAGATGGGGGGACCGCACCGGATGCTGATGGCGAAGTGTGCAGGCCTGAGGCACTTCATTTTTGATGTTTTAGCTTATTTCCTTGTAATTCGTAGCTTTCTTTTGTAGCATTTAGGCCTTCGGGCGACCATGTATTTTGATCTTTTCAAGTAATGAAATGAACGTTTGAATTTCTGACTTATCACTTGAATGATTGTTATTTTTGAGTCTTTGTTTGACTTTGTACAAATGCGTGAGGAGAGATCGTTGCGAGGGTAGTTCCAAATGAATTGATAAACTCATAAAGATAACTTTTACAACAAATTCGATCACTGCACATCTGAAAAATGACGATCTCCGTATGTGGTTGAATAGGGACGATCGTCGTATGGGTAGTCCGCACTCTTACCCCTTGTTTTTATTCACTTAGTGGAAGTAAGGGGATGAAAATAATTCGTTGAGTGAGCGGTCTTCAACTTTGTCGAATCCTCGAGGACGGTCGTCCGTCTTGAGGAACCGTGTACGATCGCGGAGTTCGATGGACCGACTCCCTGATCATGTCTTGATGCGCGAAGACATTGAGTGTCTCGTGACTCACTTTATTATGAGGGTCCTCTGTTAGGCTGCAACTCGCCTCGTATTTAAACGAAGGGCGTGCGGTCTCGGTCTAGAGGAGTCCTTGCGCGGGGCAGCGTCAGATGATTCAACTCCACGCCCGCGGATTGTTTAGCTCTGCTTCCACCTCGGCCCACCATGAAGATGGCGAACCTCGACGGTGTACGTTGAGATGGGGGTTGTGGCACGTCGCATTGTCCGGGTTCACCACGTTAAATGATGAACCTTTGAGGGCGAGCGATCGTGTCCATTGATTAATTTTGGAGGGCCCTCAGACTACGCCGGCCTCGTATTTAAACGAAGGGCGGGCGATCTTGGCCCAAAGGGACCTTGCATGGCCTAAGCAGTTGGTTCCATCGACCACCAGGACCATGGCTGCACTCTTCCACCTTGGATCGTCACGTAGATGCCGACCTTCGGCGATGTATGTTGTGCGGGGGAGGCGATCTCGTGCCTTAGTCCATCAAGTTAGATGGTGAACTGTGGATGGCGAGCGAGTCCTCCAGTTTCTTAAATAAGGAGGGAGATCGGGGAGACTTCCGAGGTCCCCTTCTCTTGATTGAAGCGTGTAGAGACGGTCGTCGAGTTTGATCCAGGGGTCGGCTCGTATGAGCTACCCAACCTGTCTTGTGTTCGACTCGGACGATCGTGTATAGAGATTGGTAGGGGCTTCGGCTAAGACAATAAGCTGTCCAACTTGCCCTCCTCGAACAATCTCCAGAGCTGTTTGAGGAGGTCGCGACATTGGTTGGTGCTGTGGCCGGGACTCTTATGGTAGGCACAATATTGATTGTTGTCCAGGTGACCGTGGTCCCTTATCGCCTTTGGCTTTTTGAGCTTTTCGTGCCCCTTGATGGCATAGAAAATATGTGCCGGAGTTCGGTTGAACGTATGGAGGAGATGGGCTTCCATCTCCTCGAAGGCCTTGAGATCTCCGGGTGGCTTGGCGATCGCCTTCTTTACTTTGGCGATCGCTATCTTCTGGACAGGAGGTGGCGTTTCCTCGCCTAGGTGGAGGGTGAGTAGCCTTTGTCTGGCCAGAAAATTGGCAGCCTTAGCGCGGAAGATCGCGTAGGTTGGGGGAATATCCTTGGTAAGATGTCTAAACATGAGTGAATGACCGTAGAATCCCCCCATGACCGAATAGAGAGCGACCTCGTCACTGACGGGTTCGCCGGTGAGGATGATTTCATCTATTCGGTCGATATAATTTGCGTCAGTTTCGTCTTTCCCCTGCCTGATTTTCATCATGCGCTGGGGGCCTTCTGGTCTGACGACCTTGTTGGCGAAGTATGACGTGAAGTCATTCGCCAGTTTCTTAAAGGAGGTGATTGATCGTGGTGGTAGTGAGGCGTACCACCTATGGGCCAGCTCGCCCAATGTTAACGGGAAGATCCGGCACTTGGTTGCATCAGATGCCCCAAACCCAGTCATGTAGATTCGAAATTTACTCAGGTGGGTTTCGGGATCCGATCGCCCCTCATACAGAGGTGTTTTGGGAGGAGCGATCGTTGGTTGTATGGGGGCGAGCTCGATGTGGACCGTGAGTGGCTCGGTCGGCCCGGTGATCTTTTTGCTGGCGCTTGCCCCAGTGTCCAAGAGTGCTTTAATCTCATCGAGTCAAGGCCAGTATAGCGGCCATCGCGTGGCCTGGCCGCCGCGCTCGGCGCTCGAGCGGTGCCGAGGAGATTGAGTACCGATCTCCAGCGATCGGGACGGAGTTAGATGGCCGACTGCTCGGTGTGAGGTGGGTAGGCCGAACTCCCGTGACGGATTCGATTCCGTCTTTTCGTGGTTGGAAATCAATGCCCCGGCCGCCAGATGGGTCGCGCCCAAGCGATTGAATATGGATCCGTCCCGGTCGTGGCGAGAGCCTTTCTCGCGAATTGGGGCTTTCGACGATCGCCGCTTAGTAGCCCGTTGAATTTCCGCTTTCCCATGCGGTGGACGATCGAGGGAGTTATCGCGGCGACGCGCATGCTCTCCGTCGCTCCTCTAGATGGCCATGGCCTCCTCGACCGTCTCGCCTTGGAACTGATCGAGTGAGAGGTTGGGGCCATCTCTCGGGTGCGGGATCGAGAGTCTAGCGTTGCCGCGGCTTCCCCCGGTCGTCGACTGGGGTTCGGATTGAGCCGAGATATGGTGTCCGGCGGTTCGGAGAATGGCTTTCTTTGATGTACCGGCGGATGTCATGATTCTGAAAGCTTTCTTTGAAGCACAGTGAGTGTCACTCCAAGTATATGCCCCGAGAACAGTGAGTGTTCTTCGGGACGGTAGGAATAAAAGTTTGAGGGTTAGATGCCCTCCTTCTAGCGCCAATTGTTGCTACCCAAAATATTATCCGGAGATATATATTACTGGAATGGATGGATAGCAAACAAATGCGAGAACACTTCCGTGAGAAAGATAAATAACACAAGATTTGCCGGGGTTGTTGGTCCCGGGCTTGAATGCTCTCGCGAGATATTATTAATACTAATATTCGGGGATACAAGTACTAATGTAAGAACACAATTACAATGAGTGTAAAGATTCTTGTTATCTTAGCTAGTGAGCGTGTAGATTGCCGGAAGAACCAGATTTGATGCTCTGTGAGTTCTTGTAATAAAGGAGATGAACAGTCGCGGCGGTGAGAGATCGGCAGTCTCTCACGGCGAATATTAGTTGGATGCTTGAGTTCCTGGGCTTATGAGTCTCTTGGAATCTGCCTTGTGGAGACTTCTTGCCTCTGCCGATCGTCTTCTGGACGAGAGATTCAGAGAGAGAAGTCCTGAGATGGATTCCGGTGAGAAAGCCGGGAGCTTGATGATATGTGAGTTCTTCAGTATTTCCGTGAATGAATTTGGAATATGAGTGAATGAGTTCTGAACCTTTTTCCAGTAGGAGGAGGTTCTCTATTTATAGGACTTGGATACGCCGGTCGATCGCCTTTTCTGTATTATAATAATCGGGCGATCATCTTTAGCACATGGGCTTGTTCCCTTAAAGTCCATGTTCAGCTGGCAACACTGTGACGGTCCAATGGGGAGCTCGCACGCGTCCCGAGTTGCCGCACACGGCGGTCCCACCGACAACTTTTGGCGCGCTCGCCGGTAGAGGTGAGGTAGGTGACAGCCGTGGTCAAAGGTCTTGTCTGCACAAGAAAGATCTTGTCTGCGCCGCTTTTGTGGATCTGCACGTGGGTGCTGTTCTAAGATCCAATCTTCGATGACTTTGACGGGTGATCATCTCTGTTCGGGGCATAGGCCGATTGTCCTTAGCCGGACACTAGAGTCGATCGCCAGATACCAAAGGGCGATCGTCTTGGGAGTCGATCGCTAGGTACCTGATGGTGGTCTGGTTTCTTCGTTTAGGCGAGCTAGCCATAGTTTGACTGGTTTTGACTTGGTCGCTCGGCCTTATAGTCGATCGCCTGTCGGGATGGATAAATCTTGACACAACAGGTCGTGGACCCCGTATTTTATGGATGGATTTGTATATTGGAAAATAAACTTTGAGATGTGACCCTAAGTGATTTTCAATAGGTTGAGAAATATTCAATCCCAAATATTTTCAAAACTCCTGAGATCTTGAATTGATTTTCAAAATGACACTCGTTCATTTACACTTTTACGGTTTGAACTATTTGATTTCGAATGAGAAATCTCGGGAAGTCTTCTGTTTTGACTGAGTTGTGGTTTATTCAAGTTTTATATTCTCGAAATATGTGGTGTATGACTCGTATTTGCATTTTATACTTGTACTAGCAAAACAGTGGAGTTTTGCTAACCCTCGAGTATTCGGGGGTGGATGTCTATTCTGCGTCCAGGTACATGTAGGTTTTGGGTGCAAAACACAGGATTGGTGCGAAGGATGATGGAAGATGAATGATACTAATCACATGAGGGCCAGTTTTGGGCATAGTCAGTCTGAGTTCGTTGTAAGGTCTTCTCCGCTTTCGTACTTTTGTTTGTGAGTGTATTTTACCCTTGCAGGGGTATGAGTCTAGACAAAGTTATGTATATTAGAGTTGTATGATAATGATGTAAGACCAAATTGGTCTATTGGTTCGTTATTTTGTTACGTCGGCATGTAATGTATTATGTTGTTTCGGTGTCTAGCCTGGCAGATCTTCATGGAGAGGGTCTGCGGCGTGTAATATTCCCAGTCAGATTCTGGGGGTGTTACATTTACGGTATCATAAATTAGGTTGTGGAAACCTAGGTTGTCGGGTCTAGTCGTGTATTGTCTAATCTTTGTTTGTCGGATTGTGTCCGAGTGAGTCGTGTTGCGATGCGTCGTCTGTGATGTCGGTCGTGATTAGTATCATGGTGCACCCATCATCTTCGTGCGATCTGTGGATGTAAGTCTCCCTACTACATGTTGTGCCTCGAGCTACACGAGCTAGTTGTGTGATTCAGTATTTCGGGATACAATTTAAATGTGATTCATGATTATGTGGTCTATGCTTGTTCAATTCTTGTATTGTACTAGAATGAAAAGTGGTGTCGGTGTATATGTATATATATATATATATATATATATATATATATACCGTTACATAAATTGTTTTTACAACAGTAATGGCCTTGGTGTGGTTACGCAAGAAAAATTTAACAATGTGCTATCTTAAAGATTTAAACGTTTTTGGGAGTCACGTAATTTAAATTTAAACACCCTCCAAAGGAGGAAAAAGATTGATTTTCGTGTGATAACCTCAAGGTCGAATTTTTTTGGGAATTCAAACTATCGATATTTCATTTCCATCTTGTATTTTAAGTTTTCAAAACACGATTTTTAAACTCAAATGAGGTCTACAAGATGTACTCAAGACGTGACTCTCGCTTTAAACTTTCAATGTGATGATGTTTTCATTGTTTGGGCAGTAGTGCCCAGTTTTATGATTAAAATAGTGATGTGAATGCTAAGTTGTTCGGTATGTATACGTTGAGATAGCCCTCTTTATCGAGAGGTAAAATATTGGTTTTGAATGATATTTGTCTTTTGATGGCTCCTCGTGAGGTGTTGTAATTATGTGAATTGGTGGCAGTTAGATTCGTATGTTGTTGTTATCTATTTGTAACCTTCGGTTCTAGTAATGACGTATATATATGATCGCGATCATGTTGCTGAATTAGTTAGTGCATGCGAAGTAGGAGGCTAGCGCGCGGTAATGTGGCAGGAGTAGCGCACGCTAATCTTTGTTGTAACGCGCGCTAATCACCCTGGGCAGAGGCTATGGAACCGCATTTTTAGCCATCAGGTCTATCTTTTGTAGTCAATCATCTGTAATTGTATTCTATGTGTGTTGCCTAGTGATGACAACTGTTGTGTATGAATATGTGTTAGGACTTTTCGTAGTGCTAGGTGATAATTGATTGTGTTTAATGAATTGATAAATTATGTTTGCTACGAGTGTGTTTGAACAAAAAAGCTTTCCTGAAAATTTCATAAACATGTGCAAGTTGTGGAAAAAGTAACTTCGAAAAAGTTTTGATGGTTCAATTAATTAGCGGCTTCGTGTGGACTGTGAAAATTATTTAGAACTGGTGAGCCGGCCTAGAATTCTCAAATAAAACCTCGATGGTATTTGAAAAAGTTGTTTTAAAGTGCCTTTGGACATTTTATAAAATGTTACCGTCGTTGATTTTGATGCAGTGTTGACAGGATTTTCGAAAATGATTTTTTTTAACGTATTGCTGTATTTTCAAATAATTCGAGTACATGATTTTCAAAAATCTTTCACACCATAAAAATTTTTATATTTCAAAGTCCAGAGCGATTTTTATTTTTCAAAAATATATAGTGAAAGATGAAAAATCTTACTCGATTTAAACTTCAAACTCGGATTTGGAAAAGTCTGAATCACTCCAAAATGATTGTTGATTGGTGGAAATGTTTAGTGCATGTATGAATGATTTGATGGTAATGCGTGGTTACTCTGTTTGATATTAACGATAATGATGATACTGATTACAAGGGGAATTGATATTCCGAAATATTATTTTGCAAATGATTTCAAAATGAGACAGTTAAGGTATTTTGTTTACAAGTTTTGATAAAACGGCCTGAGGTACCAAAAGTACTTTCAAAAATTATATTTCGACTAAGCATACAAATTCAAATATTTTTATTATGATATCATTTAAAAGGATACCTCATGGATCTTCTTATCGTGTTGCTATTAGATACCTTATGTCGATATGTTATGCTGCATTGGCATTTTAATGTATTATTTTGAGATGTTGAGTTTCATCCTTTTGAGTGGTTACTTACTCAGTATGCCGAGGGGCAGAGGTCGTGATCGTGACCATGGTACAGACGGTCGTATAGGTCAGATGCGGGACCAAGAGAATATTGCTTGGAAGGTTTCTATGCTATCACCTCACTCTCGTTGTTTTGGTTTCAAGGACGAAACCTCTTTTAATAGTGATAGAGTGTAATAACTATTTTTTTTGCTTCCGTATTGTTCGACTATATCGACCCGTTTGGGTTCGCTGATACTTCTGACCTTGTGATGTTTTTTCGGCTTTGTCATTCGAGCGAGTTTTGATGTTGTTACGAATTAATTAGTATATCGTTATGACTTTTTCGAGTTCGGTGCGACTCCCGTGAACCCTATGCATATGAGCATCTTGTAGTAAACTTCGGCGTTGTGGTTCAATCGTTGTTGTTCGATCGTTGTTGTTCGATCATTGTTGTCCGATTGTTATTGTTCGATCCCGAACCACGAATATTGAGCATCTGGGCCACTTTGTGGTTTCCTTAATTCGGGTAATTGTTCCCGTATGTGATCTTTCAAATCTTTGAGGTTATTGGAATTACATTCTTGTTCAACGTTGGACTTCTGTTTTTTATTGTTGTACTGCTCGGATTTATCAACCGTAGTAGTTCATGTTCGTTGCTTTTTGTAAACATTCTTGCGTATTGAATCGGACTGCATTAGCTCTGTACTGTATGGAGCTCTTCTGCGCTGTCAATATCAGATAACGTGTGTTATCTAGAGTCGCCTTGCTCTTGTTTTAAGTTTCGGGATGAAACTTATTTTTAGTAGGGTAGAATTTAATACCCGAGATTCTCGTTTCCGGTTATTTTTGAATTTTTGTCGGTTGTGCCGGTTATTTTGTTATGTTGGCGATTCCTTGAGTTTTCCCCTATGTTGGGTACGACATGATGTACCGTGTTGTGGTGTTCGTCGGGTAGGACTTATCGTTGCGTAAGTCGAGCTAATCGTATGTCCTGTTTTATTATTATTCGTCTTCTTCCGGATCGTTGTTGTGGTTCTATCGTAATTTTCGGATTGTGTCGGTATCGTCTTGCAACCGGAGGTTTTCTGGCCAAACATGTACAACACGGCGGTAGAAACGGCGCTTCCGAGCGCCGTGTCCTGCGCCGTTTACCGAATGGCGTTGCCGAGCGCCGGATCTTGCGCTGGGTGATGTGACGGGTCGGCCAGGCTAGCAATCTGCCGAGACACCCGCGCAAGTGTTGTGTCGGGTGATGCACCGTATCGATCAGGTCGCGCACTGACCCGCAAAACGGCGGTAAACACGGCGCTAGTTGGGCCGTTTGTTGCGCTGTGTTCTGCACAGGTATAAATATGACCGAGCAGTCAGGTTTCACTCATTTTCCCCATTTCATCTTCGATCCTTCCGCAGCCAAGTCCTGGGGATATCAAAGACATATTGTTAATCTATCAATGCACGAAGTTCCTGAGTCCATATCTGTTGTTACCCGAAATATTATCCGGAGATGATATTGCTGGAATGGTCGAGTAACAAACAAATGCGAGAACACTTCCGTGAGAAAGTAAATAACACAAGATTTGCTGGGTTTGTTAGTCCCGGGCTTGAATGCTATCGCGAGATGTTATTAATATAAATACTTTGGAGTACAAATATTAATGTTAGAATACTATTACAATGAGTGTAATGATTCTAGTTATCTTAGCTATAGAGCGTGAAGATTGCCGCAAGAACCAGATCTGATCTCTGTGAGTTCTTGCTTATGTATGTATAATATGTTTATGTGAGTCTTCCGTTCTCTCTGTACGTTTTTTACTGTACTTCAAATGTGCTGGCCACTGTTGGAGGCATACTATTTATACTAGAAGAGGTTCCTAGGTCCTTCCCGGCGATCTCGGGCGACCGCCGTATTATATATTAGAATAATGTGGGCAATCGTCCCATCACGTGGGATTGTTTCTTTAAAGTCCGAGGCTGCAGCTGGCAGCCAGCTGTGCGGGCCAATGAGGAGCCTGCACGCGTCTTGAGTCGCTGTCTGGGGAGGACCCACTTCGTATCTTTCGGCGGGCCTGTCGGTAGGTGTGAGGTAGGTGACAGGCTGGGGTCAAAGGCCTTATCTTACGACGCCTTTTGTGGATCTGCACGTGGGTCTTTGTCCAAGATTCGGTCTTCGAAGACTCTGACGGGTGTCGGATTCACATGCGGTATGGGACGATCGTCTACATTCAGATATCATTGGCGATCGACAGATGCCTGTAGACGATCGCCTTGGACGCGATCGCTAGGTGCTTGCCCAGCGTCTGCCTTCTTTAGCTGGCTCCTGACCATTATGCCGATCGTCATCGAGGTGTATTATTCGCCGCACAACAATTGCCCCCCAGCTCGCTCCGATGTTGAAAACATGGGGTGAGGTGGCACTGTTGGCGATCGCCTTTTTTTAGATGATTTGTTCGTCTGCTTATGACAAGGACGATCATCGTCTGGACGATCTGATTTCGAATCCGGACGATCTCCTCATGCGCTGGAAATAGCGAAAAGTGGAGGCGAGTTCTCGAAACGTTGCAGGGACACGCGTCACGCTACCGTTGGGGGAGTCCGATGGTTTTGTCAGACTTGTCGCCTGGCGTGCCCTTGAAACGACGCATACGCGGGTTTCGAGGGCTGCATTTAATGTGTCCCCCCCCGACGGTTGCACTCCAGCCCCTGAGATTCTACCTATTTGCACGGAGGCCCCTGCTCCCGCCTATAAAAGGGGCTAGGTCCACTTCAATTCAACTCTTTATGCGCCCTTGCTTTTCAGACGAGACTCTGCCGAATTTCTCTGAAGATTCTTGTGCCGACCGACTTTCCTTCTAGGTAAGAACGAAAAATTTTCTCTCCCCCTTTACTTTTAAGAACATGTCTGGAGGAGGATCTAAGACATATGAGGCTGGTAGCTCTTCCGCCGCCGCGGATTCGCCTGACCGAGAAGAAACCCCCGTGGCTCTTCATATGGAAACGGCCGTCGAGGCTATTCGTGCGGGGATTGCACCCGCAGAGATTGAAGAGCTTTTCAATGAAGCTGACTTGGCGAGATCGGCGGCGGCGTTGAGGCAGGGGGGCTCGCCGGTTGATGAGGATGAAGCGGTGAGGTTGTATTGGGAGCAGAACAACGTGTTCGGCCCTGCCTTTTTGGATTTCGCCGGTCTTATAGAGGGGATTGCCGGACCGTGTCCCGAGTTTGACTTCGAAGCATATTCCACCGCCCACCCCTATGAACCTGTGAAGCGGACGACGTTTCGGGCCGCGGACCCCTCCCTGTGGACCCTCGGTCAGATTCGGAGCTCGGCGACCAAGAAAGACTTGAGTCGCTGGAGGGCAGAATTCCATATCCCTTCTGACGTCTCGCTGCACGTGCCCTCGGAGAACGAACGTGCCGACCAACCTCCCGAGGGTCTGGTTGCCGTGAACGAAATGATTATGGAGGCTGGCTTGTGGTTCCCCTTGCCGTTCGCCGTGTCATATTTGCTGATCGCCTGGAATTTGGCGCCGCTCCAGCTGACGCCGAACGCCTGGCTGCAGATCATTAGTACCTTGACAATTTTGGCGGTCATCGGTTGTTCCGCCTACCTTCTACATTGGAAATGAATTATCTCTTCAAACTGACCGCGCAGAAGGGATCGATCGGCGGTTACCACATTCAAGGTCGTATGGGTAGGGTGGTCCTTGGGGTGCCGAACAAGACTCGGGGCGATCTGACGAAATGGTTTTGGGTGGGTGGAGCGTGGAGGTCGGTGTCGAGTGATAGGCCAGAGGAAGAGTTGGACATCCCCACCAGTTTTCGGGAGAGGAATCCGAGTAAGGGTTTTAACTCTCCATTTGATCGGATATATCTTGGACTGATCTAATTTGGTTTCCTTTTTGCAGGCTCCCCCGTTCCAGCGATCGGCGACCTTCCTTTCGACTTTCTGATCATCTGGGAGTGAATTCGCGGTCTGCCGGATTCCTACATCGACGTTCGCACAGTCGGCCACGAACTTCATCAGTTGGGAGCTCGATTGTTTCGCTTCCCTCGCTACCTGAAGGTGCAAGGTATAAACTCTTACTTCCTCTTTCCTGTATGACGATCGTCTGATTGAAGTAGATGTCTAACTTGGCCGCATTTCTTCTTTGACAGAGATCCATTTTCCCCGATACTCCGAGCCTCCAAGAGAGATCTCAATGTCGAACCCCGGTCTCTTGGGTCATCTTCACCAGGTAAAGAAGACGGGTCGAGCCCCTGCGACGACGTCTCGTCCCGTCCTTGTGGTGAGGCTTGCTACGGTGCCGGTCGTCGAGCCGGAAGCTCGGGAGGAAGAACAGCTCCAGTGCAACCGCAAGAGGCGGAGGCCGGAGGAATCCCTGCCGACTGCTGACGCGGAGGTATCAATTCTGGAGCCGCCGGTTGCCGCGCCACCTATCTCTGCTGTTCCGATGGCAGAGGGGTGGGTCCAGCTCCAGGCCCTCGGCCGGCTTCCTGAAGGCTGCGGCGATCGCCGAAGTCAAAACTCCTCTGGGCAAGCCCTTTTTTGGCCGCGACCCCGAGTTGGTCACCAGGTAAAACCGGTTTGATCTTTCTGAGTTAGGCTATTTATGTAGGGTGTATACTAACTCCTTTATTTCTTTTTGTTTGTGTTGCAGGGTCCGTCTTGCCGATCCGGACGTATCGCCGATGGTGCTGGACTTCCTGGCGAGCAAGTCTCCACGCCAGTCCCTCGACGTCCCTTCTTATGTCTCCCGGGACATCACCTCTCTGCCTAAGGCTTGGACGACCGATCTCGACGCGATTGCTCACCGGCGGTCTGGAGATGCCATGTAGGCGACACTCGCCCTGACTCTCCAGGCGGCGACGATGGCCGCCCAAGCCGTTAAGGATTATGAGGGGCGACCCTCTAATGCTCGCCTCCATCAAGATCTTGAGGCCGCTCGGAACCAAAATGCCGAATTCGCCAATTGAATAGCGGCTATGGAGAAGGAGTACCTGGAGACGGCCAAACGAGCCAAGCAGGACCTTGACCGGATGAAGCAGGAGCTTGATCGGTCCCGGGGGGTGGCGGATCGGTTCCGCGATCAGATGACAGAGGCTCGCCGGATGCACGCGTCCTCGCAAGAGGAGGCGACTGGGCTGAAGGCGACAGTGGATCGTCTCAACGGCGAGCTGGAGAAAGCGAAGGGAGAACTGGCCGCCAAGGTGGTCGGGCTTGCGGATGCTTAGAAGATGACTTTGGACTTGAAAGGGCAGTTAAAGGCGATCGAGACCGATCCCTACCTTAATGTGGCATACGTTGGCGAGTTCGCCTACTATCTGGCTTACGCCGATGCTATCCGAGCTGCCAAGAAGGTAGGGGTCGAGGTCGGTCCTATGATGGAAGCCTTCAAAGCCTATGTATTTGAGCATCCGTTGCAGCCGGACTTCTCCCTGCCGATTATCGATCTCACCAACTTAGGGATTGATCTGAGCTGGTATCCATTTTTGGATAAACTTATTTATCCTAAAGTCGATGAGGGGGCACGCGCCGATCCGCATGCTGGGGGCGAAGGCCAGTCGGGGGAGGCCTGAGTGATGGTGGAGCTGTTTTTCCTTTGCTTGTAATTTTCTCTTGTATTGCCTTCGGGCTTGAATGTACAAATTTTTCGAATGGAATAAAATACTCCTTTTTCGTATCTGATTCTTTACACGTACGATCGTCTCTTTTGAATATTTGTGTATGAACTTATACAAGTGTTTATATAAATGCATCTGATGCCTTGTTCGCCTGATTGACTGTTTGAATGTTGAATGGATCCGAATGTATTGGTATACTTGAAAATTCTTACTTGTAAATTTCTTGAACAAAACCGATCGTCATGTGTGTGTTTGAACGAATCCGATCGTGCATGGTTCCTTCCTCCCGATCGCATTTAGGAATAGCTTGACTTTGCCCCTTGTTTTTATTTACTTAGTGTAAGTAAGGGAACAAAAATAGTATGTTTGGTGAGCTATCTTCAGTTTTGCCAATCCTTCGAGGGAGGTCGACTGTTTCGACTCCGAGGAACCGTGCACGGTCGCGTAGCTCGATGGACCGACCTCCATGACCGTGACTTTATGCGCGAGGGACATTCCATCTGTAGGTCTGTTTTGCGACTCACTTTATTGTTAGGGTCCTCCGTTAGGCTGCGCCCATCTCGTGTTTAAACGAAAGCTATAATGCACGGATTCTTCAAAATTGGGCAGTATGCAGTATCGGATACTGCATGGGTGCGGGTGCGATTCGCGTGGGATTCGCACGGGATTCGCCACGTGGCGAATCCGCAAAAAAAAAATCGGACTCGCGTATCACAGCACAGATACGCGTCAGAGATACGCGTATCTGTGCCGTGATACGCGAGTCCGAATTTTTATGTTTTTTTTTTTTTTTTATAATTTTTAAAAAGTAAATCAAATAAATTAAAATACAAAAAGTAAATCATTTAATGAGTAATTACTTTTACCTTTAGCGTATTCACGGATAACATTAGAAAGCTCATTGCTCAAAGCCATTTTGAATTGTTTTTGTATGACTTGTTTTATGTATTTGAATTGATTTTATGGTGATATTTGAATTGTTGTTTTTTATATTTAACAAGTGTTATATATAATAAAATATAAAATAAACAGACGTATCCTTGCCGTATCGCACCCTAACATTTTCAAAAAACCGTGTCCCCGCACCCGTATCTGCCCGCACCCGCACCCGCCCCCCCGCACCTGTGCAACATAGAACGAAAGGCAAGCGGTCTTGGTCTGGAGGAGTCCTTGCACGGGGCATCGTCGGTTTATTTGACTCCACGTCCACGGCTTGTTAGAACTTTTTCTACCTCGGGTCACCATGTTAGACGGCGACCCTCGACGGTATACGTTGTGACGGGGTAGGGATGCGTCGCCTTGTCCGGGTATATCATGTTAGATGACGTACTTTTGAGGGCACGCGAGCGTGTCCACAGATTTGTTTAGAGGATCCTTAGGCTACGCCCGCCTCGTATTTAAACGAAGGGCGAGCGATCGCAGCCCAAAGGAACCTTGCATGGGCGAAGCTGTCGGTTCCATCGACCTCCAGGACCATGGCTGCACTTTTCTACCTCGAATCGCCATGTTGAATGACGATCCTCGACGGTATACGTTGTGCTTAGGGAGGGGGGATCGCTTGCATAGGTCTGTCAGGTTAGACGACGACCTTTTGTAGGGCGAGCGAATCGTCCTCTCTTTAGTTTGTTTTCGTCGAGGCGAATCACATAAATGGGATAGGAAAATCTCATTATACTCTTTGTACATTGGGATTGGATACAAAGTTCTTACTGGTAGTATTTCTTCAAATGCACGTCGTTCCAGGGATATTGGTCTGGAGTGCCGTCAGGGTGTTCAAGTTCGTAGGCTCCCCTAGTTAGCCATTTAGATATCCTGAAAGGGCCTTCCCAATTCGGGCCAAAGACTCCTGTGTGAGTCTGGATCTTTTTGAGGACTAGGTCGCCCACTTGGAACCGTCTTTCCTTGACCTTCGAATTGAAAAACTTCTCGGATCTCCTTTTGTGGATTGTGTTCTTCATTTCCGAGGTCAGCCTCCGTTCTTCGAGCATGTCCAAGTCGATCCGTCGGGCTATATCATTGTCCGTCGTCATTTCTTGTTCAGTTCGGTGGCTGAGGATGGCGATCTCCGAAGGGATCACTGCTTCTATTCCGAAGGCGAGGGCTAACGGGGTTTCGCTGGTTGAGTTTTGGGTCTTCGTTCGGTAGGACCACAAAACATCCGGGAGCTCGCTCACCCACCGTCCTTGTTTGGATTCGAGTCGTGCTTTGATCGTGTGTTTGAGGATTTTGTTTAGGGCCTCTACCTGCCCGTTCGTCTGAGGGTGATAGGGTGCCGAGAACAACTTTTTGATTCCCCACTTCTCGCAGAATTGCATGACTTCTAAGCCGTCGAACTGCTTTCCGTTGTCGGAGATTATAGCCTGGGGCAGGTGGAATCGGCATATGATGTTCTTCCAAATGAACTTAATTACTTGTTCTTGGCTGATCTTGTTGAGTGGTTCGGCCTCAGCCCATTTAGTGAAATAATCGACCCCTACGATGGCAAACTTATAGCCCCCTGGCGCTGTCGGCAAGGGACCTATATGGTCGATGCCCCATTGGGCGAATGACCATGGGCTGTACATTGAGGTGAGCTGCTCGGGGGAGAGCTTGATGTTTGGGCCCATCACTTGGCACATGTGACACGATCTGGCATAGGCGATCGCATATTTTTGTAGTGTAGGCCAGAAAAATCCTTGCCTGGTCGTTTTGTGGATGAGAGCTCGCCCGCCAGCATGGTTTCCATAGATCCCATCATGGATCTCGGCTAAAATGAGCCGGCCTTCCTCCGGCGTGATGCACTTAAGGAGAGTAAGGCTGAAAGCTCGCTTGTAAATCCGGTCGTCCAATAGGGTGTATCTGGTCGCACGAAGTTGAAACTGACGAGCTTTGATACGGTCGTTGGGGACCGTTCCGTCCTTTAAGTATTTAATGAATGGAGTCATCCAGTTCTCTTCGACGATGGTAACTGTGGTAACCAGGTTTCTGTCGATCGCTGGCTTTGCTGATTTTGTGATTTGCATGTTAGAGAAATCGGCCGCCCCATCTGATGATGCCAGTTTGGATAGGGCGTCGGCCTGGGAATTGTGCTCTCTCGAGACTTGTTCGATTAACACTTCCTCAAATTTCGTGCACATTTCGGCGACCAATTCTTGGTATTTGACCATCTGTTCACCGCGCGCCTCATATTCTCCCTTGACCTGGTTTACGACCAAGAGAGAGTCCATGAATATATGGAGGCGGCGAACGTCCAGGGCGAGGGCTAGATCGAGCCCGCCTACCAAGGCTTCGTACTCGGCTTCATTGTTGGTCGCACGAAACCTGAAGCGCACAGCATTTGTGAAACTTTGGCAGTCGGGGCTGATGAGGACAATACCTGTCCCTGCTCGCGAGTTGGTTGCCGAGCCATCCACGTACAGCTTCCAAGTAGGGCGGCCGATCTGGGTCGGACTGTGAGGGAATGTTAATTCCACCACGAAGTCCGCCAGAGCCTGGCCTTTGCTCGCCGTGCGAGGAGCGTACGTGATACCGTATTGGGCGATCTCTAGTGACCACTTGAGGAGTCGCCCGTTGGTGTCTGGTCAGTGTAGAACTTGCCTCAAAGGGAGAGTCATCAGAACCTCCACTTGATGTTCGAAGAAGTAACCCCTTAGCTTGCGAACACTCATGACTAGAGCGTAGGCGATCTTCTCCAGAGGTGTGTAACGCGTTTCCGTGTCATGGAGCGCTTGACTAATGTAGTAGATCGGCAAGTGGGTTTGCCCCTCTGCTCGAACTAATACAGCACTCAGCGCGACCTCCGAGGCCGCCGGGTAAAGGAATAGCTTTTCGCCGGGGATTGGTTTCGCCAAGATCTGGGGGTTAGATAGATACTCCTTGATTTTGGTGAATGCCATTTGACTCTCCTTCGTCCATGCGAACTTCTTGTTCTTTATGGTCGCGAAGAACGATTTACTTTTATCCCCGAGCCGAGATATGAAACGGTTAAGGGCAGCTAGACAACCTGTGAGGCGTTGCACCTTCTTGACATTCCGTGGCTCCTGGAGGATCTCCTGGATCTTGGTGGGGTTCGCCTCGATTCCCCTTTGTCTCACGATGTGCCCCAGGAATTTTCCGGAGCTCACCCCAAAGTTGCATTTCTTGGGATTCAGATTCATATTGAACTTTTCGAGGATGGCGAAAGTCTCGGCAAGGTCATTGAGGTGATCTTCCTTCTTGAAGCTTTTGACCACGATGTCGTCAATGTAGACTTCCATGGTCTTGCCGATCTGGTTGGTGAACATCCCGTTGACTAGCCGCTGGTAGGTCGCCCCTGCATTCTTCAGACCGAATGGCATTAGAGGTGCCCAAAACGACCCAACCCGCCGGGTCGACCCGCCGACCCGGACCCGGCTGACCCGTGCAAGACCCGGACCCGGCCGACCCGTGCAAGACCCGGACCCGGCCGACCCGTGCGACCCGCCGACCCGGACCCATGGTATACACGGGTGGGGTCCGGGTCGAGCTTCCCCCAACCCGTCGACCCGGCGGAAATTAAAAAAAAAAAAAAATCAAAAAATGGCCGTTGGACCCGGCGGGTCGGACCCGGACCCGGCGGGTCGGACCCGTGACCCGGCGGGTCTAACGGCTAGTCCGATTTTTAAAAAAAAAAAAAAAATTCCTAACTATAAATACCCCCCTCCCCAACACAATTTTTCCACACCTTCAATACTATCTATCTCTCAAACTCTCATTGTTAATTGCTATACTACTTAATCTCTCTCTTTTTTTTCGTATTTTATCATTATGTCGAGTTCTGACAAGGGAAAAGGTATTGCTACATCTCCCAAAAAATCCAAAATGTCCAAGTTCGAGCGAATGGGTCTTTGGGGCAAATCGAAGAAACCATCTGGAATAATTATTCGGGAGCCCCAAAACCAAACTCCACCCGGTTTTGAAAATGAAAGTCAAGAACCTGAATATGATGTTACACATGAAAATATCTATTACGGTAGTACAACAACTACCAGTGAAGAAGAAGTTGATCTCCGGGGATATTTCATTGTTGTTTTATTGTATCTGAAATGGATGCTTGTAGTAAATCCGAAAGATTATCGAATGCTATTTACAATATGTGTTTAAAATGGCTAAAATACTTTAATCGTATTCATGATGTTTTCTTGATTAGTGCTGTTTTATCTCCCGATTTGAATTTAGCTCAAGTAGAACAATTACTTGAAATATATTATAATATTCTTAAAAATTTGGGTTTTCCTAATATTGAGGATACTGTTGAAAGTCAAACTTTATTTGAAAATAGTCCTGACGTTGAACAAGTAAAAATTGATTTGAAAAATAGTTTAGAAACTGTTTTTTCTGAATATTCTTCTAAATATGGTGATAAGATTCAAACTCAAAAAACAAGAACTAAGACTACAAATACATTTAACATGGAATTCAGAACTCCCACTAACCCATTTCAACAACAACTCTATAATATAGCAAGAAATAGGGGTGGTAGTAACGTCGGTCAAAGAAATGACCTTAGTAGATATTATGCAACTAGTTTTGTGCCGGAGGATGACAATGCAGGTACCTTTGATCTGTTGGATTGGTGGAAAAGAAGGGGAACCGAATTTCCCATACTTTCCATTATGGCACAAGAAATTCTTGTAGTGCCCGCATCCACAGTCCCCGTTGAGAGTGCTTTTAGTGAAGGAGGCTATATGCTGGACGAGCGGAGATCCCGAATGACGCCAAAAAATCTCGAGGCTCAAATGATACTTAAAGACGCAACAAAAGCCGAGTTACGATATCAAGAAAATAAATGGGATGACCTATTAGCGGACCAAGATGTCTATCAAGAAGGCACTACCGAAGGAGAGTCTAGTCAAATGAGTCAAACCGATGATCAAGACGACGACGACATCGACTTCGACTAAAGGTAAGTAAGGTAAGTCAGGTAAGTAAAGAACTACGTAGGGCTTTGATTCCTCACGAGGATACGTAGGCAATTTAATTTTAAGTGAAAACTTAAAATTAAATACAAGCCCATTTTTTTTAACTCTTCTCAAGTAAAAGAACTACGTGGAGCTTTGATTCCTCACGGGGATACGTAGGCAATTTAATTTTAAGTAAAAACTTAAAATTAAATACAAGCTAATTTTTTCAAATGATTTCCTTTTTCACTTATAGTTATTTTTCGTGTATAAAATGATAACAAATAAAAGTTTTATATACATTTAAAAAAAAAAAAAATATAGACGGGTCGACCCGTGACCCGGCGGGTCGGACCCGGACCCGGACCCGTGGCCGACCCATCGACCCGTCAACCCGTACATTTCATATGTACGGGTGGGGTCCGGGTCCTGTCCTGCCGACCCGGCGACCCGGCGGGTCCAACCCGGACCCGGACACGGACCCGTGGTTGGGCACCTCTAAATGGCATCCGGACCCAAAAGTATATGTCTTTTTTCATGTGGAACGATGTGTGTTTTATGTCTTTCTCCGCCATGGGGATCTGATGGTATCCGGCGAAGGCATCCATGAACGACATCATTTCGCAGCCTGCTGTGCTATCGACCAAGTGGTCAATATGAGGCATCGGAAAGTGATCTTTTGGACATGCTGTGTTAAGGTCGGTGAAGTCGATGCATAACCTCCAGGAGTTGCTCGGCTTTTTGACGAGCACCGCATTGGCTACCCACTGTGGCTCGTATGTAGCTACTCCGATTAGTTTGTTATCGACAAGCTTTTTGACTTCTATATCGAGCACTACGTACTTCTCCGGACCGAACTTTCTACGTTTCTGGTGAACAGGCTTCCTTGCCGGGTTGATCTTTAGATAGTGGCAAGCATGTTCAGGACTTATGCCGACCATATCTTGATGCAACCAGGCAAAGACTCCGATGTTCTTACGTAGTAAGCTGATTATATCATCCTTCAATTCAAGGTCGACGCTCGTGCCGATCTGTACTTCCCGCTCCGGGCGAGCCGGATCTATTTTTATACTTTCCAAATCTTCGATGGGAACGGTCGCTTCTCGTTTGGAACAATTTCCGGACTCGATCCTTGGATCGATGTCGAGGCTTGGCTCGAAACCGATCCTAGGCTCGATGTCGTCCGTTAATCGATGTGAGATGACCTCCTCTGAGTCGGGTTGGTACGATGTGCTTGGCTTGTCGATCTCCATCGGTTGATTGTCGATCGTCTCAATATTACAAATAACATTGGAAGTATTGAAAGAAGTTATGACACAGGAGTAATTCAAATATTTCTTAGCCATTAGTTGGTCTCCTTTTACAATACCGATCGTACCATCGACAGTGGGGAATTTGATACAGTAAAAGAAAGATGAGGCGACCGCTTCGAAGGTTTCTAGAAATGGACGACCTAGGAACCCATTATAGATGCTGGGCCTATCTATGATTACAAAGTCTAGGTTCCTAGTAATCCTAACTTTGGGATCGTAATGACATATTAGCTCGACAGAGAGCTTGATCCTCCGGTAGGCTTGGACTGTGCTGTCGCCGAATCCTTGGAGCGCGGTGTCAAACGGCTTGATAAACTTGGTCAGGTTGCCGAGCTGGTCAAGAGCAGATTTGAATATGATATTGCAAAAGCTCCCATTGTCAACCAGCACGCGATCGACCATTTTTCCAAGGATACATGCAGAGATCACCAATGCATCCTCTTTGGGGCACTGCACTCCCTCCCTATCCTTGTTGGAGAAAGTGATGAGCGCGTCTTTGGAGATGGTCGACTCCGGGGGTACCACGACATGGACCCCGACGAATGCCCTCAGTTCGGCCTTCCGCTTTCTGTTCGACATGGTGGAAACCGGGGAAAGTCCTCCGAGATTTCCACCTCCCACCTGAAGCATATTGATCCGGCCGCCAGGGTTGATCGAAGGGATTGATTCGTCAGAATACTCCGGTTCATTTTGCTCGATCCTGGCGACAGGCTTAGGAGGGATTCCATCGCTCTGTCGGCGCTCGCGCCCTCTGGTCCTCTCTGCTCGAGGCTCTGGCTTGGTAACCAAGTTATCCAATTTGCCTTCCTCAAACAGCCTCCAGAGTTGTCTGAGGAGGTCGCGGCACTGACTGGTGTTGTGGTCGGGACTCTTGTGGTAGGCGCAGAATTTGCTGCGGTCTAAATGACCATGGTCCCTTACTGGCTTCGGCTTGCTAAGCCATTCACGCCCCTTGATGGCGTTGTAAATGTGGGCCGGAGATAGGTTGAGGTTGCGGAGGAGGTGAACCTCCACATCCTCGAAAGCTTTGAATTCCTCGGGCGGCTTCGTGATCACCTTTATGGGCTTGGCGACCGTTTTTCTCGGGACGGAAGTAGGCGCCTTTCCTTCCCCGTTAGATCCCTCGCCTAGGCGCAGGGTGAGCATCCTCTGCCTGGCCAGAAAATCAGCGGCCCTGACGCGGAAGATCACGTAGGTCGGGGGGATGTCCTTTGTAAGGTGCCTGAACATGGGCGAATGGCCATAGAATCCTCCCAGGACCGAGTAGAGAGCGAGCTCGTCGCTAATGGGCTCGCCGGTGAGGACTATTTCATCCACCCAGTCGATGTAATCTTCATTAGGCTCGTTCTTCCCCTGCCTGATTTTCATCATGCGGTGGGGGCCTTCGGGCCGAGCGACTTTAGCGGCGAAGTACGACGTGAAGTCGTTTGCCAGCTTCTCAATACAATTGATCGAGCGATTTGGCACTGAGATGTACCACCTATGGGCGAGGTCGCCCAATATCAATGGGAACATTCGGCATTTCATAGCGTCCGACGCTCCACATCCGGTCATGTAAATCCGAAATTTGCTCAAATGGGTCTCTGGATCCGATCTCCCCTCATATAAAGGTGTTTGAGGAGGAGCGATCTTCGGTTGAACTCGGGAGAGCTCGATCTGGGCCGCGAGTGGCTCACTCGGTCCAACGATCGAGCTCTTGGCGCCTGCCCCAGTCTCTAGGAGCGCCTTCATTTCGTCGAGCTGGCGCTGCATGGCGGCCATCGTTGTAGCCTGACTGCTCGCTGATTGACTCTCGGAGTGGGAGCCAAGACGATCATGTATTGATCTCCTTGCCCTATGGTAAGTGACGAGTTCTCCGCCACCGGGCTCAACTCTTGGGCGAGCAGGGGCCCGTTGGCCGACTTGTCTTCTGGGAGTCGGATATGCCGAACTCCTGGTGACGGATTCGGACTCCGACGTCTCCCGGCTGGGGCCTGAATGCCCGGGTCGCCATGAGGGATCGCTCCGTAGGCGGCTGAAGACGGAATCATCCCGCCTTACGAGAGCCTTTTCCTGCGGCTCGGGGCTTTTCGATGATTTCTCGAGGGATAGCCCTTTAAGCTTCCGCTTGCCTGCTCGGCGGATGGCAGATGGAGTAACGGTGGGCGAGTCGCATGCCCTCCGTCGCTCCTTGAGGATGGCTCCTCGATCTGTTCTGCAGTCTGGAACTGATCGAGTGAGAGGATGGGTCAGTCCCTCAGGGACGGGAGTGAGAGTCTAGCGTCGCCGCGGTTGCCTTCCGCCGTTGGTTGAGATTCGTTCTGGGCCGGAATGAGAGGTCCGACAGATCACAGGGTGGCTCTTTTTGAGGTCGTGGCGGATGTCATGTTTCTGAAGGCTTTTCTTTGAAGAACAGTGAGTATTTCTTCAAGTATATGCCCGGAGAACAGTGAGTGTTCTTCGAGACGGTCGGAATAAAAATGAAGGTTAAGAGGGGCCCCTTCTTCTAGCGCCAATTGTTGTTACCCGAAATATTATCTGGAGATGATATTGCTGGAATGGTCGAGTAACAAACAAATGCGAGAACACTTCCGTGAGAAAGTAAATAACACAAGATTTGCCGGGGTTGTTAGTCCCGGGCTTGAATGCTCTCGCGAGATGTTATTAATATAAATACTTTGGAGTACAAATATTAATGTTAGAATACTATTACAATGAGTGTAATGATTCTAGTTATCTTAGCTATAGAGCCTGAAGATTGCCGGAAGAACTAGATCTAATCTCTGTGAGTTCTTGCTTATGTATGTATACTATGTTTGTGTGAGTCTTCTGTTCTCTTTGTACGTTTTTTAATGTACTTCCAATGTGCTGGCCACTATTGGAGGCCTACTATTTATACTAGAAGAGGTTGCTAGGTCCTTCCCGGCGATCTCGGGCGACCGCCGTATTATATATTAGAATAATATGGGCGATCGTCCCATCATGTGGGATTGTTTCTTTAAAGTCCGAGGCTGCAGCTGGTAGCCAGTTGTGCGGGCCAATGAAGAGCCTGCACGCGTCTTGAGTCGCTGTCTAGGGAGGACCCACTTCGTACCTTTCGGCGGGCCTGTCGGTAGGTGTGAGGTAGGTGACAGGCTGGGTTCAAAGGCCTTATCTTACGTCGCCTTTTGTGGATCTTCACGTGGGTCTTCATCCAAGATTCGGTCTTCGAAGACTCTGGCGGGTGTCGGATTCACATGCGGTATGGGACGATCGTCTACAGTCAGATATCATTGGTGATCGCCATATGCCTGTAGGCGATTGCCTTGGACGCGATCGCTAGGTGCTTGCCCAGCTTCTGCCTTCTTTAGCTGGCTCCTGACCATTATGCCGATCGTCATCGAGGCGTATTAATCGCCGCACAACAATATCATCGATTAATCATTCCGTAACCTCCTCCGATCGACCGAATCAGGGTAAGTTTCCTAAAATCTTAGTTTTGGGAAAATTATGGATTTTGCTTGATTTCGTCCGTTTAATCTGAATTAACTGAGATTAGTGATGGATTATTGATTATAAAGTTGTATTCTACCAATTCTCTCATTGTTCCATGGTTTTATTCGTCGTTTTGTTGAGTTCCTAATCGACACCTTGAAGGTGTCCGGTAAAATGTCACAAAGGGGATTCGGGCGGTCTACGATTATTCTTTCTCGTGCGATCGTTGATTTATTGATGATATGATGTTAGGGTCAGGTTCTTTGCGAAGAACTCAATTCGGAACTCTTCCATTTGCCGTTTTCTTCAAGCTTCCCGATCGATCGTGTTATTGTTGTTTCCGCCAAAGAACTGTAGGTGTTCGAGGTTTCCTGATTGAGCCGTGTTCGTCGGAGTGTCCGGTATCGATTATCGAGGCAAGTATCTTGCCCATACATTACGTATTTTGTGGATATAATAGTTGGTAATTTACGATATGTGTTAAATGAATTCTTATAAATAACTTTCAAAAGGATCGGTATATTTACGATCACGATTTTCTTTAAAGATAACTCGTGTGTTCCGTGAATTAATATGCTTAATTGAATAGTTGTGTTAGTGTTGAGTGTAGGAACGCCTTACTTTCGTGTGATGCCATTTTATGTGATTATGTCGTGGTAAATTTAAAGTTCTAACCTTTTGTTAAGATGTGTGCGTGGAGACGTGTGGTTATCGAAGATCTTGTGACTTTGTGTAATAAAGGTTGTAACTCCTTTATGAGGAGGTTGTGCCATTCGGCGTGGTTGGAAAGGTATTCTATCTCGTTGCTATGTGTTTGTTGCTAGTTGCACCATTGGATTATGGAGTTGATGGTATTGTTTCTCGGTAGTGAGTATGTGTCGGACAATATGGCCATTCTAGCAAGGTACCTCGACTATATATTTTGTGTGTTTGACCTTTGAGAGTTGTGGTTTTGTGAACTATGACTTGTAAACGCTAGTGTGCGTGAGTTGTTCTTCCATCCGGGGATGGTTCGACGGGATCTCTGGGGGCCGCTACTAATGGATACGGCTGCGGAAGTGGTTTCCCACCCTGAGCATTCGACGGGGCATCTGGGCCCGATGCTAAGGGGCACGGTCGTGGGTTACCAAGTATGGTTTTTGTGATTTTGATTTTGATGTTTTCGTTAATACCGGAGTATCACAATGCTTTGTGCTCGGGGTCGAGATACATTATATATCGAGTCTTGGTGTTTGACTAGAATGGCATAAGAGTAATGTGTTGTGTGTAATGTCCTTAGTAGTGAATTGATGTGGATGGTTGGGTCGTGGACCTCATATTCTATGGACGGATTCGTATATTGGAAAATAAACTTTGAGCTGTGACCCTAAGTGGTTTTCAATAAGTTGAGAAATATTCAATCTCAAATGTTTTCAAAACTCCCGAGATCTTGAATTGATTTTCAAAATGACACTCGTTCATTTACACTTTTACGGTTTGAACTATTTGATTTCAAAAATGAGAAATCTCGGGAAGCCTTCCATTTTGACTGAGCTATGGTTTGTTCAAGTTTTATATTCTCGGAATGTGTGGTGTATGGCTCGTATTTGCATTTTATACTCGTACTAGCAAAACAGTGGAGTTTTGCTGACCCCCGAGTATTCGGGGGGTGGATGTCTGTTCTGCGTCCAAGTACATGCAGGTTCTGGGAGAAAAACACAGGATCGGTGCGAAGGATGATGGAAGACGAATGATACTAATCACATGAGGGCCAGTTTTGGGCACAGTCAGTCTGAGTTCGTTGTATGGTCTTCTCCGCTATCGTACTTTTGTTTGTGAGTGTATATCACCCTTGCAGGGGTATGAGTCCAGACAGAGTTATGTATATTAGGGTCGTATGATAAAGATGTAAGACCAAACCGGTCAATTGGTTCGCTATTTTGTTACGTCGGCATGTAATGTATTATGTTGTTTCGGTGTCTAGCCTGGCAGATCTTCATGGAAAGGGTCTGCAGCATGTAATATTCCTGGTCAGATTCTGGGGGTGTTATAACATTAACACGAATCAACACGATTAAAGTACCTGCCTTGGAATGAAGACAGGGATTTGAATACTTCAACAAATATCAATACACTCGAAGGTTGTCCCTTCGCTCAACTACTTGCAAGATTCGCACCTTTATTTAAAGATAAAATAATGAAGAGTTCATCTTAACATAACCAACTCACGAATATCTATCGTTCTAGACTATGATCGTGTTGAACATCTCACTTATGTCCGGTTCACGGTTCACTACCCAAAGAACACTAATTCGAACTAACAACATACTTCATGCGAATCAAATGATCATAAAGGAATTCAATGGCAACGTCTACGAATTCAAGGATATATGAGTCATCCAAAATTCCATATCCCAACACTTAATTATCAACTCTAAAGTATGGTTCGACTAATCCACGGTACATAACAAGTATAAACATGTATAAACGAGTTCTTGGTTAATTCATCACTAGGATTTCCATTCTCCCACAAGGTAGTTCTACTTGCCAAAATTCTACGTTCAATACGATGATAAACACTTCAATCTAACCATCAATCTGATCAACACAACCTTTCTAAAATATGAATATTAATCTAGAAGAAACCCTTAAAAATCTTCCTCTTAAATTCACTCATCAAATGTGTTACATCAACAAGTCATTCAACATATGAATATTCCAATATCATCATCAAGGGTATGTTATCATCTCAAAACCTTAATCCCAATGTTTGACATAATCAAGGTTCAACTCATAATCTCTTTACAATGGGAAAAACCTAAGTATATATCATCTCAATCCTCCTAAAACATGGTGTTCGATTTATCATGATAGTAATAAACTTCATAATCTCAGTAACATGCTCATATTTCATTAAGAACATGAATTCCAGTTAGGTGAAGCATCGACATACCTTACTACGGAGTAAACAACGAAACAATCAGTAGAACTCAATACCGGATGCTTGAACACTACTCCAAGATGTTCTATAATCTCCAAAATCCGATTGAGAGGCTGATATAGAGGTTATATAAGGCTGGGAGGTATGAGAGATGGATGGAGTTCGCATAGAATGAGTGAAAAAAATGAAAGGGTTGCTTTAATTTAAAGTTATCCATGTTGTCCAACATTAAATAATTCATACATTATTTTGGTCTTTATTAGATATCATGCACGATTACGTCTTGAGTTGCATTAATGTTGTCTCCATCAGCATTGAATGCTCTCAAAATCATGAACACTTTATGAGTATTTATTTCTTTAATCACAATGGTTATATGCTACAAGTCTTATGAATTATGATGTTGTAAGATTAATTTCCTTTTCCTAATTAAATTGCCTAGAGCAAAAATATTGTAGTTAATTGAAAGTCTTATGTTGTAGACTTATGGCTCAAATGACTGTAACATCTTTCATGTTGAATGTCAGTGTAGGAAAGTTCTGTAGGATAGTTGTTGTGGTTTTCTGCATTTATCAAAATTCGATGAAAATTCTCCCAATAATCTCTCGTTTCTCGAATACCAATTTATAAATGTGTCTTTTTTAGAAAAGTTTTTCAAAAAGAATATACTTAGAATTATACCTCTTTTTTACTAGGGTCTTTCTTGGAATAGGTAGGAGTTGTAGTACCTGTATACATGTAGTCTTCTTATATCCATCAGATCAAATTAAAATTAATCATGATCATTGATCATTAATACTACAATCTATATTTTGTAGTGTTATAAAAATTATGTTGTAGTTTTTATTGTTTGTTTATAATTTTGAAAAAAGAAACAGCTAAATATGAAGTTCCCGTAATACCCTTAAAAAGTCACAAATTTATTATTAATTTCTCTCTAAAGTGATTTCTTATGACATAATCATATTATTAGATAATTATTAATTTTATACTTAAAAATTCAACTCCAAAATAGATTAACTAAATTATCAGATAAATTGAAATTATTTTAGAATTCAAAAAACATTAATTAATAATTATAAAAGTTGTATATAAATGAATTCTGAAAAAGTGAAAATGCTAAGAAAAATAACTGTAAAAATACAAATTAATTTTAAATTTTAAAAATTAATCCTAAAATAAATTAAAAATACAAATCACAAAAACATATATAAAATATATTTAAATTCCAAAAAAATATAATAGATTCTAAAATATTAAATATAAATATTAAAAATAAAATAAAAATTAAAAAATATTTATATAGACTAGAATATGAAAAAAAACTGAAATATTAGCAATTTTAAAATTAATAATGTCTTAAGATTTGTTTATAATTTTTAAAGGTAATTTTTATTTTTAGATTCAAATTTGGATTTTAGCAAATTTTTAATTTTTCAAAATTTATTGGTATTTTCTGGAATATTTTTTTTGATTATATGTAATTTTAGAATTTACTTGTAATCAAGGTCTCTTGTGCTTTTAAATATAATATATATTTCAAATTTGAGTATGTGCTTAATGTTTGGAATAGTTGTTCTTATCTACTTTTGTATTCAAAGTTTACCTTCATTTAACTTAATTTTACCTATGATGGTCAAATAATATAGGATGCACGATCCACACTGTATTTTTTGAATTTACTGATAAAATATTTTATTTTAAATGGTACAATTATATTTTTTAATATTTTTTAATTATATTTTTTATAATTTATTGTAGTTTTCTAATTTTATTCTTCACTTTATTTTTATGTTTCTAGATCTATTAAAATAAATATATTTTAAAGAATTAGTATTAATTTTTTGAGAATTTGTATTAATATTATCATTTACTTCTAATTTTTTGGATTCACTTATGAAATGTAGAATTAATTGTTATTTTTTTTATAATTTTTACATATTTTTTTGGCATTTATTTGTACTTTTTCTTATATTTATTTATATTATTTGTTTTATAGGATTTATTTATATTATTACAAATTTATTAAAATCAATAATAAACATTTGCATCTCATTTAATTATATAAACCAATTTATAATACCAGGATATTCTTATTTATTTGTATTTTATGGATTTATTTGTACAATATTTTTATTTTACAGATTTATTTAATTTATAATATTATTATGGATCTATTTTTATGATTTTTTGTAATTTTTAACTAATTACTATTTTAGAATTTATGTTTTATTTTTAACAGTATTTTTTAGAATTTGTTTGTATTTTCTCAAATATTATTATACTTGATTGGATTTATTTTGTAGATTCTTATATTTATTTGTGAATTTTAGAATTCATATAAATTTTATTATAATTTTTGAAAATTATTTTATAGTTCAGATGTTTTTTTTTTGTGTAATTTACATTGTAAAAATAAAAGAAGAGAAATTTTCTATTTATTTGTTTCTTTTCTCAACTTAAGGTTATTTTTGTACCTAAATAATTTTAAATTTATATTTTATATACTTATTCACTACAATCCTAGTACTTACCTGCATACAGGTAGTACAATGTCTACCTATTCCAAGAAAATCCCTTTTTACTGTGAAATATGTTCGGTTAGGTTTACCTTTTTTGCAGATTAAAAGGTTTTTGAAAGCTAATTAAATTCTAAATATAATAGTTTTAATATTTTTGATACAATCTTATTTATAGCATAAGGTAATAAAGTATATTTTATGTTGGTTTCTAAAAATTATATATAAAAAAGTTTATTGGGTAATACTAGAATCCCAAAAGTGGAAATAGCTTATTTTGCCCTTTTGCATATAGCAATATTCTTTTCTGCCACAAGTTTGTACCAACTCTTTTGATACCCAAATTGTCGAGATTGACCTTTACTCGAATAAAATTCGAGTCATATATTGTAATTTCGAGTAACATAATTTCGAGTCAACTTCAAAAAAAACAATATTGAGGAAGGTTGAAAATATGGTTACTGGATTCCGAAAATTCGGGTTACACGAGTCCAATTCGTGTCACACGAATTTTATTGCCCGAAATTCGAGTAACATTTTTTTTTTATGTCTTCGGGCAAAAAAGTCTCCCGAATTCATTCATTCGGGACATGTAAAAAAAAAACTCCCGAATTCATTCGGGACATGCAAAAAAAATTATATGTCCCCCGAATTCATTCGAAAAACTGCCGAATTCATTTGGGACATGTAAAAAAAATATATGTTACTCGAATTAATGTCTCCTGAATTCATTCGGGACATATAAAAAAAAATATATTTTACTCGAATTAATGTCTCCCGAATTCATTCGGGACATGTAAATAAAAAAAAGTCTCCCGAATTCATCCGGGACATGTAAAAAAACTCCCGAATTTATTCGGGACATGTTAAAAAATATATGTTACTCAAATTAATGTCTCCCGAAATTCATTTGGGACATGTAAAAAAAAAATTCTCAATATTATTTTTTTAAGTTGACTCGAAATTATGTTACTCGAAATTACAATATATGACTCGAATTTTATTCGAGTAAAGGTCAATTTCGACAATTTGGGTATCAAAAGAGTTGTTACTAAACTTGGAACAGAAAAGAATATTGCTATATGCAAAATGGCAAAACAAGTTTCCTCCCAAAAAAAATATCCCAATAAATTATTAGTAATTTTATAATAGGGAATAAACATGACTTCGATTTCTTGTAGCATAAAGGCGAAATCCCTCGCCCCCAGGGCCCCCACCCCCCGGACCGGCAGGGATTGGTGGAGAAATTAAATCACGGTGACTCAACGGCTCACTAGGTGGGAGGAACAGTGTCTGGTGCCCACAAGGAGCTATTTCCCACATTGGAGAATAAAACCCCCACACTGCTGCAGTGACTCGAACTCGGCTCAGCAACGTCATGCCACCCAGCGAACTAATTGAAATGCCACGCTGACTTCGATTTCTATATTGTAGAGAGAAGGTTTACTCTCATAATATATATTTTTTGTCTTTACCTTTTAGCTCTTTTTCTGATAAAATATCTTCCTAATATATGCAAAATTTGACAATTTGCTTTCTACCATCAGATTTCGAAAATTAGAATTTTTGTTTTGAAAATTCTAATAAATTACCCATGAAGTATGAGAACCGTATAGTTGATTGAGAGGGTTCGAAACCTATAAGAACTAAGAAGACCAACAAAATAAAACATGATACTTAAATTTCGATCTTTGGTGTGTGGAAGGGTATGTTGAAATTTCACAAAGTTGGCCCGCATATGCAGAAATTCCAGAAATTTTGACGTTATTTTTTATGATTTTGAGATCCGATCTTAATTTGGGAGATAGACATTGACAACTCCCGTATTTCTAATGATCGAGTTTCTGGCAGCTGCCAAACAAAGATGGTGGCGGAAAATGGGTTCTAACCATTTCAACAGTTGATTTCCAACAAATCACATGTCGAAATTCGTATCTTAACGGATATATCCAAAATTGCTCGATCGATTTTATGACTCTAGTCCTTTGTCGGTAATTGAATGCAAATTTGAAAAACAAAAAAAATTGGTGTTTGGAATCTGATTGAAGTAGACAAACAATTAGAACTTGCATACATCATGTGGTATCAGGAAAAAAAATTAAGAGATAAAATGATTTTTTTTTTTTTTTTTGTATATTTTGGGAGGTAAAAAAATATCTATGAAAAGAATGGCACTTTATTTGTTCCCAAAATTATGCAGCATATGACCTTGATCATTAACATTTTTAACTATATATTAGTAAAAAATATAAAAAATAGATATATATTTTGAGAACAAAGATGAGACAAGTCCAAGAATATCTTATTCGTTAACATTTATTTGATACTAATATTGAAAAATATGAACGGGAACTAATATATAAATACTGGAAAATAGTAAACTTTTGCATTCATTATGAATGAATGAAATGTAAAGTAGAGAATCAATTTAGATATTCGAATTTCCAATTAATATGACAGCTATAATCCATCGATTCAAAAGAATAAATAAAAAACATCGATTTCAAAACATCTAATAGAATTGGAATCCCTTGGTTTTGGCTGTGTGGCACTGGACATATATTATTTGGTATACTTGTAGATGCCTTTGCCTAATTGTGGTTCGAGAATGGACCATGGTGACGGATGACTATTGGCTAGTCCTAATTAAATTTCTCCACAGACTTCAGTGGGTCTTCCACTCATGAAAACAAGTAGGCACATTGAATAACATGACATTGGTTCTCACGAGGGGTAGACTCGATTTTATTCGGTTCGGTTTTTGACCGAAACTGATAATCGAATCAAATATTCGGTATCGGTTTGGTTCGGTTCTTTTTTAAGTTTGGTTTGATTAAATTCGGTTTTATAAATATTCATGTTCGGTTTTGGTTTGGTTTGATGTTTTTCGGTTCTTCACAATATAAATTCAAATATTATATTCAATAGAATAAGTTATATATAACAACAAGCCAACAAAATTTATATATGCTCAAGATAAAAGGTAGACTTGCATAACAATTTACAAATATCTCAAAAAATATAACAATCACAAATCACAATAGCTCATTCCCTAAACCTAAATTAGTTGAATCACGAATTATATGAGCATATTATCGGTCCTCCTTGAATCCATGAGGGTCTTAAAAGAAGAAAAACAAATTACACTAAAATCCCAAACACATAAAACTCACAAAATGATGTCGTTTTAGTATGTTGACTTTGACTTCGGTCCATTTCGGTTTTTGTCCGACCCCGAATCGAGAATCGAACCAAACCAATTCAGTTTGGTTCTGTTTTTCTTTTTTCGGTTCGATCTTCTTTGGTTTCGGTTCTTTGGTTCAATTTTTAATTTTTAGTTCCGAAATGCCACCCCTAGTTCTCACTCCTTAAGTGTTTGCTATCATCATAATATAAAATCAATTTTTTTTTTCTTTTTCTTTCTTCTTTAGCATAAATTACAATATTAGTAGTTGTATTTTGTATGAATACGTGTGTATATTAGCTTTATGATATAGTTGTTCGTCACGCAACCTTCGACTTTAGATAAATTCTTTTTTTATTAGAATTAATCATATTCTTAGTATGCTCTATGATAGTAGTTTGGGGAATCTCTAAATAAATAAATAAATAATCGATCAGCTATATATCTTGTATGAAAAAGGTGTGAACTAGAAAGTTGGCGTGTGATAAAAGTTTTCTGGGTGTTGTGGGGGTGAAGAGAAAATTTGTGTAGTAGTAGTAGTAATTTTCTACATATGTATTTTTTTCTTTGGTCTCGAAAATTTGTTTCTAGTTTGTAAGTTGTCCACATTAAATCCTTGTGTTGTTATTTTTCTATTATGCTTTCTATTTCTAGAGGAGCTGTTTATGACGATAGATTTTGGAGGACAAATTCCCAACAAGTGGTATCGGAGACAACGTTCTACTGAAGTGGAGAGTTTATGAATCTTTGGTCTGTCATAGTGAGGATGCATACAGTCAAACGAGATTTTGCCTAGAAAATTTAGTTTTTAAGTAGGACCATTGTCGCCCACCATTTTTTTCGGGAATTTTGAAGTTCAATTTAGGAAAGATTGAGATTCTCACTTTTTTGTGAGCTTAGTGTATGGACTATTCAATTCTACTGTAAAAGTCACCAAAGTATCACAAGAACACATCAGGAAGCAGAGTTTCATATGCAGTCAGATTTGATGTAGAGAAATTTGACTGGAAAATCAACTTTGGCTTGTGGCAAATACAAGTCAATAATATACTGATCGAGTCAGGTTTACACAAGGCTTTGAATGTCATGGTTACTCCTGAAAGTAGCGGTGGTACTAGCACGATCGCTGAAATTATTAGTAGAACAGACAAAGCTGGAATGAAGTTGGAATGAGCAATGGTGATTTGGAAGATCTCGATTTGATAGCAACTGGTGCGATTCATCTGTGTCTGGCTAAAATATTCTTGCAGACGTGCATGGAGCAACTAAGATGAAAGGATTACGAAAAAAACGCGATGGGTTGTATCAGATAAAAGTTGTCTCAAATCAAGTGTATCTGAAAGCAGTTTCATACACTACAAACAAATGAAGACCTTTCAGATTATTTAAGCATTCTCGATGGAATTGTTTTTGAGCTTGAATCGGATGGAGTTGTAATTGATGATGAGGACCAGGCCTTAACACTCATCTTGTCTCTTCCATGTTCATATGATCACATGAAGCCGGTCTTAATTCATGAAAGTGAGAAAATAATTTTCTGAGAGGTTACTAGCAAGCTTCTTTCTGAAGACAGGATGTTTGGTGAGAGTAACGTTTCACATGAAAGTTTTGCAATCGTAGCTCGTGATTGGATGAAGAAGAACTCCACAACAAAAGTATATTGGGATGTGTACAAATTGGCCACATCAAGAGAAATTGTAATATCCGCAATTTTCGATTTTTGGTGAATTTTTTTTTTCGGCCGGAGTCTGTTTTGACGGCTCTCTCATGACCGTTTCGTCATTCTGAGAATGATTAATTCTGCACTTTTTGTCATCCGAGTTCGTTTCGGTGTTGTTTTGTTGAGTTCTGTGCTTTTTAGCGACTTTTCCGCACTTGAGTTCGATTCTTGCGAATCTCGTCCGAAACTGCTGTTTCGAGTTTCCCGCAAGTCCGTTTAACTTTGTTAGACGTGTCGTGAACTTCGACTTGATTATTCGTTGACGTATGGTGATTTTCGGGCATTTGGGCCATTTTCGTAATTTCCCAAAGTTTGGGGTAATTACCTTCCGTTGTCGAATTTCGAGCCTTCGGGTGGTCGGAATTGTGTGTCCTACTAGCTCTTAGATTCGTCTTTGTGAGTACTTTGTAACCGTATCTTCGCTTCGTATTCAGGTTCGGGTTTCGGTGTCGTTTTGTTGAATTCAGGATTACTAAACGACTTTTCTAAGTATGAGTTCGTCTTTGTTAGATCACCATTAATTTTTGGTAACTCCAAAAATTATAAATCTTTGCAATATTATAGAACATCGAGTTAGCTTTCCAATGGTTCAAACGGTGAGTCAATCGGAGTCCGGACGAGAGAGTTATGGTCGTTTCAGTTTTTGGCCGAGCACTTCCAGGAGCCTTTCGGCCGATAGGGGGGGTCGATAGACTCTACTGCCGGCATTCCGTATGGGTATCGGTTGGGCCTATCGGCCGATAGGCTGGCCGATAGGTTCTGCTGTGTTACACTATAAATGTGTTGTTTTGAGCGTGAACAGCTCATTTCCTTCCCCATTTTTCCACTGCGTCGCGAGAGAGAGGATATAGAGGGGGAGAGTTCTTCATCCGGGGGTCGATTTTCATCATTTCTTTTCGGTTGTGAGGCTCGGATAATCAATCTAACGCGTGTTCTACGAATCTAAATACTTGAATCACTCAAGGTAACATCTCTTGAAACCCTACCTTTTTGGATAATTGGGGATTTTGGGGTTTTGTCCGATTCTTTCCGTTTTGTTGATGGATTCTTGATGAATATGATTAATCTTGTTGATATCATTAGTTTTCCTACGGATTCATGGTATATTTTCATAGTTTTGCGGAATCGAGAGGGTTTGGTTGTGGTCCGCCCTCGTTGTTATTTTTGTGCGAATATACATGAATCGTAGGCGGGTTTCCGGGTGTATTCCATTTCCGTAATCGTTTAGAAGTGGTTGTGATTGTGCTATTCGAATCGTTAGGTTCATTTCCGCCGGTTCCTTGCGGTCGTGTTCAACTCTTCCGTTCCGTTCGTGTCATCGTCTAATTAATCGAGGCAAGTATCCTTATGAACTTACAGTCTTGACATAGTAGTTTTGTATGAGAAATTGTGTGTGTGTGTATGCTCACTACGGGTTAGACTCGACGGGGTCTCGGTAGGGGTCCACGGAGGTGTGGATCGACGAGCTTTGCTTTTAACCACTACGGGTTAGATCCGACGGGGTCTCGGTAGGGGTCCACGGAGGTGTGGATCGACGGTTAATTGTGGTGAATTTTACAAATGTGATTTGATATTGGCATTTCAGGAAATGAGCGTTTTGGAAATTATGATTTCTTGATGGCATGCATTACTATATGTGTAAGATGTAAAATGTTCATTTGGTTACTTGTACTAGCGTAATTGCTAACCCCTCTGGGACCCGTTGTCGGGAAATTCTTGTTATGGATTTCGTGTTATGTTCGGCCAGACGAGCGGGCGCTGGATGGTACGAGGATGTCGGCCAAGGTTGTTGACATGTGCAATTGAGTCTTGTTATTTCCCTCTGTCTCTTTTGATGTGGATGTTTTCTAAATTGTAAACTTATAGATTGTACTCGCGAGTACTTAGGCTTTTCCTTTCGGATTGTGTTTGGACTTCGTTGGAGTTACCGTATTTGTCGGTTGATGTTTATTATGCCGGTTGTACCGGACGTGTTGTTTTTATGTTCTTGTTGTTAACAATTGTTTCCTTGCTAACCGAGTTGGTTAGTCGAGAGGTGTTTTCTTGTGTTAGCTGGTGGGTCCCATGTAGGGGTCCACGGCGCTGTAATACACCTCGAATATCTTGGGGGTGTTACAGAAATGGTATCGGAGCTCTAGGTTTATGGATACCTAGGCTTGTTGGTTATTTGGGTCTAGTTGTGTTCTGTTTGGCACATTGTCACACCGCTGCCGGCATCTCAGTACATCCAGTGCTCGTAAGTTTTCCTTACTCGATTCTCTTGTTTTCTCGTATTGAAATTCCACTTCTTGAACTGTGATTGCCTCTCTCGTACTTATTGTCGAGTTGTTTTCGATCCATCCGGTTCGTGTACTTTTGATTCTAGTATTACGCGATCCTTTGTCTCTACGGAGTATGTGCGCCGTTCGGGCTTGACCGTTTGTCGTTTTGCGAGCTTTCCATCGCTAAACTTCCTAGCGTTGGTGGGATCGTTGGTGATCGAAAGATCCGAGTTTTGCTCCGTGGTATATTGTGAGAGGGCTTGACTCTCTAGTCTTTTCTTTGTGTGATGGAATCGTGTTTGGTAATTGCGATATACTAAATGTATGTTGAGCCGAATGTACCGATGAGTTGAGAAACTCACGTAGTGGTTTCGACATATGTCCAAATCGGTGATCTTTGGTTACTGTTGTTAAACTTGGAGAGATAGTTTGACATATGCTTGGAATTAGTATTTAGAGTTGCGCTTTTTCGGTGATTTTTGAATGTCGTATATGAGTGTGTCCGGAATTGTTGGTACTTGGCTAATTATTATTATTTACAACCAATGTGTTTCTATTAATAATAATACATGCGGCGTGCATGCTTGAAAATTTCTTAGACTTGATCGTATTGTGGGTTTTTGAAAGTGACATGAATTTGGGCGAGCCACCTTGTATTTTCAAATAAAACCTTGTGTCGTATTTAAAGGTCATGTTTAAAAGTGTTTTAGGACATTTTATAAAATGCTACCATTGTTAAGCCCTTGTCGTGTTTAAAAGGGTCTTGAAAACGATTTTTAACTTACCGGTTTTATTTTCGAATGACTAGAGTATACGATTTTAAAATCGATTAGCCTGGGGAAACCTAGGTGTCGAATCATGTTGTGTTTGTCGAGTTTTGTCTTAACGGATTTTGTCCGACTTAGTCGCATCGCGACGCGTCGTTTGAGATCATTGGTCGTGATTAGTATCGAGGGGTGGTCGTCACTTACGTGCGACCTATGGATGTTAAACTCCCTTCCTTGTGTTGTGCCTCGTCGACACGAGTTATTTGTATGATTAGTCGTTAAATGATGGAATCCTTCGTGGATTTTGATTTCACGATATGTGTTTATTAGACTCTCGTATTTGGTTTATACGAGGAGTGTAAATCACTTCGATGTATTTTCGCACCGTATTTTATCCATTGCGTGAGTTCTTTCAAACGGCTTTCGATTTTGCAAACTGAGTTTTATTTCGTAAAACCGATTCCTTGAATCAAGTTTTGGCATTTTGGTCTTGAATATTTCATGATGGTTTGACAAATGATTTTTGTGAGTTTTGGAAAATATTACCGTCATTGGTCTTTTTAGCATTTTTGAAATGACGAGGGACATTGTGCTTAGCACAGTAAACTCGTGTGAGAAAGGTTTACGGCATGTAATCTTTCCGATATGTTCTGTTGTTGTCTGTTGGTCATTAGCGCACGCTACGCTGCGGCTAGCGCGCGCAAGAGTGCGTTGGTAGCACGCTAAGGAGGATAGCGACGCTACACGGTAGTTCAGGCGCCCAGAGCTACTGGACTGGGTCTGAAGTTCTCGTTAGCGCACGCTAACACTTGGGGTTAGCGCACGCTAACAGTGTATTTTTTTGGTCGGGAGTTTTGTTTGGTGCCGTGATAGCGCACGCTAACCTTAATGATTAGCGCACGCTAATTGTGTCCAGTATAAATACCGGACACCAGTCTAGAAGTTGCATTTTTCTTCATTTTTCTTCTTCCTCCATGAGATTGAGACGTAGCGACTAGGTTTCGCATTGGGGCTGATTTTTTTTTTTCCATCCAAAGGTGTTTTGGAGTATCCTAGATGATTTTTAACATCATCTAATCCATTGTTCTTCGCCGAATCCAGGCAATTTTTCTTGAATCCCTAGAGTTGACTTTTTGGAGTTTTGTTCTTGATGTCGTTTTCCATCCGGTTTTGATAAACCGATCGTTGTTTTAACGATGTTGTTAAGCATATCCTAGGGATTGTATATCACTGTCTTGATTGTGAACGATTTAATGAGTGTGCTATGATGTGTTTAAGTGAATATTGACAAGTGTGAATTCTGGGCATTTTGGCCTATTGTACTTCTGAAAACCTTGAGTATCTTAGAAAATAAATTTCGAGACGTACTTTTAAAATGAGTTTCACGTTTGTACTTTTTGAAAGGTGATACTCAAGATCAACCGGTGTTCTTCTAAATTATTTTCAAAATGAGGTTTTCGTTTTTAAAACCTATCCATTCCCATTTGAGGGATGGGTATATATGTATGATGTTCGCGTTGTCGTTATGATGTTTGCTCCCGGGTATGATCAGATTGGTGGCATGAACGTCGAGGCGTTGCCACGCATTTGTTGTGAGAGGTGGGATGTTAGTGTCGAATGTTGCCGCCTCGTAGTGATTTCTACGTTGTCGCGCATGTGCGAGCTGTTAGAGCTTGGTTTGGTATGACAGTGTGCATCGGTGATCGTTCCGTTATGTGTCGGTTGTTTAATGTCTTGTTACCTTGCTCCTGTTTTTGTGAATTTCGTGGATGAGGTCGGGGATACTACCCATACTATTTTGACTTCTGTATTTTCTCTTTCTCCAGACTATCTATTCGCTTTTGATCGTTGATACTGTCATAACTTGATCTATACCTTGGTTTCATCATTCGAACGAGCTGTAATCTGGTTTTGAGTCGATCTGGTTATCGCTGTGACTTTTCCGAATTTGGTTCGACTATTGTGAATCCTGTTCGGAAGTAACATCTTTTGGTTCTAATAGTTCTTTTATTCAAAGGGGATCGGATTTTTAACTTCTGTATATTTTTTTTAGCTCTATCAACTCGTTTATGCTCGTTAACATTTCTGAACTTTCCATATCCCTTGCTTTTGTTAATCGGACGAGGGTGGTATTGTTTTGGAATAACTCGTTCGTCGTTGTGGCTTTTCAATCGCTATTCCCTTTCCTGTGGATATTGTGGGAATGCACGTCTTGCTGTTCTCACCAGGTCATCCTGGGAGTTGTGGTTTGAATTTTATTATCCTACGTGTTTCGGACATGATTGTTCGATTTTTGTTGTCTCAATCGTTTGTTTGTTCGGTTTTTGTTCTCGTTTCGTGATTGTTGAGCGTTCAGGCTCCTTCGTAATTTCCTTAAGTTTGGGAAATTAGTCTCGTTTTCGATCTTCCAACCCTTGGGCGGTGGAATTCCGTATTTATTCAGCGTTTGGCTCATATTTGATTGGTGAACCGTTGGGTTGGTCAATCATATTGATTTCGTTCGTTGAGTTTTGTGATTGTTCGGATAATCGACTCGATTGTATTGTCTATTTGATGACGCTTGTCACTCGTTGATTTTATTATGTCTCTACCGGTGACGTTGCGTTAGTCGCCCTAGAGCGTATTTTCTCGCCGTATGTCTCTTTGCGTTCCTTGCAGTGTTTCGCCGTCGGGCGCGAGTCTTCGGTTTTGTGTATCTCGTCGAGTTTTCCTGGCAAGGGATATTGCTTCTCCCTACTTATTTTAAGTTTCGGGACGAAACTTCTTTTAAGGAGGGTAGAATGTAATATCCGCAATTTTCGATTTTTGGTGAATTTCTTTTTTCGGCCGGAGTCCGTTTTGACGGCTCGCTCATGACCGTTTCGTCATTCTGAGAATGATTAATTCTGCACTTTTTGTCATCCGAGTTCGTTTCGGTGTTGTTTTGTTGAGTTCTGTGCTTTTTAGCGACTTTTCCGCACTTGAGTTCGATTCTTGCGAATCTCGTCCGAAACTGCTGTTTCGAGTTTCCCGCAAGTCCGTTTAACTTTGTTAGACGTGTCGTGAACTTCGACTTGATTATTCGTTGACGTATGGTGATTTTCGGGCATTTGGGCCATTTTCGTAATTTCCCAAAGTTTGGGGTAATTACCTTCCGTTGTCGAATTTCGAGCCTTCGGGTGGTCGGAATTGTGTGTCCTACTAGCTCTTAGATTCGTCTTTGTGAGTACTTCGTAACCGTATCTTCGGTTCGTATTCAGGTTCGGGTTTCGGTGTCGTTTTGTTGAATTCAGGATTACTAAACGACTTTTCTAAGTATGAGTTCGTCTTTGTTAGATCACCATTAATTTTTGGTAACTCCAAAAATTATAAATCTTTGCAATATTATAGAACATCGAGTTAGCTTTCCAATGGTTCAAACGGTGAGTCAATCTGAGTCGGACGAGAGAGTTATGGTCGTTTGGCTTTTGGCCGAGCACTTCTAGGAGCCTTTCGGCCGATAGGGGGTCGATAGACTCACCGCGGCATTCCGTATGGGTATCGGTTGGCCTATCGGCCGATAGGTCGGCCGATAGGTTCTCATTGTGTTACACTATAAATGTGTTGTTTTGAGCGTGAATGACTCATTTCCTTCCCCATTTTTCCATCTGCCGCGAGAGAGAGGATATAGGGGGAGAGTTCTTCATCCGGGGGTCGATTTTCATCATTTCTTTTCGGTTGTGAGGCTCGGATAATCAATCTAACGCGTGTTCTACGAATCTAAATACTTGAATCACTCAAGGTAACATCTCTTGAAACCCTACCTTTTTGGATACTTGGGGATTTTGGGGTTTTGTCCGATTCTTTCCGCTTTGTTGATGGATTCTTGATGAATATGATTAATCTTGTTGATATCATTAGTTTTCCTACGATTCATGGTATATTTTCATAGTTTTGCGGAATCGAGAGGGTTTGGTTGTGGTCCGCCGTTGTTATTTTTGTGCGAATATACATGAATCGTAGGCGGGTTTCCGGTGTATTCCATTTCCGTAATCGTTTAGAAGTGGTTGTGATTGTGCTATTCGAATCGTTAGGTTCATTTCCGCGGTTCTTTGCGGTCGTGTTCAACTCTTCCGCTCCGCTCGTGTCATCGCCTAATTAATCGAGGCAAGTATCCTTATGAACTTACTCTTGACATAGTAGTTTTGTCTGAGAAATTGTGTGTGTGTATGCTCACTACGGGTTAGACTCGACGGGGTCTCGGTAGGGGTCCACGGAGGTGTGGATCGACGAGCTTTGCTTTTAACCACTACGGGTTAGATCCGACGGTCTCAGAGGGGTCCACGGAGGTGTGGATCGACGGTTAATTGTGGTGAATTTTACAAATGTGATTTGATATTGGCATTTAGGAAATGAGCGTTTTGGAAATTATGATTTCTTGATGGCATGCATTACTATATGTGTAAGATGTAAAATGTTCATTTGGTTACTTGTACTAGCGTAATTGCTAACCCTCTGGGACCCGTTGTCGGGAAATTCTTGTTATGGATTTGAGTTATGTTCACTGCAGAGACGGCGCTGGATGGTACGAGGATGTCGGCCAAGGTTGTTGACATGTGCAATCGAGTCTTGTTATTTCCTACCGTCTCTTTTGATGTGGATGTTTTCTAAATTGTAAACTTATAGATTGTACTCGCGAAAGATTTGCGCTTTTCCTTTCGGATTGTGTTTGGACTTCGTTGAGTTACCGTATTTGTCGGTTGATGTTTATTATGCGGTTATGCACTGACGTGTTGTTTTATGTTCTTGTTGTTAACAATTGTTTCCTCGCTAACCGAGTTGGTTAGTGAGAGGTGTTTTCTTGTTTAGCAGTGGCCCCATGAGGCCACTACAGCGTAATACACCTCGAATATCTTGGGGGTGTTACAGAAATTGTATAGGAGGAGCAGGTTTGGTAAATTGCTCTGTGTCAGCAAGAAATGCTGATGACGTAGCTAACACTTTCTTCAATTTTGATGTCCTCTTAAAAAGTGACACACACACACATCCACACCCACACACATATATATATATATATATATATATATACACACACTTATGTCATGTCATTGTCCCGAATTTTCCATCACAAAGGATATTTAATATCAGCAGAACCACGATTTGCATACGAGCAAATTGGAAAGGAAAAGATAATTTTGTGGAAGATTACTAGTAAGCTCCTTTTTGATGGAGGAGGCTTGGTTTGAGTTGTCGGAATTCGGGCCAAAATCGAATTTGCAATGAAGAATCAATAATCATGCTAACTCCGACTAGGATCAATCACGAACCGTGTACAATCTTCATATGGTTTTCACGTGTATGATTGTCTTATGATTATCCAGTGTATAATTTTTTTATAGTTCTCAAATAGCCTCTTCTTATGGTTATCTCATTTAGCATCTTCTTATGCTTTTCACGTTTACATCTTTTTATGTTTCTCCATTGTAGCATCATTCCTTCTTATAATTCTCCCATGTAGCCTCTTCATATGGTTGTCCCATGTGGCATCTTCTTATAATTCTCTCATGTGGCCTCTTATGACTCTCTCGTGTTGTATTTTCTTGTGGTTCTCCCGTTTAGCATACTCGTTGTTCTGTGTAGCCTTTTATTATGATTCTTCCATATAGCATATTCTTACTAGTCTATAAAAACTAACATTGAGTAAAATTAGGGGTGTTCAAAACCGGATATTCGGACTTTCGGATATCCGAAATTTTAGATATCCGAAAGTTCGGATAGTAGATTTTGATATCCGATATCCGTATCCGTAAAAAATATGAATTTTATTCGGATATCCTTATATTCGAAAAAAATATTCGGATTTGGATATCGGATATCCGAATATCCGAAAAAACTTCGGATATGGATATCGGATATCCGGATATCCGAATACCTTCTATTATTTAAAATATAAAAAAATAAAAAATTTAGGATTTTTTGGATATTTCGAATATCCGAATATCCGATTTTTCTGAAAAGTACTATCCGATATCCGAATCCGAAGTTCCGGATATCCAAACTTCGGATATCCGGAACTTCGAATTTTCGGATATTTCGGATCGAATATCGGATATTGGATATTTTTGAACACCCCTAAGTAAAATACATAACCATAACATTAACCATTTTCATAATATTATCCTCCATGTCACTTGCTTTTTCTCTTTGTCACCTCAAGCAACAATAGTAATGTATTATTCCATGTTTATAGAAAACCAAATTGAGAAGTTGAGATTGTAAAAATAAGATAACGTGATAGTGCATTTACGTATTTGGATAATAGAAGTTAAAAAAGAAATCAACTGTGATGATTTAAAATAAAATATTATATTTTTATATGAAACAGTATTTTAAAAATATTATATATTAAACTGAATTGTAAACTCGGATTGCATATTAACATGTATAATTTTACCCATATACCATATCAGAAATATTAAAAAAGATTATACTCCCCGTCTTCAAGCATTATCCCATGCATATCAAAAATATTCCTAAAGAAATTGAGAAGCTAAGAGCGGGTAAAAAGTATAATAATGTAGAAGTGTTAGCAAATAAAAATTAGTATTCATATTCACTGATGTAAAACAAAGAAAAATTAAAAAATTTATTATTTATTAAAGATTATAGATAAAAAATAAAATTCACCGAAAGTATAAATAGATAAAAAAAAGTCAATTCTCATTTTTACAAACATAAAAGAAATAAAGTATGTTGGATGATAGGTACATAATCACTAGAAGTGTTAATAAGTACAAAATAATTTATTTACTCACACATTTTACATTTTATTTTTGCCACGAAAATATACTATCTTTTTATTTTGACCTATTTTAAATTGTACGTAAACTTTTACCTAATAATTATACTAATTTATCTATTTTCATAGATATCATCATCAAGATTTTATGCAGATGACAGATACACAAAAAAAATAGTAACCTTGTTAAATAAAAGAAGAATGGAGATAGTATTTACCATTAATATCACATATTGATTATATGTATGTTTTTTTCTGAAACCTATTGATTATATGTATGTTAGTTAAGAAAATTCTTAATTAATTAATATTTACTAGATAACTAATGTATTTATGGAGAAAGCAAAGTGAGTAAATACTGAATATAAAGATGGCATAGTTAGTTAATATTTATTATTAATATCAAAGGTGGAATGTGGAATTTAGATTAAAAAAAATCAAAATTATCATTAATTATCAAAGTACGTCTAAGAGTAATAATTACCCGAATTTTTATTATATACGAGCCATTACGAACCCGTGCGATGCACCGAGGTTGTATTTAATTGTTGAAAGCGTAATATTTATGTAAATTGCTCGTTTGTTATAACTAGGGGTGTATTTCGAACCGAACGTTCGTGAAAATTTCACGAAAATGTTCGGTCAACGTTCAGTTCGTGTTCGGTTCGGTCAAATTCGAACAGTTCGCGAACATGTTCGTTACATACACGAACCGAACACGAACAAAATAATATATGTTCGTTAGTTCACGAACAGTTCGCGAACAAAGGTTTTTTTTATATATTTATTAATAATTTTACAATAATTAATAAATATAATTAATAATTTTATAATAATTAATAAATATATATACAAAATAAAACCTACCATTCCAAAATCCTTAATTTCTAAATCTATCTTCTCTTTTTATTTTATTAATTATTATTGCTTGTACTTTAGTTTTTTTTTTCTTTTTTTAGAACACAAACGAACAAACGAACGATCAAAACGAACGAACAATCGAACGCTAACGAACGAACACGAAATATGTGAAATTTTAACGAACCGAACACGAACAAGTGGTTTGGAATTTTACCGAACACGAACACGAACCGAACGAACCGAATCCTTAACGAACGAACGTTCGTTAAAGTCACCGTTCAGTTCGTTCGGTTCGAAATACACCCCTAGTTATAACTCTGGATGTATAACATTTTCTTGATCATTTAAAAAATATGACATGTTATTTTTCCATTCGATAATTCAACAAATAAAGATGATAAAAAAAATTAGACAGGAGTATTATATAATGACTCTGTAATCAAATCAATAGTTATATACGAAGGTTGTCAACATAAAAGTGACATTATGATCATGTTCTCAAATTGACGTATTAAAAGATAATCAGTACCATATATAATTCGGGCTGCCTCAGGACTCGTGCGATGTACACATGTTTTATCTAATTCTTCATCGCGTAAGGTTTATTTAATTGTTCTTTACGTAATGTTCAGCGTTAACATTGAAGTATAAATTTAATGATGGATATGATTGAAACGTTGAAACGTGCATCGCAATTCTTAGCCAAATAATTTTAAAATAAGTTGAGTTAACCTCAAATCTAACATAATCATTAAGTGTTAAACCCCATATTGACTTTATCATTTCACGTAGCGTGATATTCTAAATATCATCTCAAACCTTTAAATTCACAAATTGTAGAATGCTCAAATAGTAATTAAAAAGATGAAAATTATTTGTGTAAGTTATGGATATCTCAAACTCTTCGACCCACTTTTCTGAACATATGTTTTTAGAATTTTATAAGGTACATTTTGAGCATCACCATCAACATTATCTTGCACAATATTAAATTATTAATTGTTTGCGGACTTTGGAAATTTTTTGTTAATGTTTAGGTAGATATCAAATTGATATCTATATAGTGAGATTACCAAACATGTACTATAGATGTTGTTTCAAAAACACATGTTACTATTTGATATACTTTTGTATATAAACCTGCATTAATACATCGAAAAATAATCTTCTTATCATCATATAAGAATATAAGTGTATTTCCTGCGCATATAGTTGACACCCTGCTTATATTTGGTGAATCTATCATAAACTTTCCATTTGCGTGATGTATAATGGGCAATTTATTTTATAAAAAGTTAAGCTCAAGTGTCTTAGTTATATATTACACCTTGTACCAATTGATCGACACATTAGTCGGCGCAGTACCTATCTAATATGAAGCGATATAGTGTCTTTGTTTATCGGCGCAACTTTTGATTTGGACCATTGGATTTTGATCAATGGTTAGTCATTGTCCAACTTGACACAAATTGTGTATAACAACTTGAGAGAATCTCCATCTTAACTATTTATAGAAAAATGATACAATCACAACCGTTGTAACAATTGTGTTTGTTTTGAACCATTGATGATGTGGGTGGTGGGGTAGGTGATGGAATAAATAATGAATTTAGTGATAAATGTATGGTGAGATGATGTGTTGTAAAGTTTGGTTGTGTAAATTGGTTGTGCATGTAGCATTGTTGCTATTTATAACATTAACTAAACAACTTTGTTCAATAGTATTCTTCTTTTAATATTAATGAATATCACAGTAAATAAGTCATTAAATTTGCATAACACCTTTTTTAGCATTCATTGCAATGTGAAAATAAATTTTTGAGATAGGTTTTGATAGCATTTTAGAATTATATGGTTGTGTTTTGGGCTTCACAATGTAGATTAAAATTTCGAGAAAATCAAATTTTCTCCACATTTTTTATGTATGAGTTTAAACATTATTCTTCATATAATATATTTCAGACGTGAGACATTTTCGGCAAATATAAATAGTTAGGATATATTGTCTGATCCCAATATTCAACGTGGACATCATCAATTTCTACTTCAATCTTTGAAAATGAAAACAAAACGAAAAAAATCTTTCTAGATTGAATTTCCTAGGGACTATTTTGGAATTTGGAAACAATCAAACAAATGAAATGACATGCCCACACCCTTGGACCATGACCCATCTAATTTATTCTGGTCACCAAATGTATTTGATCACTTTAGTTTTGTGTACTACTCCGTAATACAGTAAAGGAAGCCCAAATATTCATCAACAAAAAAATGCAATACTGATAAAGTCCAAATAACTAATCAAACCGGATATACAACACTAATACCTAAAACTTCTCATTTCATAACCTAATCTCCACACACATCAAACAACACGCCCCCATCTTCATTTTTATCAGATCTAGAAACCGGATAACACAACTCTCACACCCTCTCTCCCCGAGATCTGAGCCTCCACTTTCATCCTTCTCTGACTCTCTCGTCGCCGGCAACTACAACATCAAAAAAATCTATTCTTGAAAATACTCGGTTAGATGAAGGTTTTTGCTTTGATTCAGTTTTGTTCTTTTCTTGAAAATATTTGGGTAGGTGAAGGTTAAGACTTGTTACACGGCTTCAAGATCTTGAAATATAGGTCTCGGGTAAGATATTGACTTTTGGTTTGAGTATCTTGTAATCGAAACAAAAAAAGATATAACATATTTGTTATTAGTCTTTCCTTAATTTCGAAACAAAGAAAGAATCCCGCAAAAAAATGATGGTGGTGAATAAGGTGATAGTTTGTTATTTATAGTTTCAAAAATCCAACTGAAAAATCACATTTAATGACTAATTGATGTAAATTTTTAAACAACTTATTCTCATTACTCAATGTAGGTGTTGTAACATTGTAAGACTTGGTATTCATCTTCCCCTCTCTTTTCCGTTCGTATTCATCTTCATGTACTTTATTTACATCTATTGAGAGACGTTAATTTTGCTTTATGCAGGCCATATGTACTTGCTCTTAAGCATGAATATTAAAGCAATGTACTTACACATGAAGTCTCCATATTTATAAGGGGACTCAATCTTTTCATATAATCATGAGTACTTAATGACTCCACAATTAATATAGAGACCGAATCTTTTAATATATAAGATAAATAGATAGAGAGGGAGAGATAGAGAACATGTTCTATTTGATTTTTTTATTTTATTTTTTAATTTTAGGTAAGCTTAGGAATTATTTTAGTTGTAATTTATTTATTTTATTTAGATATAGTTAAGATATATATCATTAAAGTGTAATAACTACTCTCTCTCTCTCTCTCTCTATATATATATATATATATATATATATATATATATATATATATATATATATATATATATATATATATATATATATAATAGCATTACGAATTTGAAACACCACAATAATTTTCTCTCTTATGTGTCGTTCTCTTAATTTTGGATTCTCATTTATTTAAAACATTGGATCCCATATTGAATTACAATGATACTTAAACGTGGATAACCTTAATAAATATAATTCAATGTCTTGAATCCCACATCGAATAAAAATTGAACTCCACTGTTGTTACCCAAAATATTATCCGGAGATGATATTGCTGGAATGGTCGAGTAACAAACAAATGCGAGAACACTTCCGTGGGAAAGTAAATAACACAAGATTTGTCGGGGTTGTTAGTCCCGGGCTTGAATGCTCTCGCGAGATGTTATTAATACAAATACTTTGGAGTATAAATATTAATGTTAGAGTGCAATTACAATTAGTGTAATGACTCTAGTTATCTTAGCTATTGAGCGTGAATATTGCCGGAAGAATCAGATATGATGCTCTGTGAGTTCTTGCTTTTTGGTGTAGTGTAGGAATTTCACTATGAGAATGTATTTGTCAAGTAAAATCCACCTTTGTATGTGTGAATGAGTTTTTTTTTGTTCAGTAAGTCTACTGTTCGTATGTGTGAATGAGTTTTTTTCCTCCTTTGGCCACTGCTGGAGGCCTTCTATTTATAGGAGCGGAGGTCGCTAGGTCCTCCCTGTCCATCGCGGGCAACCGCCGTTTTCTATATTAGAATAAGGTGGGCGATCGTCTTATCACGTGGGACTGTTTTCTTAAAGTCCGCGGCTGCATCTGGCTGCCAGATGCGCGAGCCAATGAGAAGTCCGCACGCGTCCTGAGTCGCTGTCTGGGGAGGGCCCACTTTGTACCTTTCGGCCGGTCTGTCGGTAGGTGAGAAGGCGGTGACAGGCTGGGGTCAAAAGGCCTTATCTTGTGGCGCCTTTTACGGATCTGCATGTGGGTCTTCATCAGAGATTCGGTCTTCGACGACTCTGACGGATGTCGGATTCACACGTGGTACGGGACGATCGTCTACAGTCGGACATCATTGGCGATCGCCAGATGCCAACAGACGATTGCCTTGGACGTCGATCGCTAGGCGCTTGCCCAACGTATGTCTTCTTTGGCTGGCTCTTGACCATTATGCCGATCGCCATCGAGGAGTATAAATCGCCGTACAACAATTGCCCCCCAGCTCGCTCCAATGTTGAAAACGTGGGGTGAGGTGGCACTGTTTGGCGATCGCCTGTTTTAGACGATTGACTCATCTGTTTATGACAGGGACGATCATCGCCTGGACGAACTGATTTCGAATCCGGACGATCTCCTTATGCACTGGAAATAGCGGGAAGTGGAGGCGGGCTCTCGAAATGTTGCAGGGGCACGCTCGCGCTCCTGTTGGGGGAGTCCGACAGTTTTGTCAGATCTGTCGCCTGGCGTGCCCTCAAAACGATGCGTACGCGGGTTTCGAGGGCTGTATTTAATGTGCCCCCCCCTGACGGTTGCACTTCAGCCCCCGGGATTCTGCCTATTTGCACAGAGGTCCCTGCTTTCGCCTATAAAAGGGTTAGGGCCACTTCAGTTCAACTCTTTATGCGCCCTTGCCTTTTAGACGAAGACTCTGCCGAATTTCTTTGAAGCTTCTTGTGCCGACCGACTTTCCTTCTAGGTAAGAACAAAAAATTTTCTTCCCCCCTTTTCTCTTCGAAATATGTCTGGAGGAGGATCCAAAGCATATGAGGCTGGTAGCTCCTCTGCCGCCGCGACTTCGCCTGCCCGGGAAGAAGCCTCCGCGGTTCTTCATATGGAGACGGCTGTTGAGGCCATCCGTGCGGGAATCACACCTGCGGAGGTTGAAGAGCTCTTCAATGAGGCCGACGCGGCGAGATCGGCGGCGGCGGCGGGGTAGAGGGGCTCGCCGGTGGATGAGGACGAAGCGGTGAGGCTGTACTGGGAGCAGAACAGCGTGTTTGGCCGGGCTTTTTGGAGTTCGCCGGTCTTATGTAGGGGATTGCCAGACCATGTCCCCAGTTTGACTTCGGAGCATACTCTGTTGCCCACCCCTATGAGCCCGTGAAGCGGACGTCATTCCGGGCCACGGAATGCTCCCCGTGGACCCTTGGTCAGATCCGGAGTTCGGAGACCAAGAAGGATTTGAGTCGCTGGAGGGCGAAATTCCATATCCCCTCTGATGTCTCGTTGTATGTGCCCTCAGAGAACGAACGTGCCAACCAACCTACCGAAGGTTTGGTCGCCGTCAACGAAATGATCCTGGAGGCCAGCTTGCTGTTCCACTTGCCGTTCGCCGTGTCATACTTGCTGATCGCCTGGAATGTGGCGCCTCTCCAGCTGACGCCGAACGCCTGGCTGCAGATTATTAGCACCTTGACACTTTTTGGCGGTCATCGTTTGTTCCGCCTACCTTCTGCGTTGGAAATGAACTATCTCTTCAAGCTGACTGCACAGAAGGGATCGGTCGGCGGCTACCACATTCAGGGTCGCATGGGTAGGGTGGTCCTTGGGGTGCCTAACAAGGTTCGGGGAGACCTGGCAAAATGGTACTGGGTCGGCGGAGCGTGGAGGTCGGCATCGAGCGATAAGCCAGAGGAAGAGTTGGATATCCCCACCAGTTTTTGGGAGAGGAATCCGAGTAAGAGTTTTTACTCTCCCTTTGATCGGATACACCTTGGACTGATCTAATTTGGTTTCCTTTTTGCAGGCTTTCTTGTTCCAGCGATCGGCGACCTTCCTTTCGACTTCTTGATCGTCTGGGAGCGAATTCGCGGTCTGCCGGACTCCTACCTCGATGTTCGCACTGTGAACCACGAACCACACTGGTTAGGAGCTTGATTGTTTCGCTTCCCTCGCCACCTGAAGGTTCCAGGTATAAATTTTTACTTCTTCTTTCCTGTATGACGATCGTCTGGTTGAAGTAGATGTCTAACTTGGCCGAATTTCTTCCTTGACAGAGATCCATTTCCCCTGTTACTCCGAGCCCCTGAGAGAGATCTCAATGTCGAACCCCGGTCTTTTGGGTCGTCTCCACCAGGGAAAGAAGACGGGTCGTGCCCCTGCAACGACGTCTCGTCCTGTCCCTGAGGTGAGACCTACTATAGGGCCGGTCGTCGAACCGGAAGTTCGGGAGGAGGAGCAGCTCCAACGCAACCGCAAGAGGCGGAGGCCGTAGGATCCCCTGTCGAGTGCTGATGCGGAGGTATCCATTTTGGAGCCGCCGGTTGCCGCGCCGCCTATCTCTGCTGTTCCAATGGCGGAGGGGTCTAGGCCCTCAGTGGCCTTCCTGAAGACTGCGGCGATCGCTGAAGCCGAAACTCCGAGGGGCAAGACCTATTTCGGTCGCGACCCCAAGTTGGTCACAAGGTAAGACTGGTTTGATCTTTCTGAGTTAGGCTACTTCTGTAGGATGTATACTAACTCCTTCGTTTTTTGTTTGTGTTGCAGGGTCCGCCTTGCCGATCCGAAAGTCTCGCCGATGGTGCTGGATTTCCTAGCGAGCAAGCCCCCGCGCGAGCCTATCGACGCCCCTTCCTACGTCGCCCGGGCCGTCACCTCTCTTCCTAAGGCTTGGACGACCGACCTTGACACGATTGCGCGTCGGTGGTCTGGCGATGCCATGCAGGCGACCCTCGCCCTGACTCTCCAGGCGGCGACGATGGCCGCCCAAGCTGTTAAAGATTATGAGGGGCGACCCTCTACTGCTCGCCTCCATCAAGATCTTGAGGCTGCTCGGAACCAGAATGCCGAGTTCACTAACCGGATCGTGGCCATGGAGAAGGAATATATTGAGACAGCCAAACAGTCCAAACAAGACCTTGACCGGATGAAGCAAGAGCTTGAGCGGTCCCGGGGGATGGCAGATTGGTTCCGTGACCAGATGACGAATTCTCACCGGTTGCACGTGGCCTCGCAGGAGGAGGTGACTAGGCTGAAGGCGACAGTGGACCGGATCAACGGCGAGCTGGAGAAAGCGAAGGGGGAACTGGCTGCCAAGGTAGCCGAGCTCGCGGATGCGAACAAGACGGCCGTGGGGCTGAAGGAGCAGTTAAAGGCGGTCAAGACCGATCCCTACCTTAATGTGGAGTACGTCGGCGAGTTCGCCTACTATATGGCTTACGCCGACGCTATCCGTGCTGCCAATAAGGTAGGGCTCGAGGTAGGCCCTATGATGGAAACCTTCAGAGCCTATGTACTTGAGCATCCTCTGCAGCCGGGCTTCTCCCTGCCGATCCTCGACCTCAATGACTTAGGGATCGATCTGAGCTGGTATCCGTTTCCGGATAAACTTGTTTATCCTGAAGCCAGTGAAGAAGCATGCACCGATCCGCCTGCTGGGGGCGAAGGCCAGTCGGGGGCGGCCTGAGTGATACTGGAGTTGTTTTGTTGTCCTTTGCTTGTAATTTTCAGTTTTTTTCCTTGTATTGCTTTCGGGCTTGTATGTACGAACTTTTCGAATGGAATAAAATACTTCTTCTTCGCATCTAATTCTTTATATGTACGATCGTCTCTTCTGAATGTTTGCATATGAATTTATACAAGTGTTTACACGATGTGTGTTTTTGAACAAAGCCGATCGTGTATGGTTCCTTCCTCCCGATCGCATGTATGAATAGCTCCACTTTGCCCCTTGTTTTTGTTTACTTAGTGTAAGTAAGGGAACGAAAATAGTATGTTTGGTGAGCTATCTTTAGTTTTGCCGATTCTTCGAGGGAGGACGACTGTTTCGACTTTGAGGAACCGTGCACGGTCGTGGAGTTCGATGGACCGACCTCCATAACCGTGTCTTTGTGTGCGAGGGACATTCCACCTGTAGGTCTGTCTCGCGACTCACTTTATTGTTAGGGTCCTCCGTTAGGCTGCGCCCGCTTTGTATTTAAACGAAAGGCGAGCGGTCTTGGTCTGGAGGAGTCCTTGCACGGGGCGTCGTCGGTTTATTCGACTCTATGTCCGCGGCTTGTCCGCACTTTTCTACCTCGGATCGCCATGTTAGATGGCGACCCTCGACGGTATACGTTGTGACGGGATAGGGACGCGTCGCCTTGTCCGGGTCCATCATGTTAGATGATGTACCTTTGAGGGCGAGCGGGCGTGTCCACAGATTTATTTGGAGGGTCCGTCGGCTATGCCCGCCTCGTATTTAAACGAAGGGCGAGCGATCGCATCCCAAAGGAACCTTGCATGGACGAAGCTGTCGGTTCTATCGACCTCCAGGACCATGACTGCACTTCTCTACCTCGGATCGCCATGTTAGATGGCGACCCTCGACGGTATACGTTGTACTTGGAGGGGCGATCGCTTGCATAGGTCTGTCAGGTTAGATGACGACCTCTTGTGGGGTGAGCGAGCCGTCCTCTTTTTATTTTTTTGTTTTCGTCGAGGCGAATCATATATAGGGGATCGAAGAATCTCATTAAAATCTTTGTACATTGGGTAACTGAATACAAAGTTTTTACTGGTAGTATTTCTTCAAATAGACGGCGTTCCAGGGATATTGGTCCGGAGTGCCGTCTGGGTGTTCGAGTTCGTAGGCTCCCCTAGTTAGCCACTTAGATATCCTGAAGGGGTCTTCCCAATTCGGGCCAAAGACTCCTGTGTGAGTTTGGACCTTTTTGAGGACTAGGTCGCCCATTTGGAAACGTCTTTCCTGGACCTTCGAATTGAAGAATTTCTCGGATCTCCTTTTGTGGATTGTGTTCTTCATTTCCGAGGTCAGTCGCCGTTCTTCGAGCATGTCCAAGTCGATCCGTTGGCTACATCATTGTCCGTTGTCATTTCCTGTTCAGTTCGGTGGCTGAGGACGGCGATCTCCGAAGGGATCACTGCTTCTGTTCCAAAGGCGAGGGCGAACGGGGTTTCGCCGGTTGAGTTTCGGGTCGTCGTTCGATAGGACCACAAAACATCCGGGAGCTCGCCCGCCCATCGTCATTGTCTGGATTCGAGTTGTGCTTTGATCGCGTGTTTGAGGATCTTGTTTACAGCCTCTACCTGCCCGTTCGTCTGAGGGTGGTGTTGCTACCCAAAATATTATCCGGAGATAGATATTGCTGGAATGGTCGAGTAGCAAACAAAGTGCGAGAATATTTATGTAGGAAAGTAAATAACACAAGATTTGCCGGGGTTGTTAGTCCCGGGCTTGAATGCTCTCACGAGATGTTATTAATACAAATATTCTGGGAAACAAGTATTAATGTTAGAGTACTATTACAATGAGTGTAAAGACCCTGGTTATCTTAGCTATTGAGCGTGAAGATTGCCGGAAGAACCAGATGTGATGCTCTGTGAGTTCTTGTAACAACGTTGATGAGCTGTGACGACCGTGAGAAATCGACAGTCTTTCACGGTGTGTATTAGCTGTATGTTTGAGCTCATGGGCTTGTGAGGCTCGTTGAATCTGTACTGCAAGGAGTTCTTGCCTCTGCCGACCGTCTTCTGGATGAGAGGGGCTGAGAGAGAAATCCTGAGGTAGATCCAAGAGAGGAAGCTAAGAGCCTGAAGTGTGTATGTTTGTATGTATTTCCGTGAATGGTACTCTGAATGTCTGAACAGATTTCAGAACCATTTTCCAGTTGCTGGAAGTTCTCTATTTATAGGACTGGGAGATGCCGGGTGATCGCCTCCGCTGTATTATAATAAGCGGGCGATCGTCTTTAGCATATGGGATGGTCTCCTTAAAGTCCGCAGGAGTTGCTGGCAGCCAGCTGTGCGGTCCAATGAGAAGTCTGCACGCGTTTGAGTCGCTGTCACGAGTGGTCCCACCTCGTACCTTTCGGCGGATCTGTCGGTAGGTGAGAAGGTGGTGACAGGCTGTGGTCAATGATCCGTGTTCTGCGGCGCCTTTCGTGGATCTGCACATGAGCGCTGCTTTGAGATCCAGTCTTCGTAGACTTTGATGGACGAAGGCCTTGTTCGTGGCGTAGGTCGGTCGTCCTTGGTCGGGCACTGGAGTCGATCACTAGGTGCCAAAAGGCGATCGCCTTGAGAGTCGATCGCTAGATACTTGAAGGTGGACTGTTATCTTTACTTAGGCGAGTTCGCCGTAGTTTGATTGGTTGTGGACTCGGTCGCTTGTCCCTTAATCCGATCGCCGTCGAGGCGTATAAATCGCCGCACAACAATTGCCCCCCAGCTTGCTCCGACGTTGGAAATGTGGGGTGAGGTGGTTCTGTTGGCGATCGCTGAATTATGACGAGTGACTTAGCATTCTACGGAACTGGCGATCGTCTTTGAGCGGATCGGTTTTGAACTTGGACGACCTGGTTGGTCGCTGAAATGAGCGGGAGATGACAACGGACGTGGAAAAGTCTCCGGGGCACGTGTCGGATTCCTGTTGGGGGAGACCGACGGTTAGTTATGACTCCTCGTCTAGCGTATCCTCGAAACGACGCGTCGCGGGGTTCAGGGAGGCACTTATTGTGATGGTTGCACTTCGGCCCCTGAAATTCTCCTTAATTACATGGAAGTCCCTGCCTTCTCCTATAAAAGGGTGCCGGGTTGCAGTGCTAAGACCCTTACGCACTTTTGCAGGAGAAGAAGAATATTGCTGAAGGATTTTTTGAAGCTCTGACTGCCGATTGTCGATCGACTCAACCCTTGGTAAGAAACACTCCTCTTCTCCTCTTCTCTTCGAAAATGAATGGAATACCTTCATCGTCTGGAATGGACCCCACCTCTGCCGCCGGAACTTTGGCTGCCCGGAGAGGATCTATCGCAGAGTTCCATCCGGAGACGGCCGCCGAGGCTATCCGTGCCGATATTGATCCCGCGGAAGTCGAGGCACTCTTTAATGAAGCCGACGTCGCCAGGGAGGCGGCGGTTGAGCAAAGACGATCGCAGATGGAAAAGGATTTGGCGGTGGGGGCCTACTGGGAGCAGCATAGTGCTTTTGGCCAGGCCTATGTGGCCTTTGCTGAAATCATGGAGAGGTTGGCCGGTCCGTGCCCCAAGTTCAATTATCGGGAGTACTCGATCGCCCATCCTTATCAGTCGGCGAAGCGGTCGCTGTTTCAGGCCGCGCAGCGTTTTCAGTGGTCCCTCGGCCAAATCAGGAGCTCGGCGACCAGGAAAGACCTGGCCGTCTGGAGGACGAGGTAGCATATCCCTTCAGATGTGGATATTTTTGTGCCGGCGTAGAACGAGCAAGCTGACCAACCTCCGGAGGGTATGGTCGCCGTGAATGAGGCGATTATGGAGGTCGGACTGCGGTTCCCCCTGTCTTTTGTTGTCTTCCATTTGCTGGCCATCTGGAACGTGGCGCCGCTTCAGATAAGGCCGAACGCCTGGCTCCAGATCATGTGTGCCCTCATCTTGTTCGGCGATCAACTACTGTACCGCCATCCCTCGTCATCGGAGATGAACTATTTATTCAAGCTGACAGCTCAGAAGGGGTCGGTCGGAGGCTATCATATTCAAGGCTGCTCCGGTCGGGTGATCTTAGGAGTCCTGAACAAGTTGCGGGGTGATCCGGCGAAGTGGTTCTGGGTCTCCGGTTCTTGGAAGGCCTCAGCAAGTGACAACCCCACGGGCGAGCTGGGAATTTCCACTAGCTTTCGGGAGAGGAATCCGGGTAAGGGTTCAGACTCTCCCTTTGTTCGGATATGTTCTGAACTGATCTAATTTGGTCTTCCTTTTGCAGGTTTCCATATTCCGGCGATCGACGAGCTACCTTTCGATTTTCTGGTCGTCTGGGAGCGGATACGAAGTCTGCCGAATGACGACTTAGACGCCCGCCGTATTAATAAAGAGAGTCGTTGGTTGTCTGCTCGGCTATTCTATTTCCCACGACATCTCTCGGTCCCAGGTATGAGTTTCTGCGATCTCCAATTGCTTGGCGATCATCCTGTTTGGAGAGTGTGTCTGACCATCGTTTGATTGTTCTTTATTGCAGAAGTTCGCTTTCCTCGTTTCTTGGAGCCTCCAACGGAGATAGCCATGTCGAACCCCGGAGTTCTGAGCCGTCTTCGCCAGAAGAAGTCATCTCGAGCTCCTTCGGTGGCGTTATCTCTCATTCCGGAGGTGATGCCCAACGTGGAGCCGATCATAGCTGAGGAGGAAGCTCGGGAGGAGGGGCTTCGGACGAACCGCAAGCGGCAGAGGTCGGGAGAACCTCCAGTCTCTGCCCCATCCGGTGAGGTGCCGATCGCCGCACCTCCGATCACCGCGGTCCCCCCTGTGGATGAGTCTACGCCCTCTGCGGCTTTCTTGCGAGAGATGGCGATCGCCGAGGCTGAGACCCCTCGCAGGAAACCATACTTTGGTCGCGACCTCGAGAGAGCCGAGAGGTTGACTTCGCTTGTTTGTTGAGTTTCGCTACTTGCGTGGGAGATGTTCTAACTTTTTGTTGTTTGATGCAGGATCCGTAGCACTAACCCAGCTTGCCCGCCGATGGTGCTGGATTTTCTGGCGAGCCGATCTCTTCGCCAGGCCTGCGATGTCCCGTTATATGTCAACCGGGCCGTTTCTGCTTTGTCGAAGGCCTGGACGACCGACTTAGACGCGATCGCTCGTCAGCGATCCGGGAATACAATGCAGGCTGCTTTTGCTCTCTCTCTCCAGGCAGCGACGATGGCTGCCCAGGCTGTGCAAGAATTCGAAGGGCATCCTTTTACTTCCCGTATCCAGGCATATCTCGAGGCTGCTCAGAAAGAGAATGCCGAGTTTGCCGACAGGATTGTGGCTATGGAGAAGGACTCCTTGGATGCAGCTACGCGGGCGAGTCAGGATCTTGAGCTGATGTGAGAGAATTATGAGCGAGCCCGGGTGACGGTTGATCGATTTTGGGACCAGATGACAGATGACCGTCGATTGCACGTGGCCGCTCAGAAGGATGCCGATCAGCTGAAGGTGACTGTCGCTCGGCTGACTAGCTAGATGGCGGCGTCGAGGGGAGAGATGGTCGCTAAGTAAGCCGAGCTTCAAGGTGCGCAACATGCGATGGCGGAGCTGAAAGGGAGGCTGGAGGAGACCGAGGCCGATCCCTTTCTCAATGTGGAGTTCGTCAGCGATTTTGCCTATTCCATGGCGTTTGCTGATTCGCTCCGTGCTGCTAAGAAGGGAGGGCTGGAGGTCGATCCTCTAGCCGAAAACTTCAAGGCGTATGCGTTGGCGCATTCCCTCCATCCTTCTTTCTCCGTGCCGATCTTGGATCTCGCCGAAATCGGTGTAGACCTGAGCTGGTATCCAACTCCGGCAAACCTTATTCGTCCTGACACTCCGGAGGATGGGGAGACAGCTCCGGAAGCTGGCGAAGGGTCGCGGGCCGATCCGGCGATTGAAGGCGAAGGCCAGGCGGGGGCCTGGGGCTCTTCGTTCTTATTGTTTTAGCTTTTTGCCTTGTAATTTGTAGCTTTCCTTTGTAGTACTTAGGCCTTCGGGCGACCGTGTTTGTACTCTGATATTTTAAGTAATGAAATGAATGTTTGTTCTTCGATTTATCACTTGAATGATTGTTTTTCTGAGTCTTTGCATGACTTCGTACAAATGTGTGAGGAGAGATTGTTGCGTGTGTAGCTCCAAGTGAATTAATAAACTCATATAGATAACTTTTACAACAAATTCGATCGCTGCACAAACATCCGAAAAATGCCGATCTCTGTATGTAATTGAATAGGGACGATTGTCGTATATATAGATCCGCACTTCCCCTTTGTTTTTGTTCACTTAGTGAAAGTAAGGGGACGAAAATAAATCGTTGAGTGAGCGCTCTTCAATTTTGTCGATTCCTCGAAAGGCCGTCCATCTCGGTCTTGAAGTACCGTGCACGATCGCGGAGTTCGATGGACTGACCCCTACGACCGTGTCTTGTGTGCGAGCGACATTCTGTCTGATGGCTAAGTTCTCACGACTCACTTAATTGGTAGGGTCCTCCGAAGGCTGCGCCTTGCCTCGTATTTAAACGAAGGGCGTGCGGTCTTGGTCTGGTGGATTCCTTGCGCGGGGCGTCGTCGGATTAATCAACTCCACGTCCGCGGCTTGTTAGCTCTTCTTCTACCTCAGGCCGCCATTAAGATGGCGACCCTCGACGGTATACGTTGAGACGGGGGAAGGGACGCGTCGCATTGTCCGGGAAGGACCCACTACGTTAAGTGATGGACTTTTGAGGGCGGGCGAACGTGTCCATAGATTAGTTTTGGAGGGCCCTCAGACTACGCCAGCCTCGTATTTAAACGAAGGGCGGGCGATCGTGGCCCAAAGGGACCTTGCATGGGCACATAGAATGGTTCCATCATCCTCCACGACCATGGCGACACTCTTCTACCTCGGACCATCAAGTCAGATGACGATCCTCGACGGTATACGTTGTGTAAGGGGAGGAGATCGCCTGCCTAGGTTCTTCATGTAGATGACGAACTTTAGAGGGCGAGTGAGTAATCCTCTGATTTAATTTGGAGAGACCTTCGGCTACGCCCGCCTCATATTTAAACGAAAGGCAAGTGATCGAAGCCCAAAGGAACCTTGCATGGACGGATCGTCGGTTTCATCGATTTTTGCGACCATGGCGGCACTTTTCTTCTTTGGACCATCATGTCAGATGATGATCCTCGACGGTATACGTTGTGCTACGGGAGGCGATCGCTGCCTGGGTCCATCATGTTGATGACGAACTTTAGAGGGCGAGCGAGTCATCCTCTTTTTCGAAGCGTTTGCTCAGGCAGTAGCCTTTTGGTCTGATGAGGCGGGATATCGGGGAGAGACTTCCGAAGTTCCCTTCTCTTGATTGAAGCATATAGATACGGTCACCGAGGTTGATCGAGGGGTCGGCTCATATGAGTTTTCCATCCTGTTCGCGTTCGACTCGGGCGATCGTGTTGGGAGATTGGTGGGGCTCCGGCTAAGCCAATAAGCTGTCCAACTTGCCTTCCTCGAACAATCTCCAGAGTTGTCTGAGGAGATCGCGGAATTGGTTGGTGTCATGGTCGGGACTCTTATGGTAGGCACAATATTGATTATGGTCCAGATGACCGTGGTCCCTTATCGCCTTTGGCTTGTTTAGCGGTTCGCGCCCCTTGATGGCATAAAAAATGTGGGCCGGAGTTCGGTTGAACTTGTGGAGGAGATGGGCTTCCACATCCTCGAAGGCCCTGAGATCTCCGGGTGGATTGGCAACCGCCTTCTTGGTTTTGGCGATCGTCGTCTTTCGGGCAGGAGGTGGCATTCCCTCGCCTAGGCAGAGGGTGAGCAGCTTCTGCCTTGTAACACCCTCAAGATATTCGAGGTATATTACAGCGCCGTGAATCCCTATATGGGACCCACCAGGCTGAACAGCATCATACTCATCGACTCACATAAACGACAGGATAATACCATGTCATAAAGACGCAAAACAGAACAATCCACCCGGTTCAACCGGTCAATATAACATCATCATCCAACACAACATAATAAGCAACAATACAATCCAAACGAACAGACCCCTTTAGGTACTCGAGTACAACTATTAGTTCAAAACCACAAAAGACAAAAAGGTAAAAGACACCAAAACGTCACTTGTGCACAATCATCACGCACGGCCATCATCCGTGTACTGGTCCAGCGCCCGCTCGTCTCGATGATCTTGACCTGAAATTCATAAAACGAATTTCCCCGAAACGGGTCCCCAGAGGGGTTAGCAATTACGCTAGTACAAGTAACCAGATGAACGGCTTACATCTTACACATATAGTAATGCATGCAATTCAAGAAAACATAGTTCCAAAATACTCATTTCCGGAAATGCCAATGATCAAACCACATTTGTAAAAATTCACCACAATTAACCGCGGACCCACAGCTTCGTGGATCCGTGCCGAGACCCCGTCGGATCTAACCCACAGTGGTTAAAAGCAAGCTCGCTGTCCCACAGCTTCGTGGAACCCTACCGAGACCCCGTCGAGTCTAACCCGCAGTGAGCATACACACATACACAATTTCTCATACAAAACTACTATGTCAAGATCGTAAGTTCATAAGGGTACTTGCCTCGATTAAATAGACGATGACACGAACGGAACGGAAGAATCAAGCACGACCACGAGGAACCGACGAGAATGAACCTAACGATTCGAATAGCACAATCACAACCACTTCTAAACGATTATGGAAATGGAATACACCCGGAAACCCGCCTACGATTCATGTATATTCATACAAAAATAACAACGAGGGTGGACCACAACCAAACCCTCTCGATTCCATAAAAATCCACAAAATATCCATGAATCCGTAGGAAAACTAAGGATACTAACAATATTAATCATATACATCATGAATCCACCAACAAAACGGAACTAATCGGAAGAAAATCCCAAAACCCCCAAATTAATCGAAAATAGGGTTTTAGAATATTACCTTGGAAGATTCGAGTACTAAGATCCGTAGAACGCGCGTTAGATTGATTGCCCGAGCTACACTACCGAAGAGAAATGATGAAAATCGGCCCCCCAAGTTAAGAAATCTGAGCAGTTCTCCCCTTCTCTCTCACTTCTCTCGCGATGCAGATGAAAAATGGGGGAGGAGACGACCGATCTCGTCTAATAAGGACGAGACTGCGCAAATACCGCTTCGTGTGCCGCGGCACAGGCCGAAAATCTACTCCCAGGTTTTAGCATTGTGCCGCGGCACAGCCTGCGTGTGCCGCGGCACACGGTACAGTTGGGTTTTGGTCGCGGAAGACACACGAGTGTGCCGCGGCACCGGACAGGTGTGCCGCGGCACTGGCCTGGCGCTGTGCCGCGGCACCGGATGGGTGTGCCGCGGCACACAGTACAGATTGCCCGACCAACATTTGGAGAAATTTGTGTGCCGCGGCGCACGCACCTTGTGCCGCGGCCCACACCCCCTTTTGGGTCCCAAAATGATAAAAATGATCCGGAAAGAGAATAAAACGATAGGAATCAATATTTAGGGACTAATAACACGAAATGGATCCACGGCAACCCCGAAACGGCGGTTTCGCACAACAATAACAAGAATATAGTTCAACAGTTTGACAGGAAGGACACGCTGAAAAGTACACGAGGGTCACTACGATCGAGAAATACACCAAAAACGAAATTACAAGGGAAAGAAAAATACGGATATTACATTCTACCCCTCTAAAAATAAGTTTCGTCCCGAAACTTAAGAAACAAACAACTCCGGGTACCTAGCACGCATGCTATCCTCGGTTTCCCAAGTTGCTTCCTCGACACCGTGTCTCGACCACTGCACCTTGACCAAAGGTATGGTCTTATGCCTCAATCGTTTCTCACGATGCTCCAAAATCTTCAAAGGACGCTCCTCAAAAGTAATATCTTCAGCAATATCAATCTCGCCATAATCGATGAAGTGACTAGGATCCGGGACATATTTCCTCAACTGGGAAACATGGAAAACGCTATGAACATGACTCAAGGCCGGAGGTAACGCCAAACGGTACGCCAATTCACCCACTCGCTCGAGGATCTCAAAGGGTCCAATAAATCTCGGACTCAGCTTTCCTTTCTTCCCGAAACGAAAAACTCCCTTCGTCGGCGACACCTTTAGCAAAACGTGGTCTCCCACCTCGAATTCCAAAGGTCGACGACGGACGTCGGCATATGACTTCTGTCGACTCTGGGCAGTCAACATCCGTTCTCGAATTAACTCTATCTTCCGCCTCGTCTCTAAAACGACATCCGGCTCGGTCCCGACCAAATCGGACGCCTCATTCCAACAAATCGGTGATCGACATCGCCGCCCGTAAAGTGCCTCATACGGTGCCATCCGAATCGACGCGTGCCAACTGTTGTTGTACGTGAATTCAATCAGCGGCAAATGTTCCTCCCAGTCACTACTCCAATCGAGAGCACAGGCACGCAACAAGTCCTCGAACGTCTGGATAGTGCGCTCCGATTGTCCATCTGACTGGGGATGGAAAGAGGTACTCAAATGTAAACGGGTACCCAACACCTTATGCACCGCCTGCCAGAAGTGCGATACAAAACGGCCGTCACGATCCGAAACAATAGACTTCGGGGTACCGTGAAGTCTCAAGATCTGCGCGATAAACACACGAGCTAACTTCTCCGGGCCCCAGGTGTCCTTGATGCCCAGAAAATGTGCCGACTTGGTCAGACGATCGACAATCAGCCACACCATATTCATGCCCGACCTCGATCTCGGCAGACTCGTAATGAAATCCATCGATATATCTTCCCATTTCCATTCTGGAACGGGAAGTGACTGCAATAACCCAGCCGGTCTCTGATGCTCGATTTTGACCTGCTGACAAGTCAAACATCTCGCTACAAACTGTGCGACCTCATCCTTCATATCATTCCACCAGAAATTCCTTCTTAAGTCCTTGTACATCTTACTCGAACCAGGATGAACGGAGTAAGGTGTAGCATGGGCCTCCCGTAAAATAATCTGACTAAACTCAGAGTCTTTAGGCACACAAACCCGACTATGGAAACTCAAAACACCATCATCAAGAATCACAAATCCAGGAGACTTTCCTTTTAGAAAGTTCTCTCGGTTTTGAGTAATCATCGGATACTCTAATCGCTTGACTTAATTTCATCGATCAAAGACGACGAAACCTCCAAAGCACGAAGTTGCCCGACGGTTCCAGGCAACAAAACTTCAACATCTAACTCGATTAAAGATCGCCGAAGCTCGAACTGAGACGTAAGGATCTCAAGCGATCGCAATGGAATCGGTTTCCGACTCAAGGCGTCGGCCACGACGTTCGCCTTGCCCGGATGATAAAGGATTTCGAGGTCATAATCCTTAATTAACTCTAACCACCTCCTCTGCCTCATATTCAACTCCCGCTGAGTAAATATGTATTTCAGACTTTTATGATCGGTAAAAATCTGACATGCAGAGCCGAAAAGATAATGACGCCAAATCTTGAGCGCAAAAACGACTGCCGCTAACTCCAAATCATGAGTAGGGTAGTTAAGCTCACACGGCCTCAACTGTCTCGATGCAAAGGCAATGGTCTTACCGTGCTGCATTAATACGCACCCAAGACCCTGACCCGAAGCATCGCTATAAACGGCAAAACCCTCGTTACCACATGGCAACGCCAAAACCGGGGCTGAAGACAAACGCTTCTTCACTCCTCAAAACTCGGCCTCTCGTCATTCCGCACGAACCTCTCGGATTACGGAGCAATCTGCGTAAGTGGCCGAGCCGATTCGAAACCCTCGACGAACCTACGGTAGTAGCGGCTAAACCCAAGAAACTACGGAGCTCCTTCACATTCTTGGGCGGTGCCCAATCCAACACGGCCTCAATCTTGCGGATCCACACGAACCCCCTCGAAATCACGTGACCTAAAAACATCACTTCCTTCAGCCAGAACTCACATTTCGAGAACTTTGCATAGAGTTGCTCGGTCCTCAAAATGTTTAATACTACCCGCAAATGATGGGCATGCTCTTCCTCATTCTTCGAATAAATAAGAATATCGTCAATAAAGACGACGACGCACTTATCCAAATACTCGATAAAAACTTTGTTCATCAACTGCATGAACACCGCCGGCGCATTAGTTAACCCGAAAGGCATAACTACAAACTCATAATGTCCGTATCTCGACCGAAAAGCTGTCTTCGGCACATCGGACTCTCTCACCCGGAGCTGATAGTACCCCGATTTCAAATCAATTTTCGAGAATACCGTAGCTCCCTGCAACTGATCGAACAAGTCATCAATTCTCGGCAAAGGATACTTGTTCTTGATGGTCACCTTGTTTAGTTCGCGATAGTCGATACACAAACGTAGTGAACCATCCTTCTTCCGCACAAACAGGACCGGTGCGCCCCAAGGCGAGGCGCTCGGTCGAACATACCCCAACTCAAGAAGCTCACTCAACTGCTTCTTCAACTCGGACATCTCTGAAGGTGCCATGCGATAGGGCGCCTTCGAAATAGGAGCCGCACCCGGCTCTAACTCTATAGCGAACTCGACCTCGCGTTCCGGTGGCAATCCCGGCAACTCGTCAGGAAAAACATCAGGAAATTCATTAACGATTGGAATCGACGAAAGCTCGACTCCACCACTCTCCGCCTTCAAGGCGTAACACCAATAACCGGTGCACCCCTTTCGCAGGAGTCTCATCGCTTTCAAGGCGTTAATAACAATTTTCTGGCTCCCCCTCTTTCGCCCGGCGAAAGAGTGCTCGGTGCCATCATCGGCTAACATGGTGATGATTCTCGTGCGGTAGTTCATGATTGCACCATGCCGCCCGAGCCAATCATCCCCGAGAATCAAATCCTCACCCTCAATATCCACAACAATAAGATTAGAGGGCCAAGTCCTCTCACATATAAGTACACAATAGTCTCGAACCTCCTGATCACCAACGATCCTATCACCGCTAGGAAGCTTAACGATGAAGGGCTCACAAGGCGTCAAACAGTCAAGACTCAAACGGCGTACACAATCCAAAGATATGAACGAATGCGTAGCACCGGAATCGAAAAGCACACTGACAGGATGAGAAAGAATATAAACGGTACCTGTCGCCACGGTAGCCGCTGGATCATCGGCTTTCCGCATCTCATAGACACGCGGGTGGGCGGAGCCAACACTGGAAGCTCCCCCTCTTGAGGGCTGACCCCGACCTCTTCCCCGACTAGCACTCGGCGGAGATTGAGGAGCAAACGACCCCTGATTCACACTTGGTTCCCTAGGCGCTGGAATGGAAGCCCGGGTACCAAGGATTTTCTCCCTCTCAGCACAGAAAGCAGCTTTGTGACCCGACTGGCCACACTGATTACACGTCAGCAAAGGGTTCGGACAAACACGACTGATGTGGCCCTGCTGGCCACAGTTAAAGCATTTCACCTCTCGAGAAGGGGCACTGGCAGCCCTACGGGGAAACCCAGTAGATCGAGATGGGCCACCACCAGCGGAAAAGTTAGCAGACTGAAATTTCTGCTGACCCCCACTTTTGTGGCCCGAAAAATTCCCGGCGGACTTCTGCTTCTTACTCTCGCGGGCCGCCTCACTCGCCGTCACAGACATATCATAAGCAAGGGCCCTACTCTGATAATCCTTCAATGTAGTGCATACGAGCCCCGACATATAGTCCCGAATCGGCAACTTCATCCGTCTGGAGAAATGGAAAATCTTGTCACTCTCCTCGACAACTTGGGTCTTCACATAACCCAACTCCTTATTAAAATCGGCAATATCTTGAGATACGGGGATATCCCGCGGTTGAGCATCATAAAAAGCATGTACCCGAGCCACATCGGCGGCCACGGGCAATATTCACCTCCATCAACTCTTGAAACTCGGCCCACGACGGCAAAGATGGTCTTTGGGCCCAACGGCCTCCCACCAATCCGTAGCGTCCCCCGTGAGAAAGTATTGAGCAATAGGGACTCTACGTTCCTCGGGGCAGTTAGTGGCAACGAAGACCTTTGATATCTCCTTAATCCACTCTTCCCAGCCCATCGGGTCCGAAGCTCCCGAAAACTGAGGAGGATGCATCTTGATGACATCTTGGAGCCAACGGTCCGCTCCGCCCCGATTAGCATGGGCCTGATCCGGGTTCTGGACCGCCTGAGCTATTGCCGCCATTTGGTTCACCATTTGTTGCATAACGGCCGCAATACCAAGGTCGGCACGCTCCTGAGAAGAAGCATGGCTATGACGGTCGCCGATCGCCGGCTCGAAGATCGTGGCGTGGCGCCACCGGCTGCCCCACGTCCCCGGCCGCGTCCACGACCACGACCGCGACCACGACCTCTTCCAGCATCCATACTGGAGTTAAATAAGTAGCAAAAGCCATACGAGGGTAAGTACGAGCGAAGAACAATCACAAGTCGAGAATCAAAGGTACGATACAAGGAAATAATGAACAGAGGAAGGAAAAAAAAAACTTACGGACACTGGTAGTACCGGAATCATGGCAGCGTGACGATGATGTGCAAAACAAAACACCACAAGACCCAATAAACCGACAAGCCTAGGTATCCATAAACCTAGGCTCTGATACCATTTTCTGTAACACCCTCAAGATATTCGAGGTATATTACAGCGCCGTGAATCCCTATATGGGACCCACCAGGCTGAACAGCATCATACTCATCGACTCACATAAACGACAGGATAATACCATGTCATAAAGACGCAAAACAGAACAATCCACCCGGTTCAACCGGTCAATATAACATCATCATCCAACACAACATAATAAGCAACAATACAATCCAAACGAACAGACCCCTTTAGGTACTCGAGTACAACTATTAGTTCAAAACCACAAAAGACAAAAAGGTAAAAGACACCAAAACGTCACTTGTGCACAATCATCACGCACGGCCATCATCCGTGTACTGGTCAGCCGCTCGTCTCGATGATCTTGACCTGAAATTCATAAAACGAATTTCCCCGAAACGGGTCCCCAGAGGGGTTAGCAATTACGCTAGTACAAGTAACCAGATGAACGGCTTACATCTTACACATATAGTAATGCATGCAATTCAAGAAAACATAGTTCCAAAATACTCATTTCCGGAAATGCCAATGATCAAACCACAAACAACAACAACAACAACATCTAAGCCTTAGTCCCAAAATGATTTGGGGTCGGCTAACATGAATCAAACTTTGAAACCGTCAATAATCGTTACATAAATAACATAAAAGGAAAAAAGAGGGAAAAAGTAGAGAAAAAAGCAAATAAAAAAAGACATTAAAAAAAAAAAAAAAAAAAAAAGATAACATGAAATAAAAGAAAATAGGTATTAAAAAAAAAAAAAAATCAGACTCCATCCACCATCCGTATTCTTTCCCGCCACATTTGCCTCTCCATCGCCATACTTTCTCCAATTCCAAGAAACCGCATATCATTTTCAATCATCTTTATCCAAGTTTTCTTGGGTCTTCCTCTACCTTTCACAACATTACTTGCTCCCCAACTTTCTAGCCTCCTCACTGGGGCATCAATATGTCTTCTTCTCACATGACCAAACCATCGTAATCGATTCTCCATTATCTTGTCTTCTATAGACGCAACTCTTACCTTCTCTCTGATCACCTCATTTCTGAGCCGATCCTTTTTTGTATGACCACACATCCATCGTAGCATACGCATCTCTGCCACATTCATCTTTTGAACGTGACATCTTTTCTGACCCCAACACTCGGTGCCATATAACAGCGCAGGCCTAATTGCCGTGCGGTAAAATTTACCCTTTAATCTATGAGGCATGCCGATCACATAAAACCCCTGTGGCACTCTTCCACTTCAACCACCCCGCCTTTATTCTCGTGAGCCACATCGCCATCTAGCTCTCCATCCTTTTGGATAATAGATCCAAGATACCGAAAGAAAGTGGATCCATGATCAACTTTCCCATCAAATGTGATCATCCCCGCCTCTCTATCACTGTTTTCGCTAAACCTACACTCAATATATTCGCCTTACTTCGCTCACCTAAAGCCTCGAGCTTCCAAAGTATCCCTCCAAAGTTCCAATTTCTGTTGCACTCCAACCTTCGTTTCATCAATCAACACAATATCATCTGCGAACATCATACACCACGGAACGTCATTTTGAATTTCTCTTGTCAATTCGTCCATGACTATGGCAAAGAGAAAAGGACTAAGAGCAGATCCTTGATGCACCCCAATCGTAATAGGGAATTCTTCTGTCCTCCCAACATTAGTACGTACACTTGTACTAGCTCCCTCATACATGTCCTTTATAATGTCAATATATTTCCGCGATACACCCTTCTTTGCTAAGGCCCACCAAAGTACTTCTCTTGGTACTTTATCATATGCCTTCTCTAAATCAATAAAACCATATGCGATCTTTCTTTTTATCTCGATAATGTTCCATCAATCACGGATAAGATAAATTGCTTCCATGGTCGATCTTCCAGGCATAAATCCAAACCGATTTTCTGTTATCTTCACACATTTCCCGATCCTTTGTTCAATCACTCGCTCCCACAACTTCATGGTATGACTCATTAGTTTAATTCCGCGATAATTAGAACAATCTTGAACATCACCTTTGTTCTTATACAAAGGGACGAGAATACTTTTCCTCCATGCCGACGGCATCTTATTGCTTCTCCAAATCTTATTGAAAAGCATAGTTACCCATTCGATCCCTCTCTCCCCCAAACACCTCCAAACTTCAATAGGTATACCATCCGGTCCTTCCGCTTTCTTTGACCCCATCTTCTTCAATGCAATTGTCACTTCACCCTTTTGGATTCTTCTCTTAAACTCTCGGTTAACCATACTTGAGGGGATGTTTAAATTCCCAATATCTAGTTCTTGATGGCCATTGAATAGGGTATCAAAGTATGACCTCCATCTCTCTTTTATCTCTTTATCTTGAACCAAAACTTTTTGGTCGTATCTTTTACACATTTAACTTTTCCAATATCTCGCGTCTTCTTCTCTCTCATTCGAGCAAGTTTATAGATATCTTTTTCCCCTTCTTTAGTATCTAATCTTGCATATAATTCTTTATTGACCTTTGATCGGGCATTTCGCACTGCCTTTTTAGCTTCTGTTCGAGCTTTCTTGTACTTCTCATAATTCTCATCGCTCGAGCATTTACCCAGTACCTTATAACATTCACGTTTGGTCTTTATCGCTTGCTTAACTTCATCATTCCACCAAGATGTGTCCTTACTTGATGGTCTGTTTCCTTTAGATTCTCCTAGGACTTCTTTTGCAACTTCCTTTATGTTGTGTTCCAACAAGTTCCACATCGAATCTATATCCATCTCCGTGCAATCGGACCAAATACCACTATCAGCAATCTTAGCCACAAAAGTATGTCGACTCTCCTTGGAGCTTCCACCACTTAATTCGAGGGTCAACTTGTGGTCTTCTCTTTCTTAAGTGCCTCTTACCTCGAAAGTCAAGCACCACAACCTATCTTTGTGTTGCGGCACTCTCACCGGTATTACCTTGCAATTAGTAAAACTTTTCCTCCAAACATTCCTTACTAAAAAGAAATCAATCGACTTGCATTACCTCCGTTTCTATATGTCACCAAATGAGAGTCCCTTTCTCGAACCAAGTGTTCATAATACCCAAGTCATGAGCTAATGCGAAATCCAATATATCATTTCTGCTTCATTCTGTCCCAAAACCAAAGCCACCATGAATGCTCTCAAAGCCATCTCTGCTAACACCGACATGCCCATTGAGGTCACCACCAATGATCAATTTCTCACCCATAGGAATTCGTTCGACAACCTCTTCCAAATCTTCCCAAAATTCTTGTTTGATCGATGCATCCAATCCTACTTGTGGTGCATAAGCACTTATGATAGTTAGAAACTCATCCCCTATCACAAGCTTAATACTCATTATTCTATCGCTCTTTCTTGACACTTCCACCACATCATCAATGAATTCTCTATCAATGACGATACCCACTCCATTTCTACTTCTATCCTTTCCAGAGTACCAAAGCTTGTAACCCCAAGGAGCTAACACTCTTGCCTTCTCGCCAACCCACTTAGTCTCTTGTAGACACATTATGTGAATTCTCCTCCTTTTCATAACCTCCCCCACTTCGCTGATCTCCCGTCAAAGAGCCAACGTTCCAAGTTCCAAACCGCACCTTACTACCCTTACTAGCCGCAAGAACTAACTTCTCTGTCTGTCCCCGTCCACGCTGCAAGGATTCTTGCACATTTGACACCACACCCATACTTCGAGGTGGCGCGCCGCTTCCGGGCGACGACCTAGCAACCCTTGCATATTTTCCACTACACCCGGGCCTATGAAGTGTAGCGCATCCTTGCTCATTTGACACCACCCTCAGATGTAAAGGTGGCGCGCCGCTTCTGGGCGACGACCTAGCAACCCTCGCATACTTATCACTGCACCCGGGCCTATGAAATGCAGTGCGTCGCTTCTGAGGAGACGCCCCAACGATTTTCAATGTTTGATTCATGTCCATGGAATGTGACGAGTTTTACGCGGGCTGCCACTAACCTACCGCAACCCTCCTCTTTTATCCGGGCTTGGGACCGGCAATGGATGTCAAGAAGACACCCACGGGCAGAGTTCCAATGATCAAACCACATTTGTAAAAATTCACCACAATTAACCGCGGACCCACAGCTTCGTGGATCCCTGCCGAGACCCCGTCGGATCTAACCCACAGTGGTTAAAAGCAAGCTCGCGGTCCCACAGCTTCGTGGAACCCTACCGAGACCCCATCGAGTCTAACCCGCAGTGAGCATACACACATACACAATTTCTCATACAAAACTACTATGTCAAGATCGTAAGTTCATAAGGGTACTTGCCTCGATTAAATAGACGATGACACGAACGGAACGGAAGAATCAAGCACGACCACGAGGAACCGACGAGAATGAACCTAACGATTCGAATAGCACAATGACAACCACTTCTAAACGATTATGGAAATGGAATACACCCGGAAACCCGCCTACGATTCATGTATATTCATACAAAAATAACAACGAGGGTGGACCACAACCAAACCCTCTCGATTCCATAAAAATCCACAAAATATCCATGAATCCGTAGGAAAACTAAGGATACTAACAATATTAATCATATACATCATGAATCTACCAACAAAACGGAACTAATCGGAAGAAAATCCCAAAACCCCCAAATTAATCGAAAATAGGGTTTTAGAATATTACCTTGGAAGATTCGAGTACTAAGATCCGTAGAACGCGCGTTAGATTGATTGTCCGAGCTACACTACCGAAGAGAAATGATGAAAATCGGCCCCCAAGTTAAGAAATCGAAAGTTCTCCCCTTCTCTCTCACTTCTCTCGATGCGAGATGAAAAATGGGGAGGAGACGACCGATCTCGTCTAATAAGGAAGAGATCGCAAATACCGCTTCGTGTGCCGCGGCAGAAGTGTGCCGCGGCACAGGCGAAAATCTACTCCTGTGGTTTTAGCATTGTGCGCGGCACGGCTGCGTGTGCCGCGGCACCTGTCTGATTGGGTTTGGTCGCGGAAGACACGAGTGTGCCGCGGCACCGACAGGCGTGCCGCGGCACATGCATCTGATTGCAGACCAACATTTGGAGAAATTTGTGTGCCGCGGCGCACGCACCTTGTGCCGCGGCCCACACCCCCTTTTGGGTCCCAAAATGATAAAAATGATCCGGAAAGAGAATAAAACGATAGGAATCAATATTTAGGGACTAATAACACGAAATGGATCCACGGCAACCCCGAAACGGCGGTTTCGCACAACAATAACAAGAATATAGTTCAACAGTTTGACAGGAAGGACACGCTGAAAAGTACACGAGGGTCACTACGATCGAGAAATACACCAAAAACGAAATTACAAGGGAAAGAAAAATACGGATATTACATGCCTGGCCAGAAAGTCGGCAGCCTTAGCGCGGAAGATCGCGTAGGTTGGGGGGATGTCCTTTGTCAGATGTCTAAACATGGGTGAGTGACCATAGCATCTGTTAGGAGTATGCCCTCGAATGCCACTCAGAGGTTGTTGAGTGAGGGCATTGTACTTGTAATTATGTAAACTATTTATATAAGGCAAATGAATGTTTCTTTATTTACTGGTAGTTACTGGCATTCCTAACTCGTAAATAAACATATAGAAACTAGTCCGTGTATTTGAGAGCAAAACGTTCCACTCCTTATTGGATAAGGGGGTCGGCACTGGAAATGTTATAGCTCAAATACTTAATCGTTCGCAAGTCGATGAAACTTGACTGGGCGTTAAGTTTATGTGAAGACTTGTATGACGTGTTCTTTGACATGGAGAGTGTCTGTCGAACACTAATGGTTAGTGGGAGCACACGTTATAGGTATGCTAATTGGATTAGTATACTCGAACCGACTCACCCTCGATTCGTCACACGGATTTCACTCCGGGACAGTCAATGACGGAATCGAAAGGTTGTGATAGGTATTCGTGAACCTTCGACTTGAGGATTTAGTAGGGATGTGCTTGTGACGTCAAGATTTTCATTAGAGTAGTTCGACCCTGTAAACCGGAAGGCGGGGGTTAACCTCGAAGTGCATCTTCACGGTCAAGTAGCAGGTCCTACTGAATACCAAGATAGAATTCTTTCTCCTGTTAGTGAACGGGTTATATGTCCTATGCGGTTATTGGCAGATGAGATTATAAGTCTTTGCCCAAAGCATTGGAGCTAGCTGTATTAGATACACGAGAGCTCGATGATCTCCATTTGCATTAACGCATGCATAGTGTCAAGTACAGATAGGGTTTGACTGACTGTGACCCTATAACTTGATCCGGATATTTGAAAGAAGGGTTTATACGTATACTGGTATTCACGACAGAATGGTTCTTGAATGATCCCAATCATTCGTTCTCAGTCGGGGTACAGTGTAGGCCACCAGGCTGGCTAGGTGGTGCTACTACTCTTTGGTTCCTCCCATTGCTGACTGAGGCGGACCTACCGAGTCACGCATTAGGATTGACGACGGAATGAATCAAGCTAATTCTCTCATTATAAATATTGGATATTGGATATCTAAATTTGGGACATTGGATGTTTAAATCGATTTTTCGGATAAATTGATTTACGTCATAATGGATAAAATATATCACTCGGTGATTAATTTAATTCATGAATATAATTATTTCTTGGAGAAATTAATTATGTTATTTTGTGTTTGATATGTTTAATTAATTGGATTAATTAATCGACACAAATACATCGGAACAGAATCGGAGTTTATCTGTTTGGACTCACGGGATTCCGAAACGAACCGAACTCATTCGTTTTTCATGATAGCCGCCCCATTATGCTTCCACCCACTTTCCCATTGTCTTTTCTTCCATTTATTAAATGATGATAATGACTTGGTGGGACAAGACTTCATGTTACATGGGTTGTACACATGAGGGTGGAAATAATATAAGATGATGTCTTTGACAAACTCTCCCACTTACTTGATTCCATTTCCAACGTGAGGTTGAAGAGGAGAGAGAGATAGAAGTCTTCTTCATCATCTTCTTTATTCATCTTCTTCATTCATCTTCTTCACAACTTCTTAGAGAAATTTTGTGAGGAAATATTGAGAGAGATAGATATTCATACACTTAGAGTGATATTAATATCTATAACAAGCTTCATCACCTAGCTCTAGCCGTATCCTAGGAGGATAGCAAGGTGTTGTCATTCCGTTCGTTTTTCCGGCGCGTGACAAGTAGAGACGCGGTGCTTTCGGCGTTGGATCGTTCAAGGGCTTGGAGCGGATTGAACTCGTAGAGATCAAACTAAAGCTTGGGGAATAGCTCAAGAGAAGGTTACCATTTAATCAACGGACTTCGAGGGTTAGTTTCTTACGACTCTTGCTTTTCATTTATATATTCGTATATACGTAGCTCGATCGATCCTCGTAGGGATTCGGATCGAATTAATTTTCGTTTTACCGCTTCTGCTGGGCCATCGTTTTAGGCACCGAATCCCAACAGTGGGGAACACGTCCTCAAAATGATATCCATGATCGAGAGATTGGAGGCTCTTGATTTTAAAATGGATACTTCTCTCCAAACCGACCTTATCCTACAGTCTCTCCCTGATTCCTTCTCACAGTTTGTTATGAACTTCAACTGCAATGAGATTGCATGTAACTTAGCTGGGCTAATGAACAACCGGTGACTGCTCGATCTCGGATGAAGACCCGCGGATGAAGGAGTGCACTTGTGATTTCTTGGACTTTGGAAGTCTAAGAATAAGAAGAAAAAGACCAAGAAGCGGACTGGACCACAAGCTAAGGACCTTAAGGGAAAGGGCAAGGCCCGATGGTTCCAAAGAACAAGAAGAAGAAGGATGCTTGTCTCAAGTGCGGTGGTGGGCCACCGGGCTAGAGACTGTCCGATTCTTCATGGCACTTCAGTCTGAGTAACTTTTAGTTTTGGAAACAAATTGTTCTCTTGTATTTTCTACTTCGGATCTGGATTCGGTGCTAGTTCTCATATTTGTACCGTGAATCGGGATCTGGAACAAAGTAGGAAGCTTGGAGCCTGGAGAAGTTATGATCACGGTCGGAAGCGGGCATAGTGTCGAGGCGACCGACATAGGATCACTTCTTTTGGGTTTAGAATCGCTTTGTTTTGACTTTAGAAGATGTACTTGTTTTGCCCAAGGCACAAAAACATTGTATCCATTCCGGTCATGGACCGAAAAGGCTTTTCATTTTTCATTGGTGATGGTTCTGCAAAATTTATTTTAGAAATAAACTAGTGGGTCGCTACATTGTTGAATGGATTGTATCATCTAAATCTCAAGAACAAAGTAGTTGTGAATACTATAACTAGAAAACGCGGTAGGGATGAAACCAATCAAGTTTTGAAATGGCATCTTAGACTTGGTCATGTTGGTCAGACCAAGGTTTACAAGATGGAAAAAGATGGACTTATGGGTCCATTGGGATCGGATCCCTTTCCTACTTGTGAATCTTGCCTTAAAGGCAAAATGACTAAGTCCCCCTTCACAGGGACATTTCAAAGAGCCGCTGATAAACTGGGATTAATCTATACCGATGTATGTGGTGCTTTGGAAGCAGCACGTGACGGATATCAATATTTCATTACGTTTACAGATGATCATACTAGGTATGGTTATGTATACTTAATGAAACATAAATCCGAGGCCTTTGAGAAATTCCAGGAATTCAAGGCCCTAGTCGAGAAACAAACTGGTAATCATATCAAAGCACTTCGGTCGGACCGAGGTGGCGCGTATATGAGCACGGAGTTTGACGAGTTCCTTAAGGGACATGGAATAGTTTCACAACTAACACCTCCAGGTACTCCTCAGTTAAATGGTGTGTCAGAAAGAAGGAACCGGACCCTATTGAACATGGTCCGTTCCATGCTGGGCTATACTGACTTGCCGATTTACCTGTGGGGGTATGCACTCCTGGCTGCCGCGTATATCTTGAACAGATGTCCTTCCAAATCCGTTCCTAAAACTCCACATGAGATGTGGGAAGGAAGAAAACCAAGTCTTAATCATATTAGGATTTGGGGATGTCCCGCTTATGTCAAGAAGACTAAGGTGGAAAAGTTGGAAGCTAGGTCTGCGAAGGGACGTTTCATTGGATTCCCATCTGGGATGATGGGATATCTATTCTACATGCCCGAAGATCGAAGGATCATTGTTGCTTTACAAGCACACTTCCTGGAAGATGAGTTCATTCAGGAAGGCGGAGCAGGTAGAAGTATTTCTTTATAAGAATACAATGAAACTCCTCGAGAGACACCTGTGCAAGAAACTGGAACCGAACTTTCTGAAACACAAGTACAACCACCTCGTAGGTCTAGTAGGGTGTCTCATTTACCTGAGAGGTATGGGCTTGTGCACTTGGAGGAGCTGGGTCTCCATGAGGTTCCAAGTGATAGCCAAGAGACCGACCCAACAACCTATGACCAAGCGATGGTGGATGTAGACTCCGCGAAATGGCGTGAAGCTATGGAAGCTGAGATAGACTCGATGCATGTCAATCAGTGCGGACTCTAGTAGACCGCCCCAAGGGCATAGTGCCTATTGGGAACCGGTGGATCTACAAGAGAAAGACCGATGGTGATGGCAAGGTTGACGCCTATAAGGCCGGGCTTGTGGCAAAGGGTTATACCCAGAAGGAAGGGATCGATTACCACGATACCTTCTCGCCCGTAGCCATGATCAAGTCTATTCGCATGATGCTTGCTATAGCTGCCTACCACGATTATGAGATATGGCAAATGGACGTAAAGACGGCTTTCCTTAATGGATTCCTCGAGGAGGAAATCTATATGGAGCGACCTAAAGGCTTTGTGTCAAGTCGATATTCGAGAAAGTGTACAAGCTTCACGTTCCATTTATGGATCAAGCAAGCGTCGCGTAGTTGGAACCTTCGTTTTGACGAGGCAATCAAAGAGTTTGATTTCGTGCAAAATGAAGAGGAACCTTGTGTATACAAGAGGGTTAGTGGGAGCAAGATCGCATTCTTAGTACTATATGTAGATGACATTCTTCTAATAGGAAATGATGTGGGAATGCTTAGTTCTGTGAAAGCTTGGCTTTCGAGTAATTTCTCCATGAAAGACTTGGGAGAAGCAACCTATGTTCTTGGTATTCAGCTCTACCGGGATAGAGCGAAGAGAACAATAGGCCTTTCCCAAGCCCTCTATATAGATAAGATCTTAAAGCGATTCAAGATGGATGATTCTAAAAGAGGGTTCCTACCGATGCAACATGGAATAAAACTCACCTTGAAGATGTGTCCTCAAAGTGAGGAACAACGCAAGGAAATGAGTAATATACCATATGCTTCAGCCGTGGGTAGCCTTATGTATGCTATGTTGTGTACAAGACCTGACATCGCGCATGCTGTAAGCGTGGTGAGTAGGTTTCGTGCAAACCTGTAGGGAACATTGATCTCAGTAAAGAACGTTCTCAAGTACTTGAGAAGAACTAGAGATATGTTTCTTATGTTTGGCGGTGGAGACTTGGATGTGGTGGGATTCTCTGGTTCGAACTTCCAAGGACTGAAGGACGACTCGGTGTCCACTGCTGGCTCCATATTTCCTCTTAATGGAGGAGCGGTATCTTGGCGTAGTGCCAAGCAAAGCGCGACCGCGATTCCACTGTCAAAGCCGAGTATCAAGCAGCCTCGGAGGCTTCCAAGGAAGGGTTCTGGATTAAGAAGTTTCTAGGAGAACTTCAAATGATACCATGTGCTGAGCTGCCTGTTCCGCTATACTGCGACAATGACGGAGCTGTAGCACAGGCCAAAGAGCCGAGGTTTCACAACAGCACCAAAAATATTGAGAGGAAGTATCATCTCGTAAGAGAATTTGTTCGCAAGGGATACATTATGCTGCATAGAGTAGACTCGGCCGACAATGTCGCCGATCCACTGACCAAGCCACTATCTCAGACTAGCTTGGAGCGTCATCTGGAGAACATGGGTATTAGATACCATAGTGTGTGGCATTGAGTGCAAGTGGGAGATTGTTAGGAGTATGCCCTCGAATGCCACTCAGAGGTTGTTGAGTGAGGGCATTGTACTTGTAATTATGTAAACCATTTATATAAGGCAAATGAGTGTTTCTTTATTTACTGGTAGTTACTGGCATTCCTAACTCGTAAATAAACATATAGAAACTAGTCCGTGTATTTGAGAGCAAAACGTTCCACTCCTTATTGGATAAGGGGTCGGCCTTTGGAAAGGTTATAGCTCAAATACTTAATCGCTCGCAAGTCGATGAAACTTGGTAGGCGTTAAGTTTATGTGAAGACTTGTATGACGTGTTCTTTGACATGGAGAGTGTCTCGAACACTAATGGTTAGTGGGAGCACACGTTATAGGTATCCTAATTGGATTAGTATACTCGAACCGACTCACCTCGATTCGTCACACGGATTTCACTCGGGACGATCAATGACGGAATTGAAAGGTTGTGATAGGTATTCGTGAACCTTCGACTTGAGGATTTAGTAGGGATGTGCTTGTGACGTCAAGATTTTCATTAGAGTAGTTCGACCACGTAAACTGAAGGCGGGGTCAACCTCGACGTGCATCTTGACGGCAAGTAGCGAGTCCTCTTGAATACCAAGATAGAATTCTTTCTCTGTTAGTGAACGGGTTATATGTCCTATGCGGTTATTGCGGATGAGATCATAAGTCTTTGGCCAAAGCATTGGAGCTAGTCGTATTAGATACACGAGCTCGATGATCTCGATTTGCATTAACGCATGCATAGCGTCAAGTACGAGATAGGGTTTGGTGACCGTGACCCTATAACTTGATCGGGATATTTGAAAGAAGGGTTTATACGTATCTTGGTATTCACGATGAATGGTTCTTGAATGATCCCAATCATTCGTTCTCGGTCGGTAGTGCAGTGTAGGCCACCAGGCTGGCTAGGTGGTGCTACTACTCTTTGGTTCCTCCCATTGCTGACTGAGGCGGACCTACCGAGTCGCGCATTAGGATTGACGACGGAATGAATCAAGCTAATTCTCTCATTATGAATATTGGATATTGGATATCTAAATTTGGGACATTGGATGTTTAAATCGATTTTTCGGATAAATTGATTTACGGCTTAATGGATTACATATATATCACTCGGTGATTAATTTAATTCATGAATATAATTATTTCTTGGAGAAATTAATTATGTTATTTTGTGTTTGATATGTTTAATTAATTGGATTAATTAATCGACACAAATACATCGGAACAGAATCAGAGTTTATCTGTTTGGACTCACGAGTCAAACGAACCGAACTCATTCGTTTTTCATGATAGCCGCCCCATTATGCTTCCACCCACTTTCCCATTGTCTTTTCTTCCATTTATTAAATGATGATAATGACTTGGTGGGACAAGACTTCATGTTACATGGGTTGTACACATGAGGGTGGAAATAATATAAGATGATGTCTTTGACAAACTCTCCCACTTACTTGATTCCATTTTCAACGTGAGGTTGAAGAGGAGAGAGAGATAGAAGTCTTCTTCATCATCTTCTTTATTCATCTTCTTCATTGATCTTCTTCACAACTTCTTAGAGAAATTTTGTGAGGAAATATTGAGAGAGATAGATATTCATACACTTAGAGTGATATTAATATCTATAACAAGCTTCATCACCTAGCTCTAGCCGTATCCTCGGAGGATAGCAAGGTGTTGTCATTCCGTTCGTTTTTCCGGCGCGTGGCAAGTAGAGACGCGGTGCTTTCGGCATTGGATCGTTCAATGGCTTGGAGCGGATTGAACTCGTAGAGATCAAACTAAAGCTTGGGGAATAGCTCAAGAGAAGGTTACCATTTAATCAACAGACTTAGAGGGTTAGTTTCTTACGACTCTTGCTTTTCGTTTATATATTCGTATATACGTAGCTCGATTGATCCTCGTAGGGATTCGGATCGAATTAATTTTCGTTTTACCGCTTCCGCTGGGCCTTCGTTTTAGGCACCGAATCCCAACAGAATCCCCCCAGGATTGAGTAGAGAGCGAGCTCGTCGCTGATGGGCTCGCCGCTGAGGACTACTTCATCCACCCAGTTGATGTAATCCACGTCGGATTCGTCTTCCCCCTGCCTGATTTTCATCATGTGGTGTGGGCCTTCTGGTCTGGCGACCTTGGCGGCGAAATATGACGTGAAGTCACTCGCCAGTTTCTCAAAGGAGATGATTGATCGCGGTGGTAGTGAGATGTACCACCTGTGGGCCAGCTCGCCCAATGTTAATGGGAAGATTCGACACTTGGTCGCATCTGATGCCCCACACCCGGTCATGTAGATCCGGAACTTGCTTAGGTGGGTCTCGGGGTCCGATCTCCCTTCGTACAAAGATGTCTTGGGAGGAGCGATCCTCGGTTGTACGGAGGCGAGCTCGATGTGGATCACGAGTGGCTCGGTTGGTCCGATGATCTTTTTGTGGTGCTTGCCCCAGTATCCAGGAGCGCTTTCATGTCGTCGAGCTGGCATTGCATAGCGGCCATTGCCGCGGCCTGGCTGCTCGCGGCTAGGCACTCGGAGCGGGAGCCGAGGCGATCAAGTACTGACCCCTGGCGTTTGGAGCGGGAGCCTGACGGCTGACCTGTGTTCGGCTGGGAGTCGGGTAGGCCGAACTCCTGGTGACGGATTCGGATTCCGTCGTCTCGCGGTTGGGGCCAGAATGCCCCAGTCGCCATGATGGGTCGCTTCCCAAGCGACTGAATACGGAACCGTCCGGCCTCGTGAGAGCCTTTTATCGCGAATTGGGGCTTACTGACGATCGCTCGCCTAGTAGCCCCTTGAACTTCCGTTTGCCCATGCGGCGGATGGTCGAGGTAGTTATAGCGGGCGTCGCACATGATCTCCGTCGCTCCTTTAGGATGGACTCCTCGGTCTGTTCCGCGGTTCAGAACTGGTCGAGTGAAAGGCTGGGGCCACCCCTCAGGTGCGGGATCGAGAGTCTCGCGCCGCTGTGGCTACCCTCTGTCGTCGGCTGGGGCTCGGATCGAGCCGGGATATGATGTCCGGCGGTTCGGAGAGTGGCTCTCTTCGGTGTAGTGGCAGACGTCATGATTCTGAAGGCTTTCTTTGAATCACAGTGAGTGTCACTTCAAGTATATGCCCCGAGAACAGTGAGTGTTCTTCGGGACGGTAGGAATAAAAATGAAGGTTTAGATAGCCCCGCAGCCCTTCCTCTAGTGCCAATTGTTGCTACCCAAAATATTATCCAGAGATAGATATTGCTGGAATGGTCGAGTAGCAAACAAAGTGCGAGTAACATTTCCGTGGGAAAGTAAATAACACAAGATTTTCCGGGGTTGTTAGTCCCGGGCTTGAATGCTCTCGCTAGATGTTATTAATACAAATATTATGGGATACAAGTATTAATGTTAGAGTACTATTACAATGAGTGTAAAGACACTAGTTATCTTAGCTATTGAGCGTGAAGATTACCGGAAGAACCAGATGTGATGCTCTGTGAGTTCTTGTAAAAACGTTGATGAGCTGTGACGATCGTGAGAAATCGATAGTCTCTCATGGTGTGTATTAGCTGTATGTTTGAGCTCCTGGGCTTGTGAGTCTCATTGAATATGTATTGCAAGGAGTTCTTGCCACTGCCGACCGTCTTCTGGATGAGAGGGGCTGAGAGAGAAATCCTGAGGTAGATCCAAGAGAGGAAGCCGAGAGCCTGAAGTGTGTATATTTGTATGTATTTCCGTGAATGGTACTCTGAATGTGAGAACATATTTCGGAACCTTTTTCCAGTTGCTGGAAGTTCTCTATTTATAGGACTGGGAGATGTCGGGCGATCGCCTCCGCTATATTATAATAAACGGGCGATCGTCTTTAACACATGGGCTGGTTTCCTTAAAGTCCGCAGGAGTTGCTGGCAGCCAGCTGTGCGGTCCAATGAGAAGTCTGCACACGTCTGAGTCGCTGTCACGAGCAGTCCCACCTCGTACCTTTCGGCGGATCTGTCGGTAGGTGAGAAGGTGGTGACAGATTGTGGTCAACAATCCATGTTCTGCGGCGCCTTTCGTGGATCTGCACATGGGCGCTGCTTTGAGATCCAGTCTTCGTAGACTTTGACGGACGAAGGCCTTGTTCGTGGCGTAGGTTGGTCGTCCTTGGTCGGTGTTGTGTCAAGAATTAAACTCTCCGACCGGCGATCGCCTCGGAGATCGGGCGACCTAGCCACTGCCGAGCAGCCAAGGCAGAACTGCCGACCAGTGACCAGGCGGCCGAGCCTTTACCTAGCAGACATGCTAAATCGGCCAACCGAAGGTCCCAGGACAAGTCCCGGTGCCGAGCGATCGACATCAAATACGATCGTCTCTCGGTACTCGGCGACCGACTCCTGGCGACCGACAAGCGGGCGATCCTCTCTCGGCATCTGCCGACCGACCTTTGGTGACCGACCAATGCCGACCCTCAGCAACTGGCCGATGGCGACCTCTGATGACCGGCTAGAGATGACCGCCTCATGTCGATCAGCGCTGATGGCCATCCAGTCGGCAAAGGCCGAGCCTCAGGACAGACACCACGTGTAAGAGCCGAGACAAGATCCGCGAATCTCGGATCATTGACCACAGCCTGTCAGCATCCGTCCACCAGCCGACAGGCCCGCCGAAAGTTGTCAGTAGGGCCGCATGTGACTGACTCCGGACGCGTGTTGGCCCCTCATTGGACCGCCCAGCTGGCAGCCGGCTGTAGCCTTGGACTTTAGGCAGACTGCCAGCCTCTTCCTTGGAATTTAGCCCGACAGCCCGGGTGATCGCCCCATTATAATATTGGCCGGCAGACGATCGCCCCATTATTATAATGGTCGGAAGGCAATCGCCCGCCAGAGGACAAGACCCGGCTGCCCCTATATATACAAGGCTCCCTGCACTTGGATTCTTCTTCAACTTCCCTCGGATTTCACGCAATACAGAAGCAAAATACCCAGCACTTGGCTATCTCCAACTCTTGGCAACAGCTATCATTCGGTCCTACTTCTCCCGGCCTCTCTCATCGAGCAGACGATCGGCAGGAACGAAGAACACCGAGCTTCGCTCAAGAGCCGGATTAACAGAGTCTTTTTACACTCATTGTATCTAGATTTCTCACATTAATACTTGTATCCACGAATATTTGTATTAATAACATCTCGTGAGAGCATTCAAGCCCGGGCCTAACAAACCCGGCAAATCTTGTATTATTTATCTTCTCTCGGAAGTGCTCCCGCAATTGTTGTTTGTTGTCCGTCTTCCAGCAGTATTAATCTTCGGATAAATATTTTGGGCAACAATAATTGGCGCTAGAGGAAGGGGATCCAACCCTCAAATTTTTATACCTACCGTCCCGAAGAACACTCACTGTTCTCGGGGCAGATACTTGAAGTGACACTCACTGCACTTCAAAGAAATCTTTCAGAAACCATGTCTTCCGCCTCCGCGTCGAAGAAAGTGTTGCGATAATTCCTACACGCAAGTGCACGTCATCGTTTACAAGTAATAAAGTGATAAGTAGAGTATCGTTCCCACGAGGATTGAATCTCTAACTACCGATGTTTTCGTATTCCAATTTTATCTGAACAATCGAATTTTGGGTTTTTGCGATTAATAACTAAAAGAAGTACTAAAAGACTAAGCAGTAGAAAACAATATCTTGGATAAAAGAAATCAAATGATAAATAAGTCTAGGGTTCTGAATCCACCTTAGTTTATCCGAATTTACTCTCGATTATCCGTAATAAATAATTTTCCCAATTTATTGAAGGCGGAGATTGCTAATATATTCTACCGCCTCTCCCGAGGTCAATAGATTTATCTAACGGCGACTAACGCACTCTATCCCTAGGTGAATTATTTCGTCGATGGGCAAAAAGCATGAAATCTCCTAAAGGCCACGTAGTTCCTATGAGTATATTCCTATCTCACAGAATAAAACGGTCCTCACCAATAGTTCCTCACCAAATCTCCTCTCCCGATTCGAAGTGAATGATTAAATCAATACAACTATTGGCCAGATAATTGCAAGCATTAAACATAATTGGGGAAACTCAATAAAAAGGTAATAAATTGGATAATCTCAATCAATTCGTCAAAACAAAGGTTTCATCAAAACCCTAGATTAGGGCTTTAGCCTGACATACTAAAAACTGAAAATATAGAATAAATAAACGAAAGCATAAAATTCAAACGCAGATGAAGCTCGGATTCCTCCGTTCTTCAGCTCCCGCCTTCTGCCCTTGAATTCTTCTGCTTTCCTCTTCTTCTGCCGTCTCCAAGCTTAAGCTCTCCAAGGTTTTAGATCCAATGATTCCCAGATAATTTAATTAGGGTCTTGAACCCTATTTATAGCTCAGCACATCAGTAAATCGCGTCCGTATTAGTCGGTCGAAAACTGGCTTCGAAACAGCTCAAAATCCGTGCGGGCATACACAACCGCCAAGTGTGCCGCGGCTCACTAAACCTGTGTCGCGGCTCATCGCAAAAAGCTGAATGCCTGGGCGTTAAATAATTCTTCTGTGCCGCGGCTCACTTGGGCTGTGCCGCGCACGAGCATGACCTTACTCGCCCTTCGGTGGTGTCTTCTGTGCCGCGGCTCGATTCCTTGTGCCGGCTCGAGTCGATTTGCCGTCTTCGCCGCTTTGCCTCGTTTTAGCTTCGGACTTCAATTTCCTGTCAATCATACAAAATTAAGGCATTAAAAGCTCATTTAGATGATTTCACTCACCAAAACACTACAAAATAATGATAAATAAGCGTATAAAAATACGCCTAACAAATACCCCCAAACTTAAGCCTTTGCTTGTCCTCAAGCAAAAAGAATTAAAGTCAATAAAAGAATGTCGTGAATCATCGTGCAACTCATAGTGTTCAACCTAATCAATACTATCCTGTAATTCTCTCTAAAAAATACGAGTGTCATAAAAGCGAGCTACACTCAGAATAATGATTCCACAAAGTAATCAAATTCAGTCCTGATCACTCGTTCATGACGAAAATCCAGCTCAAAGATTAACAAAACGTGAGTCAAATCGACCGTCAATATGAAAGGCTAACATAAACAAGCTAGTTCGTCCCGTTCCACAGTCTAAAGGCACAATTATTCCGAGTCTCATAACAATTAAACCTCGGACAGTATTCCCTTATATATATGCTCAAAAAAATTTGATTCGAGTCGACCACTAGGTTAGGATCTCGGGATGTTTCATCGGGATAATCCTAGGGTGGAAACTCCATTCTCATGTATTGGAAAACCGTTTGACGTAAAAGACACTCATGGGGCACATGGATGCTTCTAGTTACTAAGTTCCCGTTTACAGCGGAGAAACAACTCGAATACATAATTTCCGCATGTCCGAATCAAGGTTGCTGTTTTACGCGAGAGTAAACAGCGGGTCACGCGAATACCCCCGGTTACTAGGCTTCCTATCATTGGCACATGTGAAATATCTAAATTACTAGTCTAATCAGGGTTGTCGTTTTACGCGAGAGTAAACAACGGGTCACGCGAATACCCCCGGTTACTAGACTTCCCTTCATAGAACACATTCTCTCGACTTTAGGGAAAAACTGACCGACTCTAAACTCAATTTAAGTGCCAACACGACTAAAGAAACAGTACGACTTACTATCCAGAAAATGTAGCCAAACGTACTGATGGGGATTTAAAAACAAGTATGTATCGTCTCTTATCTGCCAAGACCTCTACAATCACGAAAAATTTCGGACCTAATTGAATACTAAGCAGAACAGAAATAACTGACTACAACTCGACTAGAACTCGCCCGCTTCTTCAGAGAGAAAGACAGTGTCGTAACATCAGTATCACACAAACAGAAGCACGAAAGATTCACGAATAAAGAAAACTAAGACAAGCAAGGCTATCTAAAAAAAAAAATTTTACGCATAGAAATGAAAAGTGCAACGAAATAATGTACAGCAAGAAAATAAGGTACAGCAATGAATGTAGACTGAAAGTAAATCCCCCCCCCCCCCAAACTTAGGATGTACATTGACCTCAATGGACAAAAATGATATGCAAAAAAAGTAAAAGGTCAAGTACTCCCCTCCGTCTGCTCAGAGCCAGGCATCGTCCGGTGAGGAGGGTGGTGTGGCTGGCCGGGCGGGCGCAATAAATGGCCCGTGGGGATGCATGATGTGGGCCGTCCATGCGGCGAGGTGCTCCTGATGATAAGCATCCCTCGCAGCAAGACGCCTCGCCGCTCGTCGGCTGGCCCGGCGGGCCTGCTCTCTCATCTCGGCTCTGGCGGTAGCAATAACGCTCTCCCGCTCCGCCCGCTGCTCCTCCCGCATGGCAGCCATCAAGCTCTCTCTCTCTCTCCTCATCTCATCCCTCTCTCTCCTCGTCTCCTCTCTCAGCTCCTCTCTCTCTCTCCTCAGCTCCTCTCTATGCTCTTCTCTCTGTCTCCTCAAATCCTCCCGCAGCCCATCAAACAGCTCCTCCAACCTCGCTCTATCGGGTTGCGGGCCGGCATCTCCGTGCGTCAACAAAAGCGGCTCGGGGGATCCCTCGTGAGCCTCCTCTAGCAAAAATCCTCGCCCCCGAGCGTGTGCCGGCGCTCCGCCCCACTGGTCGAAGTGTGATATGATGCGGTGGTCGATCGGGGCCTGTGGGGCTAGCATCGGCTCGTCGTCTGACCACGTCAGCCCCGACTGCCGGAATAAAGCGAAGATGAGGGAGGGGTGCTTCAACCCCGTCTTGGCCCCCCCTAGATACTCTGGAAGATAGATCAGACCAGAATGGGGGCCACATCAAAATGCAGCCCGGAAGTGATAGCAAAAAGTATCCGGGCGCGGGAGAGAAAAACTGTACGGATCTGGGAGGTGGGGTCAATGCGTGCGCAAATAAAATAAAGCCAGGCTCGCCCGAGCCGGCTGAGGCGTGAGCTCCTGAAGTGAAAAGTGGAAGAGCTCTGTGCTCGCTGCTCCCAGTTGGTACCGGGCTGTGCAATGGTCTCAAGCAGGGCCTCCTTAGTGAGGCTGGTCATCACTCGGGTATAGGCTGACTCGTCGACCGCCGGAAACCCAAAAAGCCTCCGAATAGCAGTCGGGGAGAAGTCAACTGTAACCCCTCGGACGTCGACCTGAGTCCGAGACTCTAAAGATGGCAACGTATGCCCTGCCCGGATCTGCTTCAGCAGAGCGCTGGCGTAAAACTCCTGGACGATCGAGATAACCGCTGGCTCGGGAGGTGCGGTAAATCTGGCCCACCCCATCTCGTCAATCATGGTGAGCAATTCCCCATCCTGAGGAGCTGGAGTAAAACCCCTCTCGGGAATAAGTGGTCGTGGCCGGATCTTTTCATTGAATATCTTGTGAATTTCGGGGTCCGAAAATTGGTGCCCCTCCGCCTCGGCCCGACCACGAGAGGTCTCCCCTCGAGTAGGGGATGACTCGGTCCTAGCACGCTTGCTCAGCTTCTTTGTGCGCGCCATAATCAGTCCTGAAAATTGAAACACGAGGGTTTATTCACGCAAAAATGATAACAATGATCTATGCTCGGCTAAGGATGTCCAGCCAGAAATTCCGAATTTGAGAAAATAACGCATACGTGAGAGAAGGATGAAATTGGACTTGAACATGTAATCTGGATGTAAGGGTTGGGCTTGCTGTAAATTCAAAACATATACGTTGCACGAAAATTCAAAACGATTGCCTTTTCAAAGAAAATTTTTCATTTAGGCAATTTATCAGACACCTTGAGGGCACAAGTTTACTTGAAGAATAAACATAGTTCTAGCTCGATTCAACCCTCAAAAATCAAAACATAAGTCAATCATCATCAACTAAACACATTCAACTCATTGATATTCTGATTTAACCATTGAAATTCGATAAAACCACCCTGTTATTCTCTAACAATCACAAAACTATTTGAAGGCAAAATAAGCATGTTCCATTCATCAAACGCATACACAACTTCCAAATATGAACCATAAGCAAGTAAAGATTAAAGGTTTGAAACGTACCTTTTTGAAGATTGCAAGAAAAATCGCAGGAAATTTTTTTTGAAAAACTTGGTCGGTCGGTCGCGCTGGGGAGGGAAGGCAAAGGAGAAGGGAGGCGTACCTGATAATCCCGGCCGAATGTGTGTTATAATCTACCTGGCCTTTCGGATTCCGCATAGTGTGCCGCGGCACAGCTAAAGTGAGCCGCGGCACAAGGTACAGTCCCTTTTACCTGTGTCTCGTTTTCTCGTGTGCCGCGGCACAAATTTCGTTTGCCGCGGCTCATTGCTCAAGTGTGCCGCGGCTCATTCATGCCGTGCCGCGGCACAGGGTACAGTTGGTTTAGCCTCCCCCTGCGATTGTTGTGTGCCGCGGCTCACAATACAGGCTGCGGCTCATACTTGATTTCTTCCCAGGACTTTCCTGCATGTAATTTTGAGAAGAAGACGTTAAAAACGAGAGGCAGAAGCAAATTGAAGCACAAAAATGATGAAAAATAAGAATCACGAATACAAGAAAAATAAAGAAATGAAAAAATCTACAACTACGAACTCGGGTTGCCTCCCGAGAAGCGCTAAGTTTATAGTCTTCAGCCGGACCTATTGGACAACGTTAGTTCGCTTTTCGCAAACTCCATTTGGTTTCCGCCCCGTTCATCGAACCGTTTATATTTTGGTTAAAATTATGACCATTGGTCATCAGCGGTTCGACTTTCGGTTCGGTCATCAAATGTTGTTTGCGAAAAGGTTTCGACTTGAATAACTTCCCGAAACACCCGGTTTCTCCATGACTAATTTTCCGCTTTGATTTCGGCTCACTCTCCTCCTTCACAAACGAACTCACGACTGCAGCAGATTTTTCCTCATGCTCGAGGAACGCCACTCGTTCTACATCCTTCTTAAAACTCGGGCCATTTAACACAAAATCTGAATTTTCCCAACGACGATTTTTTCGGTGCTTTCCTCTTTCAACAACATCCACACCTTCAATTTGTGATCCTTTATCAGCACTTCCGGGACATGGGAACGATTTGAATACTTGAAAAGTAACTTGTTCGTCTTGGACCCTCAGAGTCAACTCCCCCTTTTCCACGTCTATAAGGGTTCGGCCCATGGCTAGAAATGGTCGTCCCAAAATGATTGGAATATTTTCATCTTCCTCCATGTCTAGTACGATAAAATCGGCCGGAAAGATGAACTTATCAACTTTAACTAAAACATCCTCGATTATTCCCCTCGGATACTTTATCGATCGATCCGCCAATTGTAATGAGACTGTGGTTGGCTTGGCTTCCCCAATATTCAGCTTTTGGAAAATCGACAGAGGCATGAGGTTGATACTTGCACCAAGATCGCATAGTGCCTTATTAAACGAAAGATTCCCCATAGTGCACGGTATGTTGAAGCTTCCCGGATCTTTCAATTTTGGTGGGAGCTTCTTTTGAAGAATTGCACTGCACTCCTCTGTCAAGGTGACCGTTTCAAACTCCTTAAGCTTTCTCTTCTTCGATAATATCTCTTTCATGAACTTGACATAACTCGGCATCTGCTCCAATGCGTCGGCGAACGGAATATTTATGTGAAGCTTTTTGAACACATCAAGGAACTTAGAAAATTGTTTGTCCGCCCTTCTTTGCTGTAGTCTCTGCGGAAACGGAACGGCGGGAACACATGTCTTCGAGATCTCCGCCTTCAAATCCTTCGACTCCTCTGGCTTTAAATCCATCTCTTCCTCAATCACCTTCTTCTCTTTACCTCGCTCAGGCTGATCCAGCACCTCTCTCCCGCTTCTCAAGCTAATTGCGTTTAGACTCTCCCTAGGATTTGTCTCTGTTGTACTCGGCAATGCTCCCTCCGGACGAGCTGTCAACACATTAGCGATTTGGCCCAGCTGGACCTCCAAATTCCGAATTGAAGCAGAATGATTTTGTAATGTAGCTTCCGTACGAGTCATAAATTGACTCGTATTTGCCGCCAATTTTGCAAGTGCTTCCTCGAGAGACACTTTGGGAGCGGAAGGGGGCTGCTGTTGATTCTGGGCGAATGGGGGCTGGTGTGAGTTCTGTCCGTTTCTCCATGAAAAGTTGGGATGATTGCGCCATCCCGGATTATAAGTATTGGAGTACGGGTTATTCGGTCGATTCCCACTTCCTACGAATTGAGCCTGCTCCATCTGATTTTGCTCGAACGGATTTCCAACTTGACATTCCGCGCTCGGGTGTGATCCGTTACACCAATTGCATGTCTCTATGGTAACGGGGGCTGGTGCGTGCGAAAATGCCTGGAGCTGTTGTGTCAAAGCGGCGACTTGAGCTGACAAAGTGGAAATCGGGTCATTGCTTGAAACCTCCATGACTCTCTTCGGTGTCAATCTTTCCGATGGCCATTGGTATGCGTTTTCGGCCATATCTTCCAAAAGTACGTGTGCCTCGGCCATAGATTTTCCCATGAATGTCCCACCGGAGGCCGCATCCACGAGAGTGCGTGTAGAAGCACTCAAACCATTATAGAATGTATGAAGCTGAAGCCAATCAGGAATGCCGTGATGAGGGCATCTTCGTAGTAATTCTTTATATCGCTCCCACGCCTCGTGGAGCGATTCCATATCGTACTGGGCAAAAGTGGTTATTTCGTTTCTCAACCTCGACGTCTTAGCTGGTGGGAAAAATTTGGCAAGAAAGGCTTGCGCTAACCTCTCCCATGTTGTAATCGACCCCGGCGGTAAGGAGTTTAACCAAAACTTTGCTTTATCCCTCAAAGAGAAAGGGAACAGCCTCAATCGGATGGCATCGTCGGTGACACCATTAGTTTTGAAAGTGTCGCATATCTCAAGGAACGAAGCAATATGGGCATTCGGGTCGTCCTGCGGCAGTCCACAGAATGGGCTCGCCTGCACCATCTGAATAATGGCGGGCTTGATCTCAAAATTATTAGCTTAGATAGTGGGACGCCGAATTCCCGAAAAATTAGCGTTGACCTGCGGCATGGCATAATCTCGAAGAGCGAGTTCCGGTTGAACTTGCCGCACTTGGTTGTCTCCTCCTTGGATTTCGATATTCTCGGCCATGTTGACCGTCGTCTGCAACTCTCTTTTCTCCTTTTTGTTCCTTCTTAGAGTGCGCTCGAGCTCGGTATCCAAAGTTAGTAGGCCTTCGTTACCGAGTCTTCTCATGCACTACACAAAAGGTCCTGAAAGGAAAAATAAATAAACGAAATTAAATACACAAAAATAAAAATAAAATGTTCAAATTAAGACTGGAAATACTTAAATCGATATTAGAAAAATTTCAATCCCCGGCAACGGCGCCAAAAACTTGTTGCGATAATTCCTACACGCAAGTGCACGTCATCGTTTACAAGTAATAAAGTGATAAGTAGAGTATCGTTCCCACGAGGATTGAATCTCTAACTACCGATGTTTTCGTATTCCAATTTTATCTGAACAATCGAATTTTGGGTTTTTGCGATTAATAACTAAAAGAAGTACTAAAAGACTAAGCAGTAGAAAACAATATCTTGGATAAAAGAAATCAAATGATAAATAAGTCTAGGGTTCTGAATCCACCTTAGTTTATCCGAATTTACTCTCGATTATCCGTAATAAATAATTTTCCCAATTTATTGAAGGCGGAGATTGCTAATATATTCTACCGCCTCTCCCGAGGTCAATAGATTTATCTAACGGCGACTAACGCACTCTATCCCTAGGTGAATTATTTCGTCGATAGGCAAAAAGCATGAAATCTCGTAAAGGCCACGTAGTTCCTATGAGTATATTCCTATCTCACAGAATAAAACGGTCCTCACCAATAGTTCCTCACCAAATCTCCTCTCCCGATTCAAGTGAATGATTAAATCAATACAACTATTGGCGGATAATTGCAAGCATTAAACATAATTGGGAAAACTCAATAAAAAGGTAATAAATTGGATAATCTCAATCAATTCAAAACAAAGGTTTCATCAAAACCCTAGATTAGGCTTTAGCGACATACTAAAAGCGAAAATACGAATAAATAAACGAAAGCATAAAATTCAAACGCGAGATGAAGCTCGGATTCCTCCGTTCTTGACTCATATTTCGCCCCTTGAATTCTTACGCTCTTCTTCTTCTGCCGTCTCCAAGCTTAAGCTCTCCAAGGTTTTAGATCCAATGATTCCCAGATAATTTAATTAGGGTCTTCAACCCTATTTATAGCTCAGCACATCAGTAAATCGCGTCCGTATTAGTCGGTCGAAGCGGCTCAAAATCCAAAATCCGCGGGCATACACAACCGCCAAGTGTGCCGCGGCTCACTAAACCTGTGTCGCGGCTCATCGCAAAAAGCTGAATGCCTGGGCGTTAAATAATTCTTCTGTGCCGCGGCTCACTTGGGCTGTGCCGCGGCACAGAGTACAGCTTACTCTGCCCTTCGGCTGGTGTCTTCCTGTGCCGCAGCTCAAATTCCTTGTGCCGCGGCTCAGAGTCCAGTTTTGCCGTCTTCGCCCGTTTTGCCTCGTTTTAGCTTAGGACTTCAATTTCTGTCAATCATACAAAATTAAGGCATTAAAAGCTCATTTAGATGATTTCACTCACCAAAACACTACAAAATAATGATAAATAAGCGTATAAAAATACGCCAACAGAAGTCATTGACCGGGCCGGACCCCGTTCCATCCCGGTCCGAGCCGCGGCCGATGGTGGAAGGCGGCCGCCGTGATCGAGACGCTCGATCCCATCCCTAGACGGCGGCCCAAGCCTCTCGCTCGATCAGCTCCGAACCAAGGAACAGATCGACGAGGTCATGGCCGTCCTACAGAGCGACGGAGTGCTCTCGACGCACCTCCCGCTATCACCCCTCGGCCGCCCGGAAGTCCAAGCGAAGCTCAAGGCGTGCGGCGAGCGATCGCTGAGAGGCTCGTCCGCAAGAAGAGGCGCCGCGCACCGTGGCACCTGCGTCTTGATCGCACAGGCGGTGACCCGGCGAGCGGGCAGGCTCCGGCCCACTAGGAGACGACGGAGTTTGAGTCCGTCACCAGGAGCTCGGCCTACCCAGCTCCCAGAAGGCAGCCCAGCCGTCTGGCTCCCCCTCGCCAAATTTCCGAGGTCGGCAGTAGCGGAGTCCGGAGATCGGTACACGATCGCCTCGGCTCCTGCTCCCAAGGCCGATCAGCGAGCGACCGAGCCACGGCGATGGCTGCGATGCAACGTCAGATCGACGACATGAAGGCGCTCCTGCAAACCAGGGCAGGCGCCATGAAGACGATCGCCGATCCAAGTGAGCCGCTCGCGATCGATATCGAGCTCGCCCCTGTGCAGCACAAGATCGCTCCCCCGCAAACACCCTTGTACGAGGGGCGATCGGACCCCCAAACACACCTGAGCAAGTTCAACATCTACATGACCGGGTGTGGGGCATCAGACGCGACCAGGTGCCGAATGTTCCCTCTGACGCTGGACGACCTCGCCCACCGGTGGTACACCTCATTGCCACCTCGGTCCATTGGCTCCTTTAACGAGCTGGCGAACGTCTTCACAAGGTACTTTGCCGCCAAGGTCGCTCGACCGGAAGGTCCCCATCGCATACTGCGAGTCAATCAAGGGAAAGAAGAATCCGACTCGGACTACATCGACTGGGTAGACGAGATCATCCTCAATGGCGAGCCCGTAAGCGATGAGATCGCCCTCCATGTGGTCTTAGCCGGATTCCATGGTCTTTCGCCTATGTTCAGACATCTTACGAAGGACCAGCCCACGACCTACGCGGTCTTCCGAGCTAGAGCCGCATATTTCCTGTCCAGGCAGAGGCTTCTTCTTAGCCTAGGAGTAGAGCGATCGACGCCCACGCGACGACCTCCAGTCTCCCAGCCCGATCGCTACTATCCAGCAGAGCCGGAGGACTCGCTCACCGCCTACAGTCCACCATTTTAAATAAGGGACTAAGGCTCGCGATCGCCTCCACCGCACATCATAAAGCCATGGTCCTGGTAGCCGATGGAACCGGCTACTTCGGCCATGCAAGGTCCCTTTCGGCCGAGATCTCCCGCCCTTCGTTTAAATACGAGGCCGGCGTAGTCTGAGGGCTCTCCAAAATTATTCAGTGGACACGTGCCACAACCCCCGTCTCAACGTACACCGTCGAGGTCGTCCATCTCCATGGCAGGCCGAGGTGGAAGCAGAGCCAAACAAGCTGCGGGCGTGGAGTTGATTCATCCGACGCTGCCCCACGCAAGGACTCCTCTAGACCGAGACCGCACGCCTTTCGTTTAAATACGAGGCGAGGCGCAGCCTATCAGAGGACCCTCATAATAAAGTGAGTCACGAGACACTCAATGTCTTCGCGCACCAAGACACGGTCATGGAGTCGGTCCATCGAATTCCGCGACTGTGCACGATTCCTCAAACAAGCGAAACCACCAAGTTTCCGAGGGGGATCGGCCAATGTTGTTTTTTGCAGGTACAAGACCGAAAGATAGCTAAGCCAATCGACCATGATAGCCCAAGTCCGAATCCTAAGTCAGCTCAGCAAGATCGCCCATCCTCATCCTTACACGATCGCCAGCAAGAACCACCTCGCCCCATGTCTTCAACATAGGAGCAAGCTGGGGGGCAATTGTTGTGTCAAGAATTACACTCTCCGACCGGCGATCACCTCGGAGATCGGGCGACCTAGCCACTGCCGAGCAGCCAAGGCAGAACTGCTGACCAGCGACCAGGCGGCCGAGCCTTTACCTAGCAGACATGCTAAATCGGCCAACCGAAGGTCCCAGGACAAGTCCCGGTGCCGAGCGATCGACATCAAATACGATCGTCTCTCGGTACTCGGCGACCGACTCCTGGCGACCAACAAGCGGGCGATCCTCTCTCGGCATCTGCCGACCGACCCTTGGTGACCGACCAATGCCGACCCTCAGCAACTGGCCGATGGCGACCTCTGATGACCGGCTAGAGACGACCGCCTCATGTCGATCAGTGCCGATGGCCATCCAGTCGGCAAAGGCCGAGCCTCAGGACAGACACCACGTGCAAGAGCCGAGACAAGATCCGCGAATCTTGGATCATTGACCACAGCCTGTCAGCATCCATCCACCAGCCGACAGGCCCGCCGAAAGTTGTCAGTAGGGTCGCATGTGACTGACTCCGGACGCGTGGCCGGCCCTCATTGACCGCCCAATGGCCGGTGTAGCCTTGACTTTAGGCGATCACGCCTCTTCCTTGGAATTTAGCCCGACAGCCCGGGTGATCGCCCCATTATAATATTGGCCGGCAGACGATCGCCCCATTATTATAATGGCCGGAAGGCGATCGCCCACCAGAGGACAAGACCCGGTTGCCCCTATATATACAAGGCTCCCTGCACTTGGATTCTTCTTCAACTTCCTTCGGATTTCACGCAATACAGAAGCAAAATACCCAGCACTTGGCTATCTCCAACTCTTGGCAACAGCTATCATTCGGTCCTACTTCTCCCGGCCTCTCTCATCGAGCAGACGATCGGCAGGGACGAAGAACACCGAGCTTCGCTCAAGAGCCGGATTAACAGAGTCTTTTTACACTCATTGTATCTAGATTTCTCACATTAATACTTGTATCCACGAATATTTGTATTAATAACATCTCGCGAGAGCATTCAAGCCTGGGCCTAACAAACCGGCAAATCTTGTATTATTTATCTTCTCTCGGAAGTGCTCCCGCAATTGTTGTTTGTTGTCCGTCTTCCAGCAGTATTAATCTTCGGATAAATATTTTGGGCAACAACAGTCGGGCACCGGAGTCGATCGCTAGGTGCCAAAAGGCGATCGCCTTGAGAGTCGATCGCTAGATACTTGAAGGTGGACTGTTATCTTTACTTAGGAGAGTTCAGCGTAGTTTGATTGGTTGTGGACTCGGTCGCTCGTCCCTTAATCCGATCGCCGTCGATGCTTATAAATCGCCACACAACAGGTGGTAGGGGGCCGAGAACAACTTTTTGATTCCCCACTTCTCGCAGAATTGCATGACTTCCAAACCATCGAACTGCTTTCCGTTTTCGGAGATTATAGCCTGGGGTAGACCGAACCAACATATGATGTTCTTCCAAATGAACTTGATCACTTGTTCTTGGCCGATCTTGTTGAGTGGCTCGGCCTCAGCCCATTTTGTGAAATAATCGACCCCTATGATGGCAAATTTACATCCTCCTGGCACCGTCGGCAAGGGACCAATGAGGTCGATGCCCCATTGGGCGAATGGCCATGGGCTGTCCATAGAGGTGAGCTGCTCGGGGGAAAGCTTGATGTTCGGGACCATCACTTGACACTTGTGACACGATCTGGCATAGGCGATCGCATCTTTCTGTAGCGTAGTCCAGAAAAAACCTTGCCTGGTCGTTTTGTGGATGAGCGCTCGCCCACCGGCATGGTTTCCACATATCCCGTCATGGATCTCGGCTAAAACGAGCCGGCCTTCCTCCGGAGTAATGCACTTGAGGCGAGGAAGGCTGAAAGCTCGCTTGTAAATCCGGTCGTCCAATAGGGTGTATCTGGTCGCACGGAGCAGAAGCTGGCGAGCTTTGATACGGTCGGCGGGGACCGTTCCGTCCTTCAAGTATTTAATGAACGGAGTCATCCAGTTCTCTTCGCGATGGTAACTGCGGTAACCAGGCTTCTGTCGATCGCCGGTTTTGTTGATTTCGTGATTTGGATGTTAGAGAAATCGGCCGTCCCATCTGACGATGCTAGTTTGGATAGGGCATCGGCCTGGGAGTTATGCTCTCTCGGGACTTGTTCGATCAGCACCTCTTCAAACTTCATGCACATTTCGGCGACCAATTCTTGGTATTTGATCATCTGTTCGTCGCGCGCCTCATATTCTCCCTTGACTTGGTTCACGACCAAGAGGGAGTCCATGAAAATATGGAGACGGCGAACATCCAGGGCGAGGGCTAGATTGAGCCCGCCTACCAAGGCTTCGTACTCGGCTTCATTGTTGGTCGCACGAAACCCAAAACGCACAGCGTTTGTGAAACTTTGGCCGTCGGGGCTGATGAGGACAATCCCTGCCCCTACTCGCGAGTTGGTTGCCAAAACATCCACGTACAACTTCCAAGCGGGGCGACCGATCTGGGTCGGACTGGGCGGGAATGTTAATTCCACCACGAAGTCCGCCAGGGCTTGGCCTTTGATCGCCGTGCGAGAAGCGTATGTGATACCATATTGGGCAATCTCCAGTGACCACTTGAGGAGTCGTCCGTTGGTGTCTGGACGGTGCAGAACTTGCCTTAGGGGGAGAGTCGTCAGGACCTCCACTTGATGTTCGAAGAAGTAGGACCTTAGCTTGAGAATACTCATGACTAGAGCGTAGGCGGTCTTCTCCAGAGGCGTGTATCGCGTTTCTGCGTCATGGAGCGCTTGGCTAACGAAGTAGATCGGTAAGTGTTCTTGCCCATCTGCTCGTACTAAAACATCACTCAGCGCGACCTCCGAGGCCGCCAAGTAAAGGAATAGCTTTTCGTCCGGGATCGGCTTTGCCAGGATCTGGGGGTTAGATAGATACTCCTTGATTTTGGCGAACGCTATTTGACTCTCCTTTGTCCACGCGAACTTCTTGTTCTTTATGGTCGTGAAGAATGGCTTGCTTTTATCTCCGAGCCGGGAAATAAAATGGTTAAGGGCAGCTAGACAACCTGTCAGGCATTGCACCTGCTTGACATTCCGTGGCTCTTGCATGTCAAGGATCGCCTGGATCTTGGTGGGGTTTTCCTCGATTCCTCTTTGGCTCACGATGTGCCCCAGGAATTTTCCGGAGCTTACCCCGAAGTTGCATTTCTTGGGGTTCAGCTTCATATTGAACTTCTCGAGGATGGCGAACGTCTCGGCAAGTCCATTGAGGTGATCTTCCTTTTTGAGGCTTTTGACTATGATGTCGTCAATGTAGACCTCCATGGTCTTGCCGATCTAGTTGGCGAACATCCCGTTGACTAGCCATTGGTAGGTCGCCCCTGCATTCTTCAGACCGAACGGCATTCGGACCCAAAAGTACACGTCTTTTTCCGTGTGGAACGATGTGTGTTTTATGTCTTTCTCCGCCATGGGGATCTGATGGTACCTGGAGAAGGCATCCATGAACGACATCATTTCGCAGCCTGCCGTGATATCGACCAAGTGGTCAATATGAAGCATCGGAAAGTGATCTTTTGGGCATGCCACGTTGATGTCGGTGAAGTCGATGCATAACCTCCAGGAGTTGCTCGGCTTTTTGACGAGCACCGCGTTGGCTACCAACTGTGGCTCGTCTGTAGCTACCTCGATTAGTTTGTTATCGAGTAGATTTTTGACTTCTATGTCGAGCGCCGCGTATTTCTCAGGACCGAATTTCCTACGTTTCTGGTGAACAGGCTTCCTTGCCGGGTCGATCTTTAGATAGTGGCAAGCGTGTTCGGTACTTATGCCGACCATATCTTGATGCGACCAGGCAAAGACTCCGATGTTCTTACGTAGTAAACCGATAAGATATTCCTTTAACTCGAGGTCGACGCTAGTGCCGATCTGTACTTCCCGTTCCGGGCGAGCTGGATCTATCGTTATACTTTCCAACTCTTCAATGGGGACGGTCGCTTCTCGTTTGGAACGATTTCCAGACTCGATCCTTGGATCGATGTCGAGGCTTGGCTCGAAACCGGCTCGATGTCGTCCGTTAATCGATGTGAGATGGCGTCCTTTGAGTCGGGTTGGTACAAGGTGCTTGGCTCGTCGATCTCCATCGGTTGATTGTCGATCGGCTCAATGTTATAAATAGTATGGGAAGTGTTGAAAGAAGTTACGACACAGGAGTAATTCAAACATTTCTTAGCCATTAGTTGATCTCCTTTTACAGTACCGACCGTCCCATCGGCAGTGGGGAATTTGATACAGTAAAAGAAAGAAGAGGCGACCGCCTCGAAGATTTCTAGAAATGGGTGACCTAGGAACCCATTATAGATGCTGGGCCTATCTATGATTACAAAATTTAGGTTCCTAGTAATCCTAACCTTGGGATCGTAATAGCATATTAGTTCGACAGAGAGCTTGATCCTTCCATAGGCTTGTGCTATCGCCGAACCCTTGGAGCACGGTGTCAAATGGCTTGATAAACTTGGTCAGGTTGCCGAGCTGGTCAAGAGCATATTTGAATATGATATTGCAAAAACTCCCATTGTCAACCAGCACGTGATCGACCATTTTCCCAAGAATACATGCAGAGATCACCAATGCATCCTCTTTGGGGCACTGCACTCCTGTAACACCCCCAATCCGCTCAGGGATATTACACGTCGTAGAACCTTTCCTCAAGGTTGTACCAGACTGGTAACAAAACCGAACAATTCAACAACGCCTTTAAGGCTAAAATGACTCAGTAGACCGATTTGGTCTTCCAATAAATACATTCAACTCAATTACAATACATGCCCACGCAGGGGTCGAATACAACACACTCCCATACAACGGGGAAAGAATACTGCAGCGGAAATAAAATACAACTAAACCAACATGACATCAAACGGGTCCTCGTGTGATTAGTATCGTTCATCTTTTATCATCCTTCATGCCGACCCTGTGCTATGCTCCAAAACCTGAATGCAATACAGACATCCACCCCCCGAATACTCGGGGGTTAGCAAAACTCCACTGTTTTGCTAGTGCAAGAACAAAGTGCAAATACGAGCCATACAATTCACATTCCACGAATAACAATAACCAGGAATCCTCAAAGATCCAAAAGTAACGAAAAGTACTTCCCGAGGCAAGAGTTTGAGAAAACATTCCAAAACCGAAAGATCACAGATCAATGGAAATAATTTATAAAACAGTTTAAAATGCCATCGAGAGTTTTAATAGAAAACAATTTAGGATTATCAAATCCTACTTCTCAAAACCCAAAAGACGAAAGGGGTCACCGCCCCAAAGGTTTACTTTCCGTAAAACGACCTTTACCAAACCGTTGGGATTTCAGCCCCAAATCCATAAAATGATCCTTACAAAACCGTTGGGATTTTAGCCCCAAATCTCATCAACTCACAGTACACGAGAACGACAACCAGGTTCGTCTATCAGCATCAAAATCCACAATTAAAAGATTTAACACAAACAACAAAAATACTCTAGTGCCATCCTATCCAAGTCAGCCAAACGAACAACTTACCTCTTACACACTTAGTCGATGCATGCAATCATGAAAATCGTTCAAAATACTCGTTTCCGGAAACGCCAATAATCCAAATCACATTGTAAAATGCACCACAATTAACCGCGGAGCCACAGCTTCGTGGATCCCTACCGAGACCCCGTCAAATCTAACCCATAGTGGTTAAAAGCAAGCTCGCGGTTCCACAACTTCGTGGAGTCCTACCGAGCCCCCATCGGATCTAACCCATAGTGAGCATACACACACACACACGTTACTCATGCAATACTAATATGTTAAGAATGTAAGTTCATCAAGAATACTTACTAGAGATGGCCACTTATCCGACAACATTATCAAACTCTTCAAAACACAATAGCAAGATTAAACACGGAATACATGATTCCATAACTTTAAACAATAGGGATATCATCAAAGCCATCAACGTTCAAAATAATCAATTCCCAAAACACACCATTCACAAAACACACACGCGTTTTGAAAGAGAGCCTTTAACGAGGCCAAACCGAAATCTTTGAAACTTCATTTCAAACAACCAAACAAACACACCAAGACGATCACCGATCATCATATCCACAAAATAAGAAATGTATGGACAAGGTACTTGCCTCAAAATCGGCACGCAAGTATCCCGACGAACACGGCTCAACCGGAAAGCTTCGAAATGCCCGATGCTATCGAAAAGGAAGACGACAACGAACGGAAAGGTTCCACTCGGTTTATTCGCAAGAAACTAGACCCTAACAACATATAATTAATAAATCAACGATCATACGAGGAAGAATAACCGTAGAATGTCCGAAAACCCCTCTATGACATTCTACCGGACACCTTCAAGGCGTCGATCAAGAACTCGACCAAAACAATGAATCGATACGAACCAACCATGGAATAATAAGGGAAATGATATAATACATCTAAATAATCATCAACCCAACATAATCCTAAGTTGAATCGGATTAAACGGACGAAGTCAACCAAAATACCCAAATTCCCCAAAACTAGATTTCAAGAAATTTAACCTTGATTCGGTAGATCGGAGGAGGTTATGGGATGATTGATTGATGTTAGAAACTCAAGAACTTCGTGGATTGATAGTTGAACAACATCTATACATGTACTCCAAGCCCCAGCCGCGGAAGGAGAAAGAACGAAGTGAGAAAATGGTGAAAAACACGTCTGCCCGACCATATATACTGCCCAGCGACGCACGAGCAGGCACGCACGAGCGGCCGGTCGTGCGCCGGGTCGTGCGCGCCCACTGTCGGCAACTGCCGGGACGCACGAGCACCAGGCACGAGCAATTGCTCGTGCGTGTGCAGCCAGAGCCGCACGAGCACCGGGTCGTGCGCGCAGCTCGTGCGTGCCTGGCCGGTCCCTGCCGTACGTGGCCGGCCAGTGCTTAGCCGCCAAGGCTTGACGACTCGAATTCTCGAAAATGCACGAAACGAACACGACGAAATACTCTCGGACAACAACATCAATCCGAAAAGAAATACCATGCAACAATTAATCGCACCCGACCATGAAAAAGGGTCAAAACAACAAATACGAATGAGGATACCCACAAGTTTTGGTAAATTACAAAATGGCCCAAAACGCCCGAAAATCACGATACGTGACCGAATAACCAAACCTAAGTTCAAAACACGTCTAACAAAGTTAAACGGACTTACGGGAAACTCGAAACAGCAGTTTTGAACGAGATTCGCAAGAATCGAAATCAAGTGCGGAAAAGTCGCCAAAAAGCACGGAACTCAACAAAACGACATCGAAACGAACTCGGATGACAAAAAGTGTAGAATTAATCATTCTCGGAATGACGAAACGGTCGTAAGCGAGTCGTCAAAATGGACTTTCGCCGAAAAAAGAAAATTACCGGAAATCGAAATTACGGGTATTACATTCTACCCTCCTTAAAAGAAGTTTCGTCCCGAAACTTAAAACAAGTAGGGAGAGGAAATATACCACCAGGAATATATCAATGAGATACACAAGAATGCGTAACTAATGCCCAATGGCAAAACGTTACAAACAACGCAACGGAATATACGGTGTGAAAACACGCTACACGACGACCAACACAACGTCGCCGTTAGGGATATAATAAAATCAACAAGTGACAAGCGTCATCAAACAGATAGTACAATCAAGTCAATTATCCGACGAAAATCAATACGATTGATTAACCCAACGGTTCATCAATCAAAACGCGAGCCAAACGCTGAACAAATACGGAATTCCACCGCCCAAGGGTTGGAAGATCGAAACGAGACTAATTTCCCGAACTTAAGGGAATTAGGAAGGAGTCTGAACGCTCAACAATCACGAAATGGGGTCAACAAAAACCGAACAATCAAACGATCAAACCACAACGATCGAGATAACAAGAATCGAACAATCATGTTCGAATCACGAAGAATAATAAAATACAAACAACAACTCAAAGGCTCACATATCGACTCGAGACAATATATGATCCGGTGAAAATAACAGGACGTGCATTCACATAAGATCCACAGGAAAGGGAATAGCAATTGAAAAGTCACAACGACAAACGAGTTATTCCGAAACAATACCACACTCGTTCGATCAACAAAAGCAATGGGCAGGACAAGCTCAGAAAATGTCAACGAACATTAACGAGTCGACAGAGTCGAAAATACAGAAGTTCAAAACCCAATCCACTTCGAATAAAAGAACTAGTAGAATCAAAAGATGCTACTTCCGAATAAGGTTCACAAGAATCGAACCGAACTCGGAAAAGTCACAGCAATAACCAGATTGACCCAAAACAAGATCACAGCTCGTTCAAACGATGAAATCGAAATACAAAACAAGTTCAAAAAAATATCAACGAACACGAGTGAGTCGGTAGACTTGAGAAAGAGGAAATGCAGAAGTCCAAAAACAATACGGGTATTACATTCGACCTCTTATAAAAGAAGGTCGTCCCCGCAACTCATAATAACAGAAACAAGGCAACAACACAAAAGCACTCGACGAAAACATTTCCCATGGGCCTCTTAGAGCCGATCCTGATATCTGTACTAAGCGCGAACTCCGGAAGTCTCGGTATCCAATTCGCAAAACTGAATTCTGTGTCCCTCGAGTCCATACTTGAAATGCGTTACCTACGAGAAGGACAATTTGTACGTGCATGCCCCCGGCACACCATGGTTGAAACGCCTCGGCTCGGCATACCAAAAATACAAGTGCTAGATACAATGGGGCATAACGTCGCAGAACAACATAGCAGAGATGCCAACTCAGCACAACAAAGAATCATAGCACATATCATATGCAACGATTACCATCGTAAAGTAATACACACACAACATTACAGCAACGATGGTATCGTTCGGCGACCTCAACGGCCCGAACAATAACCAGCACATAATTACAAACATCATGAAACAATCACACATGTACACAAACGTACAAACCCAAGTTTTAACAACTCACACTCGTGCGACAACACGCAAATCACCACGAGGCGACAAACAGTAAACACCAATTCACACCCCTCACAGAGGGCTAGTACAACAAATACGTGGCAACGCCTCGACGCTCACGCCACTAATTCAATCACAATTCGGAGAGCTAACACCCTAACGACAATACCAACATCATACACGCCTTCTCCGACCACAAGCAGGAAATGATGGGTTTTAAAAATGAAAACAAGCTTTTGAAAACAGTTTGGAAATACCAGTTGATCTTGAGTATCATTTTACAAAAAGTTGAACAAACATCATTGTCGAGACTTTGAAAATCATCTTGCGTTTGAACAAAAATGAGGACACTTTTCTTTTAGTGAAAAACTTTCAGAATATTCGACCCTCGGGTCTAAGTAAAAGTATTTCTAAAACATTGAAAATATCTCAAAACATTTTAGTCCTCGAGGTAGAAGAATTTTGAAACATATTATGGCACCTTGGATGTACCACGAGAAAATAATTCATTTTAAAAGTACGTCTCGAAATTTATTTTCTAAGATACTTCAAGGTTTTCAAAGATAATTCAATGAGCTAGAATTCCCACAAATTTCAGGTAATTACACGGAAAATTATAACGTCGTGGGCCCCACGCCGGAACCCACCAGGCTAAAAATCATTTACAAAACGCCAAAAAGACCGATAACGGTAATATTTCAAAAACTCACAAAATCCATTTACAAAATACTAAATACCGTCATAAGAATTTCGCCAAAACGATCATGGCCATAATGCCAAAAGCTCGGTTAAGGGAATCGGTTTGCGAAATAAAACTCAGTCGGTAAAATACCGAAAGCCATTACAAAAGAACTCACGCAGCGGGTAAAAGAAATAAAGTCAAAAATATACAATCCAGCAACACTACTCCTCATATGAACGAAATATGAGAGTCAAATAACCACACATCACGAAATAAAAATCCATAAGAGGATTCCGTCACTTAACAAATAATCATAAAAATAGCTCGTGTCACACGAGGCACAACTCAAAGAAGGGAGACTTACATCCACAGATCGCACGAAGATGATGATCGCCCACGATACTAATCACGACCAACAAACTCAGACGACGCGTCGCAACACGACTCAGTCAGACAAAATCTGACGAGACAAAACTCAACAGACACCACTGACCCGACAGCCTAGGTTTCCACAACCTAAGCTCCGATACCATTTATGTAACACCCCCAATCCACTCAGGGATATTACATGCCGTAGAACCTTTCCTCAAGGTTCTACCAGGCTGGTAACAAAATCGAACAACTCAACAACGAGACCCCGTCGGATCTAACCCATAGTGAGCATACACACACACATGTTACTCATGCAATACTAATATGCTAAGAATGTAAGTTCATCAAGAATACTTACTAGAGATGGCCACTTATCCGACAACATTATCAAACTCTTCAAAACACAATAGCAAGATTAAACACGGAATACACAATTCCATAACTTTAAACAATAGGGATATCATCAAAGCCTTCAACGTTCAAAATAATCAATTCCCAAAACACACCATTCACAAAACACACACGCATTTTGAAAGAGAGCCTTTAACGAGGCCAAACCGAAATCTTTGAGACTTCATTTCAAACAACCAAACAAACACACCAAGACGATCACCGATCATCATATCCACAAAATAAGAAATGTATGGACAAGGTACTTGCCTCAAAATCGGCACGCAAGTATCCCGACGAACACGGCTCAACCGGAAAGCTTTGAAATGCCCGATAGATTTGCCTCTGTGACTAGATTTGCCCGCTCCTCCTCTCATCTGCATTTAGCAAACAATACAACTAATAAGTAATAATCATACAAAGAATACACATTATTAATTATTAATTGAAAATTTTATTTTTTTTCCAAAATTATGGCTGGGGCGTCCGGAACGGACGCTTGAACCATGGCACAGGCGTCTGGTCTGGACGCCACTTCCGTGGTCCAAGCGTCCGAGGCAGACGCTTATCCAGCGGCTAGGCGTCCGATCTGGACGCCTAGGCATGGTGTGGACGTCCGCTGTGGACGTCTGTACCACAGGCTGAGCGTCCGCCGTGGACGCCTGAGCCATGGACAGGCGGAATCGACGGACGCCTGTGCCATGGCCAGGCGTCATCGTCGGACACCTGTAACAAAAGTAACGGCCGCGGCCTCTGCCGTGCACTCCGGCACGGCGGCCGCGGCCAATGAAACAGTAGACGGATGAAAAAATAAAATTACCGGCGCTTTTCCTTTTCCGGACATGGCGGCGGTGCGGCGGCAGATGGCGGCAGACGGCGGCTACGCGGCGGTAAGATGGAGGCGGACGGCGGCTTATCGACGGTACTGTTGTGGCGGTTCGGCTGCGTCGGGTGGTTTGTTTAGAGAGAAAAGTATTACTAAATTAGGATCCAAAATCTAATTAAACTGAATTAAGGGCAAAAAGGTAATCTTCTAGGGCGGTGGCTAGTAATTTTGGGCGGTGTTTAGTAATCCAGTAAATCAACGATCATACGAGGAAGAATAACCGTAGAATGTCCGAAAACCCCTCTATGACATTCTACCAGACACCTTCAAGGCGTCGATCAAGAACTCGACCAAAACAACGAATCGATACGATCCAACCATGGAATAACAAGGGAAATGATATAATACATCTAAATAATCATCAAACCAACATAATCCTAAGTTAAATCGGATTAAACGGACAAAATCAACCAAAATACCCAAATTCCCCAAAACTAGATTTCAAGAAATCTAACCTTGATTCGGTAGATCGGAGGAGGTTATGGGATGATTGATTGATGTTAGAAACTCAAGAACTTCGTGGATTGATAGTTGAACAACATCTATACATGTACTCCAAGCCCCAGCCGCGGAAGGAGAAAGAACGAAGTGAGAAAATGGTGAAAAACACGTCTGCCCGACCATATATACTGCCCAGCGACGCACGAGCAGGCATGCACGAGCGACCGGTCGTGCGCCGGGTCGTGCGCGCCCACTGTCGGCCAAATGCCGGGATGCACGAGCAACGGGCACGAGCAATTGCTCGTGCGTGTGCATCCAGGGCCGCACGAGAATCGGGTCGTGCGCGCAGCTCGTGCGCCACGCTCGTGCGTGCCTGGCCGGTCCCTGCCGCACGTGGCCGGCCAGTGCTTAGCCGCCAAGGCTCGACGACTCGAATTCCCGAAAACGCACGAAACGAACACGATGAAATGCTCTCGGACAACAACATTGATCCGAAAAGAAATACCATGCAACAATTAATCGCACTCGACAATGAAAAAGGGTCAAAACAACAAATACGAATGAGGATACCCACAAGTTTTGGTAAATTACAAAATGGCCCAAAACACTCGAAAATCACGATACGAGATCGAATAACCAAACCGAAGTTCACAACACGTCTAACAAAGTTAAATGGACTTACGGGAAACTCGAAACAGCAGTTTCGAACGAGATTCGTAAGAATCGAACTCAAGTGCGGAAAAGTCGCCAAAAAGCATAGAACTCAACAAAACGACATCGAAACGAACTCGGATGACAAAAAGTGTAGAATTAATCATTCTCGGAATGACGAAACGGTCATGAGAGAGTCGTCAAAATGGACTTTTCCAAAAAAGGAAATTACCGGAAATCGAAATTACGGGTATTACAACTCCCTCCCTATCCTTGTTGGAGAAAGTGATGAGCGCGTCTTTGGATATGGTCGGCTCTGGGGGTACCACGACATGGACCCCGGCGAACGCCCTCAATTTGGCCTTCCGCTTTCTGTTCGACATGGTGGAAACTGGGGAAAGGCCTCCGAGGTTTCCACCTCCCGCCTGGAGCATATTGATCCGGCCGCCAAGGTTGATCGTAGGGATTGATTCGTCAGAGTACTCCGGCTCGTTCTGCTCGATCCTAGCGACTGGATTGGGAGGGACTCCATCGTTCTGCCGGCGCTCGCGCCCTCCGGTCCTCTCTGCTCGGGGCTCTGTCTTGGTAACCAAGTTATCCAATTTGCCTTCCTCAAACAGTCTCCAAAGTTGTCTGAGGAGGTCGCGGAACTGGCTGATGTTGTGGCCGGGACTCTTGTGGTAGGCACAAAATTTGCTGCGGTCTAGATGACCGTGGTCCCTCATCGGCTTCGGTTTGCTAAGCCACTCGCGTCCCTTGATGGTGTTGAAAATATGGGCCGGAGATAGATTGAGGGTGCGGAGGAGGTGAACCTCCACATCCTCAAAAGCTTTGAATTCGTCGGGCGGCTTCGCGATCGCCTTTCTGGGCTTGGCGACCGCCTTTCTCGGGATGGAAGTGGCGCCTTACCTTCTCCGGTGGATCCCTCGCCTAAGCGAAGGGTGAGCATCCTCTGCCTAGCAAGAAAATCAGCGGCCCTGATGTGGAAGATCGCGTAGGTCGGGGGGATGTCCTTCGTAAGGTGCCTGAACATGGGCGAATGGCCATAGAATCCCCCTAGGACCGAGTAGAGAGCGAGTTCGTCGCTAATAGGCTCACCGGTGAGGACTATTTCATCCACCCAATCGATGTAATCTTCATCGGGCTCGTTCTTCCCCTGCCTGATTTTCATCATGCGGTGGGGGCCTTCTGGACGAGCAACTTTGGCGGCGAAATACGACGTGAAGTCGTTCGCCAGCTTCTCAAAACAATTGATCGAGCGTGGTGGCAGTGAGACGTACCACCTATGGGCAAGATTGCCCAATGTCAATGGGAACATTCGGCACTTCGTCGCGTCTGATGCCCCACATCCGGTCATGTAAATTCGGAACTTGCTCAAATGGGTCTCTAGATCCGATCTCCCCTCATATAGAAGTGTTTGAGGAGGAGCGATCTTTGGTTGTATGGGGGCGATCTCGATATGGACCGCGAGCGGTTCACTCGGTCCGACGATCGATCTTTTGGTGCCTGCCCCAGTTTCTAGAAGCGCCTTCATTTCGTCAAGCTGGCGCTGCATGGCGGCCATCTCCGTAGCCTGACTGCTCGCTGATTGGCTCTCGGAGCGGGAGCCAAGGCGATCGTGTACCGATCTCCTTGCCCCATGGTAGGTGGAGAGTTCTCCGCCATCGGGCTCAATTCTTGGGCGAGCAGGAGTCCGTTGTCCGGCCTGTCTTCTGGGAGTTGGATATGCCGAACTCCTGGTGACGGATTCAGATTCCGATGTCTCCCGACTGGGGCCGGAATGGTCGGGTCGCCATGAGGGATCACTCCTTAGGCGACTGAAGACGGAATCATCCCACCTTACGAGAGCCTTTTCCTGCGGCTTGGGGCTTTCCGACGATTTCTCGACGTATAGTCCCTTAAGCTTCTGCTTGCCTGCTCGGCGGATGGCTGATGGAGTAATGGTGGGCGAGTCGTGTGCCCTCCGTCGCTCCCTGAGGATGGCCATAGCCTCCTCGATCTGTTCCGCGGTTTGGAACTGATTGAGTGAGCGGCTGGGACCATACCTCGGGGGCGGGAGTCAGAGCCTAGCGTCGCCGCGGTCGCCTTCCGCCGTAGGTTGGGATTCGGTCTGGGCAGGAATGAGATGTCCGGTGTAATATCCGGAATTTCTACTATTGTTGTTTAATATTATTTTATCCGAATTATATTGTACAGCGTTGAATCTGTACAGTAGAGATAAAATAAATAAAGGACTGAGATATCAGTATCGGTATAATTGTCGTATTTGGTCGACAATTACATTTGAGGATATTGTGTATCAGGTTGTTGTACTTTTGATAATGGGTATATCGTATGATGATATTATTGGAATCAGTGTTTGTGTTCAGTGTGTCTTATGTTCGCTTTTGGTATGTCGAGACGTTGGACAAGAACTGCGGAAAATGGCTAAGTATAGCCTTATTAGCGCACGCTGATATTCATGCATAACGCACGCTATCGTGCAGGATTAGCGACGCTACGTTTATAGGTTAGCGTACGCTAGTGCGGACAGATCGGAAGGAATCTGCGTGTGGACCCATTGCTTTCGGCGCACGTTCGTAAGTCAACGGTTGTTGTCTGAAGTATTAGCGCATGCTAAAATATTAGGCTTAGCGCACGCTAACTATGTATTAGTCAACAAGGAATCTTATCCTTGCTAGATCTTTGTCGGAAGGTGGGGGCGAGTGGTAGGTGAACGCTGTAGCAAGTCAACTTCGGATAGCGCATGCTAAGATAAATGACTTGCGTACGCTAAGCATGATGATTTACGTGCGTTAATGCATGGGCATTACGTCGTAAGGTAGTTTACGAAGCAAGACGGTAGCCTCGGGTGCGATAGCGCACGCTAACAAAGTCGATTAGCGCACGCTAAGGCTAGCGCACGCTAAACATAAGGGTTTAGCGCACGCTAGTGGTGCATTCTATATAAAGGGACAAACGGGTGTCATGAAACATTTCGTCCATTTCTTTCCTTTCACCCGATAGAGACAACCTTGTGAGAACATTTGGAGTTCCTAAACAATGAGGGATGATCCTCTTTAACAAGATTAAAGATGGAAATCATGGAGTAAAGCTTTGTTCTTGAAATCATTGGTGATTCTTGGAAATCAATCCTTTCCTTCAAAAAAGGTAATTACTCTTCACTTTGAGATTTCGTTTTGGATTGTATATGATGTTCTTGAGTTGATGATTATCATATAAACAAGTTGATGAGCATGACAACGAGTTGGATTACCGTACTAAGTTAGTGTTGTATCAATATATGAGTATTGATATGTTTCGTATGGTTTTGGATGGAATTCAAGATATATGTTGATGTAATTCCCTTCAATTCGGATTTTTGATGTTTTGTCGTTGGTTACTTCGTATGGTAACGATTATGGTGATGCTACTGTGATTCTTGAAGTTATATGAATCGTATGTCGAAGAACATGATGAATAAGGATTTTTAGATGTTAGAACACAATGGATTTTATCATTTTATGGATCATGAACGTGAATTTGGATAATTCGTGTTCTTGAAGAGCTATTAAATTATATGTCATGATTGTTATGAAATCCTTAATCTCGAGATGAGTTGATCATTGTCATGATGGAAGTGTTAGACGATGCTTGAAATGCATGCCAATGCACAGCATTAGCGCACGCTACGTTTACTGCCTAGCGCGCGCTAACGGGAGCAACTTAGCGCACGCTACGTTAGGTAATTAACGTGCGCTAAGTAAGCGCGATGGCGGTATTTTTGTGTTTTGAGTAGGAATTCGTGATGGTTTGACTTGGTTGGTTACATTGTGTTTATTCGAGGTTGTGTTGAACCGTTGAGTTCGATTGGTTAGTTTTCTCAGTTGTTGACCGTTATCGGATATGTGTTATTTGATTTCTTCGATAGGTTGAGATTATCGATCGGTGATTATAACCGGATATTGCGGTCGTGTTCGAGTATGTCCATTGTATTGCGTTTGATCGAGACTGAGGAGCTCGTAGATAAAGGCAATGTGTTCGGCAGACTTCGTGGTATCGGTATCGAGGCAAGTTATTACTTGCTCGGTTATAATATTTAATGAATGGTTTCAGTTTGATTTCATTTATAATTAATATAGCGTTGATTATTATTGTTAAATCTGGGTATTCGGATAGCATTTCGTTCTTTCGATTCTGGGAGGTAAATCATAATGTATATGCTTTATCTCAGTTATTGTTATGTTCGAGTATCGAGGTTACATTATGGTAAAGATGAGGATATGAGTATCTATAGTTCAGTGTACTTTTGGATCGCCGAACATTGAGGATAATCGTCGGTGATGATTGGACATCGAGGTTGCTCCCGAAGGACTCGGGGCAAATATTCCATATTGATTATGGTTTAGTGTTATTTATTTTGGTCTCGTACTTTTTCTTTCATGTTGTTGAACATGAAGTAGTCCTGGTATATTGTCATGTTGTCGTGCATGTTATGTTGTTCATGTTGATGAACGTGTTGATTTGCATATGTGTATGCATATTGGGTTGTTTATGTTGTGTAAATAATCCGATGGGATTATGAGGATCTATGCTGAGGGCGCTGGATCAAATGTCCACCATGCGTTGGTTCGACGGGATCATCATGGGGATCTATGCTGAGGGCGCTGGATCGTTGGATAGGTTTTCCACCATGCGTTGGTTCGACGGGATCATCATGGGGATCTATGCTGAGGGCGCTGGATCGTTGGATTACCAGTATTGTGTTGATGGAATCTTGTGAATTCGCATCATTGATTTTGTCATGTGTTGTTGTTCACATGTGTATTGTTAGTTATCCACCTTATGTTGATCTGATAGGATCAACAAAGGGATCTATGCTGAGGGCGCTGGATCGTCGGATTTCCATTGAGTATACATGATTATTATTGCTATGATCATATTGACGTGGTCACATGAGTATGCATTTGTAGGTCTTGTGTTAGGATCGTGTCCGTATTGCATTGATCTGATCTCGGATTAGACCGATATGATTGTCGTGGCACTTCATATCTCGAGGTATGTTCCGTATTTCCTTGGTACTTGTCTTTGGTGGACAATCGGTTATCGTCTTGGGATTTGATGATATTATTCGATGGATCGTATTGGTCAGAAATGGTAGATTTCCGTATCGTGAGTTGGTTATGATAGTTTGAGGATCTTGAGTATTGTTTAAGGTACAATACAGATATTATGTTCGAGTTTATTGGTTAATCGAGTACAGGATGTGAAATGTGATAATGGTTATTCTGATGAGAATTTCTTGAGTAAGTAAAGATTACGTTGGTCGTATTCTTATGTTGTATTCTCATTGGTATGTTATTATTAATGTGATGTGACGGTTATCATTGTTAGATATTATGGCTGACCCCGTCGTGGGATTTCTTTTAGGTTCTCGGAGTATCGAGCTTGTAGCGGTCGTGAAGAGATGAGCTTCCCGGAGGATACTGGCTAGGACATGTTTTGTACATTGAGTTTCTTGATTGGTTCTTATTTTCCGCTGCTAGAGTATCGTTTTGGTTGGTCTTTTTTCCGCTGCGTGAGTATTTTGAGACGCTCTTTTGGTATCTGGTAACTGAGGTTACTTTGGAAATCGTTTTCTAAACTTTTGAGTATCGGATGTTTGGCCTTGCGATTTCAAATGAGTTTTACGACGGTTTTTGATAAATGGATTTTATAAGTCTTTGTGAATTTTTAAAGTTAGTACCGTCGTTGGCCTCTTGGGCATTTGTAAATGTTTGTGAAAATTTCTTTTTAGCCTTGTGGGTTCCATCTCGGGGCCCACGGCGCTGTAATATTTCCGGTTAAATCTGGGGGTGTTACAGAATATGGTATCGGAGCTTAGGTTGAGAAAACCTAGGCATTTGGGTCGATTTAGGTCGTGTTTTTGTTGCGTCCTTCGAGTTGTCGATTGACAAATACTAGAGCCGTGAGTCTTTGTTGTTCACTCAGGCTTGTGCATTATCGGATTTGCCAGTATCGTACTGGGCTTGTTATAACTTTTCCAAATGGTGTTTACGTGATATATTGTGTTCTTGAGTTGCACTGAGTTTGCAAAACGTGTATTTTGAAAATACCTGTGTCGAGTATTTTCTTGAGTCTAGACATGTGCCAGTATCACGGGGAATCGTCGGCTTCACGATCTGTAAGTATTTGGATTTTTTTTGAGATTTATTGCCGTTCTAAGTTGATATGTTTGAGATTCAGCAGATATCATGTGTTACGGTATAAGGTGACAGATTTGGGACAGGATTGATGATCTTGAGAAGTTATTGTTTTGGAAATCAATATGTCGGTTAAGTTTTGGAACGGAATTGTGTAATCGGTAGAAGGACTATGAATTGTTGAGGAGAACATGTAGTCATGTTAGTTCATTTTGTGATATATATATGAACTGTTTTGAGCATTTGAAAATGATACTTTTCAAAATGAATGTCTTACGGATGTTTTACGGAAAATGATTTTGGGCCGAGACCCAATCGATTTTGAAATAGTTTTATAACTCAGGACTTGAAGTCCGAAAAGGGGTTTTCTATTTTTTAAACTTTTTGTAGTGTGGAATGAGATACGGGCTGAGACCCTAATGTTTCAAAAGACTTTCATGTTTTCTAAAACTCCCGAGATTTGCAAAATACTTTATCAATCGTTTATCTATGTCACTCCTGCCTTTCGGGGTTCTGGATTACTTGTTCAAAAGAAACTTCTCGGGAAGTCTTTCGCTGTGTGGATTTGTTTCAATATTTTGTCATATCATATTTAAGGTGATCCAGGATGGGTTAATGACTGACGTTGCAAGTCATGTGTGGAAAAGGAGTTTAGTCGGAATTTATATATTGAGATTTTGGAACTCGATCGTGTGGTTTTCCGATGGAATATCAGTGGATATTGGCGACGAACCGAATTGGTATACAGGAGTATGGATATAGTCGAGCATTTGCATACTTTTCATTTTAAAACTTCGAAATCGTGTGGATTCGAAGGAAACTGTGATCAAATACTTGGCACCATCAAGCCAAGTTAATTTTTCGAATTGATTTTGTGGTCTTACCAAAATTTATGTTTTGAGTTTTCAAACTCTTGAAAGAATTTTCGAAAATTTGTCTTTTGACAAGAATATATGATTTCAAACTGGTTTTGAAAATGTGATCGAGGTACATACGCATTTAGTGCATAATGCATATCGTGGTGAAGTTCTGAATGAGACTCACGAACTGGATGGTACATCAGTATGGTACGATGAAAGAGATTCGAACGTTAGTATGGTAGTTTGGTTATCCACGGATGATCGGTTGATTTATCGGATAAGAGAAATATGTTGCGTGTTGTAGATTCATGCACATAATATTATTTTGGAAACTGGGGATTTTGTGAAACCGGGACATATGTGCTATGTGATTCCATTAGTACGGTAGTAGCGCGATTTTACCACAGTGATTCTGGAATGATTTCCTTGTAAGTACAAATTTGGGGATGGTGACCCCATGCTAGTTGTTTTGGATATTGAGTGGTCGTTCCCACTCCTTGTATGAACTGGTATCTTCGTCGATTTGCGATTCGTTGTTCGTATGCCGAGGGGAAAGTTCACCAGTCGGTTGTGTTTCGTTGAGATCCACTGTATGTGATCGGTGTGTCGTTTTGAGAATTTTGCTTTTTCGTATATCTGTTTCTGTGGTTCTGTGTTGATAGCGTTGGAGTTTCCCGTGTGAAGGTATTCTCGATTTCCGTTGATCGTTAGTTGGTCGTATTGGAGTTTATCACGTTGATAATATTCTCGATTGTGTTTTGACCTCTGGTTGGTCATATTGGAAATTATCATGTCGATGATAAATTCGGTTGATTGTTGATCATTGTTGGTGATCATCTGAGCGTTCGGATTTTGTGTTGATGTTTCGGAATTCGTGTCGTTGTTTTGGGCGGTTGTTTCGCAGATGTATTGTGTATTATTCGTCTTATCGGAATTGGAACTTGATTATGTAATCAGGCAGACAGGATTTGATTCGGGCAGATTGTTTGATCCGAAGATGATATATTTTGTTGGGAATCAGGGAATTGTGATCGTAAGCGTATTGAGGCGTCTGCGTGAGCGCTGGCTAGTATCTCAGGAGATCGTCGACTGCGTATTTGAAGTATGCTCTTTTGGATATTCGGTAATGATGATGATTAATCGTTGTCGTGATGGTTTTGGGATATTTTGAGTTGAACGGTATGTTTGTTCGTTTTATGATGGATCGCAAGTTTCGAGGACGAAACTTATTTTAAGGGGTGTAGAATGTAATATCCGGAATTTCTACTATTGTTGTTTAATATTATTTTATCCGAATTATATTGCATGCGTTGAATGCATGATAGAGATAAAATAAATAAAGGAGTGAGATATCGAGATCGGTATAATTGTCGTATTTGGTCGACAATTACATTTGAGATATTGTGTATCAGGTTGTTGTTCTTTTGATATTGGGTATATCGTATGATGATATTATTGGAATCAGTGTTTGTGTTCAGTGTGTCTTATGTTCGCTTTTGGTATGTCGAGACGTTGGACAAGAACTGCGGAAAATGGCTAAGTATAGCCTTATTAGCGCACGCCGATATTCATGCATAACGCACGCTATCGTGCGGGATTAGCGCACGCTACGTTTATAGGTTAGCGTACGCTAGTGCAGACAGATCGGAAGGAATCTGCGTGTGGACCATTTGCCGCTGGCGCACATTCAGTAAGTCAGCGGTTGTTGTCTGAAGTATTAGCGCACGCTAAAATATTAGGCTTAGCGCACGCTAACTATGTATTAGTCAACAAGGAATCTTATCCTTGCTAGATCTTTGTCGGAAGGTGGGGGCGAGTGGTAGGTGAACGCCGTAGCAAGTCAACCGGATAGCGCACGCTAAGATAAATGACTTGCGACGCTAAGCATGATGATTTACGTGCGTTAATGCATGGGCATTACGTCGTAAGGTAGTTTACGAAGCAAGACGGTAGCCTCGATGCGATAGCGCACGCTAACAAAGTCGATTAGCGCACGCTAAGGCTAGCACACGCTAAACATAAGGGTTTAGAGCACGCTAGTGGTGCATTCTATATAAAGGGACAAACGGGTGTCATGAAACATTTCGTCCATTTCTTTCCTTTCACCAGATAGAGACAACCTTGTGAGAACATTTGGAGTTCCTAAACAACGAGGGATGATCCTCTTTAACAAGATTAAAGATGGAAATCATGGAGTAAAGCTTTGTTCTTGAAATCATTGGTGATTCTTGGAAATCAATCCTTTCCTTCAAAAAAGGTAATTACTCTTCACTTTGAGATTTCGTTTTGGATTGTATATGATGTTCTTGAGTTGATGATTATCATATAAACAAGTTGATGAGCATGACAACGAGTTGGATTACCGTACTAAGTTAGTGTTGTATGAATATATGAGTATTGATATGTTTCGTATGGTTTTGGATGGAATTCAAGATATATGTTGATGTAATTCCCTTCTTCAATTCGGATTTTTGATGTTTTGTCGTTGGTTACTTCGTATGGTAACGATTATGGTGATGCTACTGTGATTCTTGAAGTTATATGAATCGTATGTCGAAGAACATGATGAATAAGGATTTTTAGATGTTAGAACACACCGGATTTTATCATTTTATGGATCATGAACGTGAATTTGGATAATTCGTGTTCTTGAAGAGCTATTAAATTATATGTCATGATTGTTATGAAATCCTTAATCTCGAGATGAGTTGATCATTGTCATGATGGAAGTGTTAGACGATGCTTGAAATGCATGCCACTGCACAGCATTAGCGCACGCTACGTTTACTGCCTAGCGCGCGCTAACGGGAGTAACTTAGCGCACGCTACGTTAGGTAATTAACGTGCGCTAAGTAAGCAGACAGTGCAGTATTTTTGTGTTTTGATTAGGAATTCGTGATGGTTTGACTTGGTTGGTTCTGACTGTGTTTATTCGAGGTTGTGTTGAACCGTTGAGTTCGATTGGTTAGTTTTCTCAGTTGTTGACCGTTATCGGATATGTGTTATTTGATTTCTTCGATAGGTTGAGATTATTGATCGGTGATTATAACCGGATATTGCGGTCGTGTTCGAGTATGTCCATTGTATTGCGTTTGATCGAGACTGAGGAGCTCGTAGATAAAGGCAATGTGTTCGGCAGCAGCTTCGTGGTATCGGTATCGAGGCAAGTTATTACTTGCTCAGTTATAATATTTAATGAATGGTTTCAGTTTCATTTCATTTATAATGCATATAGCGATGATTATTATTGTGAACTCTGGGTATTCGGATCGCATATCGTTCTTTCGATTACGGGAGGTAAATCATAATGTATATGCTTTATCTCGGTTATTGGTATGTTCGAGTATCGAGGTTACATTATGGTAAAGATGAGGATATGAGTATCTATAGTTCGGTGTACTTTTGGATCGCGAACATTGAGGATAATCGTCGGTGATGATTGGACATCGAGGTTGCTCAGAAGGACTCGGGGCAAATATTCAATATTGATTCTGGTTTAGTTTTTTTTTTTTTGGTCTCGTACTTTTTCTTTCATGTTGTTGAACATGAAGTAGTCTGGTATATTGTCATGTTGTCGTGCATGTTATGTTGTTCATGTTGATGAACGTGTTGAATTTCATATGTGTATGCATATTTTGTTTTTAATGTTGTGTAGATAATCCGATGGGATTATGAGGATCTATCCGAGGGCGCTGGATCGAATGTCCACCATGCGTTGGTTCGACGGGATCATCATGGGGATCTATCCGAGGGCGCTGGATCGTTGGACAGGTTTTCCACCATGCGTTGGTTCGACGGGATCATCATGGGGATCTATGCTGAGGGCGCTGGATCGTTGGATTACCAGTATTGTGTTGATGGAATCTTGTGAATTCGCATCATTGATTTTGTCATGTGTTGTTGTTCACATGTGTATTGTTAGTTATCCACCTTATGTTGATCTGATAGGATCAACAAAGGGATCTATGCTGAGGGCGCTGGATCGTCGGATTTCCATTGAGTATACATAATTATTATTGCTATGATCATATTGACGTGGTCACATGAGTATGCATTTGTAGGTCTTGTGTTAGGACCGTGTCCGTATTGCATTGATCTGATCTCGGATTAGACCGATATGATTGTCGTGGCACTTCATATCTCGAGGTATGTTCCGTATTTCCTTGGTACTTGTCTTTGGTGGACAATCGGTTATCGTCTTGGGATTTGATGATATTATTCGATGGATCGTATTGGTCAGAAATGGTAGATTTCCGTATCGTGAGTTGGTTATGATAGTTTGAGGATCTTGAGTATTGTTTAAGGTACAATACAGATATTATGTTCGAGTTTATTGGTTAATCGAGTACAGGATGTGAAATGTGATAATGGTTATTCTGATGAGAATTTATTGAGTAAGTAAAGATTACGTTGGTCGTATTCTTATGTTGTATTCTCATTTGTATGTTATTATTAATGTGATGTGACGGTTATCATTGTTAGATATTATGGCTGACCCCGTCGTGGGATTTCTTTTAGGTTCTCGGAGTATCGAGCTTGTAGCGGTCGTGAAGAGATGAGCTTCCCGGAGGATACTGGCTAGGACATGTTCTGTACATTGAGTTTCTTGATTGGTTCTTGTTTTCCGCTGCTAGAGTATCGTTTTGGTTGGTCTTTTTCCGCTGCGTGAGTATTTTGAGACGCTCTTTTGGTATCTGGTAACTGAGGTTACTTTGGAAATCGTTTTCTAAACTTTTGAGTATCGGATGTTTGGCCTTGCGATTTCAAATGAGTTTTACGACGGTTTTTGATAAATGGATTTTATAAGTCTTTGTGAATTTTTAAAGTTAGTACCGTCGTTGGCCTCTTGGGCATTTGTAAATGTTTGTGAAAATTTCTTTTTAGCCTTGTGGGTTCCATCTCGGGGCCCACGGCGCTGTAATATTTCCGGTTAAATCTGGGGGTGTTACATCCGGCATATCGCAGGGTGGATCTTTTTGAGGTCGTGGCAGACGTCATGTTTCTGAAGGTTTTTCTTTGAAGAACATTGAGTGTTTCTTCAAGTATATGCCCCGGAGAACAGTGAGTGTTCTTCGAGACGGTCGGAATAAAAATGAAGGTTAAGATCCCCTTCCTCTAGCGCCAATTGTTGTTACCCAAAATATTATCCGGAGATGATATTTCTGGAATGGTCGAGTAACAAACAAATGCGAGAACACTTCCGTGGGAAAGTAAATAACACAAGATTTGCCAGGGTTGTTAGTCCCGGGCTTGAATGCTCTCGCGAGATATTATTAATACAAATACTTTGGAGTACAAATATTAATGTTAGAGTGCAATTACAATGAGTGTAATGACTCTAGTTATCTTAGCTATTGAGCGTGAAGATTTCCGGAAGAACCAGATATGAATCGCTCTGTGAGTTCTTGCTTTTTGGTGTACTGTAGAAATTTCACTATGAGAATGTATTTGTCAAGTAAAATCCACCTTTGTATGTGTGAATGAGTTTTTTTTTTGTTCAGTAAGTCTACTGTTCGTATCTGTGAATGAGTTTTTTCCTCCTTTGGCCACTGCTGGAGGCCTTCTATTTATAGGAGCGGAGGTCGCTAGGTCCTCCCTGTCCATCGCGGGCGACCGCCGTTTTCTATATTAGAATAAGGTGGGCGATCGTCTTATCACGTGGGACTGTTTCCTTAAAGTCCGCGGCTGCAGCTGGCTGCCAGATGCGCGAGCCAATGAGAAGTCCGCACGCGTCCTGAGTCGCTGTCTGGGAGGGCCCACTTTGTACCTTTCGGCGGGTTTGTCGGTAGGTGAGAAGGCGGTGACAGGCTGGGGTCAAAAGGCCTTATCTTGTGGCGCCTTTTGCGGATCCGCACATGGGTCTTCATCCGAGATTCGGTCTTCGACGACTCTGACGGATGTCGGATTCACACGTGGTACGGGACGATCGTCTACAGTCGGACATCATTGGCGATCGCCAGATGCCAACAGACGATCGCCTTGGATGTCGATCGCTAGGCGCTTGCCCAGCGTCTGTCTTCTTTGGTTGGCTCTTGACCATTATGCCGATCGCCATCGAGGCGTATAAATCGCCGTACAACATCCACCAATAGAGAACCTAAATAAATAATTAGAATTTGATGTGTATTTTTCAACCGCATAGTTATTTCACACGAAAGCTTAAGAATTTTAGTTAGTTGTGTTTAATTTGACCAATTATTAAGTTGAACAAATAAATAGTTTAATTTTTTAGTGAAAATTTAATTTGGGCAATTATTAAATTTACATTAATTCTATTTATATAAATTTTGAATTTTAGATCTATTTTATTTAGTAGTTTTATTTAACTAAAATTTTAGTCTGGTCAATATTAACAATATCAATTACTAAGTTAGCCATATTAATTACTTTGGCCATCATATTTCTGAGCAAATTAATTTGACCAATTATCGAATTGGCCAAATAAATAGTATTATTTTAATTAAAAATATAAATCGGACAATCATTAAATTGGCCAAATAAATATATTTATTAATAAAATTATTTGGCTAGATTGTTGACGTTAATTTAATTTGTCTAATTTATCAAGTATAACAATTTGAGCAAATTTGATTTTTTGAAGCTAGGCGTAACAATCAATTATTATAACAACTTACATTTGATTATATAGATTTTATATATTTTAATATATTTAGATAATTAGTGAATATAACTATATAGATTGGCGATGGGAAATGTATTAAAATTATCTTTAATCGGGTTTGAGAAGGGTATAAGTATATAATATCTAAATAGGTTTTCGATAGTTGAACCGTAGCTGTATTGTTTCGGGTATCACTATATGGGTTTGTGATGAAAATGCGTAGTAAATATTTCTTTAAGTCAAATTTCGGATTGGTACGGTTATATAAATTATAAACGGGTTCTTGCATTAATAAATTTGATTAAAAAATATAATTTTATTATATATATTAATATATAATACTATTACAAATCCGGAGCACCACGTTAACTCTCTCATATGTAGTATTTTTTATTGTTTTAGATGCATATTTATTTCAATCTTCTCTTTCACCTTAATTTTCAATGACACTCCAATGATGGAATACTGTAACTAAATAAATATTTAAAATAAATGTATATTTTACCACCCATAATTATTTTACATCATTACTTTAATTTGATCATCAATTGAGTTGGCCAAATAAATTGCTTTATCTTAATATAAAATTTAATTCGGCTAATTTTTAAGTAAAGCTCAATGGCCAAAATATGTAAGTACTTATTTTTCTAATATCTAATTTAAATATGCATAAATATTATATATATATATTATTAAATTTGATTCTCTTCATTTATAAATAAATATATAAAGTATATAAAAGCAATACATATTCGGAGTACCACGTTAACCCTCTCTCCTACAAGATTTTTTTTATTTATCTAAAATCTTGAATCTCACATTAAAGTATAGCTATATAAATTGTAAAATTTTTTGAAGATTATAATTTCAAACTTATATTAGGAATTTGAATGTTAATCTTTTATTATTTATAATATTTATTTTTAACTTTTTTCTTTACAATGGTTGAGTTTTCATTGAGATGTGTGAATCAATTACTATAACAACTACATTTAGTTATTTATATCGTATAAATTTAAATATGTTTAGTAACTAGTGGATATTATATAGGGCCTGGATTTTTATAGGAGTAATAAAATTATCTTTTAATCGAGTTTGTGATGAATGTGGATTTTAAATGGGTGTGAGTGATTGAACCATACTCTCATTATTTCACTGTTACTATACGAGTTTTTAACTCGAATAAGTAGTAAAATTATCTTCAATCAGGTTTAGAAGTACATAAATTCTAAATGGGTTCGAGTGGCAGAATCTTACCCTCATCATTTATGTTTATTGATGTCTTCCGATGCGGTATGATTTCAAGTGGTTGAACCCTAACAAAGTTAAATTATTTTTAGGTCTTTACTTATAAATTACAATGGAAAGTGATTAACCGTCGAGTTTCGACGGGCTATATAACTAGTTACCATCTAATCAATTTCGCCAATTGGTCAAGATTTGTTCCTCTTAAATAGATGTTTCATACGGGATTCCTATCCCACAGCCATCATTTATTTATTTATTTATTTTTTATTTTTTTTTGATGATGGAGAACTCGCAACCGTTACTCTTCGAACAGGCCCGTACCTGAGGGAGGGAGGGCAGGGAGGGAGGGCTGGGTTTGTGCCCAGGGCCCAAAAAAAATAGGGGCCCCCCAAAATTTTTAGTTATATATTATTAGTAGTTAAAAGTTTAATTAGATTAAATCAGGTCCAATCTTTATAAATTAGAACAAAACTCATGGCCCAACCACAAATCTAATAGGAAGGGTGTAATATGAAGAAGGCTTAAGCGGCAGGGAGAAATTGAGTGGACGGCTCCTTTACTTTTCCCCAATTCGATTTCTCTTCTTTCCAAATCGACGCCGACGACCTTCCATTTTCCACCAACGGTTCTCTTCAGTCATGATGAAAAATCGTTGTGTTCTCTTTAATTTCCAGCAATGGTTCGGTAAAATTTCATTTGGTTTTATTTATAGTGTGATTTAACCTAATTTTTTCTCCAACATCTCAAGTTCTTATTTCTGAACTCTCAAATCTCACTTATTGCCCGTAGAAATTGTTTTTTTTTATGAATGATTAGTATTTACAATTTTGGTTCTGATAATAAAAATACTTATTTGTCAAATATTTGTCCTTGACTCCATTCATGGAGGGCCTATTTTTTGTCGTTCGCCCAGGGCCTCTAAATTGTCAGGAACGGGTCTGTCTTCGAGTGCGCACTGGATAAACCCTCGGGCTGAACGTAATAGCCTGCAAACTACGCCAACCAGATAAACCACACTAGGCAAGCCATGTATGACAGGCTCAACCAAGAAAGTGGGGGAATCGAACTCGTAACCTTTCAATCCCGCGCTCACCTACTCCACCAACTTGACTACTCATACGGGTACAACCATCATTTATTTAATTACTATTTTAGATGGTTATAGCATATATATATATATATATATATATATATATATATACACACACCGAAGCATGTGAGGTTACACTCGGCTGGTATATAAAACGTGTGAAATATCAGAATAGGACATATCGAAGCACCATATAATTAAGAGGGCTGCTATTCCCCCTTAATACCCGCCGTCTCTCCCCATTCACTTTTTTTTTTCATTTTATCCTTAGTTAGTTTTTGTTATTTTTTGTTTTTTAACAATTTTATCTTAATATATTTAACATTAATAATATTTTTTTGTTATTATTAAAATTAATAATTTCTCATATTTTATATATTATTTTAAAATATATTGTTAGAAACTTTATTTTTTTCCTTTTCTATCCTTTACTCCTTTGCACTTTTTTTTCATATTCTTTATTTATTTGTTCTTTTTTTCTTTGAATTTTTATTTTACTTTATTATTATCAAAATAAAAATTTCTATTATTTATTTATTTATTTATTTTTATTTATATTATTTATGATTAAAAATAACTACAACACAATATAATAAATAAAAAATGCGGAAAATACGATCAACATTGATAAATAAATTATTCAATTACATTATCTGGTCATCAAATCGAACCAAGATTGTATCCTTTCTCCATATGGATCAGCCCATCCTTTATAATCTTCACTCATATTATTAACCATAAAATTAGAATTGATGGTACATGATAATCGGAGTTCAAAAAAACTTGTACAAAATGATTACCATTAACTAAGGCGATTGCTATATGTTGACGTTGTTGAAATGGAATTGGAGCTGACCTTAATGGAAAGTGTGTAAAACAACTTCCACTAAGAGGAGTAAATGCATGCAACACAACATTATATCGTGTTGCAATGACAGCCCCATACATAATGTCCATCCAACTCCACTGTGGTGCTGGAGATTCGAAGAAATTTAGTGCTCGCATCATATTATCGGCAACACCTCATTCAAGATAAACACGATCGTAGAACTCCATATTTTGTTCAATTTCAAAGTAAAAATCTGCCCGAACCTGCTTCCAACTATCTTCTGAATTATACCCGACTTGTGCGGCTATCGCTCTGTATCCGCAGTTACCATCCCCAAGAACATCAACTGTATGACTGACGTGACTCCGATATGCACTTGGCATTTGTGTGATATATGGATCATTGATTCCTTTCCTGAATTTCATGTATGAGTGTTCGTAGACTCAAAGCAAGAGCACATCCTCGGCTGACTTTGCTCTTTTTTACTAGGCCGACCTTTGTTTTTTGTGTTGTAGGGTGGTTTTTGATATTTGCAGTTAGATGGATATACCATGTCAATCATTTTATCTAACATATGATATCTCATGGCTGGATCCATTTTATCCAACTGCGTCTTTAACGTTGTCATTCTATCGGGAGATCTCACCTCATTTGGCAAAGCAGAGGTCATGGATAACCTTTCCCAGTGGCAGTGGATCTCGCCTATTGGAATTGACAAGAATTGTGACTGATAAAACGATAAGCGATGCTTACATGGCAAACCATATACAAATTTAAAACTACAATTACAATTGTCCAGATATTGTCCGTCGGCCTTCTTCAACTCATTAGAGATCAGGTGGAGTGCCTCCAAGGATATGTAGCCTAGTAAATTTTCGTAGATTTCATCATTAAAATCATGACATCTCATAATACGCGACCTTTCAAATGATGCTTTGATATCTCCAAATTCCAGAATCAACATCTTGTCGATTTTTTTAACAGATGTGTCGATCGAAGACATCGTATCACCCAAATATTTTTTCAATCTTGAATGGGCTGACTCTACCCTGAAAAATTATAATATTGTGTTAGAATATGAAATCAAGATGGATAAATACTAGTATTTTAAGTAATAACATAATACCTTTGACTTGAACGACATCCGATGTGCATATAATTATTCGTCCAAGCGTAGACAAATCGATCATTGTAAGGCAATAACCATGTTGACCATAGATATTCTATCACTTTTGGGTACGATTTATATTTATCTATCAACAACTTCCATTCATGTTCAAAAGAACACATATCAGATGATATATAAACTTTGTGCCAAGATTGATTAAAGTTAGTCCATTCGGCACCTAAGAAGGGACTGCATTTTTTCATGACATTTTTATTTATGTGCCATATGCAGATAATGTGATGTGCGTTGGGAAAAACTTCTCCTATTGAAGATATTAGTGCCAAATCTCTATCAGTAACAAGCACAGATGGCATTAATGCCCCTTTTTCAAGCATAATTTTTTTAGACAATTTAAATGCCAAGTGTATCGTTCTGTTAGTTCATCACACATATAGCCAAACATAAGTGAATAAGTTAGCTTCGTGGATGTGATACCCACGACCTCCAAGAAAGGAACCCGATATTCGTTTGTCTTGTAAGTGACGTCAATAACGAGTACCGTAGGAAATTGAGCATATAACTCAATACTATCTCTATGAATCCAAACAATATCTGTAATTGCTTGTGTCTCCGGATGCACACGGTACATATGAAAATAACCTGCATGTACCAAAAAATAGTTAAATAATAGATGGACAAATTATATTAATTTTCAAATGGAAAAAAAACTTAATTACCTTCATGAATTAATTGAGATAAAGCATATCGGACGTTGCTTAATAAACCCTTTCTGGCCTTCCTTTCGCTTTGTACTGCATTGTAAATACTTTTAATGCCTGTAGTATTAGATGGGTCACGTTCCTTCAAGACGCTCAGAATAAACTGAGGACCAGTAATCTTGGCCATTTTACTCACAATGCACTTTTCATCTCGTGTTAGTCTTGATGTGTACTCATGACCCTCTAAATATTGTGCTAGGGCATGATTATGCTCTCCGCACACAACAGTAATTCCCCACAAAATACCATCTGGAGGAATCGGTACACCTCGTAGAGAGAATGGACAACCATTTTTTTTTGTACTAGTACATCTTTTTAAAGTTTATCCACTTTTTAAATATCTTGGTGGTTGATATTTTTCTCCCTTTTCACAAATGAGAGTGCATTTCGGGAGTTTGTTACCTATTTTCTTTGCGGATTTATCAATAACTATGACAAATTCATTTTTCCTTCTGGTCGTCCTCACCCAATCTAACATCTCATTTCTACTTTCAAAAATCTGTAAAAAAATAAAAAGAGTAAAACTGATTAAATGAGCAATATATATAAACTAAACTAATTAAATAAAAAGAGCAAAACAAAAAAAAATATTTATACGAAAAAAGAGCAGTATATATATATACCAAAAAAATAACGAAACACGAAAAAAAAGATATTTACACGAAGTCGTACCTGATCAGTGGTAAATTCACACGACATGTTCCCATTATTTGCTGAATTATATTCTTCCATTTATTATAAACAGAATAGTGTTTCAAAAATGTGAACAAATAAGTGATATTACATGAGAAATTTAAGAAGAAAATATAGAGAGATGATGAGTTATATTTCTTCTTCACTCCCTATTTATAGCCAAACAAGACTACTAAATAATAAAAATAATTGACATGACAATTCAATAGGTAGTATAGATTAGGGAACTATTTTGGTGAAAGACATTGAAATGACAATTCAATAGTTAGATATAGGTTAGGGAACTATTTTGTTGAAAGGCTTTGAAATGACAACTCAATTGGTAGCTAATAATAATAATAATAATATATATCAAGATAATATATATAATCTAAATAATATATATATATATATATATTATTTGTATAGATGACTATTGATGTAGTGGAGGATATTGCAATTTGTTATTTGGAAAAGAGTTGTTTTTGAAATATATGGAAAATATTTGTTGGTGAATTTTGGGATAAACTCGGCCTTTTCTTATCGGAATCGACTCACTAAATAAGAGTCACAGCTACGCAGTGAGGTCCGTCGCTTTTTGGCCAAAAAACAACGTTTAGGCCTTCGATTTTTTTGCTTTTTTCTGTTTTATGGACTTAATTGTAATTTTCTAAAAGTTTGTGTGGTTGTTATTAATTGCCGTGATTTTAACTATAGCTTCTATAGGGTATATATATGCGTGTAAGACCTTTATTTCAGACGTTCAATGAATTGAAGTTTTCTCTAAATTTTCTTGAAATTCTTAGATCGGTTGAATCTAGATCCGTTCGAACATATTTTCTAAATATTTTTTTAAATATAAATATATTGTATAGAAATAAATTTATAAAATAGTAAAAAAATTATCGAAAAAATATCAGTAAAAAATTGAAAAAATTTAAAGTATTATATATATATATATATATGTATGTGTGTGTGTGTGTTTAAAAAAGTGGGAGGAACAAAAAAGATATTTTGGTCTTTTTTGTCAAGAGGGGGGTTAGCAAAAGAAGGGGGATTAGCATACCCCATAATTAAAATTCACTCTCGGTGAATTTGGTGCAGCTATTCGTGTCAGAAATAACAATAATATATACAAATATTTTTCTCTACTAAGCCATTTTCTTTTCTAGCTTAAAAAGTAATATTCATTATGAATAAGTGATAACTTATAAAAATTAGTTCGAATCAATAAATATCAAATGTAATTAATTATAAATAATTTTTGTTATAATTTTTGGCCCAACTGGCCCAAAATATATCTCCACTTCAAAGGTCCATACATCTTGTGTGCGACTGGGATTATTATTATCCCTTATATCCAGACCGTCCGATGCACCGTTATTTAAACACCCTAACCCTAATCGTTTTCGCCGTCTCCCTCATTTCTTCTCCTCCAGTTCTCCCTCAGTCTCTTCTCCCATTCCATCCGGATGAAGACTTCACCCACCTCCCATTTTTCTCGTCTTCTCCGATGGATCCTCACCGGTTTCCATCCTTATCTCTTCACTTCACCTAGTATAAATAGGTGCAACCAAGTGAGGAGAAAAACACATTGAAAAGCCTTGTAAATCCGAGTGGATCTTGGGAAAGAAATCTTCTTATTCTACTTTGTGTGTGGCGTGAGTAAGAAAGGGAACGTTCGAGCGATTCTGGGTTGTTTGAAGGTGCTTTAGGATATTGTGGTCGTCGATTCTTCTTCCTTCATGGAAGTGTGATTTCAGTGTCAAATTTTCTACAGTCTCGGAGATTTGAGCCGCTACATCCTTGTTCCAAATGTAATATCCGCAATTTTCGATTTACGGTAAATTTCTTTTTTGGCAGGAGTCCGTTTTAACGGCTCGCCGGTGACCGTTTCGTCATTCCAAGAATGGTTCATTCTACAATTTTTGACATTCGAGTTCGTTTCGGTGTCGTTTTGCTGAGTTCCGTGCCTTTTTGGCGACTCTTCCGCATTTGAGTTTGATTCTTGCGAATCTCGTTCGAAACCGTTGTTTCGTGTTCCCCGTAAGTCCATTTAACTTTGTTATTATGCGTGTTGCGAGATTCCGTTTGTTGTTTCTATTGTGTTTCGTGTGTTTCGGGTGTTTGAGTCGTTATGCACCCGGCTGCCTAGCGCACGCTATGGATGTTAGTTAGCGCGCGCTAGTGTCCTTGGTAGCGCACGCTACGCTTGTTTTGTAGCGTGCGCTAGTGACTCGGGCACAGCAGTGGCAGTAGTCTGCTTCTGCCCTCTGCTCTCCGAAGAGCTGTCCTAGCGCACGCTAAGATGTTGTTCTAGCGCACGCTATCGTTCAGACTTAGCGCACGCAGAGTGGCCGGTAGCGCACGCTAATCCGGCAGTCCATTACTGGGCAGAATATTTCTGGACTCGGCTGATGTTCAGGTGGCGCACGTTATGGTTCGATAGCACGCGCTATCGAGGGGCGGTTAGCGCACGCAACTTCCTGGTAGCGCACACTAACGGTCTAAAACCGTAGGTTCCGGGCTGGGTTTTGGCCGATAGCGCACGCTAACCTTGAAAGTTAGCGCACGCTAATAACTCTCTGGCTATAAAAACCAGAGAGTTGACCGAGGCAGCTCATTTCTTTCTCTTTTCATCTCCTCTCAGCGGGCGACGATTCCAAGGGCGATTTGAGGGCGATTTCTTCCTCCAATCACTTCTGAGATTATTTTTCTTGAGTTCTTGGTGTGGATTAACAACACCAACACTTGTTTTTCATCCTTAATCAAGGTAAATCTCCTAGAATCCTATTCTTGGGGAAATTTTGGGGGTTTTGGGTCTTTGTCCGATTCGTTCCGTATTGTTGATTAATCCATGATGAGTATGACTAATCTTAGTAGTATTCATGTGTTTGACATCATTTAATCCTTTGTTCTTCGCCAGATCAAGGTATTTTTCTTGATTCCCTAGAGTTGACTTTTTGGGAGTTTTATTCTTGATTTCGTTTTCCTTTCGGTTTTGATAAACCGATTGTTGGCCAATGATGTTGTTAAACATGTTTTATGGATTGTATATCCATAACTTCGGTTCGTTTCAACCCGAATGATGATTTCGGTGTTCTTGAGGTGTAGTGAACATTTAATGTTCGATTAAATGTTCGAATGAATTTTCCTTTGGTAGTTTGTTGTGGTCTCCATTGCTTTTGGCCTTGATCCTCGTCGTAATCATGCTTTTATTGATTCTTCCGGAGGATTATAGGTGCTCGATAATTTTGAGTTGATCTCCACTTGGTATTGGTAATTCGTGTGGTGTTATTCTCGTAGTGTTCGCGGTGCTATTGTATTCTCGATTATGTTCAGGAGTTCGGGGCTGCCCGACCGCATCCCGTTCATCGTCTCGTTTCGATCGTGGTTTCGAGGTAAGTATTTTCTTATGCGATTTGTGTCCTGCAAATAGAGTTTACATGTTGGATTTACTATGGTTGGTTTACCCTTGTGAATATGATTCGGGTGAGTTGATTATGATTTGGTTATTTTTGAATGTTGAGAGCTTTAATGATATCCCCGCTTGTTTAACGCTGTGGAATCGTGTATTCTGTGTTAACTGTGTTGTTGTGTTGTGATTGATTGTTCATGATGGAGGTATTGTGATGAGTATGATAACGGTGTCGAGTAAGTGGCCATCTCTAGTAAGTATTCTTAATGAGCTTACATTCTTAGCATATTAGTATTGCATGAGTAACATGTGTCTGTATGCTCACTATGGGTTAGACCCGACGGGGTCTCGCTAGGGGTCCACGGAGGGGTGGATCCGTGATCTTGCTTTTAACCACTATGGGTTAGACCCGACGGGGTCTCAGTAGGGTCCACGGAGGGGTGGGTCCGCGGTTAATTGTGGTGCATTTTGCAAATGTGTTTTGGATTATGGCGTTTCCGGAAATGAGTGTTTTTGAACGGTGATTTCATGATTACATGCATTGACTAAGTGTGTAAGAGGTAAGTTGTTCATTTGGCCTACTTGGCTAGGATGGCACTAGAGTGTTTTTTCGTATGTGTTTAGTCCTTTAATTGTGGGATTTTGATGTTGGAAAATGGACCTTGTTATTGTTCTCGCATACTGTGATTTGATGAGTTTTGGGATGGAATCCCAACGGTTTTGTAAGGTCATTTTACGAAAAGTAATTTTGGTCCGAGACCCATTTGTCTTGAATGGTTATTTTCCAGCTAAGGACTTGAGGTCCAACAAGGTTTATACGTTTAAAATCCCCAAGATGAGGGATTTATTTTCAAACACTTCGTTGATTGTTTTCTAATTAATAAAACCTATCGGGAAGGCTTTGGTGGTTAATTGTCGTATCCAATTCGTGATTTCTATTATTTGTTACATTTCGTATGATTACGTACTTGCACTAGAAATATAGTGGAATTTTGCTAACCCCCGAGAAATCAGGGGGTGGATGTCTGTTTTGCATTCAGGTTTTGGGGAGCATAGCACAGGGTCTGCATGAAGGATAATGAAATATGAACGATACTAATCACATGAGGACCCGTACGTTGTTGTATTGGTTCAGTCGTATTTTATTTCCGCTGCAGTATTCTTTCCTCGTTGTACGGGAGTGTGTAATGTTTTGACCCCTGTATGGGCATGTATTGAGATTGAGTTTTATGTATTATTGAAAGACCAAATCGGTCTACTGAGTCATTTTTTAGCCTTAAGGCGATGTGAGATGTTGATTTTTGTTACCAGCTTGGTAGATCCTTGAGGAAAGGGTCTACGACGTGTAATATCCCTAAGTGGATTGGGGGTGTTACACCAAAGGGGGTTCTTTGATTCTTTTTCTTTTTCAGAATATTTGTTGTTCTTCGTGAATATTATGCTTTGAATTTACTTTCTATATAGTATATATTAGTTATATATTAATATATAAATATTTATATATATATATATAAATATATATTCGATCTATATATTATATATAATATATACTCATACTGCACCTGTTACTTACTGTGTTCAATCCGATTTATCGGTTCTAAGGTGATTCTGTTGATTCTTGAACTTACTATGTTGCTCTGTGGTGTACCAGATTTGTTTTGGATTGGAACATGTTGGCCTAAGTGTTGCTGGAATTTTGACTGGGATAAATTCGATATGTTCATTGCCCGATTAACCTTCTTTCATTTATTATCTGATTAATTAGTCGGCCTGTAATCCTTAAACCCTTACCCATATAATATAATTTTGTAGTAGTTATATTCGTTAATCCGCATTATATTATTGATCCTTATTGTGTTGGATCGATACCCAACATTGGTATCAGAGACCGCTTTATCGAGTATCGGGTCCTCTGTCTTCTCGGTGATACGGAATAACCCAACCGGGTTTCCGCTCAGATATATTGGCTTGATCCTTTGCCTTTTACTTACTGCATTATTGCCGCTGGCCGCAACCCTATCTTCGTGATTGTTGTTAGTTGTTGATTGTTGAGTTGTGTTATTGTGTTTATTTCGCTTGCCGCGGATTACCTGTTGTGTTGACTGTGTGAAATCATTATTTAAGGACTCTCATTTTCTCCTTTAATCAAAACCCAATCGAACTAAAACCTTAAAGTTCAAAAGCACCAAATATTGCGTTGCCAAGACCGTAAGTGTCCCTCAGATCTTTGTCAAGAGCTTGCGGACCCCGGTTTTAGTTTATACGGGTTTTAATCTCAAAATCAAAATAGTCTTTGAAGTTGATCCTAGCCAGTCTGTTTTGTTTATTTTTCTTGCTGTGTGCTGTTTCTCTAAATATTTATGAATTACGACTACTATGTTATAATGGGTACTATCTCGGCTTTCAACAATGCTCCTTTTGACGGTAAAGATGATTTTCAAATCTGACAACAAAAAATGAAAGGAATCTTTATTCAACAAAAAGTTTTCAAAGCTATTGATCAATCGTTTGCTGCCAATATTTCTGCCGATAAAAGGGCTGAGGCATATGAGTTTGCGTATCTATCATATTAAACTTTTATGATTCTGTGACACGGAAAACTGGTACATGATAATGATAAGGCACTTTGGGAAAAACTGGAAGAGATTTACACTGAAACTTCCCTACCTAACAAACTATTTTACTTGAAGAAATTTTTCGGTACAAACTTGATATTTCAAAATACATAAATGATAACCTGGATAATTTTACAAAACTAATTCAGGATATCAAACAGACCGGTGACAAAAATATTGATGGATACACCCCAATTGTTCTCTTAAATGCCATCCCTGATTCATATAGTGATGTTAAATCTGCGATTAAGTACGACAGAGATCAGATGACCCTTGATACAATTTTAAATGGTTTGAAAAGTAAAGAGCTGGATTTAAAGAACAATAAGTGGAACAAAACTCTTGGCGATGTTAACTTTGTGAGGGGTGCCTTAAAACCATTTTTAAAAACAAAAACCTGATAAGAAAATTACAAAGCGGAAGAGTAGGTCAAAGTCTCCACTTAAAAACCGTAAGTGCTATAACTGTGGTGAACCTGGTCATTACATTTATGAGTGCACTAAACCTAAGAAAAATCATCAAACTGATAATGCCAACATGGTAGCTGATAATGAGCGTGTGGATGATGTTTTCATGGTATCTGAAATATGTGAACATGTTAATACATTGCATTCTCTTACTATGTGTGAAAACGAGTGGCTTGCCTTAGATTATAAAGAAGTAACTAATTAGTCTGTCTCTATGGCAAATGGAAAAAGGTGTCTAATTTCTAGTATTGGAAATATTAAGATAAAATGTGACCCTGGTTATTTGTTAACTTTAAATAATGTGAGACATGTTCCTAATTTGTGTCATAATCCTATTTCTTGTGGTACCCTTGATGATGAGTGTTATGAAGGTAAATGGGGTAATGGAGTTATGAGAATTTTTAAAGGAAATTTATGTGTTTTCAAAGCCGAAAAATGGAATAGTCTCTATGTGAATGTTGCAAAATCTGATTCTTTTATGAATGCTGTCTAAGGTGACCTAACCGACTTATGGCATAGACTCTCGGTCATATTAGTGAAAAGGGACTGGAAATTTTGCAAAAACAAGGCTGTTTGTTTTGGTAAGGTTAAACTGTCATGTGTGCCATTTTGTGACTCCTCTGTGATTGGTAAACAACATTGTGTTAAGTTTCCTAGTCCTCATTCCCCTAGATCCCCTACTTGTTACGACACTTTGCACTATCTGCATGCTGATATATGGGGACCATCTAGCAAGCCCACGCATGGTGGGAATAGATATTTTTTATCTGTAATTGACAATTACTCTTAGAAGGTCTTTGTGTTCCTTTTGAAAAACAACTCAGATGCCTTTTGTTGGAGCAATATCGGTATATGCACCGTTTGTGCGGAAGCGTGAATATAAAGTGCGGAAATTAAACGACACACGGATTTATAGAGGTTCGGCCAAATGTGCCTACGTCCTCTCTCGATGTATTGCTTCGCCTTGATGTTGTTTTACTTTGTTTAGTAACTTTAATCATCAAAACACTATTTATTAATATGTGCAATAAATATTCCAACAATCTTCCCCTTTTTGATGATTACAAAACACCTCTTGAATTGGATAAAACCTGCAAAATAAAAATATATATATATGTACGTTTCAAAGTTTTCGGCTTTGATCGTTTCGTTATTTTCACCCATTTTCCTTTCTTTTTCTGTCATTTTCGACTTCTTCGTTTTTCATTTTTCAACTCCTTCGTTTTTTTCCCTTTTTGTATGCTTTCTTCTCCTTTTCGACTTCTACGATTTTTATTATTTATTTTTCTCGTCATATCTTTCATGATGGTTTTTATCCGATTCAACTTCTTCTCCCCCTTTTTGTATTCAGCAAAAAATGTAAAATATAGAGGATACAAATTATTGAATATGCATGATACTAAATGATGAATATAAAAAATATGCAATAATAGGGTATAAACTCCCCCTGAAAATCTTATCTCCCCCTTTATAAAGAATTAATTTTTGGGGATCCAACCTATAGTTGGTTTTTGTTTTGAGACATAGACGATATTTGAAACAATTGTTCCTTTAGGAACCCATATTTTCTTAACTTCAATCGTCCGTCTTGGGCTCTTACAGTTTGAAATATGATGCCCGATTTTCAAACATTTTTCATACCGGGTATTTTGAAATTTACGGATTCGTTTTCAGAACGTGGTTTGAATCCTAACCCCTCTTTATTTAACGTGTATTTTTTAACCGAGAGCATATTTTCAAATTTCTCATTTCCGAGAGAAAATTTCTTCGTTAAATTTTTGAGCTCGGTTTAAAATTTAACAAGATTCATCATTTAAAATATTTTCATTCTCCAATGCATTTTGAATGATCGTTATCAACGAATTTCCATTTTTCAAGTATTTTGGAATTTTCAATTTCCAAAGATTTATATTTAAATTTGAGGGATTTAATCTCATTTAAAGCATTTTGATAATCGGTATGTAATAACTCGAATGCTTCAAAAAGTTCGTCGTAAGAATTACTTACTTGGCTTTCGACGTCGCTATCATCGAATGAACTCCGGGCCATAAATGCAAGGTTATTTTGATCGATGAAATCATCATCAATATCTTCGTCACTCCATGTTGCAATTAAAACCTCTTTGGGTTTTACCCGACAATTCTTAGCAAAGTGGCCTGGTTTACCACATAATCGACAGGTGGTGTTGAATTTCTTAGATTCGCCCGCTTGGATGTCCTTCTTTCTCCGGTTTAATAAGTGTTGGAACTTATTAATATTTTTGGCATAATATGCCGATTCTTCGTCGCTTTCGTCCACCGGGATTTCTTCTTTAAATCTTGACATCTTAGCCCACATGGCTATCGATCTTTCCTTCGGCTTCGGTTTGGCATTCCGAGATTTTAGGACAATCTCGTAGTTGATAAGAGAATCAACGAGAGCACTAAAATCAAGAGTATTTAAATCTTTTGATTCTATTATGGCCGTAACCGTACTGTCCCATTCTCGAGGTAGTGATCGGAGAATTTTCTTTACTTTCTCACTACTCGAAAGTGGTTTCCCGAAACATGCTAATCCATTTGTGATGACCGAAAATCGGTCGAGTATTATAGTGATGGATTCGTCGTCCTTCATTTGAAATAATTCATACTCGTGAAGGAGCATGTTAATTTTCGTCTCCTTAAATCGAGACGTACTTTCGTGTGTTACCTCAAGCATTTTCCAAATTTATTTGGCACTATCACACGATGATACTGGTTGTGTTCTTCCGGATTTAAGGCACAATATAGAAGTTGAGTTGCCTTACAATTGTAATGGTAATTTTTCCAATCGGAATCGTCATATTCTTCAAAAGTTTTAAGCGTACCGTTGGGATTCGTCGGAATTTTCGGACCAAGACAAATCACCTTCCAAAGCTCGATGTCATATGCTCGGATGAATATTGACATCTTTTTCTTCCACGTCATAAAGTTCGAGCCATCAAAAAATGGTGGTCGATTGAGAGCAAGGCCTTCGACTGGAGCAAATTGAAATGCCATTTGGACCGACTCCTCGAATGTTAAGCCAGTGTATTGGAGGTACCGCTCCGATACCAATTGTTGGAGCAATATCGGTATATGCGCCATTTGTGCGGAAGCGTGAATATAAAGTGTGGAAATTAAACGACACACGGATTTATAGAGTTTCGGCCAAATGTGCCTACATCCTCTCTCGATGTATTGCTTCACCTTGATGTTGTTTTGCTTTGTTTAGCAACTTTAATCATCAAAACACTATTTATTAATATGTGGAATAAATATTCCAGCACCTTTGAGAAGTTTAAAAACTGGAAAACTTTGTTTGAGAATCAAACTGGAAAGAAAATTAAGATATCAAGGAGTGATAATGGTCTTGAGTTTTGTAATCAACTATTTGATGACCTATGTGCTCAATCTGGTATTCGGAGATATAAGACTGTTCCTGTAACAACCCCCAGAGCCATCCAGAAATATTACAGCACCGTGGGCCCCAAGATGGAACCTACAAAGCTAAAAGATATTTTCGCAAACATTTACAAACGCCTAAGAGACTAACGACGGTACTATCTTTAGAAACATTCGAAGACTTAAATTACATCCGTTTATCAGAAGCGTCGTAAAAATCTCATTTGAAACCACAAGGCCCGAAATGCCAAAACTCAATAGTTTAAAAACATACGTTAAGCTATCGCTTACACGTACCGACAAAATAGTTTAGAAAACCATTTCCAAAGTAACTCAAGTTTCCAAAAACCAAATGGTCATTTAAGGATACTCACGCAGCGGAAAGGACAAACAATTAAAAATACTCTAGCAGCGGAATACGACATATAATCAGAAGACTCGAGTCACAAACACAAGCCATAGTCAGTATCCTCCGGGAAGCTCATCTCTTCAAAACCGCTACAAGATCGATAGCCCAAGAACCTAAAAAGAAATCCCACGACGGGGTCAGCCATAATATCCAACAATGATAACAATCACATCACGTCAATAATTACATACCAATGAAAATACTAAGTGAGAATACGACCAATGTAATCTTACCACCGTAACTTTACTTACTCGAATAATCCTCATCAAAATAACCATTATCATATTGCACATCTCGCAATATCGATTAACCAATAAACACAAACATAACATCTATACTGTACCTCAAACAATACCCGAGATTCTCAAAACCTCATCATAACTCGCGATACGGAAATGTACCAACTCTGACCAATTCGATCCATCGGATAACATTATCAAATCCAAACACGATAATTGATTATCCATCAAAAGACAAATACCGAGAGAAATACGGAACATACCTCAAGATATGTAGTGCCACGACAATCATGTCAGTCTAATCCGAGATCAGATCAATACAACGTTCGGACATGGTCCTAACACAAGACCTATAAATGTATACTCACATGATGACATCAATATGCCCACGATAACAACAACAATGTATACTTATAAAAATCCGATGATCTAGCGCACACAACATAGATCCCAAGATGATCCTGAAAGACCAACACAAGGTGGATAACCCATAATATACATATGCACAACAACAACACATGGTAATCCAACGATCCAGCGCACACAGCATAGATTCCCATGATCAATGTTCTAAAAATCGGGCTAGGCGGCCGCCTAGGCGTCGCCTAGGCGCTAGGCGGGGCACCGCCGTCCCGATTACACCATAATCGTTTGTATTGGGCAGACGAGCAACTAATCGGCCGCCTTGGCGGGCTGGGCGGACACTATGCGCTGGGCATTCATTAAACGTTGGGCAGAATAAAATGTTTTAAGTTTCTTTTTTTTGATAAACAAATTTAAATTAAAAACGTTGTCCCGACTCCTGCGATCTCCACGGTCTTCACCTCCCCCAAATTGTAAAAACCCTAAAACAAGAAAACACAACCGTCATCTACCTTTACCTCAAATTTCTTTGAATTTCGTCACTTTTCGTGTCGCCTCGCTGTGACTGTCTACCTCTGTGCCTGAAATCTATTTGATTTCTGCCGACGTCTCCAGACATCTTTCATCGCCTCACCGGCTCCGTTCTTCTTTCATAGCCTCGCTGTGACCTACGCTACGCGGACCTTGGTATGTTGCTTCAGTATGTTGTTGTTAGTTATTTCCTTCAGTATGTTGCTCACTGTTGTTGTCTTCTTTTTTATATGTTGCGTCTCTTCTTGTATTTAGAGTTTTACATCACTATCTCCCCGTCAAAAAAATAACAATGGGAAAAATACATTCACTTATCAGTTGAAACTAATCGTAAAAGACCAATGAAGATGACCCACCAATCACTATACTTGAAAGACAAAAGTTAAACACTTTGGTTATTTGATAATTGATATAGATATTCCTTCAAGGCTCCAGCATATATAACTGATATTGATAATAATACGATAACATCTATATCATCCTTGAAATATATGGTCAGAAAGTTATGCTTATTTTTTCAGGTTCGGGATTCGTTCATCTGATGGCTAGTTATTCTGCCGCATCAAATTCAACATCCTCGGAGATATCTAGTTTGAAGCGAGATTCGAATGATATAGGATGGGACTACGGGGAATTGACACATGATTCCCTCAAAGATAAATTGAGGTGCAAGTTGTGCGCCAAGATCATTAGCGGGGGAATTAATCGAATGAAGCAGCATATTGCCGGAATCAAGGGTAATGTCACAGCATGTAGAAAATCTAGCGAAAAAGATAAACTCAAATGCAAGAAAGCTATTGAAGAGGCAAGAGAGAGGAAGAAGCAAAAGTATAGACTTGAAAATGAAGTGAGGGAAGAAGTCGGTGTTTATGATGATGAAGAAAATGAAATGAGTCAGGGGACAAGGGAAAAGCCGCACCTACTCGGGCCCATAGATCCTTTTGTGTCCGCTATTGATCCGGAGTCTACATTGAATGGAAGGCAAAAGATGAGACAACAAAATATTAATGATGCACTTTTTAAAGAAAGAACTCATCATGTGCATCAATATTTGGCAAGATGGGTGTATGAAGCCGGTATTCCTTTTCATGTTATTGATAATGATAGCTTCAAAAGATTTGTAGAAGCAGTTGGATTATTTGGCCCGAGTTATCGGCCTCCAAGCCAATATCAATTGAGGGAGCCATTGTTGAAGGAAGAGGTTGAGAGGACCAAAAGTTTGTTGAAGAAGCAAGAAGAAGAGTGGACTTTGAATGGTTGCTCTATTATGACCGATGCCTGGAGTGACCGAAAGAGAAGAAGTATCATGAACTTATGTGTCAATTGTAAGGAAGGTACAACATTTCTTTCTTCAAAAGAAGCATCTAATGATTCACATACCGGGGCATATATTTTTGAATATGTGGACAAATGCATTGAAGAAATTGGGCAAGAAAATGTAGTTCAAGTCGTGATAGATAATGCTTCAAATAATATGGGCCATGATGATCCCGTCGGACCAACGCATGGTGGAAATACCTGTCCAACGATCAGCGCACACAGCTATAGATTCCCATGATGATCCCCTCGGACCAACGCATGGTGGACATACGACAACAATGCACAAATGAATATTAACAACAATACACAAATGCATGACAACAACAATACACAATGTATCATAATATGATCGACACAAAATGACAAAAATGATTAGAGTACTTGCCCCGAGTCCTTCAATAGCAATCTCGATGTCTAAACCATCACGAACCATTATCCTCAATATTCGATGGTCCAAAATGTCATGGACTGTAGATAATTCATATCTTCGTCTTTATCACAATGTATCTTCGATACACAAGTATACCAATAACAAAAGTAAATCATATACATTATAATTTAAATTCTCAAAATCCAAAAACAACTTACAATCCCAAATCTCCTATGTTCACAATTATAGTCGTTGCTATACGAATTATAAACGAATGAATCATTCATTAAATATTATAAAATGAGCAAGTAATAACTTGTCTTGATACCGACACGATGAGAAAGCCATTACCAATTCTTTTGCCTTCGTCTACGAGTTCCTCAGCCCCAACCAAAGCAATCTACGAATATTCTCGAACACGACCGCAAAGCATAGTTCTAATCACCGATCAATAATATCAACCTATTACAATAATCGATATAATCAACAAATCAATCTCAACGGTTCAACGACACCTCGATCATATATAAAACCAAATAGTATAACTCAAACCATCACGAACTCATATCCATAATACGAACCGAAATCCGATAATCGTTATTAACAATCAATATAACCTATCAACAAACCCAACGATCTTACAATATCTCGATTAACTGCAAGTCCAAAAAATCCAACTCAAACAATTACGAATTCACAACCACAATATGATTACGGATATGAATGTAAAGGAAATTATATTCGATGATCAATCACAATCTTTCCGGATTTCAAATTGTTTATCATGATTCGTATTTCGTCAAGAACATACGAATTCTACCACTACGATCAACATAACTTAACGAACATTCCATCTTCATATCTTAAAATACCAATAATTCAACATACAATTGTCTTGCTATGTTCTATTTGTCAAGAGTTCCTCAAGAACACTAAGTGATTCGAAACCCTTATCATATCCATCAAAACAACATAATCCGATATCCTTTAACATGTATATAAACATCCAACTCATAATTCAAGTCATATATTATCGTATTCTTCAATATGCACTTATCGTAACATTAAGAATCGTATCACACCACTATAATCATCATCGTACGAATCAAATACGGATAACAATACCAAGAATCTGAAATCAAGGTGTAGAGTTCAACAACATACCCCAAGAACATGAACAACACCATCAAACACCTCAAGGTGTTGGTATATTAAATCGGATATTTGCGCCGTTTTGTGCGGAAGAGAAAATAAATTGCGGAAAATAAATCACACAATGATTTATAGAGGTTCGGCCAAACGTGCCTACGTCCTCTCTCTCAAGATCTTTTTCTATAGGTTTAAGATCAAAAACCTCTGCACCTCTCTTCAATCGGTCGAGGGATTACCGTTTACAAGCTCGTCTTCTATCGGTCCGAGTAAAACCGTTTTTCCTTTTCTATTGGATAAGGAATCAACCACTCTAGCTTTTTTATGGGTACTAGATAAACCTCACTTAGATATCGATTGCGATTCTAACAATGTCGGATACTTGATCCTAATAACACCGAATCCAATCGTATCTTTTCTTTTACCTCTCGTGTATAATGTTGAATGTATAAACACTCAAACTAACAATATATAGCTCAATATTACAACAACAATGTAAGTATATGAATCTCAAATGTATGACTCGTTTGCTTGAAGTTGTTGTAATCAAACAATACCATAGGAATGGTATTTATAGGCATTTTCCACAAACTAGCCGTTGCTGGCTGTTTTGACTTGCTAGCGTGGGCTAGCCTTTTTTTATTAGCGTGCGCTAACTCATTAGCGTGCCTGTAGCGTGCGTTAGACTGTGCCCGATTTGGTCCGGTAACCGTTTCTTCTTTAGCGTACGTTATGCCTTCTGCCTTACGTACGTAACCATCTTGTATTAGCGTGCGTTAATAACACATTGTAGCGTGCGCTGATACAATATATCCGTTGCATGCATTGTCAAAGTATCCGTTTGATATGCTTACTTTGACCTGCTTTTCCCAACGTTCTGATTGACTTGATTCAAACTGCTTAGCGTGCGCTAATCCTTCATTGTAGCGTGCGCTAATGCTGATTTCATTGCATACGTTATTCTGTGTTTGAATTCCTTCACAACGGTAACAAGACTTCGATAGCGTGCGTTAATGCTAACGTGTAGCGTGCGCTATCTCATTAGATGACTTCACTGCAGCTAACTTCGAACTCGGCTGATATGCAGATTACTCCTCGTTAGCGTGCGCTAACATATATTTCTTAGCGTGCGCTAGACATGCATTTTGCTCAGCTTTTTGCGACTTCGTCTGCTTCGTCGTTTTGCTTCGCCTCGATGTTGTTTTGTTGTTTAGCAACTTTAATCATCAAAACAAAAATTAAATAATGTGTGGAATAAATATTCCAACAATCTCCCCCTTTTTGATGATTACAAAACAACCCTTGAATTGGATAATCTGTAAAAATTAATATATGTATATTTATACGAATCAAAGTTTTCGGCTTTGATCATTTCGTTAGTTTCTCCAATTCTCTTTTCTTTTCGACATCCCTTTTATTTTTCGACTCCGTCGTTTTTCATTTTTCAATTTTTCAACTCTCCCTATTTGTATGCTTTTCTTTTCTTTTCGACTTCTTCGATTTTTCTCATTTTTATCTCAATTCTTCTCCTTCTCATTTTTATCTCAATTCATCTACTTCTCCCCCTTTTTGTCTTCATCAAAAAGTATAAAAATATAGAGTATATCAAATGAAATATAAATATGCATGATACCAATTTATGCATTAATAAGGGTATAAGCTCCCCCTGAAAAAATTATTTCTCCCTCAAAAATATTCCTTCCCCCCCTTTGTAAAATATCATTTGTTAAAATTTATTTTTGGGGATCCAACCTATAGTTGGTTTTTCTTTTGAAACGTAGACGATATTTGAAATGTTTGTTCCTTTAGGAACCCAAATCTTTTTAATTTTTATCGTCCGTCTTTGGCTTTTGCAATTTGAAATATGATGCCCGATTTTCAAATATTTTTCGCATCGGGGTATTTTGAAATTGACGGATTCATTTTTCGAACGTAGTTTGAATCCTAACCCCTCTTTATTTAGAGTATATTTTTGAACACATAACATTTGTTCAAATTTATCGTTGCCGCACTAGAATTTCTTTGTCAAAATTTTTAGTTCATCTTGAACTTTTAAAAGATCATTTTTTAAAATATTCTCGTTTTCAATGCATTTCGAATGATCGATTTCAACAAATTTCCCTTTTTCAAGTATTTTGGAATTTTCGATTTCCAAAGTTTTATATTTAGACTTGAGGGATTTAATTTCATTTAAAGCATTTTGATAGTCCGTATGTAATAACTCGAATGCTTCAAAGAGTTCGTCGTAGGAATTACTTACTTGACTTTCGACGTCGCTATCGTCGAATGAACTCCGGTCCATGAGCGCGAGATTATTTTGTTCAAGAAAATCTTCATCGGGATCTTCGTCGCTCCATGTTGCGATTAGAACCTCCTTTTGCTTTACACGACAGTTTTTAGCAAAGTGGCCTGGTTTGCCACATAATCGACAAGTGTTGTCGGGTTTCTTCGATTCGCCCGCTTGAATGTCCTTCTTTCTCCGGTTTAATAAGTGTTGGAACTTATTAATATTTTTGGCATAATATGCCATTTCTTCATCACTTTCGTCCACCGGAATTTCTTTTTTCTTTCTTGGCACCTTAGCCTTGAAGGCTATCGATTTTTCCTTCGGTTTTGGTTTGGCATTCCGAGATTTTAGAACGATCTCGTAGTTGATAAGAGAACCAACGAGAGCACTAAAATCGAGAGTATTTAAATGTTTTGATTCCATTATTGCCGTAACCGTACCATCCCATTCTCGAGGTAGTGATCGGAGAATTTTCTTTACTTTCTCACTACTCGAAAGTGGTTTTCCAAAACATGCTAATCCATTAGTGATGACCGAGAATCGGTCGAGCATAATCGAGATGGATTCGTCGTCCTTCATTTGGAATAATTCATAATCGTGAAGGAGCATGTTTATCTTCGTCTCTTTGACTTGAGACGTACCTTCGTGTGTTACCTCAAGCATTTTCCAAATTTCTTTGGCACTATCACACGATGATATCCGGTTGTGTTCTTCCGGATTTAAAGCACAATAAAGAAGTTGAGTTGCCTTACAATTGAAGTGGTCGTTTTTCCAATCGGAGTCGTCATATTCTTCAAAAGTTTTAAGCGTACCGTTGGAATTCGTTTGAATTTTTGGACCAAGACAAATCACCTTCCAAAGTTCGATGTCGTAAGCTCGAATGAATATCGACATCTTTTTCATCCATATCATGAAGTTTGATCCATCAAAAAATGGTGGTCGGTTGAGAGCAAGGCCTTCGATGGGATCCATTTGAAACGCCATTTTGGATCTTCTCCTCGGATGTTAAGCCGCGTATTGGAGTACCACTCCGATACCAATTATTGGTATATTAAATCGGATATTTGCGCCGTTTTGTGCGGAAGCGAAAATAAATTGCGGAAAATAAATCACACAATGATTTATAGAGGTTCGGCCAAACGTGCCTACATCCTCTCTCTCAAGATCTTTTTCTATAGGTTTAAGATCAAAAACCTCTGCACCTCTCTTCAATCGGTCGAGGGATTACCGTTTACAAGCTAGTCTTCTATCGGTCCGAGTAAAACCGTTTTTCCTTTTCTATTGGATAAGGAATCAACCACTCTAGCTTTCTATGGGTACTAGATAAACCTCACTTAGATATCGATTGCGATTCTAACAATGCCGGATACTTGATCCTAATAACACCGAATCCAATCGTATCTTTTCTTTTACCTCTCGTGTATAATGTTGAATGTATAAACACTCAAACTAACAATATATAGCTCAATATTACAACAACAATGTAAGTATATGAATCTCAAATGTATGACTCGTTTGCTTGAAGTTGTTGTACTCAAACAATACCATAGGAATGGTATATATAGGCATTTTCCACAAACTAGCCGTTGCTGGCTGTTTTGACTTGCTAGCGTGCGCTAGCCTTTTTTTATTAGCGTGTGCTAACTTATTAGCGTGCCTGTAGTGTGCGTTAGACTGTGCCCAGTTTCAGTCCAGTAGATTCGTTTCTTCTTTAGCGTACGTTATGCCTTCTGCCTTACGTACGTAACCATCTTGTATTAGCGTGCGTTAATAACACATTGTAGCGTGCGCTGATACAATATATCTGTTGCATGCATTGTCAAAGTATCCGTTTGATATGCTGACTTTGACCTGCTTTTCCCAACGTTCTGATTGACTTGATTCAAACTCCTTAGCATGCGCTAATCCTTCATTGTAGCGTGCGCTAATGCTGATTTCATTGCATACGTTATTCTGTGTTTGAATTCCTTCACAACGGTAACAAGACTTCGATAGCGTGCGTTAATGCTAACGTATAGCGTGCTCTATCTCATCAGATGACTTCACTGCAGCTAACTTCGAACTCGGCTGATATGCAGATTACTCCTCGTTAGCATGCGCTAACATATATGTCTTAGCGTGCGCTAGACATGCATTTTGCTCAGCTTTTTGCGACTTCGTCTGCTTCGTCGTTTTGCTTCGTCTCGATGTTGTTTTGTTGTTTAGCAACTTTAATCATCAAAACACAAATTAAATAATGTGTGGAATAAATTCCAACACAAGGATCGTTGATATCTTCATATCCAAGCCTCAAATCCATGTTTCCAAGCTTATATCCAAGATAGAAGAGGTTTATCTTCACTACCATACTCGGAGGGACGAAGTTGAGGGAAAAGCATCGATTTCTTCTCGTGAAGAAATGAAAGACCGAACCTTAATTTATAATCTGCAGCGCTCATTACGTACATTACCAATCAACATTAACGTACGTAATGCTCCTTATGTACGCTATAGGTCCTTCATAGCATACGTAACATCATTCCAGAACTCACTGCCTTGCTTCGTATCTTGCATAATGTACATAACACTTGTTCCATAGCGTACGTAATACGTACGTTGACTTGCTACAGTATATGCTCATATTACGTACGTAATATGCTCTGCATAGCATAAGTAATACCTAGTTGACTTATCTCTTGGCATGCCAGCCGATACCTGGGCTCCACATGGCAGGTATTGATTCCTTTGTCCGATTCCTCTCGTTATGTACGTAATGCACTCTTCGTAACGTACGTTACGTCTTTGTCTTAGCATATGTAAGATCCTATGATTAACGTACGCTACGCTTGACAAGTCCTCCCTGATCAGCCAACTATATCTCACCTGATGCCTTAATGTACGTAATGACCTAATTTTAACGTACGTAAGCATTTGGGATTAACGTACGTAAGCTCATATGCTTAACGTACGTTATGGCTTATATACTTAGCCATTTACACTGATCTTGCTTGTCGTCTCAATATACCGAATACATATACACAACACACTATATCTTCAACTGTAATTGTCGACCAAGTACGACAATTATACCAACATAGATGTCTCAGTCCTTCATTTATTTTATCCATATTGTACAGATTCCACATTGTACAACATAGCTAGGATAAAATAACGTTAAACAACAGTAGTAGAAATTCCGGATATTACAGTTCCCTATTCGCCCCAACAGAATGGAGTGGCTGGAAGTATGAATAGAACACTACTAGAAAGCGTCAGAAGCATGTTTGTTATGTCTGGCCCTTCAAAATGGTTTTAGGGTGAGGATCTATTAACTGCTGCCTATTTAATCAATAGATCTCCTTCTGTTCCATTGAATGGTAATTACCCAGAGTCTGTGTGGTCCGGTCAGTCTATTGATTTCTCAAATCTTCGTGTATTTGGTTGCTCTGCTTATGTGCATCAGAGAAATGATAAGCTCGAGCCTCGTTCAGTAAGATGTATGTCCTTAGGATACTTGGAAGGGGTAAAAGGCTATAGGGTTTGGCTAAAAAGCCAACCCGATTTTAAAAATCTTATAAGTCACAATATTATTTTTAACGAAAATGAATTTTCTTGCCTTTTACCAGACTCAGAAAATCCCCCTGCTCCACGATGTGGAGCTGCACATTTCTTTAAATAATACTGATAATGTGCAAGCTGAACCTGATATTGATAATCATGATGATGCTAATGTGCATGATGAAAATAAGGAGATACATGAAGAAAACCTGCATGATTATCAACTTACTAGGGATAGACCTAAGTGAGATGTTAGACGTCCATCTCACTTGAATGACTTTCATATATGCTTTCAATATATTTGAAACAACTGATAACCGTTGTTGCTACCCAAAATATTATCCGGAGATAGATATTGCTGGAATGGTTGGATAGCAAACAAAGTGTGAGAGCACTTCCGTAGAGAAAGTAAATAACACAAGATTTGCCGGGGTTGTTAGTCCCGGGCTTGAATGCTCTCGTGAGATGTTATTAATACAAATATTCTGGGATACAAGTATTAATGTTAGAATACTATTACAATGAGTGTAAAGATTCTAGTTATCTTAGCTAGCATGCGTATAGATTGCCGGAAGAATCAGATATGATGCTCTGTGAGTTCTTGTAACAATGTTGATGAGCTGTGATGACCGTGAGAAATCGACAGCCTTTCACGGTGTGTATTAGCTGTATGTTGGGATTCCTAGGCTTGTGAGTCTCGTTGAATCTGTTCTGCAGGGAGTTCTTGTCTCTGCCGACCGTCTTCTGGATGAGAGGTGCTGAGAGAGAAGTCCCGAGGTAGATCCAAGAGAGGAAACCGAGAGCCTGAAGGAATGTATGTATTCTGAATGTATTTTTCCGCTGAGAGGGAATGAATTGCCGACTTTTCTCTGTTATGAGTGGTATTGAGAGGAACCTTTTTCCAGTTGCTGGAGGCTCTCTATTTATAGCACTGGGAGAAGCCGGGCGATCGCCTTTGCTGCATTATAATAAGCGGGCGATCGTCTTTTAACATATGGGTTGGTCCCCTTAACGTCCGCAGGAGTTGCTGGCAGCCAGCTGTGCGGTCCAATGAGAAGTCTGCACGCGTCTGAGTCGCTGTCACGGGTGGTCCCACCTAGTACCTTTCGGCGGGTTTGTCGGTAGGTGAGAAGGTGGTGACAGTTGTGGTCAATGATCCATGTTATGCGGCGCCTTTCGTGGATCTGCACATGGGCGCTGCTTTGAGATCCAGTCTTCGTAGACTTTGACGGACGACGATTTTGTTCGTGGCATAGGACGGTCGTCCTAGGTCGGGCACCAGAGTTTGATCGCTAGGTGCCAAAGGGCGATCTCCTTGGGAGTCGATCGCGGGACGCTTGAGGGTGGACTGTTATCTTCGTTTAGGCGAGTTCACCGTAGCCTGATTGGTTGAAGACTCAGTCGCTCGTCCCTTGATCCGATCGCCATCGAGGCGTACAAATCGCCGCACAACAATTGCCCCCCAGCTCGCTCCGATGTTGGAAACGTGGGGTGAGGTGGTTCTGTTGGCGATCGCTGAATTATGACGAGTGACTTTGCATTTTACGGAACTGGCGATCGTCTTTGAGTGGATCGGTTTTGAACTTGGATGACCTGGTCGGTCGCTGAAATGAGCGGGAAAAGATAATGGATGTGGAAAAGTCTCCGGGGCACGTGTCGGGTTCCTGTTGGGGGATACCGACGGTTAGCTACGACTCCTCGTCTGGCGTGTCCTCGAAACGACGCATTGAGGGTTTCAAGGGAGTCATTAATAGCGACGGTTGCACTTCGGCCCCTGATATTCTCCTTAATTGCACGGAAGTCCCTGCTTTCTCCTATAGAAGGACGTCGGGTTGCAGGGTTAAGACCCTTATGCGCTTTATCGGAGAAGAATACTTTTGCTGAAGATTTTTCTGGAGATTTTGATTGCTGATCGTCGATCGACTCGATCCTTGGTAAGAAAAGATGCTCTTTTTCTCCTCTTCTTATTTCGAGAATGTCTGGAACATCTTCTTCACACGGAGTGGGCACCAGTTCCGCCGCCGGGGCATCTACTGCCCGGGGAGGATCCTCCGCATATTTCCATCTGGAGACGGCCGCCGAGGCTATCCGGGCCGGTATTGACCCTGCAGAAGTCGAGGCGTTGTTCAATGAGGCCGACGTCGCCACGGAGGCGGCGGTTGAGCGGAGACGCTCGCAGATGGAGAGAGATTCGGCGGTTAGGGCCTACTGGGAGCAGCGCAGTGCTTTTGGCCAGGCCTATTTGGCCTTCGGTGAAATCATGGAGAGGTTGGATGGTCCGTCTCCTAAATTCAATTACCGGGAGTACTCGATCGCTCATCCTTATCAACCTCCTAGGCGATCGCTTTTTCGGGGTGCGCAGCGATCTCTATGGTCTCTTGGCCAAATCAGGAGTTCGGCGACCAGGAAGGACCTGGCCGTCTGGAGGACGAGGTTTCATGTCCCTTCAGATGTGGATCTCTTTGTGCCGGCCGAGAATGAGTGAGCCGATCAGCCTCCGGAGGGCATGGTCGCCGTGAACGAAGCAATCATGGAGGCTGGGGTGCGGTTACCTTTTTCGTCCTCCGTCTGCCATCTACTGGCTGCTTGGAACATGGCGCCGCTCTAGTTGACGCCGAATGCCTGGCTCCAGATCATTTGCACTCTCACCTTGTCCGGTGGTCACCGACTGTACCGCCTTCTTTCGCCGTTGGAGATGAACCGTCGGTCGGAGGCTATCATATTCAAGGCCGATCTGGTTGGGTGATCCTCGGAGTCCCGAACAAGGTACGGGGCAACCCAGCGAAGTGGTTCTGGGTCGGCGGTTCATGGAAGGCCTTAACGAGCAATAATCTCATGGACGAGTTGAATATTCCGACTGGCTTTCGGGAGAGGAATCCGGGTAAGGGTTCTGACTCTCCCTTTGTTCGGATATGTTCTGAACTAATCTAATTTGATTTTCCTTTTGCAGGTTTCCATATTCCGACGATCGACGAGCTTCCTTTCAACTTTCTGGTCGTCTGGGAGCGGATACGAAGATTGCCGGACAACGACTTGGACGCTTGCCGGATCAACAAGGAGAGCCGTTGGCTGTCAGCTCGGCTATTCAGCTTTCCACGACATCTCTCAGTCTCAGGTATGAGTTTCTGCGATCTCCAATTGCTTGACGATCGTCCTGCTTGGAGAGTGTGTCTGACAAGTGGTTTGATTGTCCTTATTGCATAAGTCCGCTTTCCTCATTTCTTGGAGCCCCCGCCGGAGATAGCTATGTCGAACCCTGGAGTTTTGGGGCGTCTTCGTCAGAAGAAGTCATCTAGAGCTCCTCCGATGGCGTTACCTCTCATTCCGGAGGTGGAGCCTCGCGTAGAGCCGATCGTGGTTGAGGAGGAAGTTCGGGAGGAGGGGCTCCGGACGAATCGCAAACGGCAGAGGTTTGGAGAAACTCTAGTTTCTGCCCCTGCCAGTGAGGTGCTGATTGCCGCGCCTCCGATCACCGTTGTTCCCCCGGCGAATGAGCCTACGCCCTCTGCGACCTTCTTGCGGGAGATGGCGATCGCCGAGGCTGACACCCCTCGCGGGAAACCATACTTCGGCCGCGATCCCGAGAGAGCCGAGAGGTAGACTATGCTTGTTGAGTTGAATCTCGACTTTTGCGTGGGAGATGTGCTAATTTTGTTGTTTTTATGCAGGATCCGTAGCACTAACCCATCTTGTCCGCCGATGGTATTGGATTTTCTGGCGAGCCGATCTCCTCTCCAGGCATGCGATGTCCATCTGTATGTCAACTGGGCCGTTTCCACTTTGCCGAAGGTTTGGATGACCGATTTAGATGCGATCGCTCACCAGCGATCCGGGAATGCAACGCAGGCTGATTTTTATCTCTCTCTTCAGGTGGCGACGATGGCTGCCCAAGCTGTGCAGGAGTTCAAGGGGCGTCCTTCCACTACTCGTCTGCAGGCGGATCTCGAGACGGCTCGGAAAGAGAACGCCGAGTTCACCGACAGGATTGTGACAATGGAGAAGGACTACCTGGATGCAGCTAAGCGGGCGAGTCATGAACTTGAGCTGGCGAGAAAGGATGCCGATCAAGCCCGTGTGACGGTCGACCGATTTCGGGATCGGATTACAGGTGCGATACGATCGCAGACGGCCGCTGAGAAGGAGGCCGATCAACTGAAGGTGACTGTTGCTCGGCTGACTAGCGAGCTGGAGGCGTCGAGGGTAGATACGGCTGCACGAGAGGCCAAGCTCCAGGGTGCGCAACAGGCGATGGCGGAGCTGAAAGGGAAGCTAGAGGCGACCGAGGCCAATCTCTTTCTTAATGTGGAGTTTGTCAGTGAGTTTTCCTATTATATGGCGTTCGCTGACTCGCTCTGAGCTGCTAAGAAGGGAGGATTGGTGGTCGATCCTCTAGCCGAAAACTTCAAGGCGTATGCGTTGGAGCACCCTCTTCATCCTGACTTCTCCGTGCCGATCTTGGATCTCACGGACATCGGCGTGGACTTGAGCTGGTACCCGACTCCGGCGGGCCGGTCCGGAGGTTGAAGGCGAAGGCCAGGCAGGGGCCTGAGGCTCTTCGTTCTTGTTATTTTAGCTCTCTGCCTTGTAATTTTGTAGCTTTTTCTTGTAATACTTAGGCCTTCGGGCGACCATGTATGTACTTCTGACACTTCAAGTAATGAAATGAATGTTTGATTCTCCGATTTTTTACTTGAATGATTGCTTTTCTGAGTCTTAGCATGACTTTGTACAAATGTGTGAGGAGAGATTGTTGCGAGTGTAGCTCTAAGTGAATTGATAAACTCATATAGATAACTTTTACAACAAATTCGATCGCTGCACAAACATCTGAAAAATGCCAATCTCCGTATGTGATTGAATAGGGACGATCGTCGTATAGGTAGCTCCGCACTCTTCCCCCTTGTTTTTGTTCACCGAGTGAAAGTAAGGGGGCGAAAATAAATCGTTGAGTGAGCGGTCTTCAATTTTGTCGAATCCTCGAAAGGTCGTCCATCTCGGTCTTGAGGAGCCGTGCACGATCGCGGAGTTCGATGGACCGACCTCCACGATCGTGTCTTATGCACGAGCGACATTCCGTCTGATGGCTAAGTTCTCGTGACTCACTTAATTGGTATGGTCCTCCGAAGGCTGTGCCTCGCCTCGTATTTAAACGAAGGGCGTGCGGTCTTGGCCTGGAAGATTCCTTGCGCGGGGCATCATCAGATTAATCAACTCCACTTCCACGGCTTGTTAGATCTGCTTCCACCTCGGCCCGCCATGAAGATGGCGACCCTCGACGGTGTACGTTGAGATGGGGGGAGGGTCGCGTCGCATTGCCCGGAAAGGACCCACCACGTTAAGTGATGGGCCTCCGAGGGCGGGCGAACGCGTCCACAGATTAGTTTTGGAGGGCCCTCAGACTACGCCGGCCTCGTATTTAAACGAAGCGTGGGCGATCGTGGCCCAAAGGGACCTTGCATGGGCACAGGGAATGGTTCCATCGTCCTCCACTACCATGGCGACACTCTTCTACCTCGGACCATCAAGTCAGATGCCGATCCTCGACGGTATACGTTGTGTAAGGGGAGGAGATCGCCTGCCTAGTTTCTTCGTGTAGATGACGAACTTTAGAGGGCGAGCGAGTAAACCTCTGATTTGATTTGGAGAGACCTTCGGCTACGCCCGCCTCGTATTTAAACGATGGGCGAGCGATCGAAGCCCAAAGGAACCTTGTATGGACGGGTCGTCAGTTTAATCGATTTTCGCGACCATGGCGGCACTTTTCTACCTCGGACCATCATGTCAGATGACGATCCTTGATGGTATACATTGTGATGGGGGAGGCAATCGCTGCCTAGGTCCATCATGTTGATGACGAACTGTAGAGGGTGAGCGAGTAGCCTTTTGTTCAATGAGGTGGGAAATCGGGGAGAGACTTCCGAAGTTTCCTTCTCTTGATTGAAGCATGTAGATACGGTCGCCGAGGTTGATCGAGGGGTCGGCTCGTACGAGCTTTCCTGCCTGTTTGCGTTCGACTCGGACGATCGTGTTGGGAGATTGGTGGGGGCTCCGGCTAAGCCAATAAGCTGTCCAACTTGCCCTCCTCGAACAATCTCCAGAGTTGTCTGAGGAGGTCGCGGCATTGGTTGGTGCTATGGCCTGGACTCTTATGGTAGGCACAATATTGATTGTGGTCCAGATGACTGTGGTCCCTTATTGCCTTCGGCTTGTTCAGCGGTTCGCGCCCCTTGATGGCGTAGAAAATGTGGGCCGGAGTTCGGTTGAACGTATGGAGGAGATGGGCTTCCATGTCCTCGAAGGCCTTACGATCTCCGGGTGGCTTGGCGACCGCCTTCTTGGTTTTGGCGATCGCCGTCTTTCGGACAGGAGGTGGCGTTTCCTCGCCTAGGCGAAGGGTGAGCAGCTTCTGCCTGGCCAGAAAGTCGGCAGCCTTAGTGCGGAAGATCGCATAGGTTGGGGGGATGTCCTTCGTCAGATGTATAAACATGAGTGAGTGACCATAGAATCCCCCCAGGACTGAATAGAGAGCGAGCTCGTCACTGATGGGCTCGCCGGTGAGGACGATTTCGTCCACTCGATCGATGTAATCTGCATCGGATTCGTCTTCCCCCTGCCTGATTTTCATCATGCAGTGGGGGCCTTCTGGTCTAGAGACCTTGGCGGCGAAGTATGACGTGAAGTCACTCGCCAATTTCTCAAAGGAGATGATCGATCGCGGTGGTAGTGAGATATACCACCTATGGGCCAGCTCGCCCAATGTTAATGGGAAAATTCGGCATTTGGTCGCGTCTGATGCCCCACACCCGGTCATGTAAATTCGGAACTTGCTTAGGTGGGTTTCGGGGTCCGATCTCCCTTCATACAGAGGTGTTTTGGGTGGAGCGATCCTTGGTTGCACGGGGGCGAGCTCGATGTGGACCGCGAGTGGCTCGGTGGGTCCAATGATCTTTCTACTGGTGCTTGCCCCAGTATCCAAGAGTGCTTTCATCTCGTCGAGCTGGCATTGCATAGCGGCCATCGCCGTGGCCTGGCTGCTCGCGGCTAGGCGCTCGGAGCGGAAGCCGAGGCGATCAAGTAGTGACCCCCTGGCGCTCGGAGCGGGAGCAAGGCGACTGATTTGTATTCGGCTGGGAGTTGGGTACGCCGAACTCTTGGTGACGGACTCGGATTCCGTCGTCTCGTGGTTGGGGCCAGAATGCCCCGGTCTCCATGATGGGTCGCTTCCCAAGCGACTGAATACGGAACCGTCCGGCCTGGCGAGAGCCTTTTCTCGCGACCGGGGCTTTCTGACGATCACTCGCCCAGTAGCCCCTTGAACTTCCATTTGCCCATGCGGCAGATGGTCGAGGGAGTTATAGCGGGCGCCGCGCATGCTCTCCGTCGCTCCTTTAGGATGGCCATAGCCTCCTCGATCTGTTCTGTGGTTTGGAACTGATCGAGCGAGAGGCTGGGGCCACCCCTCAGGTGCGGGATCGAGAGTCTCGCGTTGCCGCGACTTCTCTCTACCGTCGCCTGGGGCTCGGATTGAGCTGGGATATGGTGTCCGGCGGTTTGGAGAGCGGCTCTCTTCGATGTAGTGGTGGACGTCATGATTCTGAAGGCTTTCTTTGAAGCGCAGTGAGTGTCACTTCAAGTATATGCCCCGAGAACAGTGAGTGTTCTTCGGGACGGTAGGAATAAAAATGAAGGTTAAGATGCCCGCCCCCTTCTTCTAGCGCCAATTGTTGCTACCCAAAATATTATCTGGAGATAGATATTGCTGGAATGGTTAGATATCAAACAAAGTGCGAGATCACTTCCGTAGAGAAAGTAAATAACACAAGATTTGCCGGGGTTGTTAGTCCCGGGCTTGAATGCTCTCGCGAGATGTTATTAATACAAATATTATGGGATACAAGTATTAATGTTAGAATACTATTACAATGAGTGTAAAGATTCTAGTTATCTTAGCTAGCGAGCGTATAGATTGCCGGAAGAACCAGATATGATGCTCTGTGAGTTCTTGTAACAACGTTGATGAGTTGTGATGACCGTGAGAAATCGACAGCCTCTCACAGTGTGTATTAGCTGTATGTTGGGATTCCTAAGCTTGTGAGTCTTGTTGAATATGTTCTGTAGGGAGTTCTTGCCTCTGTCGACCGTCTTCTGGATGAGAGGTGCTGAGAGAGAAGTCCCGAGGTAGATCCAAGAGAGGAAACCGAGAGCCTGAAGGAATGTATGTATTCTGAATGTATTTTTCCACTGAGAGGGAATGAATTGCCAACTTTTCTCTGTTATGAGTGGTACTGAGAGGAACCTTTTTCCAGTTGCTGGAGGCTCTCTATTTATAGGACTGGGAGAAGTCGGGCGATCGCCTTTGCTGCATTATAATAAGCGGGCGATCGTCTTTTAGCATATGGGCTGGTCCCCTTAACGTCCGCAGGAGTTTCTGGCAGCCAGCTGTGCGGTCCAATGAGAAGTCTGCACGCGTCTGAGTCGCTGTCACGGGCGGTCCCACCTAGTACCTTTCGGCGGGTTTGTCGGTAGGTGAGAAGGTGGTGACAACTGTGGTCAACGATCCATGTTATGCGGCGCCTTTCGCGGATCTGCACATGGGCGCTGCTTTGAGATCCAGTCTTCGTAGACTTTGACGGACGACATTTTTGTTCGTGGCCTAGGACGGTCGTCCTAGGTCGGGCACCAGAGTTTGATCGCTAGGTGCCAAAGGGCGATCAACTTGGGAGTCGATCGCGAGATGCTTGAAGGTGGACTGTTATCTTCGTTTACACGAGTTCGCCGTAGCCTGATTGGTTGAAGACTTGGTCGCTCGTCCCTTGATCCGATCGCCGTCGAGGCGTACAAATCGCCGCACAACAATTGTGAGCCCAAATCATGGGATGAAGCTTTGAAATATGAGAATTTAGAACAGTAGCTTAATGTAATGCATGAAGAAATGACTTCATTGCATACAAATGAAACCTGAGCTCTTGTGCCAAAACCCGGAATTGTTCTATCATTGACTGCAAACGGCTTTTCAAAGTAAAGAATGAAAATGACTCGATCAGATTAAAAGCTAGACTCGTTACTAAGGGCTTCAATCAGAAAGAAGGTATCGACTATACTGAGATCTTTGCTCCCATCGTTAAATTCACCACTATACGAATAATGCTTGCTCTAGTTGCGCAATTTGATTGGGAATTAAAACAGTTAGATGTTAAAACTGCTTTCCTGCATGGTGAACTTGAAGAAAAGATATTTATGAGACAGTAGGAAGGCTTTGTTGATCCTAAGCACCCTAATCATGTTTGTCTGCTTAAGAAATCACTTTACGGTTTAAAGCAATCCCCTAGACGATGGAATCAAAAGTTCGATGAATACATGTTTTCTCTTAAATTTACTATGAGTAATTATGATTATTGCCTGTATTTAAAATTAATTCCAAAATTCTTGTTTTCTTGCTCATCTATGTTGATGATATGCTCTTGGTGAATTTTTGTTTGAAAACTGTGGATTGTGTCATCAAATGCTTGAGTGCTAAATTTGACTTGAAGTATCTTGGGGATGCCAAAAGAATTCTTGGTATGAATATCCATAGGAATCGTAAGAATTCTACAATTTTTTTAAATCAAGATACCTATGTGCAAAATACCTTATCTAAGTTTTCTATGCTTTATTCTAAGCCTGCTAGTGTGCCTTTAGCTAACCATTTTATTCTCAGTAAAGATTAGTCTCCTAAGACTGATGACGATACTGAATACATGAAGCATGTGCCATATCCTAATGTTATAGGCTCAGTTATGTATTTGATGGTTAGTACGAGACATGATATTGCATATGATGTTAGTTGTCTTAGCCGGTATATGGCTAGCCCAGAGGTCTATCATTGGCACGCCATGAAATGTCTACTCAGGTATTTGAATGGTTCTGCAAGGTATGGTTTGAAAATCTCTAAACACCCTCAATGTTTTAAATTGGTAGGTTATGTGGACTCTAATTATGCTGCAAACCGTGATAATCGTAAGTCTACTACCTCCTATGTGTTTACTTTGTGTGGCGCACCCATTAGTTGGAAATCTCAATTGCAACCTATAGTTGCTTTATCAACTACCGAATATGAGTATGTTGCAATAATGGAAACGTTAAAAAATGCAATCCGGTCAAAAGTACTTTTATTTGAAATTAGTTTTCTGAAAGATAAAGTCGAGGTTTTTTTAGACAGTCAAGCCGGTAAACAACTTTGCAAAAATCCCGTGATAGAGCAAAACACATTGATGTTCGTTTTATTTTATACGTGATGTTGTCGCTAACGAATAATTTATCTTGAAAAAATACCATTTCATTTTAATCCTTCCGATATGGGTACTAAATGTCTACCCATTTAAAAATTAAAATCTTGTTTGAAGAGGCTGAATTTCGATTCAGTAGAAGAAATTCTTAAACTTTGTGTTTATTAGGGGTTCTCTTTGTGAGTTAGTTTTCTTTGTGATTACTTATAATTACTTTGAGTGTGAGTCCAGGTAACCCCGGAGCTAGCAATGATGAGATCTCTCCGAATCCGATAATGCAATCTGACTGGTTGGTCCAAAAAGGTGGAGAAATGTTATAATATTAGGCCCAAATGGCCCAAAATATATCTCCACTTTAAAGGTCCATACATTTTGTGTGCTCGCTCAATACTCCTTGGAGGCCCTGAATGACATCAGTCGTCTGATCGGGATTATTTTTATCCCTTATATCTGGACCGTCTGATGCACCCTTATTTATGTAATATTCGTATTTTTCGTTGCTGTATTTCTCAATTTTTATGACCGCTTGAATTTTCTAAGGAGAAGATTTCTATCATTCTAGACCGATTGTTGACTGCCCAGAGCCAACAGAAATCATACGCTAATATTCATCGTCGACCCTTGGCATTCGAAGTGGGGGATCATGTTCTGCTCAAGGTGTCGCCGATGAAAGGAGTCTTCTGTTTTTGGGAAGAAAGGGAAATTTAGTCCGAGGTATATCGGACTGTTCAGGATTTTAGACAAGGTTGAAGAATTGTCTTATCGCTTGGCGTTACCTCCAGCTTTGAGTCACGTCCATAGCGTTTTTCATATTTCTCAATTGAGAATGTATGTACCGGATCCTAGTCATATTATCAATTATGGTGAGATCGATGCAGCCGAATATGTTACCTTTGAATAAAGACCGATGAAGATCCTTGAGCATCGTGAGAAACAACTCCGACACAAAATCATTCTGTTAGTCAAAGTACAATGGTAGAGACATAGAGTCGAGGAAGCGACTTGGGAGATGGAAGAGAAGATGCGTGCGAGATACCCTGAACCTTTTATTTCTTAAGTTTCGGGAGGAAACTTTCTTTTAGACGGGGAGAATGTAATATCTGTATTTTATGTTTCCGTATTTCTCGATTTTTCTGACCGCAACTTTGTACCAAATGATATTAAATCTTGTCTCGTTCATTTTGCATTTAAATTATTTTGGTTCGTGTGGAATTTTGGATGTAATATGTATTCCTGTCCTTCTTTCATTTTCGCGGGTTATTACCCGAGTTTCGTTTCGTATACATCAGACTGATGTTTTGGGATTGTTAGTGCTTGAGTATATTCCGTTGTGTAGTTGTGGTGTTTCATCAATCGGACGGAGCAATGTTGCTATTGGCATGGTTACGTACGTTACATAACTAGTATTACGTACGCTAGCAAGGGAGGCATATCGTACACTACAGACATGCATAACATACGTTATGATACATGTGGATTGAGACAGTAACTTCTGGGAATGAAAGTACGTACGCTAACATGGGAGCATAGCATACGCTAACAATTCTTAACATACGCTAAGCGCTCTACATAACGTACGTAATGTCCCTGATGGTTTGAGACAGTAGCCTCTGCCCAGGATGTAGCATACGTAATGTATGTAACACCCCCAAGACATTCAGCGCATATTACAGCGCCGTGAACCTAACCCTTTGGAATCCATTAGGCTAACGCACAACTCGACATCACGACTGACGACAACCATCATCAACATACAAACGATTCCACAATTTTAAGACATTCAAAACAAATAGACTGACCAAACCGGGTCCATAAACAAATACAAGTCCAAAAGAAGGAATACTCGAGTACTGAAGCAATTGACATAATTAATAAAACTAAAAGACAGGACGCCAAGCAAACGACCATTGAATAGAATCACCCTTTCCCATCATCCTCGTACTGTCCGTATGCTCGTTCTCCTCCAAGACATGTACCTGAAATACAAAAGTATTTCCCCCATTTAAGGGGATAGCGACAACTGCTAGTACAAGTACAATCCATTTGAACTACCATTCTAATCAGATGAGTTATGCGCCAAAAATCATTTTAGAAAACATTTATATTCTGGAATATTACGGTGCACGAGCACAAAACATAGTTCTCCAACAAAACATTTCAAAGGTTAACCGTTATTACGAGACTCACGGCCACCGCACCCCGCAGAGGCCCCGTCGGACCATCCCTGGGTGGTTAACCCCAGTTCACGATATGCATAAACACGGCACTACGTATCCCCTGAGGCCCCATCAGACCATCCCTGGGTGAACATACGCATTCACATCCACAAGATACACGGGAAGCCATAAATCAAATACTATAATATGCATACAAATGTAAAGTACTTGCCTTTGAGACACATTCGACGAGATGGAAAATAAACGACGACTAGGAATGACCCGGAGTGAATACGTCTGCTCCTAAACAAGAGATTAATATGAATCAGTCCTAAACGACATCAATAACCGAATGGAATACGCTCACAACCCTGATTACCAACCATAACAATATACGTACGGTCAACACGGGCGAGGGTTTTCACAAACCTCCCCGAATCGACAATTCACGGATCAAACACCGATAGAAACGGATTTGGAATCACTCAGTAACAATAATCGATAAGAAATATCACAACATCAACGAACAATTCGAGTTTAGATATACAAATTCCGAAAAAACCCAAAAATTGACAAAGTTAGGATTCTAAGCCAAAATACCTTGAATTCGGACGGAGAAAGATGGATTAAGATGATGATATACTTTGTCTGGAGTACAAAAATTGATCGACCAAGGAACTCCACGGATAACTCTTCACAAATCGCCCAAAATGCTCCAGGAAACTCAAGTCGCGGACAAGGGAGAAAGAAAGAAGAGAAGTGACGTGTCTGAGGTCGACTCAGGATTTAAATACCTGACTTCGGAATTACGTACGTTAACATGGAGAGTTAACGTATGTTAGGAGGTTTACGTACGTAACACCCATGAATTAACGTACGTAAGGGCTCGGCGGAACATTCTGCCCAATTCGCTGAAGTCGATAACGTACGTTATATCTAACAGTTAACGTACGTTATCAGTACTCAGATAACATACGTAATATAACATGCATAATGTACGTTATGTATGCAGCAGTCCAATACCGCTGAGTGCAGTCCAGTGGCCAAGGAAGTACAAAAATCGAAACGCAACAAAAGATGGGATCTGAACAAAATTACGAAGTATTCGCGTCAACGAACCTAAGTGTTGCGATATTTCTTTACACGCAAGTGCACGTCATCGTTTACAAGTAATAAAGTGATAAGTAGAGTATCGTTCCCACGAGGATTGAATCTCTAACTACCGATTTTTTCGTATTCCAATTTTATTTGAACAATCGAATTTGGGATTTTGTAATTAATAACTAGAAGAATTACTAAAAGACTAGTATAAAACGATGGCTTGAATAAAATAAATCAAATGATGAATAAGTCTAGGGTTCTGAATCCACCTTAGTTTATCCGAATTTACTCTCGATTATCCGTGATAAATAATTTTCCCAATTTATTGAAGGCGGAGATTGCTAATATATTCTACCGCCTCTCCGAGGTCAATAGATTTATCTAAAGGCGAATAACGCACTCTATCCCTAGGTGAATTAATTCGTCGATAGGCAAAAAGCATGAAATCTCCTAAAGGCCACGTAGTTCCTATGAGTATATTCCTATCTCACAGAATAAAACGGTCCTCACTAATAGTTCCTCACCAAATCTCCTCTCCCGATTCAAGTGAATGATTAAATTAATACAACTATTGGCGGATAATTGCAAGCATTAAACACAATTGGGAAAACTCAATAAAAAGGTAATAAATAGGATAATCTCAATCAATTAGTCAAAACAAAGGTATCATCAAAACCCTAGATTAGGGCTTAACCCTGACATACTAATAATTGAAAATATAGAATAAATAAACGAAAGCAATAAATTCAAACGCAGATGAAGCTCGGATTCCTCCGTTCTTGACTTCCGCCCTCTGCCCTTGAAGTCTTCTGCTTCCCTCCTCTTCGCCGTCTCCAAGCTTAAGCTCTAAAATATTCAAGATCCAAAGATCCTTTAATTAGGGTCTTAAACCCTATTTATAGCTCAGCACATCCACAAATCGCGTCCGTATTAGTCGGTCGAAACGGCTTAAGCTGCTCAAAATCCGCGCGGGCATACAAAAACCGCCAAGTGTGCCGCGGCGCACTAAACTGTGCCGTGGCACATCGCCTTCACTGAATGCACAGGCGTTAATTAATTCTTCGTGCCGCGGCTCACTGGGCTGTGCCGCGGCACAGAGTCTGATTCACTCTGCGCTCGGCTGGTGTCTTCCTGTGCCGCGGCCCTGCTTCCTTGTGCCGCGGCTCATAGTCCAGATTTGCCGTTTTCGCCTGTTTTGCCTCGTTTTAGCTTCCGGACTTCAATTTCCTGTCAATCATACAAAATTAAGGCATTAAAAGCTTATTTAGACAATTTCACTCACCAAAACACTACAAAATAATGATAAATAAGCGTATAAAAATACGCCTAACAAATACCCCCAAACTTAAGCCTTTGCTTGTCCTCAAGCAAAAAGAATTAAATTCAATAAAAGAATGTCGTGAATCATCGTGCAACTCATAGTGTTCAACCTAATCAATACTATTCTGTAAGTCTCTCTAAATAATCTGAGTGTCGTAAAAGCCGCACTTTCGAATAATGATTCTGCAAAGAAATCAACTTCAGTCCTAATCACTCGTTCATGAAGAAAATCCAGCTCAAAGATTAACAAAACGTGATTCAAATCGACCGTCAATATAAAAGGCTAAAATAAACGAGCTAGTTCGTCCCGTTCCACAGTCGAAAGGCACAATTTTCACGAGTTTCATAACAATTAAACCTCGGACAGTATTCCCTTATATATATACTCAAGAATCTGATTCGATTTGACCACTAGGTTAGGATCTCGGGATGTTTCATCGGGATAATCCTAGGGTGGAAACTCCATTCTCATGTATTGGAAAACCGTTTGACGTAAAAGACACTCATGGGGCACATGGATGCTTCTAGTTACTAAGTTCCCGTCTACAGCGGAGAAACAACTCGAATACATAATTTCCGGATGTCCGAATCAAGGTTGCCGTTTTATGCGAGAGTAAACAGCGGGTCACGCGAATACCCCCGGTTACTAGGCTCCCTCTCATTGGCACATGTGAAATATCTAAATCACTAGTCTAATCAGGGTCGTCGTTTTACGCGAGAGTAAACAACGGGTCACGCGAATGCCCCCGGTTACTAGACTTCCCTTCATAGAACACATTATCTCGACTTTTTGGGAAAAACTGACCGACTCTAAACTCAATCTAAGTGCCAACACGACTAATGAAACAAGATCTGACTCACTATCCGGAAGATGTAACCAAACGTATTGACGGTGATTTAAAAACAAGTATGTATCGTCTCTTATCTGCCAAGACTTCTACAATCACGAAAAATTTTGGACCTAAATGAACACTAAGCAGAACAGAAATAACTGACTACAACTCGACTAGAACTCGACCGCTTCTTCAGAGAGAAAAACAGTGTCGTAACATCAGTATCACACAAATAGAAGCACGAAAAATTCACGAATAAAGAAAAACTAAGACAAGCAAGGCTATCTAAAAAAACTTTTACGCAAAGAAATGAAAAGTGCAACGAAATAAAGTACAGCAATAAAATAAGGTATAGCAATGAATGTAGAAACTGAAAGTAAATCCCCCCCCCCCCCAAACTTAGGATGTACATTGACCTCAATGGACAAAAAATGATATGCACTAAAAGTAAAAGGTCAAGTACTCCCCTCCAGTCTGCTCAGGAGCTGGTGCCGGCATCGTCCGGTGAGCTTTCACGCTTCTAGACTACATCATGCGGAGTGTGAATAAATGAGCTTGCATCATCAAAAAGGAAGTTAAGTACGAGCTCTCAAGTTTAACATGATATAGGGGTTGGGGATAATGTAATTCGACAACACGATTCATTGCATATAATTTTGAAAATGCCTAGCTTACCAATTTTTCATTGCTGCAATTTATCAAACACCTTGTGTGCGCAAGTTAAAATGAAGAACAAGAATTTTGATGGTTAATTCCAAATCCCAAAAATAATAACACAGATTATAACCCTGAATCACGACAACTATCATCAACAATTCGTTCATAAACATCAATTCCATCACAATATCAAATTCCCCATATTCCAACTTCATTTTAAAAACAAAAGTGAAGAACAACTAGCAATATAAAACTTCAAATCTTTTCACATCAAGAATCACTTATGATTTAGAAATCAACAATTACCTGGAGAATTTGAGAAGGAGACAATAGAATGGTATCAACTGACCTCATTGTGTGAAGGAAGGAAGGAAGGGAGGGAAGAAGTATCTTATGCAGGCCGATCGATTGAATGAGCCCTACCTGGCTGCTCTTATTTTGCGACGGGGGCCGCGGCACAATACTCAAGTGTGCCGCGGCTCATTAATGCCGTGCCGCGGCACAGGGTACAGTTGGTTTAGCCTCCCCTTGCGACTTATGTGTGCCGCGGCTCACAATACCTGTGCCGCGGCTCATACTTCAGTCTCTTCCTTGGGACTTTCCTGCATAGAATTTTGAGAAGAACTCGTTAAAAGCGAGAGGCAGAAGCAAATTGACGCACAAAAATGATGAAAAATAAGAATCACGAATGCAAGAAAAATAGAGAAATGCAAAAATCTACAACTACGAACTCGGGTTGCCTCCCGAGAAGCGCTAAGTTTATAGTCTTCAGCCGGACCTATTGGAAAACGTTAGTTCGCTTTTCGCAAACTCCATTTAGTTTCCGCCCCGTTCATCGAACCGTTTATATTTTTGTTAAAATTATGACCATTGGTCGTTAGCGATTCGACTTTCGGTTCGGTCATCAAATGTTGTTTGCGAAAAGGTTTCGACGTGAACAACTTTCCGAAACACCCGGTCTCTCCATGACTAATTGTCCGCTGGGCTTTCGGCTCACTCTCCTTCTTCACAAACGCACTCAAGACTGCAGTAGATTTTTCTTCATGCTCAAGGAACGCCACTCGTTCAACATCCTTCTTAAGACTTGGACCATTTGACACAAAATCTGAATTTTCCCACCGACGATTTTTTCGGTGCTTTCCTCTTTCAATGACATCCACACTTGCAATTTGTGACCTTTTGCCAACACTTCCAGGACATGGAAACGATTTGAATACTTGAAAGGTAACTTGCTCGTCTTGGACCCTCAGAGTTAACTCCCCCTTTTCCACATCTATAAGGGTTCGGCCAGTCGCTAAAAATGGTCGTCCCAAGATGATTGGAATATTTTCATCTTCCTCCATGTCGAGTACGATGAAATAGGCCGGAAAGATGAACTTATCAACTTTGACTAAAACATCCTCAATCACTCCCCGTGGGTACTTAATCGATCGATCCGCCAATTGTAAGGAGACTGTTGTTGGCTTGGCTTCCCCAATATCCAGCTTTTTAAAAATCGACAGAGGCATGAGGTTGATACTCGCACCGAGATCGCATAGTGCCTTATTAAACGATAGATTCCCCATGGTGCTCGGTATGTTGAAGCTTCCGGATCTTTCAATTTAGGTGGGAGCTTCTTTTGAAGAATTACCTTTGCACTCCTCTGTCAAGGCGACTGTTTCAAACTCCTCAAGCTTTATTTTCTTGATAATATCTCTTTCATGAACTTGACGTAACTCGGCATCTGTTCCAATGCGTCGTGACGGAATGTTTATGTGAAGCTTTTAAACACATCAAGGAACTTAGAAAATTGTTTGTCCGCCCTTCTTTCTTTGTAATCTCTGTGGAAGCGGGACGGGGACACACATGTCTCGAGTTGTCCGCTTCAAATCCTTCGACTCCTCCGGCTTTAAATCCTTCTCTTCCTCAATTTCCTTCTTCTCTTTACCCGCTCGGGCTGATCCAGCACCTCTTTCCGCTTCTCAAGTGATTGCGTTTAGACTCTCTCTAGGATTTGTCTGTTGTACTCGGCAATGCTCCCTCCGGACGAGCTGTCAGCACATTAGCAATTTGGCCCAGCTGGACCTCCAAATTCCGAATGGAAGCGGAATGATTTTGCAATGTTTTTTTTTTTTTTTTTTTAAAAAAAAAAAATTTATTAACTGGACCAGAAATGTGGGGGACGAGGCCCACTACACGCCCAAAGAGATTGAGGGAGGACGAGCCCTCTACACGCCCCAATTAACGATAATAACGGTAGGAGATTATTAAAACCTAACATATGGAAAATTATTTTTATCGAGCCTAATCAAGCAATTAATCTTCCCTGACAGATCAGACGGGCTATAAAGTTGAAAATTTCTTAACTTATAACCTTCATTAGCGAGGTGGTCCGCAAAGGTGTTCCCTTCCGATAAATGTGAGAGAATGAGATATCCATGACACGCCTGAATGTTGCAATTTTGTGACAGATGTTTAGCACTTGCCAATTACCCTTGTTAGGCGAGTTGATTAGAGAAAGGGCAATGGCCGAGTCTATCTCAACCCAAACCTTACGAATGTTTCTGTCGTGACAAAGGTCAGTAGCTCTCCAAGCGACAAAAGTTCGGCAAAATTATTAGAATGGTTGCCGATAAATTCGTGAAAAGCAAAGATAGGTTCGCCCAAAAATTCCTAGCAATCCCCCACGCCCGACTCCCAGGGGTTGCCTTTTGAGGCCCGTCGTGTTGATTTTGGTTGTCCTGTGAGTCGGCTGACCCATCTCACTATGTAGATTTTTTTCTTTTTTGTTTTTACAATTACATGCAAAATTATTAATAAAATTGCGGGCGAAATGAAGACCCAAAATATCCGAAAATGGGCGCTAACCAGCCGCGGCGGAATGCATTGTGGCCTTTAATCATGAGCAGAAAGTCCCAAATTCGATCGCACACACGCTGAGCCGTGAACGGAATCTTCTTGACCCGCATGTCGTTCCTAGAGCACCAAATAAACCACAGAATGAGTATAGGAATGATGCGTAAAATGTGGATAGCACCCGAGGCTTTATTAAACCAATGGGACAAAACTAAAGAAATAGATCTGGTTTGTAAAAGAGGAAGGCCCAATAAGGTACAAAAGTTGGCCCAAACCGAGGAGGCGATCGGGCCATTAAGAAAAAGATGGGGCAGGTCCTCGGTGCTATCACAACAAAAACAAGAATTATCAGCAATAATGCCCCTCGATCTAAGGCCGTCGGAGTGGGAATCCATTTTTCAAAAGTCTAACCATGAAAAAGCGACATAGTAGGGGTAATAATTTGATTCCAACAATGTTTTAAAATAAGATGAGTATCATGACGTTGGCGGATAGCCTCCCACGCACTTTTAAAGGAAAAACCGCCGTGGGAGGTAAGTTTCCAGACGGCCTTATTAGCGATAAGGCCCGACTCAACATGAGTGGGAAAGGTCATAACATAATCCCCAAGATCCGAGGGAATGACGGAGAGAAGTTTGGATCGATCCCACCCGTGTGAAGTCCAAAATGGTTAATGGTGGTGTTTAGCGGGGTTAGAAGCCCATTGGGACATGGGCTAAAGTCACACCAATTGTCGTGCCAAACGAGATATCGCCATCACCAATATACCAAAAATCCATTTATCGGCTAAGGAACGAATGTCACAAAGATTTTTCCATGTAGGAGAGTCATTGGGGTTGGATTTAACCACCATGGGGTGGAGACGTTTACAATACTTAGCCTTCATGAATTGGGTCCAAATATTAGATGAGGTACGAAACCTCCACCAAAGTTTAATTTGAGCCGCTTTAATGATGTCCCCAGGACTCCTACAACTAAGACCACCTTCTTCCTTAGGGTAACGAGCCTAAGCCATGCCTTGATGAAGTCTCTTTCTATTGTCGTTGGAACCCCAAAGAAATTTGTTAAAAAGCCGTTCAAGAAGATAATGACATTTTTAGGGGTTTAAGGACTTGGAGACAATAGAAAGGAATAGAGCTCGTGGTAGTTTTAATAAGTTCTAGTCGCCACCCGAGGTAAGTAATAGGTGATTCCACGATTGGAATTTGGCTGGGTTTTAGCAATACGCTCACCATACATGTCAAAAGTTTGATTCCCTTTCCACAATGGGGCTCCCAAATAATTAATTGGGAGACTCATTTCAGAAAATCCAGTCGTTTGTTTCACCATACGAACCAACAAATTGTTCGGCTTGGCAAAAATAAAAGAACTTTTAGAGTTATTAATTTTTTGCCCTGAGCTCGCGGTGTAGTGATCTAGGCAATTTTTGAGAATGAGGAGATTATTGTAGGAAGCATTGGTAAAGATTAACACATCGTCAGCATAAGCAAGGTGTGAAATCCGAACCTTCTTCCTGATTTTGAAAAACATATCGGGGTGGGCAAGAAAAGTTTTATCCAATAGTCTAGATAAATAATCGGACGCAATCACAAAGAGAAGAGGCGACAGGGGGTCACCTTGTCTGATGCCCCTGTCGGATTTAAAAAAGCCCACAGGACTCCCATTAATGAGAATCGAAAACCAACAATTTGAAATGCAACGATAAATCATGGCAGCCCAAGCATCCGAGAAGCCGAAGGCTTTTAAAATTTTTAATAGAAAAGCCCAGTTAAGCCTATCGTAGGCTTTTTCCATATCTAATTTAATCAAAACGTTTGAATCAGCTGTAGATATGTCATGACAAACTTCTTGGGCCGTTAAAATATTATCAGTAATGAGGCGGCCTTTAATGAAGCCAGATTGGGCTGGGCTGAGAATTTTCGGAAGAAGGCGGCCCAATCTGGTACTGAGGATTTTCGCAATGATTTTATAAGTGGTATTACAAAGGCTTATCGGCCTAAAATCCTTCCAAGCAAGGGGGGGAGAGCATTTGGGGATAAGAGAAATAGTAGTACACGAAAAGGATTTGGGCATGGGGTTTCCGGAGAAAAAATCCCACACTGCCTCACAAACATCAGTAGCAATAATGTCCCAGCACTTATGAAAAAATAAGGCATTAAAACCATCCGGGCCGGCCACACTGCCTGGATCAATACTAAAAACAGCTTGTTTAATTTCATCCACATCCGGCATGGCACACAAATTTTGGTTATCAACAGTATTAATGAGACAGGGGATAATGTCAGCCTTAATATCAGCCGGAGTAAAATCAGAACATTTAAAAAAAGTAGAGAAGTAATTAACTCCAGAATTTTGGATATCGACGGGGTCCGTGATTTGGATGCCATCCATAATTTGAAAGATTTTGCCTTTGCTCCTTTTGGATTTGATAAGGTCATGAAAAAATTTGGTGTTCCGTTCCCCTTCGAGGCACCATTTAAGATTGGTTTTTTGTTTCCAAAAGTCCTCTTCCATAGCCATCGTAAGATTGAGATTAGCTCTGGTATTTTTTAAAAAAATAAGATTGTTGTCGGAAGGGTTATTATCAAACTTGATCTCAAAGATCCGACACTAGCTCCCTAGCTTCAAAGAACTTTAGTGAAAATATCGCCAAAATGAGTTTTATTCCAATCTTTTAAAGAAAGTTTAACTCTCGAAAGTTTGTTAAAAATTTTGGACATACCCGACGACTGAACCGTTTTCTGGCATGTTTCTCTAAATATCCCGAGAAAATCTTTATGCTTGATCCACATATTTTGAAAACGAAACGAGGGTTTAGGTTTGAACTTGTTGTTACCAAAACTACATAAAATCGCCGAATGGTCCGAGTGAAGGCGGGATAGGTGTTTTACACTCGAATCCGGGAAGGTATCAAACCAAGCCGGAGAGTGTAAAACTCTATCGAGCCTTTGCCAAATAAAATTGCTATACCACGTAAACGGCGAACCAATGAAGCCAAAGTCAATAAGATTACAGTCAAAAAGAGCATCATGGAAGTCTTCCATCTCCGAAGGGGTAGGAGACGCACCACCTTTTTTTCATGGGAGTGTAAAATGATATTAAAATCGCCTCCCACAATCCACGACCCCTGATTATTGCTAACAGTAAGAAGGTCATCCCAAAGAGCCCTCCTTTCAACCCTAGTATTTTTCCCATATACAATGGTTAAATAATAGGGGACAGGAGAAGCATTTGAACTGACTTCCATGTGGAGCAAGTGAGCAGTGTTTTTCAAGATTTGAAAAGAAAAATTGTGATCAAAGAACACCCAAATGTGGTTACTTTGATTAGCAACCACTTTATCGAAACAGAGATATTTACAAAAGTAGGCCGCATCAAGTGAAATTTTAGGCTCAATTAGAGCCAAAATATTCACGTGGTGGTCTCTACTCAGGTTTTTAACATTCCTTTTAGCATCTTTCTTACCCATCCCCCTAACATTCCAAATGAGGGTGTTAATCATTAGAAACAGTAGGGGGTTTTTGGATTCTAGCGCTTCTCCTCCTGCGCTCCGTGTTGTTGACGTCATTTGGGTCATGGCCTTTGGGTGGACCAACGAGGCCCTGGGCCTCCCTTTCCAACTGTCTCCCATATTCAATATCACGTAACCGCTGTTCATCCCTTTCACTCCGGGGGGGTTTCTGGGGTAGAGCCAGCATTACTTGCCCTGCAACACGATCAGAGTCAATATCAGGGCCAACGTCGGGGATGCCCAAGTCAGACTCAGCGTTGCCACAAGAATCAGATGAAGCGAGTAAGTGTCCCGAGAAAAGTCACTATTCTCTACTTCGTTAGGTTTCTTGTGAGCACACTCGAAATATCCTTGGGCACTCCTTCCGTCTTGGGGAGGGATTACCGACATGTTTCGGGAGTCCCCGGCTGGGCCAGTGCAAGTTCAGGGGAGAGTAAGTCTCTCCCAGGCATGTCCGGCTTGTCGGCCAGGGGAGGAGTCAAATAAACATCCCGCAACCCATGTTCATCAAGAGGTTCAACCGAATCTAGCACAATAATTTCATCATTCTCAACATGATTGAACATGAAATTGGTTATTAGATAGAGCATCCTTAACCGGAAAGGCCTCTTCCCGCACACCACGAGATACGATAGTTGTGTGCAAGTCAAGATCAATATTATCATTCTTTTTATGTTGAAATATTTGTTCTTCCTGCTCAATCAACAGTGGGGTTTTTTCGTTTTTGTTATTTTTGGCGGCTGATTGACGTGAGAAAGTTTTTCAAAGAAGGCGTTTATTTTTTCAAAGAAAATTCGCCTAAGTTTATGGTTCTTAATATAATACCATTTCCGTACAATATGATTGCAAAAATGACAAGATTTTGGCACTGCTCAAATTGAACATTTATATCAATGATTTACCATTACAAGATATTTCAAATTTCTCGACCGGGAGTTTCGGATTTATTTCAACACAAAACGGGCATAGTTTAGGCGAGATTTTGAAAGAGTAGCTTCGACCATGACAAATTCACCAAAAACACCGGCAATTGTTTTTAAACTCGGACGTCGAACCATTGAATAGGGAGAGCAAATGCTTTAAGCCAAACCGGAACAACCGGTGGTTCATTTTGAAATCAAAATCTGGTGTCCATTTCAAAACCCTCATCTAAGTCCGGCTATCGGTATTTCACGTTGAATACGGAGTTTGGCAAATTGTTCCTCATTAAAACATGTAATTAAAACATGGCGGAGGTTGAGATACTGAACTTTACAAGGTTTGTAACCGAGATTATGAAGGGTGGTTCGGATTACCTCATTATCCGGTTTACCATAAGAGAACTTACCGACCACCGACAAACGGAAAGCTTCGGATGCCTTGTCACACTCCGGTTTCGAAAAAACCACTGTAGGAACCGCACCGGACCGGTCGACCGTGCTAAAGCCCTCGCAGTGCTCCGCGCCGAAGTAGCAAATGCATATGATTTAGCCGCGGAATGATGGGAGGAATAAAAACACCTTCAAATGAGAGGTCTGCTGTATTTTCGTGCTGGGAAACCGAAGCAAAAATGCCCATGGGTTGGGATTTCGGATTCATAGAGATGTTTTGCCGAGAAGAGTGGTCACCGCTCTCAGGAGGGATGATTTCGCCAGGAGTTTGTTGAAGTTTTTGGGCCGCCTCTTCAGAAACGGCCGCAGCCACAAAGTCCAGGGAAGCTGGAGTCGGGAAGTCATCGAGAGAAACCGGTTCCCTCCGATATTAATGGCCGAGAACTTTGCGACACGGATCTGTGGAAGGAGCGGTCTTCTTACCTTCGCCCAGAAGATGTTGCTCTTCATCTCGGAAAGATTGGGTTGTTGGATTAGGATTTCTAATCGGGATTACAGGTCCGACGGCTTGTTGATGATGAGAAGAAAAATTGAGGAAACTTGGGCCGGGAAGATGGAGAAGAAGGTAGGAACGGAATCTCCACCTTTTGTTTAGTATTATTTTGGTGATTTTTGGTGAGGTAGGTGGATGAATATGGAGGTGGGTGGGGATATCTTGGTCCACGGAGAGGAAAAGCCCAAATTCTGGTGGTGAAGAATGTGGTTCTTTATTAAATCGCCGAGATGTTGATCAAGCGGGATTGAGATCCATATCACGTGAATTTGGAGGAAAAGCGGAGTCACTTGCTGGTGACCGCGATCTGTTTTTGGGGGATGTGGAAAGTTGACGGTCGGGAGGCCCCCCAGATTTTTTATTTTTTTCTGCCATGAGGCAGATAATTAATTGATGGACCGCCGCTCAAGGCGGCGGAAATTCGAAAAAATTGAACGTTATCAGATGAATGCCGATCGGAAAACTCAAAAATGCAAGGAAGGTGTATGAAGATTGTAGAGAGAAGGAGGAGAAAAAATCTAGAGAGAGAGAGAGCATTCAGTTTTTTTCTTATCAAGCTGTGAATGTTGCTTCAGTACGAGTCATAAATTGACTCGTACTTGCCGCCAATTTTGCAAGTGCTTCCTCGAAAGACGCTTTGGGAGCAGGAGGGGGCTGCTGTTGATTCTGGGTGAACGGGGGCTGGTGTGAGTTTTGTCCGTTTCTCCATGAAAAGTTGGGATGATTGCGCCACCCCGGATTATAAGTGTTGGAGTACGGGTTATTCGGCCGATTCCCATTTCCCACAAATTTAGCCTGCTCCATCTGATTTTGCTCGAACGGGTTTCCAACCTGACATTCCGCGCTCGGGTGTGATCCGTTACACCAATTGCATGTCTCAATGGTAACGGGGGAAGGTGCGTGCGAGAATGCCTGGAGCTGTTGGGTCAAAGCGGCGACTTGAGCTGACAAGGTGGAAATCGGATCATTGCTTGAAACTTCCATGACTCTCTTCGGTGTCAATCTTTCCGACGGCCATTGGTATGCGTTTTCGTCCATATCTTCCAAAAGCACGTGTGCCTCGGCCATAGATTTTCCCATGAAGGTCCCACCAGAGGCCGCATCCACGAGAGTGCGTGTAGAAGCACTCAAACCATTATAGAACGTATGAAGCTGATGCCAATCAGGAATGTCGTGATGAGAGCATCTTCGTAGTAAATCTTTATATCGCTCCCACGCCTCGTGGAGCGATTCCATATCGTACTGACCAAAGGTGGTTATTTCATTTCTCAACCTCGCCGTCTTAGCAGGTGGGAAGAATTTGGCAAGGAAGGCTTGCGCTAACCTCTCCCATGTTGTAATCGACCCCGGCGGTAAGGAGTTTAACCAGAATTTCGCTTTATCCCTCAAAGAGAAAGGGAAAAGCCTCAATCGGATGGCATCGTCGGTGACACCATTAGTTTTGAACGTGTCGCATATCTCAAGGAAAGAAGCAATATGGGTATTCGGGTCGTCATTCGGCAAATTAATGGCTCGCTGTACCATCTGAATAATAGCAGGCTTGATCTCAAAATTATTAGCTTGGATAGTGGGACGCCGAATTCCCGAAAAATTAGCGTTGACCTGCGGCATGGCATAATCTCGAAGAGCTAGTTCCGGTTGAACTTGCCGCACTTGGTTATCTCCTCCTTGGACTTCGATATTCTCGGCCATGTTGACCGTCGTCTGCAACTCTCTTTTCTCCTTTTTGTTCCTTCTTAGAGTGCGCTCGAGCTCGGTATCCAAAGGTAGTAGGCCTTCGTTACCGAGTTTTCTCATGCACTACACGAAAGGTCCTGAAAGGAAAAACAAGTAAACGAAATTAAATAAACAAAAAATAAAAATAAAACGTTCAAATTAAGACTGGAAATACTTAAACCGATATTAGAAAATTTCATTCCCCGGCAACGGCGCCAAAAACTTGTGGCGATATTTCTTTACACGCAAGTGCACGTCATCGTTTACAAGTAATAAAGTGATAAGTAGAGTATCGTTCCCACGAGGATTGAATCTCTAACTACCGATTTTTTCGTATTCCAATTTTATTTGAACAATCGAATTTGGGATTTTGTAATTAATAACTAGAAGAATTACTAAAAGACTAGTATAAAACGATGGCTTGAATAAAATAAATCAAATGATGAATAAGTCTAGGGTTCTGAATCCACCTTAGTTTATCCGAATTTACTCTCGATTATCCGTGATAAATAATTTTCCCAATTTATTGAAGGCGGAGATTGCTAATATATTCTACCGCCTCTCCCGAGGTCAATAGATTTATCTAAAGGCGAATAACGCACTCTATCCCTAGGTGAATTAATTCGTCGATAGGCAAAAAGCATGAAATCTCCTAAAGGCCACGTAGTTCCTATGAGTATATTCCTATCTCACAGAATAAAACGGTCCTCACCAATAGTTCCTCACCAAATCTCCTCTCCCGATTCGAAGTGAATGATTAAATTAATACAACTATTGGCCAGATAATTGCAAGCATTAAACACAATTGGGAAAACTCAATAAAAAGGTAATAAATTGGATAATCTCAATCAATTCGTCAAAACAAAGGTTTCATCAAAACCCTAGATTAGGGCTTTAGCCTGACATACTAATAATTGAAAATATAGAATAAATAAACGAAAGCATAAAATTCAAACGCAGATGAAGCTCGGATTCCTCCGTTCTTCAGCTTCCGCCCTATGCCCTTGAAGTCTTCTGCTTCCCTCCTCTTCTGCCGTCTCCAAGCTTAAGCTCTAAAATATTCAAGATCCAAAGATCCTTTAATTAGGGTCTTAAACCCTATTTATAGCTCAGCACATCCACAAATCACGTCCGTATTAGTCGGTCGAAATCAAGCTTCAAATCGCTCAAAATCCGCGGGCATACAAAAACCGCCAAGTAAAGCGGCGCACTAAACTGTGCCGCGGCACATCGCCTTCACCAATGCACAGGCGTTAATTAATTCTTACGTGTCGCGGCTCACTGGCCGCCGCGGCACAGTACTGATTCACTCGCGCTGGCTGGTGTCTTCTGTGCCGCGCCTCGCTTCCTGTGCCGCGGCTCATAGTCCAGATTTGCCGTTTTCGCCTGTTTTGCCTCGTTTTAGCTTCCAGACTTCAATTTCCTGTCAATCATACAAAATTAAGGCATTAAAAGCTTATTTAGACAATTTCACTCACCAAAACACTACAAAATAATGATAAATAAGCGTATAAAAATACGCCTAACACTAAGCGATAAAAGGGAAACACCATTACGACTACCCAAAGGTTCGGAATTTCGACGATAAAAGTAAATTTCCCTCAAACTTTAGGAAATTATAAAATGGCCCAAAACATCCGAAGTCATGATACGACGTCGGATTATTAAATCGAAACTCACAACACGAATAAGTCAACCATACGGACTCGTGGGAACAAAGAAACAACACAATCGAACGAGTTTTACGAGAATCGAACGTACATGCGACAAAATCATGACATAAAGTGAATTACGTAAAAACACATTCAAACTCGACCAAATGGAGAAACACCAAGAACAAAATAGATTCAAAACATCCAAACGATTACAAATGAGTCGTTAAAATAGACATGCGCCAAAACATAGAAACTACTAAAATTAAAAAGTACGGATATTACATTCTCCCCCTCTAACAAGAAGTTTCATCCCGAAACTTAAAAATCAAAAAGCTCGGGGTATCTCACACGCATATCCTCCTCCAATTCCCACGTCGCTTCCTCTACCCCATGCCTCGACCATTGCACCTTAACTAAAGGAATGGTTTTATGCCATATCTGTTTATCCCGACGTTCCAAAATCCTCACTGGTCTCTCTTCAAACGTAATATCCTTCTCGATTTCCACATCCCCAAAATCGATGACGTGATTCGGGTCTGGAGCATACTTTCTCAACTGAGAAATGTGAAATACACTTTGCACATGGGTCAACGACGGGGGTAATGACAAACGGTAAGCAAACTCACCAACTCTCTCCAATATCTCAAAAGGTCCAATATACCTTGGACTAAGCTTTCCATTTTTCCCAAAACGGAAAACTCTCTTCGACAGAGACACTCTTAACAAGGCATGATCCCCCACCTCAAACTCCAAGGGTCGACGCCTAACATCCGCATAGGACTTTTGTCGATCTGAGCCACCAACATTCTCTCTCGAATCAACTCGACTTTCCTCCTAGTTTCCAACACAAGATCCGGATCGGTGCCAACTAAATCGGACGACTCATTCCAACATATCGGCGATCGACATTTTCGGCCATAAAGCGCCTGATATGGTGCCATATTAATCGATGCATGCCATCTATTATTATAAGTGAACTCGATCAGGGCTAGATGTTCCTCCCAATCACTACCCCAGTCTAGCGCACACGCGCGCAACATATCATCGAACGTCTGAATGGTACGCTCGGACTCTCCATCGGTCTGAGGATGGAAAGATGTGCTCCAATGCAAACGTGTCCCCAAGGCCTTATGTACCGCCTACCAAAAATGTGATACAAACCGACCATCTCTGTCCGGAATAATTGTTTTCGGCGTGCCATGAAGCCTCACGATCTGCGTAATAAATATACGAGTCAATTTCTCTTGTCCCCAAGTGTCCTTGATGCCTAGAAAATGTGCCGACTTAGTTAGTCGATCCACGATCACCCATACCATGTTCTTTCCCATCTTCGTCCTCGGCAAATTCAGGACAAAATCCATAGAGACATCCTCCCACTTCCATTCCGGGATGGGAAGTGGTTTCAACAACCCGGCTGGATGCTGATGTTCGATTTTGACTTGCTGACAAGTCAAACACTTAGCCACAAACTGCACCACCTCATTCTTCATGTTATTCCACCAAAAATTCTTCCTCAAATCCTTATACATTTTACTCGAGCCCGGATGGACTGAGTAGGGTGACGTATGAGCCTCCCGCATAATGCCTGCCTCAATTCCAAGTCGTTCGGAACACACAACCTATCTTGGAATCTTAACACACCATCTTCATGAATCACAAATCCCGGGGCTTTCTCCTTAACCGCATTCTCACGGAGTTGAATAAATATCGGATCTTCTAACTGTCTCGATTTATGTCATCGACCAGCGATGAAGAAATCTCAAGGGCGCACAACCGCCCAGCATTCCCTGGTAACACAACCTCAATACTCAGACCAATCAACTCTCGCTGGAGCCCTGGCTGAGCTGTGAGTAACTCAAGTGCCCGAAACGATACCGATTTCTGACTCAAGGCATCTGCAACCACATTTGCATTGCCCGGATGATAAAGGATTTCGAGATCGTAATCCTTGATTCGCTCCAGCCACCTTCTTTGTCTCATATTTAGTTCCTTGTGTGTGAAAATATATTTCAGGCTCTTGTGATCGGTGAAAATCTGACACGATGAGCCATACAAGTAATGATGCCAAATTTTCAATGCAAACACAAATGCAGCCAACTCAAGATCATGTGTAGGATAATTCAACTCATACGGTTTCAAGTGACAGGAAGCATAGGCAATCGTCCATGCTGCATGAGTACACATCCAAGTCCTTGGCCTGAGGCATCGCTATAAACTAAAAAGCCCTCATTACCGCACGGTAAGGTTAAGACGGGAGCAGTAGTCAACCGCTTCTTCAACTCTTCGAAACTCGTCTGCCTCTCGTCTGTCCACACAAACTTCTCTGACTTTTGCAACTGAGTAAGCGGTTGAGCGAGTTTAGAGAACCCCTCGACAAACCTTCGATAATACCCCGCCAAACCCAGAAAGATACGGACCTCTTTCACGTTATTGGGCGGTGCCCAATCTAACACTGCCTCTAGCTTGTGTGGGTCCACACGAACACCCTCGACCGAGATCACGTGACTAATAAACATAACCTCCCGCAACCAAAACTCACACTTTGAGAACTTCGCATAAAGGTGATGAGTTCTCAAGATTTCCAACACGATATGCAAATGACGTGCATGCTCCTCCTCGCTCCTCGAGTAAATCAGAATATCATCGATAAAGACGACTACACACTTATCGAGATATTCGATGAAGACCTTGTTCATTAGCTACATGAACACGGCTGGGGCGTTGGTTAGCCCGAACGGCATAACCACAAACTCGTAATGGTCGTATCTCGTCTGAAAGGCCATTTTCGGAATATCGGAATCCTTCACTCGGAGTTGGTAATATCCCGATCTCAAATCAATCTTCGAGAACACAGTCACTCCTTGCAATTGGTCAAACAAGTCGTCAATCCTCGGAAGCGGATACTTATTTTTTATGGTCACCTTGTTCAACTCTCGGTAGTCGATGAATAAACACAGTGACCCATCTTTCTTCCTTACGAACAAGACCGGTGCGCCCCAAGGCGAAGCGCATGGTCGAATGTAACCCGTGTCTAGCAACTCACCCAACTATTTCTTCAACTCAAGCATCACGGCAGGCGCCATACGGTACGGCGCTTTGAAATCGCGGCCGCACCCGACTCTAAATCAATAGTGAACTCAACCTCACCGTCTGGTGGCAAGCCCGGCAACTCATCTAGAAAAACATCAGGATACTCGTTTACTACCGAAATAGGCAACAACTCGACTCACCCTTCTTCCGATCTCAAAGCATAACACCAGTAGCCAGTGTAACCTCCTCGATGGAGTTTTACCGCTTTCATAGTGCTGATCAAGAATCTCTGACTACTCCATTTGCGTCCCACGAATGAGTGTTCAGTACCGTCGGAGGCTAACATCGAAATGCTCATCGCTCTATAATTCATGATCGCCCCATTTCGATCCAACCAATCCTCACCAAGGATCAAATCCTCATCCTTAATGTCTACAACAATCATATTAGAAGACCAAGCCCTCCCCGCGATACTCACCGGAAAATCTCTAACCTCACTATCCCCCACAATACTATCTCCACTAGGCAGTTTAACAACAAACGGTTCACATACAACTAGACAATCAACATGCAGACGACGCACACAATCCAAAGAGATGAAAGAATGCGTAGCACCAGAATCGAATAGCACGGAAACAGTATGATCAAGGATGTGAACAATACCTGTAGGCACTGTCGTGTCAGGATCTCCGGCTCATCTCATCTCATACACACGGGGTGGAACATACCCCGCACTAGACGCTCCCCCTCTAGAAGACTATCCACGTCTCTGACCTCTGCCAAAACTCCGCTGAGGCAGATTAGTTGTCGGATCCTGATTCATGCTCCGGTTCCCTCATTGTCGGGGCTGAAATCTGAGTAACTGGCGCCCGAATCGCATCTCCACAATATGCAGCACGATGTCCCATACGACCACAATTATGACACTATAGCGGTAGCCTGTCACATTCACTCATCATATGTCCCGGACGACCACAGTTAAAACAAGTATGACCACGAACAGGAACAGACGGCGTATACTTAGAACCATGGCCTCACCCAAATGACGGGGACTGATTCCCAAAGGCTCGCAGACCAGACTGAGTCTTCTGGTGCCCGCCAAACTTACTTCCTGAAAACTGACCGGAAGTCTTCTGCTTCTTACCCTTTGCTGCCACCTCCATCACAGAAAAAGACATCTCATAGGCCATCGCCTTGTTATGATAGTCTTTCAAAGTCGTACACCCAAGGCCTGACATATAGTGGCGAACCCTCGGTTTCATCCACATGTCGAAGTGGCAGATCTTGTCATGTTCGTCCCAGACCTGATTTCTCACGTAGTGTAACTACTTATTATAATCTTTGATTGCTTGAGAGATAGGAACATCCTGGGGTTTCACCTCGAAGAAGGCTCAAATCCTTCCCTCTTTCGCTGGCCACGGACAATACTCAGCCTCCATCAATTCTCGGAACTCATCCCACGTAGCTACCCAGTCATGCAGTTTCACTGCCTGCCACCACGTTGCCACCTCCTTGGCGAGAAAGTACTGAGCAATTGGGACTTTCCTCTCCTCGGAGCAGTTTGCTGCCTCGAATACTTTTTCCATCTCAAATATCCAACTCTCCCAACCATATGGGTTGGAAGTACCATCGAACTGTGGAGGACGCGTGCGGATCACATCCTGAAGCAACTTGTCAGTACCAGAACTAGTAGGCGGAACTGGAGTAGCATTAGCTTGATTAACCAGGACCGCCTGAGTTAGTAGCGCCATCTGATTCGCTATTTGTTGTAGAATGTTAGCTACCCCGACGTTATCATTAGCATTACCAAAGATAGCAGATTGATCCTGCTGATCTTCGGCACTAGACTGAACACTATTCGACAAAGACGACGTTGCCGAACTAGCCTCAGAGCTATTGGACATGGCCGCACCACCGACTGCACCACGTCCCTTACCGCGTCCACTACCAGCAGGCATTCTGAAGAAGTAACTAGTGAGTACAGTTCAAACGCAAAACGCATCATGATATATAAAAAAAGGATAACGCAACGAGTCGAGTTAGGAAAGCTTACAAGCACCGGCGTACTGAGATGATGGCATAGTAGTGATACTGTTCAGAAACGACACTCGACTAGACCCAAATAACCGACAACCTAGGTATCCATAAACCTAAGCTCCGATACCATAATCTGTAACACCCCCAAGACGTTCAGGTCATATTACAGCGCCGTGGACCCAACCCTTTGGAATCCACCAGGCTAACGCACAACTCGACAACACGACTGACAAAAATCATCATCAACATACAAATGATTCCACAATTTTAAGACATTCAAACAAATAGACCGAACCCGACACTAATAAATAAAATCTTTACCAAATCGGGTCCACAAACAAATACAAGTTCAAAAGAAGGAAGTACTCGAGTACTGAATTAACATAATTAATAAAACTAAAAGACATGACGCCAAGCAAATAACCATTGAACAGAATCACCCTTGCCCATCATCCTCGTACTGTCCACATGCTCGTTCACCTCCAAGACCTGTACCTGAAATACAAAAGTATTTATCCGATTTAAGGGGTTAGCGACAACAGCTAGTGCAAGTACAATCCATTTGAACTACCATTCTAATAAGATGAGTTATGCGACAAAATCATTTTAGAAAACATTTATATTCCCGAATATTACGGTGCACGAGCACAAAACATAGTTCTCCAACAAAACATTTCAAAGGTTAACCGTTGGTACGAGACTCACGGCCACCGCACCCCGCAGAGGCCTCGTCGGACCATCCTTAGGTGAACATACGCATTCACATCCACAACATACACGGGAAGCCATAAATCAAATACTAGAATATGCATACAAATGGAAAGTACTTGCCTTTGAGACATCTTCGACGAGATGGAAAATAAATGATGACTAGGAATGACCCGGAGTGAACACGTCCGCTCCTAAATGAGAGATTAACATGAATCAGTCCTAAACGACATCAATAACTGAATGGAGTACGCCCACAACCCCAATTACCAACCATAACAATATACGTACGGTCAACACGGGTGAGGGTTTTCACAAAACCTCCCCGAACCGACAACTTACGGATCAAACACTGATGGAAACAAATTTGGAATCACTCCATAACAATAATCGAAAAGAAATATCACAACATCAACGAACAATTCGAGTTTAGATAGACAAATCCCGAAAACCCTCCAAAATTGACAAAGTTAGGGTTCTAAGCTAAAATACCTTGAATTCGGACGGAGGAAGATGGATTAAGATGATGATATACTTCGTTTGGAGTACAAAAATCGACCGATCAAGTAACTCCATGGATAACTCTTCACAAATCGCCCAAAGTGCTCCACGAAACTCAAGTCGCGTACAAGGGAGAAAGAAAGAAGAGAAGTGATGCGTCTGAGGTTGACTCAAGATTTAAATACCGGATTGCGGAATTACGTATGTTAACATGGAGAGTTAACGTACGTTGGGAGGTTTACGTACGTAATAACCATGATTTAACGTACGTAAGGGCTCGGCAGAACATTCTGCCCAATTCGCTGAAATCGATAACGTACGTTATATCTAACATTTAACGTACGCTATCAGTACTCAGATAGCGCACGTAATATAACATGCATAACGTACGTTATGCATGCAGCAGTTTAATACTGCTGAGTGCAGTCCACTGCCCAAGAAGTACAAAAATCGAAACGCAACAAAAGGTGGGATTTGAAGACAAAATTACGAAGTATTCACGTCAACGAACCTAAGCGCTAAAAGGGAAACACCATTCCGACCACCCGAAGATTCGGAATTTCGACGACGGAAGTAAATTTCCCTCAAACTTTGGGAAATTACAAAATGGCCCAAAACATTTGAAATCATGATACAACGTCGGATTATTAAATCAAAACTCACAACACGAATAACTCAACCATACGGACTCATGGGAACAAAGAAACAACACAATCGAATGAGGTTTACAAGAATCGAAAGTACGTGCGACAAAATCATAACATAAAGTGAATTACGTAAAAACACCTCCGAAACTCGACCAAATGGAGAAACACCAAGAACAAAATAGATTTAAAACGTCGAAACGGTTACAATCGAGTCGTTAAAATAGGCATGCGCCAAAAAATAAAAACTGCTAAAAATAAAAAGTACGGATATTACAATGTATAGGATGTAGCATACGTTAATGGCCTTACGTATGTTAACATCGGGGCGTTGTGTACATAACGTAGCTACTACTTTATAAGCGCGGACATCAGCCTTTTTCTGCTTTTTTATCTTCCTAAACCTAAACCGACGAGAGAGCACGAGAGAGGCGACTTTGAGGAGACTTGGTGCAATCCTTCATCATCTATCACCATTTTTGGTTTGATAACAAAGATTATACAACTTCTAATTCGTTTATCCCTTTCAAATCAAGGTAAATCTTCCTAGAACCCTATTTTGGGAATTTCGGGGTTTTTCTCATAAATTTGTCCGTTTAATCCGTTTTAAAGCTTGAAATCCTTGAGGTTATGAAATATCTACCCCGTACCCACGTTCTTTTTAAGAATTTACGAATGTTTTTGTGTATTACTCGGATTTGAGAGGGTTTAGATGATTTCCAACCTCTATGTGAATATCCTTGAAAAACTGTGAATCGTAGGCGGAGTTTCGGGAGTTCCTTCTTGTGAATTGAGTATTGAATGTTGATTATCGTATTCCTTACAAATCATTTAGGGCCAAAAGTGCGTTCTTGGACCAACCGAGCTTGAATACCTTTCACCTTCGATACAACATGTCTCAAAGGCAAGTATATGTTTATGATTATATATTCTTGACTTTGAAAGTGATCTATATGTGTTGGGTGTGAGTATATATTCACTCCAGGATGGGCCGACGGGTCCTCTGAGGAGTCGTTACTTCTGGGGTAATCCATGAACATCTTTGGGTTAACTACTCTAGGACGGACTGAAGGATCCTCTGTGGGTTCGCTGCTTCTGGTATGACCCACGGTTAATCACATATATGTTTGAAATGTGAAATGATATGAGATTTAGTTATTCTGAAATATTAGTCTTGAATTTTGTGAAATGATGCTATGCTTACTTTACCGTTCAAGAAATATTACTTCATATTCGATATACTTGCACTAGCTATTCCACGACTAACCCCATACGGGAGAAATACATTTCATGTATTTCAGGTTGCATACGAGCAGACGAGTGGGTACCGGGTCGGTGCGAAGATGATGGGCAAGAGTGATGCTGTGTCTTTTCATTTTCTGTACTATTTATGTTCTCCATATGAGATGTTGTACTCTTCATGAATTTTAGTACTCGAGTAAGATGTTTTCTTGTTGTTTCGCTTGTATTGTTTTGCGACTAATTCTCAATGACTTTTACCTTGTCAAACTTGATTATTACTTTGGATGTTAATTCTTATCGTCTTCCGTTTGATTGTGTTTGGACCTTGTCGGTCAAAGTTCATGGTTACGTGTACGTATAGCCTTGTGGGTCCCACGGAGGGGCTCGCGGCGCTATAATATAACCTGAACATCTTGGGGGTGTTAGATTGTTCGCGAACAGCCCGGTTCGTTTACAACCCTATTTTTGTGTATTACTCGGATTTGAGAGGGTTTTTTTTTACAACCTCTATGTGAATATCCTTGAAGAACTGTGAATCGTAGGCGGGGTTTTGGGAATTTCTTTTTGTTAATTGAGTATTGAATGTTGATTATTGTATTCCTTACGAATCTTTTAGGACCGGAAGCGCGTTCTTGGACCAACCGAGCTTGAATACCTTTTCCCTCCGATACAACATGTCTTAAAGGCAAGTATATGTTTATGATTATATGTTATTGACTTTGAAAGTGATGTATATGTGTTATATGTAAGTATATATTCACCCCGGAATGGGCCGATGGTGTAACACCCCAAAAGGGTGGCTATTACAGTGTCGTGGACCCCACTCTGGGACCCACCAGGCGATACCAAAATACAGATTAAATATATATTACCTTGTGATACCGAACCACAATAAATAGTCATTACTCCGATTAGTAGTTTATAAATAGTATGGCCAATGGCCTTAACATATACAGGATCCAAATATAAGTATAAACCATATGGAGATGGAATATACTTCAAATAACAATACAATTGGTCAATAATTTAAATGAAGTGGAAAATAACATTACACGGTTTTTAAGAATAACTTGACAACAAAAGATTTGGGCCCCCCGAACTAGTATCTTTTGAACTCTTCGCCGTCACCATGCTCTTCCCGTGCCTTGCCTTTGCCTTGACCTAAAATACAACACAAGTATTTCGCCCAAAACACAGGGTCAGATATACATGATAAATGATTCTCCAGACATACAATTCACATATTCTAGATCTCAAAGAAACATCCCGACTATTGAACATACCCCTCGGGCGTATGAAAAATCAGTCACAAACCGTCGAACATATCCAATCATACATGGACTATGAACAACCAAACAATATGGCTCAAGATGGACATCACAGTATGCCCGATCCGGAAATGTGTCCGTGCGCATGTCCACCCTGTATACGGAATCCAGAATATACGTGTGACAATGTACCTAATTAGCCTCAAGAACTATGTCTCGTGTGCACAGTCCAATACGGAAACATTGTATTACTATATATGTGTCTGTCTAAAAATCCTACACCATAACCAATCGGCACGCAGATATGATTCCAGATATGTCACGATACAACATGACAATGAATTCAATAAATCATATATCCGATTGAGGATTAAGAAACTCACCGAAGTGACAATAAGGATCAACTAGATCAACGATTCAAAGGTGATGAACTTGCGAATGCAATCCCACGATGAAAAACGGAAACATCATCAAGAACAATATCAAATTACGGATCACAGATTCATAAGTGTTTCATATACACGAAACGTATAACCATCACAAGAATCCAATCATCATTATAACCAAGCAAGATAATTTGCCTCAATTCCGTAGGTGAACAATAGTCTTTCTCCAAACGATCAAACTGACGGTATCCTCGATTAAATACTCAATTGAACAAGCAATCTTGAATGAAACATAATTCATTCAATAATACATTCATACAATATTGATATCAATTCGTAGGAAACGACACCCGAAACCTGCTTGTTTAATTAATTCTATTTCAATGAACATTCTATCAACTATTGGTGAAATTCAATACACATGGTTTGTCTTCCATAAACCGGATTACTATACTAAAATGTCCTTTTAATACTCTTGTTATCACTATAAATAAGTTTATAAATTAAACACCTTCAATTCACCATTAACAATCGGATTAACCAAGTTCTTTAACATCTACGTCCTTTATTACACAAGGATCGTTGAGAACTAACATTATCACCAATAATCGATAATATCTTCCTAAGAACATTATCAACTTATTAATATGGTGATAAACACATACCTAAGGTATCAACATAACCGATTTTCATATATAAGAGTTATAGTTGTATTCATCAATATCTTTTATCATCTTTCAAAGACTTTGCTAAGCCAAACAGAAATGAAGTTATAGTTTTTAGGTTCAAGAACATCACCCTAATCTCTAACATTCATCAAGTTCTTAACATGGTGTTCTAATACATTTTATGTCAACAATTCCATCGATTAAACTTAACTACGATGAATCTAATGATTATTATCGTCCTAATGATGTTAACAATCCGACAAGATGAGTATGGTTCTTATAAACATCAAGAACATCTTCATTCCAAACCTTTAATTACCATATTCATCAATAAGTATTAAAAAGCTTAACTACAAACATGTTTTACTTGATTAATTCAACACTAGGTGTAGTATACCATATCACTAACATCATAACTACGAAAATATAGAGTAGAATCGCACGACATACCTTCAGAAATGAAGAACAACCACCAAAACTACAAGAACACCCTCCAAGCTTCAAGAACACCTCTAAACTTCCAATCAACAAGCTCCAAACCAAGATGCAAGTCTCAAATACAAGTTGGAATGGAGTAAAGTCGGCAGAGGGACGATAGTTGGAGAGAAAAATTGAAGTTGGGACGTGCAAATGAAAGACACAAGCTATCTTTTTATAAATTGCACAATTCGTTACGTACGTTATCGCGTGAAGATAACATACGTTAATTCCTTTACGTACGCTACACCTAAAATTTTACGTACGTAATCTGCCTCCAGAGACTACTGCCTCAAAATACCAAGCTCATTACGTACGTTAAAGACTCAGCATTACGTACGTAATGTACGTCAACTTGGCTGCCTCGAAAGGGCCAAATATCCAGATCATGTCCGGCCCCTACGCTGAAAGTTGAGATCAGATAAGATTCCAAGCATTACGTACGTAACCAGAACTCCATTACGTACGTAAAGCCAACGAATTAGCGTATGTTAAGTTAAATCCTTAGCGTACGTTAAACACAGAAAACCTAGCCCAAAAATGTAACAATCTACACAACGTCAAGAAATCAACCATAATGCAAATGACAGTTCTAATCAAGTCTATTCTGATATATCCCGACATCAATAAACATTAACTAAATGTAATATGATTACAACGATACTCAAATTATCCGAATAATGCAACAGTAGATAAGGAATTACTGTCGGATATTACATATTCCCCCCTTAAAAGGAGTTTCGTCCTTGAAACTACGGGGTAAACAACTCGGGATACCTCTATCGCATGCTGCTCTCCATCTCCCATGTAGCCTCCTCGACTCCGTGTCGTGACCACTGAACCTTCAGCAGGGGAATCGTCTTGTTCCGCAACTGTTTGATCCTTCTCTCAAGTACCTGTACGGGACGCTCCTCGTACAAATGATCCTCCGTTATCTCGATCTCATCGAACTGAAGTATATGACTTGGATCAGAAACATACTTCCTCAACTGGGAGACATAAAACACGTTGTGAATTCGACTTAAAGACGGTGGCAAAGCCAGTCGATGGCCATATCACCTACACGCTCCAAAATCTCAAACGGCCCAATGTACCTCGGGCTCAGTTTGTCTCTCTTCCTAAAATGAAAAACACCTCGGGTAGGAGACACCTTCATTAGCACATGGTCGCCAACCTCAAACTCAAGCGGTCGTCGACGGTTGTCTGCATAAGACTTCTGTCATCTTTGAGCTGTTAACAAACGACTCCTAATCAGAGCGATCTTCTCACGGGGTGCTTGTAATACCCGGTTGTAATTCATTCATTTTCATTCAGTAATTATCAGTCTGTAATTGTCACTCAGTAATTCTCACTCATTAATAATCACTCATCATTCATGAATCACTCATTTGCGTTCAATGTTGGCATGTTGTAATCGTATATCAGTTACCGATCGTCATTTTATCTCCGTTTTTAGATCGAGACGGGAGTATTATCATTTTCATTGTGATTGATAGCCTTGTACTGAGAGTATCATCTTTGGCTCGTGTTAGACTTGTTCACTTTCACATTCGTATGATATGTCGGATCATTCATCAGTCGTAGCGAGGAATCGGAATTATCGGATTGATTCACCTTGGCCAGCATCGAGTTACGGCCGTAAGGTTCTGGGATACGGCCGTAAGTCAGCGGGTACGGCCGTAAGGCTGGCCGGTTGCGGCCGTAAGTGGTCCAGCAGGCTGCCCAGGCATTTTGGCCGAAGGTGAGTTACGGCCGTAAGGAAGGTGAGATACGGCCGTAAGTGGTGTTCGTAAATTTCGGGTGTTGCCGACCAAGGGTGACTTACGGCCATAAGGGTTGCGGCATACGGCCGTAAGTCGAGGCAGGTACGGCCGTAAGGCTTGGCCGGATACGGCCGTACGCTGCAGGAAGATGTCCGGCCATTTTTGACGAAGGCGGGTTACGCCCGTAAGGTTGGCCGGATACGGCCGTATCATCCGAGTTACGGCCGTAAGGTGTGCGGTACGGCCGTAAGGCTGTCGGCGGGTGTTTTTGACGAAGGCGAGTTACGCCCGTAACTAAGGAACGGTTACGGCCGTAAGTCTGTCGGCAGCTTTGACGGCCGAGTTACGGCCGCGTACGAGTTGGCGATTCTGGCCGTAAGGCCGTTGACTTGTAAAGTTACGGCCGTAAGAGGGCCGAGTTACGGCCGTAACTTCCGGCAGTATATATGGTTTGGCCGGGACACTTTTTCCTCATTTTCTTCATTTTCACTTCCTTCTTCCTTTTGTCCGAGAGAGAGCTTGGGATAGGGATTCTTCCTTAATCAAACACTTGAGTACTTGAGTTTCTTCAATTCCATTCAATCATATAGCTCGGATACTCATTTTAACTCGTGTTCATCGGATCGAAGTGGTTGGATCTTCAAGAGGTAATTTCTTCAACACCTTAGATTTCGATTTTGTGTTGAGATATGATGTTTTGGACGTTATAATCATGTTATATGAAGGGATATGTATACGATTATGAGTTTGTATAAGGATTCATTGGATTATTGAGGGATTATTCAAGAACACTTTGATTATCGAGTTGAAATTGGGGGTTTTCGTTTAATTGTTGTTATAATCATGTTTTTGGATATTCATAACGGATTATTGATCGTATTGGAGATGTTTTGTTGATTTGAAACACTTCTTGGGGAGTTGAGGTTGGTATTGTTGAGGTTTAGTTGTAATCAATCGTAGTTGGCCTCAAAGTGTTCGATATAATGCCCCAATGAACTTGGTTTAATCGTATCGACGTCTTGAGTTCGTTATATTCGTGTTTGATTCGTATATTGAACGAGTTGTTGGATATTGTACAATTCAAGGTTGTTCGAGCGACCGATATCTCAATTAGGACGTTGTTCGTGGAAGGATAATTGTCACCGGTATTGTGTAAGTTGATTCTTACTCAGTTATAAGGATATTCATTTCCTTTTGTTGTTCATTCATAATCGTAACTCATTCATCATTGTGATAACCGTATTAAAACTTGTCATTGTCAATTAATCACTTCAGTCACAAGGAACGACGGTTCCAAATCATTTTGTTGTGCTATCATTCATTTCACCATCATTTTATCTCGGTGTGTCATTATTCGTTTCCGATGTCACTTTTGTTATATCGTGGCATTCCGGGTCATACTGGCGTGCCGGTTGGTATGTGTAGGATTTTCATGTCGGGCACATTTATGTCGTGTGTTGGTTGTTGGCCTCGCATTGGACTGTGCACACGAGTCGATTGCTCGTGAGACTGATTAGGTACAAGAACACGCGGTATTTGATCGAAACTCGTTGGAGGCTTGTGCACGGACACATTTCCATCCCGGGCGTAGTGTGGCGCCACCCTTTGAGCCGTACCGTTAGTTGATTCATACAGCATGTTTGATTGCGTATGTTTTCAACAAGTTTGGGTTATAATCTAACCGCTTCATTTTAATCTAACTTGTGGTTTATACTACATATTTATATGATTATGTTTATTCAACTCTGGAGGATTGTTGTTCTGTATAACTGACCCCGTTTGGGGATATTGTTTCTCAGGTCATGGCAAGGCAAAGGCGCAGGGTGAGCACGTTGACGGCGAGGAGTCCCAATGATACTAGAAAGGGGCCCCAGTCTGTTCAGTTATTTATTCAGTCATTTATGTTTCCTTTATTTATTCCGCTGCAGACATTCCGTTTGAATACTCATTCCATTCAGTGTTGTGTATTTTATCGTCACATAAAATACACATGTATTCTATTTTATCCTGGGTGTGTTGTATGAAACTCCTAATCGGAGTAATTGATGTTGAAATGTGGTTCGGTACTACATTTACCCTGTGTAATTCATCCGTTTTCATTCGCCTGGTGGGTCCCAGTCGGGGGTCCACGGCACTGTAATATCCGCCTAGTTTGGGGTGTTACAGAGTTGGTATCGGAGCGTGGTTTTGAATACTACCTTCCGAGTCATGTCTCATTTGAAATCGTCGTCATCGGGCTAGTATCATTGGACTTTCGCGTCACGTGTGACCTGTGCAGATGCCGAGCCAATCAGACCGAAAGAACTGTAAGACTTCTATCGCCATGGTATAATTTCTGGCAATTTTCATTCATTCATAATTTATCAGTTAACAATCCTCAAACATCATTTTCATTTTGACCAGAACGGTCATTTTAACTCATTAATCACTCAATTCATTTCATTACTCGGTTGTTAATCTGGAAGATCATATAATAAATCTTGTTAACTTGTTCAAGATAATCATTTCAATAATTTCATCAGAAATCATGTCACCTCGATTAATCGTTCATGTAATCACTGTGTTAGAGAGTATGCTCATTTTCATCACCTCATGTCATAGTCATAATGTGATATTCATGCGAGAGATATAATCATCATGTAACTTTCCACTTCAGTATGGAAAGAGCTGGCAGAGGACGAGGAGGACGAGGCCGTGGTGCGGGCCAAATCCCGAGAGCTCGTGTAAACACACGTGCAAATGCGAGAAACAATGCCAATTCATCGAGCAGCGATGCTGCCACTCATTCACTGGGGCGTGATCATTCACTATCGGGGAGTCGTACCCGGGACACGGCCCAGTCCAAAGGTGTTCGGGTGGACCCACTTGCTTTTATGCAGGGCATGATGGCCCAAATGACCCAGATGGCACAGCTGATGGAGACGATGCATAACTCCACTACTCAAAATCAACAGGCTCCTCCGCCGCCACCTCAGAGGCAAGAGAGGAATGTGAGCAATATCATCGGCGACATCTCTCACCAGAGGCCACCGACTTTCGAGGGCTCGTCTGAGCCGGCAGATATTATTCATTGGCTCGAACATTTCGAGAAGTTGTTTGCTATGGTGGAGTGTCCGGAAGGACACAAAGTTTCTGTTGCGGCTTACTACCTGGGTAAGAGCGCTCATTCTTGGTGGTTGTCGTTAAAGCCCACCGAAGGATCATGTTCATGGGATCAGTTCAAAACTCTCATGATGGAGAGGTACTATCCGGCCCCACTCAGAGAGGCCAAGCCGCCGAGTTACTCACTCCCGACCCTCATCGACGAGGATGTTCTCGCCATTGCCGAGAAGTTTCAGAACTTCTTCCGTCGCCTCATCTATCATTCACTCGAATTGACAAAGAAGAGGTCAAAACCCGTATGAGACTTGCCATTTAATCATAACCGTGCCACTGCCGAGTTCATTGAGAAAGCTCTTACTTACGAGCTTACGGCTAAGGAAATTGCTACAAAGAACCTTCGTCGCTAGCAAGAAGTCCAAGAACGTAATCACTGACGGAGTCGTGCCACTTTCAAGAAACCACGTGCGGGCTCTACTTTTTTCTCGAGCGACCTCCGGCATCTAAACCCGCGGATCTCGCCTCGAGCGGCCGGCCGCCACCTGTTTCAACTGTGAAGAATAGGTCATTTCGGCACCAAATGTCCGGCGGCATCACACGTGCCATAACCGTGGAATTGCTGGGCATCGGGCCCGTTTTGCCGAAGGACTCTAAACCCACTCCGGCGTCATCTCAGGCCCCAGGACACTCAAAGATGCATAATCAGGCCACTCGGTCAGCGTCGTTTAAGACGACGGAGCTAGCAAGGGCGGAGCCAAGAGCTATCGACGGAGCACTGTTCGGGGCCTAAGCCCCGAATTTATGAGATGAAAAAGACCGATGATCCAGAGGCCCGAATGATCTCAGGTACACTCGATATTCTATCCCACTGTGTGTACCCTTTTTGATACCGGTGCATCGCATTCATTCATTTCCGAGTCATGTTTGAGTAGACTACGTCTGGGTAGTGCTACTAGTTGTGAGCCTTATGTCATTGGTTTACTGACGGTAGACGAATTATCGTAATCGTGAGATTCGTAATTGTCCGATTCAGCCATGGTCGTATGGCGGCCGGACCTAATCGTAGTAGATTTGCCGAGGGACGACGTCATCTTGGGTATTGATTGGATGGATCGTCATGATGCCACCATTAGTGTCCGTAGCGTATGATCACTATCATTGCAGCACGATGGGGTTGAATGTGTGTTTCGGGAGGAAATCCTACTGCTCGTAAGGTCATTAATTTGATGAAAGCAAGACGATTACTCTCGGGGTGTGTTGGTTATTGGTGCTATATGACCAAAACCGAGAAGTCATCGAATGCCGACGGATATTCGGTAGTGAGGAGTATGCCGACGCTTTTCCGCACGAGTTACAGGTTGCCTCCACGAGAGAGATGTGGAATTCACGATTGAGTTGGAGCACGCACGCCTCCGATATCAAAGGCACCGTACCGGATGGCCCCGACCGAAATGCAGGAATTAAAGAACCAACTTGAGGAGTTGTTCGAGAAGGGTTATATCCGACCGAGTGCGTCTCCGTGGGGAGCACCCGTGTTGTTTGTCAAGAAGAAGGATGGTTCATTTCGTTTGTGTATCGATTATCGGGAGTTGAATAGGGTGACAATCAAGAATAAGTATCCCTTACCCCGTATTGATGATCTCTTAGATCAACTTCAGGGAGCTTCAGTATTTTCCAAGATCGACTTAAGATCTGGATATCACCGATTCTTGGATTCGAGAGTCGGATATCGCGAGGACGGCGTTTCGAACACGCTATGGTCATTATGAGTTCGTAGTTATGCCGTTCGGGCTAACTAATGCACCTGCGGTATTCATGGAATTGATGAATCGGGTTTTCATCGACTTTTTGGATCAGTTTGTCGTTGTCTTCATCGACGATATTTTGATTTATTCTCGTAGCCGAGAGGATCACGAGGTTCATCTTCATCAGGTTCTCGACGTGTTGAGACGAGAGCAACTTTTTGGAAAGTTTTCCAAGTGCGAGTTCTGGATGTCCGAAGTGACTTTTCTCGGACATGTAATTTCGTCAGACGGGGTTCGAGTCGACCCTCAGAAAACGGAGGCTATCCGAGACTGGTTACCTCCGAAGAATGTTAAGGAAATCCGGAGTTTCCTCGGATTAGCGGGTTATTATCGGCGATTTGTGGAAGGATTTTCCAAAATTGCTCAACCATTGACGAACCTTTTGCGAAAGGATAAGAAATACACGTGGTCCGACGCGTGTCAGCGGAGTTTTGAGGAACTCAAGAGCCGGTTAATGTCAGCACCTGTACTTTCCTTGCCGCAGGGGACGGAGGGATTTGTGGTCTATAGTGATGCGTCCGGACAGGGTCTCGGATGTGTACTCATGCAGAACGGGAAGGTTATTGCCTATGCTTCACGGCAATTGAGACCTTACGAGGTTAATTATCCGACCCACGACTTGGAGCTAGCAGCCGTGGTGTTCGCTTTGAAAATTTGGCGTCATTATCTTTATGGCGTTACCTGTCAGATATTCACCGATCATAAGAGCTTAAAGTATATATTTACTCAGAAGGAGTTAAATATGCGACAGAGACGGTGGTTGGAATTAATCAAAGATTATGATATCGAGATCCTTTACCACCCGGGCAAGGCGAACGTTGTCGCCGATGCCTTGAGTCGCAAGTCCGTTCAGGAGCAGATGCTTGCTCGTCTAACAGTTCAGAAGGAGCTTCAGCAGGAATTCCTTAGACCCGAGATCGAGGTCTGGCTTCAGCGAGTTCAGGGACAACTTTGTATGCTAGAGATTTCATCGTCACTCGAGGAGGCAATCCGAGAGAATCAGAGTTCAGACCCTTCATTGATGCGCATCCGTGAGGATGTGACTCAGGGGAAAGCCCCTGGATTCGTGGTCCACGAGGATGGACTTTTGAGATTTAAGAATCGGTTGTGCGTACCGACAAATGACGAGTTGAAAAACTCGATTTTGAAGGAAGCTCATGCTACCCCTTATTCTGTTCATCCGGTCCAAAGAAGATGTACAAGGACTTGAGACAAAATTACCGTGGAGTAATATGAAGCGAAGTCACAATTTGTTTCGAGATGCTTAACTCACAACAAGTTAAGATTGAACATCAGCGGCCGGCGGGTATGCTGAAACCTCTTCCTATTCCCGAGTGGAAGTGGGAAGACATTTCTATGGATTTCATCACGAGTTTGCCGACTAGTCGTCGTGGCATGAATACGATCTGGGTGATGGTGGACCGCTTAACAAAATCAGCTCATTTCCTTGAGATCAAAGATACGTGGGGTCCTGAGAGACTGGCTCAGTTGTTCATCAAGGAAATAGTGAGACTGCACGGTACTCCTAAGAGTATCGTTTCCGATCGTGACGGACGATTTGTGTCTCATTTTTGGAAATCAGTTCATCGTGCTATGGGAACTCAGCTCAATCTCAGTACCGCCTTTCATCCTCAGTCCGACGGACAATCAGAGAGGACTATTCAAACATTAGAGGACATGTTGAGGGCATGCGTCCTCGATTGGAAGGACGATTGGGAAGCCCAACTACCATTAATCGAGTTCACATACAATAATAGATGGCATGCTTCCATTAAGATGGCACCTTACGAGGCCTTATACGGTCGTCGTTGTCGATCTCCTTTGTGTTGGGATGACTTGTCAGAATCAATCGGCACCGAGCCCGATATGCTTATAGCCGCCCGGGAGAAGGTAGCTTTAATCAGGAGTCGTATCCGATGTACTCGAGTCGTAAATCGTATGCAGATAATCGTCGTCGACCACTAGAGTTCGAGACGAGTGACCACGTTTTGGTCAAAGTATCCCCGAGTCGAGGTATTTTCCGTTTCGGAAAACGGGGGAAGTTGAGTCCGAGATTCATTGGACCGTTTGAAATTTTGGATCGAGTAGGCGAGTTGTCTTATCGATTGGCTTTACCTCCGGCATTGAGCCGAATTCATAATGTGTTTCACGTCTCTCAGTTGCGGAAGTATGTTGCCGACCCGAGCCACATACTTCAGTTTGACGAAATCGAGATCGCAGATGATCATTCGTACGAGGAGCGTCCTGTACGAGTGTTGGAGTGGCGAATCAAACAGTTGAGGAACAAGACGATCCCTTTGGTCAAGATTCGGTGGTCCGGACACGGAGTCGAAGAGGCCACTTGGGAAACCGAAGAGAGTATGCGGGAGAGTCATCCCGAGTTGTTTGACCCTTAGTTTCGGGACGAAACTATTTTTAAGGGGGAGTATGTAATACCGTTGTAATTCATTCATTTTCATTCAAGAATTATCGACCAGTAATTGTCACTCAAGAATTCTCACTCATTAATAATCACTCATCATTCATGAATCACTCATTCAAGGCTCAATGTTGGCATGTTGTAATCGTATATCGATACCGATCGTCATTTTATCTCCGTTTTTAGATCGAGACGGAGTATTATCATTTTCATTGTGATTGATAGCCTTGTACCGAGAGTATCATCTTTGGCTCGTGTTAGACTTGTTCACTTTCACATTCGTATGATATGTCGGATCATTCATCACCGTAGCGAGGAATCGGAATTATCGGATTGATTCACCTTGGCCAAAGACGAGTTACGGCCGTAAGGTTCGGGATACGGCCGTAAGTCACGGTACGGCCGTAAGGCTGGCCGATTCTGGCCGTAAGTGGTCCAAAGACGTCGCCTGCATTTTGGCCGAAGGTGAGTTACGGCCGTAAGGAAGGTGAGATACGGCCGTAAGTGGTGTTCGTAAATTTCGGGTGTTGCCGACCAAGGGTGACTTACGGCCGTAAGGGGTTGCGGCATACGGCCGTAAGTCGAGGCGTGCACGGCCGTAAGGCTTGGCCGGATACGGCCGTCTGACGCATGAAGATGTCCGCCATTTTTGACGAAGGCGGGTTACGCCCGTAAGGTTGGCGGATACGGCCGTATCATCCGAGTTACGGCCGTAAGGTGTGCGGTACGGCCGTAAAGGCTGTCGGCGGGTGTTTTTGATTTAAGGCGAGTTACGCCGTAACTAAGGAACGATTCTACGGCCGTAAGTCTATCGGGCAAAGCTTTGAATGACGAAGTTACGGCCGCATTTAGTTGGCGTTACGGCCGTAAGGCCGCTTGACTTGTAAAGTTACGGCCGTAAGAGGGCCGAGTTACGGCCGTAACTTCCGCAGATATATGGTTTGGCCGGGACACTTTTTCCTCATTTTCTTCATTTTCACTTCCTTCTTCCTTTTGTCCGAGAGAGAGCTTGGGATAGGGATTCTTCCTTAATCAAACACTTGAGTACTTGAGTTTCTTCAATTCCATTCAATCATATAGCTCGGATACTCGTTTTAACTCGTGTTCATCGGATCGAAGTGGTTGGATCTTCAAGAGGTAATTTCTTCAACACCTTAGATTTCGATTTTGTGTTGAGATATGATGTTTTGGACGTTATAATCATGTTATATGAAGGGATATGTATACGATTATGAGTTTGTATAAGGATTCATTGGATTATTGAGGGATTATTCAAGAACACTTTGATTATCGAGTTGAAATTGGGGGTTTTCGTTTAATTGTTGTTATAATCACGTTTTTGGATATTCATAACGGATTATTGATCGTATTGGAGATGTTTTGTTGATTTGAAACACTTCTTGGGGAGTTGAGGTTGGTATTGTTGAGGTTTAGTTGTAATCAATCGTAGTTGGCCTCAAAGTGTTCGATATAATGCCCCAATGAACTTGGTTTAATCGTATCGACGCGTCTTGAGTTCGTTATATTCGTGTTTGATTCGTATATTGAACGAGTTGTTGGATATTGTACAATTCAAGGTTGTTCGAGCGACCGATATCTCAATTAGGACGTTGTTCGTGGAAGGATAATTGTCACCGGTATTGTGTAAGTTGATTCTTACTCAGTTATAAGGATATTCATTTCCTTTTGTTGTTGTTCATTCATAATCGTAACTCATTCATCATTGTGATAACCGTATTAAAACTTGTCATTGTCAATTAATCACTTGATCACAAGGAGCAGCGGTTCCAAATCATTTTGTCGTGCTATCATTCATTTCACCATCATTTTATCTCGGTGAGTCATTATTCGCTTAGATGTCACTTTTGTTATATCGTGGCATTCCGGGTCATCTTGGCGTGCAGTTGGTATGTGTAGGATTTTCATGTCGGGCACATTTATGTCGTGTGTTGGTTGTTGGCCTCGCATTGGGTGTGCACGCAGTCGATTGCTCGTGAGACCGATTAGGTACAAGACCACGCGGTATTTGATCGATACTCGTTGGTGGCTTGTGCACGGACACATTTCCATCCGGGCGTAGTGTGGCGCCACCCTTTGAGCCGCACTGTTAGTTGATTCATACAAAGATGTTTGATTGCGTATGTTTTCAACAAGTTTGGGTTATAATCTAACCGCTTCACTTTAATCAAACTTGTGGTTTATACTACATATTTATATGATTATGTTTATTCAACTCGAGGATTGTTGTTACGTATAATCGACCCCGCTTTGGGGATATTGTTTCTCGGGTCATGGCAAGGCAAAGGCGCAGGGTGAGCACGTTGACGGCGAGGAGTCCCAATGATACTAGAAAGGGGCCCCAGTCTGTTCAGTTATTTATTCAGTCATTTATGTTTCCTTTATTTATTCCGCTGCAGACATTCCGTTTGAATACTCATTCCATTCAGTGTTGTGTATTTTATCGTCACATAAAATACACATGTATTCTATTTTATCCTGGGTGTGTTGTATGAAACTCCTAATCGGAGTAATTGATGTTGAAATGTGGTTCGGTACTACATTTACCCTGTGTAATTCATCCGTTTTCATTCGCCTGGTGGGTCCCAGTCGGGGGTCCACGGCACTGTAATATCCGCCTAGTTTGGGGTGTTACAGTGCTAACAACGTATCGGGTTCCGTACCCAAAGATTCAGATAGGTCGTCCCAACACAAAGGGGATCTACAACGACGGCCATACAATGCTTCATAAGGTGCCATCTGAATCGAGGCATGCCAACTATTATTGTAAGTGAATTCCACCAAAGGCAGTTGGGCTTCCCAATCGTCCTTCCAATCAAGAGCGCACGCCCTCAACATATCCTCTAGAGTTTGGATAGTCCTCTCAGACTGACCATCACTCTGCGGATGAAATGTTGTACTGAAGTTTAACTATGTACCCATCGCACGATGAACTTCTTTCCAGAAATGTGACACGAATCGCCCGTGACGATCCAACACAATACTCTTGCGGGTACCATGTAATTTTACAATCTCTTTAATAAACAGTTGTGCCAATCTCTTAGGACCAACACGTGTATTTAATCTCCAAAAAGTGGGCTGATTTGGTCAGACGATCTACAATCACCCAAATTGTATTCATCTGTCGATGACTTGTCGGCAAGCTAGTGATAAAACCCATCCATATGTCCTCCCATTTCCACTTGGGAATCGGGAGCGGTTTCAGCATTCCTGCGGGTCGCTGATGCTCAATCTTAACCTGCTGATAGGTTAAACATCTCGAAACGAACTCTGCAACTTCACGTTTCATATTCCCCCACCAATAACATTACTTCAAATCCTTATACATCTTGCTAGACCCCGGATGAATGGAGTACGAGATAGCATGAGCCTTTTTTAGGATAGAGTTCCTCAACTCTTCGTCTGCGAGTACACAAACTCGATTCCTGAAGTGTATAAATCCATCCTCGTGGATCACAAATCTAGGGGTTTCCCTTGAGTTACTTCATCCCAAACTTGAGATAAGAATGGGGCTGTAACCTGCTTCGATCTGATTATATCATTAAGAGATGATGAAATCTCAAGTGTGCAGAGTTGTCACTGAATATGTTGTAACCAGATTTCAATTTTCAGCCTCACGAATTCTAACTGCAATTCTCTCTGAACTGTTAAGTGGGCAAGCATCTGCTCCTGTACTGTCTTATGACTCAAGACGTCGGCAACCACATTTGCTTTGCTCGGATGATAAAGAATCTCGATATCATAGTCTTTGATTAGTTCTATCCACATTCTCTGCCTCATGTTCAACTCATTCTGAGTAAAAATGTACTTCAGGCTCTTGTGATCAGTAAAAATCTGACAGATAACTCCATATAGATAGTGACGCCAGATTTTCAAAGCAAACACCACGGCTGCAAGGCCCTATCTTGACGCGTCACTATACACCACGAATCCTTCCGTTCCTTTTGGTAAAACCAAAACTGGTGCTAAAATCAATCAACTTTTGAGCTCATTAAAACTCTATTGACATGTCTCTGACCACAAATACTTCTTGTCCTTCCTCAATAGATTAGTCAGTGGTTGAGCAATATTGGAAAAACCTTCCACGAACTGTCGTTAATAACTTGCTAGACCCAGGAAAGTGAGAACTTCCTTCGCGTTCTTCGGAGGTAGCCAGTCTTGGATAGCTTCTGTCTTCTGTGGGTCTACTCTCACCCCTTTGGCTGATATTACATATCCAAGAAAAATAACCTCAGGCATCCAGAACTCACATTTGGAAAACTTTCCATAAAACTGCACTTGCCTCAACACCTCGAGAACCTGATGGAGATGACGCTCATGCTCTTCATGGTCACGAGAGAAAATTAGAATGTCATCAATAAATATGACTACAAAACGATCCAGGTAATTAATAAAAACTCGATTCATCAACTCCATGAATACCGCCGGTGCATTAGTCAGTCCAAATGGCATCACTATGAACTCATAATGCTTATAGCGAGTACGAAAAGCGGTCTTTGAAATGTCAGACTCTCGAATCCTTAACTGATGATAACCGGACCTCAAGTCAATCTTGGAAAACACAGCAGCTCCCTGAAGTTGATCCAATAAATCATCAATACGAGGCAATAGATATTTGTTCTTGATGGTTACCCTGTTCACCTCACGGTAATCAATACACAGACGCAGAGATCCGTCTTTCTTCTGTACAAATAGCACTAGTGCTCCCCAAGGGGACGCACTAGGTCGAATATAGCCCTTCTCAGTCAACTCCTCAAGCTTGTTTTTCAACTCCTGCATCTCAGTCGGAGCCATATGATACGGTGCTTTTGAAAGCAGGGACTTACCTGGATCTAACTCAATATTAAACTCTACCTCTCGATGTGGAGGTAAGCCTGGAAACTCATCTGGAAATACATCTGGGTAGTCTCGGACTACCGGAATATCGGCCAATTCAACTAGCCGATCCGCTGTTTTGGTCGTGTAACACCAATAACCAATACACCCTTGATTAAACAGTTTCACTGCTTTCATAGCGCTGATGACTCTCTCGGAGCGGCTAGGATTATCACCATGAAAAATACACTCAACACCAACGTCATTTGTGACGGTCACGATCCTCTTGCGGACGCTAAGTATGGCATCATGAAGATCCATCCATCATCTTTAGGTAAATCGAACACAATTAAGTTTGACAACCACTCACGGTCGTTCATGCAAATCGGACAGTTCTGCACTTCACGATTCCCAACAATTCTTCTACCATCGGGTAGACCAATTACATAAGGTTCACAATTGGTAACTTGATCTAATTGCAAACGACTCAAACAAGAAGCAGGTAAAAAGGAGTGTGAAACACCAGTATAAAAAAGAGCACAGACGGGCTGAGATCGGATCTCGAGAGTACTTGCAATAATGTTGGATTCGGGATCGTCGGCCTTCTTCATCTCATAGACTCTGGGTTTTGCAGCTCCGGTACCAGATGTACCAGCTTGATTTCCATGGCCTATCCCTCTGTTTGCCCCGGTAGTCTGATAAAAAGCGGACGGAGGTACACGGTCCTGGGCAGAAGACTGAACTAGAGCATGAGATGCTACTAGAGCACGTCCCGGTCCATTCCTGCAATAACGAGCATGATGCCCATTCTTCCCACAAGTATGGCATGCGATGGCCGGCTTCGGGCATTTGGAGCGATGTGCCCCTAGTCCCCACAGTTATAGCACACAACAGATGAGCTGACCGCTCAAGAGTGCGATCCGGCCAGCTTCGACGCCATGGGTGGTCGTTCAAAAGGATTCGGTACCTACTGGGGCTTCTTGAACATCCCCCAGTTACTGTCAGTCTGGTTCTGGTTCCTGGATCTCTTGTTGCTGGTCTGTGGTTGCTTCTTGTAAATTTCCTTCGCAGTAAGTTCATATTCCAGAGCTTTCTCGATGAACTCTAGTAGGGTCGTACAGTGGTGATTCAACAGCTGCATTCTCATTCGGGGTTTAAGCCCCTTGTGATCTTATCAGCCTCCGTTCGGACAATCGACGAGGCGAAAGGAAGAAGTGCCTGAAATTTCTCGGCAACAAATAGTACATCATCGTCTTCAGACGGGTCTGGGTTCAGCAATTCTGACAGCTTAGCCTCACGGAGTAGACCTGGATAGTAATAGTCTAATATGAGGTTTTTAAATTCCTCCGAAGTATATACACCATCAGCTGGCCTCATCGAAAGCCACCAGGTGTGGGCGCCCTTGCTAAGATAGTAAGCTGTTACGGAGACGCGATTCTCTTATGGGTAGTCCACCATCTCGAATAATTTCTAAAGTGTTCAATCCAATGTACAATATCAGCAGGCTCAGAGGAGCCTTCAAAAGTTGGGGGTCACTGGCGAGAGATGGCGCTGATGATCCAACTAACGGGTCCGTCGTGCACAGGAGGTGGTGGATGAGGCCCCTGTTGCTGGCCAGTAGTAGCTCTCTGCATAGCTTCCATCAATTGACCCATCTGGGTCATCTGAGCCATCATGCCCTGCATAACAACATAAGGATCAACATGCACATTCTCGTGTCCAGTGTGGTGCGATTGGTCCCTATGAGGAGAATCACTGCCTGTGGAACTCTGCTCCACATTCGAAGGCGTGTTGGCTTGTGGTCTCGGGATTCGGCCCCTTCCGCGGCCTCGTCCTCCTCTGCCACGGCCTCTCAGATTTCTTTCCATACTGAAAGAATCAAACATTAATAATAACCATAAGCACATTTCATGACCGTCTTCATGACCAATCAAAATTCATTCTAAGTTAATAGCAACAAAGGAACTACATATTCAAGAAAACAGTTCATAATAAATTATTGACACTACGAGTGCCACACAGAATATCATATCGACATCGAGTCGAACAATTTTAATCACATAATCAATACAAAATTTCCTCGAAATATCAATTAGATAAATCCTGCCACAGATCCTCGAAATATTAAGATCAATAAAGAGATCCATTCTGATATCAATATCACGCCAGTAATTAAATCATGGCTCATAAAGTACATACCGTATTTGGCTCGTAGGGTCAGGCGCTTGCACAGGTCACACGTGACGTGAAGGTCTCTTGATACTAGTTCATTTCACAACGACTCTTAAAGAGAAAACGACTCTCCGATACCATCATCTGTAACACCCCAAAAGGCCAGCTATTACAGTGCCGTGGACCCCACTCTGGGACCCACCAAGCGATAACAAAACACAGATTAAATATATATTACCTTGTGATACCGAACCACAATAAATAGTCATTACTCTGATTAGTAGTTTATAAATAGTATGTCCAATGGCCTTAACATACACAGGATCCAAATACAAGTTTAAACCATATGGAGATGGAATATACTTCAAATAACAATACAATCGGTCAATAATTTAAATGAAGCGGAAAATAACATTACATGGTTTTCAAGCATAACCAGACAACAAAAGATTTGGGGGCCCCGAACTAGTATCCTTCGAACCCTTCGCCGTCAGCATGATCTTCCCGTGCCTTGCCTTTGCCTCGACCTAAAATACAACACAAGTATTTCGCCCAAAACAAAGGGTCAGATATATATACATGATAAATGATTCTCCAGACATTATATAATTAACATATACTAAATTTCAAAAAAACATTTCGACTATTGAACATACCCCTCGGGCGTATGAACAATCAGTAACAAACCGTCGAACATATCCAATCATACATAGACTATGAACAACCAAACAATATGGCTCAAGATGGACAGTACGCCTGATCTGGAAATGTGTCCATGCACATGTCCACCCCGTATACAGAATCCAGAATATACGTGTGACAATGTACCTACTTAGCCTCACGAACTATGTCTCATGTGCACAGTCCAATACGGAAACATCGTATGACTATATATGTGCCTGTCTAAAAATCCTACATAATAACCAATCGGCATGCGGATATGAATCCAGATATGTCACGATACAACATGACAACGAATTCAATAAATCATATATACGATTAAGAATCAAGAAACTCACCGAATTGACAATAAGGATCAACGAGATCAACGATTCAAAGGTGATGAACTTGGGAATGCAATCCCAAGATGAGAAATGGAAACATCATCAAGAACAATATCAAATTACGGATCACAGATTCATAAGTGTTTCATATACACGAAACATATAACCATCACAAGAATTTAATCATCATTATAACCAAGCAAGATAACTTGCCTCAATTCCGTAGGTGAACGATAGTCTTTCTCCAAACAATCAAACGGACGGTATCCTCGATTAAATACTCAATCGAACAATCAACCTTGAATTAAACATAATTCATTCAATAATACATTCACACAATATTGATATCAATTCATAGGAAACAACACCCGAAACCTACTCGTTCAATTAATTCTATTTCAGTGAACATTCTATCAACTATTGGTGAAATTCAATACACACGGTTTGTCTTCCACAAATCGGATTACTATACTAAAATATTGTTTTAATACTCTTGTTATCACTATAAATAAGTTTATACATTAAACACCTTCAATTCACCATTAACAATCGGATTAACCAAGTTCTTTGACATCTACGTCCTTTATTACACAAGGATCATTGAGAACTAACATTATCACCAATAATCGATAATATCTTCCTAAGAACATTATCGACTTATTGATATGGTGATCAACACATACCTAAGGTATCAACATAACCGGTTTTCATATATAAGAGTTATAGTTGTATTCATAAATATTTTTTATCATCTTTCAAAGACTTTGCTAAGCCAAACAGAAATGAAGTTATAGTTTTTAGGTTCAAGAACATCACCCTAATCTCTAACATTCATCAAGTTCTTAACATGGTGTTCTAATACATTTTATGTCAATAATTCCATCGATTAAACTTAACCACGATGAAGCTAATGATTATTATCGTCCTAATGATGTTAATAATCCAGCAAGATGAGTATGGTTCTTATAAACATGATCATTACCATTAAAACATCAAGAACATCTTCATTCCAAACCATATTAATCAACTACAAACATGTTTTACTTGATTAATTCAACACTAGGTGTAGTATACCATATCATTAACATCATAACTACGAAAATATAGAGCAGAATCGCACAACATATCTTCAGAAATGAAGAACAACCACCAAAACTACAAGAACACCCTCCAAGCTTCAAGAACACCTCTAAACTTCCAATCAACAAGCTCCAAAACAAGATGCAAGGCTCAAATACAAGTTGGAAGGGAGTAAAGTCGGTCTAGGGAGGCAGGGGGACGATAGTTGGAGAGAAAAATTGAAGTTGGGACGTGCAAATGAAAGACACAAGCTGTCTTTTTATAAACTGCATAGTTCGTTACGCATGTTATCGCATGAAGATAACGTACGTTAATCCCTTTACGTACGCTATACCTAAAATTTTACATACGTAATCTGCCTCCAGAGGCTACTGCTTCAAAATACCAACCTCATTACGTACATTAAAGCCTCAGCATTACGTACGTAATATACCTCAATTTGGCTGCCTCGAAAGGGCTAAATATCCGGATCATGTCCGGCCCTCACGCCGAAAGTTGAGATTGAATAAGATTCCAAGCATTATCTACGTAACCGGAACTCTATTATGTACGTAAAGCCAACGAATTAGCGTACATTAAGTTAAATCCTTAGCGTATGTTAAAAACAGAAAACCTAGCCCAAAAATGTAACAATCTACACAACGTCGAGAAATCAACCATAATGCGAATGACAGTTATAATCAAGTCTATCCTGATATATCCCGACATCAATAAACATTAATTAAATGTAATATGATTATAACGATACTCAAATTATCCGAATAATGCAACAGTAGATAAGGAATTACCGTCGGATATTACAGATGGGTCCTCTGAGGGGTCATTGCGTCTGATGCGATCCATGAACATCTTTGGGTTAACCACTCCGGGATGGACCGACGGGTCCTCTGAGGGGTCGCTGCTTCTGGTACGATCCACAGTTAATCAGGTATATGTTTGAAATGTGAAATGATATGAGATTTAGTTATTCCAGAATACTAGTCTTGAATTTTATGAGATAATGTTATGCTTACTTTACCATTCAAGAAATATTATTTCATATTTGATATACTTGCACTACCTATTCCACGGCTAACCCCATAGGGGAAAAATACGTTTCATATATTGCAGGTTCCAGTTGAGTAGACGAGCGGGTACCGGGTCGGTGCGAAGATGATGGGAAAGAGTGATGTTGTGTCTTTTCATTTTCCGTACTATTTATGTTCTCTAGCTGAGATGTTGCACCCTTCATGAATTTTAGTACTCGCGTATTATGAGATGTTTTCTTGTTGTTTCGCTTGTATTGTCCTAGGACTAATTCCCAACTACTTTTACCATGTCAAACTTGATTATTACTTTGGATGTAAATTCTTATCGTCTTCCATTTAATTGTGTCTGGGCCTTGTCAGTCAAAGTTCATGATTACGTGTACGTATAGCCTTGTGGGTCCCACAGAGGGGCTCACGGCGTTGTAGTTATCATGAATATCGTGGGGGTGTTACAATTTAAACACCCCAACCCTAATCGTTTTCGCCGTCTCCCTCATTTATTCTCCTCCAGTTCTCTATTGGTCTCTTCTCCCGTTCCATCCGGATGAAGACTTCACCTATATCCCATTTTCTCGTCTTCCCCGATGGATCCTCACTGATTTCCATCCTTATCTCTTCCCTTCACCTAGTATAAATAGGTGCAACCAAGTGAGGAGAAAAACATAATGAAAAGCCTTCTAAATCTGAGTGAATCTTGCGAAAGAAATCTTCTTGTTCTACTTTGTGTGTGCCCTGAGTAAGAAAGGGAAAGTTCAAGTGATTCTAGGTTGTTTGAAGGTGCTTCCGGGTATTGTGGCCGGCCTAAGATAGTTCGGTTCTTCTTCCTTCGTGGAAGTGTGATTTCGATGTCAAATTTGATAGGGTGTTGGAGATCTGAGCCGCTACATCCTTGTTCCAAAGGGGGTTCTTTGATTCCTTTTCGTTTTCAAAATATTTGATGTTTTTCGTGAATATTGTGCTTTGAATTTACTATATATACATACATATATATATACATATATATATTATGTATATAAACATATTAGTTATATATTAATATATAAATATATATTCGATCTATACATTATATATATAATATATACACATGCTACACTCGTTACTTATTGTGTTCAATTCGATTTATCTGTTTTAAGGTGATGTGTTGATTTTTGAACTTACTGTGTTGCTCTGTGGTGTTCTGGATTAGAATCCGTTGGCCTAAGTGTTGCTGGAATTTTGACTGGGATAAATTCGATTTCTTCATTGCCCGGTTAATTTTCTTTCATTTATTATCTTATTAATTATTTGGCCTGTAATCCTTAAATCCTTACTCGTAGAATATAATTCTGTAGTAGTTATATTCCTTAATCCGCATTGTATTATTGATCTTATTTTGTTTAAGTGTTGGATCGATACCCAACAATTTCGATTACTAGAATGATCTTAATTCACCAAAAAATGAGTGAACAAAATATGGCCTAAGCAATAAGTACATGTCCCCGTTATTTTCCAAAATACTTTTTCTAAAACAAAAGGAATTGTATAAGAACAAAATGGTATCGTCTATAATACCATAGCATAACGAGCAGGAGATACTAATCATTTAGGAATTATTGTGTTTTCTTTAATTGGCGAGGAGAACTTCAACGATCATTATGTTAAGCCCTTGTGCGAGTAGTATTGTGTCTTTGAAATTTGAAATGGTTTTGTACATTTTCGTACTCAGTCTATTTTGTTGATCATTTGTTTTGTAGTTGACCCTATCGGTACAATGAATTGTAATGTAATTAGCCTAATAATTTATTGTTTAAAGATTCACGGTACTGTAATATGGCTAGAATACCGTGGGAGTGTGGCACAAATCTTATATTGAAATAATGAGTGAGAATGTTTTTTTTGTGCTTGCTGAAATCGGCTCTCTTTCTCTCTCTATCTCTCACCCTTTATATCTTTCTCTCCAATCTCGTTCGAACTCTCTGTTTCTCTGCATCAATTTATTTTTATCGAACTTGTGAATCCTAATTTGATAGATACAATTGGGGTTACAGTTGAAATTATGGACCACCATTGTATTACTGTTATGATTCTGGCACGGGTCATAAAACATTACAGTCAATATCTTACATAATGTTGCAAGTCAAAAATATTATTTTAATACAAAAATAAACACACATGATACTTTATATATGAAGTACAAAAATAGACCTTTTATTTGGAAAAAAATATTCATTAACTTTCATGCTAAATCTTTTGCATCCAAGACTGCGTTTCGCAAAACTAGCTGATAAGCTAGCTGGTAGTAGATAAGCTAGCTGATTTTAACATAGATGTTTAGCAAATTAGCTAATAAGTTAGCTGTTTTTTTTATTAAATTACATAAAATGACATCACTTTTATTTTTCTATTATTTTTTAAACTTTCTCATTATATTATAATAATAATTGTTATAAAATAAAATAAATAATATTTTTGTCTATTATTATTTTAATATATATTACCTCTAAATTACACATATGTACTATTTACAGTTCACTGTCATTTTGAAAAGTGGTAATTTATTTTTGATGGTTTAAAATTGTTGTTGAATAGGACTTTTGTATATAATAATAGTTATTTTAAGTTATGAACAAGTTCACAACAACAATAGGTATCAAAAAGATTCCATAAGATATAAAAGATAAATCGAACACAAAATGAACTTCCACATGGTCTAAAAAAGAACAAACTAAGCTAGATCATCACTTCCCCATATCAAAGCTGCAAGGTCGTCACGAACTTTATTCAGGAAAATATATTTCTATTTAGGTCACGGACATATATGGAATATATAAAGATGAGAAGTTACTCTTTTTTCATAAGCTTGAAAAATTAGCTTATCAATCAATAATTTATACGCTACCGATAAGTTTCAATGATTCGGTGTTTATTCGCTTACTTAAACGAGCTTTCTTTAGTCAACGATCAAATGTTCTCAAGCCTTATAAACTAAATTGATAGTTTAGCTAAACACAAATTTCAAGACTCGGTTTCTAATTGTCCCTAAATGCTATGATATATAAATGACTATTATTTTTTGTATAAATTTATGTATTTATAATTTTGTCGTTCAAAATTTCTCTATAAATGGAATTTCAGTTATTAATGGAAAACATAAAAAATCCTCTCTCCCTCTAATTCATTCACATTTTATAACGGCACAAATGTTAGTATGAGTTGAGCTAAAATTTTGAGAATTTAGAAAAATGGGAGGCAACCAAGACTTGACGCAAACAAAGTCTTATGTCACTATTAGAAATGTCGGTGCCGCGTTGAGCAAGATTAAAGTATATTTTTCTGGTTAGGTTGTCACAAGAAAAGTAAAGTAGTTAATATTAGTGTTAAGACATTGTTTGCCAGGATTCTTCGTTTTTCCCTAGTCATTCGTGCCGATCCAATTAAGGTTTAACTTGGTATTGTTGTGACTTAAAAAAAGCTATCGCAGAAGTAATGTCAAAATAATTAGTTGTGAATTCAAAGATATTTGTATTTAATAAATATTATTTTTAAAGTGCTTTTAAATTATAAAAAAAATAATTTCCATGATATTTTAGGATAACACATTCTAAAAACAACCCTAATTCTGCTTTCAAAATCTGCTGTCAATGGCTTGTAAATTCAAAAAAATGGTTTTTTTTCATCTACCAAATACTATCCAATTTAAAAATTTATCAAAGAAATGATTATTTTTAGTTAAGCGATACCAACTGGGGCTTAAGTCTGGGAGATTGTAGCTGGTCGAAAACTTGACTATAAAGAAAATCGTAGCGGATAAGGCACAATTGATTGGATGATATTGCCGCCTCTCGATGAGCTTATAACAAAACAAGATCAGTTGGCATGCATATATAAGATAAATTAATTTTGAGGTGTGAGTGGCCACATAATACAGCACGGACTTGAAAACTTACATCGGGCAACACTTAGCTAAAGCTTAAATGCACTAGTACTTAGAGTTGCGTACCATACCCTATGGCCTATAGCCTTTGGCCCTTGGGTGTAGGCTGTGTAGTGTCCTGTTTAACATTTTCAATTTACCAATTTCGTCAATGGTCTCGTCTTCTCGCAGTCTCGCTGCTGCTCAAACTCCCGATGCCACACTCTCCACCTAAGCCTTGGGCGAGTGTGGTGTTGTGTCACGATTAACACATCTCGCTCGATCAGTTCCAAATCGCGGAACAGATCGAGGAGGCCATGGATATCCTACGGGAGCGATGGAGAGCATGCGGTGCGCCCGCTATTACCCCATCAGCCATCCGCCGCGCGGGCAAACGGAAGCTCAAGGGGTTACTTGTCGAGCAATCGTCAGGAAGCCCCGATTCACGAGAAGAAGTACTCGCGAGGCGGGACGGTTCCGTTTTCAGCCGCCTGGGAAGCGACCCATCATGGCGATCGGGGCATTTTGGCCCCAGCCATGAGACGACGGAGCCCGAATCCGTCACCAGGAGTTCGGCATACCCAACTCCCAAAAGGCAGGTCGGCCACTTGGCTCCCCCTCACCGAAGAACCAAGATCGGAGACGAAGACCTCATCGCCTACTGCGGAGCCAGGAGATCAGTACACGATCGCCTCAGCTCCTGCTCCGAGAGCCAAACCACGAGCGACCAAGCTACGGCGATGTCCGCAATGCAGTGCCAGCTTGATGGAATGAAGGCGCTCCTAGAAATTGGGGCATGCGCCAAGAGAAAGATCACCGGGCCGAGTGAGCCGCTCGCGGTCCAGATCGAACTCGCCCCCGTGTAGCCAAGGATCCTCAAACACCTTTGTACGAGGGAGATCGGACCCCGAGACTCACCTGAGCAAGTTCCGGATCTACATGACCGGATGCGGGGCATCAGACACGACCAGGTGCCGAATGTTCCCGTTAACACTGGGCAATCTGGCCCATAGGTGGTACATCTCATTGCCACCGCGATCCATCAGTTCCTTTGAACAACTGGCGAGCGACTTCACATCGTACTTCGCCGCCAAGGTCGCTCGACCAGAAGGTCCCCACCGCATGATGAAAACCAGGCAGGGGGAAGACGAGTCTGACGAAGACTACATCGACCGGGTGGATGAGATAATCCTCAACGGCGAGCCCGTAAGCGACGAGATCGCCCTCTACTCGGTCCTAGGGGGATTCAATGGTCTTTCGCCCATGTTCAGGCACCTTACGAAGGACATCCCCCCGACCTACGCAATCTTCCGCGCCAAGGCCGCAGACTTTTTGGTCAGGCGGAGGTTGCTCGCCCTTCGCTAAGGCGAGGAGGTAGAGACGGCGATCACCAAGTCCAACAAGCCAGTCGCCAAGCCACCCGGTGATTTCAGGACCTTCGAGGATGTGGATAGGGATGTCAATGGTTCGGGTAGGGTACGGGTATGCCTCCTCCATACCCTACTATTTGATTCGGATTGGGTTCGGGTATTATCCATTGGGTAATCGGGTACCCAATGGGTATTCAGGTACCCGTATACCCTATATTTAAGAATATAAATATTTTTAGTATATATCATATATACATATAATGTAATTAATAAGTTCAAGTTAGTATAATAAATATTTAAATATAATATTTTATATAATAATATATCTAATTTATAATACATTATAATATTTATGTATAATATATAATAATAATATATTTATATAATTCAAATGGGTACGCGGGTCGGGTAATCAAGTCGGGTATTCGGGTAATATACTATACCCATACCCTACCCATACCCGATCGTAAAACTTCGGGTTCGGTCGATACTCGACTCGATTTCGGGTTTATCCGACGGGTAGGATCGGGTACGGATAAAATTGACATCCCTAGATGTGGAAGCCCATCTCTACCACAACCTCAATCTATCTCTGGCTCATATTTTCTACGCCATCCAGGGGCGCGAGCGGCTAAGCAAGCCGAAGGCGGTAAGGGACCACGATCATCTGGACCACAACAAATTTTGTGCTTACCACAAGAGTCCCGGCCACAACACCGATTAATGCCGCGACTGTAACACCCCCAGATCGAACCGGGAATATTACACGCCGCAGACCCTCTCCGTGAGGATCCACCAGGCTAGACATCAAAACAACACATTACATTACATACCGACAAATCAAAATAACGAACCAATAGACCGATTTGGTCTTTCATCACTGACTTATAATTAAAAATACCTAAACTCATCCAGTTTCATACCCACGCAAGGGTAAAATACTTACCACAACGAACTATAAGACAGAGGAAAAGACAATACAATGGACTTCGACTAACTTAACCCAAAATTGGTCTTCGTGTGATTAGTATCATTCGTCTTTCATCATCCCTCGTACCGATCCTGTGACTTGCTCCCGAAAACCTGCATGTACCTGGACACAATACAGATATCCACCCCCGACACTCGGGGTTAGCAAACTCCACTGTTTCGCTAGTGCAAGTATAAAGTGCAAAACGAGCCATACACAACACATTCCGAGAATACAACGAAAGACTTCCGAGATATATTTAGTTAAAAATAGTTCAAGTCTTGAAAGCGAAACGAAGCAAGTAAGCATTTTGAAAACATTTCCAAATCTCGGAGTTTTGAAATCATCGAAATTGAAAAGTTCTTAATTCCTCGAAAGCCATTTAGTGGTCACAACCAAAGTTCATTTTCCAAAATACAAATCCGTTTAACAAAACACGGGGTCCACGACCCAACCATTCCGGTCACAAAACACAGGGTCCACGACCCGATCATCCACTTCAATTCACTTACAAGGACACATTACACATAACACATTATTCTTATGCCATTCTAGCCAAACACCAAGACTCGATATATAATGTATCTTGACCCCGAGCGTAAAGCATTGTGATACTCCGGACATATCACAATTAATCATCAAAACATTAACATCAATATCACAGAAACCACACTTGGTAACCCGTGGCCGTACCCATTAGTATCGGCCCCCAGAGGCCCCGTCGGACCGTTCCCAGGTGGGAAACCACTTCCGCGGCCGTACCCATTAGTATCGGCCCCCAGAGGTCCCGTCGAACCGTCCCCAGGTGGAAGAACATCAACACACGCTCCCAAGTCCACTTCCGTGGCCGTACCCATTAGTATCGGCCTCCAGAGGCCACATGCCATCCCCAGTTGGAAGAGTAACAACTCACAGATTTCAAAACCACAACTCTCAAAGGTCAAACACATAAAATATATATATAGTCGAGGTACCTTGCAAGAATGGCCATATTATCCAACATGTACTCACGACCCAGAACTATATCAATTCACAAGGGAGCACAAGATTTCAACAGCACTGAATGACACAACCAATATCACACAACTCACATATTCATCCATAACCACGTGACTCCAAGCACATAATTTCACAAGAGAATTACACTTTACATTTACCGACGCCATAGTCATACATAATGACATCACACGAAAGTAAGGTGATCCTATACTCATCACTAGCACACATATCCAACTAAGCATATTAATTCCCGACACACACGGTTCACCTTTACGAAAATCATGATGGTAAATATACCGATTCTTTTGAAAAATGGTTATAGATATTTATTTAGCACATATCGACATTTAGCAACCATTATATCCACAAAACACGTAATGTATAGGCAAGATACTTGCCTCGATAATCGATACCGGACACTCCTACAATCAAGGCTCAGTCGGGACACCTCGAACACCTACGATTCTCCGGCGAAGGAAATGAATACACCCACGATCGAGAAGCTTGAAGAAAACGACGAACGGAAGGGTTCCGACTCGAGTTCTTCACAAGAATTAGACCCTAACAACATATAATCAATAAATCATCGATCATACGAGGAAGAATAATCGTAGAACGCCCGAAAACCCCTCTATGACATTTTACCGGACACCTTCAAGGCGTCTATCAAGAACTCGACCAAAACAACGAATCGATACGATCCAACCATGGAATAACAAGGGAAAAGTTGTAATACATCTAAATAATCATCAATCCATCATAATACCAAGTTAAATCGGATTAAACGGACGAAAACAACCAAAACACCCAAATTCCCCAAAACTAGATTTCTAGAAAATCTGACCTCATTCGGTAGATCGGAGGATGTTATAGGATGGATGATTGATGATATGAACTCCAAGACTTCATGGATTTATTGTCCAACAACATCTCTCCATGATTAACCAAGCTCCAGCCGCGGAAGGGAAGAAATCGAGTGAGAAATGGCCGAGAAAACGCCGCATGCCTTAAATAGCCGCACACAGGTGCCGCGGCCCAGCCGAAGTGTGCCACGGCACAGGGCCAAATCTGAGGGCAGTGACTCGGAAGTGTGCCGCGGCCCTGCCGGCATGTGCCGCGGCACAAGGTACAGAGTGCTCGGCCAGAACTGGAAAATGAAAGTGACTTAGCTATTTCGACCATAACTCCCTCGTCCGGACTCCGATTGACTCACCGTTTGAACCATTGGAAAGTTAGCTCGATGATTTATAATATTGCAAAGATTAAGTCAGAACAACCATCACCAGTCTCCCAATCCGATCGCCAGAATCAAACACGGCGAGCCAGAGGATTCATACGAGTCGATCCTCCCGATCAACCCTGGCGGCCAGATCTTTATGCTTCAATCAAGAGGTGGAAACTTCGGAGGTCTTTTCCCAGTTTCCACCATGTCAAACGAAAGGCCACTGCCCAAAGCAACATCTCTAAAACATGGAGGACTCGCTCGCCATCTAAAGTTCATCATCTAACATGATGGACCTAGGCACGAGATCGCCTCCCTCAGCACAACGTATACCGTCGAGGATCGCCATCTAACATGACGATCCAAGGTAGAAAAGTGCAGACATGGTCATGGAGGTCGATGGAACTGACATATTCGTCCATGCAAGGTTCCTTTAGGCTGCGATCGCTCGCCCTTCGTTTAAATACGATGTGGGCATAGCCGAAGGACCCTCCAAACAAATCTGTGGACACGCTCGCCCGCCCTCAAAGGTTCATCATTTAACATGGTGGATCCGGACAATGCGACGCGTCCCTACCCCCGTCACAACGTATACCGTCGAGGATCGCCATCCAACATGACGATCCGAGGTAGAAAAGTGCTAACAAGCTGCGGTCGTGAAGTCGATTAATCCGACTACGCCCCGTGCAAGGACTCCTCCAGACCAAGACCGTTCGCCCTTCGTTTAAATACGAGGCGGGCGCAGCCTAACGGAGGACCCTCACAATAAAGTGAGTCGCGAGACAAACCTACAGGTGGAATGTCGCTCGCACACAAGACATGGTCATAGAGGTCGGTCCATCGAACTCCGCGACCATGCACGGTTCCTCAAGACCGAGATGATCGGCCTTCCTCGAGGAATCTGCAAAATTGAAGACCGCAAAGAGCTGAACCAAGAATCAGTCCGCTCAAGAAAACGATCGTCTGGTCCATAAAGAGTTGAGTCGCTCGTCTGTAATTCAAACGATCGCCGGTAAACACCACCTCACCCAATGCCTTCAACATTGGAGCGAGCTGGGGGCAATTGTTGTGTCGCGATTAACACATCTCGACGGCGATCGGCATAGGGGCCGAGCGACTGAGTCAGAACAAGTCCAAGTGCCGAGCGATCGACATCCAGGGCGATCGTCTCTTGGCACCTGGCGATCGACTCTGGTGCCCGGCCAAGGACGACCGCCTCATGCCATGTGTAAAACCAACATCCATCAAGTCAGCGAAGACCGAATCTCGAGATGAAGGCCCACGTGCAGATCCGGAAAAGGCGCCGTAGGAAAAGGCCTTTGACTCCAACCCATCAACAGCTGTCGGCGACAAGGACAAACCTCACCTACCGACAGACCCGCCGAAAGGTCCAAAGTGGACCTCCCAAGACAGCGCCGTAAGGCACATGGTGTCTCCTCACTGGTTCGCACAGCTGGCTGTCAGTAGCAGCCGTGGACTTTAAGAGAACTGACCCATGTGCTGAGACGATCGTCCGCTTATTATAATGCAAGAAAGGCGATTGCCCGCTCGGGATCAAGACATCCCAGCTACCTCCTCTCCTATAAATATAAGGCTTCCTGCACTTGGAAACCCCTGGGCTTTTCTCTTGACTCTGCCTAGGATTTCCCTCTCAGAACCTCTTAACCAAAAGACGGTCGGCAGAAACGAGAACTCCCTACAGTTCAAGAACTCACAGAGCAGCACTCAAGAGCTAGATAATTAGGGTCTTTACACTCATTGTAATTGTAATCTTACATTAATATTTGTACTCCAACGTATTCGTATTAATAATATCTCGCGAGAGCATTCAAGCCCGGGCCTAACAAACCCGGTAAATCTTGTGTTATTTACATTCTCATGGACGTGCTCTCGCATTTTGTTTGTTACTCATCCATTCCAGCAATATAATATATTTTGGGTAATAACATGTGGTTTGGACAAGTGGGGTCACGTCCAAACATGCATTTTCCTTATGGCTTGCTGCCTAAGGGCGGCTTCGGACTAAGGACAGAATCAGGCATCTCGGCCTGGACGAAACTTGTAGCTTTTGTGCTTCTCAGACTGAATCCATAGCACATCTATTTTTTGATTGCCCATTCGGTGCCCAAATCTGGGATGCCATAAAAGAGTGGATAGGAATCACCCGTTCGATGACTACTTTGAGAAGTGCCCTTAAATGGATCAAGAAGGAGGCCAAAGGGAACTCGTGGCAAGCTAAGGGGCAGAAGATTGTTTTTGCTTCTATCGTGTATCACATTTGGAACACTCGCAACCATCTAATTTTCAAAGGCGAAGTATTGCATATTGACTTCGTCATTCGCCGTATTAAAATGCACGCATTTATGATTTTGTATGCTTTATTTCCGAACTATAAAGAGAGTTTCTTTTGTCTAGATCCCGAGCGAGAGTGAGGAGCCGACGTTGTGGCTGCCCCTCTCCTTTGGTTTCTTATGATTATCCCGTTTGAGGAGCCAACTTGTGACTTTTCATTCGGACCGTATCTTTCCCAATTATGTCGGGTGTATCATGTATGTGTAACTCTTTGATCATTTAATACATTTTTAACCGATCAAAAAAAGAAAAAAAAACACCGACACAAACGCGCTCAAACAGCGACACTCATATATGGCCATTTAAAATTCACCAACTGAATTAACTTCTTTTCAACCTAAATCCTCGCCAATTCTCTTCAGAATGTCGTTCCATTCCGTCGTAATCCAGAAACTCCTCAGCGCGAACGCCCACATTGGCCGCCGCGTGACAGCCCACCATTTCAAAATCTTCTCGGAGGGCACCCGTAACTCCGTCAGCATCATTGATTCCGACAAAACCCTGATTTGCCTCCGCAACGCCTGCAATTTCATCGGCCACCTTGCCCGCAGCAATGCGCGGTTCCTATTCGTCAATACTAACTCACTCTTCGATGAAATCATTACCCAGATGACGCAAACCGTCGGAATCAAGAACGATACGACATGGCGTCTTGGAGGCTTTTTAACAAACAGTTCGAGCCCAAGAAAGTTTCGGGGGAAGAACAAGAAATTCAATCTCAGCGCCGTTCAGGCTCCAGATTGTATAGTGATTTTCGACACGGAGAGAAAGAGCTCGGTTATTCAGGAGGCAAATAGGCTCCAGATTCCCGTTGTCGGGCTGGTAGATTCGAGCATGCCTTGGGAAACTTACAAGAAGATAACTTATCCTGTCCCTGCTAACGATTCAGTTGAGTTTGTATATTTGTTTTGTAATTTGATCACCAAGACTATCTTGAAAGAGCAGAAGGAAGCTACTGCTGAGAAGGATAAGAAGTTGATAACAGGGTATGAGAATGTTGCCTCATTAGTTCCTTTTTTTTGGTTTATGCTGAATGTGGTCTTGGTCTTTATTAAGTTTCTATATGTGAGTTGTATGCACTGAATTGGTTGGGGATGGAGGGGGTACAATTGATGTTTTAGTCTACTTTATCTACAACTGCAACCCTCGAGCTTCTTCATTTACAGTTACTAATGTCAGTGACACCTTGGTCGTGTTGCACGTTTCACGTCTGAGCATCTGCGTTTGAGGATACTTTTCTTTGTGATTATTGGGTGGGAATAGGGTTGTAGTTTATGTATGGTTGTCAAGGTACTTGTTTAGTGGAAATTGTTTTCATTATAACTTTTTGGTCATTGAACAACTTCCTGTTTCTTTTCCCTTTTAAACCCCATTCAAGCTGATTCTTCTTTTTTTAAACTAAGCATAAGTCTAAACATTTGATTAAAAAAAAATTATTTTCTTGCAGCATATTTTTTGTCCAACTTTATTTTCATTTTCTCTTCTTTGCTCATTTGGAATTTGTATGTGCCAGAGAAGTTGCTGAACATGATATTCAGATTGATACGAGATCGACATCGGAAAAGCATGTCTTTCCTTATGAAAGTTTACAAGCTTTTCCTGAGGGTAAGTAGATGATCACATTATGTTTTTTCTTCTCCCCTTGGACAGAAAGATGTGCCTGCTGTTCCTCAACAATATTTGTTTCGTTCATTGTCTGACTCCTGTGTTTTCATTTATTTATAGTCTGACCATTGAAACCATGTCAAAGATTAGGTGATGGATTTGTTTGATCACTAAAATTTACTGTATATGTTCATGAGCAGTAGAAAGGTTGCAAAATAATGCATGAGTTTCAATGCTGTGTTTAAAGGTGACTTTCTTAATGTTTAAACCAATTTTTTGACCAGTTCGAAATTTTGTTGTTGCTTTGTCATACTGCCTCTGACATGATTTTGTCCCAATGGAAGTGGATACTTTCAAAATAAAATATTAACATCTAATTAAAATTTGTATAATATTCTTTAAAATTAAAGTTTTTCAATTACAATATTAGTTGATTGGAAAAAAATTTAAAATATACAGGAAAATAGATTGTGTAAAACGAGTTGTGCCTTTGTTGAAATGCTAAAATTAAAAAGTTGTACCTTAACCAAGGTACACTTTTCCAGTGGGATGGAGGGAGTATAACATAGTAGTCCACTTAGTCTTTTGTACTTTCTGAATTATTTAATTGTTGTTTTCTTGAAACGAAAATTTCACAAGATTATTGTTTAGTACTTGGTACAAGTTCGAAAAAAAATAATGTTGGCAGTATGAATTGTATGTGAACTCCAATTGAATTACCATTGACTGACATTTCAGGGCTTTGATAATGTTGTGAGGACTTGTATCAAATAAAAAATAATACTATATCTTACCTCAGCTTTATTGCCCCCTTTGACTTTATCTAGATGATTTTATTACTGTTATGTATCGGGTCTATAGGAGGCGACCGCGCATGAGAGGCAGTGTGTCGAAGCGGGCTGGACAGAGGGTCTGAGCATTATTATTACTATTATTATTAAGTAATTAGAAGGGCTAGTTATTATTATTGTTAGTAGTATATGATTATGGGCCCCTGCGTGGGTATAAATAGCATGATTAGGTCTTTTGATTATTGTCTAAGAAGTCGTTAGTAGAATCGACACTTGGTGCTTGGGTAGGGGAGTCTCCTGATTGTTTTTCCTTTATTCAATATCATAATCTTTAATCTCAATTTCCTTTACTCTATCAATTTGGCCTGACTTACCAGATCCTTTCATGCCCCAAACACGATCATCAACCCGTATGGATTCCGAACAGCGATTTCAGCGACAGAGAAGAGAAGCGAGGAGATGGAGATGGAGGTTGGATCCTTGTTGGCAAAACTCGATATCCTAACCGCCCTAATTTCCGAGTTGGTGCACATCAACTGGAAAGGAGGTGGACCGAGGCCAGTCACCAGGATCCTCGGACGGCGGCCAACGATTTGCTGGCAGTTCAGCAGCGCACCCGCGCGTTCTGTAGGAGGGAACGACAGCCATTTTTCGGCCAAAGACGGAGTTTTGTCCGCGGCGGTTCGCTGGGCCAACCCCGAGGGTGGAATATCCCGAGCCGAAGCCGAGCAGTATTTTCGGATCCACTGTACACCGGACGCGAACAAGGTGGAGGTCGCCCTTAGTGCCATGGAGAGTGGGGTGTTGCATTGGTTTCAGTGGATTGTGGACGCAACATCGGTTTCCGAAGTTAACATGGGCACAGTTGAAACAGGAGCTATTGAGGAGGTACTAAGAAGACCCCATGGCTAACTCATTTGAGGCCATATTGTATACTCAGCAGACGGGGACTGTTAGTAAATACACGAACTTATTTATTTTGCGGTTGGTGCTTGTTCCGGGAATCTCAATATTGGGATGTTTTTGCATGGGCTGAAGGACGAGATAAGATTGAAGATACGGTCACGAGATGCTCAGGATTTGTTTGATACAATCCCTTTATCCCGGGAGATTGAGCTGGAGATCGGCGCGGTAAGTGGAATTGGGAGAGTACTGACGGTCTTGGCGTTGAGACCGACCATAGGCGATGGTAGTGCGGGAACTTATCCAAGTGAGTAGGCTGGTCGTTTTACCCACTCTATCACAACTTGCCCCCAACAAATAAGAAATGTTGAATGTCGAATCTCGGATCGTGATCAAAATTCATCGGCGTTCTCGATCAATCAATCGAGAACACGACCCCCCTGACAGATGACTCAAAAGGAGTGGATGGAGAAGCCGCCGAAGGGGGAATGTTATAGGGAGCATTATTTTTCGGGCCATAAATTAGCGGACAAGTTGTTGCAACTGATTCTCATTTTGGTCCTGAATATGATCCCCCGCTATTGCCGGACGCTGGGGAACCACCGGTAGTGTTGCCAAATGATGAGAACATGGTGGAACCTCAACTACAGGTATTGGAGTTCTTGCATGTCACGGCCCGGAGTATAGATGGGCCGAGGACTATGAAATGACTGGTCACCTAGAAAGGCGGGATGCATTAGTAATGGTTTATAGCGGCGCTAGCCATTGCTTTATTTCTTCATACGTGGTCACACAGAGGGATTTGTCGATGGATAATTCTGTCCGATAGGTCTTCGGCCTAAGGGATGGACATCAGGAAATTCGAGGGGGTGTGTCGCGACCTAAAGATTAAGTTGAATAGGGCAGTTACGGTAACTGTTTCGAATTTTCGCTGGGAGGCGTAGTGGTAATTTTGGGGGTGTCGTGGCTAGAGATGTCGGGGGATGTAAAGGCGAATTGTCGAAAGATGACTGCAATTTGATTACCATGGTCGCGAGGTGAAATCATGCGGAAAATCATCTTTTGTTTGCCAGGAGATTACCGCGGCTAGCTTAGAGAAGGCTCGTGACATCGAAGAGGTTGGTATATTTGGGTGACGGAATTGGGGATGGTATCTAAACAGGAGACTGGGGGAACGAAGAATGCCTTATTCGAGCAGTTGGCGGCTGAATTTCCTTCTGCCATGCAGCCGCCGATGGGCCTTCTGTCACGTCAAGATATTGAACACCGCATTCCCTTACAACCGGGAGCCTCACCTCTATCGATTTGGCCCTACCGATATAGTCATGCTGCGAAGGACGAGGTGGAGCATATGGTTCGAGAGATGTTGGAGGCAGGGATCATTCAAGCCAGCTCCAGTCCTTTTTCGAGCCCGGTGCTTCTAGTTCAGAAAAAGGACGGTAGCACAGCAGTTTTGGGTGGCTAAATTATTGGGGTATGAGTTTGACATTGAGTATAAGGCGGGAGCGAAGTATCGGCCGCGGATGCCTTATCACGGTGTATGGAGTAAGCCGACCTCCCAACACTCTAGATGTTGACCTGGGTCGGGTGGTGGCCGATTGGTGAGGAGGTTAGACATGATCCGAAGTTGGGCCCTCTCATGGAGGCATTGGGGGTGGGGGGTCCGTCGGTCTTGGGCTATTCATTAGTTCAAGGGGTACTTTAGCACTCTCTCCACAGTTATCGTTTATTCTGTATTTTTTAAGTAAATTTTGTGCGTCGCCTTCCGGGGGACACGCCGGAGCCTTTCGGACATACATGCGGCTGGCAGCCAACGTATACTGGCTGGGCTGATGAGATCCGTTATCCGATTTGTGGCGGAATATCTAGTATGCCAACAAAATAAGTACGAAACAAGGAAGCCGGCCGGTCTTCTTCAGCCGCTTCGCATACCCGAACGTGTAGGGAAGATGTTAGCATGAGTTTCATTGAGGGTCTCCCTCGTTTGTGCTGAACCGAGGGGACCGAGGATTATTATTTTTATTAAGTAATTAGAAGTATTGGGCTATTTATGAGTATTATTATTAGTATATGATTATCGGTATAAATAGGGTGATTAGGTCTTTTGATTATTGTCCAAGAAATCATTAGTAGAATCGGCACTTGGTGCTTGGGCAGAAGGGTCTCCCGATTCCATTGTTTCCAATGGAGCCAAAGACTCCTTATTTCTTTGGTTCTGGATTATAATGGAATAAAACAAATGACTCACTAAACTGTCTGCACTTTTTTTTCTCATGAAGTACTAGTCATTCTATGCAATTCTTGATGCAATTTTCATTTTGGATCATCCGGAAACAGCCTCTCTGTGGTTAAGACAGGGGTAAGGCTGCGTACATCCGATCCCCCCTTACCCCGCTTTTTGTGGGAGCCGTTGAGGCATTGGGGTAATGTTGTTGTTGTTGTATTCAATATCATAATCCTTGATCTCAATTTTCTTTACTCTATCAATGACATTATAATGTTATTATATCTTCATCTTCTGCAGATTTCTCAGAAACTAAGCAGCTCTTTGAGAAGCTTGTCGTACTGAAATTTAATGGTAGTCTGGGGATGAAGGTTGGATTTAATGGCCCCAAGTAAGTGCTTTTAGTTACATAGTAGATGATGTCTTATTCAGAATATTTTCTCTATTTTTGATGGTTCAGTAGTTACCTGTAAAATTCTGGTGACTGGATTCATTGGCATTTATACCCTTATAAAAGGTCTTCCGCACATTTTCGCTGGACTGACCTTTTTGGTTTAGGTAAAGTAAAAGACCTGTGCATGTAGCTTGAACTCTAGGACTTGGAAAAAGTGCACTCTGGTTGGAAAAGTATGTATTTGCTGAAACAGTAGGTATTTTTACTAATTCAAAAATCCTACGTGGATTTTCATTCCTCACGGTATTCTCCTATAGTGTTTTAATGGGCAATGTAATATTATCCAAAAGAAACTAACTTGGAAAGACTTCTTCTAATTTTAAATTGTCATAACCTCTTCGCATAATATGCTATTGGATAGGCATTCTGTAATAATATGTTGTCTATATATTGGCAATTGCTTCATGTCTTTAATTACAGTTACTTTGAGGCACAATTATTTAAGGACAATTCTAACCCCTCGTAATATTTATTATTCGAAAGCTAATATTGCAGCGCGAACGAAAGGGATCATGATGTATGACCAAGTATAAATTCCTCATTTTATATATCCAAAGTTACAGTTCTGTAATCTCAAAATGAAAATTTTGTTTTTTGTTTATCCTAGGCAGCTTAAGTAATAACATGCAAATCAAAGCCAAAGAAACAGCGTGGGGAGGTAATACAGAAGTATATACTAATGTGTACTTAACTCTAGGAGTGCCTTCATAACAATATTATGTTTTGTTGTAAAAACTCCTCATGGCTATTTGTGTACTCGAAAGGTAAGCTGTGGTGTATGAGTTTTGCATTTTCTGTGCTTATACTTTGGTATTTCATCAAAAAAATAAAAAATAAATGAAAAATCACGTGAAATCATCGCATTGGAGTTGAAATAATCTATCCTGTAAAACGGGTAATTGATTATTGACTTTAAGTTGGCCGTTCATTGTTTTAATTTGAAGATGAGTTATGGCATGTTTTGATTGTATATGAGTTTGTGAGATTGTGGTTGGTATAGTTGAGGCTACTTTGGACCTTGGATTTGAGTGATGCACGTATAAAATTAACTGTTTGGTATGCACAACTGATTTACTCCACTCAGAAAGTATACATTCATACTTATATCTAGAAGGAAAATATGATGAAATTTAGGTCCACAACAACAACAACAACAACAACATCTAAGCCTTAGTCCCAAAATGATTTGGGGTCGGCTAACATGAATCAAACTTTGAAACCGTCAATAATCGTTACATAAATAACATAAAAGGAAAAAAGAGGGAAAAAGTAGAGAAAAAAGCAAATAAAAAAGAAAATAGGAATTAAAAAAAAAAAAAAAAATAGAATCAGACTCCATCCACCATCCGTATTTTTTCCCGCCACATTTGCCTCTCCATCGCCATACTTTCTCCAAGCATATCATTTTCAATCATCTTTATCCAAGTTTTCTTGGGTCTTCCTCTACCTTTCACAACATTACTTGCTCCCCAACTTTCTAGCCTCCTCACTGGGGCATCAATAGGTCTTCTTCTCACATGACCAAACCATCGTAATCGATTCTCCATCATCTTGTCTTCTATAGACGCAACTCTTACCTTCTCTCTGATCACCTCATTTCTGAGTCGATCCTTTTTTGTATGACCACACATCCATCGTAGCATACGCATCTCTGCCACATTCATCTTTTGAACGTGACACGCTTTTACACCAACACTCGGTGCCATATAACGCATGCCTAATTGCCGTGCGGTAAAATTTACCCTTTAATCTATGAGGCATGCCGATCACATAAAACCCTTGTGGCACTCTTCCACTTCAACCACCCCGCCTTTATTCTCGTGAGCCACATCGCCATCTAGCTCTCCATCCTTTTGGATAATAGATCCAAGATACCGAAAGAAAGTGGATCCATGAACAACTTTCCCATCAAATGTGATCATCCCGCCTCTCTATCACCTGTTTCGCTAAACCTACACTCCATATATTCGCCTTACTTCGCTCACCTAAAGCCTCGAGCTTCCAAAGTATCCTCCAAAGTTCCATTCTGTTGCACTCCAACCTTCGTTTCATCAATCAACACAATATCATCTGCGAACATCATACACCACGTCATTTTGAATTTCTCTTGTCAATTCGTCCATGAGGCAAAGAGAAAAGGACTAAGAGCAGATCCTTGATGCACCCCAATCGTAATAGGGAATTCTTCTCCTCCCAACATTAGTACGTACACTTGTACTAGCTCCCTCATACATGTCCTTTATAATGTCAATATATTTCCGCGATACACCCTTCTTTGCTAAGGCCCACCAAAGTACTTCTCTTGGTACTTTATCATATGCCTTCTCTAAATCAATAAAACCATATGCGATCTTTCTTTTTATCTCGATAGTTCCATCAATGCGGATAAGATAAATTGCTTCCATGGTCGATCTTCCGCATAAATCAAACCGATTTTCTGTTATCTTCACACATTTCACGATCCTTTGTTCAATCACTCGTTCCCACAACTTCATGGTATGACACATTAGTTTAATTCCGCGATAATTAGAACAATCTTGAACATCACCTTTGTTCTTATACAAAGGGACGAGAATACTTTTCCTCCATCCGTGGCATCTTATTGCTTCTCCAAATCTTATTGAAAAGCATAGTTACCCATTCGATCCCTCTCTCCCCCAAACACCTCCAAACTTCAATAGGTATACCATCTGGTCCTTCTGCTTTCTTTGACCCCATCTTCTTCAATGCAATTGTCACTTCACCCTTTTGGATTCTTCTCTTAAACTCTCGGTTAACCATACTTGAGGGGATGTTTAAATTCCCAATATCTTGTTCTTGATGGCCATTGAATAGGGTATCAAAGTATGACCTCCATCTCTCTTTTATCTCTTTATCTTGAACCAAAACTTTTTGGTCAGTATTTTTTACACATTTAACTTTTCCAATATCTCGCGTCTTCTTCTCTCTCATTCGAGCAAGTTTATAGATATCTTTTTCCCCTTCTTTAGTATCTAATCTTGCATATAATTCTTGATTGACCTTTGAGCAAATTTAGGTCCACGTGTTTCTTTTTTTCTTTTCCTTTTCATCACCAAATCCCAAGGTCCAAACATGGTGGTGTTCATCACTGAAGGATGTAGCAGTAGGTTATTGTGCCCATTCTTTGTATCTGAGTTTATAAATGAAAAAAGCCAAAAATGAGCTATACTCTTTTGTATAACGTAATATTCAAAAATAAACTTTTTTGATTGTGTGTTTTGTGTCTAATATATGGGAGCTCCGTTCTCGTGTGTGTTTGAGAGGTTAAACTTAAGTGGTAGTTATTCAAGTCTTACTTGACATGCTCGTTTCAATATGCTAGCCTCTCTCACACATTTATACATGATGCAGGTGTGCTATGGAAATTAGTAGTGGTTTGACGTGCCTTGACTTGATAATCGATCAAATTGAGGTCATACTGCTCTCAGTTTTTGGTTTATCTTTGTGTAGAATCAAGCATTTTAAAATTGTCGGTAGCTCTACACAGTATCTACAGTAGTTGGATTCTGAGCATCTGATTATAAATTATAATACTGACTGTAGGCTCTAAATGCAAAATACGGATGCAATATTCCTCTGTTATTGGTGAATGCAGCCCATGCTCATGAGGGTATATTGAAGGTAACGGTTCTTGTCCATTTAGATGTAGCTGAGAATTGAGATTGTTGGAAACTAATAGCTGCTAATTGTTTGATGGTAGGTCTTGGAGAAGCACTCAAATAAAAATGTCCATTCTGTTACTCAGGTTTCTTTGTTTTTATGCTTTATATGTATACCTCTGACTTGTTAGTTTTGGGTAATTGACATATTTTTCACAGAGCTACCTTCACCTGGAAAATGATGAGCCTTCCTCAGCAAAAGGACGAGATAACCATGATGAGATGTATGTTAACCTATTTTTTTCCAATAACAAACAGAATCAATTATGTTTCCAATAACACAGTTGAAATTCTGGTTAACTTTAGAATGTCCATCAATTTGGTGATTTTGTAGTAACAAGATCTTTTACCACTTCTCATAGAATACTGGTTTGCAATTTTTATCTGTCGTCTTGTGGAAAAATCTTCCCAATCATGTATGCAAGTACATCTTGATTCGGCAGGTTATGCAATTTATTAGTATAGTTTTAAGTATCAAAACCTGCTTCCAACAATCAGAACCCACAAGGGAAGGCAATTACGAACTTGCACATTCATAGCTACTTTAACATTGTAGGGTTCTTGAGACACAAATAAATGCAGCAGAAATTAATTCTTCTCTCGATTCGAAAATAGGAATCGGCCACTCGAAGGCGTTGCAAGACTGCGGACGGCCGCTAGTGCTATCCACACAAAGAACACGATCATGAGTTGGTCTGGCATGCTAGTTCCAATTCAAACAGATTTCTAAAATCTGGAAATCTTTTGTTTGTAATGTAGGTCATTTGTCTCACGAATGGACGTCTCTATAGTTGTGTATCTCTATCACCCAATGAGGGCCGGCATATAGGTCAGTGGTTGCTATTATTTCATTTGAACCCTAGTCGGTCCGAAATTTTACGAAACAAAATAACCAATTTTGTCCGTTTAAGTGTGACCCTGTAGGTTCATTTAAAATTGTAGTGGACTTAAAACACTTTTACTGAGCCCACAAATTATAAATGGCCTCTAGCAACACGTGATTACCTATTCCAAATGAATAAATCGGTGGTCCGGTCAAACCTTATTATGTACCAATATTCAATCCCCCGATATCTAAATTAAGCATGAGGCATGGACCAAGTCAAATTGTATAGTCTAATTATATACCTCTTGATTACTTGTTTAATTACCCAGGCAAATAATATGAATAACTTTTTCTCAATGTGTTTGAGCATGACCATGCATTTACACAATTTAACTTGTCAAAGGCCCATAGATACCTCTTTCTGAGTAGAAAGGGACAAGTACTCTCTTAGCACTTACACCCCTCTCCATGATTCATACTAAATCCAGTTATAACCTTTATAGTCACCGGTTAAAGATGATGCTGTACTGTATCAAGACATAGCACTATTCATATAAAAAAGTTCCATGACACAATTCATGTAGAATTCTTATGATGGATCATGTCCAACCAGTGTTCTGAACATGTATCTGTGATCTGATATGATATCTCATATCCGTAACTAGTAAACATAGTTATCTATCAGACATCATACATCTCAATTGATTAGGGACCTTTTAAATAATGTTATATTTTGTTGTTATATCGAGTTTTTCTATCAAGCACATACTTGATGATCGTAAGCAGAATAATTATTCATAGAAGCATAATCAAATATAACCAAACTATGAGAATTGAGAATCTAAATTATTCTTATTGTTACATGTGATTAATAGTTCCAAGTTATCTTTTATTTAGGGGCTGTTTGTTTGGCTCTTAATGGTTACATTAAGAGCCTACCTCTGAATCGCTAAGAGGTCAGCACTGTTTGGCAAAAAAAATATGACCTCTTAATGGTTACAATAACCTCTTAACCATTAAGCATCCATACTCTCACTCAACTATTAAGAGGCAAACAATTTCCAGCTTTACCCCTACTCTTAAATTAAGAATTATTATTTATAATAATTATTATTATTTTTTAAATGAATTTAAATAAAAAAATATTAGACATAATTATTATTATAATTTTCTAAATGAATTAAATTAAAAAATATTATACATAATTATTATTATTATTATTATTATTATTATTATTTAAATGAATTAAATTAAAAAATATTATGCATAATTATTATTATTGTTTCAAATGAATTAAATTTAAAAATATTATACATAATAATAATTATTATTATTATTATTATTTTAAATGAATTAAATTTAAAAATATTATACATAATAATAATTATTATTATTTTAAATGAATTAAATTTAAAAATATTCTACACAATTATTTATAAAAATTAGGGTTTTTATTTATAAAAAGGAGAGGTTTTGGTACGCAAGGGGAGGAAAAATGAGATTTTTAATCGCTACTTTTATACAGAAGGGTAAAATGGTAATTTGTGACCATTCAGAGTTACCATTCAGAACAGTTACCAAACAACCAAATTTCATTCTGCACTCAACCATACAGAGCCTCTCAACCATTCTGGCCTCTCAATCATTCTGCACTAAATCATTCAGCAACTGCCAAACAGCCCCTTAGGTTACGTTATTTAGGGTCAGAATAAAGGGATGGACCGAGCTTTTGTTTTGGAACCTTAATATGTTTGGAGTGTAGTTAGGCCCTGTTGTTTTGGACTTATTTTTCAGTTTTTCAGTTCAGTTCAGGTCAGGTCCATTCAGTTCAGTTGAGTTCTTATTCTTCTTCTTATTATTATTACTATTATGTTATTGTTTTTATTATTTATTATATTATTATTATTATTTTTATTATTTTTATTATTACTTTATTATATTTATTATTTTTAATATTTATTATATTATTATTATTTACTCTTAAAATATATTTCAGTTCCGTTCTGCTCAGTTCAGTTCAGTTCCGTTCAGCTCAGTTCCGTTCAGTTCAGTTCAGATTCATTCAGTCCAAAAGAACAGAGCCCTACTTTTCTTATTTAAATATAGGATTGCATTCATTTAGAGGCATCAAGAGATCGTTAGAAATTAGTTGCAGATTATCTGCTTTGGCAGGAAGTCGTCTTCCTGAGGAAAATCTGCACGTTCCACTTGAGGCAGACTTAACCTGTTAAGTTTGTTTATTTTCCGTTTTATAGTTCAATTTAATTAATGCAGAATTGTTTGCTCCTGTAAACCCTTGACTCTATCACTTATGAACTAGAGCACTATTCTCGACTACTGATTACGAAAATGGTTGACTTGGATCAGGAAATAACTTCTGATTAGTTTTCATCCACTGATTATTGGCTAAATCTACTAATCTTGAATTAAATGTAAAACAGGGTTATGTTGGTATTTTGTCAAGCTGTGGCTTGTATGCAGCCTTTACACAGTTCTTAGATAGCCTTGTTTGTTATACAATACTGGTTATGTGCTGTTGATATTTAAGAAATTACCTTATAAAGAATCTAATGGAGTTTGCCTTTCCCCCTTAATTTTGGCTTCTTAAATATGAGAATGCTGTGTCGGTAGTCATACAGATCTATCATTAGTGGCTTAAATATGTAGTGTTCTAAATATGAAATTTTTTGACCAAAACTACAGCTGTAAAATGTGATGTCCGAAAAAGCAAAATGTGCTCATGATTTCATGCCTTAGTGAATATTGTTACTCCCACTATCCCGCCGGAAGTTTAACATTTGAGCATAAAAAGTGGCCCTTTAGAAGCTTAACATTTCTAACTTTTACACAATCGGATCAATATCTTTTACCTCTTACCTTTAATATCCACCACACTCACCATCGATACCTTTTACCTTTTGATCTCCACCACACACTCACCATCAATACTTACACAACTTACCCATCTATCACATCCAATCCTTCTCACCAAATGTTGAGCTGTAGCTGGGACTGAGCGTGTATTTGCTTTTCAGTTGGAGGACAAATATTGAACTAATCTTTTACTTGCATGCCATTATTAGCTTGCTCTTCAAACTTGAGTTTTAGCTTGGGAACCTTGTTAATGGTTACTCTTAACCCACTTGATATTGCAATACACTTGTTGCTAACTCGTAAGAAATAATGTGCATCCATCTGCAAAGGAGGGTGTGATTCTCTTTTACGGAGACACTCTTATTAGGCACATGTGTGATCACCATTCACCAATAGTTGGATCCCTCTTGCCAAACACACTTCTGGCACACAGAACACACCCAAAGGAGGAATTCGAAGAAGATGACATCATTTGCTTGCTTCTAATGGGCTTGATTGCTCAAGGATGCTTGTTTTACCTTGTAATGCTGCTGAGAAATGTAATATTTGGACTGCAGTTATTCTTATGCCTTTTTTTGGCCAGTGAGTTATCTATCCAAAAATCAAATGCATCTACTTTTTTGCTGAGTTTCTTTTTACTTGTGAAGGAGTAGCGTCAACCTTGATGGGGTGTTCCTCCCACTGATGAATAGCGGAAAATTGGATGTACTCTTATCACAGGTTGGAGATTTTCATCCCTCTTGTCATGCTTTATTCGAGTAAACTTTCAAAGAACTTATTTATTATGTTTAGTCGGACACAGAACTAAATAAGTTCTGCTTTTTAGCACATCTATTTTTGTAACATACTCTGACATGTGTCCCTTTTTTTCCAACAGGGCAAAGAGTATATCTTGATGTTGACTGATGATAATCTTGCTCATGTTGTTGACCCAAGTATCCTCAATTTGAATCACAATAATTCTCATTCATTCAATTTCTATGCTCTCCTTAAATTCTCGTGAGATTCATACCTGGATTCCTGCCTATTTTAATAAATTTGACATTTGTGATAATTGAGCTCCTTAATACAAGGTTTTAGGAATTTTAAATCATTTGATTCAGAATAATATCGAGTTTTGCCTTGAGGTATGCTCCTCAAATCTTACTACTTTTGGCATTTGTTTGTAACTGTATCTAAGTTTTCCCATGTGCAGGTGATGCCCAAATCTTCTGAAGTAGATACGAGCAAACTTTCACCCAATCAAGAAGATATTCCGGTTGGTCCGGTTGGTTATGTTTCACATTTGTTTTCTCGTCTATGCAAAAGTTCATCCTTCATATTTCCAAGTATAGCCTGTTTCTCTTCAACATATTTTAAGTACTGGTTTGTGGTAAGTTTACACATGAAATTGTAGCCAAATTAGAGATGCCTAAGCGTTTTGGTTACCATAAAAAGAAACTTACCCGTGTAAGAATAATAATACACATTCAATCCATCATAATAAGACCCATTTCAAGGCACTAGGTAATGACCTCAAAACATAATAAGACCCATTTCGAGGCACTAGGTAGTGATTCTCCAACAATATGGACAACCAGTAATAAGTTACTGCCTCAATAACTGTACTTTCATACTTTGAAATTGAGCCACAAGGCACTCAGAGACACCTGCCCCATAGTTTTGTGTCCTAAAATAATTATCAAGGGTTGATATCCCAGATTAGTTTTATCTGGGAGTAGATTTACTTATTTTACTATGCTATTGGTTAACTGGAGCTCTTAAACTTAAATTACTTCCTTGTAGTTAAATTTGAATTGTTCACGTCTTGCCAAATGTTGATCATTGTATCAAAATTTGCCTTTTGCTTTTCAGTTGTTGATTTATACTCCCTCCGCCCCATTTCACTTGGCCTGGTTTCCCCTTTGGGCTGTCCCAAGTCACATGGCCTGTTTCCTATTTTGGAAATAATTAGGGCCTGATTATGCCTAATTTAAGTGGCCCAAATCCAAAAAGCATAACCCAAATTCACCCTCCACCCAACCAGATTCATTTTGTGCCCCCATTCTCTCAAAATACTCTCTCTTTACGCCCATCTCTGTGACTTCTCCCTCCGCCGCTCTCTCGACGTTGCAGCGTCTCTCTTTTGACGCGGCCACCTCCTCCCGCTAACCTCCATCATCTCTTCGCCGTGATGAATTCGTATCTCTCTGATTCTGAGCTTCCCTTTGGTAGCCTCCCCACAAACCCTAGCCAAGAAACTTTTGTTCCAGAAACGAATCTTCCCGAAGATTCGACGCATTTATTCTCCAATTCCGACGTATCGACGCACTGCGACACCGCCGATTCCGACGTATCCACTCACTGCGACACCGCCGATTCCGGCGACATATCAACGCACAGCAAGACGTGCGATGAGGACACGGCTGCGCAGGAGATCGAAGACTTAGACCGCTATGAAGAGATGAGCCCGGCGGTTCGGATGATGTTGGAAATTTGGACGCCCAGTTTCTTCACGATTCCGGTGAGATCCATTCATTATTCTCTGTATGCGGACGCGTTTCATGTGAGTACTGTGGGATTGTGGGTTCTTGTATTCCGGTGAAAATGCCCTGATTTGTGATGCATTTCGTGCACCTGTGATGTGTTCTTGCATGTGTGAAATAGGGGATGCTTAATTGTGCTTAATAGTTGGTGGGACACCTCAATTTCTACTTTAAACACCATGCATAAAAACCTGTGCCCAAAAGTAGTAGGCCAAGTGAAATGGGACGTAGGGAGTACTACAAACTCAACTGAAAAGCATGTATTGGAATCCTGAGGTTGGACCAGGCCAAATGTCGGGTCCATATAGCATTTGACCTGTTAAGAAATTATGCAAAAGTGTGTTGGGTTCGCTATTTTTGTAGCTTTGATTCTTATGCAGTCATTATCTTTGAGCTTTTAGTATCATCATGTTTTTTGGTTTTCCTTGCCGGCATCTTGAAGATTCTAACACCAAAGAAAAATTGGAAATTCATTGACACGATGTAAGCTGTTTCTATCCTGTACTCCTTTTTGCTTTTCAGAAGAAAAAAAAGCTATTTCTACCATGCCTCATTTGGCCCAATCTTTGACAGGTGGATGAATATCAACTCTATAGGAAGTCTTGTAGAAAGACGTGCTGCAAAAGGGCATCTGACCATTTCAGAGGTAGACGTTGTATTAATATTAAAAAAAATGCTCATATGTACAAATAACCGCACTTGTATTTTATGTACAGAACCTGTCTTGATTCTTTTTTCCTTCATTTTTACATCGTTTTCTCTGTTTTGCTGCATCGCTGGAACTTTTTATATCATCTCGTCTTGTACGCATCTTCCAGCTGTTTGATCAGCATTTTGCTTTAAGTGTTCATAAGTCGAGATATCTTCCAGTTAAAGCGACAACAGACCTACTTCTGCTACAGGTTAGTACTAGTTTCTGGCTCGAGTGTTTGTTATTTCCAATATGTTGGTTTGTGTATGTATTTACAACTATTTTTTTTTGCTTACGCAGTCTGACCTGTACATCTTTAAGGAGGGCACAATAACCCGAAATTCAGCCAGAGAAAATCCTGCTGACCCATCCATCGAATTAGGACCAGTATTCGAAAATGTACCGCCTTGCGAACTTAGAGCCTTTGTTCAGTCCTCTTTCATTTGTATGTACTTGGAATTCCATAATTCTTTCTTCCCTTTTAATAGGTCAATGACTTTCGTGAACGCTTCAAGTCCATTCCTAGTGTTATTGGTCTCAACAGCTTGAAGGTGACTGGTGATGTTTGGTTCGGAACCGGTATAACTCTTAAGGTAAACAATTATCTCCTTCAGTAGAATTTCATTCCATTTTTTGAGGCATCCATTTTCTGTGTGGAACCGTACAGACATCTGGAAATAAGCAGAGACAAAGTCACCATTTTGGAGTTACAGCTGATATGTGGGATCTTAATTAATGAAGTATCAGTTAAAATATCCCACTACTTTGTATTATCTATGAGATTTTAAATAGAGTATAATGTAATGTGGATTCTGTGGAAGAGACATTCTTCTAAATGAAATTGCCATCATCAACTCATCAACTGCACCTTAATCCACTATGTTGGGGTCGCTGGCATGAAGATTATAGCGCCAATTAATTATATCTAAAATTAGTTATTACTACAATTCATGCAAAAAAAAAAAGTGGCGAAGTTTTACGCCAGATGCCCTTTCTGTCGCAACCTTCATACGAAGGAGAAAAAATGAAATTGCCTCAGCGATAATAAAACTTCCGAAAGTGCTCATAAAGGGAAAAAAATATGCTAAGAAAATAATATCAATGATGACGAATGACTGTTTCTGTTAATCTCTCCACTGTTCCTATGATGCTTTGTTGTTTCATGTTTGGTTTCCCAGGGAAAAGTCGTTATCCATGCGAGACCAGGTATGAAGATAGTAATTCCCGATGGTGCAGTGCTGGAAAATAAGGTAAGAGATCCACTTTTCAGAGAGTTCGCAATAATGACTTTATGGTTTATTTATCAAATGCGAATTCTTTTTGACAGATTATTACTAGCCAAGCAGCTGCGGGAGGAGTATCCTTATAGCTTTTTTTTTTTTTTCCATCAACACGAATATGGAATAAACGCATATGGGAATTTGATGTGATGATTTTTCTTTTTCTTTCGGTTTATTTATATCTAGGAACATTCATTTTGCACCACCCCTGTTAACCTGGATGGGTTAAAGTAGTAATACTTGTTGTAACTAGAACCAATAAGTCGGTCCCCTTTCAATTGTCCAAGTCGGAACTAGTTTCAGCCAATGAGGATTATAAAAAGCGTCATCCTCGCGGACTTGATTGCCAGCTTATTATTGTCATCAGAAAGTGGAGAATAGAAGTTACTTTATTTTCGTTAGTTTGCTGTTCCATCTTCACTACACAACCAGTAGAGGGGTCAGGCTAGTATGCTGGTGGTTACGTTTACTAATTAATTATCTGCTGTATTTGTGCTACTCTGAGCTGAGTGATAGACTGTATTGCATGTCCTTTTATTTGACGTTTTATACCTTTGCAACTCCATTTAAGATATGAATAATGGCGAACGTAGCACGTCCTTTGACTAATGTGAATTATTCAGACAACATTTTTATTAGCGAAAGTGTAATGACGACCATATTTCATGAAGAATATAAAATAGTTGTACAACTTGAATTTATTTAAACCAAATTGAGCGGTACTTGGTGAGCTTCATGACGAATGCCGTTGAATCTATGAAGAACAGTGTTGAAACAAATGAGGTTAGTACTTTGATCTTGTATCAAACACTCTTCTATGTGAGGGGAAATTGAAAGGGTGGGTCTGAAAATTCCTTTGTTTTGGGGTAAACTTATGCTAAATCCAACCTATTTGGACTCAGACCCGAATCACTCAAGTCTCTCTCTCTCTCTCTCTCTCTCTCTCTCTCTCTCTATATATATATATATATATATATATATATATATATATATATATATATATAGACTTATTTTCTTTAACAAGTAAATCCTATTAATTTTCTCACTCTCTCTCTCTCTATCTATATATATATATATATATATATATATATATATATATATATATATCTATATATAGACTTACTTTCTCTCACTTAAATCCTACTATCTTTTTAACAAGTAAAAAACGATTAGACTTATTTTCTTTAATTTGAATTACGTGTAAGACTCAAATTACTATGAAAAATTGAGGAATTTGAACTTTTGAATTTCTAATTTTCTAAATGCTTAGTAGTTGATAATTGATAGTTGATAATTGATACTTGAATTAATCAAATTATAGGATATGCTGAATTTTATTCTAAATCAAAATAAATTCAACCTCCATCGAAATATAACCCAAACTGTAAACACTTATGGGAGAGTATCGTATTTTGATTATTGAGAACTTTTTCTAAGTGATGGATTTCAAAAGAGTTTATGACTTTTACGTATTTGTAAAGACTTTTTGATAGATCTTTTAAAATCTTTAAAACTTATCAGGATTTTGGATGATAGATTTTAATAAACTTTTGCGCATTTGTATGCCCTTTTTCTTATAACTTTTTTTTTAATTTTTATGTGAATTTGACTAATAATAATAATAATAATAGTAATAATAAATAAACTTGAACACAACTAAACATACAAAAAATGAGTCAGGTTTTTCTGAAAGTTATTATTGTGTACGTAATTGATTGAACTATATCAAACAGTAAAATTATTAACAAAAAAATATGTGGTGATTGATTATAGGTAAAACATAATGTAAGATTACATAAATAAAATATCGTAAATTAAAAAAGAAAAGAAAGAGATGGTGATGATTGGAATGAGTGATGAGGTTCGACAAACAATGATAATATTTGACAGAAAGAGTGAGAAAAAATTGAGAGAGAAAAAATAAATAAAATAATAAAAATAAATAAAACTTATAAATTCACGAAAATCTTGAGTTTAAAGGTTGGATTTTTCAAACTTATTTTCTTTTCAAATAATGGTTGGCAATACATATAAATCCATCATCTTATGAATCATTCACAATTTATAAACCTTTTAAATATCTGTGGACTCCGATGAACTTATTAAAAATGATAAAAGGTCTTTATTGAATATTCATATTTGTATGATTTGAAATATATTTATAAGAATTCAAATTAAATATCTTATAAATTTACAAAAATGATTAAAATATCACGAAAATTCAAATATAATGCACCCCTTAATATAATACTCAACGGATCCGCGGCCATCCTAATTCCATCCATGGAGCCTCCCCTGCTGGATGCACGATACGTGGCGTGTATGTGAAGTGCTCCACCTAGTGCATCAATCTGCACCCCACATACACGCCACGTATCGTGCATCCAGCAGTGGATGCACTACGCGGATACTCCATGGACGGAACCTAATATTGGAATTGAGCAGCGCACTTACTGAATCACAACGGATCCATTGTACGTATTCGGATCGGGCCACTGCACGAAAAGAACAGAAAAAGCACCGAATTAGGAATGTCAATGGGTCGAGTAGGGTACGGGTATGCCTCCTCCATACCCTATCCTATTTGATTCGGATCGGGTTCGGGTATACCCATCGGGTGATCGGGTACCCAATGGGTATTCGGGTACCCATATACCCTATATTTAAGAATATAAATATTTTTAATATATATCATATATATAATGTAATTAATAAATTTAATTTAATATAATAAATATTTAAAATATAATATTTTATATAATAATATATATAATTTATAATACAATATAATATTTATGTATAATATATAATAATAACATATTTATATAGTTCAAATGATTATGCGAGTCGGGTAATCGGGTTGGGTATTCGGGTAATATACTATGTCCATACCTTACTCATATCCGACCATAAAATTTCGGGTTCGATCAAAACCCGACCCAATTTCGAATTTATCCGATGAATCGGATTGGGTACGAATAAAGTTGACATCGTGCACCGAATCTTTCCTCTCTATCTTCCCGGGTGAGTGTACTGTGGATAAGAAAATAAAAAATTCTCTCGTTTGCTTAGAACAATGTCCATCTCCTCTCTCTCAAGCACCATCTCCACCACCAAGCATTTTTCCTCCTTCTCCGCCGCCGTTATACCCTCCTCCTCCTCCTTCCTCGTCCGCCTCCCCGTTAAACGCCTCTCGTCGCTCTCTCTCAATGCTTCCTCCTCCAAACGCTGTCTCATCTCAGCCTCAATGGAGGCTGGAATTGGCCTAATGGGGACCAAATTAGGGATGATGTCGTACTTCGATTCTACCGGCGTCGTTAGTCCGGTCACAGTTGTCGGATTCCGTGAGGGCAACATTGTCACTCAGGTGAAGACTGAGGCCACCGACGGGTACGACGCGGTTCAGGTCGGGTACCGAAGGGTCCGTGACCGCAAGTTGACGAAACCGGAGCTAGGGCACTTGCAGAAGTCCGGAATTATTCCGCTGCGGCACTTGCAGGAGTTTAGGCTGCAGTCAGTTGATGGTTTTGAGCCTAATCAGCGGCTAGCGATGGGGGAGCTGTTTAAGGAAGGAGATTTGGTCGATGTTTCCGGGACTACCATCGGAAAGGGGTTTCAAGGTACGTATTATCTATATTTTGGATTTGAATTTGCTGTTATGCCTGTTTTTCCTGCTGTAGTATGCCATAGCAGTTTATTGCTTTGAGTTTCTATGGACCTTAGGATGGTAAGATGAGATGATGATGTACTGGTGTTCGCTACTGTAATTACTGTGTTAAAGGCATTGTCATTTCCTTGACTAAATACAGCAGAACTCTATAAGCTCTTATTCTGATTGAAATGCCTGTAGCAACTAGCAACAAGAAATTTCAATGTTGAGTTTTACCTTAGTGTATTCTTGTATTCTAGACTGGGCTTGTTTTAAGTTCCTTGATGTATTGTTCGTGAAGGGAAATGTTTTTTTTTTTTTTTTTTTTTTTTTTTGGTAATGAATACTCCTATTTGTCCATGTTGAGAATATGCATAAGAAAACAGGCTGATTTCCTTGAAACTAATAATAGTTTATTTCAGAGTGAGGCGTGTGGCAGCAGTTCTACAGTAGCTTTTATTATTTTGACCAAGTGAAAACTCTACCAAGGATAAAAAGTGGTGTTCGGGATTGTAAGTTTTTAGGTGGTTTTAGTGGTTGATGTAGTATTTTGGAAAAGTTAGGAAAATTAGTTTTTTTTTGGTAGAGGTAGCTTTTGGTTTAACTTTTGAAGTTAGAATGTAGTTTTTTTTTTTGATCGAAATGCTACATTTTACCGAACACTCATGCTTTATAAAACTACTTGATGTCGAGTTGGCAACTAACATCCACTCAACTCAAAAAACAGCCAACAACCAGCCACTACAAGTATTTTTGCCGAACACAGTCTAATTGTATCATCAGTTAATTTGAGCTAGAATTTCACTGGCAACTAACCTAGACATGATATAAATTCCATCGGATCAGTAAAGTATTATTCGAAATGGTGTCATTGAGTTTTTCACCGACATTTGTAATGCCATGAGAAAAACTGGACGCTGACTGACTTTTAATGCCGTGAACATCAAGATCTGTTAACATGGTTGTATACTTCTCTTAGTCTTCTTCTGACGAGCCTCTTGTGTCCGTTTTTCACATTGTTGCGACTACTCAGCTCTATGCATGAAAAATCACGAAATTATAACCACGTGTTAAAGATGGTGCTATCTCTTGTTGTTCTTGGATTAGCATAAACCTGAAAGTATGCTGGCTAGCATTGCATTTGAAGATGATTGGCATGTTTCTTACTAGGTGGTATCAAGAGACATAACTTCAAAAGAGGGCCTATGAGTCATGGGTCCAAGAGCCATAGACAACTCGGATCCATTGGTGCTGGGACTACGCCTGGACGTGTGTACCCGGGAAAGAAAATGCCTGGGAGAATGGGAGGCACCAAGACAAAGATACGGAAGCTCAAGATTGTCAAGATTGACAGTGAACTCAATGTTGTGATGATCAAAGGGGCTGTTCCCGGTAAGCCAGGAAATCTTCTTCGTATTACACCAGCAAAAATTGTGGGCAAAAATATACCCAAGAATTAGCTTGACTGTTTTTATTTCTTTCTATGTTGGTTTATCACGACGCCATGTAATTGATATTCTCGTGGTTGTGTTCTTTTTGTCATGGTTAGCTGGATAGAATAAAAGCCTAAGATCTATATCACTAAAGATAAGCCTGAAATTTATACCCCCCCTACTATCAAGGAAATATACTGATTCTTCATCTATATACTGAATCCTGATGTTCTTGGTATAACTAATTAGGTTGTCTTGCAAAGCACGCGAGACTACACAAAATTCGAACAAAATAATAAGATTGTAGCAATATTCCCTTACATGGAATAATTATAAAACTCAGAAACACATTGTCTCTTGACTAATCTAAACCTATCTTTGCAGCCATATGGTGATTAAAAACGAAACTACAACTGATAGATTAGCAATTCTGACATGTATTGACGACCACTTTCAAAATATCGACTCCACACCCAAATTTACCCATCCCCTTTACAGCCTTAGAACCTTCCAGAGCTTAGGTTTGTACGCACGCAGTCCCTAAAAATAAAACAAATAACACAAAATGAGTCTAACTAGTCTGCAGCAAAATCCGGCTCAGATGGCTTCACCAGTTTCTCCGTCCTATCAGACCCTAATTCACTTCGAGCCCTATGGACACCACGCAAAGCATTAGCCGCGAACCTCGACGCCAACATAGTTGCGCCAATTTTAGACGAAGTCCCAGAAATCAACCCAGTCTGCATGTCGGCATCAACGTCTTCTTCTTCTTCCTCTTCTCCTTGTGTACTCTCTTCATCTTCAAATTCATTCTGATGAAGCTCGGTTATTTTCCTTCTAGAATAACGCCGCCATGCAGCCTGAATAAAAGTAGCCGCCCAAGTCCTCCACTGCTGAGAGTAAAATCTGAAAGTCTGCTGAACTTGTCTGCTGTGGATACGTCTAAACTGACTCGTAATAAATTTGAGTTCATCTGCTATTAATGCAAATGCTTCGACCTCTGTCAGAGCTCTCACCGTACGAGTCGAAGGTGGTAAGTTGGATCCGGATTTAGGGTCGAGCGCCCATGTGAGAAGCTCCTCTCCACAAAAATCGCCTTCTTTTAGGAAACCACGATTGAAGAAACCGGATCTCCCACCGTCAGTTGTCACACTTTCCAGTCGACCACGGATAATGAAGAGCATCTCGTCGACTGGATCGCCTTCACGAAGAATGTATGTGCTTTCTGTGTATAGACTAGGTTTAAGTCTTTCACAAATGGCATCGAGCAATCTATCATCCATGTTTGCGAAAAGAGGGACCTGGAAATTGTATCATGATAAGATAGAAAAACTTTCTTCAGCTAATTAGTTTTATTAGTATAATCTTGCAAGCAGTTATCAGCTTGGAAATCCATAGAGCAAGTACTCTAGGATTTTCTTCGAGAATTTGATACAACATGTAAAAGCTGCTATTTTGATTTTGGATGTAAATAATCTAAAATCCTCAAAATAAGCTGTGAGCTTAGTTTTCTTCCTTGAAACAGTTTTCTTCTTTGAAACATACTCTTTCCCTCTCATTAAAATAGGCATGTACGGGCACAGAACTGGTGCTTAAACACTCCGTGTTTGAACCGTGCTTAGGTATTCTGAGTACAATAATATTCTTGTACTCGGCCAAACAAGTACTATTGTACTCGTATAATATAAATATTATATTACTCATGTAATATGAGTACTTGCACCCAATTTTTTTTATATGTAATGCGAGTACTATTGTACTCATGTGCTCGGTGAAGTAGTGCTCATATAGCTATATGAGTAATATTGTACTCATTTGACTGAGCAATATGAGTATTGCAATATATTTAAGTGTGGTTTAAGCATGGAAGGGCTTAAGCATGAGATTCATTTCCAGCTTGTACAATGTTTCGGACAAATTAAGAAAACATATTAATTGTTGGATATGTAACTTTTCCCTGCTTCTTTTGTTACCCTTGCAAGAAATGCCACCTTATATTACTATTTTGTTTGCTAATAGAAGGGTTCCAGAGTTAATTAATAAGTAATTAATGCTCTTAGTAAGGAAACAAGTCCAAGTAATTAATGCTCTTAGTAGGGAAACAAGTCTATAATTTGGGACGGACGAAAATGGAAAACATGCTCATCTTAGTTGGACGGTGGGAGTATTAAGGCACCAGAAGTTTGAATATATGTTTATGCTGTTAACTAGGAAAGAACAACGGAAAGAACAATGGAAAGAACAAATAAACGGTTAGTGTTGCCATTCAATTTCAAATTGATAAAGCATACTTACCCTTCGAACCAAATTTAAACAGAGATGACGCTTGATATCTCTTCTAAGGTCTTTCGGTAGGTTTTGAACCAAGCTCTCCTCATCAACTCCTCTAGTCTCGAGCCATTTGTATTGATCATAACGCCGTACTCGTTCCCTAAGCTCTGGCGGTAGTACTCTGTGATGCATCCATTGCTCAGAGTCGCGTTTTTTAACCCTCATCTCCTCCAGCCGAACCGTGAGAGACTGAAGATATGTCTGTAACAAAACACAAGTCCCCTAAATTTAGCACTTATTACGGATAAGCTGATAACCATGACTAAAGTTCATCCAAGAGTATACCATCTTTAGTTATGCCCCTAAAAACGATGAAGCATAAGTACCTGCATATTACCAATGAGAAGAGCAAAGAGTAGGAGACCCAAAATAGCTACTGCTATAGAAAACAGAACTTCTCCGGGATATGTGCTGGTTAGAAGCCCCTGACCAAGTGTACTGCAGAGATTGAAGTAATACTGTGTTACCATAACCGGCTAATGCTAGATGGTCTTTTTGGCCATTTGTGCAAAACATATCGAATACCTATATCGATCAAAGTGCTATCAACAGCAGCTAAATGTGAATTTTGTTTCAGTAGATCAATGACAGATTACTTTACTAGTTCCTGATGCGAAGTAAGATTCTATCTAATCATCAGTTTTTAAGTTTTTAAGCTTTAACTAACTAGTGCCTTCATAATAATCCATTTTAAGAGAAGGAAAAGAAAAGTGTTTGGAAAGTCGATGACGGAACGAAGTCTCATATGCAATGATATCCAAGTGCATCTGTAACATGTCCTTGATCATGTGGCTAATCATTCTTCATGACTTAGAGTGTAACAAGTCTAGGCATACTCACGGCAAATATTTCATTTTCTTTAACAAGGTCTAGCTGAAACCTACATATCTTGTAATTGATCGTTCTAAAGTGTTTCTTATATTCATCTAATCACAGACTGAGAACAAGAAATGCTAGTGATTTGTATTGCTATAACCAAGACATAAAAGAGAGAACAAATTGACATTTGTGTTTTATACTCAAGTAACTCAACTCAACTAAGCCTTGATCTCAATTTAGTTGTAGTCGCTGTATGGATCTTGTCTCTCCAATCTAAAATATCGTGGGCGATATCCTGCGTGTAAGTGTCTAGGTCCTTTTGAACCACACAATATGTATCATAATCTACTCACATCCTCTAACTGTTGCACCTTTAGGTAAACGAGTAACATGTACAGTTTATTGACTATGGGAACAAATCCAACTTAATACCTAATGTCATCATTTCTTATCTAGGAAGCATGGACCCCAGAGTGGATACAAGACACGACATGGATACGCTTTTTTTACACATAAAATATGATGCGACACGGATATGACATGGCTAAAATTCCGGATTTGAAGTGTTCGTGCTTCGTAGTTTCTAATTCTGTCCATCCTAGTATGCCCGCACATCCATCTTAACATTCTAATCTGCAACACTCATTCTAGAAAGCTCATTCACCTATATCGCCCAACACTCACTATCATACATCATGGAAAACTCCGCCTAAGTGTGAGTTATCATATCTAGCTGGAATGTCGACTGCCGGCATAAAACATTGCCAATCTATGATATGGTGGATCCTATTAGTACAACTGAAGAAAATAGATTTGCATGTTATATAGAGATTATATACGTTAAACATTTATTATTCTTTTCTTTGGGGCGCTCAAGCACTTTCCCGACAAAGATAACAAGCAGGAACTATAGAGTTAAGAGAGAAACACCTTAAATTCTGGAGGCCCCACCACAAACAATAGAAGTATTTCGAGACAAAATGTTCTGATTCAAGAACACCTGATGTTAAAGCTTGAGCATATATTCCATACTTGAATGGCGATTTGTCATCATCATCTATCGAACATTTTGGTTCGATATAAGTCTTGCTCATATTTCTCCACATGTCAATGTTTGAAACCTCATGAGCACAATATAGATTTATTGTATTACAATCTGGAGTTTCCCTGCAAGCTATATCCCAGCATGTATCTTTGCGTTCAATGGCTAATAGGTACCATAAGGCCCCAACAACCTGTTCCATTAACAAATTAACATGTTGAGATCAGTTTATTCATAATTTTGTAAATAGCTTTCTAATTTGAACTGTCTTTTGTACAAATGTATGTTTAATCAGAATTCAGAAGGCAATATCAGTGGGTATATAGTAAATTACAATGCAGTAACACGTTAGCCAAACATCTGAGAAAATATTATGGATAATTACAAAAACTACCCTAGGTGGTTTGGCCGAATTACAGGAAAAAAAGGAACTTCTACCTCTCAAAAAATGATTACATCCGTCTTACACTTGGCACCCGTCGTGACTGGAGCTAACGGATATTGCTGATGTCATCAAAATTTTTGACAAGTACATCCTGAACTCTTTTAAATGTTGCAAATAGTCTCATATTTCCGTCTACATTTACGTAACTCATTTTTTTCCCTAGGTAGTACATATAGCCAGACTAAAAGTCGGGGATATTTGTAATATTTTGAAAAGTTGAGGGGTACAACTGTAATAACTTGGTGACTTTTGTCGAGTCAACGAACTGGGAGTCTGGGGTGAAATGTAAGCGAAATCAAACCCGTGTGCTTGTGTGATTTTTTTTAAAATTTTCGATACTTCTTTTTTAAATACCGCAACTGCAGGGGTAGTTTTTGTAATTATCCCTGAATATTAATGGATTGAGAAATGTTTCTCCAAGTGTTACGACGAACTGGTCAGCGAAAGGGCTACTATATTTGATCAAATGCTTCCTTTGAACCACAATAGTTATTCAACTAAGGTAAATTTGACCTCTTTTTGAAGCAGCAACTCTAGTTAACATTCCCATTTCAAAAATATTAATTGGCATCCAACACACTTTATATCTTCTCACATGTCATTTAATAAACTGAAGCACATTATACTTGGAAAATTATCAAATTGCGAAAGATGGAGATTGAACACCATTTAAGACGAGAATGATATAAACCTTCTTGAAGACAGAATGTCGAATTCGATCAATAGAGGTCTGACCATGCAAAACTAGAATAGTTTTACTTACGTGACTAGCAAGCAAGAACCATAACAAGTAATATGCAGCACCAGCCCATGCGGTCTCGGCAAACACGCCTGCAGTCTTCTTCAGCTCTGAACTAAGAGGCACGAAACGCACAAACCTAGGAATGTATTGAAGAAATACAATTATCACCAGTGCTCGTTTTGTGCCCAACACATCTGAATCTTGTGCTCCATGCAAAAACCTCCAGACCACAATCTGCAGGCAGATGACACGAAATTGAAAAGCTCAACATCACCCTTCACAAGAATCACGAATGCCGACCACAAAAGGCGCGCAGGTTAGTATATTTTTCCCATATTTCTTCTCTTATTCCTATTGTGGTTAAGAGTATGAGCTCACACACCAAACTCATTTTACTTGAACTGTTTTAAACTCAATGTTTGGTTTTCATTTGTGGTTTAATCCAGCGGCAAATATAAGTGAAATATGTAAATTGTACAGTTAAATAGATAAGGGATTCAGCAAAAAAAAAAAAAAAGGGTGAGGCATTAAGCGAGAATCGTAGTAAATCGTGAAGAGTGTTCTCTACATTTTTCCAAATTTTGTGTAACTTTAGAATAATACAAATTATTCTAATTTTACATTTGCTTTCATTTGGTCCTTTATTATTTATTTTTATTCTCACATATTACAGACGTATACTGTACACCCAACACTTTCAAGTGACATCACGAATAACATATTGTTAACCACTATGAAGGAACCCGCTAATGGTGGTCGTTACAGTTCACCAGGAGCCATAATGTCTTAAAATGCATAATTAATTATAAAACTACTCCTGAGGTTTGGCCTACCTACAAAAGAACCCACCTAGCTTTTACTGTTACATCCTCAAATTTTTAAATATTACAAAATTCCCAACACTTCCTTTTTTAAATATTCCAAATAACCAAAGGAAATGATCGGGCCTATTTATAATATTTAGAAAAACTAATGGTGTAGCTGTAGAATATTAGATGACAATATCAAAGTCTATCAAGCCCTTAACTAACAAGGGAAAGGAAAAAATATAAGACAATCAAACTTCAAGGATGGTTTCTATAATTTTGTAATTATATTCTTACATCAACGTCATGGACTGTCGATCTCCCACCATACCTGTGGTAGAGGTAGCACGGAGAAAAGATCCACGAAAAAATAACGATGTATGTATCGGTGCGCTATTTCTTTCGGATCAATCACAAGTTCCCCTCGTCCAAAAACCCGAGATGAAGGCGCAATAAAAGCCGTCCGGAATTGAAGAACCATGCGTGCGACATAAAACACATCAATTATAGTCCTCAGAGTCGTCGTCGTGTAAGCCAAACCAGCATGTATATGAAGACACATCTTATCATACTGGAAAACTGGAAGATATAAAAACAAAGGGTCCACGGACACCGCAAGAATGCACGAGAAGAGTAAGAGCTTATTCCATAGCAGAAGATTCTTGTCTTGTGGATCGAATATCTTCCTTTCGGAAACTATCAGATCCTCTGGGAACACGGCTCTTGTGACTCCGGATCTTAGTGACCGTCCGATTGTGAGAAGTCCTTCGGATCCTCTCTGGAACCCTACTCTGAATGACTTTGATGTGCTTTTATTGGTTGATGCTGGTGTAGTGAACCCCTCTAAGCTAAATCCACATTTGGTCTTTCCAGCCATGTCAGATCTAAAAGAGTCCAAATCATCAAGCCTGTGATATGGGAACAAGCACAACAAGAAGATGTCGTTTAACCAAATATGTAGATATTATTGACAAAAATATGCACTGCTTTCAGTTATAAATCTTTCCAACAAGGATGAAGTACAAATACTAAGAAATAGTGAGCCAGCATATCTTTCACATTGCACAGTGCGAAATATTACAAGAAGCACCCCTGTGGTTAGAACCGGCTTATAGTTTTCATCTGACGTTAGTTAGTGAAGCTAATGGAAGTTGACGACAGTACTGGAATATTTTTGCAGTTATATCCCTCGATTTCTTTTAAATGTCGCAAGCAGCCGCAATTTTTTGTCTTACATTTTACATTTCCATTCCTCAAAATTTTCTCTGTATTACAAATTTTGTCTTATATTTTACATTTGCATTCCTCCCCTAGGCAGTCATGAACTTTTCATACAGTTTTTGAGGTTCCTTAAGCAAATCATAAAAACCCCTTCTCTCAGTAATACTATGATTTAAATGGAAGTAGGAAACTGTGAAAAAGGTCCAGGCACACACATGCCAATCACTTCTTACCTGTCTTTGTCCTATCTTCAATACTAGCACTTCCTCATACCAATATCTGTGTTAGTCTTATGCATACATCTCCAAGCCAAACCTTGTACATGGTGATAGTAGTCATAGAGAGAACCTCATTGTTGAAGTCAATCTTAACAGGACAGACTATTAAAGCAAAGTAGCAGCAGGTTTAGGGCATTTCGTTCACGGGGGGCGGGTGAGACCAAATGTAGAGTAGACTAAATGCGGTCGGGGTTCGGGGAATTATCTCTTCTCGAACCTATTACCATTGAAGTGTTTTGAGTGTGTTGTGTCTATATCTCTAGTTTATAGATCCTAATTTGCAGTGTTTTACGTTCAGAACTTTATTTACCAACTTTTCTTATATATTCATATTAAATTTATATTTGTCCATAACTTTATTGTTAAACAAAAATAACTAAAATTTATCACTAAATTAACATACCATATTTTTCAATAGGCTGTTTTCATATTTTTCAATAGGTCAAAAACAATAGTGAATGCTAAATTAACTCCTTATATATATATATGTATATGTGTGTGTGTGTATATATATATATATATATACTCTTAAAAATAAAATTTTTATATAAAAAGTTTGAAAAAAAAAAATTGGGGTTGGGGGGTTATAGAATCCCTATAAGACTTCTCTTGCTTGGTGCACCCTTCATACAAAGGAGAAATGAAGATGAGATTTCAAAACTGTCATCATCCTAATTCTTTCCATGCAAATGGAGAAGTAAAACAATGAGGATGATTTGGGATAATTGCTATAGTTGTGATATCCAATTACAGGATTGATATCGTAAAATAAGCATGTAGATTGTGGGACATGGCGAATAAAAAATGACATTATTACCTTACAAATTGCTCCTTTTGGCCGCCAATGTACTGGGATTTATAACTGGAATCGAACATTGTGTCGGATCAATTGCATAGCAGATTGAGCTACAAACATCAGCTTTTTTTACCCGAAGAGAAAGAAACAAGAATTACTTCAACTTGCATATGGAATCACGAAATATCATGAAAAATTCTGTGCACATAATAATATAGACAAGGTAGATCAGATCAGCTTTTCATCAATATCTGATCTAAATTTATTACATAAATTTTATAAAATAAAAACGAAAAACTAAGAATAAACAAGGCAAAAAGAAAAAAAAAAACAGTTTTTTCACCATGCACACGTGAGTAAATGTAAGAGTATTTACCATTTAGATTAGAAAAGTAGTGAGAATTTTTAGGACATGGTAAAAGTATAATCAAGAGTGAATGGTGAGTTAATCTGTTGATATTTTTCTCCCTTATTTTCTAGGGGGTTCCATCAAAGAAGGCTTTTATACCAAAATTAGCCTCTCTTTTTTTATAAGGGAGAGACTGTCAAAGATTAACTCATATTTTGTACTGTGTCCAAAAAAAATGGTCTAATAGCCTTAGGTGTAGGTTCCACCAAAAATAGCCAATAAATCTTCTGCCTGTCCTTTTCTTTGGCAGTTCCCGTCCCGCTGCGGGCGAACATTCGATCGGCCTTTTTTCCCTTTATGACAGTCACTTCCATCCTCGGCTAACCTACAGCTGGCCGCCGCTACTGAACCTCCTGCCATTTTGTTTTCCTGGCTGGGATCACTGCCATGCCCTGGTCCGCTCCCAATGTACCTCTAGCCAGACATTTTGTTTGTTAACAGATGCTGTCGTTCCAACCATTCTATATTTTTTGTTTAGCAGCCGCCGCTATCGGCCCACCACCTCATCCGTTCCACCAAAAGTATATTAACTTTGATTTTTTTGTCAAAATTAATAAATTTTGACCATAAATTATAACCATTATATAAAAGTATTATAGCCATGTACGTACTTGTTAAATTTATCTTAATATGTATTTTCAAGATATTATCCGCCACCTCGAAGTATGGGTGTGGTGTCAAATGTGCAAGGATCCTTGCAGCGTGGACGGGGACGTTATTTTATGCGGCTAGTAAGGGTAGTAAGGTGCGGTTTGGAACTTGGAACGTTGGCTCTTTGAGGGGGAGATCAGCAGAAGTGGGGGAGGTTATGAAAAGGAGGAGGATTCACATAATGTGTCTACAAGAGACTATGTGGGTTGACGAAAAGGCAAGAATGTTAGCTTCTTGGGGTTACAAGCTTTGGTACTCTGGAAAGGATAGAAGTAGAAATGGAGTGGGTATTGTCATTGATAAAGAAATCATTGATGATGTGGTGGAAGTGTCAAGAAAGAGCGATAGAATAATGAGTATTAAGCTTGTAATAGGGGATGGGTTTCTAACTATCATAAGTGCTTATGCACCACAAGTAGGATTGGATGCATCGATCAAACAAGAATTCTGGGAAGATTTGGAAGAGGTTGTCGAACGAATTCCTATGGGTGAGAAATTGATCATTGGTGGTGACCTCAATAGGCATGTCGGTGTTAGCAGAGATGACTTTGAGAGCGTTCATGGTGGCTTTGGTTTTGGGGATATGAATAAAGCAGGAAATGGTATATTGGATTTCGCGTTAGCTTATGACTTGGGTATTATGAACACTTGGTTCGAGAAAAGAGACTCTTATTTGGTGACATATAGAAACAGAGGTAATGCAAGTCAGATTGATTTCTTTTTAGTAAGGAATGTTTGGAGGAAAAGTTTTACTAATTGCAAGGTGATACCTGGTGAGAGTGCTGCAACGCAGCATAGGGTTGTGGTGCTTGACTTTCGAGTTAAGAGGCAATTAAGAAAGAGAAGACCACAAGTTGACCCTCAAATTAAGTGGTGGAAGCTCCAAGGGGAGAGTCGACATACTTTTGTGGCTAAGATTGCTGATAGTGGTATTTGGTCTGATTGCACGGAGATGGATATAGATTCGATGTGGAACTTGTTGGAGCATAACATAAAGGAAGTTGCAAAAGAAGTCCTAGGAGAATCTAAAGGAAACAGACAATCAAGTAATGACACATCTTGGTGGAATGATGAAGTTAAGCAAGCGATAAAGACCAAACGTGAATGTTATAAGGTACTGGGTAAATGCTCGAGCGATGAGAATTATGAGAAATACAAGAAAGCTCGAACAGATGCTAAAAAGGCAGTGCGAAATGCCCGATCAAAGGTCAATCAAGAATTATATGCAAGATTAGATACAAAAGAAGGGGAAAAAGATATCTATAAACTTGCTCGAATGAGAGAGAAGAAGACGCGAGATATTGGAAAAGTTAAATGTGTGAAAGATACTGACCAAAAAGTTTTGGTTCAAGATAAAGAAATAAAAGAGAGATGAAGGTCATACTTTGATACCCTATTCAATGACCATCAAGAACAAGATATTGGGAATTTAAACATCCCCTCAAGCATGGTTAATCGAGAGTTTAAGAGGAGAATTCAAAAGGGTGAAGTGACAATGGCATTGAAGAAGATGGGGTCAAAGAAAGCAGAAGGACCAGATGGTATACCTATTGAAGTTTGGAGGTGTTTGGGGAAGAGAGGGATCGAAAGGGTAACTATGCTTTTCAATAAGATTTGGAGAAGCAATAAGATGCCATCAGCATGGAGGAAAAGTATTCTCGTCCCATTGTATAAGAACAAAAGTGATGTTCAAGATTGTTCTAATTATCGCGGAATTAAACTAATTAGTCATACCATGAAGTTGTGGGAACGAGTGATTAAACAAAAGATCAGGAAATGTATGAAGATAACAAAAAATCAGTTTGGATTTATGCCTGGAAGATCGACCATGGAAGCAATTTATCTTATTCGGCAGTTGATGGAACATTATCGAGATAAAAAGAACGATCTACATATGGTTTTTATTGATTTAGATAAGGCAAATGATAAAGTACCAAGGGAAGTACTTTGGTGGGCCTTAGCAAAGAAGGGTGTATCGCGGAAATATATTGATATTATAAAGGACATGTATGAGGGAGCTAGTACAAGTGTACGTACTAATGTTGGGAGGACAGAAGAATTCCCTATTACGATTGGGGTGCATCAAGGATCTGCTCTTAGTCCTTTTGTCTTTGTCATAGTGATGGACGAATTTACAAGAGAAATTCAAAATGACGTTCCGTGGTGTATGATGTTCGCAGATGATATTGTGTTGATTGATGAAACGAAGGTTGAAGTGCAACAGAAATTAGAACTTTGGAGTGATACTTTGGAAGCTCGAGGCTTTAGGCTGAGAAGAAGTAAGACTGAATATATGGAGTGTAGGTTTAGCGAAAACAGTGATAGAGAGGCGGAGATGATCACATTTGATGGGAAAGTTGATCATGGATCCACTTTCTTTCGATATCTTGGATCTATTATCCAAAAGGATGGAGAGATAGATGGCGATGTGGCTCACAGAATAAAGGCAGGGTGGTTGAAGTGGAAGAGTGCCACAGGGGTTTTATGTGATCCTGACATGCCTCATAGATTAAAGGGTAAATTTGACTGCACGACAATTAGGCCTGCACTGTTATATAGCACCGAGTGTTGGGCTGTAAAACAGTTTCACGTTCAAAAGATGAATGTGGCGGAGATGCGTATGCTACGATGGATGTGTGGTCATACAAAAAAGGATCGACTCAGAAATGAGGTGATTAGAGAGAAGGTAAGAGTTGCGTCTATAGAAGACAAGATGATGGAGAATCGATTACGATGGTTTGGTCATGTGAGAAGAAGACCTGTTGATGCCCCAGTGAGGAGGCTAGAAAGTTGGGGAACAAGTAATATTCTGAAAGGTAGAGGAAGACCCAATAAAACTTGGATAAAGATGATTGAAAATGATATGAAGTTTCTTGGAATTGGAGAAAGTATGGCGATGGAGAGGCAAATGTGGCGGGAAAGAATACGGATGGTGGATGGAATCTGATTCCTTTTTTTCCTATTTTCTTTTATTTCATGTTATCTTTAATTTATTTTTCAGGATTTTTTCTTTTTTTTTTTCTTTTTTTGTTAACATTCATTCTCCTTTTGTTTCTTTGCTTTTTTTCTTTACTTTTTTCCCTCTTTTTTTCCTTTTATGTTATTTATGTAACAATCATTGACGGTTTCAAAGTTGATTCATGTTAACCGACCCCAAATCATTTTGGGACTAAGGCTTAGATGTTGTTGTTGTTGTTCTATTTATATATATTGAAAATTATTAATGGTCAAAATGAGCATACTTTTGGTTTACGGTTGGAGTAATATTTTAAAAATATACATTGAGATAAATCTCACAATATCTTACATTTGCTAAAATTTATTTTTATATTATTAAAACAAAGTATGATTAAAATTAGTATATAAATAATGCTAAAAAGTAAAGTATCACAATTAATAGTGAACAAGAGAAATCTATATCTATATAAAGATTGAGTTCCATGTCATAAATGTTAGTATTAATAGTTATAAAATTATGATATAGTATGTGACTGAGTTTTATGTCATAAATTTTAGTATTAATAGTTATAAAATTATAATACTAAAAATAATCTTTTTACAAAAGCGATAAATATAAGAATTTAGAATTATATAAGAATTAAATACATAAATTTAATATATAAAGATTGAGTTTCATGTCATACATGTTAGTATTAATAATAATAAATTTATAATATTAGTATTAATATTTACAAAGTGATAAATATAAGAATTTAGAAGTAATATAAAAGAATTAAATGCATAGGTTTTTTTACACAAATTCATTTGCTAATATTTTGAGAAAAAATCATTTATCACACATCTTCATAGGAAATCAACTAGTCAACAAAACTAATTAATCAATATTCTTAAAGCAATTTTGAGTTATGTTAAAAGTGTTTGTTCTCCATTGATTGTAAGGATGTTGTTATTAAACCGGATAAAAACTTAACAAGCGACGTATGTAATATTTAAAAAAAAATGTATCACAAGCTATTAGTAAAAACTGATTTAGTGTGTCTCGATCCGACCAGGTCCAGTCGATTAACAAGTTATAATTAACAGTTTGAACAACCCTTCTATCGATACTTTTAACCCTTCACGCTAAACAATTAAGTACTTACAAAAATTTATAAACACACCCGACCCGACCCGGCCCAATCGATTAACAAGCTATAATTAACAGTGTGAACAACCCTTTTACGATACTTTTAACCCTTTACACTAAACATTAGGTACTTAAAAAAATTATACAATACGTGTGCATCGCACGGGTATGAATGACTAGTATGCTAAAAAGTTAAGACTGTCATTAGGTAACAAAATACAAACTGAGGCATCGTTGGGGTCGGGGAACAGATATTTTAATAACAGGAAAATAACAAATTACATGACGGTTATCGTGTGTAACCTGACTTGATTCTATTCATTCTGCTATTGAGAGGGGTGTATTCAATTAGAATTTTGATGGATTTTTTTTGGATTCTCGAAATCAGTCTGTATTCAGTTGGGTATTTTAAACAATCTTTTAAAATCTGCAGGTATTCAATTGAGATTTTAAACAATCTTTTAAAATCTGCAGGTATTCAATTGAGGTTTTAAACAATCTTTTAAAATCCGAGGGTGTTCAATTCAGATTTTAAACAATCATTCAAAATCTAAGGATATTCAAATATTAACAATTTTTTAAGAATCATGGATTTTGGAGTATTTGTGGGAAATTTTGTATGTATATTCAACCCCTCAAAATCTATAGCTATCACATAAGATTTTGATGGATTGATGAATTATAATATATTTTCAATAAAAAAAATCAAAAAATCAAAATTATAAAATCTTCTCATTATATATAATTTATCTCGAATCTCCCTCTCTGCTCAAACTCTTGTTCTCTTCTTTATTTTCACTTCTCTCCATCTCTCTTGCCCCTTCAAAAATTGAAAAGAGATTTTAAGGTGAAAGGATACTGTCCAATCACGTAAGTCTCGTTTGTTCTTTTATATGGAGATGAAGTATTTTTTGTGTTTCCGTAAAGTTTGTGGATTTTGATTTTTCTCGTGTTTTTTTGGTACTATCCTGCAACTTTCACACATTCTCCCTTATATTACTCTGCCAGTGTCACAGTATCTCTTTGATCAAGAGTTTAAGCATTCGTTATTTATAAACATATTAATCATCTCTTTCACTCGCTTTTTTACTTGCTGCTCTCGACTTCTATCGCAAAGGTGCATAAACCCTATTAGCTTTTGTCATCTCTAATTCACTTTTTATGCTTTTTTCACGTATACACATGTCAATATTTATATGCTTTTGTTTGTTAATAATGAATGATTATGTGATATATATATTTTATATGTTTATATATGATAGTGTTATTATAGCTGATTCACACAGTGCTAATAAGAAGAGAGTTGATTATGATCAATGGACAAAAGAAGAGAGTGATGCATTATTAGAACTTATGATTGATGCCGCGAATCAGGGATGGCGTGATAATAGTGGTGTCCTTACTAAACAAATAGTGATCGACCGAATTCTTTCCCCCTCTTATGCAAAACTTGGGTGTACGAATACTTGCATCAATTATACAAGTCGACTAAAATGGTTTAAAAATCGATGTCTCTCTTATTCAAATCTCTCTAAGTTTAATTCTGGTTTCGGGTATGACTCTATTTCAAAGAGGTTTACTGTTCCAAACGAAGTATGGGAGTACTTAAAGGTAAAATCAAGTCCTTATGTAATTTTATCTAAACACTTGAACTTTTTTTAGAAATCATTAAACTAACAGATTTGCATAACAAAGCTTTTATGTCAGGCTCATCCAAAAGCCAGCAACTTGCGTTATGACATATTTGATGATTACGAGGACTTAGCAATTGCTATCGGAAATGGTGTTGATGTTGGGAAAAACTCAATTGGATTGGGTAGTGTTACTAAAGCAAGAACACTAGAAGATGGTGAGTGAGAGACTTGCGAATTGACGACTTGAATTTTGATGTTGAGAGTGAGGGGGTTTGTGCTTTAACAAAATGACTCATCATCAATGGGTTCTCCTGATGTTTTCTTGGGTTCTCCAAGAAAAAACTTCCAACCAAAAGAGCTAGAATTGAGTACGACGAAAGTTCTAACTCAAGCGGAAACTCTCATAAAAGTGATATTTCAGTTCAACTTGCTAAACTTGCGACAACTTTTGAAGGAGTTTATCGATTGTTGGAAAAAAAGAGAGCAAGAAGAACATATACCCCATGGGGTGCTATTAAGGAGGTTCCAAATTTAGATGAAGATATTCGTTTAGAGGCGTTTAACTTGCTCGACACCAAAACAAAAAATGATGTTTTCTTAGAAATGACTCCTGAAGAACGAGCTAAATGGATACTCAACATGATGAGCAAAAAATAATAATAATCAAATTTTCTTTGTTACAAGTATCGAATAAATTTTAGTAATCTATGTGACGTTTATTTTAGAAAATTTTTATTTGCTTGTTTGTATGACTTTGGTATTGGTTTGGTTTAATTAAAAATAATTGTGCATATCTTGGGCCCATTAATTTGTCTATGCCAGTATGCCTATGTTAACAAAGATAGTCCAGGGGTCAATTAAGTTGTCTCATGTCTCTATGCCATGTTCTTTTTTTTAGTTTTGATGCAGGTTTACTATAATGGATAGCGAAAAAATATTGGAAAACAAAATAGAAGAAGAAGAAATTGAAGAAGAAATTGATTTGGAGTTCTACGATACTATTGATGATACTTGATGCAATAATGATTGTGTTAAGAGATTATCTAACTACGATGCATCAACCTATTAATCATTCACTAACACGACGACCAATAACAAACGTTGGATATTCTTTTATAAATAATCTGATGAAAGAAGATCCAGAAATTTTCGCGAATTACATAGAATGTATCCAAATGTATTTCTCAAGTTGTGTGGTATTATAAGAGAGGGCACTTACTTGGAAGATACAAGATATGTGTTTATTGAAGAAATAGTAGCTCGGTTTCTATTAATTGTTGAGCACAACGATCGTTACTGTAATGTTCGACAGAGGTTTGGTCGTTTATATTTTACTGTCAATAGAAATTTCAATAAAGTTTTGAAGGCTTTGAATACTATAGCACCACAAATGATGGTAAAGCCCGGAGACCTTACCCCCAAAATTTCTGAAAGTATAAGATTTTACACATACTTTAAGGTAAAATTTTGAATTAAAATGTATTAATTTGACTACATTCTAGTTTTTTCTAAGTACTAATGTTATCTTTTTATGAATGTTTTAATTTAGGACTGTGTTGGTGCTATTGATGGAACTCGTATTCCAGCTAGGATACACCAAGGTCGACATGTGAGCAGCTATTGTAATCGTCATGGAATTAATTTTCAAAATATTTTAGCTGCTTGTAACTTTGCTTTGGAATTCATTTATGTGCTTAGTTGATGGGAATGTTCAACACATGACTCAAAAAATTTAAATGATTCATTATCAAGAAGAAATGGACTTGAAGTTCCTTAAGGTAATACTTTTTTATTTTTATTTATCATTTTTCTCGTATTTATGATCTTGTAAGTTTTATCATACAGGTTCATACAGTTTATTAAAAATTGATTTTGTGTCCATGAAAATATTATCTTGTAGATTGTGGATTTGCTAATCGTCGCCAATTTTTAGCTCCTTTACGTGGTGTGCGATATCATCTAAAAGATTTTGGTGGTCAAGGTCGTCACAATGCAAATGAGTTATTTAATCTCCGTCATTCGTCATTGGAAAATGTGATTGAGAGAATTTTTTTGGTACTTTCAAATCTCGATTCACGATATTTAAAATTGCACCTCCATTTTTATTTCAAACACAAACAGAGTTGGTATTAGCTTGTGCTGGAATCCATAACTTTCTTCGAAAAGAATGCCGCTCTGATGAATTTCCAGCTAAAGTAGCAGATGAACAACCTTCTAACATGGAGGATGATAATTATGCATCAAATTTTTCATGTCAAGAGCAACAAAGTGCTGAAGTTAATATTTGGAGAGCTAACATTGCTAATGCTATGTGGAATGATAGGCCTTGTACGGTAGGAAATGAAGACAATTATGAGGAGCATGAGGATGAGGAACACTATGAGTGATTGATTAACTAGATAAATAAGCATTATTTTGTATTTTTTAATTTGTAATTGGAATCTTATTTTTTGTTTTGGATTATATTATTTTAATTACCTAAATATTTTTTTTGAGAAATTATTATAATATATATATATACACACTATATTGTCAATAATTAATAGATGGATTTTATGAAATAGAAAATATTAAGAAATCAATCCAATAAGATCAGAGAGATTTTATTTAATCCACCAAAATTCATCAAAATTCTTAATAATCAATCCATTAAAATCCAACAGAATCTCTCTCTCTCTCTCTCTCTCTCTCTCTCTCTCTCTCTCTCTCTCTCTCTCTCTCTCTCTCTCTCTCTCTCTCTCTCTCTCTCTCTCTCTCTCTCTCTCTCTCTCTCTCTCTCTCTCTCTCTCTCTCTCTCTCTCTCTCTATATATATATATATATATATATATATATTCTAGGTAGAATTCAAACAATCCATAGATTTTTATAAATCCATTATTATTAGTCCATTAAAATCCTAATTGAATACACCTATGTAACAAATCATGAATAAATGCTTTAAGTCGAGGTGACAAATACTTAAAAAAACGTGAAACACCCTATTAACAACCCAATTTTTTTTAAAGAAGAGGAATTGTATTTGTCCTAAATATTTTAGATATTTCATTACTAAATTAAGTTTATATAAGACCGCGCTTGACTAATATATGTACTTATAATTTATACGATAGAAGTATATAAACCATATCCATTATAATAATTTTTTTCAGGCCGCAATAATATTTATTAAAGCAAAGTATTTTATTCTTTTGGAAATATATTAAACAAATCTATTTCAGCCCAAATATTATTGTAAGAAGCCCAAATTATTCTTATTATATTTCGTAACAATATATATATATAATATAGAGAATTTTGGAAAATTAAATAATGTAGAAATTGATAGAAGACATTTTATTTCTTTTCATATATAAAATTAAGTGCATCAAAACCTTACTAGGAAAAGCACCGGGAAAAACCCTTGTGAAGGGAAAAAAGTACATGTGTTGTACTAGTGGTCAAAAGAGTGAATTGTGTTTGTCTCGCCCTCATTGCAACATGACTATTATTGACAATATATATCTCGAGATTTGTGCATCCCAATCTTATGTACCAATTTCTCGAAGGAAGATGAAGAAAGTGCTTTTGTAAAGAAATATACTGGATTTTCACATGAAAAGATCTGACAAACATTAATTTCCCCCTTTGCTGAAGTTCATGGGTGAAAAAGAATTTTGGATCAATGTGCTTCGTCCTATCTCCTCTAATGTAACCTTCTTTTGTAACATCCCAGAGATATTCAGGGTCTATCACAGCACCGTGAATCCCATTTGGAACTCACAAGACTAAGTTCATACAAAAACATAACAGATAGAACATCAAAAGCCACCAACCATTTTCGGATTGCCCGATGGAATTCCAAAGACAATATTCTAATCCACAATAAACAACAAGTTCAATATAACTGACACAAGAAAACATTCCCTATAGTACTAGAGCACCAACTAACAGTCTGTGATAAAACAAAAATCTCAACGACCAGACGCAAAGAAAGACCACAATGACTCTTCACAGTATCACGCCTGGCCTTCATCATTGTACTGCCTCGGTACTCGTCCAGTCGCATTCTTCGTACCTGAAATACATGAAACATATTTCCCCCAAATGTGGTTAGCCGTGGAATAGCTAGTATAAGTAATACAAATGAACTCTTACATCTTACAATATCAAAGTACATGCATCAATAGTTTTCGAAAGCAATTAAGATAAAGATTTCCGAAAAACCAATATCTATAAATGTATAACAGAAATGTAAATCCTCCCGATTAACCGTGGGCCCAACCATACGCGGATCCCTCTGAGGCCCCGTTAGACTCTCTTGGAGTGGTTAACCCAAATATTCGTGGACCCAACCAAACGTGGATCCCTCCCAGGCCCATCGGACCCTCCCGGAGCGAACATATACGCTCTGACACTCATATACATCACTTTGCACATTTAGGAATGTATGTTCATAAGAATTACTTGCCTTTCAGACATGTTGGGATGTTTTGAGATGGTAAACAATCACCGTTGAAGGAACTCGGAGACTTCAAACCTAGACCATTCGTAAAACGACTATCAACAACAATACGACTGGAATTGAAATTGGAATACGCCCGAAAAGCCCTGCCCATGACTTACGGAAATTCATCCAAACTCACTACGAGGGCGGATCGCAACCAAATCCTCTCGATTTTGCAAACATACTGAACTTTACTAAGAATTCGTAGGGAACATATGAATACGGTGGAGAGTAATTACATTCATCGAAAATTAAACATCAATTCGGAGGTAATCGGACAAAACCACGAAAACCCCGAAAAATCCCGAAATTTAGGGTTCTGAGATCAATACTGTGAATGTTAATTAAATCACGTTAGCAACTTGGTGATTTTGTTGGATGATGATATTCTGAGCAACCCTCGTCAATGGAATTGACCAGATCGTCATTTAGAGGAGAAGAAGAGAAAAAATGGAAGAATCGGTACAGAAAATGCTGAAACCAGTTATATAAATCTGTCCGCATTAACTTACGTAAGTCAGGGATACGTTAAGCACCTGATGTGCGCTACACACTACCTGTTACGTACACAACGGCCTGAAAGAAGTCTCTGCCCGATCCTCTATAGGCCATAAAGTACGCTATTGAAACACTTACATGCGTAAGCAAGATTAACGTACGTGATATATCAGTCATAACGTACGTAAGTCTCAAACAGCCCAGAACTGCTGAGAGCTGAATATTCTGGAAAAGAATATAACTGAGTCGAAACATGACGATCTACGAAGTCTGAGAACACGCTTACGAAGGGTTCAAGACAACAAACTTAAGCGCTGCAAGAAAATACGAATCCGACTACCCGAAGGTTCGACAAACGATAACGAGAGTAATTACCCTAAACCTTAGGAAATTACCAAACAGCCCAAAATGTTCGAAAAACACGGTACGAGGTCGAACAACCAAACCGAAGCTCACAACACGTCTCCCAATGTTAAACGAACTTATGGGAAACACAAAACAATAATTTCGAACCATGATTATGTCAAACGAACCAAAAAGTGGAAAGATTACTAATAAACACGAAATCGAGTAAAACAATTCCGAAACATGCTCGGATGTCAAAAATTGCAAAATTAAACATTCTCAAAATGTCAAAACAGTTACAAACGAGTCGTTGAATATGGAAAATACACCAAAATAGAAATTACAAAGAATAGAAAAGTACGTATATTACATTCTCCCCCTCTAAAAATAAGTTTCGTCACGAAACTTAAGAGATATAATTCTGGATATTTAGTACGCATGCTATCTTCAGTCTCCCAGGTCGCTTCTTTGACTCCATATCTCGACCACTGCACCTTAACCTGTTGGAATATTTTATTCCAAATATGGGAAAAGTCCGGGTCAAAGTCAAGGAATCAAATGGACAGTTTGACAAATGCATGCAACAGATATATGCCTTAACACACGCTATAATGCAAGATTAACGTATGCTACACCAGAGACTTAACGTACGTAATGAAATGTGACAACGTACATAAAGGAAGAAACGAAAGCCACTGGACTGAAACTGGAAGCAGATAATGTACACTACAGGATATCTATAACGATCGTAATGAGCAATAACACACGCTACGCAGGAAAGCTAACGCACGCTAAAGAGTCAAATGGAGCTAACGGCTAGTTGGAGGAAAATGGCTATAAATACCAAATCATTTGGTAACAATCTACACAACATTGAGCAAATCATTCATAATCATTGTAATCATTCTACTTGTTGTACTTGAGCTTATATTGATAAGAGTTTGAGGGTTATACATAAAAACTCATACACGAGAGGTAAAAGAAAGGATAAGATTCGATTCAGTATTATTAGGTTCAAGGATCCTGTAACACCCCCAGAGCCATCCAGGAATATTACAGCGCCGTGGGCCCCGAGGTAGAACCCACAAGGCTAAAAGACATTTTCGCAAACATTTACAAATGCCCAAGAGGCTAACGACAGTACTATCTTTTGAAAATATTTGAAGATCTAATAAAATCCGGTTATCAAAACCGTCGTAAAATCTCATTTGAAACTACAAGGCCCAAAATGCAAAAACTCAATAGTTTAAAAATATACGTTAAGCTATCGATTACTCATACCGACAAAATAGTTTAGAAAACAAATTTCCAAAGTAACTTAAGTTATCATATATCGAAAGGTCATTCAAAAATACTCACACAGCGGAAAAGACAACAGTTAAAAATACTCTAGCAGCGGAATACAACAGCTGATCAGGAAACTCAATTCACGAATACATGCCCTAGCCAGTATCCTCCGGGAAGCTCATCTCTTCACGACCGCTACAAGCTCGATATCCAATATCCTAAAAAGAAAGCCCACGACGGGGTCAGCCATAATATCCAACAATGATAACAATCACATCACGTCAATAATTACTTACCAATAAAAATACTAAGTGAGAATACGACCAATGTAATTCTCACCGTCATTACTTTACCAATTCGTGATAATTCTCATTATCATAATCCTTACCATAATAGACGTCCCGAAATATCACGGACTATAGAGAACTCATACCCCGTCTTTACCACAATGTATCCTCGATACCCAAGTGTACCAATAACAAAAGCAAATCATATACATTATGATTTAAATTCCCAAAATCCGAAAACAACTTATAATTCCAAATCTTCCGTGTTCACAATTATAATCATCACTATACGAATTATAAACGAATGAAATGAAAACCATGTAATATCCGATTGTAATTCTTCATTTTTTTTTCTGTCGTTGTATTACTCGGATAATTTGAATGTCGTGGGTTGTTGCATTTAGTATAATGACTATAATGTTGAGATGTTATAGATTTGAGTTACTTATCGTTGTTATTTCACTTCATGCTTGATGATTCAATGTTAATGGGAGAGTTGCATTTTTTGGCCTATTCTGGTAATGTAGCGTACGCTACATACTTTGGTTAACGTATGTTAAGCTCGTGCCTTAACGTACATAATTCTTTATCCGTTGCGTGCATTAAGATGGAATCAGACATCAGTTGACTTCCGTACGTGAGGCTGTTATCCGTTGCCATGCACGTGAAGGAACGTCTGGGCTTTCGTGTCGGTCAGAGTCAACCCTTTTGTAGCGTGTGTAATACCTTTTTTTAGCGTACGCTAATGGCCTGTGGAGTCAAGAGAGTAGCCCCTGTAAGTCTATTACGTACGTAACATCAACTGGTTAGCGTACGTAACAGTTTTAACGTACGCTAAATTCCTTCGATAGCGTACATTAAGGCTGTACAGTCTATTTAAAGACACAGCCTATTTTTCATTTCTTCACAACCCCAACCCCATTTTCTCTACGTATAACTCCTCTCCTGCTTCCCTAGACCGATATTAACCTTCTCCAACTTGGTTTTGAGTCATGTAACTTGGAGTGGAGCTCATTGATTTGAAGTTAGAAGTTGTTCTTGAGCTTAAAGTGTGTTTCTTGTAGTGTTGAGGGTTGCTCTTCGTTTCTGGAGGTATGTATACGTTTATCCTCTGTATTTTTCGTATGTTGATGTTAATAATGTAGAATACTTCACCTAGAGTTAAATTAATCAAGTATGGTTATAAATAAACCTTTTAACACTTCTTGATGAATATGATAAATGAGGGTTTGAAATGGATGTGTTCTTGATGATATAGTGATAGTAACCATATTTATAATTATCATGCTCACCTTGCTAGATGAATTCATCTCAGTAGAACCTTGATAATCAGCTAGCTTCATCATAGTTAGACTTAATCAATAGAATTGATGTCATAAAGTGTTTAAACACCATTTTAGGTATTCAATTACCTTGGGAAGAACTTGATAATGTTAAAGATAGGATTAGATGATCTTGTCCAGTAATCTTAGAAGTTTTAACAATCATTATAGTTCAGCTTCACAAGTCTTTGAAGAATGATAATGATATTGATAATTACAACAATAACTTTTCATTAATCTAATGTGTTGATAACTTAGGATGTGTTGATCAACATGATAGAATGGTTAGTGTTTTTAAGAAGGAGTTGCTGTTTATGAACGATAAAGTCATGATAATTTGAGTATCGAATTCGTTATGACCATCCTTGTATAATAGTAGATGTTGTAGAACATAAGAAATTGATTAAACCTATTTTATTGGTGAATTGAAGATGTTTTGTTCATAGAAATGACAAGAGTATTAAAGGACACTTTTGGTATGGTAATCCGATTTTGGAAGATGGATTAGATGTATTGAAACCCTTCATTAATCGTTAAGATATTCATTAGGGTGGAATGAATTATTCGAGTAAGTTGCGGACGTCGTTTCCTACGAATTAATATTAATACTATGTGAATATATTATTGAATGAATTACATTTCATTAAAGGTTGCTTGTTCGATTGAGTGATTAACCGAAGATACCGTCCGTTTGATCATTCGGAGGAGAACTATCTTTCGCCTACGGAGTCGAGGCAAGTTATCTTGCTTGGTTATAATGATAATTAGATTTTTGTGATGATTATACGTTTCGTGTATATGAAACTCTTGTGAATTTGTGACTCGTAATTTGATATTGTTCTTGTGGGTATTCCGTTTCTCATCATGAGATTGCATTCCCAAATACGTCACTTTGAATCGTTGATCTCGTTGGTCCTTGTTGTCACTTCGGTGAGTTTTTCTTGATCCTTAAGCGGATATGTGATTTGTTGATTTCGTTGTCATGCTGTATCGTGACATATCTGGAATCATATCTGCGTGCCGATTGGTCATTGAGTAGGATTTTTAGCCGGGCACTTATATAGTCATACGTGGATGTTTTCCATATTGGACTGTGCAGACGAGACGTAGTTCGTGAGGCTAATTAGGTACATTGTCACACGTATATTCTGGATTCCGTATACGGGGTGGACATGTACACGGACACATTTCCGGATCGGGCGTACTGTGATGTCCATCTTGAGCCATGCTGTTTAATCGTTCATAGTCCATGTATGATTGGATATGTTCGACGGTTTTGGGACTGATTGTTCATACGCCCGAGGGGTATGTTCAATAGTCGGGGTGTTTTCTTGAGATCTAATATATGTGGATTGTATAATATCCGGAGAATCATTTATCATGTATATCTGACCCTGTATTTTGGGCGAAATACTGGTTTTGTATTTTAGGTCGAGGTAAAGGCAAGGCACGGGAAGAGCATGGTGACGGTGAAGGGTTCGAAAGATACTAGTTCGGGGATCATTTGTTATTCGGTTATATTCAAACCGTGTAATGTTACTCTATTCCGCTTTTATTAAAACTATTGCCCGATTGTATTGATATTTGAAGTATATCCCATCTCCATATGGTTTATACTTATATTTCGGATCCTGTGTATCATAAGGCCGTTGGCCATACTATTAATAAACACCTAATCGGAGTAAGGATTATTTATTGTGGTTCGGTATCACAAAGTAATACTTATTTAATCTGTATTTTGATATCGCCTGGTGGGTCCCAGAGTGGGGTCCACGGCACTGTAATAGCTGCATTTTGGGGTGTTACAGAAGATGGTATCAGAGAGTTGTTTTCTTTTTATGAGTCGTTGTGAAATGAACTAGTATCAAAAGACCTTCGTGTCACGTGTGACCTGTGCAAGCGCCTAAGCCTACGAGCCAAGTACGATATGTACTTTACGAGCCATGATTTAATTACTGGCATGATATTGATATCGGGATGTATCTCTTTGTTGATCTTGTTATTTCGAGAATCTGTGGCAGGATTTATCTGATTGATAAATCGAGGTAAACTCTAGATTGATTGTATGATTAAAACTTTCGACTCGATGTCGATATGATATTCTGTGTGACACTCGTACTGTCGATAATTCATTATGAACTTTTTCTTAAGTATGTAATTCCTTGTTGCTATTAACTTAGCATGAATCTTTATTAGTATCACGAACTGTACTTATGCTTTCATTTATAGTTTGATTCTTTCAGTATGAAAAAAAAATCCGAGAGGCCGTGAAGAGGGGGACGAGGCTGTGGAAGGGGCCGAATCCCGATACCATGAGCCAACAGGCGCGCAAATGTGGAGCACAGTTCCGCAACCAGTGGTTTGCCTTCTAGGGAACAATCGCACCACACTGGGCATGGGGATGCGCGTGTCGATCCTTACGTTGTGATGCAGGGCATGATGGCTCAGATGACCCAGATGGGTCAATTAATGGAAGCTATGCAGAGTGCTACTACTGGCCAGCAACAGGGGCCACATCCTCCACCTCCTATGCTTGGCGGACCCGTGAGTCGGATCATCAGCGACTTCTCTCGCCAGCGACCTCCGACCTTTGAAGGCTCCTCTGAGCCTGCTGATATTGTGCATTGGATTGAACACATTGAGAAGTTATTCGAGATGGTGGACTGTCCCGAGGAGAATCGCGTCTCCGTAGCAGCTTATTATCTTAGCAAGGGCGCTCATACCTGATGGCTTTCAGTGAGGCCAGCTGATGGTGTTTATACTTGAGAGGAATTTAAAAATCTCATGCTAGACCGTTACTATCCAGGGGCCACTCGGTGAGGCCAAACTGTCAGAACTGCTAAACCCGGACCCATATGAAGACGATGATGTACTATCTGTTGTCGAGAAATTTGAAGCACTCCTTCCTTTCGCCACGTCAATTATCCGAACAGAGGCTGATAAGATCAAATACTTTCTCAAGAGGCTTAAACCCCGAATGAGAATGCAGCTGTTGAATCACCACTGTACGACCCTACCAGAGTTCATCGAGAAAGCTTTGGAATATGAACTCACCACGAAGGAGATTTCCAAAAAGCAACCACAGTCCAACAACAAAAGATTCAGGAACCAGAACCAGACTGAGAGTAACCGGGGGACATTCAAGAAGCCCCAGTCATTGCCAAATCCTTCTGATCGAACACCCATGGCGTCGAAGCCAGCCGGATCTCACTCTCGAGCGGTTCCCTAGTCTATTGTGTGCTACAACTATGGAGACCAGGGGCACGTCAGCTCCAAATGCCCTAAGCCAGCCGTCACATGCCATACTTGTGGGAAGAATGGTCATCGTGCTCGTTTCTGCAGGAGTAGACCCGAACGTGAACCAGTAGCGTCTCATGCTCCAGTTCAGTCTTCTGTCCAGGACCGTGTGCCTCCGCCCGCTTCTTATCAGACTACTGGGGCGAACAGGGGAATGGGCCGTGGAAATCAAAGTGGTACACCTAGTGCCGGAGCTGCGAAACCCAGGATTTACAAGATGAAGAAGGCTGGCGATCCCGATGCCAGCATGATTGCAGGTATACTCAAGATCCACTCCCAGCCTGTGTGTGTTCTTTTTGATACCGGTGCTTCACACTCCCTTATATCTACTTCTTGTTTAAGTTGTTTGCCTCTAGACCATGTTATCAATTGTGAGCCTTATGTGATTGGTCTACCCGATGGTAGAAGAATGATTGGAAATCGAGAATCCAGGACTGTCCGATTCGTATGAACGACCGTGAGTGGTTGTCAAATCTAATTGTAGTCGATTTACCTAAGGATGATATAATCTTGGGTATCATTGGATGGATCGTCATGATGCCATACTTGGTGTCCGCAAGCGGATGGTAACCATCACTTCTGAGGATGGTTTCGAATGTATTTTTTGAGGTGGTAATCCCAGCCATTCCGGAAGAGTCATCAGTGCTATGAAAGCAGTGAAACTGCTTAATCAAGGGTGTATAGGTTATTGGTGTTACATGACCAAAACAGCAGATCGACCAGTCAAATTGGCCGACATTCCGGTAGTTCGAGACTACCCAGACGTATTTCTAGACAAGTTGCCAGGCTTACCTCCACATCGTGAGGTAGAGTTTACTATTGAGTTAGAGCCAGGTACGTCCCCGCTTTCGAAAGCACCGTATCGTATGGCTCCGACTGAGATGCAGGAGTTGAAGAACTAGCTTGAGGAGTTGACTGAAAAGGGCTATATTCGACCTAATGCGTCCCCTTGGGGAGCACCAGCCTTATTTGTCCGGAAGAAAGACGGATCTCTGCGTTTATGTATTGATTACCGTGAGCTGAACAGGGTAACCATCAAGAACAAATATCCTTTGCCTCGTATTGATGATTTATTGGATCAACTTCAGGGAGCTGCTGTGTTTTCTAAGATCGATTTGAGGTCCGGTTATCATCAATTGAGGATTCGAGAGTCTGACATTTCAAAGACAGCTTTCCGTACTCGCTATGGGCATTATGAGTTCGTGGTGATGCCATTTGGGTTGACTAATGCACCAGCTGTGTTCATGGAGTTGATGAATTGGGTTTTTATTAACTATCTAGATCGCTTTTTATTCGTTTTTATTGACGATATTCTGATTTACTTTCGTGACCACGAAGAGCATGAACGTCATCTCCACCAAGTTCTTGATGCGTTGAGGCGGGAACAACTTTATGGGAAATTTTCTAAATGTGAATTCTGGATGCCTGAGGTTATCTTTCTCGGGCATGTGATATCAGCCGAATGGGTGAGAGTTGACCCACAAAAGACGGAATCCATTCGAGATTGGCTACCGCCGAAGAACGTGAAGGAAGTTCGTAGTTTCCTGGGACTGGTAGGTCACTACCGACAGTTCGTGGAAGGTTTTTCTAAAATTGCGCAACCGATGACTAACTTACTGAGGAAGGATAAGAAGTATTTGTGGTCAGAAGCATGTCAGCAAAGTTTTGATGAGCTCAAGAGACGATTGATTTCAGCACCTGTTTTGGTTCTACCAAAAGGAACGGAAGTATTCGTGGTGTACAGTGACGCGTCAAGACAGGGCCTTGGATGTGTACTCATGCAAGAAGGGAAGGTGATTGCCTGCATCGAGACAATTGAGACCCTATGAAGTTAACTATCTGACCCATGACTTGGAGCTAGTAGCCGTGGTGTTTGCTTTGAAAATCTGGCGTCATTATCTGTATGGAGTTACCTGCCAGATCTTTACTGACCACAAGAGCCTGAAGTACATTTTTACTCAGAAGGAGTTGAACATGAGGCAGAGAAGGTGGCTAGAATTAATCAAGGACTATGATATCGAGATCCTTTATCACCCGGGCAAAGCAAATGTGGTTGCCGAAACTTTGAGTCGCAAGACAGTGCAGGAGCAGATGCTGAACCGCTTGATAGCTCAGAGAGAATTGTAGTTAGATCTTATGAGGCTAGAGATTGAAGTTTGGTTGCAGCGTATTCAGGGACAACTTTGCACACTCGAGATTTCTTCATCTCTTGATGATATAATTAGATCGAAGCAGGTTATGGACCCATTCTTATCTTGAGTTCGGGAGGAAGTAGCTCAAGGGAAATCCCCTGGATTTGTGATCCACGAGGATGGATTGATACGCTTTAGGAATCGAGTTTGTGTACCCGCAGACGAAGAGTTGAGGAACTCTATCATGAGAGAAGCCCATGCTACTCCGTACTCTATTCACTCGAGATCTAGCAAGATGTATAAGGATTTGAAGCAAAATTATTGGCCAGGGAACATGAAATGTGAGGTTGCCGAATTTGTTTCGAGATGTTTAACCTGTCAGCAGGTTAAGATTGAGCACCAGCGACCCGCAGCAATGCTAAAACCGCTCTCGATTCCTGAGTGGAAATGGGAGGATATATCGATGGATTTTATCACTAGCTTGCCGACGAGTCGTCGAGGGATGAATACGATTTGGGTGATTGTAGACCGTCTAACCAAATCAGCCCATTTTTTGGAGATTAAAGACACGTGGGGTCCCAAGAGATTGGTCCAGCTATTTATTAAGGAAATTGTAAGGCTACATGGTACCCCCAAGAGTATTGTATCGGATCGTGATGGACGATTCGTCACATTTCTGGAAGGCAGTTCATCGTGCGACGGGCACACAGTTGAATTTCAGTACGGATTTTCATCCGCAGACCGATGGTCAGTTCGAGAGAACTATACAAACTCTAGAGGACATGTTGAGGGCGTGTACTCTTAATTGGAAGGACGATTGGGAAACCCAGTTACCTTTGGTGGACGTTAGCACACTTCGATTCAGATGGCACTGTATGAGGCATTGTATGGCCATCGTTGTAGGTCCCCTTTGTGTTGGGACGAACTGTCAGAATCTTTGGGTACAGAAATTGATATTTTGTTAGCAGCTCATGAGAAGATCGCTCTGATTAGGAGTTGTTTTTTAACGGCCCAAAGTCGACAGAAGTCCTACGCGGACCACCGGCGATGACCGTTTGAGTTCAAGGTTGGTGACCATGTGCTAATGAAGGTGTCTCCTACCCGAGGTGTTTTTCGTTTCGGGAAGAGAGGCAAGCTGAGCCCGAGGTACATTGGGCCGTTTGAGGTTTTGGAGCGTGTAGGTGATCTGGCCTATCGACTGGCTTTGCCACCGGCTTTGAGTCGGATTCACAACGTGTTTCATGTCTCCCAGTTGAGGAAGTATGTTGCGGATCCAAGCCATGTACTTCAGTTCGAAGAGATTGAATTAGCGGAGGATCATTCGTACGAGGAGCGTCCTGTGCAGATACTCGAGAGAAGGATCAAGCAATTGCGGAATAAGATGATTCCCTTACTGAAAATTCAGTGGTCACGACACGGAGTCGAGGAGGCCACGTGGGAAACCGAGGATAGCATGCATGTGAGATATCCCAAATTATTTATCCCTTAGTTTCGAGGACGAAACACCTTTTAAGGGGGGAGTATGTAATATCTGACTCTAATTCTTCATTTTTTTTCTGTCGTTGTATTACTCGGATAATTTGAATGTCGTGGGTCGTTGCATTTAGTATTATGACTATAATGTTGAGATGTTATAGATTGGAGTTACTTATCGTTGTTATTTCACTTCATGCTTGATGATTCAATGTTAATGGGAGAGTTGCATTTTTTTGGCCTATTCTGGTAATGTAGCGTATGCTACATACTTTGGTTAACGTACGTTAAGCTCGTGCCTTAATGTATTCTTTATCCATTGCGTGCGTTAAAAGGGAATCAGACATCAGTTGACTTCCGCACGTGAGGCTGTTATCCGTTGCCATGCACGTGTAGGAACGTCTGGGCTGTCGTGTCGGTCAGAGTCAACCCTTTTGTAGCGTGCGTAATACCTTTTTTTTATCGTACGCTAATGGCCTGTGGAGTCAAGACAGTAGCCCCTGTAAGTCTATTACGTATGTAACATCAACTGGTTAGCGTACGTAACAGTGTTAACGTACGCTAAATTCCTTCGATAGCGTACGTTAAGGCTGTACAGTCTATTTAAAGACACAGCCTGTTTTTCATTTCTTCACAACCCCAACCCCATTTTTTCTCCGTATAACTCCTCTCCTGCTTCCCTAGACCGATATTAACCTTCTCCAACTTGGTTTTGAGTCGTGTAACTTGGAGTGGAGCTCATTGATTCGAAGTTCGAAGTTGTTCTTGAGCTTGAAGTGTGTTTCTTGTAGGGTTGACGGTTGTTCTTCGTTTCTGGAGGTATGTATACGTTTATCCTCTGTATTTTTCGTATGTTGATGTTAGTAATGTAGAATACTTCACCTAGAGTTAAATTAATCAAGTAGAACATGGTTATAAATAAACCTTTTAACACTTCTTGATGAATATGATAAATGAGGGTTTGAAATGGATGTGTTCTTGCTAATATAGTGATAGTAACCATGTTTATAATTATCATGCTCACCTTGCTGGACGAATACATCTCAGTAGAACCTTGATAATCAGTTAGCTTCATCATAGTTAGACTTAATCAATAGAATTGATGTCATAAAGTGTTTAAACACCATTTTAAGTATTCAATTACCTTGGGAAGAACTTGATAATGTTAAAGATAGGATTAGATGATCTTGTCCAGAAATCTTAGAAGTTTTAACAATCATTATGGTTCAGCTTCACAAGTCTTTGAAGAATGATAAGGATATTGATAATTACAACAATAACTTTTCATTAATCTAATGTGTTGATAACTTAGGATGTGTTGATCAACATGATAGAATGGATAGTGTTTTTAAGAAGGAGTTGCTGTTTATGAACGATAAAGTCATGATAATTTGAGTATCGAATTCGTTATGACCATCCTTGTATAATAGTAGATGTTGTAGAACATAAGAAATTGATTAAACCGATTTTATTGGTGAATTGAAGATGTTTTGTTCATAGAAATGACAAGAGTATTAACGGACACTTTTGGTATGGTATTTGGAAGATGAATTAGATGTATTGAAACCCTTTATTAATCGTTAAGATATTCATTAGGGTGGAATGAATTATTCGAGTAGGTTGCGGGCGTCGTTTCCTACGAATTAATATTAATACTATGTGAATATGTTATTGAATGAATTACGTTTCATTCAAGGTTGCTTGTTCGATTGAGTGATTAACCGAGGATACCGTCCGTTTGATCATTCGGAGGAGAACTATCTTTCGCCTACGTAGTTGAGCCAAGTTATCTTGCTTGGTTATAATGATAATTAGATTCTTGTGATGATTATACGTTTCGTGTATATGAAACGCTTATGAATTTGTGACTCGTAATTTGATATTGTTCTTATGGAAATTCCGTTTCTCATCGTGGGATTGCATTCCCAAATAAGTCACTTTGAATCGTTGATCTCGTTGGTCCTTGTTGTCACTTCGGTGAGTTTTTCTTGATCCTCAAGCGGATATGTGATTTGTTGAATTCGTTGTCATGTTGTATCGTGACATATCTGGAATCATATCTGCGTGCTGATTGGTCATTGTGTAGGATTTTTAGCCGGGCACTTAGATAGTCATACGTGGATGTTTTCTGTATTGGACTGTGCACACGATACGTAGTTGGTGAGGCTAATTAGGTACATTGTCACACGTATATTCTAGATTCCGTATATGTAATACCCGAGATTTCTGATATGTAATTGAACCTTGTGATATTGTAATTGTTGCATTTTGATCTGATTATTATTCTCCGTATTTCATGATCCGGTGTTCTTGAGCGCATGATTTCATGAATGTGATCTAAATGGTGATTCTGCGCATGTAGCGCATGCTATCAACTATATATAGCGTACGCTAATTTGGAGCCGTAGCGCACGCTATGTATGAACCTTAGCACGCGCTACATGTAGTCAGCATGATTGAGACAGGGCGGTAGGTGTAATACCCGTACTTTTATTGACTGTTTGACTCTGTCATCCTCCTTATTTTTGTCGCTCTGTAAATGTTTGGAGATGTGGTTGATATTGTTATTGAGTTTCGTATCTCGCTTGGTTCTTTATCATGTCGTTTAGACCTTGCGGAAATGTTCTGTGCCAGAGATATAGCGCACGCTAGGCCTAGGCTAACGCACGCTAATTCAGCTTGATTAGCGCACGCTAACCGAACCGTGGCGCGCTAAGGGGCGATCAGTCGAGAACCGATGCTCGGTGCTCTGGGTGGCGGATTAACGCACGCTAGGAGTTCGTTAGCGCGCGCTATTAGTGGTTAGTAGCGCACGCTAACACCCGTCCGTAGCGCACGCTAATGTCCAGGTCGGCAGAGGCAGTGAGGTTGTCAGGTTTCTGGACTATCAAGTAGCGCACGCTATGCTTCGGCTAGCGCACGCTAAAACTGTTACGTAGCGCACGCTAAGGCATAATGGTAGCGCACGCTAATGTTTTGGTCAGTAGAAGCAGGGGAGTTTCAGACTTTCTGGACTAGCAGGTAGCGCACGCTAGGCAGCGGCTAGCGTACGCTATATGTGTTGTGTAACGCACGCTAGTGCTCAGTATTAACGCACGCTAGCGGACCCAGCGATGGCGAGATTTTGGCGAGCGTGATTAGCGCACGCAAAGGATGTTTCGTAGCGCGCGCTAACATCTTATGGCAGTAGCCACTGGACTACCCGGTAACTTCGCTAGCGCACGCTAATGAAGGAGGAGTAGCGTGCGCTAGGCTGGGCAGATATAAATATGACAGTTGACTTCCATTTCGTCATTTCTCACCTACTTCACTCCTTTTCGACGGAAATCGCTCGGGAGAGACGATCTTGGGCGATTGGAAGCAATCTTCTTTCCAACAACAACATATTTGGTTGGAGAACAAGGATTTCTCAACATCTAATTCCTCCTAGCGTCCGAATCAAGGTAAAAATCTTTAGAACCCTACTTTTTGGGGTTTTTCATAGATTCGTCCGATTTACCCGTTTTGAAGCTTGAGAACTTTGAGATTATGGTGTAGCTATACCGTACACATACTTTTCCTACGGTTTTACGGTTTGGATTGTGCCGTTTTCGGACTTGTGAGACTTTGGACGATTTTCCAACCTCTAGTTGATTATCCGTTTAGCTTTATGAATCGTAGACGGGTTTCGGGGGTTTCTTCGTGTAATTTGAATATGGATAATTGATTATCATATTCCTTGCGAATCGTTTAGGTGCCGGAAGCGCGTTCTTGGACCTACCGAACTCATACCTTTTTCCATTCGAATTGTCCATGTCTCAAAGGCAAGTATATATTTATGAATGTGCGTTCTCGACTTTGAAAGTATGAAATATTAATGGCATGCTTATTTATATCCACTCCGGGACGGACAAGAGTCCTACGAGGGTTTCGTAGCCTCAGTGCGATTCCATGGATAATATGAATTAACCATTAGGACGGACCGACGGGTCCTACGAGGGTTAGTAGCCTGCAGTGCGGTTCCACGGTATTCATATATGTATTGTTGCGATGCTATGAGATTTAGTTATTAGGAATACTAGTCTTGAATTGATGAATTGACGGTTACCTTTACTTTATTGTTGAGAAGTATTGTGTTTCATACTTGATATACTTGCACTAGCTATTCGACGGCTAACCCCTTGATGGGGGAAATACTTTTTATGTATTTCAGTTCGGGGAGAGCGGACGAGGCGTGTATCGGGTCGGCATGAAGATGGTGGGCAAGTGTGATACTGTGTCTTTCTTCCAGTTATGTTTGGAGTTTCCCGTTCAGTGTTGTTGTACTGGATTGTCTATTGAATACTCGAGTATTGTTTTCCCTTTTCCTTGATATTCCGGCCTGTGTTTTGCCGAAGTATTGATTCGAGTTGTGATGTTTGTGAATACATTGGCTATGTTTCGAATACCTTTGTATTGTTTTTCATTCCATTGTGTGTAGACCTTATCGGTCCAATTTTATGGTTCCGCGTATGTTTAGCCTTGTGGGTCCCACGGCGGGGCTTACGGCGCTGTAATATCCCTGAATAACTTGGGGGTGTTACAGTAGGTGAGATCGACTGCCGATCTCGGTCGGATTATGTCGGGATGAACCTGGACGGCTTTCGGGAAAAATCCAAGTCAACGCGGTAGCGCACGCTACTGATGTAAGGATAGCGCACGCTAAATGCTGAGTACAGTGAAGTCAGTAAGCCGTTAGCGCACGCTATGAATATGGACTAGCGCGCGCTAATAACCATGGTAGTCGAACATCATGTGTTAGAAGGATATTTTTGACGTTTCGGCACTTATTCATCGTATAATCCATTGAACCTTTTTAGTATTTGGACTCCTAAGCATATTCATGTATCTTCAAAACTGATTATGACCAGTATATGGAGATTACCTAGTTCTTATGTTTTACGTAAGGAATCATATGTTTTGGGACTTGGAATGAATTGAACTTAGGATATTTTCTTGAAGATCAAGACGTATTATGGTGTAGTAATGATGATACGTATCCTTGTGTCTCGTAGTCATTTAATCCATAAAGATCTTTCATAAACCGTATGAGCATGATATGCACGGAGTTGGCATGTATTAACACTGAGGATTTCATGAGTTTTCATCACCTTTAGCTCAAGGTTTTACCCAGTAGTGACTGCCATGCACGGTTAGCGCACGCTAAGATGTATATATTAACGTGCGCTATCGGGAATGAGTAACATACGCTACGTTGGGTATGTAACGTACATTATGTCATCAGGCAGGGCAGTCGGCTGTTCAGAGAGGACTGTCAGTACACAGCTAGCGCACGCTAAACTTGGTCATTTGCGTACGTTAACGGGCAGGCTTAGCGCACGTTACGTAGAATACGTAGCGCGCGCTAAGTAGTTCAGGCAAAATTCATTTTTTTACAGCTTGCGGCCGTAAAACGGATTGTTAGACATTCGTACGACTTGAGAGGAATTCTTTATTATTTCTTAGGTCCGAGCCTTGCATAGGGGATGATCGAGGGGCGGTGGCATACGGACGCGTGTCATTTGTTGGAGTATTTCTTTCTTGCCATTTTCGAGGCAAGTATCATATGTTGAGTTTGATGTATATTGGAACTTTGATCATGCATATGGTTTTGTTCATGTTGTCGAATATGAGATTTATTTCTTTAATTTCTCGTGGTATTTGTTGTTAACTGTTCGTATTGATGATCATATTGAAATGCATATATGTATGCATAATTGATCGGTTTATGGTATAAATGATCCGAGGGGGTCATGAGGATCTATGCTGAGGGCGCTGGATCGAATGTCCACCATGCGTTGGTCCGACGGGATCATCATGGGGATCTATGCTGAGGGCGCTGGATCACTGGACGGGTTTTCCACCATGCGTTGGTATGACGGGATCATCATGGGGATCTATACCAAGGGCGCTGGATCGCTGGATTACCCTGTATTGTGTTGATGGAATCGTGAGGATTCACATCGTTGGATTCCGATGACGGAAGTCCGTTTTGCATGTTTTATGATGCACTGATGATTTATGTATTATGATACTTGTACTAGCATTGTTTTGCTAACCCTTTCAGGGGTGGACATTGTTTTGATGTTCAGGTAGCCGAGGAGCGGGGAAGCAACCACAGTACCGACAGGACGATGAAATGGCTCAGTGATGTGGTTGATGTTTATTGTTATTGTGATTGTCTTCTTGGTTCACTTTAGTACTCGAGTACGTGTGTTTTAATAATGTCATTTTCGATATGGTTGTATAAGTTAACTCTTTGGATCAGTTGAACCAGTTCTGTATTTTGAACTTCAGTTGTAAGATTGATTTATATTTGCATTTCTTTTAATTAGCCTTGTAAATCCTTACTTAAAGGGTTTACGGCGCTGTAATTATTCCGAATATCTCGGGGTGTTACAGAATATGGTATCAGAGCTAAGATTCATGGATATCTTGGCAGTCGGGTTAGTTGGGTCTGTTTACGCTATTTGATTATTGGTCGTTTGTAACATCACTGCTGAGCCAGCATCGTCGTGTGGACCGTGGTTGTAAGTTTCCTAATCTCAAATACTACCGTTTTATTTGATTCATGTTTTGTGAACATTGATGGACTTTCTTTTAGAAAGTTTGCCCTGGATATTGAGTATTTGTGTTTACAGTATGTTGAGAGGAGGTCGTGGATGCGGACGTGGTTGTGGATGCGGACTTGGAAGTATGAGACAGGAGGATTCGGCGTCTACCCCGGAGATATCTGCTAGTCGAACCAATTCCCATTCTGGAGGACAGCAGGGATCAGCAAATAATAATGCAGATCCTAATGTGCCGGGAGTGCTTCAGCAGGTGGTTGCTCAGATAAACCAGTTTGCTCAAGTTGTTGATCGCATGCAGACGGCAATGGGACAGCAGCATAACGTGGATAATCGTGGAGACAAATGGCTTACTGAGGTGGTCAAATTGCACCGTCCGAAATTTGACGGTTCTGCTGAGACGCTTTCTTGGGATCATTAGCTGAAGGAGTTAGAGAAGATCTTTGCAGGGATTAACTGTCCCAACGACAGAAAGGTTCCGGTTGCCCAGTATCTTCTGACGGGGGAGGCTTTCGACTGGTGGGAGGCCATTCGACCTGAGGAGCATAACGTCGACTGGACGGAGTTTAAATTAATGATGGAAGCACAGTATTGTCCTCGCCCAGTTAGAGAGGCCCAAGTCCGGGAATTTTCCTCACCACAAAATTCGGAAGCATCTGTGACAGACGTGATTAAGACTTTTAATCACCAGTTGACTTATGTGCGCCACTTGGTCAGGACCGAGGCAGAGAGGATTTTTCATTTTGACATGCGAATGAAGCCGGAAATTCAGCAGTATATGTCCGGATTTGAATGTACCACCTTGCGACAGTATCAGGACAAAGCACTGGCCTATGATATGAAAGAGGCGGCAGTAGAAAAGTCAACAGAAGCAAAGAAACAGAAGGTGTCTGGCAACTTCACGGAGAATAAGAGTAGTGGGCCTCGCATGGGCCAGTCCTCTTTTCATTCATCTAAGAGGCCTCCGCATTCTTCTCGAGGCGGAAAGAAGTTCCGGGCAGCACCAACCGTTTCAGACGCAGGGAAGAAATGTTATAACTGTGGCAAAGCGGGGCATGTTCAACGTGACTGTTTCGCGCCTGCTGTGACCTGTTTCGAGTGTGGACAGGAAGGACATCGCGCAACATTTTGTGGAAATGCGACTCGATCTTTTGGTACTCGCACTCCTGTACCGGTTCCGAAGGACACTAGTGTAAACCAGATGCAGCAAAGCGGTTTCCAGCAGCAGAATGTTGGGAAAAGAGAGGCATCCAGCGCTAGGTCCGTTCCTCCGCGTATTTACGAGATGAAGAAGTCAGACGATCAGAACACAGCTGTTGCATCAGGTACGATTCAGATCCTTTTGCAACCAGTTAGTGTCCTATTCGATTCAGGAGCTACGCATTCTTTTATATCTTTGAACTGTGTTAATCATTTGAAAATCTCGTGCTTGTATGATTGTGAACCTTATGTTGTGGGATTACCGAGCGGAGAGAACATTGTGGGAACCCTAGAAGCTAGAAATTTTCCAGTGTCTATAGGAGGGAGAGATTGGCCATCAAATCTTATTGTAGTTGACATACATGGTGACGACTTAATTCTCGGAGATGATTGGCTCAACCGTTATGGAGCTATTCTGAATTACCGAAAGATAGTCATTTCTATTATTGCTGATGATGGATCTGAACACTTATTCCGAGGATGGAGACCGGGAAGCTCGAGAAAATTGATCAAAGCAATGAAAGCCGTGAAATTACTGAAGCAGGGATGTCATGGACTTTGGTGCTATGCCATGAGGAAAGAGGAAGGAGTAGAGCTCTCATTTATTCCAGTTATGAATGAATTCTCAGATGTATTTCCTGACGAACTACCTGGGTTACCTCCGCAGAGAGAGGTGGAGTTCATTATCGAATTAGAGCCTGGAGCCGCTCCTATTTCCAGAGCACCATACCGCATGGCGCCAACCGAGATGTATGAGCTAAAGAAGCAACTGGAGGAATTATTACAGAAGGGTTATATTCAACCTAGCGTTTCTCCTTGGGGAGTGCCCGTTCTCTTTGTCCGGAAGAAAGACGGATCCCTCCGATTATGTATTGATTACAGGGAGCTCAACAAAGTGACAATCAAGAATAAGTATCCTATACCTCGGATCGACGACTTGTTTGATCAACTGCAAGGGGCAAGGGTATTCTCGAAGATTGACTTGCGATCAGGATACCATCAGTTGAGAATTAAGGAATCGGATATACCAAAGTGCGCTTTGGTCGATGCAGGCATTATGAATTTGTAGTGATGCCATTTGGACTTACCAATGCTCCTGCGGTATTCATGCAATTGATGAATCGGGTATTCTTAGAATACTTGGATAAATTTGTGGTCGTCTTCATCGATGACATCTTGATATATTCGAAAGATACAGAGGAGAACGCTGAACATTTGCGTGTGGTTTTGAGCATCTTGAGGAAGGAACAGCTGTATGCAAAGCTTTCCAAATGCGAGTTCTGGCTTAAGGAAGTAAATTTCCTTGGGTATGTGATATCAGCTGACGGAGTTTAGGTGGACCCGAAGAAAGTCGAAGCAATCTTGGAATGAGAAGCTCCTAGTAACGTGAAAGAAGTCCGAAGCTTCTTAGGACTTGCTGGATATTATCGCCGTTTTGTAGAAGGATTTTCCAAAATTGCTCGTCCGCTCACTCAGCTATTACAGAAAACTCAAAAGTTCACGTGGGATGAGAAATGCCAGGCTGGTTTTGACGAACTTAAGAGGAGACTGACGACAGCACCTATATTAGCGTTACCAGAGGGAACTGATGGATTCATGGTATACAGCGACGCTTCAAATTAGGGTCTGGGATGTGTGTTGATGCAAAATGATAAGGTTATTGCATATGCTTCTCGGCAGTTGAAACCGTACGAGGTTAATTACCCGACTCATGATCTGGAGCTAGCAGCTGTGGTCTTTGCCTTGAAAATTTGGCGACATTATTTATACGGCACTCGTTGTCAGATCTTTACAGATCATAAGAGTCTCAAGTACATCTTTTGTCAGAAAGATTTAAACATGAGGCAGAGAAGGTGGCTGGAATTGATCAAGGATTACGACTTGGAAATCCTTTATCATCCGGGTAAAGCAAACGTAGTAGCCGATGCATTGAGCTGTAAACCTGTTTCTCTTCGAGTGTTGGAAGCACTTACATCCCAAACCAGCATTCAACGGGAACTGATCCGCGAAGGGATTGTAGTATGGGCACCAGAAATCCAAGGGCAGCTATATGTGATGGAACTGACTTCATCACTAGTCGAGGAAATCAAATCTAAGTAGTTGAACGATTCTCTGATCCTTCGGTTATGTGACGAAGTAAAGAAAGGAAAGGCCCCAGGATTCGTGATACAAGATGATCGAATTATGATATTTCAGAGTCGACTTTGCGTTCCCGATGCTTATGATTTGAGACGGACAATTTTGAAGGAAGCTCATAGCGCGCCTTATTCTATTCACCCGGGCAGCAGTAAGATGTATAAGGATCTAAAACAAAACATCTGGTGGGGGAATATGAAGAAGGACGTAACACAATACGTTTCAAAGTGTTTGACTTGTCAGCAGGTTAAGATTGAACATCAGCGACCTGCCGGAATGTTAAAGCCGCTTCCGATCCCTGAGTGGAAGTGGGAGGATATCTCGATAGATTTCATCACCAGTATGCCAAGGACCAAGACGGGAATGAACATGATTTAGGTTGTAGTTGATCGACTAACCAAGTCGGCTCATTTCCTAGGAATTAAAGATACTTGGGGACCCGAGAGATTAGCGCGAGTATTTATTGCAGAGATAGTCAGATTACATGGGACACCGAAGACCATTATTTCAGATCGAGATGGTCGTTTCATGTCGCAATTCTGGAAGGCAGTTCACAGGGCTTTGGGGACTGAGCTAAACTTTAGCACGGCTTATCATCCTCAGACGGACAGCCAGTCTGAAAGGACTATACAAACAGTAGAAGACATGCTTAGAGCTTGTGCTTTGGATTGGTCAACTGATTGGGAAGTTCATTTGCCGTTGATTGAATTCACCTACAATAATAGTTGGCATGCTTCTATTAAGATGGCACCATTTGAAGCTTTGTACGGGAGAAGATGCCGATCACCCCTGTGCTAGGATGATTCTTCGGATTTGATCGGGACGGAACCGGAATTGATAGTTCAGACTTAAGATAAGATAGCTTTGATTCGAGAAAGACTGTTGACTGCCCAGAGTCGACAGAAGTCTTATGTAGATGTGCGTCTTCGCCCTCTAGAGTTCGACGTTGGGAACCATGTACTATTGAAGGTGTCTCCTACACGAGGGATTTTCCGTTTTGGGAGGAAAGGTAAGCTAAGTCCGAGATATATCGGGCCATTTGAGATCCTCGAGAGGGTTGGGGATTTAGCATACAGGTTGGCCTTACCGCCATCGTTGAGTCACGTTCACAATGTGTTTCACGTATCCCAACTGCGGAGGTATGTACCGGACCCCAGTCATATCATTGAGTTCGATGAGATCGAGATAGTGAATGACGGCACCTTCGAAGAGAGACCAATCAAGATACTTGAGAGTCGGATCAAACAATTGAGGAATAAACCAATACACTTGGTTAAAGTACAATGGTCACGACACGGAGTTGAAGAGGCCACTTGGGAAATGGAGGACAGTATGAAGACTAGATATCCAGAGTTGTTTTCATCTTAAGTTTCGGGACGAAACTTCTTTTTAGGGAGGAAGGATGTAATACCCGAGATTTCTGATATGTAATTGAACCTTGTGATATTGTAATTGTTGCATTTTGATCTGATTATTATTCTCCGTATTTCATGATCCGGTGTTGTTGAGCGCATGATTTCACGAATGTGATCTAAATGGTGATTCTGCGCATGTAGCGCACGCTATCAACTATATATAGCATACGCTAATTTGGAGCCGTAGCGCACGCTATGTATGAACCTTAGCGCGCGCTACACGTAGTCAGCATGATTGAGACAGGGCGGTAGGTGAGATCGGCTGCCGATCTCGGTCGGATTATGTCGGGATGAACCTGGACGGCTTTCGGGAAAAAGCCAAGTCAACGCGGTAGCGCACGCTACTGATGTAAGGATAGCGCACGCTAAATGCTGAGTACAGTGAAGTCAGTAAGCCTTTAGCGCACGCTATGAATATGGACTAGCGCGCGCTAATAACCACTTTCTATAAATAGGACAACATCCCTTTTCGTATTTTCAGCCTTTTCACTTCCCACATCCGAATCATTGGACTTAGAGAATTACTCTCTTCATCCTAAACCCTTCATATCAGCATCCTAGCTTGAGTCGAATATTGTAGATCATTGGAGATTGTTGTTCAAGCTCTCGGTGTTGGATTTCTTCTAGTTCCTTCATGTTCTTCACTACTTTGAGGTGGTAATTCTTCACCAATATTAATAATATTCTGAAGGATGTTTTGATCTTGATTATCTAGTCAGTTAAATTCGTTGGTAGTCGAACATCATGTGTTAGAAGGATATTTTTGACGTTTCGGCACTTATTCATCGTATAATCCATTGAACCTTTTTAGTATTTGGACTCCTAAGCATATTCATGTATCTTCAAAACCGATTATGACCAGTATATGGAGATTACCTAGTTCTTATGTTTTACGTAAGGAATTATATGTTTTGGGACTTGGAATGAATTGAACTTAGGATATTTTCTTGAAGATCAAGATGTATTATGGTGTAGTAATGATGATACGTATCCTTGTGTCTCGTAGTCATTTAATCCATAAAGATCTTTCATAAACCATATGAGCATGATATGCACGGAGTTGGCATGTATTAACACTGAGGATTTCATGAGTTTTCATCACCTTTAGCTCAAGTTTTTACCCAGTAGTGACTGCCATGCACGGTTAGTGCATGCTAAGATGTATATATTAACGTGCGCTATCGGGAATGAGTAACGTACGCTACGTTAGGTATGTAACATACGTTATGTCATCAGGCAGGGCAGTCGGCTGTTCAGAGAGGACTGTCAGTACAAAGCTAGCGCACGCTAAACTTGGTCATTTGCGTACGTTAACGGGCAGGCTTAGCGCACGTTACGTAGAATACATAGCGCACGCTAAGTAGTTCAGGCAGAATTCATTTTTTTAGAGCTTGCGGCCGTAAAATGGATTGTTAGACATTCGTACGACTTGAGAGGAATTCTTTATTATTTCTTAGGTCCAAGCCTTGCATAGGGGACGATCGAGGGGCGGTGGCATACAGACGCGTGTCATTTGTTGGAGTATTTCTTTCTTGCCATTTTCGAGGCGAGTATCATATGTTGAGTTTGATGTATATTGGAACTTTGATCATGCATATGGTTTTGTTCATGTTGTCGAATATGAGATTTATTTCTTTAATTTCTCGTGGTATTCGTTGTTAATTGTTTGTATTGATGAACATATTGAAATGCATATATGTATGCATAATTGATCGGTTTATGGTATAAATGATCCGAGGGGGTCATGAGGATCTATCTTTGAGAACCTTTGGATCGAATGTCCACCATGCATTGGTCCGACGGGATCATCATGGGGATCTATCTTTGAAAGTATTTGGATCGGCTGGACGGGTTTTCCACCATGCGTTGGTTCGACGGGATCATCATGGGGATCTATACCAAGGGCGCTGGATCATTTGGATTACCCTGTATTGTGTTGATGGAATCGTGAGGATTCACATCGTTGGATTCCGATGACGGAAGTCCGTTTTGCATGTTTTATGATGCACTGATGATTTATGTATTATGATACTTGTACTAGCATTGTTTTGTTAACCCTTTCGGGGGTGGACATTGTGTTGATGTTCAGGTAGCTGAGGAGCGGGGAAGCAACCACAGTACCGACAGGACGATGAAATGGCTCAGTGATGTGGTTGATGTTTATTGTTATTGTGATTGTCTTCTTGGTTCACTTTAGTACTCGAGTACATGTGTTTTAATAATGTCATTTTCGATATGGTTGTATAAGTTAACTCTTTGGATCAGTTGAACCAGTTCTGTATTTTGAACTTCAGTTGTAAGATTGATTTATATTTGCATTTCTTTTAATTAGCCTTGTAAATCCTTACTTAAACGGTTTACGGCGCTGTAATTATTCCGAATATCTCGGGGTGTTACAGTATATGGGGTGGACATGTACACGAACACTTCCGGATCGGGCGTACTATGATGTCCATCTTGAGCCATACTGTTTAATCGTTCATAGTCCATGTATGATTGGATATGTTTGACGGTTTTGGGACTGATTGTTCATACGTCAGAGGGGTATGTTCAATAGTCGGGGTGTTTTCTTGAGATCTAATATATGTGGATTGTATAATGTCCGGAGAATCATTTATCATGTATATGTGACCCTGTGTTTTGGGCGAAATACTTGTTTTGTATTTTAGGTCGAGGTAAAGGCAAGGCACGGGAAGAGCATGGTGACGGCGAAGGGTTCGAAAGATACTAGTTCGGGGCCCCCAAATCATTTGTTGTCCGGTTATATTCAAACCATGTAATGTTACTCTATTCCGCTTTTATTAAAATTATTGCCTGATTGTATTGATATTTGAAGTATATCCCATCTCCATATGGTTTATACTTATATTTCGGATCCTGTGTATCATAAGGCCGTTGGCTATACTATTAATAAACTCCTAATCGGAGTAGTGATTATTTATTGTGGTTTGATATCACAAAGTAATACTTATTTAATCTGTATTTTGATATTGCCTGGTGGATCCCAGAGTGGGGTCCACAACACTGTAATAGCCGCCTTTTGGGGTGTTACAAACCATTCATTAAATATTATAAATTGAGCAAGTAATAACTTGCCTCGATACCGACACGATGATGAGGAAGCCGTTACCAATTCCTTGTCGTCGTCTACAAGCTCCTAGGCTCCCGGCCAAAGCGATTCGCGAACGTTCTCGAACACGACCGCAACACACTTTTTAGTCGACGATTATAACCAACGATCAATGATCACAACCTATTGAAGTAATTAATTAACACATATTCGATAATAATCAATTCCCGATATAACCAATCAATCAAACTCAACGGCTCAACAATTCCTCGATCATATCCAAAACCAAATAATCCAACTCAACAAATACGAACTCATATCTACAATACAAACCGCAACTCGATGATCATACTTAACAATCAATACAACTGATCAATAAACCCAACGGTTCCACAATATCCTGATTAAACATAAATCCGAACAACCCGAATCAATCAATCATGAACTCATAACCACGATACATTTCCATAATCCAATAATCATATCAACGATCAACTCATATCGATAACAAGGATTACATAACATACTCTATTCCGAATTCATACGAATTAACATGATTCCTCCTTGTTTATAATTATAAATTTCATAGTAGGACAATACTATCGGCATAATCGGCAATCTGAACTACTCAAATAGTTCAATACCATTGAGAATCTTGTTATAAGATTAGCTATAATCTTCCCGGATTCAAAACTGTTATCATGATTCGTATTTCGTCAAGAACATACGAATTCTACCACTATCAACATAGCATTGGTTTCAATTCTCAAATCAATGATTATACTTAAAACCATTATGTATCCTATCACATTTTCCTCTTTGATCTGATAAATATACCAAGAACATCAAGAACACCATGATTCCATAATCATGTTTATAACACATAACATAATTGAGGACATAAATCATCGTATCCTTCAACATACAATTCACATAACCTCAAGAATCATAACAACATCACCATAATCATCTTCATACAAATCATTCATCAATAATAGTGTAAAAATCCGAATTCAAGGTGTAGAGTTCATCAACATACCTCAAGAACATGAATAACACAATCAAACTCTTCAAGAATCATCAATATCTTCATATTCAAGCCTCAAATCCATGCTTCCAAGCTTATAACCAAGTTAGAAGAGGTTAAATCTTACTTTCATGTATAGAGGGACGAAGTTTAGAGGAAGGAATGGTTTTTCGTTCGTGAAGAAATGAGGAACCGATCCTTATTTTATAATCTGCACAGTAGTAGAAATTCCGGATATTACAGATCCGGCATTGTTAGAATCACAATCTATATTTGAGTTAGGTTTGTCTAGTACCCATAGAAATCTAGATAGGTTGATTCCTTGTTCGATAGAAAAGAAAAATGATTTAACTTGGACTGACAAAAAGACAAGTGTGTGAATGGTTTATCTCGGACCAATAGAAGACGAGATTGTAATGGTAATCCCTCCACCGATAGAAGAGAGGTGCATGTAATATCCATATAATTGTTGAGTATTTTCATCTGTATTTGAACCTTGTAATATTCGACTTTGTGGTGTCTATAATCGAAGTGTGATTTTTCCCTTATTTGTATTCCTACAGTCATGGTCATATTAGGAAGAGTTTGCAAATTCATGCATGCAGCTACGTCATAACATACACTAGCAGGTGAGCTTAACGTACGTTATGATCTGAAGATAGCATACGATATGGACGAAGCATAGCGTACGTAATAGGTAGTCAGACAGATAAGGTTGGTCGGCGTATGGGCTAGCTTAGGATGGGGTCGGATAGGATTAGATTCCCGCGTGATCCGGACAGCTTTTTGATAAAGCAAGTCACCGAGGCATAACGTACGCTAAAAGACTAAGATAGCGTACGCTAAACAGAGCTTATTACGTACATAAAAGGTAATGGTTAACGTACATTAAGGAGGTCAGAAAATAAGGCAATAGCTACTATCGGATGTTAACATACGCTAAATATTTTAGATGGAGTATGTTAAGATGATAACGCACGTTAGGCTGTGGGATTAACGTACGTGAAGATCTGAGTTTTATAAATAAGACAGCACCCCTTTCATTTCTTGCATTCCTTCATTTCCTTTTATCCGACCGCTGCCATCTCAAGAGCAACTCCAACAAATAGTACCCCTTATATTAGCCTCTCTACCTAGTTTGAAAGATTGTGTACATCTCATATTGGTGTTTAAGCCTACGGTGTCGAGTTCTACTGATCGTTTTCATCATTATTCTTCGTGAAAGGTATGTTACTATCATCTCAGATCATAGCTCGCTTCAAGAAGATTATTATGGACATGTTGATGATGTTATAAGGAAATATTAATCATGCTTGAACTAGATATCATGATATTGGAAGATTATGATGGCTAAGATTAGGTTTTTCGTAATGATATGTTGGCCTATGATTACATTGAGTAGGATGTAGTTTTAAGAAATATTCTTGTCCTCCCCTTGATGATTTCGAAACAAGTAGAGATTGGATGACTTAAAGTTGAAATATTCATAATGGATGAATGATTATGATAATTATGGAAGCCTTCACCACCAAGAATGTGATCCTTGTCTTTTGAAGAAAATCATTGATTGAGTATCCTTCATATATCATTGTTAGAAGATGAAGATGATGATTTTGGGTATGTTGAACCATTAGCACTCTTGTAGGAGGTTTGATCATTGAAGAATGATAGGAGTTTTAGTTAAAATTGAATTAAACTCACAAGGATCGAGTGAATATGTTCCTTTGTATGATGTTTGGGATATGTTCATCACAATCATGTTTTCGATAGGAACCAATGAGTAGCTGCACCGCACGTTTAAGGTTATAATCTTCATTTCGAGTATTGAATTCTTGGCGAAATGAATATACTTTGTTGGCCACTAAGTATACTGGATACAACTTGGAAAGTGTTTTAAACAACAAGCTGTACTGTTTTTAAATCTGAGTGCGTAGCGGAAGTCTTAAATAGTAAGTTGTTGTGGATACAACAACTCGATGTGCAGTGTATACTTAAATAATCACAGTTTAATAAAACAATAAAGGCAAGGTAAATAACACAATATTTAAAGTGGTTCGAGGTAAACCCCTCTACGTCCACTAGTCCTCCACACAGGAGTAAAAAGTTTATTATAATTACTGCGTACACAACTACATAATTATAACAACACTTAATCAATATATCGTTCACACAGATTGATATAAAGATCTTAGCTTTCAACCGTTCACATAGATTGGTTTGAGCTAACACTTGACTGGCTTCTTCACACACAGTTCCGAAGCTTTGTCTTCTTCAATGCAAGCCCTCCACACACAGTTCTGTAGTAGCAAAGATTCCTCAGTCCACACAGGGCTGATATGAGTTTGTTCAAAGATAGAACAGGGTTGAACAATAGCTATGATTTTCTGGGCTATAAGCTGATGATGTTTTGTTCAAAGTTTTGAGCACTGTATATCTCTTATATCTGAATAGCAGAAAGCTTGGGGAGATATGTTTTGCTCTGAATATTTCTTTGTAAGCTTGATCGTTTGTAAGTCGTTCAGTATATCAGTCTTTCAGTTGTTCAGTATTTCAGTCATTGATGATCTTCAAACTATGGAGATATATATAGCCTTCTGAAATATATTCGTTTGGAATCTATCCGTTGAGCAAGATTCTGTGACAACAGATATTTGACCGAGATCCGGATTTTGCGGGATTTTGAAGATCTTTTGACTTACAGTATTTAAATACTTTATCCATTAGTATTTAAATACTTCTTTATCAAAGGGACTTGACTTCTAGCGAATATTGAAGATTTCTTCTTTGTCCTGTTGAGAGTTGTATGGAAGGATCACTATATTGATATTCGAGACAGCTTCCATACTTTGGTTTTGCTGGACTCTTTGCTGTATGATCAATATACTCTATGGATGAGATTTTGATAGGTCTTCGATACATGGTTTGATACTTGATCAGCTTTTCGATACAGCTAGAGGCGGTATTCAAGATTTGGCATATTGTCAAAACATTCTGACAATACAATCGATACATGGACTGTTTATTCAAACAACATCGATATAGGGATTTGTTATCCCAACATACTTGAATTTCATATACGTTGTCATGTTATCCCCATTATTTGCATTCAATTTAATTGATGTATACTGGAATTCCGACAAAGTGTTCGTCTTTTGTTGAACCGTGAACTGACCGTATGTAGGATCTTTAAATCCGATCATAGTTTAGGTACGTTAGATGATCGTGTGCTAGTTACATATACGCTTGTTGAACTATTCGTATTTCATTATTGTGTAAAGGTTCGAGGCTTGTAATTGGATAGACGAAGGGACGACCTTCGAGTGTTTTGGTGATTGTCGAAGTATTTAAACCTTGTCGCCATTATAAGGCAAGTACTTTAATTACGTTTTATGTATTGATATTATACATGTTGTCGTGCATATGTGTCGTTGTTATATGTCCACCTCGTGTTGATTCGACGGGATCATCTTGGGATCTATGCTAGTGTGCGCTGGATCATTGGACGGGTTTTTCCACCTCGTGTTGGTCCGATGGGATCATATTGGGATTTATGCAGTGAATGCTGGATCATCGGAATTACCATGTGTATGTTGTATCATGTTATGTTTATCATGTTACGTATGATATTGTGAGTCTTCTCGTGGTAGAGACTCGTTGTTACTATCATTGAAGATGTTATTATTATTCTTCGCGAGTTATTGAATAATCCGATGTTGTATAATTATGGTACTTGTACTAGCATCATTGTGGTAATCCCTTAGGGGGTGGACATTTATTTTATGTTCAGGATACAGGAGGACAGGGAAGCAACCACTTGAGCTGCATGACGACAAGGGTGTGGAGTGATGTTATGGCCGGAATGGTTTGTCAGTTGCGTTTTGTTTTAAATAAAGTACTCGAGTACGCTGTTGTTTTGTCGTCTTTGAAGTTTGTATTCGGATGTGGATTGATTTGTATGTTTTAGACTGGTGATGTAATAATCTATCACATTTTCCTCAACGTAAATGCATACACACAATATTACGCATAACACGAATATTGAGGTTGCGCAGGTGCCCCCGCAACAACATTAGAATACACACAATATTACATATAGCATGAATCTAGCACGCACAATGCGAATATTGAGGTTGCGCAGGTGCCTCCGCAACAACATAAAACATACACACAATACCATATAACATGAATCGAGCACGTATGTGAATATTGAGGTTGCGCAGGTGTCCCCGCAACAACATATATCTTAAGATAGCCTCTTACACGAAAACAGGTTAGCCTGAATTACAATGTGCATATAAATTTTAAACATGAATAGAATACCACATATACAGTCCAATTAAAGCAATTAAAGTGATAGTGAAAATTCCCACCTGAACAAATGATGATGATGATGTCTGACTAAAATGAATGTGCTTGACTCACAGTCCTAAGCACGTAAATCCTCGATAAAGTCTACATAAAATAATAATAATAATTAAAATCCTTACAATTTATTATTTATATAATAAATGATAGGATACGGATATCACTATATAATAACTGAAAATAAATCATAATTGCTAATTAATATTAACCGAAGAGTGAACACTATTAATGACTGAAATTAAAATACTTATGCATAATTTCAGATTAATTATTAGTATAAATTGAAAGTCAACATTTTTTAATGTTTTGGTCAAAATTAGGATTTAATTGAAGTTTGAAGTTGACTGGGGTCAAATCGTAAGACTTGAGAAGCTCACTGCATTAAAATCGAATTAATTTAAACCATGTGGGACTGAATTGAATGTTTCTGAAAAATGTGAGGGCTAAATTGAAATTGATGGAAAATGAGAGGATTAAATCGAATAACCTACGAAAATCGCGGGTATATAAACCCATTCTTCACTCAGCCGACATAATTCCTTTTCTTTCTTCTTCCGCCTACTGCCCTTCTTCTCCCTCTCGCCTCTCTCTCTCTCTCTCTAACCATCTCATCTCTTTTTTTTTTTCAAAATTCCTCTCGACCAAAATTATAAAAAGAACATCTATCTTCTGCAAAACTCACACACACACATACCATATAACACACACCGCAAATCTGGGACACACACACACACATCGATGCACGGCCGATGAAAAGAAGAGAAAAGGCAATGGCGGTCGCGACCAGGTTAGGTCTGGGTTCGGACGGGCCTGGCTTCGTCCAGTGATGTTGGCGGAAAATGGGTCGATCCAGCGAGAATAAGGTGAGGTATCGACTGATTTGGGTTGTGTAACCGGGTTATGAAAGGCAACATGCTTAGTTTTGAGGGCTACTGATTTCGATGTTTAAATCGGTTTTTCTGGCCTCGTGTTTGAAAACAGTGATGTTTTTGATTGTTGTATTCGCAAAATTTGAGTTTTCGTTTGATTCCTGATTTAGGTTCGGTTGGGAAGAGTTTTACGGTCCATGGACATAATGAAGGCATTAAAGTAAAAAAAATAATCGAGGGTGATACCTTGCCAAATTGCGAGTTTCAATGCAGGATCTATTCGATTTGAATTGTTGCAACTCGAGCCTTCTCCTTGAATAAGAAGGAACAGCAGTGGATAGTTGATCCTGGAGAACTGGTGTTGTGAAGAGAGTTGATTTGACGTGAACTTTTCCTTGGATGAAGAGTACCGATCGGAACAGATTATAGACGATGTATATTTTTTTTTTGAACGATGAACGGCGCTGGGAAGAAGAAAGGTGTATTCTGTGTATATTGTGTATTGTACTGTAGTAGTAGTATATTTATACTATACAAAAAAATTAGGGTTAGGGTTAAAGTTAATTATTCTGGGCTTAATTAATTTGGGTCAGCACAAACTATTTGGGCCAATGATAAAAATAATAATAATGCTAATAATAATAATAATAATAATAACAATAATGATAAAAATCAAAATAATAATAATAACGATCGTAATAATTAATAATGTCGATACTACTAATAATAATTCCGAAAGTAATATAAATGATGATATCGAAATAATGAAGAATAAAATATTAATACTGTTAATATTAATATTGTTACTATTATAAATATTATTATTAATATTAATAATAATAATACCCTTAATTATCATACTAAAAAAATGACTAATATTAAATGTTATGAAATTTACTTGAGAAATTGACTCTGGTTCAGAACATATGAGATATCATGAAAATGTCTGATCGTATTAACCAATATTACATGAATTTGACTTGTACGTGCGGTGAAAGTAATTATACAACAATTACTCACTCGGTAATGAAATGAGATTAAATGAAATAAATGCGTTATTAATATTATGACTACTAGAATGATTCGGGCTAGGACTTGTGATATGTCGAAATAAATGTTCATGATTCCTTTAATGAAATTAAATAAAATGAAATGCATTATAATATTATTATAATTAATAATATTGCATTATAAAAATGGCGGGCATTACATCCTTCCCTACTTAGAAAAATTTTCGTCCTCGAAAATAAATGGTATACCTCGATTGAAGAAATTCGGATAACGAGCTTGTAGCTCCTCTTCGCGCTCCCAAGTGGCTTCATCCTTGCTGTGGTTATGCTCATTGGATCTTGACAAACACCTTCTCTTTATTCCTCAATTGTCGGACTGATCGATCGAGAATCAGTTCTGGTTGTTCTTCATAGGTAAGGTCTTTGTTCATCTCCACGGCGGTATAGTTGATGACGTGGCCGGGATCGTGCACATACTTTCTCCACAATGATACGTGGAAAACGTTGTGTACAACCGACAATCATGGGGGTAAAGCCAAACGGTAAGCTAACTCTCCATTCCGCTCGAGAATTTCGAACGGTCCAATGTATCTCGGTCTCAACTTGCTCCTCGGACCAAAACGAACAATTCCCTTGGTAGGGGATACCTTCAGGAATACCTTGTCGCCAACACAGAATTCGAGATCTTTCCTACGCTTGTCGGCGTAAGACCTCTGACGATCCTGTGCTATCTTGATCCTCTCACGAATCTTATCCACCATGCCAACTGTCTGCTCGATCATCTCGGGACCCAAAATCCTCCTTTCACCTACCTCATCCCAATACAGTGGTGATCGACACTTCCTACCCTATAGGGCTTCATATGGTGCCATACCGATCGTCGACTGGTAACTGTTGTTGTAAGCAAATTCTACTAAAGGCAACAGTCGTTCCCAATTATTTCCCATATCTAGCACACATGCTCGCAACATATCCTCAAGGATCTGGATGGTCCTCTCGGACTGACCATCAGTTTGAGGATGATAAGCCGTACTAAAATTCAACAGCGTTCCCAAAGCTTCTTGCAAACTCTCCCAAAAACGTGACGTGAAACGAGTATCCCTGTCGGATACTATAGAGACTGGCACTCCATGCAATTTAATAATCTCCCTGATATACAGTTGAGCATACTGATCCATTCGAAGGTTCATCTTAACTGGGATAAAATGAGTTGACTTTGTGACTCGGTCTACAATAACCCAAATAGCGTGGTTTCTCTTTCCGTTCGAGGCAAACCTACCACAAAGTCCATCGTAATGTGTTCCCATTTCCATTCTGGGATATGAAGCGACTTAAGTAATCCAAAGGGGCGTCGGTGTTCTGCCTTCACTTGCTGACAAACTATACATTTTCTGACAAAGTCTGCCACATCTCTTTTCAAACCTTCCCACCAAAATGTCCCCCTAAGATCTTGGTACATCTTTGTACTCTCAGGGTGTGCTGTATACGGAGTACTATGTGCCTCCTTCAATATAGCTTCTCTCAACTTAACAACATTGGGCACACAAATCCTCCCTTCATAATACATCGTGCCATCATCGGACACGCTAAAACCTTTATCCTCACCTTAAAGAGTACGTTCTTTCATCTTGACCAAGAAGTCGTCCCGTCCTTGACCTTCTTTGATTTGTTCTCTCAAGGTTGGTTGTACCACCAAACTAGCCAATAATGATTCAGCTGGTCTCGATGGTGTAGCCACCTCAAGGTTCATCCTTGCAAATTCCTTGACCAAGTATTCCTCCTTGGTCAACAAACAAGTCAGATCTCCTCTTGCCTTACGGCTTAGTGCATCAGCAACTACGTTTGCCATACCGGGGTGGTAATGAATTGTACAATCGTAGTCTTTGACCAACTTAAGCCATCTGCGCTGTCTCATATTCAATTCCTTCTGTGTGAAAATATATTTCAGACTTTTGTGGTCTGTATAAATTTCACACTTACCTCCATAAAGGTAATGTCTCCAAATCTTCAGGGCATGAACTACCGCTGCTAATTCCAAATCATGGGTAGGGTAGTTCAGCTCGTGCGGTTTCAAACGTCTCGAAGCATAGGCAACTACTTTGCCCTCTTGCATTAATACACATCCCAAACCTTGTTTGGATGCATCACTGTAGATGACGAACTCTTTTGTCGGATCGGGTGTAACACCCCCAATCCACTCAGGGATATTACACGCCGTAGACCCTCTCCTCGAGGATCTACCAGGCTGGTAACAACGTTTAACATCTCGACAATGCCTTCAAGGCTACAATGACTCAGTAGACCGATTTGGTCTTTCCACAAATACATACAACTCAAATACAACTCATGCCCACGCAGGGGACAAAATACAACTACACCGTACATAACGGAACAATACAATGACGGAAAATAAAGTACAACCGAACCAACACACGATGTACGGTTCCTCATGTGATTAGTATCGATCATCTTTCATCATCCTTCGTGCCGACCCCGTGTTATGCTCCAAAACACGAATGCAAAACAGACATCCACCCCGAATACTCGGGGTTAGCAAACTCCTTTGTTTTGCTAGTGCAAGAACAAAGTGCAAATACGAGCCATACAATTCACATTCCACGAATAACAATAACCGAGGATCCTCAAAGATCCAAACGAAACGAAAAGTACTTCCCGAGGCAAGGGTTTGAGAAAACATTTCAAAATCGAAATATCATAAATCAATGGAAATAATTTATAAAACGGTTTAGAATGCCATCGAGAGTTTTAATAGAAAACAATTTAGGATTATCAAATCCTACTTTTCACAATCCACAAGACAAAAGGGGTCATCGCCCCAAAGTTTACTTTCCGTAAAATAACCTTTACCAAACCGTTGGGATTTTAGCCCCAAACCCGTCAAATGACCTTTACAAAACCATTGGGATTTTAGCCCCAAAACTCATCAACTCACAGTACACAAGAACGACCACAAGGTTCGTATCCCAACATCAAAATCCACAAATAAAGGATTTAAAACAAACAACAAAATACTCTATAGCCATCCTAGCCAAGTAGGCCAAACGAACAACTTACCTCTTACACACTTAGTCAATGCATGCAAATGAAAACCGTTCAAAAGCGCTCATTTCCGGAAATGCCAATATCAAATCACATTTGTAAAATGCACCACAATTAACCGTCGATCCACGTCTCTGTGGACCCCTACCGAGACCCCGTCGGATCTAACCCGTAGTGGTTAAAAGCAAGCTCGTCGATCCACGTCTCTGTGGACCCCTACCGAGACCCTGTCGGATCTAACCCGTAGTGAGCATACACACACACACGTTACTCATGCAATACTAAGATGCTAAGAATATATGTTCATTAAGAATACTCACTAGAGATGGCCATTAACTCGACACCATTATCAAACTCTTCAAAACACCACAACAAGATTAAATACGGAATACACGATTCCATAACTTAAACAACAGGAGTACCAACATAAAATCCTTCAACGTTCAAAATAATCAAATCATAATAAATTCCCAAAACACACCGTTCACAAAACACACGCGTTTTGAAAGAGAGCCTTTAACGAGGCCAAACCGAAATCCTTTGAAAATTCATTTCAAATAACCAAACAAACACATCAAGACGACCACCGATCATCATATCCATAAAACGAGAAAAGTATGGGCAAGGTACTTGCCTCGAATAAGAACAACGCGGAGAATCGACCGAAGTAGGTTGGCCCGAACCGACTACGAACCCGCCGACTCCACCGAACGCCAACTCACGTTCATAAACTACGAAGGACAAATAATAACAATGAAATGAATTCCATAACACGACTCAAAGCCGTTGAATTCAAAGAACGAATGACGAAAGTTCACGGATTTCCCAAGCGGCCAAGAACACGATTCGTTCGTCAAAACCCAGCGGAATTCCAAGTTGAAATATGGATATACAATCCATAGAATATGTTTAACAACATCATTTAACCATAATCGATCCATCGAAAGCGGATGAAAAAGCGAGATCGGGGACAAATCCCCAAAAAGTCAATTCAAAGGAAATCAAGAAATATACTTGATTCGACGAAGAACAATGGATTAAATGATGTTAAACACAAGAATACTATCAAGATTAATCATACCCATCATGAATTAATCAACAACACGGAGCGAATCGGACGAAAATGCAAAAATCCCCAAATTCACGAAATTAGGGTTCTAAGGAAGATTACCTTGATTATTTGAATCAAAGGTTGATAACGGACGATCGATTGATGTTATGAACTCAAGGACTTCATGGATTTGTTGTTAAACAACATGGCTTCGTCGCCCATGAATCGCCACTCGCGGATGGAGAAGGAAGGAAATGAAAACGATGTGAAATGTGATTGCTCACCATATTTATCTTGGGCCGGCCCTAGCGTGCGCTAGCCTTCCCGGACTAGCGTGCGCTTATCGGCGGTATCGGCCAGTACCCTCGGCCGGGGCCCACGACCCGGCATCACCGACCAACCTGCCGGCCGAACACAGCCGACCCGACTCCGCTAGCGTGCGCTACGGCCGGATACTGCGCGCGCTAGCGGCTGTCGGTAGCCACCGGATGAATCGCCGGCAGGATAACGTCGCTAGCCGGCCGGCGTGCGCTACGCTGCCGACTAGCGCTACGCTCGGCGTAGCGTGCGCTACTGCCGATCTGACCGAGTCGAGAACCTCGAAACCCCATCGCCCAGGCCCGATGGCGTACGCTAGGCCACCCGGCGGCGTGCGCTACACTTGCCGGTTAGTGCGCGCAGCCTTCCGGCCGTAGCGTGCGCTACGCCGGTTCTGCCGCACCGTCCGGCCGGTGCCCGCAATCGTCCGGCGATCCATGCCGTCGGCGATCCGCCGCCACTTTCGGCGACCGATTTCCAAAGCGTCACGGAACGAACACGACGAAAAGTTCGCGGACAACATAAACGACTCGAAATGAAAGCGTAATACCATAATTAGTCATACACGACCAAGAAACGGGTCGAGACAACAATTACAGATACGGATACCCGTAACTATCAAGAAATTACAAAATGGCCCAAAACGCCCGGAAATCACGATACGTGATCGAATAACCAAACCGAAGTTCACAACACGTCTAACAAAGTTAAACGGACTTGCGGGAAACTCGAAACAACAGTTTCGGACGAGATTCGCAAGAATCGAACTCAAGTGCGGAAAAGTCGCTAAAAAGCACAGAACTCAATGAAACGACACCGAAACGAACTCGGATGTCAAAAAGTGTAGAATTAATCATTCTCAGAATGACGAAACGGTCATGAGAAAGTCGTCAAAACGGACTCCGACCGAAAAAAGAAATTTACCGAAAATCGAAAATTGCGGATATTACATCGGGAATCATCAAAACTGGTGCAGCAGTCAACCTTTGCTTAAGTTCTTGGAAACTCCTTTCGCATTTCTCATTCCATAAGAAAGCTTCTCCCTTTCGAGTCAATCTGAGTCAATCTAGTCAGAGGTGCAGCAATCTTCCAAAATCCCTCGATAAATCTCCGATAATAACCGGCTAATCCCAAGAAGCTTCGAACTTCATTCACATTACTTGGTACTTTCCAATCATTGACTGCCCCAACTTTAATCGGGTCAACCTCAATTCCTTTAGAAGTGACCACATGACCCAAAAATGCAACTCGGTTAAGCCAGAATTCGCACTTGTTGAATTTTGCATATAACTTCTCCTTGCGCAGTATTCCCAATACTGTTCTAAGATGCTGCTCATGTTCAACCTTGGTCTTTGAGTACACAAGTATGTCATCTATGAACACAATGACAAACTTATCCAAATAAGGTTGAAATACATGGTTCATGAGGTCCATGAATACCGCTGGCGCATTAGTCAAACCAAATGGCATCACTATAAATTCATAGTATCCATAACGAGTTCAAAATGCGGTCTTCGGGATATCATCACTCTTAATCCTCGGCTGGTGATATCCGGATCTCAAATCTATCTTTGAAAATACTCCGGATCCTCCAAGTTGATCGAATAGGTCCTCTATTCTAGGAAGTGGATATTTATTCTTTATCGTTAGTCGATTAAGTTCACGATAGTCAATGCACATCCTCAAACTTCCGTCCTTTTTCTTCACGAAGAGCACTGGCACACCCCATGGCGAAACACTCGGTCGGATGAATCCAGAGTCGAGTAGTTCCTGGAGTTGTACCTTCAACTCTTGCAATTCCTTAGGCACCATCCTATAGGGAGCCTTTGATATTTGTGCCGCTCCTGGCACTAGATCAATCGAGAACTCAATTTGACGATTCGGTGGAACTCCGGGCAAGTCTTCGGGAAAGACATCTGGATACTCTTTGACGATAGATACATCAGCTACCGTCTTCTACGAAGTTGTTTTCCCCATCACGTTCACCAAGAATCCTTGGCAATCACTCTTCTTCAGCATCTTCACAACTTTCATGGCAGAAATCACCTTCGGGGTACTGCTATGTCTAACTCCCTCGAATACGGTCTTGACATCAACAGACGGACATAAGGTTACCCTCCTTTCGGAGCATTCGACTACAGCTCTATGCTTGTCCAACCAATCCATACCCAAAATAACATCAGAATCGCTAAGTTCAACTATGTGCAAGTCGGCTAAGAAGCTATGTTCGTTAATCTATATCTTCACATTGTTAGTTATTGAGTCTACACGCACTACTCCCCCCGCATGCATGCTAACTAACAAAGATCTAGGGGCTTTACTACTTCTACAACCAATCATAGTACAAAGCTTCCTAGAGATGAATGAATGAGATGCACCCGTATCGAACAACACCAAAGCAGGAATATTTGCAACTGACAACATACCTGACATGGTTTGGGGTTCAGTCTCTTCTTCAGCCTCGGCCATGCTATACACTCGAGCTCTGCCTCCTGAGCCTTGACCTTGCACATTATTGCTTGGGCCTTTTCCTATTTTCAGACACGCTGAGACCATGTGTCCTTCCTCACGGCAAAAGTAGCACCGCTTCTGACCAAGCATACAAACACCTTTATGCCCTTTGCCACAAGTAGCACATGTAGGTTTATCAGACTGGGGTTTCACCCCCGAGGATCCAGTCTTAACATTCTTCTTACTACCACCTCCTTGATCATGCCACTTGCGCTTGTTATTTGTTGCAACTGGTGGTGCCCTTGCTTTCTCCACGTCTAAACTAGCAGAAATGTCCTCGGCCCTTGAAACGGCTTCATTGTAGCTCAAACGACCATGACCAGTCAAATGGTGGCGAATCCGATCGCGAAGCCCATCCCGGAATTTATGAGACTTCATATCATCCGTCTCGACCATGTGGGGAGCGAAACAACACATGTGGTTAAATTTATGCTCATACTCGGTGACCGTCATCCCACCTTGGGTCAGATCAAGGAACTCCTTCTGCATCTTGATCTTGTACGCTCTTGGGTAGTATTTCTCTATAACAGTCTCCTTGAATTGGTCCCAAGTTGTGTCCTTCTCATCTTGGGTTTTGAGCCTCCGCACTCCCATCCACCATGTCCGAGCATCTTCCTTAAGCTGGAACACGGCACATGACACCTTTTGAGCATCGGTGCACGCCATGTAGTCAAAAATGCTATCTAGATTCATAAACCATTCCTCTATGGCTGCTGGTCCTTCACGACCAAGAAAGACAGGCGACTTGAAGTGGTTGAACCACTTAATAACTTGAGCTTGAGCCTGCTCAGGGTTATTAGGCGGTACGATAGTCGCGCCTTGAAGCAAGGTGGCCAATCCAGCCAAGAGTTGATCTTGTGTGGGTGGAGCATTGCGATTTCCGCGGTTAGCCATGAGTCTGCCAACGAGTTGTAAAACTCATTAGTCGGCATAGTATGAGAAATAAAGAATGAGGAGATATGTAGAACGCATATAATAGTCGCAACACACAGACAATACAAGTGAAATAAAAGAACTGCTCTTCGTTAATATAATATGTTTGGAACATCCATGAAAATTTCAATGATAATAAACATAATAAAATGAACTGAGTCTACGACTACTCCTCATCACTACTAATAATCTCGACAATGGGAATAGTGGGTCGTGGCTCAATCCACGAAATGACCTCATTTTCAGACTCGACATCCGCCATCATCACGTCCTTCATATTTTCGGCGAGATCCACCCTTGAGCTTTCATAAGAAATTTCTTCCAGATCTTCTTCTGGATCTTCTTCGGGATCCTCCTCTAGTTCTTCTTCTGGATTTTCTTCGGGATCCTCCTCCGAGTCTTCCTTGTCCGTGGAGTCGGCATCCCAATTTGCAGTTGGAATCTCCTCTCGAGCATATAAATCCAATGGGTGTCCAACGACAAATTAGAAATCGTCCGCAGCCTCCCGCTCTTCAAGCGATCTCTTGATGGCCTTTTTCCAAAGCCGGAAGATGCAGCAACTCCAGTCTTCGGATAATTTCTCCATCAAGTGCTCTAGCTGGCGGGTGACGGAACCTTGTTTCCCAGATTTTAGCCACTTACTCAGTCTATTAATGACGAAGTGTGGCGCATTTTCTGGTAGACTAGGGTCGTCCCACCAGTCCTTACCCGCTAGGAGACGCGAGTCAAAAGTAGCTGGGAGCTTCTTACGTGGAGTCATTCAAGATTTGGCCATTCTAACAGTTCGTACATACATAATTATATGAGTAAAATGAAATGACATATGCATGAATAATGACTGAAATTCGGTACCTCAGACGGAGGGACGAAGTGGCGAAGCTGAGAGCATATGATACTTTTACATTTTAGCGAGTCTACAGAAAGGTAAGACCTCGCTCTGATACCACTATGTAATGCCCCGACTTTCTAAGGTAAATATTAGGGAAAAATAAATAAAAGGTAAATTTTGAGAAAAATAATTTTCTTGAGAATATAAAAATTCTCGCCTACAAAGTCGAGTCGCTACAATGACATAAACATAAATACCTGTAAATAAGGTAACCTTTCATCATAAATACGAGGTAAAAATTTGCGGCGGAAGAATAATTCATAATTTATAAATTTCAAATCTAAGTTTTCCCAAATAAGTTTCAAACATTTGACATTAAGAAAACAACATTTAATAAATTCTTTTTCATATGCCCCCTCGGCTCGCTCCTTTGTCCCTCCGGCTCGGTTCAACCTGCGGGATCAATAAAGGTGGGGGTGAGCTTCATTCAACTCATGGAAATCACACTAATCACAGTAATATACAATCTCATGGAAAGCATAACATGAATAATCTATCACATTTTCCTCAACGTAAATGCATACACACAATATTACGCATAACATGAATATTGAGGTTGCGCAGGTGCCCCCGCAACAACATTAGCATACACACAATATTACGTATAACATGAATCTAGCACGCACAACGCGAATATTGAGGTTGCGCAGGTGTCCCCGCAACAATATAAAATATACACACAATACCACATAACATGAATCGAGCACGTATGTGAATATTGAGGTTGCGCAGGTGTCCCCGCAACAACATATATCTTAAGATAGCCTCTTACACGAAAACAGATTAGCCTGAATTACAACGTGCATATAAATTTTAAACATGAATAGAATACCGCATATACAGTCCAATTAAAGCAATTAAAGTGATAGTAAAAATTCCCACCTGAATAAATAATGATGATGATGTACGACTGAAATGAATGTGCTTGACTCACAGTCCTAAGCCCATAAATCCTCGATAAAGTCTACATAAAATAATAATAATTAAAATCCTTGCAATTTATTATTTATATAATAAATGATAGGATACGGATATCACTATATAATAACTGAAAATAAATCATAATTGCTAATTAATATTAACCGAAGAGTTAACATTATTAATGACTGAAATTAAAATACTTATGCATAATTTCAGATTAATTATTAGTATAAATTGAAAGTCAACGTTTTTTAATGTTTTGGTCAAAATTAGGATTTAATTGAAGTTTGAAGTTGACTGTGGTCAAATCGTAAGACTTGAGAAGCTGACTGGATTAAAATTGAATTAATTTAAACCATCTGGGACTGAATTAAATGTTTCTGAAAAATGTGAGGGCTAAATTGAAGTTGCTGGAAAATGAGAGGACTAAATCGAATAACCTACGAAAATTGCGGGTATATAAACCCATTCTTCACTCAGCCGACATAATTCCTTTTATTTCTTCTTCCGCCTACTACCCTTCTTCTCCCTCTCGCCTCTCTCTCTCTCTAACCATCTCATCTCTTTTTTTTTTTTTCAAAATTCCTCTCGACCGAAATTATAAAAAGAACATCTATCTTCTGCAGAACTCACACACACACATACCATATAACACACACCGCAAATCTGGGACACACACACACACACACCGATGCACGGCCGATGAGAAGAAGAGAAAAGGGAATGGCGGTCGCGACCGGGTTAGGTCTGGGTTCGGACGGGCCTGGCTTCGTCCAGTGATGTTGGCGGAAGATGGGTCGATCCGGCGAGAATAAGGTGAGGTATCGACTGATTTGGGTTGTGTAACCGGGTTCTGAAAGGCAACGGGCTCAGTTTTGAGGGCTACTGATTTCGATGTTTAAATCGGGTTTTCTGGCCTCGAGTTTGAAAACAGTGATGTTTTTTATTGTTGCATTCGCAAAATTTGAGTTTTCGTTTGATTCCTGATTTAGGTTCGGTTGGGAAGAGTTTTACGGTCCATGGACATAATGAAGGCATTAAAGTAAAAAATAATAATCGAGGGTGATACCTTGCCAAATTGCGAGTTTCAATGCAGGATCTATTCGATTTGAATTGTTGCAACTCGAGCCTTCTCCTTGAATAAGAAGGAACAACAGCGATAGTTGATCCTGGAGAACTGGTGTTGTGAAGAGAGTTGATTTGACGTGAACTTTTCCTTGGATGAAGAATACCTATCGGAACAGATTATAGACTATGTATATTTTTTTTTTGAACGGTGAACGGCGCTGGGGAGAAGAAAGGTGTATTCTGTGTATATTGTGTATTGTACTGTAGTAGTAATATATTTATACTGTACAAAAAAATTAGGGTTAGGGTTAAAGTTAATTATTCTGGGCTTAATTAATTTGGGTCAGCACAAACTATTTGGGCCAATGATAAAAAGAATAATAATGCTAAAAATAATAAGAATAATAACAATAATGATAAAAATCAAAATAATAATAATAACGGTGATAATAATTAATAATGTCGATACTAATAATAATAATTCTGAAAGTAATATAAATGATGATATCGAAATAATGAAGAATAAAATATTAATACTGTTAATATTAATATTGTTCCTATTATAAATATTATTATTAATAATAATAATACCCTTAATTATCATACTAAAAAAATGACTAATATTAAATGTTATGAAATTTACTTGAGAAATTAACTCGGGTTCAGAACATATGAGATATCATGAAAATGTCTGATCGTATTAAATAACATTACATGAATTTGACTTGTACGTGTGGTGAAAGTAATTATACAACAATTACTCACTCGGTAATGAAATGAGATTAAATGAAATAAATGCGTTATTAATATTATCAGTAGTAAATGACTACTAGAATGATTCGGGTTAGGACTTGTGATATGTCGAAATAAATGTTCATGATTCCTTTAATGAAATTAAATAAAATGAAATGCATTATAATATTATTATAATTAATAATATTGCATTATAAAAATGGCGGGGATTACAAGACTCTTGTTGTTATTGTTGTCGTCGATAGCCGATTCGCGGCATCAATGTATCGATTAATATTATTGACGTTAATGTCGGTCTGAGACATCGTTGGGATCGTTGTTATCAAATTGGTATTGTTGCTACTGATATTATATTAGCCGATAGAAGGCGTTTGATGTATTCGTTCATCATCTCGGTTTTCGGTGGTCGGTTTAAGGCGCCGGGACATCTATTGCAAGTGTATCATTGTTTATCGATTGACCGTTCTAAGGTAATCGAGGTATTGAATTGGGATTGTCGAGGACATTTCCCATGCGTCGTATCGTTGTTATCGATTGACCGTTCTAAGGTAATCGATGTATTGAATTGGGATTGTCGAGGACATTTCCCATCCGTCGTATCTTTGTTATCGATTGGCCGTTCTAAGGCAATTGAGGTATTGAATTGGGATTATCGAAGATAATTCCCATCCGTTGTACCATTGTTTATCGATTGACCATTCTAAGGTAATCGACGTATTGAATTGGGATTATCGAAGATAATTCTCATCCATTGTATCATTGGTTTTTCGATTGACCGTTCTAAGGTAGTCGATGTATTGAATTGGGACTGTCGAAGACATTTCCCATCCGTTGATGTCGTCGTGATCGATTAGCCATTCCTAAGGCAGTCGAGGTATTTGAATTGGGACCGCCGAGGACGGTGCCCATCCGTGAGTCATTGTTTTCGTGTTGGACGACTCAAGGCAACATTCTATTATTCTTGTGAATTCGGTGATCTTTGGATCGTTGCCATTTGTGATTAATTGTGTTTTGGAGGCTTGTTCGGCTATTGCTCGATGGGTAAGTTTGGGGCTTGAATCTTCGCGGTTGGTTTCCCAACACTTACAGTTCAATAGGTCACAGTCATGTTAATGATCTCATTATGGGTACGTTTGGGGCTTGAACCTTCGCGGTTAGTTTCCCAACACCTACAGTTCAGTAGGTCATGGTCATATTAATGATCTCATTATGAGTAAGTTTGGGGCTTGAACCTTCGCGATTGGTTTCCCAACACCTACAGTTCAGTAGGTCACGGTCACTGGGTGATCTCATTGTGAGTAAGTCTGGGGCTTGAACCTTCGCAGTTGGTTTCCCAGCACCTGCAATTCAGGAGGTCACGGTCATTGGATGATCTCATTGATACAGCTTCGGGCTGTTTTGGCTTCACGCCGCTGTGGTGATTGACAGCTTCGGCTGAGTGACATTCAGGTGATTGTGATATTGGGCAGCTTCGGCTGGGCGGCTTTCAGACCATTGTGATGTATTGGTATTTCTATCAGAGCCTTCGGGTATTGTGATTTGTATCTATTGCAGCTTTGTCTTGGTTTGCCTTCGGGTAATTCATTGATTGTGTTCTGTATTGTTGTTTTGCCGTTGGGCACTTGTATTCTGACCTGTTGAGCAGATAACGATCTTATGCCGTGGGAATAGTGTTTCACGAATGTTCGATTCCTATTTTGGTTTGTGAGCATCTCGTATTACCGTTGTTGTACTGTTCATTCTGTCGTTGGATGCATATCATGTTGTACATGTATTTGATATTCATTATCTGGATGACTGACCCCGTGGGGGCGGAACATGTTTTCATGTTTTAGGTGTTTGCGAGGAGATAGTTGAGACACAGGGGCATGGCGATGGCGACGAGGCATTCGAGCGATACTATTCCGAGATGTTTTGGTGTTCATGTCGGTCAGACAATTTGGATTACTCCAGTTTTGTTTAGTTGTTGTCATTTTGTATTATCCGAGCAAGGTTCATGGATGTTGTTGTATTTTATCTTGGCCATGTAGGCTCACTGTTTCCGTTGAGATTCCATATTGGAATATTATGTTGGATGTCAGTATAGAGATCGTGATTCCCCTTTTTGGTCAGTTTGTTGTATTTTAGTCATGTTCGCCTGGTTGATCTCCTGGTATGGGGTCCACGACACTGTAATGACCCAATGGGATTTGGGGGTGTTACAGAAGATGGTATCAAAGATTTGGGTTGTGATATACCCTGATATGTGAGTTATGTGGATCTACCGATGTGGTAGTAGTGGGGCTGTCAGGTTATGACAATCTGGACAGTCGGGTTTTGTGAGTCGTGATAGTTGAGCGACTGTATGAGTCTTTCTTTCATCGATTCGTCGTCAGTGAAGACTAGTATCGCAAGACCTCAAAGATTCGTATGACCTGTGTAAGGACTCGATTCTCTTTTATGTTCATACATTCATTATGTCATTGATTATAAATGCTTTGTTGAAACCTGTATGTAAAATTTGTGTTACGATTCATTCACGATTAATTGTTTTGTAGCATGTGGGCTCAGTATCGGCTATAAATAACATGTTTGAGGTAATTGTTTATCTGTTGAGTATGTATACTTGTGTTTGGCTATTGACTTAGCATTGTGGATTGGCCGTTGAGGCATATTTGAGCTTTGTTCATGATCGAATGTTGTGAGGAAATCTCCCACACTATGCCGCAAGTGCACGGTGTCAACAAGTAATAAAGTGATAACTAAGATATCGTTCCCTCGAGGACTGATTTCACTAAGTACCAAAATATAGTCGACTCATAATTTTATTAGAAGAACAATTATATAGAATTTATAACTAAACTAATTGCAGAAAATTAAATGGAAAATAATAATAGTAATAATAAAGATAATAATAATAAGGATGTAGGATTATGATTTTCACCTCAAACAACCAGGAATGATTTTTATTCAATTCAATTCACTTTTATTCAATTGATTGTAAGCCAGGAATTCCTAAATTATTCTAAAGCCTTTCCCAAGGTCGATAGAAAATACTATGAGTTATTAACTCGATATATCCCTATTCGAATTATATAATTAATAGCTAAAACAGTTCAAGAATTCCCACAATAAATAGGCCTCACAATTCCATGAGTATATCCCTATCTCACGAAAATCATGATTATTCGCAAAAGAACTATGCCTAAATTGCATCTCCCGAATCCATAAAGACATTAAAAACAATTCAACTGTTGGCCAGACAATTAAAAAGCATTAAGAACAGTAAGAAGAATCCAATTCAATACGAATAATGAGTGAAAAGAAATAAAAATAAATAAATCAAACCGTCATGTAATCGGCTACAATCACAATCCTACTCGAATAGATCTAGAAACTAAGATGCGGAAAAATTAAGAAAAACCGTAGGGATCCGTGGTCTTGTCGTCGCCCACAAATCTCTTCGTTTCTGCTCTTCTGTCCCGCGATGTCTATCGATCTCCCACCGACTTTGTGTTCTTCAATGCTTATTTATAACAGTCCTAAGCCTCCAAAACGCGTCCGTGTGATTAGGTCGAGAACTGCTCCAAAAACGGCAAAGAAACGCGGAATTCTTAGCAAAACCGCCCTATGGGCCGCGACTCACTTAGTCTGTGTCGCGACCCCTACTGCTCAGCGCCGGATGCCTGGGCGCATATTTTCTTCCTGGACCGCGGCTCAGCATACTTGTGCTGCGGCTCACGGTAAAGTCCACTCGGGGCTCGCTGGTTGTCTTCGTGTGCCGCGGCTCACTTGGTTTGTGCCGCGGCCCCAGGCCAAAATTTACCGTTTTTGCCCGCTTTTCATCGTTTCGGCTTCCGGATTCCGATTTCCTGCAAAACATATAAGAATAGTGCATTAAAAGCTCATTTATGCTGATTTAGGCTCAAGATGGATACAAAATAATGATAAATAAGCGCATAAAAATACGCCTAACAAATACCTCCAAACTTGAGCCTTTGCTTGTCCACAAGCAAAAATCAATTTTAAACAAAACGTATCGTGAATGATCGTGCAAACCCCTAGTGCTCAACTTAATCAATACTACCCTGAAAATCTCAAAGAACAATACGAATATCGTATTAGTGAGTCACATTCCCGGACACTGATTCCAAAAAGTAATCATTTTCAGTCCTAACCAATCGTTCATGAAGAAAATCAAGCTCAAAGATTAACAAGTGTGAATTTAACCGACCGTCATTATGAAGGGTTAGATTAAACAAGCCAATTCGCCTAGTCCCACGGTCTAGTGGCAAAAATTTAAGAGTTTCATCGTCAAAATTTATCCTCGGATAGTATTCCTGTATGTATGATCAATAATATAGATTCGAGTTAACCACTAGGTTCGGATCTCGGGATGTTTCATCGGGATAATCCTAGGGTGGATTTCCATTCTCATATATTGGGGACCCGTTTGACGTAAAAGACACTCATGGGGCACATGGATGCTTCTAGTTACTAAGTCCCCCTCTACAGCGGAGAAAAAACTCGAATAGCAATTCCCGCATGTCAAGGTTGCTGTTTTACGCGAGAGTAAACAACGGGTCACGCGAATACCCCCGGTTACTAGGCTTCCCATCACCGGTAATGCGATATTTCTAAATCATTAGTCTATTCAGGGTTGTCGTTTTACGCGAGAGTGAACAACGGGTAACGCGAATACCCTCGGTTACTAGACTTCCCATCATAGAACAAATAATATCTCGACTTTTCTTGGGAAAAACTGTCCGACTCTAAACTCAAATTAAGTGCCAACACGACTCATGTTACTGGACGACTAGCTACGTGAAAAGTTTAACCAAATGTATAAACGGTGATTTGAAAACACGTATGTCTTCTTTCTTATCTACTAAGATTTCTACAAAAACGAAAAAATTTCGGACCTAAATGAATACTCTACGGAAATAGATATCGCTAACTACAACTCGACTAAAACTCAACCGTTTATTCCAAGAGAAATCAGTATCGTAACATCAGTTTTACACACGGGAGCACGAAAAATTCACGTTTTTAACCATCCACAGCACGCAAGAAAAATAGAGCAATGATGAAATCGCAATTTATAACTAAGAAAAATTAAGAAAATATCGCATGCTTCAATTTATTCCACTACACATAAAATCATCAACAATAAAACTCATGTGAAAATAAAAGAGATAAGGAAAAGTGAATCTTATTCCAAATGTCCTCTTGAACACCAGCACATGTCTGAGTGGAATCGTCTGTCAATTCATACTTCAAGTATTGCCCAACATCACCAGGGACCCCCGAACTTAGTCTCTAGTCATGAAATAACAATGGACATTAAGTCAAGAAAGACTAGAGTATGAAGAATAATAACTCATTGGGGTAAAACAAAAATATTAGAGAAATCAGGGCCACAAGAATACACGAATCCAAACGAAATAACAAAACAAAGAAAAAAAATCAATTAAAAACAACTAACTAGAAAGCAAGTAAAAATGATGGGTTGCATCCCATCAAGCGCTCTATTTTCCGTCTTGAGCACGACGTGGCAAATAAAAAAAATTAACGTGGCTTCTTTCTAGGGAGATTGCCAAATGCCCCCTTCTTGCAATCTATAAGCCTCTTATTCCACAAGGGAGGCTTTGGTTCATGCCTGGTTGCCAAAAATAATGAGTAAGAATAATTATGCGGACAACCAAAAAATAATGGAAGAATATAATAATGATAAGGCATGAAAAAATAAGCAGAGTTCGAATGGGTAGATAATAAAGACATATCATGAACAACCTCATTAGAACTCAAGTAATCAGCCTCAACAAAATCAAGAGTAATGGGGTCAATCTCTCCCTTTATGGATTTAGGAAAAATTATGCGTGGCACCGTTAATAAAATTTTAGGCACAAAAGTGTTCACCTTATTAGTCGAAGTTTGATGACCAATTAATGAAATTTCTTTGGAAACATCATCAATGGTAACTTCTTCTACCGGCTCATCACACTTTATGTAATTATCAGGTGCTGGGGGATCGACCCTAAAACTCAACATGTCTTTCTTCTCAACCTCCCCCTCAACTTCACTACTAAAGCGATGAGCTGGAAAATAACCGTAGTGAATCTCAAGACCACGACTCGCACATTCTCGCTCAGGAGGGGTACTATCAGGATTATTGAGAGCGTCTACACATTGTTCAAGCATGGTCTTTTGTTTCGGGGGAGGGGGCTGACTGACCCTATTAGGCAAATTATTAAGAACATCGAAATTTATGAAATGCCAAGGGTCACGATAATCAAAGGAAAACATAATGAAAAAAAATAAAAATATAGAGACTAAAGAAAAACTTCAAATTAAAATTAGAGTCGCTTGGTATTGATATTAGCGAAAAACCAGTCCCCGACAATGGCGCCAAAAACTTGTTGTGAGGAAATCTCTCACACTATGCCGCAAGTGCACGGTGTCAACAAGTAATAAAGTGATAAGTAAGATATGGTTCCCTCGAGGACTGATTTCACTAAGTACCAAAATATAGTCGACTCATAATTTTATTAGAAGAACAATTATATAGAATTTATAACTAAACTAATTGCAGAAAATTAATGTAATATCCGCAATTTTCGATTTTTGGTAAATTTCTTTTTTCGGTCGGAGTCCGTTTTGACGACTCGCTCATGACCGTTTCGTCATTCTGAGGATGATTAATTCTACACTTTTTGACATCCGAGTTCGTTTCGGTGTCGTTTCGTTGAGTTCTGTGCTTTTTAGCGACTTTTCCGCACTTGAGTTCGATTCTTGCGAATCTCGTCCGAAACTGTTGTTTCGAGTTTCCCGCAAGTCCGTTTAACTTTGTTAGACGTGTTGTGAACTTCGGTTTGGTTATTCGATCACGTATCGTGATTTCCGGGCGTTTTGGGCCATTTTGTAATTTCTTGAAAGTTACGGGTATCCGTATCTGTAATTGTTGTCTCGACCCGTTTCTTGGTCGCGTATGACTAATTATGGTATTACGCTTTCATTTCGAGTCGTTTATGTTGTCCGCGAACTTTTCGCCGTGTTCGCTCCGTGACGCTTTGGAAATCGGTCGCCGAGCTCAGCGGTGGCGGATCGGGCCGGACGGTATGGATCGCCGGACGATTGCGGCACCGCCGGACGGTGCGGCAGAACCGGCGTAGCGCACGCCACGGCCGGAAGGCCGCGCGCGCTAACCGGCAGTGTAGCGACGCCGCCGGTGGCCTAGCGACGCCATCGCCCGGGCAGCTGGGGTTTCGAGGTTCTCGACTGGCCAGATCGGCAGTAGCGCACGCTACGCTGAGCGTAGCGCGCGCTAGTCGGCAGCGTAGCACGCCGGCCGGCCGCTAGCGACGTTACTGCCGGCGGTCGATCCAGTGGCTACCGATAGCCGCTAGCGCGCGCAGTATCCGGCCGTAGCGCACGCTAGCGGGAGTCGGGTCGATGTGTTGGTCGGGCAGGTTGGTCGGTGATGCCGGGTCGTGTGGGCCCCGGCCGAGGGTACTCGGCCGATACCGCCGATAGCGCACGCTAGTCCGGGAAGGCTAGCGACGCTAGGCCGGCCCAAAGATAAATATGGTCGAAAACTACATTTCACTTCGTTTTTCATTTCCTTCCTTCTCCATCCGCGAGTGGCGATTCATGGGTGACGAAGCCATGTTGTTTAACAACAAATCCATGAAGTCCTTGAGTTCATAACATCAATCGATCGTCCGTTATCAACCTTTGATCCAGCGAATCAAGGTAATCTTCCTTAGAACCCTAATTTCGTGAATTTGGGGATTTTTGCATTTTCGTCCGATTCGTTCCGTGTTGTTGATTAATTCATGATGGGTATGATTAATCTTGATAGTATTCTTGTGTTTAACATCATTTAATCCATTGTTATTCGTCGAATCGAAGTATATTTCTTGATTTCCTTCGAATTGACTTTTTGGGGGATTTGTCCCGATCTCGCTTTTTCATCCGCTGATGGATCGATTATGGTTAAATGATGTTGTTAAACATATTCTATGGATTGTATATCCATATTTCAACTCGAATTTCCATTTTCGTGATTTGACGGAACGAATCGTGTTCTTGGCCGTTTTGGGGGAAATCCGTGAACTTTCGTCATTCGTTCTTTGAATTCAACGACTTTGAGTCGTGTTATGGAATTCATTTCATTGTTATTATTTGTCCTTCGTAGTTTATGAACGTGAGTTGGCGTTCGGTGGAGTCGGCGGGTTCGTAGTCGGTTCGGGCCAACCTACTCCGGTCGATTCTCCGCGTTGTTCTTATTCGAGGCAAGTACCTTGCCCATACTTTTCTCGTTTTAGGGATATGATGATCGGTGGTCGTCTTAATGTGTTTGTTTGGTTATTTGAAACGAGTTTTCAAAAGATTTGGTTAGCCTTGTTAAAGGCCCTCTTTCAAAATCGTGTGTGTTTTGTGATCGGTGTGTTTCTCGAACGAGTATGTGAATCTTATGGACATGTTGGTGTTGATGATGCACTTGGTAATTGCGTGTGGACGTATATTGTTTCATTTCGGTGCATTGTGGTTGACGTGTTGTTTTACTAAGTGCTTGATGCCTCTGGGTGAATTGTTTGGATATCCTCGGTGTGATATATTACTCGTGCTTGAGTTTGTTTAGCTAGCCAGTGCGGGAGGGTCCTTCGAGGCCTCGTGCGGGAATCTATGATATTACTCTGTTCCCAAGGCGATGCTTATGTTGTGATTTGTTTAGCTAGCTGCGGAGGGTCCTTCGAGGCCTCGTGCGGGAATCTATGATATTACTCTGCTCCCAAGGCGATGCTTATGTTGTGATTTGTTTAGCTAGCTGCGGGAGGGTCCTTCGAGGCCTCGTGCGGGAATCTATGATATTACTCGTTCCCAAGGCGATGCTTATGTTGTGATTTGTTTAGCTAGCTGATGGGAGGGTCCTTCGAGGCCTCGTGCAAGGGAATCTATGATATTACTCTGTTCCCAAGGCGATGCTTATGTTGTGATTTGTTTAGCTAGCCATGCGGAGGGTCCTTCGAGGCCTCGTGCGGGAATCTATGATATTACTCGTTCCCAAGGCGATGCTTATGGTGAGATTTGTTTAGATAGCAAGTCCGGGAGGGTCCTTCGAGGCCTCGTGCGGGAATCTATGATATTACTCTGTTCCCAAGGCGATGCTTGTGCATGATTACGTTGTGTTGATTTTATGTCCGTTGAGGACACGTGATGTTGGGCTCTGGCCCTGTGAATTGTTGTTGGTTTTCTATTTGCGAAAACAAAACATTTGGGCTATGACCCTATTGATTTTTGGAAAGATATGGATTTGATAACCCTAATTTGATTTTTATTAAAACTCCCGAGGGTATTTTAAACCATTTTGCAAACCATTCTCGTTATTTGTGATCTTTCGGATTTGGAAAGTTTTACTCAAACTCGTGCCTCGGGAAGTACTTTTCGTTACGTTTGGAACCTTGAGGATTTTCTGATTATTATTGTTCTTGGAACTTGTATTGTATGGCTCGTATTTGCACTTTGTTCTTGCACTAGCAAAACAGTGGAGTTTTGCTAACCCCCGAGTATTCGGGGGGTGGATGTCTGTTTTTGCATTCAGGTTTTGGAGCATAACACAGGGTCGACACGAAGGATGATGAAAGATGATCGATACTAATCACATGAGGAACCGTACATCGTGTGTTGGTTCAGTTATACTTTATTTTCCGCTGCTGTATTGTTCCCGTTGTACGGGTGTAGTTGTATTTTGTCCCCTGCGTGGGCATGAGTTGTATTTGAGCTGTATGTATTTGTGGAAAGACCAAATCGGTCTACTGAGTCATTGTAGCCTTGAAGGCATTGTCGAGATGTTAAACGTCGTTACCAGCCTGGTAGATCCTCGAGGAGAGGGTCTACGGCGTGTAATATCCCTGAGTGGATTGGGGGTGTTACATAAATGGTATCAGAGCTTAGGTTGAGGAAAAACCTAGGCTGTCGGGTCAAGTCGTGTTGTTTGAGTCTTGTTTCGTCGGATTTTATCTGACTGAGTCGTGTCGCGACGCGTCGTTTGAGTTTGTTGGTCGTGATTAGTATCGTGGGGCGATCATCATCTTCGTGCGACCTGTGGAAGTAAGTCTCCCTTCTTTGTGTTGTGCCTCGTGTGACACGAGCTATTTTTATGATTATTTGTTAAGTGGTGGAATCCTTATGTGGATTTTGATTTCACGATATGTATTTAGTCGACTCTCGTATTTGATTCATACGAGGAGTGTCGTCGCTTGTGATGTCTTTTTATTGTTGTTTTTATCCGTTGCTGATGATTTTCGAATCGATTTGCACGTTTTACAAGTTTTGTTGTGGAAGCTTTGTGCTTATACGCGTTCGACTTGTTCACTAGTCAGTGCGGGAGAGTATTTTATCAGTGGTTTTGTTCTGAATGTGGTATTTTATCGTTTATTTCCGTTTAAAGACATATATTGTCTTCATTTTAAACGTTTTGGTGCGTGTGCTAGGAGTTGTTTTAGTGAACATCGATATGTGTGAGTTTTGGGCATTCGCCTATCAATTTTTGAAAACCTTGAGTATCTAGAAAAACAAATTTCGAGACATACTTTTCAAATGAGTTATTTTCTTGTGGTACATCCTAGATGCCATAATATATTTCAAAATTTTTCTACCTCGAGGACCAAAATGTTTTGAGATATTTTCAACACTTTTATTTAGACCCGAGGGTCGAATATTCTGAAAGTTTTCACTAAGAGAAAGTGTCCTCATTTTTATCAAATGCGAAATGGTTTTCCCAAAGTCTCGATAACGACGTTTCACGTTTGTACTATTTGAAAGGTGATACTCAAGATCAACCAGTATTCTTCAAATTATTTTCAAAATGAGGTTTTCATTTTTTTTTAACCTATCCATTCCCGTTTGAGGGCTGGGTATGTATGTGTGAGGTTCGCGTTGTCATTTTGATACTTTCTCCCGAGTATGACCGAATTGGCGGTGTGAGCGTTGAGTCGCTTTCCACACATTTGTTGTGTTAGCCCCCTGTGAGAGGCGGGATGTTGGTGTTGAATATTATCGCCTCGTAGTGATTCCTGCGTTGTCGCGCATGTGCGAGCTGCTAGAGCTTGGTTTGGTATGACCGTGTGCATCGGTGATGGTTCCGTTATGCGTCGATTGTTTAATGTCTTGTTACCTTGCTCCCGTTTTTGTGAATTTCGTGGACGAGGTCGGAGGTAATGCCCGTACTATTTTGACTTCTGTATTATCTCTTTCTCCGCCTATCGATTCGCCCATGTTCGCCGGCACTTTATGAACTTGTTCTATATTTCGATTTCATCGTCCGAACAAGCCGTGATCTTGTTGTGGGTCGGTCAGTTATCGATGTTACTTTTTCTGTTGATTCGATTCTTGTGAACCTTGTTCGGGAGTGACATCATCTGGTTCTATTAGTTCTTTTATTCAAGTGGATCGGATTTGGAACTCTTATGTTTTCGACTGCCGACTCATTTATGTTCGTTGACATTTGAGCTTGTCACGCCCCTTGTTTTTGTTTATCGAACGAGTGTGGTATTGATTCGGAATAACTCGTTTGTCGTTGTGACTTTTAATCGCTATACCCTTTTCTGTGTACCTTATGGGAATGCAGGTCTTGTAGTTCTAAACAGATCATCCTTGGGGTTGTTGATTGAACTTTATTGTTCTTCGTGATTCGAACATGATTCTTCGATTTTTGTTGTCTCAATCGTTGTGGTTCGATCGTTTGATTGTTCGGTTTTTATTGATCTCGTTCCGTGATTGGTGAACATTCAGGCTCCTTCGTAATTCCTTTCAGTTCGGGAAATTAGTTTCGTTTTCGATCTTTCAACCTTAGGCGGTGGGATTCCGTGTTTGTTCAGCGGTTGACTCGCGTTTTGATTGATGTACCGTTGGGTTGGTCAATCATAATGGTTTTCGTTCGTTGTGTTTTGTGATTGTCGGATAATTGACTTGGCTATATTATCCGTTTGATGACGCTTGTCGTTTGATGGTTTTATTATATCGCTAACGGCGACGTTGTGTTGGTCGTCGTGGAGCGTGTTTTCACGCCGTATATTCCATTGCGTTGTTTGTAACGTTTCGCCGTTGGGCGTTAGTTACGCATTCTTGTGTATCTCGATGAGTTTTCCTTGGCGGAATATTCCTTCTCCCTACTTGTTTTAAGTTTCGGGACGAAACTTCTTTTAAGGAGGGTAGAATGTAATATCCGCAATTTTCGATTTTTGGTAAATTTCTTTTTTCGGTCGGAGTCCGTTTTGACGACTCGCTCATGACCGTTTCGTCATTCTGAGGATGATTAATTCTACACTTTTTGACATCCGAGTTCGTTTCGGTGTCGTTTCGTTGAGTTCTGTGCTTTTTAGCGACTTTTCCGCACTTGAGTTCGATTCTTGCGAATCTCGTCCGAAACTGTTGTTTCGAGTTTCCCGCAAGTCCGTTTAACTTTGTTAGACGTGTTGTGAACTTCGGTTTGGTTATTCGATCACGTATCGTGATTTCCGGGCGTTTTGGGCCATTTTGTAATTTCTTGAAAGTTACGGGTATCCGTATCTGTAATTGTTGTCTCGACCCGTTTCTTGGTCGCGTATGACTAATTATGGTATTACGCTTTCATTTCGAGTCGTTTATGTTGTCCGCGAACTTTTCGTCGTGTTCGGAAATCGGGTCGTCGAGCCCTGGCGGTGGCGGGACTGGCCGGACGGTGGCGGGACTGGCCGGACGATTGCGGGCACCGGCCGGACGGGTGCGGCAGGAACCGGCGTAGCGCACGCTACGGCCGGAAGGCTGCGCGCGCTAACCGGCAGGTGTAGCGCACGCTGCCGGGTGGCCTAGCGTACGCTATCGGGCCTGGGCAGTGGGGTTTCTGAGGTTCTGGACTCGGTCAGGATCGGCAGGTAGCGCACGCTACGCCGAGCGTAGCGCGCGCTAGTCGGCAGGCGTAGCGCACGCTGTCGGCCGGCTAGCGTACGTTACCTGGCCGGGCAGTTCAGTCCAGTGGCTACTGGACAGGTCGGCTAGCGCGCGCAGGCATCCGGCCGTAGCGCACGCTAGCGGGAGTTGGGTCGACAGGTTCGGTCGGCAGGGTTGGTCGGTGATGCCGGGTCGTGTGGGCCCTGGCCGAGGGTACTCGGCCGATACCGGCCGATAGCGCACGCTAGTCCGGGAAGGCTAGCGCACGCTAGGCTGGCCCGGTATAAATATGGCTGAGCAGTCACATTTCACTTCGTTTTTCATTTCCTTCCTTCTCCATCCGCGAGTGGCGATTCATGGGCGACGAAGCCATGTTGTTTAACAACAAATCCATGAAGTCCTTGAGTTCATAACATCAATCGATCGTCCGTTATCAACCTTTGATCCAGCGAATCAAGGTAATCTTCCTTAGAACCCTAATTTCGTGAATTTGGGGATTTTTGCATTTTCGTCCGATTCGTTCCGTGTTGTTGATTAATTCATGATGGGTATGATTAATCTTGATAGTATTCTTGTGTTTAACATCATTTAATCCATTGTTATTCGTCGAATCGAAGTATATTTCTTGATTTCCTTCGAATTGACTTTTTGGGGGATTTGTCCCCGATCTCGTTTTTCATCCGTTTTCGATGGATCGATTATGGTTAAATGATGTTGTTAAACATATTCTATGGATTGTATATCCATATTTCAACTCGAATTTCCGTTTTCGTGATTTGACGGAACGAATCGTGTTCTTGGCCGTTTTGGGGGAAATCCGTGAACTTTCGTCATTCGTTCTTTGAATTCAACGACTTTGAGTCGTGTTATGGAATTCATTTCATTGTTATTGTTTGTCCTTCGTAGTTTATGAACGTGAGTTGGCGTTCGGTGGAGTCGGCGGGTTCGTAGTCGGTTCGGGCCAACCTACTCCGGTCGATTCTCCGCGTTGTTCTTATTCGAGGCAAGTACCTTGCCCATACTTTTCTCGTTTTAGGGATATGATGATCGGTGGTCGTCTTAATGTGTTTGTTTGGTTATTTGAAACGAGTTTTCAAAAGATTTGGTTAGCCTTGTTAAAGGCCCTCTTTCAAAATCGTGTGTGTTTTGTGATCGGTGTGTTTCTCGAACGAGTATGTGAATCTTATGGACATGTTGGTGTTGATGATGCACTTGGTAATTGCGTGTGGACGTATATTGTTTCATTTCGGTGCATTGTGGTTGACGTGTTGTTTTACTAAGTGTTTGATGCCTCTGGGTGAATTGTTTGGATATCCTCGGTGTGATATATTACTCGTGCTTGAGTTTGTTTAGCTAGCCAGTGCGGGAGGGTCCTTTGAGGCCTCGTGCGGGAATCTATGATATTACTCTGTTCCCAAGGCGATGCTTATGTTGTGATTTGTTTAGCTAGCCAGTGCGGGAGGGTCCTTCGAGGCCTCGTGCGGGAATCTATGATATTACTCTGTTCCCAAGGCGATGCTTATGTTGTGATTTGTTTAGCTAGCCCGAGCGGGAGGGTCCTTCGAGGCCTCGTGCGGGAATCTATGATATTACTCTGTTCCCAAGGCGATGCTTATGTTGTGATTTGTTTAGATAGCCAGTGCGGGAGGGTCCTTCGAGGCCTCGTGCGGGAATCTATGATATTACTCTGTTCCCAAGGCGATGCTTATGTTGTGATTTGTTTAGCTAGCCAGTGCGGGAGGGTCCTTCGAGGCCTCGTGCGGGAATCTATGATATTACTCTGTTCCCAAGGCGATGCTTATGTTGTGATTTGTTTAGCTAGCCAGTGCGGGAGGGTCCTTCGAGGCCTCGTGCGGGAATCTATGATATTACTCTGTTCCCAAGGCGATGCTTGTGCATGATTACGTTGTGTTGATTTTATGTCCGTTGAGGACACGTGATGTTGGGCTCGCCTGTGAATTGTTGTTGGTTTTCTATTTGCGAAAACAAAACATTTGGGCTATGACCCTATTGATTTTTGGAAAGATATGGATTTGATAACCCTAATTTGATTTTTATTAAAACTCCCGAGGGTATTTTAAACCATTTTGCAAACCATTCTCGTTATTTGTGATCTTTCGGATTTGGAAAGTTTTACTCAAACTCGTGCCTCGGGAAGTACTTTTCGTTACGTTTGGAACCTTGAGGATTTTCTGATTATTATTGTTCTTGGAACTTGTATTGTATGGCTCGTATTTGCACTTTGTTCTTGCACTAGCAAAACAGTGGAGTTTTGCTAACCCCCGAGTATTCGGGGGGTGGATGTCTGTTTTTGCATTCAGGTTTTGGAGCATAACACAGGGTCGGCACGAAGGATGATGAAAGATGATCGATACTAATCACATGAGGAACCGTACATCGTGTGTTGGTTCAGTTATACTTTATTTTCCGCTGCTGTATTGTTCCCGTTGTACGGGTGTAGTTGTATTTTGTCCCCTGCGTGGGCATGAGTTGTATTTGAGTTGTATGTACTTGTGGAAATACCAAATCGGTCTACTGAGTCATTGTAGCCTTGAAGGCATTGTCGAGATGTTAAACGTCGTTACCAGCCTGGTAGATCCTCGAGGAGAGGGTCTACGGCGTGTAATATCCCTGAGTGGATTGGGGGTGTTACAATTAAATGGAAAATAATAATAGTAATAATAAAGATAATAACAATAAGGATGCAGGATTATGATTTTCACCTCAAACAATCAGGAATGATTTTTATTCAATTCAATTCACTTTTATTCAATTGATTGTAAGCCAGGAATTCCTAAATTATTCTAAAGCCTTTCCCAAGGTCGATAGAAAATACTACGAATTATTAACTCGATATATCCCTATTCGAATTAGATAATTAATAGCTAAAACAGTTCAAGAATTCCCACAATAAATAGGCTTCACAATTCCCATGAGTATATCCCTATCTCACGAAAATCATGATTATTCTCACAAGAACTATGCCTAAATTTCATCTCCCGAATCCATAAAGACATTCAAAACAATTCAACTGTTGGCCAGACAATTAAAAAGCATTAAGAACAGTAAGAAGAATCCAATTCAATACGAATAACGAGTGAAAAGAAATAAAAATAAATAAATCAAATCGTTATGTAATCGGCTACAATCACAATCCTACTCGAATAGTTCTAGAAACTAAGATGTGGAAAAATTAAGAAAAACCGTAGGGATCCGTGGTCTTGTCGTCGCCCACAAATCTCTTCATTTCTGCTCTTCTGTCCCGCGATGTCTATCGATCTCCCACCGACTTTGTGTTCTTCAATGCTTATTTATAGCAGTCCTAAGCCTCCAAAACGCGTCTGTGTGATTAGGTCGAGAACTGCTCCAAAAATGGCAAAGAAACGCGGAAGTCTCAGCAAAACTGCCCTGTGGGCCGTGGCTCACTTAGTCTGTGCCGCGGCCCCTACTGCTCAGCGCCGGATGCCTGGGCACATATTTTCTTCTTGGGCCGCGGCTCAGCATACTTGTGCTGCGGCTCACGGTACAGTCCACTCGGGGCTCGCTGGTTGTCTTCGTGTGCCGCGGCTCACTTGGTTTGTGCCGCGGCCCCACGCCAAAATTTACCGTTTTCGCCCGCTTTTTATCGTTTCGGCTTCCGGACTCCGATTTCCTGCAAAACATATAAGGACAGTGCATTAAAAGCTCATTTATGCTGATTTAGGCTCAAGATGGATATAAAATAATGATAAATAAGCGCATAAAAATACGCCTAACATCGAACGTTATTCTTTCAGTATGGAAAGAGGAATTCGAGGACGTGGCAGAGGGGGTAAAAGCCGCAGAGCAGGCCCAAACCCAAAACCTCATGTTTATACGCGTACGGATGTCGAGATGGATCAGAATTCAGCCGGAGATGTGACTTATGCGACCGGTTCTCCTTTGGGACGTCATACTCGAGGAGTTGATCAGACTGACATCTACCCTTTCTTACTTATGAGGGGCATGATGGCCCAGATGACTCAGATGACGCAGATAATGGAGACCATGCAAACCTCAGTGGTTCGTGGTCCACCACAGCAGGGATCCCATGTGCCGTTTTATGGACAGGCTGGGAGAGTGAGTCAGATTATCGGCGATATCTCTCGTCAGAGGCCACCTACTTTTTAGGGTTCGTCGGAACCGGCTGATATCGTTCCTTGGATTGAACATTTTGATAAACTCTTCGACATGGTTCAGTGCCCGGAAGAGGGTAAGGTGGCAGTAGCGGCTTACTATTTGAGTAAGGGTGCTTATTCTTGGTGGCTTTCTGTAAAGCCCACCAATCGTGATTGTGTTTGGAGTGAGTTTAAGACTCTCATGTTAGAGAGGTATTATCCGGCTCCACTTTGTGAAGCGAAGTTGTCAGAGGTTTTGAACCCCGAACCCGTAAAGGACAAAGGTGTTATCGTTATTGCTGAGAAGTTTCAGGGACTTCTTCAGTTTGCTTCGTCTGTTATCCGTACTGAAGCCAATAAGATCAAGTATTTTAGAAAGAGGTTGAACCCGCAGTTGAGGATGCAGTTGTTCAATCATAATGGTAACTCACTTGGAGAATTCATCAAGAAGGCTCTTGGAGCAAAGCTTTTGATCAAGGAGCTTGCTCGGAAGAACGCTTCAGTTTCTTCTGGTGAGAGGACTAGGATGCCGATTCGTTCAGAGGGACATCGGGCTCCGACGTCCAGGAGGTTTTTTTCTAGTCGTCCTCGTGCTGTCGAAGCATCTTCTTCCCAGGCCACGAGTTCGACTGTTGTTTTCTTTAACTGTGATACCGTAGGACATCGCAGTACTCAGTGTTCGATGCAGTCTATTGTTTGTTTTCTATGTGGGAGGCAGGGACACGTTCAGAAATACTGTAGGGGTTCTAGTACCAGTGGATCTCGGGAGAGCTCACGGGCCTCAAGAGATTTTGATACTTCAGTCCGTACTTCATCCAAGGGGTCCTATCGGGCTTCGGGAGCCAGAGGTAAGGACAGCCTAGGAGGAGCAGCGACTTCAGGTTTCGGTCTTCCTCGAGTCGGTGAGATCGAGGAGATCGACAATCTCGAGGATATCGATGTTGGGTACACTTGAGATGTAACCTTGATTTGTAATTTTCCTTGTTTTTCGGATTGATGTTTGACTCAGTCTTTATTGTGGTATTGTGGTTGTGAACCATTTGTTTTTTTATCTATCTTGTAATGATAGTAATTTAGAACCTTGAGATTTGAGTCATTTGATGTGATTTCCTTTCCTTTTTGGTCTTGTACCCGAGATTTCGTGATAATCTGGGTAATTATTCATTGTGATTCGAGACGTCAAGTCGTGAGGACTTGGGCGTGCGATTGATATGGTCCTGAGGACTATGCCTATGTTGTTATTATCTTTGCGTGGCGTGAGTCAGTGTTTGCATGGACGTCCGATGCTGATGAGAACGGGGAAGTGTACACTGATGACTGTAGAAATGTACAATGGGCGGCTCCCACGGGGTGTGTATGCTGGTGTTACGAGTCATGCGGTTGGTACGACTTTCTGACTGGTCTCTGGCGGAGGAGTCATGATTCGACTAATCTCGCACTCGGTTGAATGTTTTTACCACTTGATTTTTGCCGTGTTCGGGCAGGGGAGACGCGGGGACCCGTGAGGTTAGCCCAGTTACTCAGGCGAAGTGGTTCACAGTGAGAAGTAATCCTGGAGATGTTGTTTTCAGATCCTCATGGATAGTTCATATCCCGAGTAGTGTACCCTTAGTTTCGAGGACGAAACTCTTTTTAAGGGGGGGAGTATGTAATATCCGGGGATAATTTATTTTTTTCATGTTACAGTTGAGTTGCACATATTCATTTAGAATTGTACAAGTGTCGTTGTTTTGGACTGATACAATGTATATTGTATTGGAATATTTCGGGATCGAAATGTTTATACTTGTCATCGGTATTGTTTCGTCGTTTGGATGTTGCTTGGAGAGTTTGGATTTTTGGCCAAGTATACTAGCCTTAACGTACGCTATATGTGTAGCATTACGTACGCTACGGGCTGAATATTACGTACGTTAGACCTTTAAGGTTACGTACGTAATGTGTGGTTGGTGGTAGGAACCTTCCTCGGACTCGACTTTTGGACGATGGGTCCCGGGCAACTTTGATCCGATCTGACTATTGCAGTCAACGGATCCTTACGTACGTTAAGAGGGGAGATCTACGTACGTAGTCTATATAGCCGTTAACGTACGTAAATGGTTGTTGTTTACGTACGTTAAGGTCTTCGTGTTTTTGATCAGTTAGTTCTGTATTTAGCTTTACGTACGTTAATGTTTTGACATAGCGTACGTAAAGGCCCTTACGTACGTTAACATTGGCGTATAACGTACGTAATGGGCTTGTCAGTATATTTATGTTGGCTTCGTATTTCATTTCCTCACGAACCAAAAATCATTTTCTCTCCCTAGAATCGTCCTTTTGAACTTGTTCTTAATGTTTAACCTCTTCCGACACGATCTTGATCATCCTAGCTTGGATTGAAGCTTGAAGTTGGAAGCTTGTTGGTGCTCCTTTGGTGTTTGGAGAGTTCTTCTTGTCCTTCTTTGGTAAGTTCCCTTAATCTCTTGTTCTTCAAGTGATTTTCGAGTTTGTTGATGTAGTTGCTATTGTTTTCTTCAAGTATTGATTGGTTGTTGGAGTGTATAATGATTCTTGATGAGTTTTTATAACTTGTGATGAAGAACATGATGATTTTGTCTTGAGGAGGAATTGTTCTTGATGTTTTAGAATGGTTGGAGGTTATAATCATGTCTAGGAAGGATTATGTTGAGATTGTTATATGATTAACATAATCTTGATATGATTATTGATGTTGGTGGTGTTCTTGAGGATTTTTAACCATTTTTGTAAGGAATTATGATGAATTATGTAATGATCATCATAATCTTGAAATGGTTGTTGTGATCTTGTTGATTAATCCAAATTCATGGTGAATTGGTGATGGATTATTGTTTAGACATCATGTTTGTTGGGTTGATGATGTTCTTGAGGTGATAGTGATAATATTGATGATATTATCATTGTGGGAGGATCAATTTGATGATATTGGTGATATTATCATTTTGAGATGTTTGATTTGATGTTGTTCTTAAGTGATTCTTGTTGAATTGTTTTCACAAGTGTTAAGAACATTTGATCATATCGATCATTGGGGTGTTTAAGGATGTTAGGATTCATAGTTGATAACTATGATATTCGTTGGTGGAGTCTAACCGATTCGAGTTTTGAATTGGGATTGTTTTTGGTGTTGCTTTCCATTGATTTTGTGTTATTGAATGAATCATTTTTCATTCAAGGTTGTTCGAGTGTTTGTGATCGTCGGAAGGCGCCATTCGTCGTTTCGTACCAAGACGTTGATCGTGGAAGGACTTTATCGTCTTCAGTTTGAGGCAAGTTTTATACTTGTATTGGTCAATGAGATTAATGTTATCATATATGTGTATGAATGTGTTGTATCATTTCGAGACATAGTCTCTTCGTGATTTGTTGAAATATGGGGATTGTTTGATGCAATACCCTTTCGGCAATTATGCTAGATGTGATTTTTATTCGTTAACGGCCGGTTTAAGGCGTCAAGACTCTTGTTGTTATTGTTGTCGTCGATATCCAGTTCGCGGCATCGATGTATCGATTATTATTATTGACGTTAGTGTCGGTCTGAGACATCGTTGGGATCGTTGTTATCAAATTGGTATTGTTGCTACTGATATTATATTGGCCGATTGAAGACGTTTGATGTATTCATTTATCATCTCGGTTTTTGGTGGTCGGTTTAAGGCACCGGGACATCTATTCCAAATGTATCATTGTTTATCGATTGACCGTTCTAAGGTAATCGAGGTATTGAATTGGGATTGTCGAGGACATTTCCCATCCGTCGTATCGTTGTTATCGATTGACCGTTCTAAGGTAATCGATGTATTGAATTGGGATTGTCAAGGACATTTCCCATCCGTCGTGTCGTTGTTATCGATTGGCCGTTCTAAGGCAATCGAGGTATTGAATTGGGATTATCGAAGATAATTCCCATCCGTTGTACCATTGTTTATCGATTGACCGTTCTAAGGTAATCGACGTATTGAATTGGGATTATCGAAGATAATTCTCATTCATTGTATCATTGTTTATCGATTGACCGTTCTAAGGTAGTCGATGTATTGAATTGGGACTGTCGAAGATATTTCCCATCCGTTGATGTCGTCGTGATCGATTGGCCATTCCTAAGGCAGTCGAGGTATTTGAATTGGGACCGCCGAGGATGGTGCCCATCCGTGAGCCATTGTTGTCGTGTTGGCCGACTCAAGGCAACATTCTATTATTCTTGTGAATTCGGTGATCTTGGGATCGTTGCCATTTGTGATTAATTGTGTTTTGAAGGCTAGTTCGGCTAGTGCTCGATGGGTAAGTTTGGGGCTTGAAACTTCGCGGTTGGTTTCCCAACACCTACAGTTCAGTAGGTCACGATCATGTTAATGATCTCATTATGGGTAAGTTTGGGGCTTGAACCTTCGCAATTAGTTTCCCAACACCTATTATTCAGTAGGTCACGGTCATGTTAATGATCTCATTATGGGTAAGTTTGGGGCTTGAACCTTCGCGGTTGGTTTCCCAACACCTACAGTTCAGTAGGTCACGGTCACTGGGTGATCTCATTATGGATAAGTCTGGGGCTTGAGCCTTCGCGGTTGGTTTCCCAGCACCTGCAATTCAGCAGGTTACGGTCATTGGATGATCTCATTGATACAGCTTCAGGCTGTTTTGGCTTCGGGCTGTGGTGATTGACAGCTTCGGCTGAGTGACATTAAGGTGATTGTGATATTCGACAGCTTCAGCTGGGTGACTTTCAGGCCATTGTGATGTACTGGTATTTCTGTCAGAGCCTTTGGGCATTGTGATTCGTATCTATTACAGCTTGGTCTTGGTTTGCCTTCGGGTAATTCATTGACTGTGTTCTGTATTGATGTTTCGCCGTTGGGCACTTGTATTCTGACCTGTTAAGCAGGTAACGATCGTATGCCGCGGGAATAGTGTTTCACGAATGTTTGATTCTTATTTTGGTTTGTGAGCATCTCGCATTACCGTTGTTATACTGTTCATTCTGCCGTTGGATGCATATCATGTTGTACATGTATTTGATATTCATTATCTAGATGACTGACCCCGTGGGGGCAGAACATGTTTTCATGTTTTAGGTGTTTGCGAGGAGAGAGTTGAGGACTATGGCGACGAGGCATTTGAGCGATACTAGTCCGAGATGTTTTGGTGTTCATGTCGGTAAGATAATTTGGAGTACTCCAGTTTTGTTCAGTTGTTGTCATTTTGTATTATCCGAGCAAGGCTCATGGATGTTGTATTTTATCTTGGCCATGTAGGCCCACTGTTGTCGTTGAAATTCCATATCGGAATATTATGTTGGATGTCAGTATAGGGATTGTGATTCCCCTTTTGGTCAGTTTGTTGTATTTTAGTCATGTTCGCCTGGTATCTCCTGGTGTGGGGTCCACGACACTGTAATGACCCAATGGGATTTGGGGGTGTTACATCTGTGGTAAACCAGGCCACTTCGCGAAGAATTTCCGAGCAAATCCAAAGAAGGAGGTTCTAATAGCAACATGGAGTGATGAAGATGAAGACGAAGATTTCATCAATCAAAATAACCTCGCTCTTATGGCTAGAAGTTCATTCGATGAAAGCGACGTCGAAAGCCAAGTATATAATTCTTACGATGAGTTATTTGAAGCATTCGAATTATTACATACCGATTTTCAAAATGCTTTAAGTGAAATTAAATCCCTTCAATCGAAAAATAAGATTTTGAGAGACGAACTCTCCAAGTTTGAAAAGGGGAAAAATGTCGAGACCAATCATTCTCAATGCCTTGAAAATAAAAATATTTTAAAGAATGATCTTTTGAAAGTTCAAGACGAACTTAAAGGTATAACAAAGAAACTTTCGTGTGGAAATAAAAAATCTGAACAAATATTATCGGTTCAAAAATTTACCTTAAACAGACATAAACTGAAGACCCATAGCCTTTATATTCTTTGCTTTAGAAAGTGGCTTGGTTAAAGGATTCGCTAAGTTATTATCCGTGTGAACTTTGCATATCTCCACATCACCACGAGTGACAATCTCTCGAATGAGGTGAAACTTTCTAAGTACGTGTTTGGATGCTTGTTGTGATCTTAGTTCGTTAGCTTGTGAAATAGCTCCATTGTTATCACAATACAAATTTACTCGATCAACAACTAGGAACCACATCCAGTTCACCAATGAACTTCCTCATCCAAAGAACTTCTTTAGCTGCTTCGGAAGCCGCTATGTACTCGGCTTCCGTTATAGAATCAACTGTGGTTGGTTGTTTGGAACTCTTCCAGCCTATGTTGCACAAAAGGGGGCAGTACGGGTGCGGGGATACAATTTTTTGAAAATGTTAGGGTGCGATACGGTAAGGATACATCTGTTTATTTTATATTTTATTATATATAACACTTGTTAAATATAAAAAACAACAATTCAAATATCACCATAAAATTAATTCAAATACATAAAACAAGTCATACAAAAAATAATTCAAAATGGCTTTGAGCAGCGGAGCTTTCTGATGCTGTTCGTGAATGCTACTAAAGGTAAAAGCCATTACTTATTAAATGATTTACTTTTTGTATTTTAGTTTATTTGATTTACTTTTTAAAAATTACAAAAAATCCTAAAAAAAAAATCACCCACACCCCCTCCCCACGCACCGGATACGCATATCCTGTGCAAGGAGACGTGAGTCCGATTTTTTTTGGCACGGATTCGCCACGTGGCGAATCCCGTGTGAATCCCACGCGAATCGCACCTGCACCCGCACCCATGCAGTATCCGATACTGCATACTGGTGAATTTTGAAGAATCCGTGCGTCATAGCTTCCAGCTAACAGCACCACCATTCAAGCAAAATATATATCCAGACTGCGATTTTGAATCATCTTGGTCTGTATCAAAACTGGCATCGCCATAGCCATTAAGGACTAAATCACTATTTTGAGCACCATATATCAAAAACATATCTTTAGTCCTTCTCAAGTACTTAAGTATGCTTTTGACTACGGTCCAATGAGCCTCACCAGGGCCAGATTGGTATCTGCTGGTTGCACTCAATGCAAATGATACATCCGGTCTAGTACATATCATGGCATACATGATAGATCCTATAGCCGAAGCATAAGGTACCAAGATCATTCTATCTCTCTCTTCCTTCAAACAAGGACTTTGGGTTTTATTGAGTTTTATGCCATGTGACATAGGTAAGAACCCTTTCTTACTATTAAGCATACTGAACCGTTTCAGTACCTTTTTAACATATGTACTTTGACTTGGGGCAAGAAGCCTTTTAGATCTATCTCTATAGATACTTATACCCAGTATATAGACAGCTTCCCCTAAGTCCTTCATTGTAAAATATTTACTTAGCCAAAGCTTAACACTTTGCAAAGTAGGGATGTCATTTCCAATAAGTAGGATATCATCCATATAGAGTACTAGAAAAAAATTGCATTCCCACTAATCTTCTTGTATACACAAGGTTCGTCTTGATTTCTAATGAAACCAAACTCTTTGATTTTTTCATCAAAATGAAGATTCCAACTCCGGGATGCCTGCTTCAAACCATAAATGGATTTTACAAGCTTACATACTTTATTAGGATTATTAGGATAGACAAAACCTTCGGACTATATCATATACACATCCTCATCTAACTTCCCACTAAGAAAAGTGGTTTTGATATCCATTTACCATATCTCATAGTCATAATATGCTGCTATGGCAAGTATAATCTAATTGATTTTATCATTACGACTGGCGAAAAGGTTTCATCATAGTCAATACCATGAGTCTATCCGTATCCTTTTGCCACGAGTCGTGATTTGTATGTTTGTACAATGTCATCCATGTCCTTTTTCTTTGTAAACATCCATTTGCAACCAATTGCTTTGGAACCTTCAGGAAGATCAATCAAAGTCCATACTTGATTATCATACATGGATTGCATTTCGGATTTCATCCCTTCAAGCCAACTTTCTCATTTAGTGCTAGTAGTTGCTTTATATCCATGAGTTCCACATTATTGTCATCTGTGATGAGAAATCCATTTCTCTTAGGTTCACGATGATAACGTATAGACCTACGTGGAGCTAGTTTAGAAGAAGTGGTCTCAACATCTCTATGTGAGTTTAAATTAGTTTTATCTAAAGGTTCAATATCTATTTGTGGCTCTCTAATCCCATGGAGAGTTATTTTGCTCCCACTATTTTTCTTGGAAATAAATTCCTTCTCAAGGAATACTCCATATCGAGCAACAAACACTTTATTCTCTGATGGGATGTAAAAATAATATTCTTTAGGATATCCCACAAAAATACATTTATCTGATTTGGATGATAATTTATCAGTGATAAGTCGCTTCATATAAGCTTCACAACCCCAAATCTTAAGAAAAGACAAAATAGGTTATTTCCTTGTCCATATCTCATATAGTGTGCTTTGAACCGATTTAGATCGTACTCGATTTAGAATGAACGCAGCAGTCTCTAAGGCGTAACCCCAAAAATAAATTGTAAGATCATGTTGATGTAACACCCCCAAAACCGTATGGAAATATTACACGCCGTAAACCCTTTCCGCAAGGATCTACCAGGCTAAACGGCCATAAACAACCAAATGCTTGCCCGGCCAGGGTCAAACAATATAATAATACAGACCGTTAAGGTCACTTACACATAAACACACAGACCGATGAGGTCGCACAACTCTATCAACAGGACTGACTAACAACATTACCCACACAGGGGTCGAAATACAATACAGCGGAAGACTGAATCAACTCTAACAATACAACTAAACTCTACCAACTCTCAACTCTTGATTAGTATCGCAGCTCGTCATCCCCTTGTGCTAATCCTGTGGCTGCTCCCCGAACTCCGCATGTACCGGGCCTTGAGCAGACATCCACCCCCCGAATACTCGGGGGTTAGTAAAACTCCACTGTTTTACTAGTGCAAGTATCAAACCATACGAAATGTAACAAGCAAATAGCAACTACGAATTTAATACGTAAATCAATTATCAAAATGTTCCCGAGAAGTTTTAGAATTTTGAAAAGGAACACATCATCTCGGGGATTTTTAAAGCAGAAATTCTTTTGGACCTCGAGTCCCAATTTACAAAACCTTTTCGTAAACATTAGGGCCTTAGCCCGATTCTCGTTTCAAAGCATATTGTATAATATATTATTATGAGTCCGAGATCCATATTTAAAATTTTACCCTAATAATCACTGCTACACGATCATTGTTCGTACACATCATGTACCGAACTCCGGAGGCCTCGACGGACCTTACCCGGACCACACACACTGTTCGTACACATCATGTACCGAACTCCGGAGGCCTCAACGGACCCTACCCGACCACAACATCGTTCGTACAAATCATGTACCGAACTCCATAGGCCTCGTCAGACCCTACCTGGATCACACACCTTGTCCGTACACGTCATGTACCGGACTCCAGAGGCCTCGTCAGACCCTACCTGGATCACACACTTTGTTTGTACACATCATATACCGAACTCCAGAGGCCTCGTCAGACCCTACCTGGAACACCCACACATCGACACGACACAATTCATAATCATTAAATGTCAAGCCAACATTACACTGAAATGTACAATCAAGTATGTAAACCAAAACAACACAAATATCATGATCATCACAACGACTCTTAACCAACATAACACACATTCGATACACAATACATTGAACAACCACGTGTACAACCATCTCATATGTACATCGCAATCCTGCACAAATGGCACAATGCCTAACACGTATACCAATATATCACTATTATCACAAAGCCTTCAAATTTCGGAAAACACAACCAACTCAAACGGAACATATTTACGGAGGCAAGCAAAATCGTCATACATATCATACGTAATTACTAGTCGCAGGATACAAGTCGTATAATAAGATACTTGCCTTAATAACCGCTACCAAACGCTCCGAAGAACACGGTTTGACCGGGAAGCTCGGACCCCGAAGAAGACAATGAACGGAAGGGTTCCGACTCGAGTTCTTCACAAGAATTCGTCCCTAACAACATAATTTCAATAAATCATCGATCATACGAGGAAGAATAATCGTAGAACGCCCGAAAACCCCTCTATGACATTTTACCGGACACCTTCAAGGCGTCGGTCAAGAACTCGACCAAAACAACGAATCGATACGATCCAACCATGGGTTAACAAGGGAAGTGATACAATACATCCAAATAATCATCAATCCATCACAATCCTAAGTTAAATCGGATTAAACGGACGAAATCGAACAAAATACCCAAAATCCCCAAAATTAGATTTCTAGAAAATCTGACCTGATTCGCTCGATCAAAGGATGTTATAGGATGGATGATTGATGATATGAACTCCAAGTCTTCATGGATTTATTGACCAACAACATCTCTCCATGATAGGAACAACTCCAGCCGCGGAAGAGAAGTGGAAGAAGGAGAAAAATGGCGAGAAAAATGTCTGTTGGGCCTTAAATAGGCTGCACAATGTGCCACGGCCCAGCGGGAGTGTGCCGCGGCACAGGCCCAAAAATGGCTCCCAGTGGTCGGCAGTGTGCCGCGGCTCAGCTGGCGTGTGCCGCGGCACCGTCTGATCGGTTTGGCGAAAAATGCCACAGAGTGTGCCGCGGCCTGCCAAAGATGTCTTTGCGGCACACAAGATGCGGCTGCTCGGCCAGAAGCTGCCGAGCACTACTGGCCGTGACTCGGCCAGTACCAGCTTGGGCCCAGATTGCCCGGCCATGTCGGCCGGGCCCCACTCCGACGGCCCGAACGACCCTGAAACCCGAACCTGAATACGAATCGATGATACGGTTACGATGTGCTCACAAAGACGAATCTAAGAGCTAAGAGAACACACAATTCCGACCACCCGACGGCTCGGAATTCGACAACGGAAGTAATTACCCAAGACTTTGGGAAATTACGAAAATGGCCCAAAACGTCCGAAAATCACGATACACGATCGAAACACCAAACCAAAGCTTGCAACAAGAATAATAACATTAAATGAACTTACGAGAAACTCGAAACAACATTTTCGGACGAGATTCGCAAGAATCGAACTCAAGTGCGGAAAAGCGTCTAAAAAAAACTCGGAACTCAGCAAAACGATACCGAAACGAACTCGGATGATAAAAAGTGCATAATTAATCATTCTCGAAATGACGAAACGGTCATGATCGAGTCGTCAAAACGGACTTTCTCCGAAAAAAAGAAATTACCGGAAATCGAAATTACAGATATTACATTCTACCCTCCTTAAAAGAAGTTTCGTCCCGAAACTTAAAACAAGTAGGGAGAATCAATATCCACTGTCAGGAAGACTCGACGAGATACACAAAAACCGAAAACTCGCGCCCAACGGCGAAACGCTGCAAGAAACGCCAAAAGACATACGGCGTGAAAACACGCTCCACGACGACCAACACAATGCCACCGACTAAGATTCAAAACAATAACGAGCAATTAACGTCACATCACATGCACACATTTAATCAAAGAAACGCACGCGACAACAAGCCGCACCCGACTAAAACGGCTATGCGAAAGAAACAAATAGAATAACATGATAGAAATCACTCCGATACTCATCAACAAGAAAATGTCCGACGTCAAAACACAAATAATTTCAAGATAACAGAAAATGAGAATACTGGATATTACATTCTATCACACAAAAAATAAGTTTCGCCCCGAAACTTAAACTAAGGTTATCACAGTGATACGAAACAAAATATAACGACACATAATAAAATACCATGCTCATGACCTCGTGGTCCACTGACACGCCTCCGTAGGTTCAACAACTAAACGGGAACTTACACAAAACAAAATATCATTCAGCAAGTTCCAAATGTAAAAGCGTCACAGAAACATCTCTACACGCGAAACAATCCGTGTAGCGAGTACCAAAAACACCATCACTAGACATCATTGGGCCCTCCGGAAGTAGGAATAGAATCCCGGTCCCTTATCATCTCGGCAACTATCTCGCGATCGAACTCGATGCCCTCGTGTCCACAATTATAACAAGTCGGGCGGTTTCTTACAATGCGCGCGTTCATGGCCTAGAAACGTTACAATTGAAACACCTAGGAGCATTACGAACTCAAAGACACCGACTTGGGTCTTTTGGGTTCTCTAACCGACCGAGAAGGTCCCATACTCGGCGATACGAGGGTTGAGGTGTGGGAATCCCAATTCCCTTACTTCCATGCGTCATCGGAAATCTTACGCTTTTTCGCTACCGATACGGACTCGGTAGACATTATAGCCATCTCAAACGCCAAGGCTCGATCCCGATAGTCCTTCAAGGTTGTACACATAAAAGGAGCCATACACCGCCGAATCGAGGTTTCATACGCATATCGAAATAACGAACCTTATCCGCCTCACTTTTCACCGATACCGAACATAACACGGTGCCGATTATAATCGACTATCGCAGGATATCGACACGTCTCGGGCGTAGCCGAGAAAAACTCGACAATCCTACGCTCTTTAACAAGCGGCGGACAATACTCACCTCCATGGCGCTTTGAATTCGGTCCAAGTAGCGGACGATCACTGGCGCTACGGCCTCCCACCGATCTGCAGATTCCTGTCGAGTAGGTATTGAGCAATAAGCACTCTTCTCTCATCGGGGCAAGCTACGGCATCAAATGTTCATCTAACTGGAAGAGCCAATTCTCCTGACTACGAGTCCAAGAACCTACAAAACGGGCGGGTGCATTCTCATCACATCTCGTAACCACTTACCGGCTCCGTTATCTTCATCCGAATCCCGTCTCGGTGTACGGTCGATTCATAAGCGCCAACCGGTCACCACTGACGAAGGATGATAGCGGCGCCAATATCATCATTACCTCTGGATGATTGCTGCTGATCACGACCACGACTACGACCACGTCCTCGGCCACGGCCTCTCGGCATACTGGACGGACGACCAATAAGAATAACACATCCAAACAAGTATCACAACGTCAAGATAAGACAATAAATAGCAAAGACGTTAAAACATCAACTCCAAGTCATCACACAAGTGCACGAACTAACACTGTAATTTTAGAACTTCATTAAAAAAATAATCCACATAGTCACATCAACAGAGAGGTTTGGATTTTTTTCCAAATCAAACACGGTCAAAACCACACACGTATCGCAGGGATCAAACACTAACAACAAAAATAAAATGTTTCCGGGGTATTATTCAAATGATAAAATTTTAAAATTCTCAAGTTTGAAAAAAATTGGTGAAATGAAATTTTTGAAAACACTTATAATACCTCGGTCGTTTGATTAAAACCATGTATCTCATTATCAAAACTGTTTTGATTGAAGCTATTTGCAAAACAACACATTGAGGCTTCAATCTTTTCGCTAGACGATGTCGTCAAAATGACCTTATCAATATATCATTACCTTTACTAGCGTTATACGGGGTAACAACATGTTACCACGCCATCCATCACTGATATATCAACAGAGATTAAATAACCATGGGGCACGCGTACAATCTGTAATAACAAATTTCTACCGGTCACCAAAAGTTTATGGCCGTAATAACATGCGGTTTACGATCGTAATAACTCGAGCTTACGGCCGTAATGGAAAACATCTTACGGCCGTAACATCTAGTCAGCAGGATTTGCAGAATTGTCATAGCCCCCAACACACAAACACATAACATTTAAATTCCGAAAATTAGGGTTGTTTTGCAAAACAAGATTTTTCCAAAAATTTTGATTTCCACAAAAATGCTCAAATCAGTAGTCTTTAAGGAAAAACGTTTTCAAAGCTACCCGTAGCGGGTATAATTACAACAATCCAAAATAGTCGATATTAAAACCACATGCCCAAATGGCAAACAGGGTCGCCAATTCAATCACATACATCTCATGGCATCAAGTTTAAACACACAGCAAAATCATTCATCAGGGTTTATCACAAACTCTACCGTAAAATCCATCAAGGTTCACAACTTTCACACCATACCAACCACGTGGTGGTTCAAGGGCCAAACATCAATACATCCAGTTCTATACACGTACATCGTATCCAAGTATCGAATACAACTTCATTACACAACACCGTGTAAATAAAATTATGCACCACAAATATCACACATAAATGAAATCATGAACATAGATATTATGCATAAAAGAGGAGACTTACGTCCACAAGCCGCACGGAGACGACGGTCGCCCACGATACTAATCTCATCCGCCAACATATCCAACGCGTTGTGACTACGCACAACTCAACTTGTCACCTGACGACTCGAACTACAAGACAACACATTACTCGACAAATCACGACTCGACTCGACCCAACAACCTAGGTTTCCGCAACCTAAGCTCCGATACCATAAATGTAACACCCCCAAAACCGTATGGGAATATTACACGCCGTAAAACCTTTCCGCAAGGATCTACCAGGCTAAACGTCCATAAACAACCAAATGCTTGCCCGGCCAGGGTCAAACAATATAATAATACATACCGTTAAGGTCACTTACACATAAACACACAGACCGATGAGGTCACACAACTCTATCAACAGGACTGACTAACAACATTACCCACACAGGGGTCGAAATACAATACATCGGAAGACTGAATCAACTCTAACAATACAACTAAACTCTACCAACTCTCAACTCTTGATTAGTATCGCAGCTCGTCATCCCCTTGTGCTAATCCTGTGACTGCTCCCCTGAACCTGCATGTACCTGGACGCAGAACAGACATCCACCCCCCGAATACTCGGGGGTTAGTAAAACTCTACTGTTTTACTAGTGCAAGTATCAAACCATACGAAATATAACAAGCAAATAGCAACTACGAATTTAATACGTAAATCAATTATCAAAATGTTCCCGAGAAGTTTTAGAATTTCGAACTCAAGTAAGAGATATTTGAAAAGGAACACATCATCTCGGGGATTTTTAAAGCAGAAATTCTTTTGGACCTCGAGTCCCAATTTACAAAACCTTTTCGTAAACATTAGGGCCTTAGCCCGATTCTCGTTTCAAAGCATACTGTATAATATATTATTATGAGTCCAAGATCCATATTTAAAATGTTACCCTAACAATCACTGCTACACGATCATTGTTCGTACACATCATGTACCGAACTCCGGAGGCCTCGACGGACCTTACCCGGACCACACACACTGTTCGTACACATCATGTACCGAACTCCGGAGGCCTCAACAGACCCTACCAGGCCACAACATCGTTCGTACACATCATGTACCGAACTCCAGAGGCCTCGTCAGACCCTACCTGGATCACACACTTTGTTCGTACACATCATGTACCGAACTCCAGAGGCCTCGTCAGACCCTACCTGGAACACCCACACATCGACACGACACAATTCATAATCATTAAATGTCAAGCCAACATTACACTGAAATGTACAATCAAGTATGTAAACCAAAACAACACAAATATCATGATCATCACAACGACTCTTAACCAACATAACACACATTCGGTACACAATACATTGAACAACCACGTGTACAACCATCTCATATGTACATCGCAATCCTGCACAAATGGCACAGCGCCTAACACGTATACCAATATATCACTATTATCACAAAGCCTTCAAATTTCGGAAAACACAACCAACTCAAATGGAACGTATTTACGGAGGCAAGCAAAATCATCATACATATCATACGTAATTACTAGTCGCAGGATACAAGTCGTATAATAAGATACTTGCCTTAATAACCGCTACCAAACGCTCCGAAGAACACGGTTTGACCGGGAAGCTCGGACCCCGAAGAAGACAATGAACGGAAGGGTTACGACTCGAGTTCTTCACAAGAATTTGTCCCTAACAACATAATTTCAATAAATCATCGATCATACGAGGAAGAATAATCGTAGAACGCCCGAAAACCCCTCTATGACATTTTACCGGACACCTTCAAGGCGTCGGTCAAGAACTCGACCAAAACAACGAATCGATACGATCCAACCATGGGTTAACAAGTGAAGTGATACAATACATCCAAATAATCATCAATACATCACAATCCTAAGTTAAATCGGATTAAACGGACGAAATCGAACAAAATACCCAAAATCCCCAAAATTAGATTTCTAGAAAATCTGACCTGATTCGCTCGATCAAAGGATGTTATAGGATGGATGATTGATGATATGAACTCCAATACTTCATGGATTTATTGACCAACAACATCTCTCCATGATAGGAACAACTCCAGTCGCGGAAGAGAAGTGAAAGAAGGAGAAAAATGGCGAGAAAAACGTCTGCTGGGCCTTAAATAGGCTGCACAGTGTGCCGCGGCCCAGCGGGAGTGTGCCGCGGCACAGGCCCAAAAATGGCTCCCAGTGGTGGCGGTGTGCATGGCTCGGCCGGCGTGTGTCGCGGCACCGTCGGTCGGTTTGGCCGAAAAATGCCACAGAGTGTGCCGCGGCCACTGCCCGGCATGTGCCGCGGCACAAGATGGCTTTGCTCGGCGAGAAGGCTGCCGAGCACTACGGCCGTGACTCGGCGATGCAGGCACTGGCCCAGATTGCCCGGCCATGTCGGCCGGGGCCCACTCCGACGGCCCGAACGACCCCGAAACCCGAACCTGAATACGAATCGATGATAAGGTTACGACGTGCTCGCAAAGACGAATATAAGAGCTAAGAGAACACACAATTCCGACCACCCGACGGCTCGGAATTCGACAACGGAAGTAATTACCCAAGACTTTGGGAAATTACGAAAATGGCCCAAAACGTCCGAAAATCACGATACGCGATCGAAACACCAAACCAAAGCTTGCAACAAGAATAATAACATTAAATGAACTTACGAGAAACTCGAAACAACAATTTCGGACGAGATTCGCAAGAATCGAACTCAAGTGCGGAAAAGCGTCTATAAAAAACTCGGAACTCAGCAAAACGATACCGAAACGAACTCGGATGACAAAAAGTGCAGAATTAATCATTCTCGAAATGACGAAACGGTCATGAGCGAGTCGTCAAAACGGACTTTCTCCGAAAAAAAGAAATTACCGGAAATCGAAATTACGGGTATTACAGTTGACTCATCATCGATCTAACCATGTCAAACAAGGTTCAATTTCTCTGTTCCGACACACCATTCCATTGAGGTGTTCTAGGTGGAGTTAGTTGTGAAACAATTCCACAATTTTTAAGATGATCGTCAAATTCATGGCTCAAATATTCACCACCACGATCCGATCGTAGTGCTTTAATAGTTTTGCCTAAATGATTTTGTACTTCATTTTGAAATTGCTTGAATTTCATAAACGACTCAGACTTATGACTCATTAAGTAGATATATCCGAATCTGCTTAAGTCATCCGTGAATGTTATGAAGTATTGGAAACCTCCTCTATCATTTGTATTCATTGGTCCACATACATCAGTATGTATTAAGCCCAATAAATCTACAGCCCTCGAAGTATGGCCCGTGAAAGGAGCTTTGGTCATTCTGTATAATAAGCAAGATTCGCATGTATCATATGATTCTAAATCAAATGTCTCCAAGATTCCATCTTTATGGAGTTTGGTTATACGTTTCTCATTTATATGGCCCAAACGACGATGCCAGAAATATGTTTGGTTTAAATCATTTGATTTAAGTCTTTTGACATTTAAGTTATAGACAGATTTTGAACTTTCAAGATTTATGGGATATAATCTCTCACTCATCAAGGCATCTCCATAAAAAAATACCTTTATTAAATATGGACATGACACTTTTCTCAATAGTAAAGTTATAACCTTCCAAATCAAGGCAAACAACTGATATAATGTTTCTACCCATAGCAGGAATGCAATAACAATTATTAAGTTCTAATACAAGTCCACTAGGTAGCTTTATATCATAAGTGAATGGCAATCGCAACAACTCTTGCTTTATTTCCAACACGTAGGTCCATTTCACCTTTTGATAGTTGTCTACTCTTTCACAGCCCCTGCGCATTCACAAAATGTGAGCTTCACTACCGGTATCTAATACCCATGATAAAGAAGTAGATAAATTGACTTCTATAACAAGAATACAACAGCAGTCTCACCGCTCTTCCGTTTCCTCATTTCTTCCAGGTAGACCTTGCAATTACTTTTCCAATGACCAGTTTCATTGCAGTGGTCAAGTCCCCTCTTTGGGTTCTTTCGATGACTTCTTGAAAGCTTTAGGTTTGGGTTTAGGCAACATTTGCATTTTACCCTTACCTTTATCTTTCGGGGCCATCTTATTCCCTTTCTTTTTATTCCATTTCTTATGAACCATTAAAACATTAGGAACAACTTTCTTAATGTTTGTCTCAGTTTGTTTTAGCATCCCATGCAACTCAGTAATAGTTTTCTCCATGTTGTGCATGTTGAAGTTTACTACAAACTGATCGTACTCTGAAGGCAGTGATGCCAAGATCATATTTGTAGCGAGTTCCTGACTGATAGGAGCTCCTAGCCTTTCAAGATGCTCAATGTAGCCCTTCATCTTAAGGACATGAGCACTCACAGAAGTACCTGAAGACATTTTAAAACCATTCAATGCCTTCGTAGTGGTAAACCTCTTCTGACGGGCTGGATCTTGGAACAATTCCTTAAGTTGACCCATCATTTCATAAGCTTCCATGTCCTCGAACTGTATTTGCAGCTCCGAGTTCATAGTTGCTAGCATAAGGCATGTCACATCCAAAGAATCATTCATATGCTTATTATAAGCATCCTTTTGAGCTTTGGTGGCGGTTGATTCCGGTTTATTAGGAATTGGGTTTTCCAGAATGTACTGCTTCTTTTTAGCTTTGAGAACAATTCTCAAGTTCCTTGACCAATCAAGGTAATTAGTGCTAGGAAGTTTTTATTTGTCAAGAATTGATCGCAATGAGTTTGAATTGATTGATGCCATTGATTCTACAATATTTAATATGCAAACTTATTCGTGAGATATATTGATTTTAAAATCTAACGATCAAGTAAATGCATGTCCCCTCGCAAATAAACGAAGTTTAGTTTTTATCAATAGAGATGACATCTTATGTCAACATGTTAGTCTCAAATATTATGTATCACATACACATATGAATTATAATCTAACGATCAAATAACCACAGACACAACTTTGGCATGTCCCTCGTAATTAAGAAATGCTTTAGATTATCATTTGGGATGACATCTTATGTCATTTTAATGGTATTAATCCCAAATAAGCCATAGGTCCAAAACCGTTTTGTATAACTTATATAAGTCTTAACCATTTAAAACATATGTATAAGCTTGTTTATTCATCTCACCTCCTTAAGATAAAATCAATACACCCTGCTTTGGCAGACCCATATTAGAAATGATCGAAAGTTTGACGAGTGTTTTGAAATGGTTGGCTCTTGAGACTTATGTTTCATATCAATTGATTTAATAAAACTATTTTATCAAAATTGATTATCTCAAATTTATTACAATGTATCTCATACATGTAAAAGTTTTAATGAGTTTGATTTATTTGGTAATAACGATTATTAAGCATATAAAATAAATATGATGTATCTCATACAATCATATGCTAATTTAAATATGATGCATCTCATACGATCATATGCAATGTAAATATGATGCATCTCATACATTCACATGAACAATTAGGTGTGGTGTGGTATAGCCATAGAACCTATTATGATATTCGTTAATATCAATAGGTCGGTCGGTGTAATCTTCGATAACGCCTTTCTTCTTGAATTCCTTGTAAGTTGCTCGTCTCCTTCGTCTTCCCTTTATAGCTAGAACTATTATAAACTATATCTTTATATTTTGTAATAGAAACCTCGAGTTACATTCGAGGGGAGTAAGATGAGAAGAGAAATAACACCAAGATAATAAGAAGGCATGACATACAAGTCGTATTATGACTATTACAGCCATAATCGAATTATCAATCTAATTGATCTAGTACGGCTATACCACCCACGATGCATTAACTATTTAAGCATTAACAAACACATATAATATATAAAATATTCCAAAATATCGACAATCGATAAGTTATAATACCCAATTCTCATTCTGGAAATATGTCTTTGTACCCACTTTAAAAGTGGGTAGAAAGAACATACCCAATTTGAAGCTGCATGTGAAAAAAATACCCAATTGCTTATTTATTTATTTTACTGTAGTTGGCATGCAATTTAATGAATGTTTTATAGATGAAAATGTCGGCAAAGTGTCGGCCATATATACTTTTTAATTGTTAATTTTTTTTATTTCACCGCCACTTCTTCAATTATTTTGGTACAAATAACTCACATGTGCATAGTTCATTATGTGTCTTTTATACAATAATTCGATCAATTATTCAGTAGCATTCATGATAGGATTCACGGGTTCAATAGCAAATCCTAAGATACAGAGTTCAGTTCTTTTCATTGCTTTAAAGGTACACTGATGGATTCAAATTAAATACTCGCAAGTGTACGAATCGCTCTTGTAGTAAGCGGCAAGTAACTCCGAGGTCGATCTCTCGAGGAATTGGAAACGGTTTAAAATTCGATAATGTTCGGCAAATAGTCGAATGAACAAAAGTAAATTAAATTAAAATACATCATTGGTTGATTATGATTACAATTACTAATGCACAAAATTAAATTGAACTAAGTGATAACAGCACCAATTTGATAGTCGGATAAATGAGAGATAACAATAATGAGATTAATATGGGAATTTAGAGTAACCGACACACACGTAATCAATTATTAGTTCCGATACATAAATAAATAAGGTTAGGAATTATCGATTGCTCATGATTAAAAGAAATCCGTTTGATGGCGGTAATTCTAAAAATCACGATTGTTCTCAACGAAAATTAAGGGTTACTCTTTTGATGGGGACGAAACCCTAGCTAACAATCAATTAGCCGACTACTTTTGATGAGGTAAATCGTTAAAAGATCGCGCGAAAAAGCTCGAGAACATTCACAATCGTTTCTATCGGGTCGTTTGATGGCGAACACCGACAAAAACCCTCTATTTGAATAATAATAACAACAATGAAAAAGGTTTGATGATCTAATTCAAAGTTCAAAAATGAAGAACGAACAAGAGGAACAATCTCAAACTTTTACCCGGAAAATCAAAAGGAACTAACAATCAAAAACATGTGTGTGGCTATATCTAAAAACCCATATGAAGTGTTTAGCCACACATGATTAATTCAACAATAATGGAAATTGAAGAACAAAACATGGTAAAAACTTCCCTTGTAAATTCCGAAATCGAATTCCCGATGAAGGTTTGATGATCTTCTTACAAGAACTCACAACAAAATTATACAAGGAATTATTATATCTCACAAAAGTATTTTTCTCACTCCAAGAACATACAAGGAAGATGATGAAAATCTCTCTCTTTCCACTCTTTTGGTGTTTTTCCTCCCTAATCTTGTGTTTTCCCACAAAATATCTTCTTCACAAGATAACACCTCTCAAGGGGTCACTCCACTTTGTTTTATAGCCAAAAAATCAAGACAAAGGCTTAAAGGTGTGCAAAAATGTCAAGGAAAGTGACATGAACCGAAAAGTGACACGGCCCGTGTCCTGGGACACGGCCGTGTCGTACTGCGCTGGATAAAAAAAAGGGTAACTGTCTTGAGACTCGGTCGTGTCCCATGACACGACCGTGTTGTACTGCGCCAGGAAGTGTAAATGGCCGATAGTGACTCGTCCGTGTCCCAAAAGGCACGGTCGAGTTGTTCCCTTCCAGAAAATGAGATTCTTGCTGGAATGAGACCCGGCCGTGTCCTGTGACATGGCCGAGTTACCTGATTTGGCTCGAGTCGCCTGGTGCAGCCTAGTTGAGTCGCCTGGTGCAGCCAAGTCCGGTTTTTGGTCTTCTTCGGCTAGATCCTTCGTTCTTGTATCAATTCACCTCGGATTTTAGCATATGATATACCGTTTCGAAGCTAATTTCACGAGGAATTTATATCAAAGAAGAATACATCTTGATTCGGAGTGGAGATTCTGGGATTTAGGAGATTTGACCGATACTGCTTAAATCTTTCGTCGTTTTAGGTCCTGTTTTAGCTTTTGATCGTCATAAACTCCAATATTAGCTATGAAAGCGCATATTTCACCACATTCTTCGCTTGGTTACCTATAAATTAAAAACACAACATACCACGCATAAAAGAGAACAAAAATACTAAAAAGCAAACAAAAACACGACTAGATAGAACAGAATGAGTCGATCAAGAATCGACTCATCAAATCCCCCCAAACTTGAACTTTGATCGTCCCGAGCAAATCATTTTAAAATAATCACTCACAAAAGGGGAACTCAACTGCCAAAATACCTCAAAAGATCCTTTTTGAAAATTTCATCAATACTCACAAGTAAAATAAGTCGAGTTCTACAAAGTTTTAAACCTCCGGGGTGCTTCCTCAACATCATAGTCAATACTTGGCAATATAAGCCTCACCGGTCAAGTGTATTCACTCACTCTCAAAGTGATATGTATAAGTATACACTCGGAACTCATTCAATGAAATAAGGAACCCCATAGGTTTGCCATTCGTCTTAATCTCTACCACTGTTTTGTGTATGCAAAATTTTTGTGAATCAAAAAGGGCATTACTCGGCTTGAAATGTAGGCTTTGGTCCAGGTGGGATATATATGTCTAAAGTAACTTGTCTCGAGCAATTTATAGAACTTAAATCACCATAGTCGCTTTAGAAGCTCAAGATTTTTTTGAGATTTGCTTCTTTCATCCCCTTAATTATGAGTAACAAGCAATATCAAAAGTGAAAAACGCAGCGTCACACCCTCCTTATTTCTCCGATTTTTTTTTTTGGCTTGGGTTGTTTTAGGATCCGTTTTACGTGAATGTAAACGATGGGTCACATGAATACACCCGGTTACTAGGATCAAAATATACGCAACTACTTCCAAGCATACTCATATCTAAGGGATCCGTTTTACGCGAATGTAAATGATGGGTCATATGAATACACCCGGATACTAGGTTCCCAAAAATAGCGGAGTAATTATTTTCACCAATTCAACACTCCCGACAATATATATGGCACCCAATGTCACCACAATCTTTGCATCCTCGTCAAAAATATTTCTAATTGTTCAAGTAGGGATCGAAGGATTATAGTAAATGAAAGCTCGATATGTGGTTTAACAATGAAATAGACAATGACCTCAATTGGGTTTATTTAAGAAATGATCAAATGTCGGGTTGGCCAAAATCGAAGGGTAAAGATCAAAGGCGCCAAAAATCATTTTCACTCAATTTGCACACACACACCAGTGGTTTTAAACAAGATAGCAAGGCAAGTTCTAGAGTTTTAAATCAAGAATGAAACACTTGACAATGAAACTTGCATTTAAGAAAATGCACGAAGGCTCAATAGCTCACAAGTAGGTTTGCTCATACTTCCAAGATATTAAAACCACTTATTCAATTTCACACCCGTTTCGATTATCAACAATTTTTCCTCAACAAATTATTCTCGATTTGTATATCAGAACAACGAAATAAATCCCGAGGCATTCCAAAAAAATACACACTTCAAAGTTTTCTCCAAGTTTGCGAAATAAACACACCAAGTAAAAACACACCAAGTAAAAACACACCAAGTAAAAACACACCACAAATAAGTGCAAAATGTTCAAAACACACCAAAAATAATCAAACAAGTAATATAATATCCGAAAACAAATAAAAACGAGAGTAATGAAGTATTTCTTGACCGACCCCCCCAAACTTGAATTAAAGAATATACGAACGAAGGGGGTATAGTATTTAAAGAAAAGAATTTCATTGGTCAAGAAATACTTACGACTGGTTTACTGCTCGGGCGGAGGGAAGTGGCCTTGCTGGACATGCCAATCGACCATTCGTCTCACAAGAGACAATATCTGGCGTCGCTCCTGTCTAGCCTCCTCTCGGTCCCGTCTAGCCTCCTCTCGGTAGGCTTCGAATTCCTCCCTTAATGATGGGCGTGAGGTGGCACGTCCAGTTTCGGCCCGCCTTGACGTCTCGGGCCGATCTCTCGTGATTTCTTCCTCTTCTTCTTCACTCTCTTCTTCTTCCTCGTCATCCGGGCCTCTTTCATAAGCCTCCTCCTCCTCCATCCTCTCGGCTCTATCCTCATCCATAATGCGCCTAGGTCGAACATTTCGGTCGACAGCGCTGTGACCCGGGGGAGCCAAGCCGGCTGCCATCCGTGCTCGACGGTGTGCCTCCGTAGCCATTTGAAGATTTCCCATATCCCGAATATTGTTTATGGTTGTCAAAGGTGGATTCGGGAGGAGGAAATCGTCGTTGTCCGTCTGCATGAAGACCATGCGATGTTCATAGTATAGGATATTCATCACTTTCATCACGGAGATTGAGAGAAGCATATTTCCAGGAAGGGGGGTCCTCTGGGCTAATGAAATACCGAAGTGTAGTGCGATAGGGGTAATCAAACCCCCTATCCATATCTCCCCCTTGGGTTTTGTCGCGACATCCTCAAAATGCTCCGCTACCATGGCCCCGGTTGCCGGAATCGAGTCGTCGAGCATATGAGTCAGGATATACAACTCCCGCAGTGAAATCGGCCCGGTTTCCTTTCGGCCATATATTGTACTCGCAACCACCTTGTGTAAGTATCTGAGCACGGGATTGCGAATGTTCGATCCTTTTGCCGATCTTGCCATGTAATATCGCGCCTCACAACCCGGGTATTCTACCATGGCCCTCCAGTAAGTTTCACAAGCGAACCGATTTATCGGGTAATGGCCCTCGTGTCTTGCATGATATATTTCCTCCAACTGGACGATAGTTAGTGTCTCTTCGTTGTTGTTGATCCGGAATGTCATTTCGGACGGTTCTCTAGTCACCGGATCTCTTCTCACAGTTAGAGTGCTGAGAAACTCCATCGTCAGACACCTATAAGTCGGCCATCGTTGAGTCATCATCCACGCCCAATGCACTCTTCCAAGGAATTTCATCACATCTTCCCTTATCCCCATTGCATTCATGCACTCGTCATCGGGCCACCTTGTAGATAGCATTTTTTTCTGCCCCAGCATTTCCCACCTTTCATATTGCGTTTCCAGTAGATTAATTCCATAAGATTCCGGGGTTTCCACAGCCCTTTGAATAGCCATTCTTGCCGGCTGCACTTGTTCCCCGCCATTCCTACCCCTTCCGCGTTGAGCATTTCCACGTCCTCTTCCTCGTGCCATTTTCTGCAAAAATTTAATCTATCATTATCCAAGGATTTCAGAACGTATTCCTCCCCCAAACTTATAGCAAGCAACATTATCGATCAAAACGTCCCCCAAGCAAAATTGTCGTTTAAATTCATCATCTTCATCATGGAAAACATCTCTTAATTACAAAAATTTTCAATCGAGAAATTTAATCATCAATACATGAAGAATTATTCAAAATCCACAAATTTCATCACCTTCAATTTACTCAAGAGCCCTAGATAATTAAGGACTACCGATTCAAATCATCATGGCATGTTCATAACCAAAGATAATCATCAAAAACATGAGAAACATACCTTAATTTCGGAGATTTTGAAGGGAGAAAAAAAATTAAACCCTGGTCCAAATTCGTCCGAGTTGCTCCTTAGAAGAGTGAAATTGGTCGAAAGATGATGATTATATAGTTGATTCTTGTATCTCTTCTTGATTTTGCATAAAATTTCTTTAAAAACGAAGGGAAAAATTGATATTGCAGCAGCTAGGGTTCGCCGGTTTCGCAGGGAAGAAGAAAAATAAAAGTTGGGGAAGATAAAAATGGGAAACGGCCATGTTTCCTTTTTATACCTGACCGACAGACACGGCCGTGTTGAATATGACACGGTCGTGTCATGCTGTGCGCAATAACTTAAAACCTACTGTCGGCCGACTCGGCCGTGTCCTATGACACGGTCCTGTCGTACTCCCTCGGAAACCCAATTCTTGCTGTATTGAGGCCCGGCCGTGCCCTGTGACATGGCCATGTCGTGCTGTCCGAAATAATCAAATTCTCACTGTTCCTAGACTCGGCCGTGCCCTGACACTCGACCGTGTCCTTCTATCCGTAATAAGCACAAAACCCCCTGTTTTGAGATGCGGCCGTGCCAAAGGTAACTCGGCCGTGTCTTACCTGCCCAGATTTTTAGTTTCTGAAAACGCACTCCTGCAATTTTAATACCCACAGTTGAACCGGTCAGTTTTGAATCGGATAAAAACAAACAAGGAAAATAAATGCGAAAAACAAAAGACAAAAAAATCTAACTAAAACGTTGGGTTGCCTCCCAAGTAGCGCTTTTTTATATTCATTAGCTCGACTTCTTCCCGTTTTGCTCAAGCTTCAACGTCGTGCACCTCTATGCACTCGAACGCATTGATTTCTTCGATTCGTCCGAAATACGGCTTCACTCTATGCCCATTTACTTTAAAGTGCTCGTTCTTCCGAGGATCAAGAAGTTCAACCGCTCCGTGCGGCCATACTTTAACGACTTTGAACGGTCCGCCCCATCGCGATACCAATTTTCCGGGCATAAGTTTGAGACGGGAGTTATGTAGCAAAACATCCATACCGGGTTCGAGAGATTTACGAATGATACGCTTATCATGATACCGTTTCGTCCGTTCTTTGTAGAGTTTAGCGTTTTCGTACGCCTCATATCGCATCTCATCAAGCTCGTTTAAATGCAAAAGTCGTTCCTCGCCCGCCTTTTCTTGATCTAAATTGAGCGCTTTGATTGCCCAATACGCCTTGTGTTCTAGCTCAACGGGTAGATGACATGCTTTCCCAAATACTAGGCGATACGGACTCATTCCGATTGGAGTTTTGTAGGCCGTGCGGTATGCCCATAAAGCGTCATTCAACTTTAATGCCCAGTCTTTTCTTGTTGGTTTCACCGTCTTTTCGAAACCTTGCCTTTATTTGCCGATTGCTTACTTTTACTTGCCCGGAAGTTTGTGGATGGTACGCTGTTGCGACCTTATGCATCACATTGTACTTCTTAAGCAAGCCTGCAAGTTGTTTATTGCAAAAATGCGTGCCTCTGTCGCTGATTATGGCCCTAGGCGTCCCGAACCTGCAAAAAATCACATCCCTAAAAAAATTGCAAACCACGTTAGCATCGTTAGTTCGGGTTGGAATTGCTTCCACCCATTTAGAGACGTAGTCTACAGCAACTAGAATATACTCAAAACCATGGGAAATTGGAAAAGGACCCATAAAATCCACTCCCCAAACATCGAAAAGTTCCACAACAAGGTTGTTTGTCAACGGAATCTCATTCCTTTTGCTTATATTCCCTGTTCGTTGACAACGATCGCAACTCTTGCAATGGAAATAGGCATCCTTAAACAATGTTGGCCAGGAGAATCCTGATTGAAGGACCTTGTGAGCCGTTTTCTTTGCGATAAAATGTCCTCCACAGTGCAACTCATGTCAAAATAACAATATGCTCTCGTGCTCTTCCTCCGGGACACAACGTCGGAATATCTGATCAGGCCCCAGCCTGAATAAGTAGGGCTCGTCCCAAAAGTAATGCCTGCACATGGAAACGAACCTCTTCTTCCCTTGATAGGTTAAGTCGGGCTGCAAAACACCACTAACAATGTAATTGACAATATCAGCATATCAAGGTGTCCTTGTTACATCGAATAATTGCTCATCGGGGAAAGTTTCAACAATTGGCAAATGATTATCAAGCTTAAAATTATCACCCTCGGTTAGCCTAGATAGATGGTCGGCCACTACATTTTCCGACCCCTTTTTATCTTTGAATTCCAAATCAAATTCTTGCAGCAGAAGAACCCACCGAATCAATCTTGGTTTTGCATCGGATTTTTTTAATAAATATTTCAATGCGGCATGATCCGTATGCACAATCACTTTTGAGCCAACCAAGTAGGATCAAAATTTGTCTAAAGAAAACACAACGGCTAAAAATTCTTTTTCGGTGGTGGTGTAATTAGCCTGAGATTCATCGAGCGTTTTGCTCGCATAGTAAATCACGTGGAAAAATTTATTCACTCTTTGCCCCAAAACGGAACCTATAGCAAAGTCAGACGCATCACACATAATTTCAAAAGGGAGAGACCAATCGGGAGCGACAACAATCGGTGTTGAAGTTAACTTTTCTTTCAAAGCGTTGAAACCGACTAAACATTCCTCGGTAAAATCAAATTTAGCATCTTTGCACAAAAGGTTACTCAAAGGGCGGGCAATTTTCAAAAAATCTTTAATAAAACGCCTATAAAACCCGGCATGCCCTAAAAAGCTTCGAACCTCTTTGACACAAGAAGGTGGAGGTAATTTAACAATCAAATCGACTTTAGCCTTATCAACCTCCATTCTTTTATTGGAAACCATATGACCTAGAACAAGACCTTGTTTTACCATAAAATGACTCTTTTCCCAACTAAGTGTAAGATTACACTCAATACATCGTTCTAGCACAATAGTCAAATTATTTAAACAATCATCGAAAGTGGTTCCAAATACAGAGAAGTCGTCCATGAATACCTCGATGGATCTTTCTAACAAGTCGGAGAATATAGATAGCATGCACCTTTGAAAAGTAGTGGGGGCATTGCAAAGACCAAACGGCATCCTCCTAAAGGCAAAAGTGCCAAAAGGGCAAGTGAAAGTGGTCTTCTCTTGATCCTCCGGAGCAATAAGAATTTGATAGAAACCTGAAAGACCATCTAGAAAACAGTAATAATCATGCCCAGCTAAACGTTCCAACATTTGATCAATGAAAGGTAGAGGAAAATGATCCTTTTTTGTTACGGCATTTAATTTCCGGTAATCAATGCACATCCTCCAACCGGTTACCGTTCTAGTGGGCACCAATTCATTTTTATCATTACGAACCACCGTTATTCCAGATTTCTTAGGCACTACATGCACAGGACTCACCCACTTACTGTCGGATATCGGGTAGATGACTCCGACATCTAGCAATTTTAAAACTTCCTTTTTCACAACTTCCTGCATGTTCGGATTCAAACGCCTTTGAGGTTGCCTAACCGGTTTAATATTTTCCTCAAGAATTATTTTATGCATGCACCTAACCTTACTTATTCCCTTGATATCGGAAATACTCCACCCAATCGCTTCTTTTAACTTAGTTAGAACTTCTACTAATTTGTTTTCTTGCAAAGGAGTTAATTCGGAAGAGACAATTACAGGGTAAGTGTCACTTTTGCCTAAGAAAACATATTTAAGATGTGTCGGAAGTTCTTTCAATTCAAGTTGGGGTGGGGTGATTTCAACGGGCTCCTCAAATTTTAATTCCAATGGTATCTTAAAACCGTCAACTTCATCAATTATTTCGGAATTATCTAACAACGCAACATATCTTTCAATTTCTAGATTATTAAGCCCCATATCATGCTCAACGGTTAGAGCATCATGCAACGTGTCACCTACATCATCATGAAAATATATATCATCAACCAAAGAATCAATGCAATCAACAAAATTCACATCATGGGAAGCATAAATATGAGAAGGGATAGGAGATGAACCGAACACGTTGATTTCCACGGTTTCGCCCAAGACGGTCATGGTGACCTTTCCTTCATCAACATCGATGATTGTTTTTGTTGTTCGCATGAATGGCCGTCCTAGAAGTATTGTCCCTTCATTTTCGCTTGTCCCGAAATCGCTCATCTCCAAGATAACAAAATCGGCCGGAATCACCAACTTGTCCACTTGCACTAATAGGTCTTCAATGACTCCTTTGGGGTATTTCACCGACCTATCCGCCATTTGAAGAGTCATTCTTGTCGGTTTGATTCCCCCGAGTCCAAGCCTCAAATAGGTCGAGTATGGCATGAGATTCACACTTGCCCCCAAATCTAGCATCCCACGAGCAACTCTCTTGTCTCCCATAGTAATGTCGATCATAAAACTTCCGGGATCACCTTTCTTTTGACCCCTTGCTTCTACCTCGTAGAGCACTACTTTCTCGTTCCCATTGTATCTTCTTTTGTTCGAGGTCAACTCTTTGATAAATTTTGTATAAGCGGGAATGTTCTTCACAACATCCAAAAGAGGTAAGTTGACATGAACCTTCGAAAGCATGTCGTAGATTTCAGAAAATTGCTCATCTTGCTTTGCTTTTCTCAGATGGCTCGGGAAGGGAATTGGTGGCTTATATGGTTGAGCGGATTTGTGAAGCTTGGAAGTTGAAGTTGCTTCGTCTATTTTCTCTTCTTGATTTCCCGACTCGTCTTCTTTCTCATCGCCTCTTTCTTTTACTTCGGAATTAACTTCTTTATTAATCACTTTACCACTTCGGAGAGTGGTAATGGCTTGAGCTTGCTCGGGTTGACTCGGTAGTTTACCCCTTTCTTGTCTACGTGCCTCGGTAGCAAGTTGCCCAATTTGGACCTCTATTTTCTTCATCGAAGCTTCTAAAGATTCGAACCTTTTATTGTTCTCCTCTCGGTTTTCCTTGCTCTCCTTAATGAATGCCGCTATACTCTCCTCAAGAGAGTTCCTTTGTTGTGGAGGTGGTTCACTTCGCATTGGTTGTTGGGCTCGGTTTCCTCCGTTGTATTGAGCTTGGGCGTTTGTGTCGTATGGAACCGGGTTGTTGTTTCTCCATGAGAAATTCGGATGGTTTCTTAGCCCAGAATGATAAGTATTTGGGAGAGGTACATTTCTTGCATTTCCGCCATAATTATTTCTCCTATCTTCCCATTCGGGCCTTCCCGTGCTTTGCCCCATAGCCCAATTAACTTGTTCGGTTTGTTCTCCCGGAAAAGTATGAGGGCATGAATAGGCATCATGTCCGGGTGCTCCGCAAATCTCGCAAATTCGTGAGCTAGAAGGTTTATTTTGAGTCTTGAGTTGTCTTATTTCATTTGTCAACTCATCTATTTTAGATTGCATCTCGTCCTTCTCGCTCACTTGGTGCACGGCTCCCCTACGAACACGTACACTTTTTTGTTGAGAATTTGCTCCCAATGTTTCATACACGTCATATGCTTGTCTCTCCGTCAAACCCCAAAACGAACCACCGGCTGCATTATCTACCGCTCCTTGGCAATATTGGGTCAATCCGTCATAGAAGAATTGATTGAGTAGTTGAAGCGGATAGTGATGGTGTGGGCATTGAATGAGTAGCATTTTGAATCGGTCCCATGCTTCGTGAAATGCCTCTCCGTCTTGTTGTCCGAAAGTTGAGATTTGAGTTCTCAATTGCGTCGTCTTTGAATGGGAGAAGTACTTGGTAATGAATTTATCGTAAACTTCATCCCATGTTCTTAGTGATCCGGGCGCCAACGTCATCAACCATTGTTTCACCCCGTCCTTGAGTGTATAAGGGAAACATTTCATTCGTAGTTGATCCTCGCTCAACCCGTTCAATGGGAAGTTATCAATCGCCACATAGAAATCTCGGATGAATGATAACGGATCCTCTCGTGCTAATCCGTGAAATGAGGGCAATTGCTCGATGTGAAATCCGCTTATGTGGTAGTTCCTTGCGGCCGGTGCTAATTGGATGCATGAAATGGCGGTGTTCACTACGGGCTTTGCATAGTCCCTCATAAGATGTTCGACCGGAGGTTGTTGCGGCATGTTATAGTTCACCTCCATCCCATATTGAGGTCCGGGATAATAATTCGCTCCATATTGCATTCCGACGGGTGGTTGTCTCGGATAAAAGTACCTCCCTTGTTGAGCTTCCGGTATCCCTTGATTGCGCCCAACATTATCATATCTCGGAAACCTTGGTTGACGAATTTCTTCCTCATCTATATTTTGTGCAAGATTCTCAACCCTTGGTTGACGAGTGTTTTCTTCTTGGATCAAAAGTCGCTCTTCAAGGTCCGGATTCACCTCGTCGTTTGCCATTGATGTTGTGGCCATTATTTTTGGTGCTTTAATTCTTTGAACTTCGTCTATCGGTGAAAGAATCGGGTTACCCAACGATCTCCTACCAAGCATAAACAAAGGAAGTAAGAGCGAATTTTATCGAAATAGTATTGATCAAGAATAGCAATTCAACTATCATTAAAACAAGATTAAAAATTAAACGCCAATTCCCCGGCAACGGCGCCAAAAACTTGATGGATTCAAATTAAATACTCGCAAGTGTACGAATCGCTCTTGTAGTAAGCGGCAAGTAACTCCGAGGTCGATCTCTCGAGGAATTGGAAACGGTTTAAAATTCGATAATGTTCGGCAAATAGTCAAATGAACAAAAGTAAATTAAATTAAAATACATCATTGGTTGATTATGATTACAATTACTAATGCACAAAATTAAATTGAACTAAGTGATAACAACACCAATTTGATAGTCGGATAAATGAGTGATAACAATAATGAGATTAATATGGGAATTTAGAGTAACCGACACACACGTAATCAATTATTAGTTCCGATACTTAAATAAATAAGGTTAGGAATTATCGATTGCTCATGATTAAAAGAAATCCGTTTGATGGCGGTAATTCTAAAAATCACGATTGTTCTCAACGAAAATTAAGGGTTACTCTTTTGATGGGGACGAAACCCTAGCTAACAATCAATTAACCGACTACTTTTGATGAGGTAAATCGTTAAAAGATCGCGCGAAAAAGCTCGAGAACATTCACAATCGTTTCTATCAGGTCGTTTGATGGCGAACACCGACAAAAACCCTCTATTTGAATAATAATAACAACAATGAAAAAGGTTTGATGATCTAATTCAAAGTTCAAAAATGAAGAACGAACAAGAGGAACAATCCCAAACTTTTACCCGGAAAATCAAAAGGAACTAACAATCAAAAACATGTGTGTGGCTATATCTAAAAACCCATATGAAGTGTTTAGCCACACATGATTAATTCAACAACAATAATGGAAATTGAAGAACAAAACATGGTAAAAACTTCCCTTGTAAATGCCGAAATCGAATTCCCGATGAAGGTTTGATGATTTTCTTACAAGAACTCACAACAAAATTATACAAGGAATTATTATATCTCACAAAAGTATTTTTCTCACTCCAAGAACATACAAGGAAGATGATGAAAATCTCTCTCTTTCCACTCTTTTGGTGTTTTTCCTCCCTAATCTTGTGTTTTTCCACAAAATATCTTCTTCACAAGATAAGCACACCTCTCAAGGGGTCACTCCACTTTGTTTTATAGCCAAAAAATCAAGACAAAGGCTTAAAGGTGTGCAAAAATGTCAAGGAAAGTGACATGAACCGAAAAGTGACACGGCCCGTGTCCTGGGACACGGCCGTGTCGTACTGCGCTGGATAAGAAAAAGGGTAACTGTCTTGAGACTCGGCCGTGTCCCATGACACGGCCGTGTTGTACTGCGCCAGGAAGTGTAAATGGCCGATAGTGACTCGGCCGTGTCCCAAAAGGCACGGTCGAGTCGTTCCCTTCCGGAAAATGAGATTCTTGCTGGAATGAGACCCGGCCGTGTCCTGTGACACGGCCGAGTTACCTGATGTGGCTCTAGTCGCCTGGTGCAGCCTAGTTGAGTCGCCTGGTGCAGCCAAGTCCGGTTTTTGGTCTTCTTCGGCTAGATCCTTCGTTCTTGTATCAATTCACCTTGGATTTTAGCATATGATATACCGTTTCGAAGCTAATTTCACGAGGAATTTATATCAAAGGAGAATACATCTTGATTCGAAGTGGAGATTCAGGGATTTAGGAGATTTGACCGATACTGCTTAAATCTTTCGTCGTTTTAGGTCCTGTTTTAGCTTTTGATCGTCATAAACTCCAATATTAGCTATGAAAGCGCATATTTCACCACATTCTTCGCTTGGTTACCTATAAATTAAAAACACAACATACCACGCATAAAAGAGAACAAAAATACTAAAAAGAAAACAAAAACACGACTAGATAGAACAGAATGAGTCGATCAAGAATCGACTCATCATACACGCACATAACATCAAATCATTAAAAAAAATTATGTTTACTATCTTATAAACTTGCCGAAGCATTTTGTAAAAATATTGAAAATCTTGAATGCATTAGCCAAAGGAGAAAATTTAAGAAGAAAGTACGGAGGGAAAAAGCTAGAAGAACCAGCAACGGGATAGTTCAGATACAATTTCAAAGTAATAATTCTTTTGTGTAATAATATAATAGTAGTGTAATATGTCTGTATAAAAGTATTCTTTTAATTTTTTTTTTATTTTTTTTATTTTTGCATTTCTAAAATTATAAAACTTGAGGGATCGTAATAATAAACTTGCCAAATCATTTCTATAATGCATTTAAAATTACTGTAATGTATTTGTTTATTCACTATATATTTAATTTTTCTGAAATTCATGGAGATGTCATTTGTTATCGTGAACGTAAATTATGGAGGAAATTGGACGATTGTCTGTACAAGGGCGGTAGAGAGAGATATCGTCTTATCAACAAAGGGCCTAAGTCTCTACAACTTGAGATACCAAATAGCGTGGGCACTGATTTTGAGATCTTCTATTTAAAGCAGTCACGATCCGACCGGCTTATCACGTTTGGGGACAGACGAAGCCTTGGTGCGCTTGTGCAGTAAAGAATCATCTCCAAAAGTTTATATATGTTCGAACAATGGAGCGACATCTTCTCAGTTTGCCGGTGAACGAGTCGGGGCGTCCTCTTTGCAGTTTCATACGTTCGAGCAGACGTATCAGTATGGTGAATCATTCGTATTTGGCTATCAGGGCACCGTTTGGAAAGCAGAGCTCGAACACATTGGCAGGGTCACTGCTTCTTCAAATTGGACTCCTGACGTCTACCACGGAGATGCTAACTTCATGGCGAGTTCATTTCCTCATGTCTCTACTACCCGGGAGAATTCGATCCCGGACCTCAAATTTAAGGCGGGGGATGAGCATGATGGGCGTACAGAGGCGCCTACATGATGAAATCTGTATGAATTCATAGATGATGACGACAACCCAGATTACAACGTCGAATCTGATGCTCATAGCACTTAGAGCGACAGACCTGGAGACGATTCTGAAAGGCGTCTGAATAGGTCTTTGTTTGCCGAGTACACAGCGTGGATACTTGAGGAAGGTGGGATGAAAAAACTCTTATGATTGATGCATCCAAATCCGCATGAAGATGAGACTGATGATGATATTGATACAAGGCATATGAGTAATTGGATAGTTCCCATGGTGCCTATCCAGCCTACCAACTCAGCAGTATATTCGGGAGAGAGTAATCTTATCATTGAAGGGCTTGCTGTGGATGCCATGTACGATACGAAGGACGACCTCATGATTGCAGTGGGTCTGTGGAATTTGGAGAGGAATATGGAATCAAAGGTTGATAGGTCGGATACGGGGAGAGTATATATGATATGCAAATCATCGACTAGTTGCCCCTTCTACCTAAGAGCCCAATCCAGCGGAGGCCCTTGGCTAGTGAGAAAGTTCCATGGCAATCACACGTACAATGAGGAAATTATTAGTCTGCATAAAAGGAAGCTCCGTTCTAAGGTTATTGTGGTGTACTTTGCGAAGAGAATTATACGTGATGCCGAAATTATCAAGCCAAAGGTCATCGTGACGAGATGAAGGAAGCCTTTCGTGTCAACATCAAGTATGATGTAGCCTTGAGGGGACGGAACCGCGCAATTCAGATGATCTATGGCAGAAACGAAGATTTGTTCAAGATGCTGCTGGGTTATCTCGCAATGCTGAGGAGGACAAATCCGGGTACAATCACTATGATCGACATCGACAACGATGGCTGGTTCAAACAAGTTTTTATTGCTCTCAGTACTACTCGAGTCACGTTTCCACTGTATGAGGCCAGTTATTATGGTGGATGTCATACATCTAAAGGGGAAGATAGCGGGATAATGTTTGTACCTGTGGCAAAGGACGCCAATGAGCAGTTGTATCCTCTGGCTTATGGAATTTAGCCTATCGAGAACCACGAGTGCTGGACTTGGTTCATGCGAGGACTCTAAAGAGACTACGGATCATTGGAGGGCACGTTGATTATCTCAGATCAACACATATCCATCATACATGAAGTGAGTGTTGTATTTCCTGATGCCTATCACGGTTTGTGTTACTATCACTTGAGTAAGAACTTGTCAAACTATGGCAAGCATGTTATAGGACTATTTCAACGAGCTGCATACACATATGATGTTACATAATGGAATAAAAGAATGGAGCAAATTCATGTGGAGAATGCCAGCGCGTATGAAAAATTGATGGAAATCGGGACGCCAATGTGGGCTCGATCGATGTGCCCAGCTCCACGTTTCAGCAATATGACGTCTAACGCTGCAGAGTCTTTCAATAATACCCTTATTTAGGCAAGGCGTCTACCAATCTGTGCTTGTCTCGATGCTGTGAGACTTGTAATCGAAGAGTGGTTCGATGAGCGGCGTGTAGCCTGCCAGCGTGACAATCATCCAATAACGTTGGAAGCGAGATGACAAATTGGTTTGCAGATAGAGCACTCGCAGAGATATAGAGTCACTCAACAATCCCAGTTCAAATTCAGTATTTGTACATACGAACGAACACTTATCGTTAATCTGCAACAACAGCGGTGTGAATGTCTACGTTGGCAGATCGATTGTCTGCCTTGTGCACACGCGATCGCGGCAATCATGTAAGTACCCTTTTTTTTATGTATTATTGCTTACAACCAAAATAATTGTTACAACCAAAAGAACTTTCCATTTGTTTGTTTGATCTTAGGGCTCAAGGGGAGGAAGTAGTTAATTATGTTAACCCTTACCACAAGCGGACCACTTACATCAAATCTTACAATCTCCCAATTTTATGTGTACCACACTTATCTAGCTGGCCACGCGAGCTCCGAGCTGCAGACGTGTTACCATCAAAGAGAGTTCATCTATCGGGGAGGCCTAGAGAAAGAAGGCGGAGAGCGAGAGGGGAAGCACGCCGCCGTAGGGTGTAACACCCCCAATCCGCTCAGGGATATTACACGCCATAGAACCTTTCCTCAAGGATCTACCAGGCTAGTAACATCATTAAACATATCGACAATGCCTTTAAGGCTAAAATGACTCAGTAGACCGATTTGGCCTTTCAATAAAGCATACAACTCGATTACAATACCAGCCCACGCAGGGGTCGAAATACAATAAACTCCCGTACAACGGGGAAAAGATACTGCAGCGGAAAAGAAAATACAACTAGACCAATACGACATCAACGGGTACTCGTGTGATTAGTATCGTTCATCTTTCAGCATCCTTCGTGCCGACCCTGTGTTATGCCCCCAAACCTGAATGCAAAAACAGACATCCACCCCCCGAATACTCGGGGTTAGCAAAACTCCACTGTTTTGCTAGTGCAAGAACAAAGTGCAAATACGAGCTATACAATTCACATTCCACGAATAGCAATAACCAGGAATCCTCAAAAATCCAAAAGTAACGAAAAGTACTTCCCGAGGCAAGAGTTTGGGTAAAACATTCCAAAACCGAAAGACTACAATTAAAGGGAAATAATTTATAAAACAGTTTAAAATGCCATCAAGAGTTTTAATAGAAAACAATTTAGGATTACCAAATCCTTCTCTTTCCAAAAATCAACAGGGTCACAGCCCAAAGGTTTTGTTTTCGCAAATAGAAAATCAACAGCAATTCACAGGGTTAAAACCCACGTCACGTGTCCTCGAAGGACATAAAATCAATACAATATAATCGCCCAAGATACGTAAACCTTGATCCCCAAAAATACAACACCAACTCGTGAATCTAGGGCTATACCATTGGATTCCCTTTGTGGCCCCGTCGGACCCTCCCAAGGTGAGCAGAATGTGTTTTCGAAATCATATACACCAACTCGTGAAGTTTTTACTCGTGAACCCAGGGCTATACCATTGGACTCCCGCCGTGGCCCCGTCGAACCAACCCACAGTGAGTAACATACATTCACTAACATGTACACACGCACTCGTGAAGTTCTACTCGTGAATCCAGGGCTATACCATTGGACTCCCGCCGTGGCCCCGTCGGACCAACCCACGGTGAGCGAAATACATTCACACAATTAACACGTCACAACAAGGATATTCATACAATCCACCAAAGGCAACAGACACAAAGCACGACATAATCGTCAAATCACAACGCATCGAAATGAGGTAATATATGCACACACGCGTTACCAAGCGCAACATCAACACCAAACATATTCAAAGAACTCACGTAGTCACTTACAACCCACACAATTTACAAAACACACGCGTTTTGAAAGCAAGCCTTTAACAAGGCTAGCCGAATCTTTTGAAAACTCATTTCAAACAAATAAACATACACACCAAGATGATCACCAATTATCATATCCACAAAACAAGAATAGTATGGACAAGGTACTTGCCTCGAATAAGAACAACACGTAAAATCGACCGAAGTAGGTTGACACGAACCGACTACGAACCCGCCGACTCCACCGATCGCCAACTCGCGGCAATAAACTACGAAGGACAATAAAAAAAATGAAAATGAATTCCATAGTACGACTTAAAGCCGTTGAATTCAATGAACGAATGACGAAAGTTCAAGTGTTTCCCCCAAAACGGCCAAGAACACGATTCGTCCCGACAAAACACGAAAACGGAATTCCAAGTTGAAATATGGATATACAATCCATAGAATATGTTTAACAACATCATTTAACCACAATCGATCCATCAAAAATGGATGGAAAACGAGATCGAGAACAAATCCCCCAAAAAGTCGATTCGAAGAAAATCAAGAAATATACTTCGATTCGACGAAGAACAATGGATGAAATGATGTTAAACACAAGAATACTACCAAGATTAATCATACCCATCATGAATTAATCAACAATACGGAACGAATCGGACAAAAACACAAAACCCCCAAAATTCCAAGAACTAGGGTTCTAGAAAATCTCACCTTGATTCGCTGGATCAAAGGATGATAACGGATGATTGATTGATGTTATGAACTCAAGATCTTCGTGGATTTGTTGCCAAACATCATGGCTCCAAGATCCCCAAGTCTCCAGCCGCGGAAGAGAAAGGGAGGAAATGAAAAACAAGAGGAAATGTGACTGCTCTGTCACATTTATACTGGGCCGGACTAGCGCGCTCTAGGCTGCCGAGCTAGCATGCGCTATCGGCCTAGGCCGCAATCCAGTGACCTCACTGCCCTACTGACTCGGCCAGGTAGCGTGCGCAGCCTTCCGGCCGTAGCGCGCGCTACCTGCCGGTCGTAGCGTGCGCAATGCCCGACAGTAGCGTGCGCTACCTGCCGAGCCTGACCGATTCCAGAACCCCTGGACTCCACTGTCCAGACCCGATAGCGTGCGTTAGGCCAGCCGATAGCGTGCGCTACACCTGCCAGTTAGCGCGCGCAGCCTTCTGGCCATAGCGTACGCTACGCCGGTTCCTGCCACACCCGTCCGGCAGGTGCCCGCAATCGTCCGGCCAGTCCCGCAACCGTCCGGCCAGTGCTCGAACACCAGGGCTCGACAACTCGATTTGAAAACATAATGAAATAATTAATTATACGCGACCAAGAAACGGGTCGAGACAACAATTACAGATACGGATACCCATAATTTTAAGAAATTACAAAATGGCCCAAAATGCCCGAAAATCACGATACGTGATCGAATAACCAAACCAAAGTTCACAACACGTATAACAAAGTTAAACGAACTTACAGGAAACTCGAAACAGCAGTTTCGACCGAGATTCGCAAGAATCGAACTCAAGTGTGGAAAAGTCGCTAAAAAGCACGGAACTCAACAAAACGACACCGAAACGAACCCGGATGTCAAAAAGTGTAGAATTAATCATTCTCAGAATAATGAAACGGTCATGAGCGAGTCATCAAAACGGACTTCCGCTGAAAAAAAAGAAATTACCAGAAATCGAAATTACGGATATTACATTCTACCCTCCTTAAAAGAAGTTTCATCCTGAAACTTAAAACAAGTAGGGACAAGAAATATTCCGCCAGTAAAAACTCAACGAGATACACAAGAATGCGTAACTAACGCCCAACGGCGAAATGTTACCAGCAACGCAAAGGAATATACGGCGTGAAAACATGCTCCACGGCAACCAACACAACGTCGCCGCTAGGGATATAATAAAACCAACAAATGACAAGCGTCATCAAACGGATAATATAGCCAAGTCAATTATCTGACAATCACAAAACACAACGAACGAAAATCAATATGATTGACCAACCCAACGGTACATCAATCAAAACGCGTGCCAACCGCTGAACAAATACGGAATTCTACCGCCCAAGGGTTGGAAGATCGAAAACGAGACTAATTTCCCGAACTTAAGGGAATTACGAAGGAGCCTGAACGCTCAACAATCATGGGGCGAGATCAATAAAAACCGAACAATCAAACGATCGAACCACAACGATCGAGACAACAAAAATCGAACAATCATGTCCGAAACACGAAGGATAATAAAATTCAAACAACAACTCGCAGGATGATCTGGTGAGAACTACAAGACATGCTTTCCCATAAGATACAGGAAAGGGAATAGCGATTGAAAACTCTCAACGACAAACGAGTTATTCCGAAACAATACCACACTCGTTCGATCAACAAAAGTAAGGGGCCGGACAAGCTCGGAAATGTCAACGAACATAATGAGTCGACAAAGTCGAAAACACAAGAGTTCCAAATCCGATCCACTTCGAATAAAAGAACTAATAGAACCAAATGATGTCACTCCCGAACAAGGTTCACAAGAATCGAACCGAACCCGAAAAAGTCACAGCGATAACCAGATCGACCCACAACAAGATCACAGCTCGATCGGACGATGAAACCAAAATACAGAACAAGTTCATAAAGCATCAACGAACATGAGCGAATCTATAGACTGGAGAAAGAGAAAATACAGAAGTCAAAATAGTACGGGTATTACCTCCGACCTCGTCCACGAAATTCACAAAAACAGGAGCAAGGTAATAAGACATTAAACAACCGACACATAACAGAACCATCACTGATGCACACGGTCATACCAAACCAAGATCTAACAGCTCGCACATGCGCGACAATGCAGAAATCACCACGAGGCGACAACATTCAACACCAACATCCCGCCTCTCACAGGGGGATAACACAACAAATGTGTGGAAAACGACTCAACGCTCACACCGCCAATTCGATCATACTCGAGAGCAAACATCATAATGACAATGCGACATCACACATACATACACAACCCTCAAACGGGAATGGATATGTTTTAAAGACGAAAACCTCATTTTGAAAATAATTTAGAAGAACACCGGTTGATCTTGAGTATCACCTTTCAAAAAGTACAAACGTGAAACATCGTTATCGAGACTTTGGAGAACCATTTCGCATTTGATAAAAATGAGGACACTTTCTCTTAGTGAAAACTTTCAAAATATTCGACCCTCGGGTCTAAATAAAAGTGTTTCTAAAACATTGAAAATATCTAAAAGTATTTTGGTCCTCGAGGTAGAAAAATTTTTGAAATATATTGTGGCACCTTGGATGTACCACAAGAAAATAACTCATTTGAAAAGAATGTCTCGAAATTTATTTTTCTAAGATACTCAAGGTTTTCCAAAATCCAATAGGCCAGAATGCCGAAAACTCACACATATCGACGTTCATTAAAACAACTCCTAGTACACGCATCAAAACGTTTAAAATCAAGACAATACATGTCTTTAAACAAAAATAAACGATAAAATACCACATTCAGAACAAAACCACTGACCCCATTCGAGGCCTCTAAGGACCCTCCCGCACTGGCTAGTGAATAAACGAAAATAACTCATTCGATACCATTTATGTAACACCCCCAATCCGCTCAGGGATATTACACGCCGTAGAACCTTTCCTCAAGGATCTACCAGGCTAGTAACATCATTAAACATATCGACAATGCCTTTAAGGCTAAAATGACTCAGTAGACCGATTTAGCCTTTCAATAAAGCATACAACTCGATTACAATACCAGCCCACGCAGGGGTCGAAATACAATAAACTCCCGTACAACGGGGAAAAGATACTACAGCGGAAAAGAAAATACAACTAGACCAATACGACATCAACGGGTCCTCGTGTGATTAGTATCGTTCATCTTTCATCATCCTTCGTGCCGACCCTGTGTTATGCCCCCAATCCTGAATGCAAAAACAGACATCCACCCCCCGAATACTCGGGGGTTAGCAAAACTCCATTGTTTTGCTAGTGCAAGAACAAAGTGCAAATACGAGCCATACAATTCACATTCCACGAATAGCAATAACCAGGAATCCTCAAAAATCCAAAAGTAACGAAAAGTACTTCCCGAGGCAAGAGTTTGGGTAAAACATTCCAAAACCGAAAGACTACAATTAAAGGGAAATAATTTCTAAAACAGTTTAAAATGCCATCGAGAGTTTTAATAGAAAACAATTTAGGATTACCAAATCCTTCTCTTTCCAAAAATCAACAGGGTCACAGCCCAAAGGTTTTGTTTTCGCAAATAGAAAATCAACAACAATTCACAGGGTTAAAACCCACGTCACGTGTCCTCGAAGGACATAAAATCAATACAATATAATCGCCCAAGATACGTAAACCTTGATCCCCAAAAATACAACACCAACTCGTGAATCCAGGGCTATACCATTGGATTCCCTTTGTGGCCCCGTCGGACCCTCCCAAGGTGAGCAGAATGCGTTTTCGAAATCATATACACCAACTCGTGAAGTTTTTACTCGTGAACCCAGGGCTATACCATTGGACTCCCGCCGTGGCCCCGTCGAACCAACCCACGGTGAGTAACATACATTCACTAACACGTACACACGCACTCGTGAAGTTCTACTCGTGAATCCAGGGCTATACCATTGGACTCCCGCCGTGGCCCCGTCGAACCAACCCACAGTGAGTAACATACATTCACTAAAACATAAGCAACCGCACTCATGAATCCAGGGCTATACCATTGGACTCCCGCCGTGGCCCCGTCGGACCAACCCACGGTGAGCGAAATACATTCACACAATTAACACGTCACAACAAGGATATTCATACAATCCACCAAAGGCAACAGACACAAAGCACGACATAATCGTCAAATCACAACGCATCGAAATGAGGTAATATATGCACACATGCGTTACCAACCGCAACATCAACACCAAACATATTCAAAGAACTCACGTAGTCACTTACAACCCACACAATTTACAAAACACACGCGTTTTGAAAGCAAGCCTTTAACAAGGCTAGCCGAATCTTTTGAAAACTCATTTCAAACAAATAAACATACACACCAAGATGATCACCAATTATCATATCCACAAAACAAGAATAGTATGGACAAGGTACTTGCCTCGAATAAGAACAACACGGAAAATCGACCGAAGTAGGTTGACACGAACCGAATACGAACCCGCCGACTCCACGGATCGCCAACTCGTGGTAATAAACTACGAAGGACAATAACAACAATGAAAATGAATTCCATAGTACGACTTAAAGCCGTTGAATTCAAAGAACGAATGATGAAAGTTCAAGTGTTTTCCCCAAAACGGCCAAGAACATGATTCGTCCCGACAAAACACGAAAACGGAATTCCAAGTTGAAATATGGATATAAAATCCATAGATTATGTTTAACAACATCATTTAACCACAATCGATCCATCAAAAATGGATGGAAAACGAGATCGAGAACAAATCCCCCAAAAAGTCGATTCGAAGGAAATCAAGAAATATACTTCGATTCGACGAAGAACAATGGATTAAATGATGTTAAACACAAGAATACTACCAAGATTAATCATACCCATCATGAATGAATCAACAATACGAAACGAATCGGACAAAAACACAAAAACCCCAAAATTCCAAGAATTAGGGTTCTAGAAAATCTCACCTTGATTCGCTGGATCAAAGGATGATAACGGATGATTGATTGATGTTACGAACTCAAGATCTTCGTGGATTTGTTGCCAAACATCATGGCTCCAAGATCCCCAAGTCTCCAGCCGCGGAAGATAAAGGGAGGAAATGAAAAACGAGAGGAAATGTGACTGCTCTGTCACATTTATACTGGGCCGGACTAGCGCGCGCTAGGCTGCCGAGCTAGCGTGCGCTATCGGCCCAGGCCGCAATCCAGTGACCTCATCGCCTCTCGGCTCGGCCAGTAGCGTGCGCAGCCTTCCGGCCGTAAGCGCGCTACTGCCGGTCGAAGCGTGCGCAATGCAGCGATGGCGTGCGCTACTGCCGAGCTGGCCGATTCGAACCCCTGGACTCCACTGTCCTGCACTGATAAGCGTCGTTAGGCGGCCTATAGCGTGCGCTACACTGCCGGTTAGCGCAGCCTTCCGGCCGAAGCGTCACGCTTACGCCGGTTCTCGCGCACCGTCGGCGGTGCCTGCAATCGTCCGGCGATCCAGCAACCGTCCGGCGATCCATAGCCGTCCGGCTCGAGTGCTCGGCGACGACTCGATTTGATTTGAAAACATAATGCAATAATTAATTATACGCGACCAAGAAACGGGTCGAGACAACAATTACATATACGGATACCCGTAACTTTTAAGAAATTACAAAATGGCCCAAAATGCCCGGAAATCCCGATACGTGATCGAATAACCAAACCGAAGTTCACAACACGTATAACAAAGTTAAACGAACTTACGGGAAACTCAAAACAGCAGTTTCGACCGAGATTCGCAAGAATCGAACTCAAGTGCGGAAAAGTCGCTAAAAAGCACGGAACTCAACAAAACGACACCGAAACAAACCCGGATGTCAAAAAGTGTAGAATTAATCATTCTCAGACTAATGAAACGGTCATGAACGAGTCATCAAAACGGACTTCCGCTGAAAAAAAAATTACCGGAAATCGAAATTACGGATATTACATAGGGCACGTGGTCCTCGCATATGTCCACATTGTGATATGACAGGTCACGTTGGAACCATGTGTCCCTTGTGGATGCAATGACTGAATCATATTATGGTTTGTTTTTTTGGAAAAATATAATTTCTACAACGGGTCGGAGCTGTGGAGTCGGCGACGTCAGGGGAAACAGCCAGCAAAATAATGTAATATTTTTTTTAAGCTATCAAATAAAATAGCAAAAAGATGTAATTTTTTTTATTTTTAGCTGTAAAATATGACATCAAAAAGATAAAATAAAGTTTATCGATAAAGTAGGTTTTTAAACAGAATTCTCTGTAAAAAAACGGGCCCCTATTGACTATTTTAAGAAAATGGGTATTTTTTAACATACAACTTCAGAATGGGTATTTTCTTCATACCCATTTAAAATAAGGGTATTTTGAATTTCGACCCCATTCTCATTTATGTTTCGTGGCGCTCAACTATAGTCCACGCTCAGTGAATTACCAACTTTACCATAGTCTATCTATAAACCCCCTCAATCATTTGGAAAAAAATTCATCCAATTTGAACAAAAAAATAATTGAACTAGAAAAATTTAAATATTACTTTTTTCACTCGCATAAATTTTTTCCTAGTATCTACATTTATATGTAGTAATAATAAAATATTTAATAATTTATTGTAATGATAAAACTCTATAAAATTGAGAAAGAAATATATCCCCACCATTTAATCATATTCGCGTTATATTAGTTTATTAATTAAAATTTTAGTTTGAGATTTATGATTAAGGAAAATTGTAATTTTTTATAAATATATAAGGATAAATAAGTCTTTTCAACTTAGTTATTGAATAAGTTAATTAAAAAATCTCTTAAAATGAGCTTTTTGAAAATTAGAGGATTGAGCCCAACCATCTAATTCAAAAAGCTTCCAACCAAACATCAAAATTAGATGTTTAATAAAGTCAAACCTCCAATTTATTTCAAACCTCTAATTTTGGCCTTAAAAAGTTGTTTACTAAATGGGGCTATATCTTATTCATTTGCACAGAATGAGTTATTACGGATTTAAATTATTAGATTCTCTAAATAGTTTATTTTGATTTGGTCGAAAATAGATACTTCATAAATCGAAGTACATGTTATAAATCTAAAGATTGTTGATGCCCACTTAATCAGGTCCATTGATGTATTATAGTAACCCTAACTTGAGTATTATATTATTTGGACTTCAAGCTATTGTACTCTATAAATAGAGACTCTCAGCCTAAGTTGTAATACATAAGAATTTACATTCTATATTCTATTCTCTCTTCTAGTTTACAACACGTTATCAGCATGAGGATCTAACAGTAGAATTTTTTTCATCTGATTTTCAAAATTCGCGAAAAAAAATCCAGCGAGCAAATTTTCTGCAATGTGAGGCCGTGCGAAATTTCCACTTCGTTAACCGTCGGATCAGCCTGAAATTTTGACAGAAACTTTCCAACACAAATATCTAATATTCAGCGGTGTATATTGGATTTTGTGTAATATTTCTTACTGAATCTGTCGTCGAACAGAAGCATATTTTTACGGAAAAATTTGAAGATCCGACCTCATCCAACCCGAGCTGCTGCATGAGTGCTCAAGAGCAATAGGAAGGCTTGTTGAATTTCTATTTGCATTGAAAAAAGGCCCACTAACAAGATTTGCACATCTGCTATTTTTCAACTTAATATCAAACCAAGTTACGGAAAAAAAAGAAAAAAATGATTGATTCCTTTACCACAATAAAACCTTCCTATTTGTTTACTCTTTAAAAGGTTTTAATTGTAGAGATGCTGCAACTTGGATTTAATTTGGATTTTCGCAAACTCTTGTTCAATTAATTCAGTTATCAATAAAATTGAAAATTTTCTTCTATAATAACTTTTCAGTAATTAAGAATATGATCAAAGCCAATATTTTTTTTAAAATTATAATGGTTATTTGTTTTATCTGAGTCTGTTTTATAATATTTTAGCTTTCACATTGTTGTATACGTGATATAGACCATATTGTCGTATTTATGGTTCCGAAGAATGTTTAATCACATTATCGTATATGTGACTAAATCACATTGTTGTATGTGTGATTATGAACACATTGTTATATATGTGGTTCAATCAAATACACTGTTGTATGTGTGGTTCTATAAATTACATTGTAGTACATGTGATTGATGATGCAATTTTGAGTGTATAAGTCGCATTGTTGTATATGCGATATATTGAGGCATAAGTAATAATTACATTGTTGTATATGTAATTTGATAATGCTTCATATTGTAGTGAATTTATTAATTATAAGCCTCTAATATAAGTTCTTAACAGATGTCGAACCTTAAATAGCTTTACTTCAAAGCTCTTGATGCGAGCGGGGATAATTATATGACATGGATATTGGAAACAAGATTACATCTTCAGTCAAACAAACTTGATCATGCTATCAAAGAATTGATCACCAGATTATGGTCATCCATCTCCAAGCTACTACTAATTGGTTAAACCTGCGATATCAGGATTTCAAAACCATAATGAAACAATAGTGGGAATGGATACAATGGTGGTCAACAAAGAAACAATGAGCATAATAAATGGAAGTTACGGAACTCAAACCCTCAAAACAAGCAAGTCAATAGTTGCCATAGATGTGGCAAAGGGGGTATTATTTCAAATTTGTCGAACTCCAGCAGGGGAGATTGAGAAGCCCAAGGCGTCCCACAATGAGGAAAAGATGTATCTTCCACCTTCATTGGAATAATTTCCTTTGATATCCATCTTAGTTTAATTTTTTTAGTATGTTTTAAATCTTACAAAATTTATGTTTGCATGAGTCACTATCATGAAAAGTCTTGGCCATGAGAGTCGGTTTTGTTTTAGCAAGTTATGAATCCTTGAACATGCTTATGAATATTTTTCTAGTTAATCATTTGAATTTGTTTATGTTTTATGGTAATGGAATCTTATTTTATGATAAAGATAGATGAGCATATGGAGAAAAATGAGACAGATATGTGTTTGGTGGATATTGCTACGACTCATACAATTTTGAAGAGTCAGAAATTTTTCTCTAAAGTTGTATTTGATACACATAAAGTGTCAACTATAGATGGGTCGACTCATATAATTGAGGGCTATGAAAAAACATATCTCATGTTACCTAATGGTACCCAAATTATTGTGCAGAATGCGTTATATTCAAGCAATTCAAGGAGAAATTCTCTAAGTTTCAAAGATATACGCATAAATGGGTACCATATTGAAACTCGAAATAATGGTAACAAAGAGACTCTATGTATCAAATCTAATGTTGGGAGCAGGAAGCTCACATTAGAAGAGTTCTCCTATTTTTCAGTGGGTCTGTATTGCACCAAGATCAGTGTAATTGAATCCCACTCGAATGTGGTGAAACAGAAGAAGCATGATCCTACTTTGTGTAACAATTTGGCATGACCACTTGGGTCACCCTGGGCAAACTATGTTCAAGCGGATCATTGGCAATTCTTGCGGACATACATTAGAGAAATACCATTTCGACTTACCTAAAAATTATTTGTGTGTCCCATGTTCACAGGGAAAGCTAATAACTAGACCATCTTTCTTAAAGGTTGAGAATAAATCTCCTGCTTTCTTACAAAGGATACAAGGTGATATATGTGGTCCTATTCATCCTACTACTGGACCATTTCAGTATTTCATGGTAATTATTGATGCATTATCTAGATGGTCACATGTTTATTTACTATCAACTAGAAATTTAGCTTTTTCCAATCTATTAGCTCAGATCATAAAGCTTAGAGCTCACTTTACAAATAACCATATCAAATCAATTAGATTGGATAATGCGGCTGAATTTACATCACAAACATTCGATAGTTATTGTACATCTCTAGGGATTGAAGTAGAACATCATGTTCCGCATGTACATACACAAAATGGATTCACTGAGGCATTCATTAAATGTCTTAAACTTATAGCTAGACCATTACTCATGCAATCTAGTTTGCCACTTACTGCTTGGGGACATGCCATCCTATATGCTGCATCTATAGTTAGGCTTCGACCTTCTGCTTACCATAGTTTCTCACCTCTACAGCTTGTTAGTGGTAGGCAACCTAACATATCATACTTAAGAAAATATGGGTGTGCAGTTATGTTCCAATTCTGCCTCCAAAGAGAACAAAAATGGGTGCCCAAAGACGTTTAGGTATTTACATTGATTTTGTGTCTTCATCTATAATAAAATATCTTGAGCCAATGACAGGGGATGTATTCACAGCAAGATTTGCAGATTGCCAATTCGATTGTGTTGTTGCCCAAAATATTTATCCGAAGATTAATACTGCTGGAAGACGGACAACAAACAACAATTGCGGGAGCACTTCCGAGAGAAGATAAATAATACAAGATTTGCCGGGTTTGTTAGGCCCGGGCTTGAATGCTCTCGCGAGATGATATTAATACGAATATTCGTGGATACAAGTATTAATGAGAGAAATCTAAATATAATGAGTGTAAAAAGACTCTGTTAATCCGGCTCTTGAGCGAAGCTCGATGTTCTTCGTCCCCACCGATCGTCTTCCTGATGAGAGAGGCCGGGAGAAGTAAGACCGAATGATAGCTGTTGCCAAGAGTTGGAGATAGCCAAGTGCTTGATGTTTTGCTTCTGTCTAGTGTGCTGAAATCGCGATAATGCCGAGAGTTGGCCGAGTGCAGGGTGCCTTGTATATATAGTGGCAGCCGGGTCCTGTCCTTTGGTGGGCGATCGCCTTCCGGCCATTATAATAATGGGGCGATCGCCCGCCGGCCAATATTATAATGGGGCGATCACCCGGGCTGTCGGGCTAAAGTCCAAAGTAGGTGCTGACGCCAGCTGGGCAGTCCAATGAGGAGCCAGCACGCGTCCGGAATCTTTGTATCATGCGGCCCTACTGACAACTTTCGGCGGAATCAATGTCACATGCGGCCCTACTGACAGCTTTCGGCGGCTTGTCGGCTGGTGGAAAGATTCTGCCAGGCTGTGGTCAATGATCCGAGATTCGTGGATCTTGTCTTGGCTCCTGCACGTGGTGCCAGTCTTGAGGCTCGGCCTTTGCCGACTGGATGGCCATCGGTGCTGATCGACATGAGGCGGTCGTCTCTAGCTGGTCATCGGAGGTCGCCATCGGCCAGTTGCTGAGGGTTGGCATTCGGTCGGTCACCAAGGGTCGGTCGGCAGATGCCGAGAGAGGATCGCCCGCTCGACGGTCGCCAGGAGTCGGTCGCCGAGTACCGAGTGACGATCGTATCTGAGGTCGATCGCTCGGCACTGGGACTTGTCCTGGGACCTTCGGTTGGCCGATTTAGCTTGTCCGCTGGGTTAAGGCTCGGCCGCCTGGTCGGTCGCGGATTCTGCCTTAGGTGCTTTCAGCGATGACTCGGTCGCCCGATGGCCGAGGCGATCGCCAGTCGGAGAGTGTTAATTCTTGACACAACTATTGCCCCCCAGCTTGCTCCTATGTTGAATACATGGGGCGAGGTGGTTCTTGCTGGTGATCGTGTAAGGATGAGGACGGGCGATCTTGCTGAGCTGACTTAGGATTCGTACTTGGGCTATCATGGTCGATTGGATAGCTATCTTTTGGTCTTGTACCTGCAAAAACAACATTGGCCGATCCCCCTCGGAAACTTGGTGGTTTCGCTTGTTTGAGGAATCGTGCACAGTCGCGGAGATCGATGGACCGACTCCATGACCGTGTCTTGATGCGCGAAGACATTGAGTGTCTCGTGACTCACTTTATTATGAGGGTCATCTGTTAGGCTGCGCCTCGCCTCGTATTTAAACAAAGGGCGTGCGGTCTCGGTCTAGAGGAGTCCTTGCGCGGGGCAGCGTCGGATGAATCAACTCCACGCCCGCGGATTGTTAGCTCTGCTTCCACCTCGGCCAGCCATGGAGATGGCCGACCTCGACGGTGTACGTTGAGACGGGGGTTGTGGCATGGGTCCACTGATTAATGTTGGAGAGCCCTTAGACTACGCCGGCCTCGTATTTAAACGAAGGGCGGGCGATCTCGGCCGTAAGGGACCTTGCATGGCCGAAGCAGCCGGTTCCATCGACTGCCAGGACCATGGCTTTATGATGTGCGGCGGAGGCGATCGCGAGCCTTAGTCCCTTATTTAAAATGGTGGACTGTAGGCGGTGAGCGAGTCCTCCGACTCTGCTGGATAGTAGCGATCGGGCTGGGAGACTGGAGGTCATCGCGCGGGCGCCGATCGCTCTACCCCTAGGCTATGAAGAAGCCTTTGCCTGGACAGGAAATCTGCGGCTTTAGCCCGGAAGGCTGCGTAGGTCGTCGGTTGGGTCTTCGTGAGATGCCTGAACATAGGCGAGAAACCCTGAAAACCTCCTAGGACCGCGTAGAGGGCGGTCTCATCGTTTACGGGCTCGCCGTTGAGGATGATCACGTCTACCCGGTCGATGTAGTCCGAGTCGGACTCCTCTTCTCCCTGCTTCATTTGCATCATGCGAAGGCGACCTTCTGGCCGGATGACCCTGGTGGCGAAGTGTTCCGTGAAGACGTGTGCCAGCTCGTTAAAGGAGCCAATGGATCGAGGTGGCAATGAGGTGTACCACCGGTGGGCGAGGTCGTCTAGTGTCAGAGGGAACATTCGGCACCTGGTCGCGTCAGATGCCCCACACCCAGTCATATAGATGTTGAACTTGTGCAGGTGTGTTTGGGGGTCCGATCGCCCCTCGTACACGGGAGTTTGAGGAGGAGCGATCTTGTGCTGCACGGGGGCGAGCTCGATGTCGATCGTGAGCGGCTCGCTTGGCTCGGCGATCGTCTTCATGGCGCCTGCCCTGGATTGCAGGAGCGCCTTCACGTCGTCGAGCTGACGTTGCAATGCGGCAATCTCTGTGGCTCGGTAGCTCGCTGATCGGCTTTGGGAGCAGGAGCCGAGGCGATCGTGTACCGATCTCCGGACTCCGCTGCTGCCGATCTCGGCTATTTGGCGAGTGGGAGCCAGACGGCTGGACTGCCTTCTGAGAGCCGGGTAGGTCGAGCTCCTGGTGACGGACTCAAACTCCGTCGTCTCGTAGCTGGGGTCGGACTGCCCCGGTCACCAGGTCGGGTCACTGCCCAGGCGATCGAAGACGGAGGTGCCCCGGCTGCCGAGCGCCTCTTCTTGCGGACGAGAGCCTCCTGGCGATCGCTCGGCCAGTAACGCCTTGAGCTTCCGCTTGGACTTCCGGCGGGAGGCCGAGGGGGTGATAGCGGGAGGCGCGTCGAGAGCACTCCGTCGCTCCTGTAGGACGGCCATGACCTCGTCGATCTGTTCCTTGGTTCGGAGCTGATCGAGCGAGAGGCTCGGGCCGCCGCCCAGGGATGGGATCGAGCGCCTCTGACCGCGGCGGCTGCCTTCCACCATCGGTTGCGGCTCGGGCCGGGGCCAGGCAGGGTCTGGGCCGGCGGCTTTCTTCGACACGGAGGCGGAAGACATGATTTCTGAAAGATTTCTTTGAAGTGCAGTGAGTGTCACTTCAAGTATCTGCCCCGAGAACAGTGAGTGTTCTTCGGGACGGTAGGTATAAAAATTTGAGGGTTGGATCCCCTTCCTCTAGCGCCAATTGTTGTTGCCCAAAATATTTATCCGAAGATTAATACTGCTGGAAGACGTGCAACAAACAACAATTGCGGGAGCACTTCCGAGAGAAGATAAATAATACAAGATTTGCCTGGTTTGTTAGGCCCGGGCTTGAATGCTCTCGCGAGATGATATTAATACGAATATTCGTGGATACAAGTATTAATGAGAGAAATCTAAATACAATGAGTGTAAAAAGACTCTGTTAATCCGGCTCTTGAGCGAATCTCGGTGTTCTTCGTCCCCACCGATCGTCTTCCTGATGAGAGAGGCCGGGAGAAGTAAGACCGAATGATAGCTGTTGCCAAGAGTTGGAGATAGCCAAGTGCTTGATGTTTTGCTTCTGTCTAGTGTGCTGAAATCGCGATAATGCCGAGAGTTGGCCGAGTGCAGGGTGCCTTGTATATATAGTGGCAGCCAGGTCCTGTCCTTTGGTGGGCGATCGCCTTCCGGCCATTATAATAATGGGGCGATCGCCCGCCGGCCAATATTATAATGGGGCGATCACCCAGGCTGTCGGGCTAAAGTCCAAAGTAGGTGTTGGCGCCAGCTGGGCAGTCCAATGAGGAGCCAGCACGCGTCCGGAATCTTTGTCTCATGCGGCCCTACTGACAACTTTCGGCGGAATCAATGTCACATGCGGCCCTACTGACAGCTTTCGGCGGCTTGTCAGCTGGTGGAAAGATTCTGCCAGGCTGTGGTCAATGATCCGAGATTCGCGGATCTTGTCTTGGCTCCTGCACGTGGTGCCAGTCTTGAGGCTCGGCCTTTGCCGACTGGATGGCCATCGGTGCTGATCGACATGAGGCGGTCGTCTCTAGCTGGTCATCGGAGGTCGCCATCGGCCAGTTGCTGAGGGTCGGCATTCGGTCAGTCACCAAGGGTCGGTCGGCAGATGCCGAGAGAGGATCGCCCGCTCGACGGTCGCCAGGAGTCGGTCGCCGAGTACCGAGTGACGATCGTATCTGAGGTCGATCGCTCGGCACCGGGACTTGTCCTGGGACCTTCGGTTGGCCGATTTAGCTTGTCCGCTGGGTTAAGGCTCGGCCGCCTGGTCGCTGGTCGGCAGTTCTGCCTTGGCTGCTCGGCAGTGACTCGGTCGCCCGATGGCCGAGGCGATCGCCAGTCGGAGAGTGTTAATTCTTGACACAACAGATTATATAGTATTCCCGCCGTTAGGAGCAGATAAGCAACAAAATCTGGTTGCCAAGGAACAGCCTGAATGGTGTAAATTGACATGGCACACACCTAGCCTGTCTCATCTAGATCCGAGAACTCTACAATGTGAAAATAAGATACTGAAAATGATACATTTGCAGGAAATTGCAAATAAATTGCCTGATGCATTTAATGATGCGGCAAAGGTAACAAAATCGCATGTGCCAGCTATGAATGTGCCAACTAGAATAAATATTCCAGTTGGACAAGGTCCAATGCTGGTGGCAAATGACTCTACTGCATGCCAGAATCCTGGTAGACCTATAGGTTCCAAGGATAGTGCTCCTAGAAAAAAGAGATCCAATGCAACATTTTGTCCTGATAAAAGCCTGGTAAAGGCTGGAGCTCTATAAACAAATAATGAAAATGCAGAAGTTGCCAAATTCACTGAAATGTCTATGATAGCCCATGATGAGGATGAACAAGTACCTGAAAATGATGAGATCTCAATTTTTCATACATGTTCAGGTGAATTGTGGGACAAAAAAACATTTGTCATCGATGACATATTTAGCTATGCAGTAGCTGTTGAAATATCAAATGACAATGGTGATGATGAACATGAACCACATAGTGTAAATGGATGTCGATAATGAAAAGATTGGCCAATGCGGAAAGATGTTATTCAAGCAGAATTAAATTCTCTAGAGAAATATGGTGTGTTCAGACCTATAGTGGAAACGCCAAAAGGTGTAATACTGTCGGGTTCAAATTGTTTCCGTAAGAAAACAAAATGAGAAACAAAATCCGACTTGTAGCACAAGGATTCTCTCAAAGACCCGAGATTGATTATAAGGATACATACTGAAATATCCGCAATTTCGATTTCCGATAATTTTCATTTTTCGGCGGGGGTTCATTTCGACGACTCGCTCATGACCATATCGTCATTCTGAGAATGATTAATTATGCACTTTTTGTGATCCGAGTTCGTTTCTGTATCGTTTTGTTGAGTTCCGTGTTCTTAAATGACTTTTCCACACTCGAGTTCGATTCTTGCAAATCTCGTCCAAAACTATTGTTTCGAGTTTCTCGTAAGTTCATTTAATGTTATTATTCATGTTGCGATCTTTGGTTTGGTTTTTCGATCGTGTATCGTGTATTTCGGACGTTTTGGGCCGTTTTCGTAATTTCTCAAAGTTTGGGGTAATTACTTCCGTTGTCGAATTCCGACACTTCGGGTGGTCGGAATCATGTGTTCTATTAGCTCTTAGATTCCTCTTTGCGAGTAATTTGTAATAGTATCTTCTGTTTATATTCAGGTTCGGGTTTCGGGGTTGTCCGGACCATCGGAGTGGCCACGGCCGAGTCACGGCCGGAGCAGGGCCTGACCTGGCCGAGTTACGGCCGTAAGGTGCCGGTTACGGACGTACGTGCTCGGAAGACATGGCTGGACGAATGCCGGTTACGGCCGTAAGGGCTCCGCTACGGCCGTATGGGTGCCAGGCAGTGTTCGGACGAATGCCGGTTACGGCCGTAAGGACCTGCCGGGTACGGCCGTAAGTGCCGAGTTACGGCTGTAAGGCCATGTCGGTTACAGCCGTAGGCGATCGGTAGGCGCTGGGCGGATTTTGACGAATGTCGGTTACGGCCGTAAGGCCCTGCCGGTTACGGCCGTAACCCTGCCGGCCATATATAGGCATGGCTCGGCCAGACTTCATTTTTCACCTTCTTTCCTCGTTTTTGTGACGGATGGCGACAGGAGACTCGGGAAATCGAGTTCTTGCCTGATTCTAATCAATTCCAAGGCGTTTTGGAAGATTCTTGTTGATTATATCATCATCCAATCCGTGTTCTTCGTTGAATCAAGGTATATTCCTTGATTTTACTTCAAGTTGACTTTTTGGAGAATTTGTTCTTGATTTTGATTCTAGTCCGATTTTGATACATCGGTTGGTGTAGTATGATGTTATTAATCGCGTTATATGGATTGTATATCCATATATCGAGTTTGTTTAACTCGATTGACGATTCGAGTGTTCTTGGGAATTATTGAACATTTAGTGTTCGATTGAATGCCCCTATGAGTTTCCTTTCGATAGTTTGACGAGATTTTCGTTGTTTTTGGTTTTAATTCTCATTGTAATCGTATCTTCGTTGTTTTGCCGGAGGATTGTAGGTGTTCGGGGGTTTTTCGGGTTGTTCCGTATTCGTAGGAATATTCGGGCGCCGACAATCGAGGCAAGTATTTTACTATATGAATTGTGTCTTGTGAATAGGGACGTCGTGTTATGGTTGTGATGCATTGTTTTACTTTCGTGAATATGCTTCGTATGAATTGATTATTATGAACAATTAATGGCAGCGATAATACCCTCACTTAGATAACATCGTGGAATTGTGTTGGTCGTGTTAATCATCTAAGTTTGTGTCGGGCGTGTTTGGTCATTGTTGAGTTGTCGTGATGGTTATGATATTTGTGTCGTTTCGATTTACATACTTGGTTATACATTTCGGTGTAATGTGGAATGGCTCGACATTTGATAATTATGAGTTGTGTCGTGTCGATGTGTGTGTGTGTTCCAGGTAAGGTCTGACGAGGCCTCTGGAGTTCGGTACATGATGTGTACGAATAAAGGTGTGTGATATAGGTAGGGTCTGACGAGGCCTCTGGAGTTTGGTACATGATGTGTACGAATGATGTTTGTGGCCGGGTAGGGTCCGTCGAGGCCTCCGGAGTTCGGTACATGATGTGTACGAACAATGCGTGTGGTCCGGATAAGGTCCATCGAGGCCTCCGGAGTTCGGTACATGATGTGTACGAACAATGATTGAATAACAGTGATTGTTTGGATAACATTTTATATATGGGTCTCAGACTCATAATGATATCTTATCTAGTGTGTTTTGAAACGAGAATCGGACTGAGGCCCTAATGTTTACGAAAAGGTTTTGTGAATTGGGACTCGAGGTCCAAAAGAATTTCTACTTCAAAAATCCCCGAGATGATGAGTTCCTTTTCAAATATTTCTTGCTTGAGTTCGAAATTTTAAAACTTCTCGGGAACATTTGATAATTGATTTTCGTATTAAATTCGTAGTTGCTATTTACTTGTTGCATTTCGTATCGTATTATACTTGCACTAGTAAAACAGTGGAGTTTTACTAACCCCCGAGTAATCGGAGGGTGGATGTCTGTTTTGCGTCCAGGTACATGTAGGTTCGGGGGAGCAGTCACAGGATTGGCACAAGTGGATGATGAGCTACAATACTAATCAAGAGTTGAGAGATGTTTTGATTCTTGTAGTGTTGTCAGAGTTGATTTCAGTCTTCCGCTATATTGTGTTTCGACCCCTGTGTGGGTAATGTTGTTTTAGTCAGTTCTGTTGATGGAGTTGTGTGACCTCATCGGTCTGTGTATTCATGTGTAAGTGACCTTAATGGTCTGTATTATTATATTGTTTGACCCTGGCCGGGCAAGCATTTGGTTGTTTATGGATGTTTAGCCTGGTAGATCCTTGTGGAGAGGGTCTACGACGTGTAATATTCCATACGGTTTTGGGGGTGTTACACATACTCCCTAGTTATGGATGTTATTACTTTTAGATATCTAATTAGCCTTGCAGTTTCTGAAAACCTTGATATGAGGCTCATGTATGTTGTAACTGCATATCTATATGAGACTTGGATACTGACATCTATATGAAAATCCCAAAAGGATTTAAAATACCTGAGACAAAGTCAAAAGGGATGTGTTCGATAAAACTAAGACGAGCACTATATGGGTTAAAACAATTCGGAAGGATGTGGTACAATCATCTTAGTATATATTTGGCTAAGGAATGATATAAAAATAATCAAACTTGCCCTTGTGTATTCATCAAGAAATCTATAGATGGATTTTCTATAGTAGCAGTATATGTAGATGATATTAATCTTATCGGGCACTCCAAAGAATTAGACAAAACTACCAACTACTTGAAGAAAGAATTGGAGATGAAAGACTTAGGCAAAACAAAACTTTATCGCGGTTTACAAATGGAACAAATTCCAATGGAGTTTTACTCCATCAATCCAAGTATATTGAACGAGTCTTGAAACAGTGTAGAATGAATAAAGCACATCCGCTCAGTACTCCTATGGTTGTAAGGAGTTTGGATTTATATAAAGATCCATTTTAAGTGCTATTGGAGCACTCTTATATCTTGCACAATGCACTAGACCTGATATTTTATTTGCAGTCAGTTTATTGTCTCGATATGGTTCTGCACCTACAAGAAGACATTGGAATGGTATTAAACATATAGAGATATCTTTGGGGGACAACTGACATGAGAGTGTTTTATTCTTGTGATTCCACTAACGACTCTCGTCTAGTTGGTTATGCAGACTCGGGTTATCTTTCTGACCCCCACAAGGGATTCTACCAGACAGGTTATGTTTCCATTAATAACCATGCAGCTATATCATGGAGATCAACAAAGCAAAGTACTGTTGCAACCTCTTCTAACCATGCAGAATTGATTGCACTCCATGAGGCAACAAGAGAAAATGTGTGGTTGAGATCCATAATTCAACATATCCGAGGACATTGTGAGTGAACCCCAACCACAAATGAACCAATGACTATTTATGAAGATAATGCCATCTGCATTGCTCAAGTAGAAGAAGGATTTATCCAAAGTGATCGAACTAAGTATCCGCCACCAATATTGTTCTATGCACACGAGATTCAACAAATAAAGGTGATAGCTGTAAAACAAGTAAGATCAAGCGACAATTTAGCAGACTTGTTCACAAAAGCACTGTCGAAGTCTACGTTTTAGGATTTGGTATATAAGATAAGCATGCGGCGACTCAATCATCAAACCAATTTGTAGTTGTGTCCTTACTTCGATGGGGAGTAATGTTTTGGGTAGCATTTACTCGAGGGTGAGCATTTTCAGGACTACAATGCGTTGTACTCTTTTTCCTTTAATAAGGTTTTATCCCACTGGGTTTTCCTTATTGAGGTTTAACGAGGCAACATATGCGTGTCCAACATTGTCCTAAGTTCATCATATTGTACTCTTTTTCCTTATCTTTGGTTTCGTCCCATAGGGTTTTCCTAGCAAGGTTTTAATGAGGCAATCACCTTAGAAACAGTGGACATCCAAGGGAAGTGTTATAAATCTAACGGTTGTGGATGCCCACTTAATCAGGTCCGTTGATGTATTATAGTGACCCTAACTTGGGCATTATATTGCTTGGACTCCAAGCTATTGTACTCTATAAATAGAGACCCTCACCCTTAATTGTAATACACAAGGATTTATATTCTCTATTCTATTCTCTCTTCCCCTTTTAGTTTACAACAGTACAAGGGTACTTCTTTCTCTATTTTTAACAGATAATTAGAATCACAATTGAAATAATCGGACAATCTTGTGCTTTATAAATTACTTAAGAAATTTAATCTTTTAATTAACTTATAATGAACATTTCAAAACCAATCTGAAAAATTATTCTATTATACTTAAATTCTAACTTTTTTTTTTCAAGAATTTTCATGGGGAAATGACACAAAGTACATCCGTAAAAAAATTTCGACCCAAAATACACTTATTTTAATTTTGTTACTAGAAACACAAGTTTTATGATAATTAAGACATATCATTAAAATAAAATTACTTGTAATATTCCATTAATATCCTTATATCAAATTGCTCAAATCTGAACACATCATGGATTATTTCACGGCGGCGGGTAACTGGTCCACCAGTCAACGATGGACAGATGGATGTATTCTTTAATATTTTATTATTGGGGGATTGATAATGATAATTATCATCTTACAATTTATATCACCAACGAGTATTCTAACCACCACTGACCACTATCAATCGCACTAGCCGACTTGTTGGGTAAAATGCATAAAACCCCATTGTGTTGTTTGAAATGTGCATAAGATCCCCCTGTGTTTTTTAAATTGCACAGGATCGCCTCGTGTTTTGTCAGACACACAGTCCCCAAACCGGCAAAGATTGTTGGTGTCACCCCCCTAGATTTGTCTTTCAGATACCGGATATTAAAAATATCCTTATTATATATTACAGCACAGCAGAAAACTTAAAACCTTTAAGAGGAAACTCTTTTTACACACCAAAAGTCACTTTTACACATCAGCTGACTATCATATTACAACCAAAAGAAAACATCGGCGGTATAGGTTTATAAGCAAACTTAGACTTAACACACACAGAGAACACTCCACAGGTTTGATGTTCATATACAACGGCTCGTTGGTGTAGAGAAGCGTCCCATATGTCACCCTATGCTTGATACCCTGAATTATTACCTGTATCACAAGAATTCAACTAAATGAGCGAAAGCTCAGTAAGTAGTGACACACAATGCATGAATGCATTTATGAATGAGTTTGTGAAATGCAGTTTCATTTTCCTTTAACTTTCAAAAACTCTTTTATAGCGCGTTGCTATGTACACCTCGAGTTCCTGGCCCGGGCCAAAAGTGTGCATGTACAATCATAGCCAGAACAAACTGCCCAATCATAACACATGGGTCATCCTGGCGTGTCCCAGACTCCACCAGGATCATGGCTATAAGGTGCCCAATCATACACATGAGTCACCACGGTGTGTCCCAGACTCCACTGCAAAACATCACACAAAGTGTCCAATCATAACACATGGATCACTATGACGTGCTCCAGACTCCGCCACAAAATAGCCCCTTACCAGTAGCCCGCGATGCACATAACCAAAACAGTTTGTTCTGATCACCTTTAGAACGCCTGTACTATGATCAATGCATGCGACAACCTCCAATGCTATGCTATGATCATATGCATCGTGATAATACCACATGTATAAATGCTCTATGGGACAGGTCACATAATAAGAATAGAGCAATATGTTATCCACATATACACAAGGTATAAGCAATATCCAAAACATCAATCATTAACATATATTTCAGACAAATGCTCTTGTGATACAGTTTTGCAATCAGTTACTACTTACCTTGTTCAGGTGATACCTTTGCTTTTATACCAATAAGAGTTGGTTGTGATGATATGTCTTCAAATCCTGTTTCAAGGAGTGCCTTTAAAGAATCTATATGGTATACACAAGGTTTAACTCACTGCGTATCCGAAGGGTTTTACCAATTTCACATAATTAGTATTCTACAAATTTTATGTGCGCATTTCGTTATATACGAGCATAATACTCTATCCTTTTTTCACTCCTAACTCATTATGAAGCCTATTACTTTCTGTTCATATGGTTAGATAAACTATTATAGGCCACAATTCTAGGATTCTACAACAAGACAATGGTTTAGGGGAATTTATCAAGATCTTGAAATCACTGAATTTGTCCCGCGTATATCCACTTAATTAGAAGTCGAATTTGCATGAATTTTTGATATAGTATACCTAATATACTTAAGAACATGTACATAGCAACCTCTGCCCCTGAATCACACGAATTCAATACTATACACACATATTTTCAAAAGGTGGCAGAATTGATTCTTTTGTTGTCTTAGTGAGTTTTAAGCCCTATAAATCCACCTTAAACACAAGTTTAGGCATGTATGAGTTCTAAACACTATTAGAACGTATATAAGAACCTAAAAAATCTCTCACAACTTCATATCATACAAGAAATATAGCAAGAACAAGAGTAAAACAAAGATAACTCACCTTGATTGTGAACTGAATTGAGGTGTTGATGTTTTTTGTGATTTCTCCTCAATTTTTTGATGGATTTTCGAAGTGTGGAGCTTATGGATCGAGTTCAGAGTGTCTAGAAGAGTTTAGAATCCGTTTCCTCCCTTATCTAAGTGAAAGAGTCAGTTTATAAGGGTGAAAGTTCTAAAATGCCCCTCAATGGCCTCCAGAAGTTAGGTTTAGAAGAATGGACCGGTTGAAGTTGTTATAATCCGGTTCTTGGATGTTTTAAACCGGTTATTAGTAGGTATTGATCATGTTTAGGGTATGGATGTATGGTCCAAGGTTTTTGATAAAGTTTAATATGTATTTTTATTGTTTAAACTCAGCTACTTTTGCGAATACCTTCGAAAGTTGTAGAAACTGAGTTTGTTATTATCTTTATGAAATTTTACATAACTAAACCATAGAAATAAGAGTCCTAGTACTCACTTAGAAATATGACATTATTGGATAATGAACTAAAGGACAAATTCCATTCTACCCGACCGCATTTGGGACGAATAAGGTACTTACAAATCGAATGACTTAACAAAGGTTATCACTGAGGCCCTGAATTTCATCATTGATGGTATTCACCAGTATCAAGATGTTTGATACGTGTTATCGGAATAAGAAAGGATTATTTACTTTAATGATCAATCCAAATTGACTCAGCATACCCACTGACTATAGCCCCGAGACAAACCGATAGACACGTCACTGATAGTTATAGGCTTACCACTTGAACTTGGGGTTATGTTCAATGCTTAGCCACTTCAATGCCGTTAACTTAACTATTAAATAAGGTGAATCTTGAAATGCCAAATAATACTTAATAACAAGTAATGCATGAATCATATTATTCAAATAATAGCAGTTTCATGTCACACTGTCACATTTTTATACGATTGAGCATGAAGTCTTGCATGTTTTAAGATTAATATGTTATTATTGACTAGACCTTGTGTGTGAGAGTTTTTGGGCATCACAATCTTCCCTCCTTATAGAAATTTCGTCCTCGAAATTTACTTACCGAATAGAGCCGCATATTTATGCCTCATTTCATCTTCCTTTTCCCACGTGGCTTCTTCAACAGAGTGATTCTTCCACAACACCTTAACAAATGATATCTTTTTGTTCCTCAATTCTGTTTGCTTACTGTTCAGGATCTTGACCGGTGTCTCTTCATAATTCAAGTCCTCACTTAACGGCAATTGCTCATAGCTCAATATATGTGATGGATCCGAGACATACCCCTTCAACATTGAAACGTGAAAGACATCGTGAACATTTGTTAGTGATGGCGGAAGTGCTAACCTGTATGCCACTTCTCCAATTCTTGCCAGTACTTCAAATGGGCCTATGTATCTTGGATTTAATTTCCCTTTCTTTTTGAATCTCATGACGCCCTTCATTGGTGCCACCTTGAGAAACACTTTGTCCCCAACATCAAACTCAAGCATTCGTCGTCGGTTGTCCGCGTAGCTCTTCTGCCGACTCTGAGCTGTTAGCATTCTTTTTCTAATTTTCTCAATGGCTTCTTTGGTTTTCTGCACCAATTCTGGTCCAAGAAACTTCCTCTCACCCAGCTCATCCCAATGAATCGGTGATCTGCACTTTCTGCCATAAAGAGCTTCGTAAGGCGCCATGCCAATAGTAGAGTGGAAGCTATTGTTATACGCAAACTCTATCAAAGGCAGGTAGGTATTCCACGACCCTTGAAAATCCAGTACGCACGCTCTTAACATGTCCTCCAGAGTCTGGATAGTTCTCTCCGACTGACCATCAGTTTGTGGGTGAAACGCTGTACTGAACGCCAACTTTGTTCCCAGAGCTTTGTGTAAGCTATTATAGAATGATGAAGTAAAATGAGGATCTCTGTCTGATACAATTGATAAATGCATGCCATGCAATCTTATAATTTCTCTAACGTATAGATCCGCCAACTTATCCATGGAATACGTAGTATGTACTGGAAGAAAGTGAGCTGATTTTGTAAGGCGATCAATTATAACCCATATGGCATCGTGACCTTCTCTGGTTCTTGGAAGTCCAACTACAAAGTCCATAGTGATGTATTCCCATTTCCATTTAGGAACATCCAGTGATTGTAATGTCCCAGCGGGTCTTTGATGTTCTGCCTTTACTTGTTGACAAATTAGGCACTGAGCCACAAATTTAACCACATCGTTCTTCATCCCAGGCCACCAATAGTACATCTTTAGGTCCTTGTACATCTTGGTGGTTCCAGGATGTACTGTATATGGAGCGTTGTGAGCTTCTGACAGTATCTCCTTCTTCAGATTACTATTGTCCGGTGCACATAGCCTCCCCTTGAAGTTGATAACTCCATCTGGTGTAATTCCGAAATCCTTAGATTTGCCTGTCTCAACTTCTTCCTTCAAATGAGACATATAGGGATCTGTAAGTTGATCCTGTTTAATGGTCTCAAGTATGGTAGGTTGCAGCGTCATTGAAAATAGTTTTCTGTCATGCCCTTCTTGCACAATCTGCAATCCCCATTTCTCCAACTCTCATAATAATGGTTTCTGAGTCCCTATTAATGTCGATACGCTAGCATTAGACTTTCTACTTAAAGCATCTGCAACAACATTTGCCTTACCTGGATGATAGTTTATTGTGCAATCATAATCCTTAACCAATTCCAGCCATCGCCTTTTCCGCATATTAAGTTCCTTCTGTGTGAAATAATACTTCAAGCTCTTATGATCCGTGTAGATTTCACATCTTTCTCCATAAAGGTAATGTCGCCACATTTTCAAGGCAAATACTACGGCTGCCAATTCAAGATCATGAGTTGGATATTTTTTCTCATAATCCTTCAGTTACCGTGAAGCATAAGCAATTACTCTTCCATCTTGCATAAGCACAGCTCCCAATCCTGACCTTGACGCATCACTATAAATAACAAATCTTCCCGTAGTTGTTGGAATCGAAAGGATCGGTGCAGATGTTAACCTCTGTTTCAGTTCTTCAAAGCTATTTTCACATGCGTCAGACCACTGAAACTTAACGTTCTTTCTCTTCAATTGAGTAAGCGGTGAGGCTATCTTGGAGAATCCTTCAACGAATCGTCTATAATAACCTGCTAACCCCAAGAAACTGCGTACCTCATGAACATTCTTCGGTCTGGGCACTTACTCACGGCTTCCACTTTCCCTGGGTCAACTGAAATTCCTTCCTTCGACACTACATGCCCAAGGAATGCCACTTGTTCCCTCCAGAATTCGCATTTCTTAAACTTAGCATATAGCCGTTTATCCTTTAGGATACCCAACACTATTCTTAAATGTTCCTTGTGCTGATCCAATGATCGAGAGTAGATAAGGATGTCATCAATAAAGACAATGATAAACTTATCCAAGTACTCTCTAAATACTCGATTCATTAAATCCATGAAAGCAGCAGGGGCATTGGTTAGACCAAAAGGCATCACCAGAAATTCATAGTGTCCATACCTGGTTCGAAATGCCGTCTTTAGTATGTCGTCTTCTTTGATATTCAACTGATGGTAACCCGACCTTAAATCAATCTTTGAAAACATTGCAGCTCCGTGAAGCTGGTCGAATAAATCGTCAATCCTTGGTAAAGGATATTTGTTCTTGATGGTCACCCTATTCAATTCTCTATAATCGATACAGAGTCTCATGGTACCATCCTTCTTCTTGACGAAGAGTACTGGGGCTCCCCATGGTGAAAAACTGGGTCGTATGAATCCTTTATCAAGCAATTCCTGCAACTGAATTTTTAATTCTTTCAATTCTATAGGAGCCATTCTGTACGGTGTTTTAGATATTGGGGCCACTCCTGGAATCAGCTTAATGTTGAATTCAATTTCTCTGTCTGGAGGTAGCCCTGGTAAATCCTCTGGGAATACTTCTAGAAATTCCTATACCACAGGTACATCTTCGGGTTTGTGGATCTGCTCCTTCTGTTTGTCCACCACACTGGCTAAATAACCGACACATCCATTTCTAAGTAATTTTTGTGCCATCATTGCGGAAATCATTCTTGTTCTCAATTTGCTGCTACTCCCAACAAACACAAACTCCTCTTCATTTGGTGGTTGGAATGTAACAATCTTCTTTTTACAATCCATGGTAGCATGATGCTTGGATAACCAATCCATCCCTAGAATTACTTCATAATCCGACATGTTGAGCACAATGAGATCAGCATCCAGTTCCTGGTTATTGATTACTACACTACACGATCGGAGAACTTTGTCCGAGGTCAAGAGTTATCCTGAAGGGGTAGACACATTAAACTGCCCACCAAACTCTTCCAGTGGTTTGCCCAACCTTCTCATATACTTGGTCGATGCAAATAAATGTGTTGCTCCTGGATCTAACAATGCATATGCAGGAATACCACAAATTAGTATGTTACCTGAGACGACTGCAGGGTTGGCATCATCATCTGCCTGCGTGATTGTAAATACTCTTCCTTGTACTTTCTTCTGCTCGGAGTCATTAGAGGTACACTCTTTCGCAAAATGACCCATATTTCCACATTTGTAGTAGTCTCCGGGTCCTTCCATGCAGACGCCAAAGTGATATCTTCCACATTTTGCACATTTTGGCTTTTGTTTACCTCCAGTGGATGGCTGTCCTCTGTTGTTGTCTTTAAACCGTTTCTGGTCATTACCTTTGTAGAACTGGCCTTGCCTCTTATTACCCTTGTTTGAGTGCTGCCACTTGCCTTGGCCCTGCTCATAATTCGGCTGGTTCTTCTTTTCTTTAGCCTCTTTCTCCTTTCGTTCCTCCATGATTTTCCTTTGATCCATTTCTGCATTTAGAGCTCGCTGAACCACTGCCACATATTTTGAGCCTCCAGTTTCCCCGACTTGCACATCTCTATATATCTCTGGTTTCAGACCCTCAATGAATTGCTCGACCTTTAGCTCATCCGTGCTTACCATGTGTGGCGCATACCTTGAAAGCTCCTCAAATTTTCTGACATATTCATCAACTGACATGTCACCTTGCTTCAAGTTTGAAAATTCCTTCCGTTTTGCAGCTCGTGCAGCTTTTGTAAGGTATTTCGCCTCGAAAAGCTCTTTAAATTCCTCCCATGTCAGTCTACGAACATCATATATACCCATCATGGTGTCCCACCAGTAACTAGCATCATTACGGAGGTAAAATACCGCACATGAAACCTTGGCCTCATCAGGGATTCTGTCGTAGCTGAACATCCTTTCCATTGTTCGGAGCCAATTCTCAGAGACGCTCGTATCGAGCCCACCTTCAAATGTGGGAGGTTTTAGTTTCTGGAACCTCTCACTAACCAGATCAATGGCATCATTTCGAGGAGGTGGAGAACGACGAGCCTCGGCTTCACGTCTAACATCCCGTTCTATAAGCCTTTCCACAAGATCCGTCAGTCGGTCGATATGGTTATCCCTCGCTCCTTCAGCACTACCTTGCGTTCTATTCTCTTCCATGATCTCTTAATAGCCTTCACTTCTCACACAAGGATCTTTTATTAGCCAATATTAACATAAACATGCAAATAGCAAGTAAAAAAAATAAATAAAACCATTGACTGATGGGTTGCTCCCCTCCGCCAAGCGATTGTTGTTTATGAACGGTCTTCAGAAACGCTTTAAACCTTTGCTCCGATACCAAATCTGTCACCCCCTAGATTTGTCTTTCAGATACCGGATATTAAAAATATCCTTATTATATATTACAGCACAGCGGAAAACTTAAAACCTTTAAGAGGAAAGTCTTTTTACACACCAAAAGTCACTTTTACACATCAGCCGACTATCATATTACAACCAAAAGAAAACATCGGCTGTATAGGTTTATAGACAAACTTAGACTTAACACACACAGAGAACACTCCACAGGTCTGATGTTCATATACAACGGCTCGTTGGTGTAGAGAAGCGTCTCATATGTCACCCTATGCCTGATACCCCGAATTATTACCTGTATCACAATAATTCAACTAAATGAGCGAAAGCTCAGTAAGTAGTGACACACAATGCATGAATGCATTTATGAATGAGTTTGTGAAATGCAGTTTCATTTTTCTTTAACTTTCAAAAACTCTTTTATAGCGCGCTGCTATGTACACCTCGAGTTCCTGGCCCGGGCCAAAAGTGTGCATGTCCAATCATAGCCAGAACAAACTGCCCAATCATAACACATGGGTCAGCCTGGCGTGTCCCAGACTCCACCAGGATCATGGCTATAAGGTGCCCAATCATACACATGAGTCACCACGGTGTGTCCCAGACTCCACCTCAAAACATCACACAAAGTGTCCAATCATAACACATGGATCACTATGACGTGCCCCAGACTACGCCACAAAATAGCCCCTTACCAGTAGCCCGCGATGCACATAACCAAAACAGTTTGTTCTGATCACCTTTAGAACGCCTGTACTATGATCAATGCATGCGACAACCTCCAATGCTATGCTATGATCATATGCATCGTGATAATACCACATGTATAAATGCTCTATGGGACAGGTCACATAATAAGAATAGAGCAATATGTTATCCACATATACACAAGGTATAAGCAATATCCAAAACATCAATCATTAACACATATTTTAGACAAATGCTCTTGTGATACAGTTTTGCAATCAGTTACTACTTACCTTGTTCAGGTGATACCTTTGCTTTTATACCAATAAGAGTTGGTTGTGATGATATGTCTTCAAATCCTGTTTCAAGGAGTGCCTTTAAAGAATCTATATGGTATACACAAGGTTTAACTCACTGCGTATCCGAAGGGTTTTACTAATTTCACATAATTAGTATTCTACAAATTTTATGTGCGCATTTCGTTATATACGAGCATAATACTCTATCCTTTTTGCACTCCTAACTCATTATGAAGCCTATTACTTTCTGTTCATATGGTTAGATAAACTCTTATAGGCCACAATTCTAGGATTCTACAACAAGACAATGGTTTAGGGGAATTTATCAAGATCTTGAAATCACTGAATTTGTCCCGCGTATATCCACTTAATTATAAGTCGGATTTGCATGAATTTTTGATATAGTATACCTAATATACTTAAGAACATGTACATAGCAACCTCTGCCCCTGAATCACACGAATTCAATACTATCCACACATGTTTTCAAAAGGTGGCAGAATTGATTCTTTTGTTGTCTTAGTGAGTTTTAAGCCCTATAAATCCACCTTAAACACAAGTTTAGGCATGTATGAGTTCTAAACACTATTAGAACGTATATAAGCACCTAAAAAAGCTCTCACAACTTCATATCATACAAGAAATATAGCAAGAACAAGAGTAAAACAAAGATAACTCACCTTGATTGTGAACTGAATTGAGGTGTTGATGTTTTTTGTGATTTCTCCTCAATTTTTTGATGGATTTTCGAAGTGTGGAGCTTATGGATCGAGTTCAGAGTGTCTAAAAGAGTTAAGAATCCGTTTCCTCCCTTATCTAAGTGAAAGAGTCGGTTTATAAGGGTGGAAGTTCTAAAATGCCCCTCAATGGCCTCCAGAAGTCAGGTTTAGAAGAATGGACCGGTTAAAGTTGTTATAATCCGGTTCTTGGATGTTTTAAACCGGTTGTTAGTAGGTATTTATCATGTTTAGGGTATGGATGTATGGTCCAAGGTTTTTGATAAAGTTTAATATGTATTTTTATTGTTTAAACTCAGCTACTTTTGCGAATACCTTCGAAAGTGGTAGAAACTGAGTTTGTTATTATCTTTATGAAATTTTACATAACTAAACCATAGAAATAAGAGTCTTGAGTACTCACTTAGAAACATGACATTATTGGATAATGAACTAAAGGACAAATTCCATTCTACCCGATCGTATTTGGGACGAATAAGGTACTTACAAATCGAATGACTTAACAAAGGTTATCACTGAGGCCCTGAATTTCATCATTGATGTTATTCACCAGTATCAAGATGTTTGACACGTGTTATCGGAATAAGAAAGGGTTATTTACTTGAATCATCAATCCAAATTGACTCAGCATACCAGCCGACTATAGCCCCGAGACAAACCGATAGACACGTCACTGATATTACTTACTGCTTATAGGCTTACCACTTGAACTTCGGGTTATGTTCAATGCTTAGCCACTTCAATGCCGTTAACTTAACTATCAAATAAGGTGAATCTTGAAATGCCAAATAATACTTAATAATAAGTAATGCATGAATCATATTATTCAAATAATAGCAGTTTCATGTCACACTGTCACATTTTTATACGATTAAGCATGAAGTCTTGCATGTTTTAAGATTAATATGTTATTATTGACTAGACCTTGTGTGTGAGAGTTTTTGGGCATCACAGTTGGGATCTCCATGCATCAAATATATAATTCAAGAGTAAAACGCAGCGGAAGAATAAGTATGAAAACCCAATTTAGGATCTCATGTAGTAATTTAATTGCTATATAAAAGGTTTAATCGAATTACCTTAATCCGATGAACATATCTAGATCCGGACTAGAAGCAGATGAATATCTCCTTCCTCTTTGGGTGATCCACACACGAACAATTCCACAAGCTGGATTGCTAGATCCTTACAAATAATATTAGATAAATAGTACGACACAAATTCCTTACTAGAAGGATTGTACTATTGATCAAGATCAACTAAGGGAAGAAGACTAGATGACCAATCCGCAAGTTCTACTGTAGAAGGAGATGGCCGATTTCTTTGAAGTGATTAGGGGAGGGGGCGATTTTGTGTTGTCTTCTTATGACAACTTCTTGTCATAGATCCCTTATTTATACTAAGTAATCCCTAGAGTCAAGACTCCAGTATTTGGTTAGTTACCCCTCAACTTATTAAATAATACAATATATATATATATATATATATATATATATATATATATATATATCTAATATTATATATTACTTATTATTTAATCTCTTTATAAATATAATATCCAATATTATATTTATTATTCCCAGTTGATATTTATTCCTGCTTGTCTATAATTGTTGTACGTGCGATCCAAAAGGCTTATATTATGTTGGCAATTATTTAATACCTTATTAAATAATAAATCATAAGCGGCCTCTAGCAAGACATTATGATTACCTAAACAATATAAATTAATAGTCCATTAACCTTTTAACGTGTCCATTAAGAGTCCTCTCTTGGAGTCTTGCATATTAAACCTCTTCAATATTTTATTAATGTAGGTACATTGATTCAGACCAATCAATCTCTTTGATCTATCTCTATAGATTTTTATCCCAAAATGTAAGCATCTTCTCCTAAGTCTTTCATTGAGAAACAACTTCCCAACCAAGTCTTGACTGTCTGCAAGGTGGGTATGTCATTTCCAATGAGTAATATGTTATCTACATATAAGACTAAGAAAACAACTATGCTCCCACTAATCTTCTTGTACACGCATGGTTCATCTTCATTTCGAATAAACCCAAACTCTTTGACAGTTTCATCAAAGTGAAGATTCCAGCTCTGAGAAGCCTGCTTCAACCCATAAATGGATCTTTGAAGCTTGCAAACCTTTTCAAAATTTTCTCGATGAACAAAACCCTCAGGTTGTGTCATGTACACATCCTCGAGTAAGATTCCATTAAGGAATGCTGTTATGACATCCATTTGCCATATTTCATAATCACAGTATGCAGCAATGGCAAATAAAATTCTAATTAATTTAAGCATGACTACTGGCGAAAAAGTCTCATCATAGTCAACACCATGAATTTGTCTATAACCTTTTGCCACTAGCCTAGTTTTATAGGCTTGCATATTATCATCCATATCTTTCTTTTTTTGTAGACCCATTTGCACCCAATAGTTTTAACACCCTCAGGTGGATCTATCAAGTTCCAAACTTTATTGTTATACATGGACTACATCTCTGACTTCATGGCTTCTAGCCATTCCTCGGACTATGGTCCTGAAGCAGCTTCTGTATAGCTACTAGTCTCATCATCTATGAGCGATACATCATCATCCTCTGTTACGAGATAACCATATCTCTCAGGTTCATGTCACATCCTATCAGATCTGCGAGGGACTTGTGTACTTTGAACGGGCTCTTCACCTAATTGTTGAGCCTGTTCAGTTTCCATCGGTGAAGCGATGTCTTTTTGTGGTTCTCGAGAATCACTCTTCTCCCACTGTTTCTTTTAGAAATAAACTCTTTTTCTAAGAATACAACATTTCGAGCAACAAACACTTTGTTTTCTGTAGGCTTATAAAAGTAATAACCTTTAGTTTCCTTAGTATATCTCACAAATATACATCTTTCAGATCTGGCTGCCGGTTTGTCAAATACTTGGCGCCTTACGAACGCTTTGCAACCCGAGATCTTTAGAAATAACAAGTTTGGTCTCTTACCAGTCCATTTCTCAAATGGTGTCCTTTCAACTGCTTTAGATGGAACACGGTTAAGGGTGAATGCTATTGTTTCTGAGGTGTGGCCCCAAAATGATAATGGAAGCTCTGTTCGACTCATCATGGATCAGACCATATCTAATAAAGTTCGATTCCTCCTCTCGGACACTCCGTTATGCTGAGGTGTTCCGGGAGGAGTAAGTTGTGAAACAATTCCACAACTCCTAAGATGATCATCGAATTCTTGGCTCAAGTACTCACCACCTCGATCCGATCAAAGTGCTTTAATTGTCTTGCCAATTAGATTGTGTACTTCACACTTGAATAATTTGAACATTTCAAAAGATTCATGTTTATGCTTCATAAGATAAACATATCCATACCGACTAAAAGCATCGGTAAATATGATGAAGTATTGGTATCCGTCTCTGGCATGAGTACTAAGAGGTCCGCATACATCAGTACGTATTAGGCCTAATAGATCACTAGCCCTTTCTCCATGACCGGTGAAAGGATTCTTCGTCATCTTGCCCAATAAACAAGATTCGCATGTCCCATATGATTCATAGTCAAAAGAGTCTAAAAGTCCATCATTATGGAGTTTAGAAATGCATTTCTCGTTTATGTGAACACGTAGACAATGCCATAAGTAAGTCGAATTAGTGTAATACCCGTGATTTTCTCTTTCGGTAATTTTTCATTTTTGGCATTTTTTTTCTGGTTTCCAGAACTCGCTTGCGAGCGTTTTGACATTTTGATAATGTTTTGTTCTGCGTGTTTGGTCATCCGAGTTTGTTCCGGGGCTATTTTACCCGAATCCGTATTTTAAGCGACTTTTTCCGCTATTTGGTTCATTTCGTGTGATGATGGTTCGAAACTACGGTTTCGTGTTTCCTATAAGTCCGTTGAGCTTTGTTATGTGTGTTGTGAGCTTCAGTTTGGTTGTTTGATGTCCTATTGTGATTTGCGGTGGTTCGGGCCGTTTCGTAATTTCCCAAAGTTTTGGGGTAATTACTTCTGTTGTCGTATTCCGAACCTTCGTGTAGTTGGAATCGTATTTTCTTTTAACGCTTGAGTTCTTCGTTATGCACTCTTCGTATGCATGTCCTCGTCTTGTGTTGTTGTTGTCGTTTCGCGGTTTCGTCGCGCTCGTACTCGACGAGTTGAAGTTAGCATTTCTGGAACTGCTAAGTGACTTACGTATGCTATTCTATAAGCATAACGTACGTTATCATCATGTGCCTTACGTACGTTAAGCCATTCTTATTACGTACATAAGGTCTTCCCAGTTCAGACAGTGAGTTCTGGCCGTCGATAGTGCACGCTATGTGTTGGTACTAACGTGCGTTAACTGTGCACATTACATACGTAATGGTCTTCGTTATTTCAGACAGGAGGTTATGGCCATTGATTACGTACGTAATATTTTGTGCCTTACGTACGTAATACCGATAACGTATGTTATCCTTCGTGTATAACGTACGTAATGCTGGCGCGGGTTCATATACCCAGGGGTTGACCGTGTTCGTCATTTTTCATCCTTCCTTCCTTCCTCCACGGCTATGGTGACTTATGGTGATCGGAGGGTGATTTTGGAGTCTTGTAACTCCAAGTTTACATCTTCCTTGAGTTCTTGGTGTTGATTAACATCATCAATCCGTGTTCTTCGACTTCGATTCGAGGTAATCATCTTGTAAACCCTTCCTCTATATTTCGTGAATCTTGAAGATTCGGGTTGTTCTTCATGCATCGTGTTGTTGTATATCATCAATCAGTTATACTGATTCTCTCCCTATGATTTGATTCGCGTCTCTTGTCGTATCCGGGTTCGAGTGATGTTCTTAATGTTCTTGGGGAAGTATTGAACCCCAAGTGTTCGATCTTTTGTTTCTACGAATTCCTGTTAGGAATTTCACATATTTTCCATCCTCCTTGCGACCGACTTCGTAGTAATTATGTTGTTCTTGTGGTTTCTCCCTAGTTGGAGGATTCAATGGTTTCCTATCGAGCTTCCCATTGCTTCGCGTGCTTTGGACTTGAGGCGAGTATCTCGTCTATATTTTTTATACTTTGAGAATGTGATGTGTCGTGAATTTAACATGGACTTGTTAGTGATCGTATATATAACTGTAACTTGCTTTCAAACGAATATGTGATTTCTATGAAAGTAAATTCGAACGTAAACTTGAGTTTCATGAAGGATGATAACAACCATTTCATGTTTTTTGTGCTTAAAACGGATATTAGAAATGAGTAGTTACCCGAGGAATTGTGGAATTGAGTAATACTTGTATTATTCGCTCGTTAGCCTTTTTCCTGAATGATGATGTGCTGTGCATGTTGTGCCTTTGTTGAAGTTATGATGCATTAACTTATGTGTTACGTGTTTTCGGATTGTGGTGAATATTATACCTTTGTTGTTGTGTATCTTAGTGAATTGAGATGTTATCCGGGTAGGGTCCCGTCGAGGCCTCCGGCGACGCGTTACTTGCGAGTACGGCCAGACATTTTGTTGTGACCATAAGGTTATCAAATCGGGTAGGTCTGGAGAGGGATCCGAGAATCATCACTTGCGAGTACGATGTCATGATAACTTATGGGCATGTTTGAATGATGTTATTCGGGTAGGGTTCCGTCGAGCGAGTATGGCCATACGTTAAGAGTTGACCATAAAGTTATCTAATCGGGTAAGTCTGGAGAGGGCTCCGAGAATCGTTACTTGCGAGTACGATGTCAAGATAACTTATGGGTGTGTTTGAGTTATTTTCGATGAGTTAATCCGGGTGGGACCTTCTAGGCCACGGAGACGATTTGACTGTTGATTTGATATCTCTGAAATGTGAATGTTTGGATCTTGGATCCTGGTTATATTGGTGGATATGGTTTTGGTCTTTAAGGTTTGGGTTGAGAATAAAATCATTTATATGATTTTGAAAGAAAATCTTTTTGGAAAGGAAAAATATTCATGCTTCATGATTTTACACTGAGACCCCCGAAGTCTCTAAATAATCTCTTAAAGTGATTTCTGGAGTAATTCACATGATCCATTTTAAAGCAAATGATTTTTGAAAAGACTAGACTCGGGGATCGTGTTACCACCTTGTCAAAAGGTTATTTTCATAACGGCTGTATTCTTGATGTATAATTGTATAGCTTGGTTATTTGGTAGCGATTTCCATCGCTAACCCCTCGTTGGGGGATTATGTTATGTTTTCCAGGTATTCCGATTTGAGAGAGAGCAACCACAGGATCGGCATGGAGGATGATGTAAAGTAGCGATACTAGTCACAGTTGTAGTCGGTTGTCCGTCAGTGATCTGTCGGTCCAAGTATTTATTTCTAGTTCTTTGTCATCCTTAAGAGGATGGACATGTTGTGTAAATTGTGATCGAGTTGTATTTTGGTTTATCAGTTGTACTGCTATGTTGTATTTTGAGAGACCTAATCGGTCTACGGTTTTATGTTTTGGTCGAATTGACCACGTGTGGGTTTGTTTTGTGGTTTCTTGCCTGGTAGATCCTTGCAGAAAGGATCTACGGCGTGTAATGTCCCTAAATAGATTGGGGGTGTTACATAAATGGTATCAGAGCTTAGGTTTGCGAAAACCTAGGCAGTTGGGTTTAGTTGGGTCTTGTCGAGTCGTGTCTTGTCGGAGTCGTGTCTTGTCGTGTCACCCAAGTGAGCAATTGTGAACAAGCGTGATCATTGTAATATCCGCATTTTCTATTTTTAGTAATTTCTATTTTTGGTGCATATTCGTTTCGGACAACTCGCTTGGCACTGTTTTGTAATTCTGAACCTATTTTGTTCTTAGAGTTTCTCCGCTTAGACGGGTCTCGATAATATTTTTACGTATGTGTATTCGATTCTCGTTAAACTCGTTCGATTTCATCATTTTCTTACTTCCATGAGCTCGTATGATTGAGTAGAGCATGTTGTGAGTTTCGGATTGTTAATCCGACGTTGTATCGTGATTTTCGGATATTTGGGCCGTTTTTGTAATTTCCTAGAAGTTTAGGGAATTTGTACCTTGTTCGACTTTGGTTGTGTACCTCAGATCGTTTTGGGGCTCCGTACTTCTATTTCGTGTTATTGTTGCCCAAATATCGATTCCTATTGCTTTTATTCTCTTTCCGGATCATTTTTCGTCATTTTGGGACCCGAGGGGGGGTGTGAGCCGCGGCACAAGGATTGTGCGCCGCGGCACACACATCACCCGATTGTTGGCGAGCAAAGCATGCGTGTGCCGCGGCACAAGGAGTGTGCACCGCGGCACACTTGTCCGGGCCGCGGCACACCCGTGTGGCACTTGCCGACCAAAACCTCAGACCGCGTGCCGCGGCACGATCCCGGCGAGGCCGCGGCACATGCAGTCGGGCGCGGCACACTTCGAATGAGCCGCGGCTGGCGGCGGTCGGCCCGATCACTGGGCGCAATTTTTGGCCCTGTGCCGCGGCACAGTTTAGCTGAGCCGCGGCACACAATGCGGTCAGCGCTATATCAGTGTTTCTTTTCAGTGGCTGCAGCTCATTTTTCCTTCCTTCCACCGTACGCGAGAGAGAGAGGGTTGAGAGGGGGATTTTTCTCCATATACCATTTGATTGTGTGTTTTTCTTCATCTTCCTTCGATCGTGTAGCTCGGATTGTGGATCTAGCACGTGTTCTTCGGATTATAGGGCTTGAATCTTCTAGAGGTAAGAACTCCTTTAACCCTAGTATGATTTTGGGGAGGGTTTGGTGGTGATCTTGTGCTTTGATCCGAATTAACCAATGTTGTTGTTAGATTTTGATGGTACACTCGTGACCCTTGGTTTTCTTGTTATTGGTTGGGATGAAATCCCGTTATTGCACTGTTGACCGATTTCATTTCCTTATGCGCTCGTGGTGTCCGATGAATTGTCCCAACGGGTAGAACTAGGATGAATTTCTTCGTATTCATGATGTTGAGATTGGTTGTATATCATTATTGTGTTAGGGTCGGATTTGAGAGGATTGTTCGGACCGTAACCTATTCCTTCGTCGTTTCCTTCGCGTCGTATTATCCAAGGCAAGTACATGTATTATATTTCATTATGTGTGTACGGTTTTGACGCGAATGATGTAAACTGGTTTATTGAACGATTGTGTTGGTTACTCTACCACCTGGGGATGGCTTTGGGCCTCTGAGGGCCGATACTAATGGGTACGGCCACGGAAGTGGACTTGGGTGCGTGCGTTGATGTTCTTCCACCTGGGGACGGTTCGACGGGACCTCTGGGGGCCGATACTAATGGGTACGGCCGCGGAAGTGGTTGCTCACCTGGGGACGGTCCGACGGGACCTCTGGGGGCCGATACTAATGGGTATGGTCGCGAGTTACCAAACGTGGATAATTGTGATGTGGAAAGCTTGATAATATATTGATTTGGTGTAAATGTGATATTCCGGAATATTGATTTTTCCTAATGATTTGTTTGCATTGAATCGTGTATGTATATAATGTTGTGTAATTGCGTACTTGCACTAGCTATTCGAATGCTAACCCCTTAAATGGGGGAAATGCGTCTTATGCATTTCAGGTACCGGGAGGGCTGAGGAGCAAGCACGGGACATGCATGCAAAGGATGGGCTGGCTTGATGATGTGGCTCGAGTCTGCATTTTTATGTTTTGTCATTGCATTGTCGAGTATTGAAGTTAGACTGTTTACTTTGAAACTTGGTTTAAGTCCCCTGCGTGGGCAATGAATTGGTTTTTATCTTATGTTCATATACTCTGTTAAAATGATTTGGCCGAGGCCACGGCCTTACTTACTTTTTTTGAAGTGCATCATTTGGGATCATATCGTGGTTTATGTGTCATGTGTTAGCCTGGTAGACCTCACGAGGGTTCTACGGCGTGTAATGTCCCATTTGTGAATTGGGGTGTTACATTTATGGTATTGGAGCTTAGGTTTTGAATACCTAGGCTGTCGGTTAATTTTGGGTCTGTTAGTGGCGTCATTTAGAGTCAGTCGTTGAGCCTAATATCATCATGCTACCGTCTTTTCGTGCGACCCGTGGCTGTAAGTCTCCTCGAACTCTTATATTCCTGTAATTCGTTTTCTTGCGTTGTTCGGGATTGTGAATTGTGATACCAACTTTGTCAATTGTGAATCTTTCTGATTTTGTCCTTTTCATTCTTCCTCTAGTATGTTGAGAGGTCGTGGTGGTAGACCAGCTAGGGGACGCGGCCGAGGCCGTGGTCGGGGTGCTGATAATGAAGAGGGCTCGCTTTCTCAGTCCTCTGCGGACTCAGCCTCTCACTCAGTGCCGTCGGGTAATAATGCCGACGCCGGGGCTACCGCCGTACTTCAGCAGTTAGTAGCTCAGCTTGCTCAGATAGCTCAGGGCGGACGCCAGAATCCGCCCCCGACACCTGAAGAGGAGGCTAGTAAATGGCTTCAGACGGTGACTAAGATGCACCCTCGTTTCTCCGGAGCTTCTGACTCCCTCGGTTGGGAGAATTGGCTCTTTCAGTTGTCTAGGACCATTGATGCCGTAGCTTGTCCTGAAGACAGGAGGGTACATATCGCCCAGTACCTCCTGGATAAGGAAGCTGCGGAATGGTGGGAGGCCGTTGTGCCCAGAGACCGTCGAGCTACTTGGGAGGAATTCAAGGCTGCTATGGAAGTAGAGTATTGTCCACCGCCAGTCAAGGAGCGCAGAATTGTGGAATTCTTCACCGCTACACCTCAGGATGTGCCTATTTCTCAGGCCATCATTTCTTACAATCAGCAGTTGGGTTTCGTAAGAGATCAAGTGAGAACGGAGGCTGATAAAATCTGTTACTTCAATATGCGCATGAAGCCGCATATCAGGCAGATTATGGCACCGCTCATGTGTGCCACTTTGAAGGAATACCAGGATCGCGCTCTGGCGATCGAGATGGCTGTCCCGGAATCAGAGTCGGTTTCGGAAGCTAAGAAGCAGAAGACTACCGGCAGGTTCTCGGCCGATAAAGGTGGACAGTTTTCGAGGTCTCGTTCTGCTCCTACACCAGGGAAGAGGCCATTTCATCAGGCCGGTGGATCCCAGGGTAACCGTTCGGTCCAGTCTGTGGCACCTGGCGGGAGAGTTTGTTTTAATTGCAGTCAGCCCGAGCACGTTATGAAGGATTGTCCATTTCCGTTAGTTGCTTGCTTTACTTGCGGACAGACCGGACATCGGGCAGCTCATTGCGAGAGGGCCACCAGGTCCGCTAGAGTTCCGACTACTACTACCGATCAGAAGGATCACAGTATTCCAGCCGCTCATGTTCCGCAGGGTTCGGGTCGTGGTAGGGGTCGGGGTCAGCCGGATCGCCGTGCAGCCTCGAGTTCGGGTTCAGTTCACCCCCGATTGTATCAGATGAGGCGCACAGAGGAGGCAGACGTTCCGGTGGCGTCAGGTACCACTCAGATCCTTACTCATCCAGTTTCCGTGCTTTTTGATTCGGGTGCTACCCATTCCTTTATTGCATCGGATTGTGTGAATCGTATTGGCTTTAACTGCTTGTTTGAGTGTGAACCGTTTGTGGTGGGTACGCCTAGCGTGGATCGTATGGTTGGGGACCGGGAAGTTAGGGATTGCCCCGTGAGGATCGAGAGCCGAGATTGGCCCTCGAATCTCATTGTTATAGACCTTAAGGGTGAGGATTTAATCCTCGGGGACGATTGGTTAGAGCGTCGCGGTGCTATCATGAACTATCGGACTCATACCATCTCGATAGTAGCCGAGGACGGCACCGAGCATACCCTCTTCGGTCGAAAGCCGGGGAGATCGGGAAGTGTGATTAGCGCCTTAAAGGCGATGAAACTTCTGAACCAGGGTTGTGTCGGCTATTGGTGTTACGCTCTGCAGGCGGAGGATGGTGGAATTGACATGTCGTCAATTCCAGTTGTTTGTGAGTATCCCGATGTTTTCCCTGACGACTTGCCGGGATTACCACCGCAGCGAGAGGTGGAGTTTCCTATCGATCTTGAGCCGAATGCAGCCCCTATTTCTCGAGCACCGTACCGTATGGCACCGTCGGAGATGTTAGAGTTGAAGAATCAGTTGGGAGAATTGTTAGATAAAGGGTACATTCGACCGAGCGCATCGCCTTGGGGTGCGCCCGTACTCTTTGTTAAGAAGAAGGATGGGTCACTTCGTTTATGCATCGATTATCGAGAATTAAACAAGTTGACCATCAAAAATAAATACCCTTTGCCCCGTATCGACGACTTGTTTGATCAGCTTCAGGGAGCGACGGTCTTTTCGAAGATCGATTTGCGATCGGGTTACTACCAGTTGAGGATTCGGGACATCGATATACCGAAAGCTGCCTTTCGGACGAGATATGGCCATTATGAATTTGTGGTTATTCCTTTCGGGCTAACTAATGCCCCAGCAGTGTTCATGCAGTTAATGAACAAAGTTTTTATTGAGTATCTAGATAAATTCGTAGTCGTCTTTATCGATGACATTCTGATCTACTCACGGAGTCGTGAGGAGCACGCCTTACACCTCCAGATTGTATTAGACATCTTGAGAGCGGAGCAGTTGTATGCGAAGTTCTCTAAATGTGAGTTTTGGCTCAAGGAGGTGATGTTCCTCGGGCATGTGATTTCAGCAGAAGGAGTTCGGGTGGATCCACAGAAAATAGAAGCAGTGATGGCTTGGGAGCCGCCTAAGAATGTGAAGGAGGTGAGGAGTTTTCTGGGTCTTGCTGGCTATTACCGTAGATTCGTTGAGGGATTTTCTAAGATTGCTAGACCACTCACTCAGTTGCTCCAGAAAACTCAGAAGTTCGAGTGGACCGCAGACAGGCAGGACAGTTTTGACGAGTTAAAGAGACATTTGACCATCGCACCTGTTTTAGCATTGCCTCAGGGGAACAAGGATTTCGTAGTGTATAGTGATGCTTCGGGCCTTGGTCTAGGATGTGTTTTGATGCAGAGAGACAGAGTGATTGCTTATGCGTCCCGCCAATTGAAACCTTATGAGGTAAATTATCCCACGCACGATTTGGAGTTAGCTGCGGTCGTTTTCGCCTTAAAGATATGGAGGCATTATCTCTATGGATCGTCTTGTAAGATTTTTACGGACCACAAGAGTCTGAAGTATATCTTCAGTCAGAAAGAGTTGAATATGAGACAGCGCAGGTGGTTGGAGCTAATTAAAGATTACGACCTCGAGATACTTTACCACCCGGGTAAGGCTAACGTAGTGGCTGATGCGTTGAGCCGGAAGCCGATGGCATTACAGATGTTAGAGGTACTTACACCACAGAGTAGGATCCAGCGAGATTTTATTTGCCAAAATATTGAGGTTTGGGTTCAGAGAGTCCAGGGCCAGTTATGTGCGTTGGAGATCACTTCGTCCTTGACTGATGATATCAAGGCGAAACAGTATGATGATCCGTTTTTAGTCCAGCTGAGGGAGGATGTGAGGAAGGGGAAAGCCCCTGGATTTGTGGTTCACGATGATGGAGTTTTGAGGTTTCGCGGCAGACTTTGTGTACCGAGTGTTGTTGGTGAGACAGAAGATCTTGAGTGAAGCTCATGCTACACCTTACTCCATACATCTGGTACGAGTAAAATGTACAAGGATGTGAGGAGCAACTTCTTGGTGGAGTAACTTGAAGACGGATGTTAGCGAGTTTGTGGCGAAGTGTTTGACTGTCGGCAGAGTTAAGATTGAGCATCGGCGACCCGCTGGGTTGCTCGACCACTTCCCATTCCGGAATGGAAATGGGAAGACATCTCTATGGACTTCATTACGGGATGCCTAGGACTCGGACCGGAATGAACATGATTTGGGTTATTGTTGATCGACTAACCAAATCAGCTCACTTTCTGAGTATTAAGGATACTTGGGGACCGGAGAGGCTGGCCCGAGTGTTTATTGCGGAGATCGTGAGATTGCATGGGACTCCTAAGAGTATTGTTTCAGATCGTGATGGCCGATTTGTATCACATTTTTGGCAGGCGGTTCATCGAGCTTTGGGGACCGAGTTGAGACTCAGTACGTCTTACCACCCTCAGACTGACGAACAGTCGGAGCGGACGATCCAGACGTTGGAGGATATGTTGAGAGCCTGTGCCTTAGATTGGAAGGATGATTGGGAGACACACTTGCCGTTGATCGAGTTCACGTACAACAATAGTTGGCATGCCTCGATCAAAATGGCACCATTCGAAGCGTTGTATGGAAGGAGGTGCATATCACCGTTGTGTTGGGATGATACGTCCGAGCTAATCGGTACCGAGCCCGACATGATAGTTGAGACGAGGGAGAAGATTACCCTGATTCGTGGTAGATTGTTGACGGCCCAGATTCGGCAGAAGTCTTATGCCGATACACGTCGCCGACCGTTGGAGTTTGAGGTGGGAGATCACGTCTTGCTTAAAGTGTCGCCGACACGGGGAGTTTACCGCTTCGGTCGGAAGGGTAAACTTAGTCCGAGATATATCGGGCCGTTTGAGATTTTAGATAGAGTCGGAGAGCTTGCGTATCGATTAGGCTTGCCGCCGTCCCTGAGCCACGTGCATAACGTATTTCATGTTTCCCAACTTAGGAAGTACGTATCGGACCCTAGCCATATTATTGATTTTGGAGAGATCGAGTTGGGGCCAGACATTACCTTCGAGGAGAGGCCGGTTCAGATCTTAGAGCGTCGAGTGAAGCAACTCAGGCACAAAACCATTCCTTTGGTCAAAGTGCAGTGGTCGAAGCATGGGTCCGAGGAAGCCACGTGGGAAGCGGAGGAGAGTATGAGGTCGAGATACCCCGAATTATTCGTGTTGTAAGTTTCGGGACGAAACTTATTTTTAGGGGGAGATAATGTAATATCCGCGTTTTCTATTTTTAGTAATTTCTATTTTTGGTGCATATTCGTTTCGGACAACTCGCTTGGCACTGTTTTGTAATTCTGAACCTATTTTGTTCTTGGAGTTTCTCCGCTTAGACGGGTCTCGATAATGTTTTTACGTAATTTCATCTTGTATTATATTTTGTCTCATGTGTATTCGATTCTCGTTAAACTCGTTCGATTTCATCATTTTCTTACTTCCATGAGCTCGTATGATTGAGTAGAGCATGTTGTGAGTTTGGGATTGTTAATCCGACGTTGTATCGTGATTTTCGGATGTTTGGGCCGTTTTTGTAATTTCCTAGAAGTTTAGGGAATTTGTACCTTGTTCGACTTTGGTTGTGTACCTCAGATTGTTTTGGGGCTCCGTACTTCTATTTCGTGTTATTGTTGCCCAAATATCGATTCCTATTGCTTTTATTCTCTTTCCGGATCATTTTTCATCATTTTGGGACCCGAGGGGGGGTGTGAGCCGCGGCACAAGGATTGTGCGCCGCGGCACACACATCACCCAGTTGTTGGCCGAGCAAACTGTACCGTGTGCCGCGGCACAAGGATTGTGCACCGCGGCACACATCCGAGTCAGTGCCGCGGCACACTTGTCCGGGCCGCGGCACACCCGTGTGGCACTTGCCGACCAAAACCTACTGTACCGCGTGCCGCGGCACAGTCCGGCAGGGACGCGGCACATGCCGAGTCTGGGCCGCGGCACACTTCGAATGAGCCGCGGTACAATGAGCGGTCAGCCGATCACTGGGCGCAATTTTTGGCCCTGTGCCGCGGCACAGTTTAGCTGAGCCGCGGCACACAATGCGGTCAGCGCTATATCAGCGTTTCTTTTCGGTAAGCTGACTCATTTTTCCTTCCTTCCACCGTACGCGAGAGAGAGAGAGGGTTGAGAGGGGGATTTTTCTCCATCTACCATTTGATTGTGTGTTTTTCTTCATCTTCCTTCGATCGTGTAGCTCGGATTGTGGATCTAGCACGTGTTCTTCGGATTATAGGGCTTGAATCTTCTAGAGGTAAGAACTCCTTTAACCCTAGTATGATTTTGGGGAGGGTTTGGTGGTGATCTTGTGCTTTGATCCGAATTAACCAATGTTGTTGTTAGATTTTGATGGTACACTCGTGACCCTTGGTTTTCTTGTTATTGGTTGGGATGAAATCCCGTTATTGCACCGTTGACCAATTTCATTTCCTTATGCGCTCGTGGTGTCCGATGAATTGTCCCAACGGGTAGAACTAGGATGAATTTCTTCGTATTCATGATGTTGAGATTGGTTGTATATCATTATTGTGTTAGGGTTGGATTTGAGAGGATTGTTCGGACTGTAACCTATTCCTTCGTCGTTTCCTTCGCGTCGTTTTATCCAAGGCAAGTACATATATTATATTTCATTATGTGTGTACGGTTTTGACGCAAATGATGTAAACTGGTTTATTGAACGATTGTGTTGGTTACTCTTCCACCTGGGGATGGCTTGGGGCCTCTGGGGCCGATACTAATGGGTACGGCCACGGAAGTGGACTTGGGTGCGTGCGTTGATGTTCTTCCACCTGGGGACGGTTCGACGGGACCTATGGGGGCCGATACTAATGGGTACGGCCGCGGAAGTGGTTGCTCACCTGGGGACGGTCCGACGGGACCTCTGGGGGCCGATACTAATGGGTACGGTCGCGAGTTACCAAACGTGGATAATTGTGATGTGGAAAGCTTGATAATATATTGATTTGGTGTAAATGTGATATTCCGGAATATTGATTTTTCCTAATGATTTGTTTGCATTGAATCGTGTATGTATATAATGTTGTGTAATTGTATACTTGCACTAGCTATTCGAATGCTAACCCCTTAAATGAGGGAAATGCGTCTTATGCATTTAGTGCAAAGGAGGGTGAGGAGCAAGCACGGGACATGCATGCAAAGGATGGGCTGGCTTGATGATGTGGCTCGAGTCTGCATTTTTATGTTTTGTCATTGCATTGTCGAGTATTGAAGTTAGACTGTTTACTTTGAAACTTGGTTTAAGTCCCCTGCGTGGGCAATGAATTGGTTTTTATCTTATGTTTATATACTCCGTTAAAATGATTTGGCCGAGGCCACGGCCTTACTTACTTTTTTTGAAGTGCATCATTTGGGATCATATCGTGGTTTATGTGTCATGTGTTAGCCTGGTAGACCTCACGAGGGTTCTACGGCGTGTAATGTCCCATTTGTGAATTGGGGTGTTACAATCATTATGGTCCGATGTGATCAATTGTGATTTCTTATGATTAGTATCGTGGTGCAGCCATCATCTCCATGGGACCTGTGGACGTAAGTCTCTTCTTTTATGCGAGGTATTGGTATTTCATGATTTCCTGTATGTGCGATGATTGTGGTTCGTAATTTTGTTTGTGTAGTGCTGTAAAGTGAAATCCGTGTTTGATACTTATGGTATATCGTGTGTATATTGAGTTGAATGTATTGATGGTTGGACACCGATTGGTGCAATACAATGTGAAAACTGTGAATCTTGACGTGTTCCAGAGAATGTATCGACGGTAGAGTTCGTGAGGAACTCAGATGGGTAGTTTTGACGTATGTTTGAACTTGGTGTTCGCGAATTATGTTTGATTGAATTTGTGATCTCATTTCCGAGGGGGCATGTGGTTTTAGGTTCGATTATTTTTGGATAGTTGTAATTATGTCCGCTGCGTGTAGGTTTGAAAATGGTTTTCTTAATTGCAATTATGAGCCTGAGTATGTTTGTAAAGAACCGATTTTTGAAAATATTTCGATGGTGCGGTTAATCAACAGTTTTGCATGGATCTTGAAAATGTTTAAACTTTGACGAGTTAGTCTTGTATTTTCAAATGACACCTACAGACTGTATCTGAAGTAGACGTTTTAAAGTATTTTGGACATTGTAAAATATTACCGTCATTTTGATTATGATTGAAAAGATTTTGGAATTTTTTTGCTAAGACTCGAAAGTTTTGCTTCGAAACGGAACGGGATGCTGATGATTTCAAATTTCTTTTTTTACTAGATTGAGTTCTTTCCACTTTACGAGGAAGGACAAGTCTTCTAAAATATTTCTCACACTTTTTCAAAATTTTTAAACTAAGAAATCCTCGATCCGTTTCACGAAGAAGCGATAATTACAAGCGTTTTTGTTGTTTGAGAAGGAAATTCCATTTTTTTTAATATGTACGTTCGACAATTATGTTTGAAAGAAACATGTGCTGACTAATATCATTACCCGTGTTGATGATGCTCGAGTTGTGGTCATTAAACTGTTTTTCCGTGACTCTAGTTAGAAAGTTTGAACCTTAATAAATTTCGGAAAATTTAGTGTTTTAGCTCAGAGATTTTGACTTGAGATTTTCTAAAGTTCAACTGAATTGGGATGTTCTTGATTATTGGAAAATCGATGAGTTTTGTCAACTTTAGGGTAAGAGTTTATGACTATTTTATGAGAGTTTGGTTTTGTTTCAAAAACTATGGTAATGGTTGAGAATGGGTCGAAACTTGGACGATATTGTCGTATATGCGGTGATAGCTGCGCTTAATGCCTTGGGCATGTGTTGAATGTTTCGAGTGGTTTATCCATGTGCTTGGTTCTAATGTGTGATGACTTGATAAATGTTGTTGTCGGAAATATTCATTTCCGAATCTATGAGAAGTATCAGATATGAGTTTATTGTGTGAACACTCTATGGTAACTCTTGTTAGCAAGAATATTTCTGTGCTTCGCAGTGTGTCTTGTATGGACCTTCTTTTGTGATTGATGATATGTGTTGTTATGTCTCGTTTTAACGAATGGTTGTTCAGTTTAGTATGTCGAGGGCCAGAGGTCGGGGCCGTGGCAATCAGTCGCGCGATCAGGATTATATGATGCCGGTTATGGTGTTGGTATTGGTGTTGCTACCATACTTCAGCAGTTGGCAGACCAGATGACTCATTTGACCCAGGCAGTTCAACGTAACAGTACAGTGACTGAGAACATCGGGTCGACTCAGTGGCTTAGAGAAGTGGTACGTATGCATCCTCCCCGTTTTGCGGGTGTATGTGATACTTTGGGCTGGGATGGTTGGTGTTTCTAATTGGAAAAGATTTTCAAGGCGGTTGGTTGTCCAGAGGAACGGAGGATTCCTATCGCTCAATTCCTTCTCGATATTGGTGCTGCTAATTGGTGGGAGGCCGTTGAGTCTCAGGATCATGCTGTTACTTGGGACGAGTTCAAGAAGTTGATAGAAGCAGAGTTTTGTCCGGATCCGATCCGAGAGCAGAGGATCCGAGATTTTTATCTAGCCAAGCTGCAGAATGTACCCGTGTCGCAGACTATTATCGATCATAGTCGACAGCTCGCTTACGTGAAGGGGCAGGTGAGGACCGAGGAAGACAAAATCCGTCATTTCGATATGTGGATGAAACCATAGATTCGACAGTACATGTCGGGTTTCACTTGTGCTACTTTGAGAGAGTATCAGAATTGAGCCATGGCATACGATATGGCATCGTTGTCTATTGGTCCTTTGCATGAGCCGAAGAGGCAGAGGACGTCTGGAGATTGTTCGGATAGTATGGGAGTCGGAACTTCTTCTCGTTGAGTTTCGTGTAGTCCTTCGATGAAACCTTCATTTTCTTCGTTCGGTGGAACCAAGAGTTCAAAGCCGTCTTCTTTGACTCCTAGTCAGACTGGGCGGTGTTTCAATTGCAACGTTGTGGGTCATGTGCAAGCTAATTTTCCTTCGCAACCGATTACTTGTTATAACTGTGGACTTGACGGCCACAGAGTTCAGTATTGTGAAATATTCCATGAAGTTTCCCAGAATCGTGCTTCGGCATCAGTATCGGGACCGATTCATTGGGACCTCCGAGATTTTGTCGTCCGTGTTTTTTTGATTGTGACTTTCCCCTTTCATTTTTAAGTTTCGGGACGAAACTTGTTTTTAGATGGGTAGAATGTAATACCCGTGATTTTGTCTTTCGGTAATTTTTCGTTTTTGGCATTTTTATGGTTTCCAGAACTCGCTTGCGAGCGTTTGGACATTTTGATAATGTTTTGTTCTACGTGTTTAGTCATCCGAGTTTGTTCCAGGGCTGTTTGACCCGAATCCGTGTTTTGAGCGACTTTTTACGCTATTTGGTTTATTTCGTGTGATGGTGGTTCGAAACTACAGTTTCATGTTTCCTATAAGTCCGTTGAGCTTTGTTATGCGTGTTGTCAGCTTCAGTTTGGTTGTTTGATGTCCTATTGTGATTTGCGGACGTTTTAGGCCGTTTCGTAATTCCTAAAGTTTGGGGGTAATTACTTTTGTTGTCATATTCCGAACCTTCGGGTAGTTGGAATCGTATCTTTTTTTAACGCTGGAGTTCTTCGTTCTGCACTCTTCATATGCATGTCCTCGTCTTGTGTTGTTGTTGTCGTTTCGCGGTTTCGTCGCGCTCGTACTCGACGAGCTGAACTTAGCAGTTCTGGAACTGCTAAGTGACTTACGTATGCTATGCTATAAGCATAACGTACATTATCATCATGTGCCTTACGTACGTTAAGCCCTTCTTATTACGTACGTAAGGTCTTCCCAGTTCAGACAGTGAGTTCTGGCCGTCGATAGCGCATGCTATGTGTTGGTCCTAACATGTGTCATGTAGACATTTTGTAAAATGTTACCGTCGTTGATTTTCATGTAGTGTTGGGAGGATTTTCGAAAATGATTTTAACGTATTGTTGTATTTTCAAATAATTCAAGTACATGATTTTCAAAAAAAAAAATCTTTCACACCATAAAAATATTTTATTTCAAAAACCATTACGACTTTTATTTTCAAAAATATATAGTGAAAGATGAAAAATCTCACGCGGTGTAAACTTCAGACTTAGATTTGGGAAAGTTTTCTGTATTGATTAAAGTATGTATGAATGGTTTGATGACCTTGCGTGGTTACCTTGTTTGTTATTAACGGTGATGCTGGTGTGTAGTGGCAGGGTGGTTTTGACAATGCCAGATGCACAGAAAATATTGTTTTGCAAATTATTTCAAAGTGAGACATTTAAAGTTTGTCGTTTACAAGTTTTGATGCAAACAACCTGAGGTACCAAAAATACTTTTAAGGTTTTATTTTGAATAGCATATAAATCCTAGGATTTTCAAATGATATCATTTAAAAGGGGTACCTCGTGGATTTTCTTATCAAGTTGTTATTAGTTACCTTATGTGATATGTCGTGTTGAGATGGTACTTTAGCATTTATTTTTGCAAAGTTGTGCCATCGTATCGAGTGAGAATCCACTTTGTATGCCGAGGGACAGAGGATGTGGTCGTGACTGCGGTACAGTTGGTCATGGAGATCAGATGCGGGACCAAGAGGATATGGTCGGGAAGGTTGCTATTCCAGCACTTCGTTCTCGTAGTTTAGGTTTCGGGGACGAAACCTCTTTTAAAGGTGATATGATGTAATACCTATATTTTTTTCGCTTCCGTTTCGTTTGACCGTATCGACTCGATTGTGTTAGTTGATGCTTCTGACCTTGTGTTGTTTCTCACCTTTGTCATTCGAGCGAGTTATATTATTGTCCCAAATTGATCTGTATATCGTTGTGATCTTACCAAGTTCGGATCGATTTCCTGTGAACCGTGTGCGAAATTAACACCTCGTGGTTCCTACAAGTTTATTGATGTCTTGAATTGAGATGTGAACTTCAGAGTTGATCGTTGTTGTTCGATCATTGCTATTCGCTCATTGTTGTCCAATCATTATTGTTTGATCTCGAAATCGTGCTTAATGAACATCTGGGCCACTTCGAAATTTCCGTAAGTGTTGGGAAATTGTCTTCGTATTTGATCCTCCAAACATCTGAGGTTATTGGAATTATATTCTTGTTCAATGTTGGACTTGTGTTTTGGTCGTTGTACTGCTTGGATTTATCAATCGTAGTGGTTCATGTTCGTTGCTTTTCGTAAACATTCTTGCGTATTGAATCGGACCTCAGTAGCTCTGTACTACATGAAGCTCTTGTGCGCTGTAAATATCTGATAACATGTGTTATCTAGAATCACCTTGCTCTTGTTTTAAGTTTCGGGACGAAACTTATTTTTAGTAGGGTAGAATGTAATACCCGAGATTCTCGGTGCTGGTTATTTTTGAATATTTGTCGGTTGCGCCGATTATTTTGTTCTGTTGGCTATTTATTGAGATTTTCCCCTATGTTGGGTATGGCCGATGTACCATGTTGTGGTGTTCGTCGGGTACGACTTATCATTGCGTAAGTCGAGCTAATATTATGTCGTGCTTTGTTATTTGTTTGTTTTCGATTTGGATCATTGGTGTTGTCCGTTAGTGTTTCGTTGCATGTTGAATAATCATTGTTTTGTCGAGGAGTATCGTTGTTGTGCATTTAGACTACTTTGTAAGATCACCACCGGCACTTACTAAGTCTAAAAATTCTGAGACTTTACAATGTGATAGAACATCAAATTAGCATTCCAATGGCTCAAACGGCGAGTCAATCAGAGTCCGGACGAAGAAGTTATGACCGAAATAGCAAAGACTACACAGTATATAATTAGCGCATGCTAAGCGCATTTATTAGCGCGCGCTAATGAAGTCTGGCAGAGGGTTCTGGACTGAATTTTGCAGCCGATAGCGCACGCTACACATACCTTACCGTGCGCTAATTGTTGACAGTATATATAGGACTGCAGAGGTCAACTTTCGTCATTTCTTCCTCCCCTTTCTTCCTTCCGACGCTGTGGGCGATCTTGAGGGTGTGTAAGCATGGATTATGGCCTGATATCATCACCCATCAACATCTATGAGTTCCTAGTACGGATTTAACAACATCCCAACATCTTTCGCCATTTTAATCGAGGTATTTTCTTCTTAGAACCCTACTTTCGGGATAATTTGGGGGTTTGTCGTGATTTCGTGATTCCAATCCGAAATTGTTGATTCCCTTGTTGTTATCTAGTCTTGCTTATCTTAACCCCCGGTTTGGAATTTTGTTTTCATGTTTTTGTCGGGTTCATTACTGTTCTTGAGATATTTTTGGGGTTTTCCTCTTGATTTCAATTCTGGGCCGATTATGATGAATTGGTCATGTAATTCTTGTTGTAGTGGTTGTAATCTATGGATTAGAAACTCATTTATCGATTTTGTTTCACCTGGAACATGATTTTGGCTTTCTTGGAACAAACCCTTGAACCCTTGTAGTTTCTTAGTGTCGATTGGGATTTCGTTTAGTGTTGTTGATTCATAGCGTTGTTATTCTCGTAGTGATTGTGTTGTTATTGATTTCTCGCGAAGGTGGTCGGGTCAAGTTTCGGTCGTTTTCGCCGAGCCGCATTCGTCGGAGTATTCACAAATTGATTTCGAGGCAAGTATCTTGCCCATACATTACATGTTTTTGTGGATTTTATAGATGGTAATCGACGATACGTGCTGAATGAACGTCTATAATAAGCTTTCAAGGAATCGATATGCTTTTCAATATTTCCTTAAAGATGACTCGTATGATTTCGTTGTTAAATGTGCTTGTCTAAGTATGTGTATTATTGTTGAGTATAGGAATTCCTTACTTTCGTAGGGTATCGTTTTGTGTGATTATGTCGCTTATAGATTTAAAGCTTAACCTTACGAATCATATCCATCATACGAACCGAAATCCGATAATTACTAATAAATATAATCGATCGACAAACTCAACGATTTCACAATATCTCGATTAGACACAAGTCCGAACAATCCAACTCAAACAATTACGAATTCATAACCAAATTACGATTACGGATACGAATGTAAAGGAAATCATATTCGGTGATCAATCAGAATCTTTCCGGATTCCAAATTGATATCATGATTCGTATTTCATCAAGAACATACGAATTCTACCACTACACTCAACGAACATTCGATCTTCATATCTAAAGATACCGATAATTCAACCTACGATCGTCTTGCTATGTTAAATTCATCAAGAAGTTCCTCAAGAACACTAAGTGATTCGAAATCATGTTCATAGCCCTCAAAACAACCTAATTTGATATATTCTAACATCTAAACAATCCTCATTCATAATTCAAGGTGTATATTATCATATTCTCCAATATATGACCCTCCTAACATCAAGAATCGAAACAATTCTACCAAGAACACCAAGAACACTATGATTTTATAATCATAACCAACATAATCAAGACATAAACCATCATATCCTTCAACATATAGTTCATATAGCCTCAAGAATCGTAACAACAACATCATAATCATCTTCATACGAATCATTCATCAACAACAACATCAAAATCCGAATTGAAAGAGAGGATTATCCAACATACCTCATAGAAGATGAAATACACAAGCAAACACTTCAAGAATCATCAATATTCTCATATCCAAGCTCCAATCCCATGTTTCCAAGCTCATAATCGACTTAAAAAGCCAAAATCTAACTCTGAGTGTTGAAGGGCGAAGAAAAACGAAATGAAGTTCTGAAAAATGAAGTGACGGGCATCTCACTTATAAAACATTTCATTTCATTACATACGTAACATGAAAAAGTTAACGTACGTAACACCCTCTTACGTACGCTATCTGACCTTGGTAGCATACATAACGACAGTCCAGAGGTCACTGACTCATTTCGTTCGATGCCGTATATACGTAATCCTTTCTCCGTCGCGTACGTAATACGTACGTTAACTTGCTACAATACCATACTTATATTACATACGTAATGCGCACTGCATAGCGTACGTAATGCTCAAGGTTGACTCGCCTGTCCACATCCGCTGCCAAAACCGGGCCCCACTTGCCGACCACAGCTTGGTCCTATTCGATTCCCTCTGTTACGTACGTAATGCCTTATGCATAACGTACGTAAAACATAGAATTTAACATACGTAACTACTTACCCTTAGCGTACGTAATGGCCTTCTGTACTTGGCCAAAATCCAACTGTTCCTGTCCGTCTCGACATACTGAATACTATACTGAATCCAATAATATTCTCATACAATACCGCTGATACACGATATCCTCATATACAATTGTCGACCAATTACGACAATTATACAAATAGAGATGTCTCAGTCCTTCATTTATTTTACCCATACTGTACAGATTCCATGCTGTACAACATAACTCAAATAAAATAACTTTAGACAACAATAGTAGAAATTCCGGATATTACATACTACACCACTTAAAATAAGTTTCGTCCTCGAAACTTGCAATCCGTCATAAAGAAAAACAAACCGTTTAACCAAAATATCCCAAAACCATCACAACAACGATCAATCACCATCATTAACGAATAACCAAAACAGTACACTTACATATGCGCCAAGTCGACGATCTCCTGAGATACTAGCAAGTGACTCTACTGTAAAGCTTAAATACGCTTACAATCACAATTCCATGAGTCTCAACAGAACTATATTGTCTTCGGATGAAATAATCTGCCCGTATTAAATCCCGTCTGCCTGATTATACAATCAATTCCCAGTTCCGATAAAATGAATAATACACAATACATCTTGTGAAACAACTGCCCAAAACAACAACACAATTCCCGAAACATCGACACAAAATCTGAATGTTCAGATGATCACCAACAATGATCAACCAATAAATTAACCGAGAATATCATCGACATAATAAACTCTAATACGACCACTATAAGAATAAACGTCAAAGACTTCGGATAATATCTGAAGTAAAAATGTTATAATTACCGAAGTCTATGTTCGTGTAGTTAAAGGTATACTTTAGACTTCGCTTATTAGGCGAAGTCTAATATCGTAATAACCGAAGTCTATCTCGGTTTTTAGAACGCGAATATGGGGGTTTGCGAAGTGAAAAAGGTCCTTCCACTTCACTTATCTTATAATCGCTGAAGTGTATATTTCGTATTCGCTTCAGTAAAATATATACAGATGAAGTGAAATAATGTTATCGACTTCGCTTGTTAATAGGCAACGAAGTTAAAGATACCACATTTACTTCACTTTTATTTGTTTAGCCGAAGCATTACACTCCTTTTTACTTCGCTTATTCTATTTTGTGTCGCTAATTATATATCTCTGACTTCGTTTTTTATCCGAAGTAAATAACCACATTGCATATTTCTTTTGAATTTGTAAATATAGAATCCCTGTTGTACAAAAACATGATCCATCCAATAAAAACCTCAATTCACAAGATTGCAACAACACAACACGAAATACATCAATCAACCTCATTAAAAATCCAACAAACTCAAATCACAAGATCCCAATTCAATAACATAAGATCATAAGCATTGATAATAGTAATAAACAACACTTTCATATATAAACGGCGGATTGTCGTACAAAAATGCCAAATATTGATTCGCGTGATTCACAAGTTTGCATTGGGAATAACTATAATATGCCAACATCAAATAAACTTCCACAATGTCTACGAGACACATGCAGTCTAGATAATGGATCGCACATCAACCAAACATTCACCATATTTCGCGGAAGTCAACACTGTCTTCTTAGTTTGTGGCGCTAATTCAAACACATTACGCCAATTATCAAAAAATTTGTTAATATTAGAACAAAACATCAACAAATATCTGATATCATATAAAACACATATATAACATTGCAATATTTAGTCGGATCCATAAAAGCAAGACGGAAGACGGATCCATAAAAACGTTATCGAGTCCGGTGGTGATATTTTAAGTAAAACACAAGCTACACAACTTACAAAATTGATGATGGTCCTTTTCACCAATATCGAGCAACTAGTGGAATCATCAAAATCAAAATCGATATCTTCTTCGTTTCAGTAGGAGGTTCTAACACGCTTAAAGCATTCCTTTGGAGCTTAACCTCAACCCCGTTCTTTAAAATCGCAACATATCTTATGTTAGTTTACCAAAAACAAGCGAAATTGGGAAGAACAACGAACTCAATGAGATGTAACAAAACTAAAAGAGAACATAAGTGTCGGAACAACACATGCCAATAAAAACCCCGACACATTTAAACAAAATCGGGAAATTTTCTTCAAAATTGACAATCTTCAAACCCCATTCCTTGGTTCTATCACTTTCGCGTATGGAAAATCAAGAAATAATTTCCAAAATTTGAAGGGGTTCCAAGAATTTATTGATCAATAGACAACCGGCCTCGCTTTGATCAATAGACAAACCGGCCTCGCGAAACAAACACCACTAAACAACTTTTGGAATTGAGAATAAAAACATATCACGGCAAAAAGCAGACTTGAAATATACCACACAACAATAGGGAAGGTGGGACTGTATTGGCATTTAAAGTCTTTCATGCAATGTGTTAATTCATCTTCAATACTTTTACAATGTGAATAATAAAGAGAACATTAATGTATTTGCATCGAAAAGGTTTGAACATTGTACAACATATGCTAACACAACCCACCAAATTTTCTATCAAATATACATTTCTTAAGATTAGATCGTATGAAATGATATATATTCAGCTTCCAAAAAGGAATGAAAAAGTCGAAAGAAAAAACAGAGAAAATGAAAATGATAACAAAATACGATTAACCGAATGACAAGACTAGTATATATAATTTGATATAGGTCATCGATTAACTCGGTTCATCTTACATCTTGTACCCATCGACGTGTAAACCTCCTTCAGTTTGATATCCTCCGATCAAAGGAAACCATTTTACCAAAGATCATAATCTTTGACAAGCACTTGTCTCTCAAAGACTAGCCCGCAAGACATACATTATACTAAAACAAAGGTTTCGACAACATCATGCGAAGATATTAGAACAAATTTATAAGGAGATCAAAGATAAAAATATCATTGCAAATCCGTATAAAAGGGGACATTAAGTGTTTGTGTTAACTGTACTCTCCAACAAACCACCAATGGCCATATCTCCACAAGCAGGTCTCTGTAGTAGTTTTCTAAATGTTAAATCATGTAGAGTAGCATGTTATGTGCATGTAGCAAAAATGTGAAAAAAAAAAAGAAAATGCAAGACTAGCTTATAGACAGAACAATAGAAATAGAAGTGAAAAACAAGAGTTCTCAAGGAAGTGCGAAGTTTACCACATCAACCAAAACATTCATCACTGTAGGGTTGTCAGAATGCATAACAGAGAATGCAGTGGGATGATTAGTATGGGGAAGCATGTGCCTCGGAATGTCAATTCTACCAAGAGAAAACAAATCATCTGTTGGAAAATGTTCATTTGACAAAAGTAATTGGGAATTGATTCCACTTAAGACGCCCAGCCTGTTACCTTGGCATGGAAAAGTCATAAATGATAATCTGTAGCCGGTTATAGTTCGCTTCCTTCGCACATGCTCTTAGAATGCGGGCATCTTGATGATCTGTGACAATGAAAGCATTGAGTACCCTGCCAACTGCATTTTCAATAGCTACAGACCACATATCTCCATATTCCAATTTCTGCAATAAATAATTGAACCAAAGCAAGGAGCAGATCAGAAAGTGTAACTAAAAAATAACACGCCCTCACATACATGGAAAACAAAAAGATCCTTGTCTTCACAACCAGAAGAGGGATACCGACATTTCCGAACTTCATTAAGTGACACCAAGATAACGATAATACTGTGCAATATACCTAATATACCAATATTGTGTGTATATATATACATATAACACCCTTCGCCAATGTTCCATTCCTTAGTTGTGGAATCATCAAAACCTTTTAGTGCCACTTGTTTCCACCTCGCCGACTGCTTTGGTGCCGGTAAAGATTTCCTTCTATAAACAAAGCAGCACGTCAATGTACAAATCATTCATTTACACATTAACGATCAATAGAAAAAGAAAATGTTAACCCTCTAACCTTGTCGATGGAGAGGAATTATGACGGGTTTTACGGAACCAACAAAAAAGAAAAAAATCATCAAATGAAATATACAGAGAACAATCTCAAGTCCGAAATCGTAAATAAGTGAAGCAAGATTAGGCACTTCAAAATTCTAGAGCATACCTTCCAATAGCAAATGCGCTACGACCTTCAAATTTGGTCCTTCGCTCATCGATTTAGCCTTAATATTTTGGTTGTAAGTGCCATAAAGTGAAAGGAACACATAACGCAGAGAAAACTTAAACATCAATATCTAGTTATTGTAGGACAGAAAAGCAAAACCTACACTTCTTGGAAGTTTGGTGTCATTTGTAGCTTGAATCTTGTTTAGTCTCATGTCAGTCTGTTTTCATAGGCAAGCTCGAGCTTGATAAAGAATTGGTAAAAAAGAGAAACTAATATATTGGAAGTGTATGGCATCATCATTTTCACGGACTAGCAACGGTCCATTGCTCGGACGCACTATAATGCAACTGCATATAGAAATAATTATAGAGCTTGATATCGCTATCTCCGGCTCATAATCTAGGTTCATCAACCATATTAGAAGTACGCAAAAGAAAAATTACATGCTTAAAGTTTCACAATAAGGAGCCTTTTCATAAACAAAGAAAATAAACAAATGAGCACTGGAAATAAATAATCTCCGACAATCCAATTGCCTAATGCTCATTCTTTAGATGATACGACTAGAATAACTAGGTACCACCGTATACCGTAAATTAGCTTCATTTTTACAAGAAAAAGTGTCGGGTAACTAATATCCCTATATGAATATCTCTTAGCAAAGAGATCTTTGCCTCCTTTGCTCGAATTTAATGGAAAGACGGTTATTCGTGGCTATATACCATATATATAAATACCGGATAGCCAATCAACCAAAGACTCTCCTACTATAAGCACAAATAATGCAACATATTGAAGATCAGCCGATTGAAAAGCTAAGTTAGGACATAATACTCAACCTTGAAAGTTGCAAAGCATCGGAAGCTATGTCGAAATTTGGGAGTTGTATATAATCAAAAATTTCTTCATATGCTCGATTCCAATACATATCTCAGAGACCAAGCGAGTATAGAGCTATAAATGAAATTTTGACATGTGACATGTAGTAATTCAATATCAAACTAAACCAACCACTCACTTTGCAACACTTTGGTGGCGTATGCATTCCCTCAACATTGCACCGTAATGTAATGCCACCTCGAGATTCTCATAACTAGTACCCAAAAATCGCAAGGCAATTTAAAGTCAATACATTATGAAAGAAAACATCATTTAAAATTGAAAAGATGGGGTAAGAAAAATACATGAACCCACACAATGGAGCAACAGATTAAAACACCACTCTTTCCCAAAGCTCCCTCAACAGATGTACCAAAAGAAAATCAAATAAATTCAAGAAATACATAAGAGACTTTAATTATAAGTTACCCCTCGGTGGACCATTATTCAACAAACTATAATGCGGTTTATGAAGGAAGTTTCGAAATGTAAATTCTTTGAACACATACAAGAATGACTACTGCAGAAACTAATCGATGGAAGTGTAAACCGAACAGGTCTTCATTTGTCACTATGAAAAGATGAGCCATTATCCTCAAATCTATACATCTTGATGTATGGATACTTCAATTCCAACTCGAATTATGTGTCGTAACGATTGCTTGTAATAGAAGTATACGGATACCTTTTGCAAACATGACAGACCATATAAAGCTCCACTATTCAGTACAAGGAAGGACAAGGAGAAGAATAGACAATCCAAAAATTAAGGTGCCTCTAGACCTCAAACTCGGAGCACCAACAAATCCAATTGTTATTATATGAATAACATCTCAAAGAAAGAAAATCCACTTGTTGACTATGATATAACTCCATACTAATTAATCTCAAATTCATCTTTCAGGAAATAAATGAAACTCACTCACAATGAAATAAATGCATGGGCAGAGTCCGATTAGGCATAAACTCACCACCAAAGAACCTCTCCTCCCCATCAGAGCAACATCCAATTAAATTTGCCAATCTTTCACTTCTGAGGTTCCCCACAGCCTTAGCTTCATCCTTCAATAAACCAACATAAAAGTTGTTAACAAACAACAAATTATCAAAAAGAGACAAACTAATTCTTGATCCTTATTTAGACCAAACAGAGACAAACATCATTATAATAATCATAACAATAATAATCCCCACACACACACACACTCACTCACACACACACACACACACACACAGAGAGAGAGAGAGAGACTGTAAATTGGCGAGAATCAGGCCAAGCAGATTTGTTGAAACGCTTAATAGCAATCCAGCCTTGATTTTGAAGGAAACCTTTGTAGACAACATTAGGAGCCTTTTCACCATGCTCTGAAACAATGTTGTCGGAAGAAAAACCTTCATCGCAGCCTTTAGTTCCTCCCATGTAAACTCTTTGAAGCTTGACAAAGAATTTTTCTCCCTACTCCCTACATATTACAAACCCCCAAAAATGTTTAAAATTAAAAAAAAATCAAAACATTTTTTTCATTTTTTTATATCTGAGAAACCCACAAAACCGAAAACCAATCAATATATATATATATATATATATTATATTGGGAGCATAAATAAAACTAACCTGTCGGAGGATTGAAGAACAGATGACTTGAAATGAGGTCGCCACCACAGAAGGAAAATTTCGAGCAACTCGCACCCATTTAATAATTCGGATAAAAAAACAATATGCGGCAGAAACTGTGTGGGAAAGAAGAATTCGAATTTAGAGGTGAAGGTCGATTCATTGATGAGCTTAAAGATGATCCAAAGAGATGTGGAAACCCTAGCTTACCTTGTAGATCTAGTTCGAGAGTGCCAGGAGCTTATCAAGATGCCTTGACGATCGATTGAGATGGGTGCCTCGCCGCAAACCGCCTTGCAGATTTTCTCGCCGCATTTGGAATCAAGAGGAAAGGAGTGAAATCGCTTTCCCTTTTCTTCTCGTGATTTCAGAGAACTACATATGATTTAGGTGATTAGAGGAGGAGTTGAGACCGGTCTCCATCTTTCTTTCTCCACAGAGAAGAAAGAAGAGAGAAACGAGAGTGGGGAGAGATTGAGGGGGCGGTTCTAGTAGGGTTTGGGTAAAATCCCGGTTAAGATATACGTTACTTCACCAATGGGGATATATTTTTAATCAAAAAAATTCATTGCGCTTTTTACTTCAGTAATTATCAAATTAGCGAAGTCTTTGTAACTTAAATTTTCTAACTAGCTCCTACTTTTTTGTTTGGTACCATTTAGTGAAGTCTATGTGGATTTTTTACTTCAGTAAATTGAAAAGCGAAGTTGTTGTTTGTTTTTACTTCGCTAATATACATTACCGAAGTGAGACGTACCGAAGTCTTTGACATTTATTCTACTAGTGGACCAATCCGAAGGTCAAAACACAATTGAGAATATCATCAACATGATAAACTCCAATATTGCCAACGAAGGAGCAACACCAATCTAGAATACCCTCACATGGTAAGCTCCAACACGATCAACACAGGAACACAGTAACCGATGTACGAACGAATAATATTCTCGAAATGACACATCAATCACATACAGTGGATCTCAATAAACATACTCAACTAGTGAACATACTCCTCTGCATACGGATAACCAATCACAAACCGACGAACATATCTAATCATACATGGTGTGGGAACGACCACTCAATATTCAAAACAACCAGTATGGGTTCACCATCCCCGAATCTACACTTACAAAGAAATCATTCAAAAATCACAATAGCAAAGACACGTTACCACCACATTAATAGGGCCGCATAGCACATATGTTCCAGTTTCACAAAATCCAAAGTTCCAAAATTACATCCTGTGCATGAATCTACAATACGCAGCATATTTCTCTTATCTGATAAATCAACCGATCTTCCCTGGATAACCAAACTACTATACTAGAGTTCGGATCTCTTTTCATCGCACCATCAATATGATATGCACTACGCACTAAATGCATATGTACATCAATCACATTTTCAAAACCAGATTGAAATTATATAATCTTGTCAAGAAGACAAATCTCGAAAGTTCTTTCAAAAAATTCAAAACTCTCGTAAGATCACGAAATCAATTTTTGAAAAATTAAACTGGCTCGCTAATGCCAAGTATTCGATAACAGTGTCCTTCGAATACACACGATTTCGAAGTTTTAAAATGAAAACTATGCAAATGATTGACCACTTCTATACTCCTGTATACCAGTTCGGCTCGTCACCGATCCGCTGATATTCCATCGGAAAACCACACGATAAAGTTCCACAATCTCAATGTATAGACTCCAACAAAAACTCCTTTTCCAAATATGACTCGTATCGTCAACCATTGTCCCATCCTGGATCGCCTCAATTATGTTATGACAAAATATTGAATAATCGATAGATCAAACACCATGAAAGACTACCTGAGAAGTTTCATTTGAACCAATGAACCAAAACCCCGAAAGGCTGTAATAAAATAGATAAACGATTGGTAAAGTGTTTTACAAATCTCGGGAGTTTTTAGAAAACAGAAAAGCTTTCTTTTGAAATATTAGGGTCTCAGCCCGTATCTTGTTCCGCATTACAAGAAGTTTAAAAAGTAGAAAACCCTTTTCGGACCCTAAGTCCTGAGTTATAAAACTATTTCAAATCAATTGGGGCTCGGTCCAAAAATCATTTTCCGTAAAACATTCGTGAAACATTCATTTTGAAAAGTATCATTTTCAAATGCTCAAAAGCAGTTCATATATCTCAAAATGTACTAACATGACTACATGTTCTTCTCAACCATCCACAACATTTCTCCCAAATGCACAATTCCGTTCCAAAATCTAACCAACATATTGATTTCCAAAATCATAGTTTCTCAAGATCATCAATCCTGTCTCAACTCTGTCATCTCATATTGTAACGCATAATATTCTGCTGAATCTCAAAGCATATCAACTTAGAACGGCAATAAATTTCAATGCAATTAAAGAATCCAAATACTTACAGATCGTGAAGTCGATGATTCCCCGTGATACTGGCACATGTCTAAGCTCTAGAAAATACTCGACACAGATATTTTCAAAGCACATTTTGCAAACTCAATTCAACTCGAGAACGCAACCCATCTCTACTCGAAGAAACATGTTAACACCACTTGGAAAAGTTTACAACCACCCCAGTACTACACTGGTAAATCACATATCACACAAGCCCGAGTGAACAACAAAAACCCAGAGCTCAAATGCTTTTCAACCGACAACTCGAATGACACAACAAAAGCACGACCCAACTCGACCCGACTGTCTAGGTTTTCTCAACCTAAGCTCCGATACCATATTCTATAACACCCCCAGATCCGACTAGAAATATTACAGCGTCGTGGGCCCTGGGATGGAACCCACAAGGCTAAAAGAAAGATTTGCAAACATTTACAAATGCCTAAGAGGCCAACGACGGTACTATCTTTAAAAACATTTGAAGACTATATAAAATCTGTTTATCAAAACCGTCATACAGTCTCATTTGAAAGGACAAGGCCTGAAATGCCAGAACTCAACAGTTTAAAAATATGCATTAAGCTATCGCTTACACGCACCGACAAAATAGTTTAGAAAATGATTGCCAAGTAACTTAAGTTACCAGATACTAAAAGGCCATTTAAAAATACTCACGCAGCAGAGAAGACAACCAATTAAAATACTCTAGCAGTGGAATATAACAAATGATCAAGAAACTCAATTCACGAAAACATGCCCTAGCCAGTATCCTCCGGGAAGCTTGTCTCTTCACGACCGCTACAAGCTCGATACGATATCCAAAGAACCTAAAAAGAAAGCCCATGACGGGGTCATCCATAATATCCAACAATGATAACCGTCACATCGCATTAATAATTACATACCAATGAGAATACAAATTAAGAATACGACTAATGTAATCTTATAATCATAACTTTACCAAAATTCACATCTCACACAGTACCCAAGGTTCTCAAAACATCATCATAACTCACTGTTACGAAATCTTCTAACTCTGTCCAACCCAAATCCGTCGGGTAACATCATCACATCTCGACACGAAAACTAATTATCCGTCAAAGACAAATACCAAGGGAAATACGGAACATACCTCGAGATGCACAATACCACGATAATCATGTCAGTCTAATCCGAGATCAGATCAATGCAACATACGGCCACGGTCTTAACACAATACCTACAAATGCATACTCATATGACAACGTCAATATGCTCAAAACAATAACAACAGTGTATACTACATGGAAATCCCATGATCCAGCGCCCTCAGCATAGATCCCAAGATGATCCTACTAAATCAACACGAGGTGGATAACCAACAATATACATATGCACAACAGCACATGATAAAATCAATGATGTGAATCCACATGATTCCATCAACACAATACTAGGTAATCCAACGATCCAGCACCCTCAGCATAGATCTCCATGATGATCCCGTCAGACCAATGGTGGAAAACTGTCCAACGATCCAGCGCCCTCAGCATAGATCCCCATGATGATCCCATCGGACCAACGCATAGTGGACATCCGATCCAGCGCCCTCAGCATAGATCACACGATCCCATCGGGTCAACACAACATAAACAATACAATTATGCATATACATATGCAACTCAATATGTTCATCAACATGAACAACATATGAATCAAAAATATGAACGACACTATGATGAAACAACTAGGACGACTTCATGTTCAGCAACATGAATGACAACCTGCATGATCAACATCATCAACACTAAACCGAATCAAACTAAGATACTTGTCCCGAGTCCTTTAAGAGAAATCTCGATGTCACATCATCACCGGCTATTATCCTCAATGCTCGGCAATCCAAACGTACCATGGACTATAGATACTCATATCCTCATCTTTATCGCAACGTACCCTCGATACCCGAATATGCCAATAACCGAGATAAAGCATACATATTATGATTTAACTCCCAGAATCGGAAAGACAACATATAATCCAAATCTCCAGAATTTGCAGTAATAATCATTGCTATATGCATTATAAACGAAATGAAACCATTCATTAAACATTATAACTGAGCAAGTAATAACTTGCCTCGATACCGATACGACGATGATGAAGCCGCTACCAATCTTATTGCCTTCGTCTACGAGCTCCTCGACCCTGACCAATGCAATTCACGAACATACTCGAACATGACTACAACATATGGTTATAATCATCGATCAATAATCTCAACCTATTGAAGTAATCAAATAGCAACGATCCGCAAACAATCAATAACCGACATAGCCAACCAATCAAACTCAACGGGTCAATGATACCTCGATCCTATATAAAACCAAATAATATACTCAAACCATTTTACGAATTCATATCCATCATACGAACCGAAATCCGATAATTACTAATCAATATAATCGATCGACAAACTCAATGATTTCACAATATCTCGATTAGACACAAGTCCGAACAATCCAACTCAAACAATTACGAGTTCATAACCAAAATATGATTACGGATACGAATGTAAAGGAAATCATATTCGGTGATCAATCACAATCTTTCCGGATTCCAAATTGGTATCATGATTCATATTTGATCAAGAACATACGAATTCTACCACTACAATCAACGAACATTCGATCTTTATATCTAAAGATACCGATAATTCAACCTACGATCGTCTTGCTATGTTAAATTCATCAAGAAGTTCCTCAAGAACATTAAGTGATTCCAAATCATGTTCATAGACCTCAAAACAACCTAATTCGATATATTCTAACATCTAAACAATCCTCTTTCATAATTCAAGGTGTATAGTATCATATTCTCCAATATATGATCCTCTTAACATCAAGAATCAAAACAATTCTACCAAGAACACCAAGAACACTATGATTTTATAATCATAACCAACATAATCAAGACATGAACCATCATATCCTTCAACATATAGTTCATATAGCCTCAAGAATAGTAACAACATCATAATCATCTTCATACGAATCATTCATCAACAACAACATCAAAATACGAATTGAAAGAGAGGATTATCCAACATACCTCATAGAAGATAAAATACACAAGCAAACACTTCAAGAATCATCAATATCCTCATATCCAAGCTACAATCCCATGTTTCCAAGCTCATAATCGACTTAAAAAGCCAAAATCTAACTCTGAGTGTTGAAGGGTGAAGAAAAACGAAATGAAGTTCTGAAAAATGAAGTGACGGGCATCTCACTTATAAAACATTTCATTTCGTTACGTACGTAACATGACAAATTTAACATACGTAACACCCTCTTACGTATGCTATCTTACCTTGGTAGCGTACGTAACGACAGTACAGAGGTCACTGACTCATTTCATTCGATGCCTTACGTACGTAATCCTTTCTCCGTAGCGTACGCTATACGTACGTTGACTTTCTACAGTACCATACTTATATTACGTACGTAATACACACTGCATAGCGTACGTAATGCTCAAGGTTGACTCGCCTGTCGACATCCGCTGCTGACACCGAGCCCCACCTGCCGACCACAGCTTGGTCCTATCCGATTTCCTCTGTTACGTACGTAATGCCTTATGCATAACGTACGCAAAACATAGAATTTAACGTACATAACTACTTACCCTTAGCGTACGTAATGGCCTTCTATACTTGGCCAAAATCCAACTGTTCCTGTCCGTCTCAACATACTGGATACGATCACACACATATTGAATACTATACTGAATCCAATAATATTCTCATACGATACCTCTGATACACGATATCCTCATATACAATTATCGACTAATTACGACAATTATACAAATACAGATGTCTCAGTCCTTCATTTATTTTACCCATACTATACAGATTCCACGCTGTACAACATAACTCGGATAAATTAACTTTAGACAACAGTAGTAGAAATTCTGGATATTACACTTGTGTTCTTTGAACGGGCTCTTCAACTGATTGTTGAGCCTGTCCAGTTTCCATTTGTGAAGGGATGTCTTCTTGTGGTTCTCGAGTTTCCTCGAGAATTACTCTTCTCCCATTGTCTCTTTTGGAAATAAACTCCCTTTCTAAGAATACATCATTTCGAGCAACAAACACTTTGTTCTCTGCGGGCTTATAAAAGTAATCTCCTTTAGTTTTCTTAGTATATCCCACACATAAACATCTTTCAGATCTGGCTGTCAGTTTGTCAAACACTTGGCACCTTACGAACGCTTCACAACCCCAGATCTTTAGCAAAGACAAGTTTGGTCTTTTACCAGTCCATTTCTCAAATGGTGTCTTTTCAGCTGCTTTAGATGGAACACAGTTAAGGGTGAATGCTGCTGTTTCTAAGGCGTGGCCCCAAAATGATAATGGAAGCTCTGTTCGACTCATCATGGATCGGACCATATCTAATAAATTTCGATTCCTCCTCTCAGACACTTCGTTATGCTGAGTTGTTCCGGGAGGAGTAAGTTGTGAAATAATTCCATAACTCCTAAGATGATCATCGAATTCTTGGCTCAAGTATTCACCACCTCGATCTGATTGAAGGGCTTTAATTGTCTTGACAAGTTGATTCTATACTTCACTCTGGAATATTTTGAACATTTCAAAAGATTCATGTTTATGCTTCATAAGATAAACATATCCATACTCTAATATTCGTACTTTTTATTTTTGGTAATTACTATTTTTAGTATATGTTCGGACGACTCGCTTGTTACTATTTCGGAATTCTGAATTTTGTTCTTGGAGTTTTTCCATCGGGACGAGTTTCGGAGACGTTTTTAAGTATTTTCATCTTGAATTATATCTTGTCGCATGTACGTTCGATTCTCATAAAACTCGTTCGATTTAATTATTTCTCTATTTCCATGAGTTTGTATATGGATGATTTGATCATGTTGTGAGTTTCGGATTGTTAATCCGACGTCGTATCGTGACTTTTCGGATGTTTGGGTCATTTTGTACTTTCCTAGAAGTTTAGGGAATTTTATCTTGCTTGTTGTATTTCGGATTGCCCGATAGTAGGAAGTGTATTTTCTTTCAGCACTTAGCTTCGTTGTTATGGATACCTAGTGTTTACACTTCTGGTTCTGCCCTTGTGTTGCGTTCCGTCGTTGTATCGTCTGTATAGGAAACGATGTTCAGCAGTGTGGGACTGCTGCATGCATAACACACGTTATGCATGCTTCTTAACGTGCACTATCGGTACCTGCATAACGTACGTTATGCCCTTCTAGTAACGTACGTTATGGCCTTCATCAGATAGTACAGGCGGTTCGTTACGTACGTTAACTGGTGAGACGTTACGTACGTAAACGTCGTAACGTACGTTAACAATTTGTGTTAACGTACGTAACGCACTGTCAGGGCTTAAATTCTAATTTGACCTCAGATGCGTTATTTCGTTTCTTTTTCTTTCCTTTGCTCGCGACGGGAGTTCCTTGGGCGATTGAAGTGATTTATACCGAACGATCCATAAAGTTCCTCCATAGATCGATTGTTGTGCTTAAAGTAAGGTTTATCATCATCATAATCATCCTCCATCCGTCCGAATCGAGGTATTCTCCCCTTAAAACCCTAACTTTTGGGAATTTCGGGATTGTGTCATGAATTTCCATTTGGAACCGATCCAGCTTCAATGAGTTGTTAGAATACAATTGTATAGTCGTGATTCCTTGTTTCCAATGTATTTTTACTAATTAAACTTCAAGGATTTCACCGTTCATAGACTAGGATCTTATATGATCATGTAGTGTTCGACGAATTGTCCCATCGGGTAGAGCTAGGATGAATTCCTACGTTTTTTCACAATATTGAGATTGTTTGTATACCGTTATTATGTTAGGAACGGATTTGTGAAGATTGTTCGGACCAGAACCTATTCTTTCGTCGTTTCCTTCGCTTCACTTTGTTCAAGAAAAGTACATGTATTACATTTCGTTATGTGTGTACGGTTTTGATGCGAATGATGTAAGTTATGTTATTGCATGGATGTGTTATCGTTTTTCCACCCAGGGATGGCATGTATGGCCTCTGGGGGCTGATACTAATGGGTACGGCCACGGAAGTGGACTTGGGTGCGTGTGTTGATGTTCTTCCACCCGGGGATGGTTCGACGGGACCTCTGGGGGGCGATACTAATGGGTATGGCCACGGAAGTGGTTTCTCACCCGGAGACTGTTTGACGGGGCCTCTAGGGGTCGATACTAATGGGTACGGTCGTGGGATACCAAGCGTGGATAGTTGTGATGTGGAAAACTTGTGGATATACTATTTTTGGTGTTATCGTGATATTCCGGAATATTGGTTTCAAATATTTTCTCTCAAATGAATTGCTTGTGTCAAATCGTGTATGGATATAATGTAGTGTAATTGTGTAGTTGCACTAGCTATTCGAATGCTAACTCCTTAAATGGGGAAATGCGTCTTATGCATTTCAGGTACCGGAATAGGTGAGGAGCAGGCACGGGATATGCACGCAAAGGATGGACTGGCATGATTATGAGGCTCGAGTCTTTATTTATGTGTGCTCATTTATACTATTTGAGTTATCGGAATTTGACTGATTTTCATTAAATTCGGTTAAAGTCCCCTGCGTGGGCAATGATATGGTATTGACTTATATTTTCACGTACGTCTATTAAAACGTTTTGGCCGAGGCCATGGCCCAATTTACATTGATGATTGTGTCTTTGGGATTTTCATGTACGGAATGTGTGTCATGTGTTAAACTGGTAGACCTTATGAGAGTTCTACGGCGTGTAACGTCCTATTTGTGAATTGGGGTGTTACATTTATGGTATCGGAGCCCTTAGGTTTTGAATGCCTAGGCTGTAGGTTAATTTTGGGTCTTTCAGTTATGTCGTTAGAGTCAGTCGTTGAGCCTAATATCATCGTGCTACCGTCTTTTCGTGCGACCCGTGGCTGTAAATCTCCTCGAACTTTTATATTCCTGTAATTTATACTTTGTGTCATTTGGAAATTGTGAATTGTGATACCAACCTTGTAAATTTTGATCTTTCTGATCTTGTTCGTTCTTATCTTTTCTTTAGTATGTTGAGAGGTCGTGGTAGACCGGCTAGGGGGTGCGGTCGAGGCCGTGGTAATGGTGCTAATAACGAGGAAGACTCACTTTCTGAGTCCTCTGCGGATTTGGCTTCTCATTCAGTGTCGTCGGGTAATAACGCCGACGTTGGGGCTACTACCTTACTTCAGCAGTTAGTAGACCAGCTCACTCAGATAGCTCAGGGTGGGCGCCAAAATCCGCCCCCGACTCCAGAGGACGAAGCTAGTAAATGGCTTCAGAAAGTAACTAAGATACACCCCCCTCGTTTCTCTAGTTCTTCTGACTCCTTCGTTTGGGAAAATTGGCTCTTTCAGTTGAGCAGGACTTTTGATGCCATAGCTTGTCCCGATGACAGGAGGGTACATATTGCTCAGTACCTCCTGGATAAGGAAGCTGCGGAATGGTGGGAGGCTGTGGCGCCCAGAGACCGCCAGGCCACTTGGGAGGAATTTAAGGCTGCTATGGAAGCAGAATATTGTCCACCGCCAGTCAAGGAGTGAAGGATTGTGGAATTCTTTACTGCTACACCTCATGATGTGCCGATTTATCAGGCCATCATCACTTATAATCAGCAGTTGGGATTCGTGAAAGATCAGGTGAGGATCGAGGCCGTTAAGATCCGCTATTTCAATATGCGCATGAAGCCGCATATCAGGCAGAGTATGGCACCGCTCATGTGTGCCACCTTGAAGGAGTATCAGGATGGCGCCCTAGTGCTCGAGATGGCTGTTCCGAAATTAGAGTCGGTTTCCGAGGCTAAGAAGCAGAAATCTACCAACAGTTTTTCGGCTAGTAAAGGTGGACGGTTTTCGAGGTCGCAGTCTACGCCGACGTCTGGGAAGAGATCATTTTATCAGGCTGGAGGATCTCAGAGTAACCATTCGGTCCAGTCTCCTACACCTGGTGGTAGAGTTTGTTTTAATTGCAGTCAGCACTAGCATGTGAGGAAAGATTGTCTGTTTCCGTTGGTTACATGCTTTACTTGCGGACAGATGTTAGGTGTATTTTTATATGCTTATTTATCATTATTTTATAGTATTTTGGAGAGTGAAATCGTCTAAATGAGCTTTTAATGCCTTAATTTTGTATGATTGACAGGAAATTGAAGTCCGGAAGCTAAAACGAGGCAAAACGGGCGAAAACGGCAAATCTGGACTCTGAGCCGCGGCACAAGGAAGCTGAGCCGCGGCACAGGAAGACACCACCAAGGCGAGTAACTCAGACTCAGGCCGCGGCACACCCTGTGAGCCGCGGCACAAAAGAAATTAATGACGCCCAGGTTTAAAGCTGAAGGCCCTGTGCCGCGGCACAGGTTTAGTGCGCCGCGGCACACTTGGCGGTTTTTGTATGTCCGCGCGGATTTTGGGCCGTTTCGAAGCCAGTTTTCGACCGACTGATACGGACGCGATTTGTGGATGTGCTGAGCTATAAATAGGGTTTAAGACCCTAATTAATGAATATTTGGATCTTTAATATTTGAGAGCTTAAGCTTGGAGACGGCAGAAGAAGAGGGAAGCAGAAGACTTCAAGGGCAGAGGGCGGAAGCTGAAGAACGGAGGAATCCGAGCTTCATCTGCGTTTGAATTTTATGCTTTCATTTATTTATTCTGTATTTTCGATTATTAGTATGTCAGGCTAAAGCCCTAATCTAGGGTTTTGATGAAACCTTTGTTTTGACGAATTGATTGAGATTATCCAATTTATTACCTTTTTATTGAGTTTTCCCAATTATGTTTAATGCTTGCAATTATCTGGCCAATAGTTGTATTGATTTAATCATTCACTTCGAATCGGGAGAGGAGATTTGGTGAGGAACTATTGGTGAGGACCGTTTTATTCTGTGAGATAGGAATATACTCATAGGAACTACGTGGCCTTTAGGAGATTTTATGCTTTTCGCCTATTGACGAATTAATTCACCTAGGGATAGAGTGCGTTATTCGCCTTTAGATAAATTTATTGACCTCGGGAGAGGCGGTAGAATATATTAGCAATTTCCGCCTTCAATAAATTGGGAAAATTATTTATTACGGATAATCGAGAGTAAATTCGGATAAACTAAGGTGGATTCAGAACCCTAGACTTATTCATCATTTGATTTATTTTATTCAAGCCATCGTTTTATACTAGTCTTTTAGTAATTCTTCTAGTTATTAATTACAAAATCCCAAATTCGATTGTTCAGATAAAATTGGAATACACAAAAATCGGTAGTTAGAAATTCAATCCTCGTGGGAACGATACTCTACTTATCACTTTATTACTTGTAAACGATGATGTGCACTTGCGTGTAAAGAAATTCCGCAACAAGTTTTTGGCGTCGTTGCCGGGGACTGATTTTTCGCTAATATCAATACCAAGCGACTCTAATTTTAATTTGAAGTTTTTTTTCTTTGTTTAGTCTCTTTATTTTTATTTTCTTCATTATGTTTTCCTATGAGTATCGTGACCCTTGGCATTTCATAAATTTCGATGCTCTTAATAATTTGCCAAATAGGGTCACAAATTTCTCCCCAAAACAAAAGACCATGCTTGAAATTTATGTAGACGTTCTTAAAAATCCTGATAGTAGCATTTTTGAGCTAGCATGTGCACATCGTGGTCTTGAGGGTCACTACGGTTATTTTCCAGCTCATTTATTTAGTAGTGAAGTTGAGGGGGAGGTCGAGAAGAATGACATGTTGAGTTTTAGGGTCAGTCAGCCCCCTCCCCCAAAACAAAAGACCATGCTTGAAATTTATGTAGACGTTCTTAAAAATCCTGATAGTAGCATTTTTGAGCTAGCATGTGCACATCGTGGTCTTGAGGGTCACTACGGTTATTTTCCAGCTCATTTATTTAGTAGTGAAGTTGAGGGGGAGGTCGAGAAGAACGACATGTTGAGTTTTAGGGTCGATCCCCCAGCACCCAATGATTTCATAAAGTGTGATGAGCCTAGAGAAGAAGTTATCATTGATGATGTTTCCAAAGAAATTCCATTAAATTGTCATCAAACTTCGACTAATAAGGTGAATACTTTTGTGCCAAAAATTTTATTAACGGTGCCACGCATAATTTTTCCTAGATCCATAATGGGAGAGATTGACCCCATTACTCATGATTTTGTTGAGGCTGATTCTTCGAGTTCTAATGAGGTTATGCATGATAATTCTTTATTATTTGCACATTCGAACTCTGCTTATTTTTTCGTGCCTTATGATTATTACATTCTTCCATCATTTTTTGGTTGTCCGCATAATTATTCTTATTCATTATTTTTGGCAACCGGGCATGAGCCAAAGCCTCCCCTATGGAATAAGATGCTTATAGATTGCAAGAAGGGGGCATTTGGCAATCTCCCAAGAAAAAAGCCACGTTAAATTTTTTCGCCATGTCGTGCTCAAGACGTAAAATAGAGCGCTGGATGGGAGGCAACCCATCATTTTTACTTGCTTTCTAGTTAGTTGTTTTTATTTGATTTTTCGTTTTTAATTTTTCCTTTTGTTTGTTATTTTATTTGGATTCGTGTATTCTTGTTGGCCCTTATTTCTCTGATATTTCTTTATAACCCCTATGAGTTATTATTCTTCATATTCTAGTCTTTCTTGATTTAATGTATATTGTTATCTCATGACTAGAGAATAAGTTTGGGGGTCCCTCGTGATGTTGGGCGTTATTTGAAGTATGGATTGACCGATGTTTCCACTCAGACATGTGCGGGTGTTCAAGAAGACATTTGGAATAAGTTTCACTTTTCCTTATCTTTTTTATTTTCACATTAGTTTTATTATTGATAATGTTATGTGTAGTGGACTTTATTTTGCATGCTGTTGATGGTTTTTGCAAGCTTGAATTTTTCGTGAATTTTTCGTGCTTCTATGTGAAAAACTGATGTTACGATACTGAATTCTCTTGGAAGAAACGGTTGAGTTTTAGTCGAGTTGCAATCAGCGATATCTGCTTCTGTTGAGTATTCAATTAGGTCCGAAATTTTATCATTTTTGTAGAAATTTTAGCAGATAAGAAAAGAGACATACGTGTTTTTAAATCACCGTTTATACGTTTGGTTAAACTTTTCGCGTAGCTCGTCGTCCAGTACCATGAGTCTTGTTGGCATTTAAATTGAGTTTAGAGTCGGACAGTTTTTCCCAAGAAAAAGTCGAGATATTAATTGTTCTATGATGGGAAGTTTAGTAACCGGGGTATTCACGTGACCCGTTGTTTACTCTCGCGTAAACGGCGACCCCGAATAGATTAATAATTTAGAAATATCGCATTACCGATGATGGGAAGCCTAGTAACCGGGGTATTCACTTGACCGTTGTTTACTCTCGTAAAACAAAGAACCTTGACATGCGGGAATTGCTATTCGAGTTTTTCTCCGTGTAGAGGGGGCTTAGTAACTAGAAGCATCCATGTGCCCCATGAGTGTCTTTTACGTCAAACGGTTCCCCGATACATGAGAATGGAAATCCACCCTAGGATCATCCCGATGAAATATCCCGAGAGCCGAAACCTAGTGGTTAACTCGAATCATATTATTGAGCATACATAAGGGAATACTATCCGAGGATTAATTGTGATAATGAAACTCTTGAATTTTGCCACTAGACTGTGGGACTAGGCGAATTGGCTTGTTTAATCTAACCCTTCATATTGACGGTCGGTTAAATTCACGCTTGTTAATCTTTGAGCTTGATTTTCTCCATGAACGATTGATTAGGACTGAAATTGGTTACTTAGTGGAATCAGTGTCCGGGACGTGACTCACCATTACGATACTTGTATTATTCTTTGAGATTTTCAGGATAGTATTGATTAAGTTTTGCACTATGGATTTGCATGATTACTCACGATGCATTTTGTTTAAAATTATATTTTTTTGCTTGAGGACAAGCAAAGGCTCAAGTTTGGGGGTATTTGTTAGGTGTATTTTTATGCGTTTTTATATCATTATTTTATATCCATCTTGAGCCTAAATCAGCATAAATGAGCTTTTAATGCATTATTTTTATATGTTGTGCAGGAAATCAGAGTCCAGAAGCCAAAACGATGAAAAACGGACGAAAACAGTAGTTTTTGGTCATGAGCCGCGGCACACACCAAGTGAACCGCGGCACACGAAGACAATCGGCGAATAATGTGCACACTGTACTGTGTGCCGCGACACACATTAAGTGAGCCGCGCACAATTAAGCGCAAAAGAAGCCACCGCTTCGACAAAAGTATGCCGACCATGGATGTAATAAACTGTTGGGCCGAAATGCTTGGGCTTTTGTTTGTGTTGGGCCAAGAGGACCTTTAGGTGAAAGAGGGATTTTACTTCGTGGGAAGAAGAAAACCACTGGAAGGAATTGGTAAAGAGAATATAAAAAGTTTGCAGATGAGAACAGGAGGGGGGGAGAGCAGGTTTCGGCGGGTGAAGAAGAAAGGAGAACAGAAGGTGTAGATTTCTGGGCGACGAAAAGACCACGGATCCCTACGGTTTTTCTGCATCTTAGCTTTTAGATCTATTCGAGTAGGATTTTGATTGTAGCCAATTTCATGACGGTTTGATTATTTATTATTATTTCGATTTACTCATTATTCTATTGAATTGGATTCTTCTTACTGTTCTTAATGCTTTTTAATTGTCTGGCCAACAGTTAATTTGTTTTGAATGTCTTTATGGATTCGGGAGATGAAATTTAGGCATAGTTCTTGTTAGACGAATCATAATTTTCGTGAGATAGGAATATACTCATGCGAATCAGAAGCCTGTTATTGTGGGAATTCTTGAACTGTTTTAGCTATTAATTATCTAATTCGAATAGGGATATATCGAGTTAATAATTCGTAGTATTTTCTATCGACCTTGGGAAAGGCTTTAGAATAATTTAGGAATTCCTGGCTTACAATCAATTGAATAACAGTGAATTGAATCGAATAAATATCATTCCCGATTGTTTGAGGTGAAAATCAATATCCTACCCCTTATTAGTATTATTATTATTATTAGTACTATTATTTATTTTCTGTAATTAGTTTATATATACACTCTATTTAATTGTTCTTCAAATAAAATTGTGAGTTGACTAAATTTTGGTACTTAGTGAAATCAGTCCTCGAGGGAACGATACTTTACTCATCACTTTATTACTTGTTGACACCGTGCACTTGCGGCATATTGTGAGGGATTTTCCCACAACAACAGACCGGGCATCGAGCAGTTCATTGCGAGAGGGCTTCCAGGATCTCTAGGGCTCCGATTACCACTGCCGTTCAGCAGGAGCACATTATTGATCAGAAGACCCCAGTTACTCATGTTCCTCAGAGTTCAGGCCGGGGTCAGCCGGACCGCCGGGCTACTTCCAGTTCGGGCTCGGTGCACCCTCATTTGTACCAGATGAGATGCACGGATGAGACAGATGTTCCAGTGGCGTCAGGTACCACTCAGATCCTTTCTCATCCAGTTTCAGTGCTTTTCGATTCGGGTGCCACCCACTCTTTTATTGCTTTGGATTGGGTGAGTCATATTGATATTGACTACTTGTTCGAGTGTGAACCGTTTGTAGTGGGTACGCCTAGCGGGGACCGTATGGTTGGGGACCGGGAAGTTAGGGATTGCCCAGTGAGGATCGGGAGCCGATATTGGCCCTCATATCTCATTGTTATAGACCTTAAGGGTGAGGATTTGATCATCGGGGACGATTGGTTGGATCGTCACGGTGCTATCATGAACTATCGGACTCGTACCATCTCGATAGTAGCCGAGGATGGAACTGAGCATACTCTCGTCGGTTGTAAACCGGGTAGATTGGGAAGTGTGATTAGCGCCTTGAAGGCGATGAAACTTCTGAATCAGGGTTGTGTCGGCTATTGGTGTTACGCTCTACAGGCGGAGGATGGTGGAGTCGACATGTCGTCGATTCCAGTTGTTAGCGAGTACCCCGACGTATTTCCAGATGACTTTCCGGGATTACCACCACAGCGAGAGGTTGAGTTTCCTATTGGTCTTGAGCCGAATGCAGCTCTCGTTTCTCGAGCGCCATACCGTATGGCACCGTCGGAGATGTTAGAATTGAAGAAACAGTTGGGGTAACTGTTAGATGAAGGTTATATTCGACCGAGCGCATTGCCTTGGGGTGCGCATGTACTTTTTGTTAAGAAGAAGGATGGATCGCTTTGTTTATGCATCGACTACCGAGAATTAAACAAGTTGACCATCAAAAACAAGTACCCTTTGCCCAGGATCGACGACTTGTTTGATCAGCTTCAGGGAGCGATAGTCTTTTCGAAGATTGATTTACGATCGGGCTACTAGCAGTTGAGGATCCGGGACAGCGATATACCGAAAGATGCCTTTCGGACGAGATATGGCCATTATGAATTTGTGGTTATGACTTTCGGGCTAACCAATGCCCCAGCAGTGTTCATGCAGTTAATAAACAAAGTTTTTATCGAGTATCTGGACAAATCAATAGTCGTCTTTATCGACGACATCCTTATCTATTCACGGAGTCGAGAGGAGCATGCTTTACATCTCCGGATTGTGTTGGACACTTTGAGAACTGAGCAGTTGTACGTGAAGTTCTCTAAGTGTGCGTTTTGTCTCAAGGAACTGATGTTCCTCAGGCACGTGATTTCAGCGGAGGGAGTTCGGGTAGATCCACAGAAGATAGAGGCGGTGATGGCATGGGAACCGCCCAAGAATGTGAAGGAAGTGAGGAGTTTTCTGGGACTTGCAGGCTATTATCGTAGATTCGTTGAGGGATTTTCTAAGATCGCTAGACCGCTCACTCAGTTACTCCAGAAAACTCAGAAGTTCGAGTGGACCGCAGACAGACAGGATAGTTTTGACGAGTTGAAGAGACGATTGACTACCGCACCCATTTTAGCATTGCCTCAGGGGAACGAGGATTTCGTGGTGTATAGTGATGCTTCGGGCCTCGGGCTCGGATGTGTTTTGATGCATAGAGATAGGGTTATTGCTTATGCATCCCGCCAGTTGAAACCTTATGAGGTAAATTACCCCACACACGATTTCGAGTTAGTTGCGGTCGTTTTCACCTTAAAGATATGGAGGCATTATCTTTATGGGTCTTCGTGTAAGATTTTTACGGATCACAAGAATTTGAAGTATATCTTCAGTCAGAAAGAGTTGAGTATGAGACAGCGTAGGTGGTTGGAGCTAATTAGAGATTACGACCTCGAGATACTCTATCATCCGGGTAAAGCTAACGTAGTGGCTGATGCGTTGAGCCGGAAGCCGATGGCGTTACAGATGTTAGAGGTACTTACACCACAGAACAGGATCCAGCGGGATTTGATTTGTCAGAATATCGAGGTTTGGGTTCAGAGAGTTCAGGGCCAGTTATGTGCGTTGGAGATCACTTCGTCCTTGACTGATGATATCAAGGCGAAATAGTATGATGATCCGTTTTTGGTCCAGTTGAGGGAGGATGTGAAGAAGGGGAAAGCCCCAGGATTTGTGGTTCAGGATGATGGGGTTTTGAGATTTCGCGGCAGATTATGTGTACCGAATGATATTGAGTTGAGATAGAAGATCTTGAGTGAAGCTCATACCACACCTTACTCCATACATTCTGGTACGAGCAAAATGTACAAGGATGTGAGGAGTAACTACTGGTGGAGCAATTTGAAGACGGACGTTAGCGAGTTTGTGGCGAAGTGTTTGACCTGTCAGTAGGTTAAGATTGAGCATCAGTGGCCCGCGGGGTTGCTACGACAACTTCCCATTCTGGAATGGAAGTGGGAAGACATCTCTATGGATTTCATTACCGGGATGCCTAGGACTCTGTTAGGTGTATTTTTATGCGTTTTTATATCATTATTTTATATCCATCTTGAGCCTAAATCAGCATAAATGAGCTTTTAATGCATTATTTTTATATGTTGTGCAGGAAATCAGAGTCCAGAAGCCAAAACGATGAAAAACGGATTTAAAACAAGAGCTTTTGGTCATGAGCCGCGACACACCAAGTGAACCGCTGCACACGAAGAAAATCGGCGAATAATGTGCACATCAGACTGTGCCGCGGCACACATTAAGTGAGCCGCGGCACAATTAAGCGCAAAAAGAAGCCACCGCTTCGACAAAAGTATCTTGACGCGGATGTAATAAATTGTTGGGCCGAAATGCTTGGGCTTTTGTTTGTGTTGAGCCAAGAGGACCTTTAGGTGAAAGAGGGATTTTACTTCGTGGGAAGAAGAAAACCACCTAAGGAATTGGTAAAGAGAATATAAAAAGGTCTGCAGATGAGAACAGGAGGGGGAGAGCAGTGTTTCGGCGGATGAAGAAGAAAGGAGAACAGAAGGTGTAGATTTTCGGCATTTAAAAGACCACGGATCCCTACGGTTTTACGCATCTTAGCTTTTAGATCTATTCGAGTAGGATTTTGATTGTAGCCAATTTCATGACGGTTTGATTATTTATTATTATTTCGATTTACTCGTTATTCTATTGAATTGGATTCTTCTTCTTGTTCTTAATGCTTTTTAATTGTCCGCCAACAGCTTAATTTGTTTTGAATGTCTTTATGGATTCGGAGATGAAATTTAGGCATAGTTCTTGTTAGACGAATCATAATTTTCATGAGATAGGAATATACTCATGCGAATTGTGAAGCTTTGTTATTGTGGGAATTCTTGAACTGCTTTTAGCTATTAATTATCTAATTCGAATAGGGATATATCGAGTTAATAATTCGTAGTATTTTCTATCGACCTTGGGAAAGGCTTTAGAATAATTTAGGAATTCTGCTTACAATCAATTGAATAATGTGAATTGAATCGAATAAATATCATTCCCGATTGTTTGAGGTGAAAATCAATATCCTACCCCTTATTAGTATTATTATTATTATTAGTACTATTATTTATTTTCTGTAATTAGTTTAGATATACACTCTATTTAATTGTTCTTCAAATAAAATTGTGAGTTGACTAAATTTTGGTACTTAGTGAAATCAGTCCTCGATGGAACGATACTTTACTCATCACTTTATTACTTGTTGACACCGTGCACTTGCGGCATATTGTGAGGGATTTTCCCACAACAAGTTTTTGGCGCTGCTGCCGGGGGATTGAAATTTTCTAATATCGATTTAAGTATTTCCAGTCTTAATTTGAACGTTTTATTTTTATTTTTTTTTGTATTTAATTTCGTTTATTTGTTTTTCCTTTCAGGACCTTTCGTGTAGTGCATGAGAAAACTCGGTAACGAAGGCCTACTACCTTTGGATACCGAGCTCGAGCGCACTCTAAGAAGGAACAAAAAGGAGAAAAGAGAGTTGCAGACAACGGTCAACATGGCCGAGAATATCGAAGTCCAAGGAGAAGATAACCAAGTGCGGCAAGTTCAACCGGAACTAGCTCTTCGAGATTATGCCATGCCGCAGATCAACGCTAATTTTTCGGGAATTCGGCGTCCCACTATCCAAGCTAATAATTTTGAGATCAAGCCCGCTATTATTCAGATGGTGCAGGCGAGCCAATTATGTGGACTGCCGAATGACGACCCGAATGCCCATATTGCTTCTTTCCTTGAGATATGCGACACGTTCAAGACTAATGGTGTCACCGACGATGCCATACGATTGAGGCTTTTCCCTTTCTCTTTGAGGGATAAAGCAAAGTTTTGGTTAAATTCCTTACCGCCGGGGTCGATTACAACATGGGAGAGGTTAGCGCAAGCCTTCCTTGCCAAATTTTTCCCACCAGCTAAGACGACAAGGTTGAGAAACGAAATAACCACCTTTGGTCAGTACGATATGGAATCGCTCCACGAGGCGTGGGAGCGATATAAAGATTTGCTACGAAGATGCCCTCATCACGGCATTCCTGATTGGCTTGACTTCCACGTTCTATAATGGTTTGAGTGCTTCTACACGCACCCTCGTGGATGCGGCCTCTGGTGGGGCCTTCATGGGAAAATCTATGGCCGAGGCACACGTGCTTTTGGAAGATATGGCCGCAAACGCATACCAATGGCCATCGGAAAGATTGACACCGAAGAGAGTCATGAAAGTTTCAAGCAATGATCCGATTTCCACTCAGCTCAAGTCGCCGCTTTGACCCAACAGCTCCAGGCATTTTCGCACGCACCTTCCCCCGTTACCATTGAGACATGCAATTGGTGTAACGAATCACACCTGAGCACGGAGTGTCAAGTTGGAAACCCGTTCGAGCAAAATCAGATGGAGCAGGCTCAATTTGTGGGAAGTGGGAATCGGCCGAATAACCCGTACTCCAATACTTATAATCCGGGGTGGCGCAATCATCCTAACTTTTCATGGAGAAACGGATGTAACTCACACCGGCCCGTTCGCCTGGAATCAAAAGCGGCCCCTCCCGCTCCCAAAGTGTCTCTCGAGGAAGCACTTGCAAAATTTGCGGCAAATACGAGTCAATTTATGACCCGCATTTTAAGCTACATTACAAAATCATTCGCTTCCATTGAACTTGGAAGTCCAAGTGGCCAAATTGCTAATGTGTTGACAAATTTCGTCCGAGGGAGCATTGCCGAGTACAACAGAGACAAATCCTAGAGAGAGTCTAAACGCAATCAGCTTGAGAAGCGGGAAAGAGGTGCTGGATCAGCCCGAGCGGGGTAAAGAGAAGAAGGAAATTGAGGAAGAGAAGGATTTAAAGCCTGAGGAGTCGAAGGATTTGAAGCCGGATAACTCGAAGACATGTGTATCCCCCGTCCCGTTTTCGCAGAGATTACAGCAAAGAAGGGCGGACAAACAATTTTCTAAGTTCCTTGATGTGTTTAAAAAGCTTCACATAAACATTCCGTTCGCCGACGCGTTGGAACAGATGCCGAGTTACGTCAAGTTCATGAAAGAGATATTATCGAAGAAGAGAAAGCTTGAGGAGTTTGAAACGGTCACCTTGACAGAGGAGTGCAGTGCAATTCTTCAAAAGAAGCTCCCACCTAAATTGAAAGATCCGGGAAGCTTCAACATACCGTGCACCATGGGGAATCTTTCGTTTAATAAGGCACTATGCGATCTTGGTGCTAGTATCAACCTCATGCCTCTGTCGATTTTCAAAAAGCTGGATATTGGGGAAGCCAAGCCAACAACAGTCTCCTTACAATTGGCGGATCGATCGATAAAGTATCCGAGGGGAGTGATCGAGGATGTATTAGTCAAGGTTGATAAGTTCATCTTTCCGGCCGATTTCATCGTGCTCGACATGGATGAAGATGAAGATATTCCAATCATCTTGGGACGACCATTTCTAGCGACGGGCCGAACCCTTATAGACGTGGAAAAAGGGGAGTTAACTCTGAGGGTCCAAGACGAGCAAGTTACTTTTCAAGTATTCAAATCGTTTCCATGCCCCGGAAGTATTGATAAAAGGTCACAAAGTGAAAGTGTAAATGCCGTTGAAAGAGGAAAGCACCGAAAACATCGTCGGTGGGAAAATTCAGATTTTGTGTTAAATGGTCCAAGTCTTAAGAAGGATATAGAACGAGTGGCGTTCCTCGAGCATGAGGAAAAATCTGCTACAGTCTTGAGTGCGTTTGTGAAGGAGGAGAGTAAGCCGAAAGCCCAGCGGACAATTAGTCATGGAGAAACCGGGTGTTTCGGAAAGTTGTTCACGTCGAAACCTTTTCGCAAACAACATTTGATGACCGAACCGAAAGTCGAATCGCTAACGACCAATGGTCATAATTTTAACAAAAATATGAACGGTTCGATGAACGGGGCGGAAACTAAATGGAGTTTGCGAAAAGCGAACTAATGTTTTCCAATAGGTCCGGCTGAAGACTATAAACTTAGCGCTTATCGGGAGGCAACCCGAGTTCTAGTTGTAGATTTTTGCATTCCTTTATTTTTCTTGCATTCGTGATTCTTATTTTTCATCATTTTTGTGCTTCAATTTGCTTCTGCCTCTCGCTTTTAACGTTTTCTTCTCAAAATTCTGTGCAGGAAAGTCCCAGGGAAGAGACTGAAGGATGAGCCGCGGCACGGCATAAATGAGCCGCGGCACACGTCAATCGCAAGGGGAGGCTAAACCAACTGTACCCTGTGCCGCGGCACCGCATAAATGAGCCGCGGCACACTTGAGAAATGAGCCGCGACACACGAAATTTGTGCCGCGGCACACGACAAAACGAGAACACAGGTAAAAGGGACTGTATCCTGTGCCGCGGCTCACTTTAGCTGTGCCGCGGCACACTATGCGGAATCTGAAAGGCCAGGTAGCATATAACACGCATTCGGCCGGCATTTACAGGTACGCCTTCCTTCTCCTTTTCCTTCCCTCCCCAGCGCGCGACCGGCCGAAGTTTTCTTCCATTTTTTTTTCCTGTGATTTCTTCTTGCAATCTTCACAAAACCAAAAAGGTATGTTCAAACCTTTGATCTCTACTTGTTTATGGTTTAGATTTGAAGTTGTTTATGCTTTGAATGGATTGAACATGCTATTTTTCCTTCAAAAAGTTTTAGGATTGTTTAGAGAATAACATGGTAGTTTTATCGAATTTTCATGGTTAAATCGGAATATCAATGAGTTGAATGTGTTGAGTTGATGATGATTGAATTATGTTTCGGTTTTTGGGGGTTGAATCGAGCTATAACTATGTTTATTCTTCAAGTAAACTTGTGCCCTCAAGGTGTTTGATAAATTGCCTAAATGAAAATTTTTCTTTGGAAAAGCAATCGTTTTGAATTTTCGTGCAACGTATACGTTTTGAAGTTACAGCAAGCCCAACCCTTACATCCAGGTTAAACATTTAAGTCCAATTTCATCCTTCTCTCACGTATGCGCTATTTTCTTAAATTCGGAATTTCTGGCTGGACATCCTTAGCCGAGCATAGATCATTGTTATTATTTTTGCGTGAATAAACCCTCGTGTTTTACTTTTCAGGACTGATTATGGCGAGAACAAAGAAGCTGAGCAAGAGAGCTAGGACCGAGTCATCCCCTACTCGAGGGGAGACCTCTCGTGGTCAGGCCGAGGCGGAGGGGCACCAATTTTCGGACCCCGAAATTCACAAGATATTCAATGAAAAGATCCGGCCACGACCACTTATTCCAGAGAGGGGTTTTACTCCAGCTCCTCAGGACGGGGAATTGCTCACTATGATTGACGAGATGGGGTGGGCCAGATTTACCGCACCTCCCGAGCCAGCAGTTATCTCGATCGTGCAGGAGTTTTACGCCAGCGCACTGCTGAAGCACATTCGGGCAGGGCATACGTTGCCATCTTTAGAGTCTCGGACTCAGGTCGACGTCCGAGGGGTTACAGTTGATTTCTCCACGGCTGCTATTCGGAGGCTTTTTGGGTTTCCGGTGGTTGACGAGTCAGCCTATGACCGAGTGATGACCAGCCTCACTAAGGAGGCCCTGCTTGAGACCATTGCACAGCCAGTCCGGCCCAGGGCGGCGAGCACAGGGTTCTTCCACGTTTCACTTCAGGAGCTCGTGCCTCAGCCGGCTCGGGCGTGCCTGGCTTTATTTTATCTGCGCACGCATTAACCCCACCTCCCAGATCCATACAGTCTTTCTCTCCCGCGCCCGGACACTTTTTGCTATCACTTCAGGGCTGCGTTTCGATGTGGCCCCCATCCTGGTCCGATCTATCTTCCAGTGTATCCAGGGGGGGCCAAGACGGGGTTGAAGCACACCTCCCTCATCTGCGCTTTATGCCGGCAGTCGGGGCTGACGTGGTCAGACGACGAGCCGATGCTTGCCCCCCAGGCCCCGATCGACCACCGCATCATATCGCACTTTGAACAGTGGGGAGGAGCGCCAGCGCACGCTCGGGGGAGAGGATTTATGCTAGAGGAGGCCCACGAGGGATCCCCCGAGCCGCTTTTGTTGACACATGGAGATGCTGGCCCGCCACCCGACAGAGCGAGGTTGCAGGAGTTGTTTGATGGGCTGAGGGAGGATTTGAGGAGACAGAGAGAGGAGAGAGAGAGAGGAGCTGAGAGAGGAGACGAGGAGAGAGAGAGATGAGATGAGGAGAGAGAGAGAGAGCTTGATGGCTGCCATGCGGGAGGAGCAGCGGGCGGAGCGGGAGAGCGTTGTTGCTGCCGTCAGAGCCGAGATGCGAGAGCGAGCCGCCGGGCCCGGCCGGCAGAGGCGAGGCGTCTTGCTGCGAGGGATGCTTATCATCAGGAGCACCTCGCCGCATGGACGGCCCATATCATGCATCCCGACAGGCCATTTATTGCGCCCGCCCGTACAGCCACACCACCCTCCTCACCGGACGATGCCGGCACCAGCTCCTGAGCAGACTGGAGGGGAGTACTTGGCCTTTTACTTTTATTGCATATCATTTTTGTCCATTGAGGTCAATGTACGTCCTAAGTTTGGGGGGGATTTACTTTCAGTTTCTACATTCATTGCTGTACTTTATTTTATTGCTGTACGTTATTTCGTTGCACTTTTCATTACTTTGCGTAAAAATTTTTTTAGATAGCCTTGCTTGTCTTAGTTTTTCGTTATTCGTGAATTTTTCGTGCTTCTATTTGTGTGATACTGATGTTACGACACTGTTTTTCTCTCTGAAGAAACGGTCGAGTTTTAGTCGAGTTGTAGTCAGTTATTTCTGTTCTGCTTAGTATTCATTTAGGTCCGAAATTTTTCGTGATTTTAGAGGTCTTGGCAGATAAGAGACGATACATACTTGTTTTAAAATCACCGTCAATACGTTTGGCTACATTTTCCGGATAGTGAGTCGTACTGTTTCTGTAGACGTGTTGGCACTTAGATCGAGTTTTGAGTCGGTCAGTTTTTCCCAAAAGTCGAGATAATGTGTTCTATGAAGGGAAGTCTAGTAACCGGGGGTATTCGCGTGACCGTTGTTTACTCTCGCGTAAAGCAGCGACCCCGATTAGACTAGTGATTTAGTTATTTCACATGTGCCAAGAAGAGGGAGCCTAGTAACCGGGGGTATTCGCGTGACCCGTTGTTTACTCTCGCGTAAAACGGCAACCTTGATTCGGACATGCGGAAATTATATATTCGAGTTGTTTCTCCGCTGTAGACGGGAACTTAGTAACTAGAAGCATCCATGTGCCCCATGAGTGTCTTTTACGTCAAACGGTTTCCTAATACATGAGAATGGAAGTTCCACCCTAGGATTATCCCGATGAAACATCCCGAGATCCTAACCTAGTGGTCAACTCGAATCAACTTCTTGAGCATATATATAAGGGAATACTGTCCGAGGTTTAATTGTTATGAAACTCATGAAAATTGTGCTTTTAGGCGTGGAGCAGGGACGAACTAGCTTGTTTATTTTAGCCTTTCATATTGACGGTCGATTTGACTCACGTTTTGTTAATCTTTGAGTTGGATTTTCTTCATGAACGAGTGATTAGGACTGAACTTGATTACTTTGCGGAATCATTATTCTGAGTGCAGCTCGCTTTTATGACACTCGTATTATTTAGAGAGAATTACAGGATAGTATTGATTAGGTTGAACACTATGAGTTGCACGATGATTCACGACATTCTTTTATTGAATTTAATTCTTTTTGCTTGAGGACAAGCAAAGGCTTAAGTTTGGGGGTATTTGTTAGGCGTATTTTTATACGCTTATTTATCATTATTTTATAGTATTTTGGAGAGTGAAATCGTCTAAATGAGCTTTTAATGCTTTAATTTTGTATGATTGACGAAATTGAAGTCGGAAGCTAAAACGAGGCAAAGCGGGAAACGGCAAATCTGGACTCTGAGCCGCGGCACAAGGAAGCTGAGCCGCGGCACAGGAAGACACCAGCCGAAGGCAGAGTAACCTGTACTCTGTGCCGCGGCACAAAAGAAATTAATGACGCCCAGGTTTAAAGCTGAAGGCCCTGTGCCGCGGCACAGGTTTAGTGCGCCGCGGCACACTTGGCGGTTTTTGTATGTCCGCGGATTTTGGGCCGTTTGAAGCCGACCGACTGATACGGACGCGATTTGTGGATGTGCTGAGCTATAAATAGGGTTTAAGACCCTAATTAATGAATATTTGGATCTTTAATATTTGAGAGCTTAAGCTTGGAGACGGCAGAAGAAGAGGGAAGCAGAAGACTTCAAGGGCAGAGGGCGGAAGCTGAAGAACGGAGGAATCCGAGCTTCATCTGCGTTTGAATTTTATGCTTTCATTTATTTATTCTGTATTTTCGATTATTAGTATGTCAGGCTAAAGCCCTAATCTAGGGTTTTGATGAAACCTTTGTTTTGACGAATTGATTGAGATTATCCAATTTATTACCTTTTTATTGAGTTTTCCCAATTATGTTTAATGCTTGCAATTATCTGGCCAATAGTTGTATTGATTTAATCATTCACTTCGAATCGGGAGAGGAGATTTGGTGAGGAACTATTGGTGAGGACCGTTTTATTCTGTGAGATAGGAATATACTCATAGGAACTATGTGGCCTTTAGGAGATTTTATGCTTTTCGCCTATTGACGAATTAATTCACCTAGGGATAGAGTGCGTTATTCGCCTTTAGATAAATCTATTGACCTCGGGAGAGGCAGTAGAATATATTAGCAATTTCCGCCTTCAATAAATTGGGAAAATTATTTATTACGGATAATCGAGAGTAAATTCGGATAAACTAAGGTGGATTCAGAACCCTAGACTTATTCATCATTTGATTTATTTTATTCAAGCCATCGTTTTATACTAGTCTTTTAGTAATTCTTCTAGTTATTAATTACAAAATCCCAAATTCGATTGTTCAGATAAAATTGGAATACACAAAAATCGGTAGTTAGAAATTCAATCCTCGTGGGAACAATACTCTACTTATCACTTTATTACTTGTAAACGATGACGTGCACTTGCGTGTAAAGAAAATCCGCAACAGACTCGGACTAGAATGAACATGATTTGGGTTATTGTCGATCGACTAACCAAATTAGCTCATTTCCTGGGTATTAAGGACACTTGGGGGCCGGAGAGGCTGGCACGAGTGTTTATTGCAGAGATCGTGAGGTTACATGGGACTCCTAGGAGTATTGTTTCGGATCGAGATGGTCGGTTTGTATCACATTTTTGGCAGTCTGTTCATCGAGCTTTAGGGACTGAGTTGAGACTCAGTACATCTTACCACCCTCGAGCAGAGACGGACGATCAGCGGGATCTGACATTTGGAGGATATGTTGAGAGCCTGTGCTTTAGATTGGAAGTATGATTGGGAGTCACACCTGCCATTGATCGAGTTCACGTACAACAATAGTTGGCACGCCTCGATCAAAATGGCACCATTTGAGGCATTATATGAGAGGAGGTGCAGATCACCGTTGTGTTGGGATGATGCGTCCGAGTTAGTTGGTACCGAACCAGATATGGTAGTTGAGACAAGAGAGAAAATTGCCTTGATTCGTGATAGGTTGTTAACGACCCAAAGTCAACAGAAGTCTTATGCCGACACACGTCGTCGGTCGTTGGAGTTTTTGGTGGGGGACCATGTCTTGCTTAAGGTATCTCCGACACGGGGAGTTTACCACTTCGTCCGGAAGGGTAAACTTAGTCCGAGATATATTGGACCGTTCGAGATTTTAGAGAGAGTTGGAGAGCTTGCATATCGGTTAGGCTTACCGTCCTTGAGTCACGTGCATAACGTATTTCATGTTTCCAAGATTAGGAAGTACGTACCGGACCCTAACCATATTATTGATTTTGGAGAGATTGAGTTGGGACCCGACATTACCATCGAGGAAAGGCCAATTCAGATTTTAGAGCGTCGGGTGAAGCAACTTAGGCACAAAACCATTCCTTTGGTTAAAGTTCAATGGTCGTGGCATGGATCCGAGGAAGTCACGTGAGAGACGGAAGAGAGTATGAGGTCGAGATACCCCGCGTTATTCGTGTTGTAGGTTTCGGGACGAAACTTATTTTTAGGGGGAGAGAATGTAATATCCATACTTTATATTTTTAGTAATTTCTATTTTTGGTGTATGTTCGTTTCGGACGACTCGCTTGTTACTATTTCGGAATTCTGAATGTATTTTATTCTTGGAGTTTTTCCATCGGGACGAGTTTCACAGACGTTTTTAAGTATTTTTCATCTTGAATTATATCTTCTCGCATGTACGTTCGATTCTCGTAAAACTCATTTGATTTCAATATTTCTCTGTTTCCATGAGTTCGTATGGATGAGTTGCTCATGTTGTGAGTTTCGGATTGTTAATCCGACGTCGTATCATGACTTTTCGGATGTTTGGGCCATTTTGTAATTTCCTAGAAGTTTAGGGAATTTTATCTTGCTTGTTGTATTTCGGATTGCCTGATAGTCGGAAATGTATTTTATTTCAGCACTTAGCTTCATTGTTATGGATACCTCGTGTTTACACTAGTTACATCCTTGTGTTGCGTTAGTCATTGTATAAATGCATGCGAAACGACGTTCAGCAGTGTGGGACTGCTGCATGCATAACGCACGTTATGCATGCTTCTTAACGTGCGCTATCGGTACCTGCATAACGTATGTTATGCCCTTATGGTAATGTACGTTATGGCCTTCATCAGATAGTACAAGCGGTTCGTTACGTACGTTAACTGGTGAGACGTTAAGTATGTAAACGTCGTAACGTACGTTAACAATTTGTGTTAATGTACGTAACGCACTGTCAGGGCTTAAATTCTAATTTGACCTCAAATGCGTTATTTCGTTTCTTTTTCTTTCCTTTGCTCACGACGGGAGTTCCTTGGGCGATTGGAGCGATTTGTACCGAACAATCCATAAAGTTCCTCCATAGATCGATTGTTGTGCTTCAAGCAAGGTTTATCATCATGATAATCATCCTCCATCCGTCCGAATTGAGGTATTCTCCCATTAAAACTCTAACTTTTAGGAATTTCGGGATTGTGTCATGAATTTCCATTTGGAACCGATCCAGCTTCAATGAGTTGTTAGAATACAATTGTATAGTCGTGATTCCTTGTTTCCAATATAGTTTTACGGATTAAACTTCAAGGATTTCACCGTTCATAGACTAGGATCTTATATGATCACGTAGTGTTCGACGAATTGTCCCATCGGGTAGAGCTAGGATGAATTCCTACGTTTTTCACAATATTGAGATTCTTTGTATACCGTTATTATGTTAGGAACGGATTTGTGAAGATTGTTCGGACGAGAACCTATTCTTTCGTCGTTTCCTTCGATTCACTTTATTCAAGACAAGTACATTTATTACATTTCGTTATGTGTGTACGGTTTTGATGCGAATGATGTAAGTTATGTTATTGCAGATGTGTTATCGTTCTTCCACCCGGGGATGGCATGTGTGGCCTCTGGGGGCCGACACTAATGGGTACGGCCACGGAAGTGGACTTGGGTGCGTGTGTTGATGTTCTTCCACCCGGGGATGGTTCGACGGGACCTCTGTGGGGGCGATACTAATGGGTATGGCCACGGAAGTGGTTTCTCACCCGGGGACGGTCCGACGGGGCCTCTGGGGGTCGATACTAATGGGTACGGCCGCGGGATACTAAGTGTGGATAGTTGTGATGTGGAAAACTTGTGAATATACTGTTTTTGGTGTTATCGTGATATTCCGGAATATTGGTTTCAAATATTTTCTCTCAAATGAATTGCTTGTGTCAAATCTTGTATGGATATAATGTAGTGTAATTGTGTACTTGCACTAGCTATTCGAATGCTAAACCCTTTAATGGGGAAATGCGTATTATGCATTTCAGGTACCAGAAGAGGTGAGAAACAGGCACGGGATATGCACGCAAAGGATGGACTGGCATGATTATGAGGCTCGAGTCTTTATTTATGTGTGGTCATTTATACTGTTTGAGTTATCGGAATTTGACTAATTTTCATTAAATTCGGTTAAAGTCCCCTGCATGGGCAATGATATGGTATTGACTTATATTTTCACGTACTTCTATTAAAATGTTTTGGCCGAGGTCACGGCCCCATTTTACATTGATGATTGTGTCTTCGGGATTTTCATGTACGGAATGTGTGTCATGTGTTAGCCTGGTAGACCTCATGAGAGTTCTACGGTGTGTAACGTCCCATTTGTGAATTGGGGTGTTACATTTATGGTATCGGAGCCCTTAGGTTTTGAATGCCTAGGCTGTCGGTTAATTTTGGGTCTGTCAGTTATGTCGTTAGAGTCAGTCGTTGAGCCTAATATCATCGTGCTACCGTCTTTTCGTGCGACTCGTGGCTGTATGTCTCCTCGAACTCTTATATTCCTGTAAAATTCTTTGTGTCGTTTGGAAATTGTGAATTGTGACACCAACCTTGTAAATTGTGATCTTTCCGATCTTGTTCGTTCTTATCTTTTCTTCAGTATGTTGAGAGGTCATGGTAGACCGGCTAGGGGGTGCGGCCGAGGTCGTGGTCGTGGTGCTAATAACGAGGAAGGCTCACTTTCTCAGTCCTTTGCGGATTCGGCTTCTCATTTAGTGCCGTCGGGTAATTACGCCGACGCTGGGGCTACTACCGTACTTCAACAGTTGGTAGACCAGATAGCTCAGGGTGGGCGCCAAAATCCGCCCCCGACTCTAGAGGACGAAGCTAGTAAATGGCTTCAGAAAGTAACTAAGATGCACCCTCCTCGTTTCTATGGTTCTTATGACTCTCTCGTTTGGGAGAATTGGCTCTTTCAGTTGAGCAGGACTTTTGATGTCGTAGCTTGTCCCGATGACAGGAGGGTACATATTGCTCAGTACCTCCTGGATAAGGAAGCTGCGGAATGGTGAGAGGCTGTGGCGCCCAGAGACCGCCAGGCCACTTGGGAGGAATTTAAGGCTGCTATGGAAGCAGAATATTGTCCACCGCCAGTCAAGGAGCGCAGGATTGTCGAATTCTTTACTGCTACACCTCAGGATGTGCCGATTTCTCAGGCCATCATCACTTATAATCAGCAGTTGGGATTCGTGAAAGCTCAGGTGACGACCGAGGCCGATAAGATCCACTATTTCAATATGCGCATGAAGCCGCATATCAGGCAGAGTATGGCACCGCTCATGTGTGCCACCTTGAAGGAGTATCAGGATCGCGCCCTAGTGATCGAGATGGCTGTTCCAGAATCGTAGTCGGTTTCCGAGGCTAAGAAGCAGAAATCTATCGGCAGTTTTTTGGCCAGTAAAGGTGGACGGTTTTCGAGGTCGTAGTCTACGCCGGCGTCTGGGAAGAGATCATTTTATCAGGCTGGAGGATCTCAGAGTAACCGTTCGGTCCAGTCTCCTACACCTGGTGGTAGAGTTTGTTTTAATTGCAGTCAGCACGAGCATGTGAGGAAAGATTGTCCATTTTCGTTGGTTACTTGTTTTACTTGTGGACAGACCGGGCATCGAGCAGTTCATAGCGAGAGGGCTTCCAGGACCGCCAGGGCTCCGATTACCACTGCCGTTCAGCAGGAGCACATTATTGATCAGAAGACCCCAGTTACTCATGTTCCTCAGAGTTCGGGCCGGGGTCAGCCGGACCACCGGGCTACTTCCAGTTCGGGCTCGGTGCACCCTCGTTTGTACCAGATGAGACGCACGGAGGAGACAGATGTTCTAGTGGCGTCAGGTACCACTCAGATCCTTTCTCATCCAGTTTCAGTGCTTTTCGATTCGGGTGCCACCCACTCTTTTATTGCTTTGGATTGTGTGAGTCGTATTGATATTGACTGCTTGTTCGAGTGTGAACCGTTTGTAGTGGGTACGCCTAGCGAGGGCCGTATGGTTGGGGACCGGGAAGTTAGGGATTGCCCAGTGAGGATCGGGAGCCGAGATTGGCCCTCATATCTCATTGTTATAGACCTTGAGGGTGAGGATTTGATCCTCGGGGACGATTGGTTGGATCGTCACGGAGATATCATGAACTATCAGACTCGTACCATCTCGATAGTAGCTGAGGATGGAACCGAGCAAACTCTCGTCGGTTGTAAACCGGGTAGATTGGGAAGTGTGATTAGCGCCTTGAAGGGGATGAAACTTCTGAATCAGGGTTGTGTCGGCTATTGGTGTTACGCTCTGCAGGCGGAGGATGGTGGAGTCGACATGTCGTCGATTCGAGTTGTTAGCGAGTACCCCAACGTATTTCCAGATGACTTGCCGGGATTACCACCACAGCGAGAGGTTGAGTTTCCTATTTATCTTGAGCCGAATGCGGCTCCCGTTTCTCGAGCGCCATACCTTATTGCACAGTCGGAGATGTTAGAATTGAAGAAATAGTTGCGGGAACTGTTAGATAAAGGGTATATTCGATCGAGCGCATCGCCTTGGGGTGCGCATGTACTTTTTGTTAAGAAGAAGGATGGATCGCTTTGTTTATGCATCGACTACCGAGAATTAAACAAGTTGACCATCAAAAACAAGTACCTTTTGCCCAGGATCGACGACTTGTTTGATCAGCTTCAGGGAGCGATAGTCTTTTCGAAGATTGATTTACGATCGAGCTACTACCAGTTGAGGATCCGGGACAGCGATATACCGAAAGCTGCCTTTCGGATGAGATATGGCCATTATGAGTTTGTGGTTATGCCTTTCGGGCTAACCAACGCCCCAGCAGTGTTCATGTAGTTAATGAACAAAGTTTTTATCGAGTATCTGGACAAATTCGTAGTCGTCTTTATCGACGACATCCTTATCTATTCACGGAGTCGTGAGGAGCATGCTTTACATCTCCGGATTGTGTTGGACACTTTGAGAACTGAGCAGTTGTACGCGAAGTTCTCTAAGTGTGAGTTTTGGCTCAAGGAAGTGATGTTCCTCAGGCACGTGATTTCAGCGGAGGGAGTTCGGGTAGATCCACAGAAGATAGAGGTGGTGATGGCATGGGAACCACCCAATAATGTGAAGGAGGTGAGGAGTTTTCTGGGACTTGCAGGCTATTATCGTAGATTCGTTTAGTGATTTTCTAAGATCGCTAGACCGCTCACTCAGTTACTCCATAAAACTCAGAAGTTCGAGTGGACCGCAGACAGACAGGATAGTTTTGATGAGTCAAAGAGACGATTGACTACCGCACCCATTTTAGCATTGCCTCAGGGGAACGAGGATTTCGTGGTGTATAGTGATGCTTCGTGCCTCGGGCTCGGATGTGTTTTGATGCAGATAGGGTTATTTCTTATGCGTCCCGCCAGTTGAAACCTTATGAGGTAAATTACCCCACGCACGATTTGGAGTTAGCTGCAGTCGTTTTCTCCTTAAAGATATGGAGGAATTATCTCTATGGGTCGTCGTGTAAGATTTTTACGGATCACAAGAGTTTGAAGTATATCTTCAGTCAGAAAGAGTTGAGTATGAGACAGCGTAGGTGTTTGGAGCTAATTAAAGATTACGACCTCGAGATACTCTATCATCCGGGGTAAAGCTAACGTAGTGGCTGATGCGTTGAGCCGGAAGCCGATTGCGTTACAGATGTTAGAGGTATTTACACCACAGAACAGGATCCAGCGGGATTTGATTTGTCAGAATATCGAGGTTTGGGTTCAGAGAGTTCAGGGCCAGTTATGTGCGTTGGAGATCACTTCGTCCTTGACTGATGATATCAAGACGAAATAGTATGATGATCCGTTTTTGGTCCAGTTGAGGTAGGATGTGAGGAAGGGGAAAGCCCCTGGATTTGTGGTTCAGGATGATGGGGTTTTGAGATTTCGCGGCAGATTATGTGTACCGAATGATATTGAGTTGAGACAGAAGATCTTGAGTGAAGCTCATACCACACCTTACTCCATACATCCTGGTACGAGCAAAATGTACAAGAATGTGAGGAGTAACTACTAGTGGAACAATTTGAAGACGGACGTTAGCGAGTTTGTGGCGAAGTGTTAGACCTGTCAGTAGGTTAAGATTGAGCATCAGCGGCCCGCGGGGTTGTTACGACCACTTCTCATTCCGGAATGGAAGTGGGAAGACATCTCTATGGATTTCATTACCAGGATGCCTAGGACTCGGACTGGAATGAACATGATTTGGGTTATTGTCGATCGACTAACCAAATTAGCTCATTTCCTGGGTATTAAGGACACTTGGGGGCCGGAGAGGCTGGCACGAGTGTTTATTGCAGAGATCGTGAGGTTACATGGGACTCCCAGGAGTATTGTTTTGGATCGAGATGGTCGGTTTGTATCATATTTTTGGCAGGCTGTTCATCGAGCTTTAGGGACTGAGTTGAGACTCAGTACATCTTACCACCCTCAGACAGACGGACAGTCAAAGCGGACGATACAGACGCTGGAGGATATGTTGAGAGCCTGTGCTTTAGATTGGAAGGATGATTGGGAGTCACACCTGCCATTGATCGAGTTCACGTACAACAATAGTTGGCACGCCTCGATCAAAATGGCACCATTTGAGGCATTATATGAGAGGAGGTGCAGATCACCGTTGTGTTGGGATGATGCATCCGAGTTAGTTGGTATCGAACCAGATATGGTAGTTGAGACAAGAGAGAAAATTGCCTTGATTCGTGATAGGTTGTTAACGACCCAGAGTCGACAGAAGTCTTATGCCGACACACGTCGTCGGCCGTTGGAGTTTTAGGTGGGGGACCATGTCTTGCTTAAGGTGTCGCCGACACGGGGAGTTTACCGCTTCGGCCGGAAGGGTAAACTTAGTCCGAGATATATTGGACCGTTCGAGATTTTAGAGAGAGTTGGAGAGCTTGCATATCGGTTAGGCTTGCCGTCCTTGAGTCACGTGCATAACGTATTTCATGTTTCCCAGCTTAGGAAGTACGTACCGGACCCTAACCATATTATTTATTTTGGAGAGATTGAGTTGGGACCCGACATTACCATCGAGGAGAGGCCAATTCAGATTTTAGAGCATTGGGTGAAGCAACTTAGGCACAAAACCATTCCTTTGGTTAAAGTTCAATGGTCGAGGCATGGATCTGAGGAATCCACGTGAGACACGAAAGAGAGTATGAAGTCGAGATACCCCGCGTTATTCGTGTTGTAGGCTTCGGGATGAAACTTATATTTAGGGGGAGAGGATGTAATATCCATACTTTCTATTTTTAGTAATTTCTATTTTTGGTGTATGTTCGTTTTGGACGACTCGCTTGTTACTATTTCGGAATTCTGAATGTATTTTATTCTTGGAGTTTTTCCATCGGGACGAGTTTCGCAGACGTTTTTAAGTATTTTCATCTTGAATTATATCTTGTCGCATGTACGTTCGATTCTCGTAAAACTCATTCGATTTCAATATTTCTCTGTTTCCATGAGTTCGTATGGATGAGTTGCTCATGTTGTGAGTTTCGGATTGTTAATCCGATGTCGTATCGTGACTTTTCGGATGTTTGGGCCATTTTGTAATTTCCTAAAAGTTTAGGGAATTTTATCTTGCTTGTTGTATTTCGGATTGCCCGATAGTCGGAAGTGTATTTTCTTTCAGCACTTAGCTTCATTGTTATGGATACCTCGTGTTTACACTTCTGGTTCTGTCCTTGTGTTGCGTTCCGTCGTTGTATCGTCTGTACAGGAAACGACGTTCAGCAGTGTGGGATTGCTGCATGCATAACGCACGTTATGCATGCTTCTTAACGTGCGGTATTGGTACCTGCATAACGTACGTTATGCCCTTCTGGTAACGTACATTATGGCCTTCATCAGATAGTATAGGCGGTTCATTACGTATGTTAACTGGTGAGACATTAAGTACGTAAACATCGTAACGTACGTTAACAATTTGTGTTAACGTACGTAACGCACTGTCAGGTCTTAAATTCTAAATTGACCTCAGATGCGTTATTTCGTTTCTTTTTCTTTCCTTTGCTCGCGACGGGAGTTCCTTGGGCGATTGGAGCGATTTGTACCGAACAATCCATAAAGTTCCTCCATAGATCGATTGTTGTGCTTCAAGCAAGGTTTATCATCATCATAATCATCCTTCATCCGTCCGAATCGAGGTATTCTCCCATTAAAACCCTAACTTTTAGGAATTTCGGGATTGTGTCATGAATTTCCATTTGGAGCCGATCCGGCTTCAATGAGTTGTTAGAATACAATTGTATAGTCGTGATTCCTTGTTTCCAATATAGTTTTACGGATTAAACTTCAAGGATCTCACCGTTCATAGACTAGGATCTTATATGATCATGTAGTGTTCGACGAATTGTCCCATCGGGTAGAGCTAGGATGAATTCCTACGTTTTTCACAATATTGAGATTGTTTGTATACTGTTATTATGTTAGGAACGGATTTGTGAAGATTGTTCGGACCAGAACCTATTCTTTCGTCGTTTCCTTCGCTTCAATTTATTCAAGGCAAGTACATGTATTATATTTCGTTATGCGTATACGGTTTTGAAGCGAATGATGTAAGTTGTGTTATTGCATGGATGTGTTATCATTCTTCCACTCGGGGATGGCATGTGTGGCCTCTGGGGGCCGATACTAATGGGTACGGCCACGAAAGTGGACTTGGGTGCTTGTGTTGATGTTCTTCCACCCGGGGATGGTTCGACGGGACCTATGGGGGCCGATATTAATAGGTACGTCCGCGGAAGTGGTTTCTCACCTGGGGACGGTCCGACGGGGCCTCTGGGGGTCGATACTAATGGGTACGGCCGCGGGATACCAAGCGTGGATAGTTGTGATGTGGAAAACTTGTGGATATACTGTTTTTGGTGTTATCATGATATTCCGGAATATTGGTTTCAAATATTTTCTCTCAAATGAATTGCTTGTGTCGAATGCTAACCTCTTAAATGGGGGAAATGCGTCTTATGCATTTCAGGTACCGGAAGAGGTGAGGAGCAGGCAAGGGATATGCACGCAAAGGATGGACTGGCATGATTATGAGGCTCGAGTCTTTATTTATGTGTGGCCATTTATACTGTTTGAGTTATTGGAATTTGACTGATTTTCATTAAATTTGGTTAAAGTCCCTTGCGTGGGCAATGATATGGTATTGACTTATATTTTCACGTACGTCTATTAAAACGTTTTGGCCGAGGCCACGGCCCCATTTTACATTGATGATTGTGTCTTTGGGATTTTCATGTGGGGAATGTGTGTCACGTGTTAGCCTGGTAGACCTCATGAGAGTTCTACGGCGTGTAACGTCCCATTTGTGAATTGGGGTGTTACACATACCGACTAAAATCATCGGTAAATGTGATGAAGTATTGATATCTGCCTCTGGCATGAGTGCTAAGAGGTCCGTATACATCAGTATGTACTAAGCCTAATAGATCACTAGCCTCTCTATGACCGCTGAAAGGATTATTCGTCATCTTACCCAATAAACAAGATTCGCATGTCCAATATGATTCATAGTCAAAAGAGTCTAAAAGTCCATCATTATGGAGTTTAGAAATGCGATTCTCGTTTATGTGACCAAGTCAACAATGCCATAAGTAAGTCAGATTAGAATCATTGAGCTTAGGTTTCTTGGATGCAATGTTATAGACTTTCAAAGTGTTGGACTCATCTAGATCAATATTGAAAATGCCAGTATATAACTTTGCAGTACCATAAAGCAAGTCATCAAAGAAAATACGAATGATCTTATTCTTAATAAGAAAACTGTAACCTTCACAATCTAATGTAGAAACTTAAATAATATTCCTATTTATAGCAGGAACATAATAGCAATTGTTCAAAACTAACAAAAGCCCATTGGGTAAAACTAGATCATAAGTTCCTACGGCTAGTGCAGCAACTCTTGCTCCATTGTCGACTCTTAGATCCACTTCCTCTTTCTTCAGCTCTCTACTACTTCTCAACCCCTGCACATTTGTACAAATGTGAGATCCACATCCAGTATCCAATACCCAGGAGTTAGAAATAGATAAGTTAACTTCTATAATGAATATACATGTGGCAGTCTCACTGCCCTTGGTACGCTTTAGCTCTTCCAAGTAAACCTTGTAATTTCTTTTCCAGTGTCCTGGTTTATGCAATGATGGCAATTTCTATCTTTGGGAGCTTTAGCCTTGAAAACCGGCTTAGTAGGGTCTTTAGATTTGGCAACTTTTGCCTACCCTTGCCCTTACCTTTTTTCTTAAAGGACTTCCCTTTGCTGACCATCAGCACGTGGCTTGGTTTCTTCTTAATATTCTTCTCAGCCGTTTTAAGCATACGATTCAGCTCAGCAATGGACGTTTCCATCTCATTCAGATTATAGTTCATAATGAACTAACCGAAACTATCGGGCAATGAGTTTAGGATCACATCCGTGGAGTGCTCCTTAGAAAGTGGAAAATCGAGCCTATCAAGATGATCAATATATCCTTTCATATTGAGTACATGAGCGCTGATATATGTCCCCTCAACCATCTTGCAAGCATACAAGGCTTGAAAGGTCTCATACCTCTCTTGCCTAGCATGCTTCGAGAAAGTTTCCTTGAGGTGAGCATTTAGCTCATAAGCTTCCATTTTCTCCAGATTTTTCTGAAGTTCTGGACAAATTGTAGCCAACATAAGACAACTGACATCAATGGAATCATCACAATGTTTCTTCCATTTGTCTTTTGTTGCTTTATTTGCATTGTCAGCAGGCTCATCGGGAATTTCTTCCTCAAGAACGTACAACTTTCTTTCTTGCTTGAGAACTATTCTTAAGCTCCGGATCCAATCCAGATAGTTGTTGCCGTTTTCTTTAAGCTTGTCCTTCTCAAGGACGGATCGCAATGAAATGATGGACGTGTTGTTTGATGCCATTCTATATTATCTACAAAATTCAATATACAAAGTATTTAGTCATATTATTTTATTTCTCGAAAAACACTCCCACTAAAACAAAGTACCATCAATTTTACAATATTTGTAACTTTAGTGGGCTAAGACCCCATTTTGCACAATTCTAAACTCAGCTTTGGCATGACGCCTAGAATTGAGCTACTTTAGGTGGATAACTCTTTATCGATTACATCATATGTAACTCTTACATTATATTTATGGGATTTGACATCTTATGCCCAAGCATGTTATAATCTCATCTTATGCCTTAAGTATCAAAATTCTTTTGAATTCTTAGTTCATTAAAACATATAGGTATCACCATTACCCATCCTACCTTACTAAGATAATCCGAGCACCCAGCTTTGGCATGGCCTGCTCAAGATGATCGAAGTCTTCATAGGTGTTTTAATTGAACGGCATTAAAATTTTAACGAGGGATTTTTATCCTATGTAAATATCTATGTTTGCTAACATACATCTAATCATACATCGCATCACATACATGTATAAATTTAAACATACATAGCATCACATGACATAATAAGCATAGGACTGTGTATAGCATGACCATAATCCTAACGTGATTTTCATGAGTCAACATGAAAATCACATAGGTCAATCTAAAGGGTATAATTGGTCTTCATTGATCTTCCAACTCCTTGGAACGTCATACGCGACCAATTGGCCCCTCGAGTCCGTCCTTCATCTCCTTCTTGTCTTCATTACATTAATGAAAAATACTACACTAGTAAACTTAAATTACAAGATGGCAAACGACACGCAGGTCATGCATTATAACAATAAATTACAAGACGACTCGCATGCCATAAAAACCCATTAATATTAAACGACACGTAGGCCATAAAACCAACCCACATTAAATTGAAAATATCCAATCACATTGGTCAATTTATGGTCATGCCATACACTAAACATCTACTAAAAATTAATCATCACATAATAAATTTATCATACTATTTTTTTTTTTAGTAACTTTTTTCATTTGATGAGTAAGGACTATTTTTTTTAAAAAAAAAACAAAATAGACAGTAATCACATTACAATAAAATGGCAGGCAAACGGGCAACAAGTTGCGCCGCAACCCCCTTTTGAATGGCCAAACCAATCCTACTAAAAATGAAGTTATGTTTCTTGAGGACCGAAAAATTACTTTGCACCACCCGTTGAACTCTGGACAAAAACTTCGCTGCTTCAGGAGCTAAGAAACCAAATGTATCAAAGGCAAAGGGGATGAACACGTGTTGATTCTCCAAGCAAGCTTTCTCGTGTTTAGCCACTTTGCTCGATTCAGCTTTTAACGCAGCTTGTCCTGCAATAAACCCATTGTCCCTGAGCCCAACAAGAGGGGACACTCCAGTAAGATCTACACAAGCATGTTTCGCCCCAGCCCACCCAAACACAAGTATATCAGCTGGCCGTAAAGTAGACCTCCCTTCAAGCGGATCCGTCAAAAAGTTCACGGGGGCCTCTTTTTTAATTATCACATAATTAATTAAACAGAATATGAATCTGCCTGACACATAGGTATAAGATTAATATCCTATCAAAACATAACAATTTTAAATATTGGTCTAGATGGCTGAGCGTTGTGCACCAGCACACGGCTACGCGGGTTCGAATCCCATCGGCCGCAAAAATACATTTTGAAAATATTTATTTTGATTTTTCAAAACAGGAGTCAAGTAGAATATCAGTGAACAAGATTTACAAAAAGTTGCTCCAACCAAGATGGTCCGGACGCGGCCTGCGGCTGAACCAACACGGGATCGAATCCCTTTGGCCGCGGTATATTTTTGCTATGTTACCGCGGCTCGCGGGTCGGGACCCGATCTGAATCTGCCCGACCTATCCGAACCTGCCCGAATCCCTGTGCTGTTCCATAACAGTTCTGGACAGCAGTTTATGCGAAAAACAGTCCAGAAAATTATTTTTAAACGATTCGATTTAATCAAATTAAATTAGAAAAATTTGTTTTATAAAATCTCTATTTTATAAACATGATCAGGAACATATTTTACACATAAATATATTCTACATAAATAATTAAATTACTTGCAAGTTGGCTCCGATACCATTGTTGGGTTTTACGTGTATCTAATACAATAAAATATGAGCAAACGCAGCGGAATAAAATAACGATAAACTCATATGGGGATCTACAAATAGTAATTTAATTGATTTATTAATGGTTCGTAATTCGAAGAACATATCTGAGCCCGTACTAGAAGCTGATTAAATCCCCTTCCTCTTTCGGTGATCCACACACGAACAACTAATACAAGACGGATTGCTAGATCCTTACGAATAATGTTGATAAACAGTAAAACAATTAATTCATTGCTAGAAGGATTTGTTCTGTGGATCAAAATCAACTAAGAAAAGAGGACGGAGATGGCTGAAACGAATCTCCGGAGTAAAAACTGTTCGGCCGATCTGTTGGAGAAGGGGGATTTTGGCTCTTGCAAAACTAGGGTTGTGCAATTTTTCTTATGACAACTCCTTGTTATTGACCCTTTATTTATACTAAGTAAATCATAGAGTCAAACTCTAGTATTTGCTTAGTTGGCTCTCATCTTATTAAATAATACAATACATATAATATCTTATATTATATATATATATATCACTTACTATTTAATCCTCTAATAAATATAATATTTAATATTATATTTATCTTTCCAGTTGATATAATTAAAGAGTATAATATATAATATTTTATATTATATATTACTCATTATTTAATTACTTTAATAATATAATATCCAATATTATATCTATTAATTATTCTTACTTTTCTTTAGTTGTCGTATGTGTGACCCAAAAGGCTTATATTATGTTGGCAATTATTTAATACCTTATTAAATAATAAGTCATAAGCGGTCTCTCGCAAGACATTATGACTACCCAAATAATATCAGTTCATAGTCCATTAAACCATTTAACGTGTCAAATACCTTTGTCTCGCGATATCATATTTAAACTAAGTCATGAAAATGGTCATGCTTATTATGTTCAAATGCTTTCTCGATCTTAAGTAGACTGATTGAATTAAACGACTCTACATTTGAGCATGGTCATGCATTTCCTTGAGTCCTACTTATCAAGTGGCCCATCAGATATCTCTCTCACTAAAGAGAGGGACAAATCCCTATCTTGATTATTCATTGCCCTCTACATGACTCCCAATATCCCGATCGATAACCTTTATGATCACCATATTTCAGATGACGTTGGATTACGTCAAGGCATAACAGTTATCATGTTGGACTCTATGATAATCTCAGGTTCAAGGATTTATTGACATACTGTTATATCGAAAATTACTTATGACATTTCCAAGCAGTGATCTCAATGCGGGTCTGTCGAGTATTGGTTCTCCAACCAATACCCGTAAGATTGATCCATACCATACGTGTAATCATCCGATGATTATCAATCAAACTTATACTAGTATATCAATCACTTGAGTCTCTACTCAATGCGATTGGACGAGCGACATTTGGATAATCTTATTATTCGCGAATAACTATTATTCGATTATTATAATATTAAAACATACACACATTATAATAATCAACGAGAAATAAATGATATTAAATAACTTTATTTAAATGTGACAATTACAAATCTAGGCACATCGAATGTCCTGGGGCACTATTCCCAACACTTTCTGCTTCTTCATTATTTATATTTTCCATTGTTGTCTCTTCCTCGCCGTGTCGTCTTCTTGTTCTTCAGCTCTTAAAGTAGCCCTATATTTTTTCAATGACTTCCTAGAATGATCATCAAGCATTTGCACAAATATGTCGTCATCTGCTGGATCCTCAAAATCCTCCGCCAACCTACCGTCGGCATCCGAAAAATATTCTAGGTCTTCAGGTGCCTGAGTGGGAATAACACTTCAGTTATAAATAGAACTAATGTGTTAATGAAAAGAAGCATGAGTTAATTATTACGAAAATATAACTTTACAGTCTGTACTACTTGCAATTTGATCACCATCCTTTTCAACTTCATTCGTCCTTCCATCTTGATTTTTTTCATTCACTCCATGCTCTTGTTGTTGGTTCACACAAAAATAACTAAAAAATTACCAGAAAAGAAAATTCATGCTTCAAATTAAATGTAACAAACTCGTAAATTATGATTGTAGTTAGAATAATTACTCTAACATTGAAGTACTGCGTATTGTATAAATTTGCATTCAAACCAACACCTTGAATATGACTCAAAAGTACAATATTACTTCATAATCCACACAACATGCCACAATAAACAAGAAGGAAGCAGACTAAGACTCAACTGTCACTTACAGTAGTCATGACCGGTTTGATGTCTTGTTCTTTGTCGGTGGTGGGTGGGCTGAAACGTGGTGTTATTCCAGCGGTTGGAGCAAGATCAATTGTGTGGTGCAGCAGCCTAGAGAGTGACACCGGCGGCCGACGATGGTGGTCCTCCAATGTGTGGCGGTAGTAGGGATTAAAGGGGAGAGGCATAGCGTTTGATTTTGGTGTTAGGGTTTTGATTGATAATTGATTTGGGTATTTGTGTGATCGATTGATGTTTCCTCTGTTGGTCTCATTAGTCAACATTAACGGAAGGACATGTGCAACGTCTTATAAAACACGAGGGAATTCTGTTTCTGTGTAATTTAGAAAACACATAGGGATCTTATGCACGTTTCAAACAACACAAGGGATTTTATGCATTTTACCCTGGAATATGTATACTAGCAAATAGAAGACAACATACACATTATTTTTAGGTGTGTTCAAAAATATCCGATATCCGATATCCAATCAATATCCGAAGATTCGAAGTTCCGGATATCCGAAAATTCAGATATCCGATAATTCGGATATCCGAAGTTCGGATATCCGGAACTTCGGATTCGGATATCGGATAGTACTTTTCAGAAAAATCGGATATTCAGATATCCAAAATATCCGAAAAATCCTAAAAATTTTATTTTTTTATATTTTAAATAATAGATTGTATTCGGATATTCAGATATCCGATATCCATATCCGAAGTTTTTTTTGGATATTCGGATATCCGATATCCAAATCCGAATATTTTTTCGAACATAAGGATTTCCGGATATAATTTATATTTTTTTCCGGATATTCGGATATCCGAAATTTCGGATACGGATATCGGATATCAAAATCTACTATCCGAATTTTCGGATATCCGAAACTCCGAATATCCGGTTTTGAACACCCCTAGTTATTCTTACATATGATACATACTAAATTTTCTTATATTTTTTATAATATTAATTGTCTTTTATGTATTCAAAAGAATATATGTTTCATTTCAGTATAAAAAGTGATTTGAAAAGTTTACTTATTTTATTATTTTATTATTTAACTTTTTATTAAAAAGAATATATGATTTTTTTTTAAACTCCCGTCCCGTGTGTAAAACACACGAATTTTGTACTAGAACCCCTAAACACGCACCCCCACCCTACCACCAAAGAGCAAAAACCCTGCGACGCTCTCTCTCTTTCTCTCTCTCTCTAGTCTCTCCCTTACCTGTCCGCCTCCGTCAATTTCAACTCTCGACCCCGTGTACTTTTCACCAGACTGACACAAAATGTCAATTCCCTTTGGTCTTCTCCGGGGCTCTAGGGCACTCTTCGCCGCCGCCAGGTCCGCCACTCCGGTCCCCAAGACCAGTATATCTCCGCCGGCCACCAAAAAGCCCTCCAGCACCGCCGCAGCCGCTACAAAGTCACCGAAAAAAGCAAAGGTAAAGAAGCCTGCAATCTCAGGGATCATGAGAACGAGTCCCATATCGCCCACGCTCCAGAGCGTGGTTGGTGCCCCAGAAGTTTCTCGTGTCGAAGCTGTTAAGAAAATCTGGGAATATATCAAGCTACACAATCTTCAGGTATTGCTACCAGAATCTTCGTTTCTGTGTTTGTTTTAAAGGACTGGTAAGCGTGAAAGCAGCAATTAGATGCGCGATCCTGTGGGGTTGTTACTAGGGTTGTCTGGTGTGTAACAAATTGATCCTGTATTTCCGTTTGTGTAGTTTTCTTTTTCGTATATTGGGGTCTCAACTAATTGTAGCAATTAGTGGGAGTATTCGCACGTAGAACTGTGTGTATTTCGTGTGTGTTTCATGTTTTTGTTTTGAGTCTTAAAGAAGTTTTCAGATACGATATTTGAACCTACTTGTTTAGACTTTAGTGGGATTGTATATTTTGTTGACATTTGCTTATTCATTATTGTGGAAATAGGTACATGAGTTTGGAGAAATGGGGTAGCCCCCAAATTAGGAGGGTGAGAAATTTCCATTGAATAACTATTTCGTGTCACCCGATAGATTCCTACTTCATTCTACCTCATGTTAATTTTCTCTGCTATGCATTGATCTGATCGATATATATCTTTTCGTTTATGTTATCTCTTCTGGTTTTCCGCTTTTGTTTCTAAGAAGCTGTTACGTGATATTCTACTAAAAATCACGGTATAATTCAAGAATAACTCTGCCAGGGATGCGCTTGTCTGCAAACTTGTCTTTGTTTAACCTCCTTTCCAGCTCTGACCACTTGCAATAGAAACTGGAGACATGTACTACAGAATTGTCTATTTTGAAGTGCACTATAGTTGTACCTTTGTCCTTCTTTCCATCATTGTATGAAGCAATTGGGTTCAATATACTCCTTTTCATGTTATTTGTTCTTTGCGAACGCAGCCTACGTGTTTTGGATCTTGAAATGTTCTCCTCCCTGCTTCTTCGTTAACCTCTGTATCAGGTTAAGAGGGTATTTGCAAACTAAAAGATGAAAAGCACAAGCACGTTATTGAAGCATCTTTTAGTTGCTTTTTGCTTCAAAAAAGTGCTTATCACTATGCACCTTCAAGTTTGCAAATACCCCCTAAAGTTAATTGCAACCTGTTTTTCTTCTGGATGATGTGTGTTCTTCAACTTTTTACATCTCATATTCGTTGTTTCTGCCTAATTAATTATTTTTAATGAGTAGGCAGAATACCTGAATTAGAAATGGAGTTCTGAAATACAATCTCATACACTTTTGTTTCGGTTTCATTTCCTGTTTGTTCTTTGGGTGTGTTTGACAGTTTATTTGATAAGCTAGTTGATGGCTGATAAGCTAACTTATTGAGATGCTACTCTGGATAGCATCTCGATATGCTATCATATGACGTACGAAATGTAGCTTTTTAAATTAGCTCAAAAAAACAAGGTAGTTTATAAGCTAGCTTATTTTTACCAGACATACACTTTGGTTTATTATTATTTTTCATGTAGTTTGGATGCATATTTGTTTGAGACCATACTTGAACTTGCCAGGATTGAAATGTTAAGGAGATTATACCTGTGTTTTCGGTTGCGTTGCGTAGGTACGTAGTGCTTTTGTACAAAATAGTGTAGCGCATAGCGTAGGTAATTTGAACATGACATTTTTAAGTAAAAAAAATCAAATAATATTCTTGTGTAAGATCGATAGGTAAATAACCCAAGTAAAATAGCCATGAAATAATAGAGCCTTAGTCCCAAAATGCTTTGGGGTCGGCTAGCATGAATCAATATCTGAAAACGTCAAGTCGTCTCCGATAGAACAGTCATATGAAAAATGCAAAAGCGAAGGTGAAAAGTTTAGTAGGTAAAAAATAAAAAATAAAAAAATATTAATAATAATAATTATGCAAAAATAAATAACTAAATAATAAAAAGTAAATAAAAAATAGTACTAGCCATTATAGCCATGAAATAATATAAACAAAATAACCTAGATTGTTATAATAATCCAAAATAACAAACATAGATAAGCCATTATGATTAGGGTTTGTCTTATATGTTTGACTCCTCTTTTAATCATAATAATATACATGTTGTGGGAGTTCTCTTTTTTAAGTGGCAGATTAGTAATTAGGGTTTTCTGACATTAACCTTCATGTACCGTTATTAGTGTTTAAGTGGCAGATCATTAATTAGGGTTGTCTGATACAAACCCTAGTTGCGCAGGTAATTTGCGCTATCGCGCGATTTTGATGTCAGCTCATCAATTAGCATGTGCAAAACAGAACCGGGCTCAAAAAACAGTGCGCTATGTCGCGTTTCTTGGGATTTTTGCCAAAAAGCGCGCGACATAGCGCGCTATTGGGCGCGATTAAAAACAGTGAATTATATTCACAAAACATGTTTTATTTGCATAAATGAATGTGTATTTAGGGTTTGACTGATGAGCTCCAATATGGTGAGAAAAAAAAATCTTGTTATGTTCTTCAGAAAGACAAGGATCTGAAAAACTGTGTGGCTAAATTACGCCAAGCGTGCTGCCCGGTCCCGACACATACTCATTGTTATTTTATATTGTTTGGGAACCAATATGTTTAATCAAACTCTTAAGTTTAGAGAAGGCACAACTCTTAATTTTAGGGAAGGGACAAGGAGCTGAACAAGTTTTCGGTAGAATCCTTAAACTACTTGATATGGACTGTGGAACATTTGTAACTTGTTCGAGTAAGTTCTTACTGCTTGCTGATATGCCTGCCTTTATTGAGTTGTCAAGTTTGTCCCTTAAATCAGAATATACTTTTCATCCTGTTGTTTAGTGGGGGTGTTGTAAGTTTGTGTGGGTGTTTTTTTGCCTGCAGAATCCATTGGATAAGAGGGAGATATTTTGTGATGTGAAGCTCAAGAAACTGTTTGCCGGAAAGGATAAAGTGGGGTTTCTGGAGATCGGGAAGCTGCTCTCCTCCCATTTTGTGAAGTCTGGTTAACTGCTGCTTGAGTAGCCGTCTTTTCTTTGTGTGAGTTTACTGTCTATTTCTCATGAAGGAACGATTCAACTCTCTCCCTCTCGCTCTACGACCTGGTACTTGTGTTTTTGGAATACTGGATCTTAGGTTCGTAGCTTGACCTCAAGTAGAAAATGTGTAGGAGGAGTTGACCTGTTTATGAGTTTTTTTTTTTTTTTTTTGGTTTTGTTATCTTTTGCTTACAAGATGTAGAGGATGAGTTGGGTTGTTTATGACATTTGCCTTTTCTTATGGTCTCTCCCACCCCCTTAAGTATTTCAAGGCCTTCATCTTCTACGGAGAGAGCGCTCTATTGAGATGAGAATTTGGAGGATTGTGTATCTGTTTTCAGGATTTTGTGCGTCTCTCTCTCACTCTGTTTGTGTGTTTGTCTATTGAAGGCACCTCTTCAAGAATATACACATCTTTTGCACCATAGGTAAATAATGATTGATAGATAGAAATATGTAAGTTGAAACTAGGAAATTTTACGGGAAAAATAATACCCCATTCGTCCCAACGAACTTCAGTTGCATTTTTTTCGGACCCGTCCTAACGAACTTGAGGCATTTCTTTATTTGGCAAAAATTAGGGATTAACCCATAATTAACTTAACTAATTGTGCCCATATTTTTTCCTAATTAAAAGCCCAAGTACACATAACTCTTCCATTCTCATTACCAGCCCATTTTTACTCTCCCTCCCTCCCACCATCCCTCCCTCCCTCTCTCCCTCTCTAGCCTCTCCATCTCTCTTTTGCCTCTTTGATAAAGGGTGAAAACCCTAATTCATCGCGGCCCCTTCCTTCAATAAATCATAAGCTTTACACATAAGTGTGTAAATGAAATTGGTATAGAGAAAGTAAGTAGAAGCGAATAGCGATTTTTCTAAAATTTTGAAACATAGGTAGATAATTAATAATGATTGGTAGTTAGAAATATATGTGAATGAGATAGTAGTGAAAAAATGTGTTATAATGATTTCTTTTGAAAAGTGTGTAATTGAGATTGGAAGAGAAGAAGTAAGAATGAGCCAACGGTGAATTCTTTAAAAATAATTATTTAGTTAAATAATGCCAATGGTGTATCCTTTGCTGAACAACTGCAGGAGAGGAGAGCCATACCACGGTCTCCTCTCATCGTAGGAGAGAGGAGAGCTATACCACGGTCTCCTCTCATCATTAGAACCAACGGGCAACTGGTACATTCCATCAATCCACACAGATTGATATTCAGTGCACCTTCAAGATGTGCAGACATCTACAGAGCGTTGCCCTAAATCCCACCAAATTTTATCCCGCATCCAAGCACGTAGCAAGATTTCTCTTTACCATATTTAGAATGATATAGTCTATAAAAATTTGAATATAATTTTAAATATGATAAATGTAATATATATATATATATATATATATAGTAAGGTGAGCACATAGGTGCTCTTGGGGCGCGGAATACAAGTCATGGAAATCATGTATTGCTTTCGTCTCTGGACCATGGGGCTGACGAAAATTAATGAAAGTTTGTTTCACACATCTATTTTTTAATAATAAAATGACTTTTTTATGATTACTTTTTACAATTGCATGAGTCGGCTCGTCTGGCATGTAATTGGCTCATGTTTTGTCATACGAGCCAAGCACTATCAGTTTTTCCAATGACTCGACCCAACTCATGCTCGACTTATCTTAAGAAGAGCCGAGCAGGGTTTGCTCCTTTCATTGACTCGTCTCGTCCACGAATCAGCTCCAACTGCTCTGTATCGCCCGGTGACCACTCTAATTACAAATAACCCCAACTTTTTACAATTACACCCCCTCTTATTGTAATATCTATAAAAGATGGGGAAGGGTTGGTGGTCCAGTGGTAGGACGCCTACTCCCAAGACACTTCTTTGGAGAGGTCTTGGGTTCTAACCCCACCAAAGGAGGTGAAAGAGGAAGTTTTTCTCTTTATGATCCTCTAGCTCCCTGGGGCTAGCTCAAGCAACCGCTAATCAATGTTTAATCTCGCGTCAAGCGGCAGTGTGGGAGTATTTCCTTGCTGGGAACCCGGAGGTGCTGACCAATCGCAGTCGTTTCTCCCGAGAATCTGTCTTGGGAACCCGAGGCGTCGACCGCTTAAGGGCTTCTCCTTGTGCGCAGAAGTGTACAGAAAAGACATTGGGAACCCTGGAATTGCTCGAGCGACTCGCAATTTACTTCTCTCAATGGGTTAGGAGTGGGTTTATTGAGGGACTAGGATTAGTCCGGCTAAGCTGGGATCACCTAGTTATAAAAAAAAATAATTTAAAAGCTAAAAAAGTGTAGTTGCTAAACAGGTGATGACATCAATAGATTATGTCACGACTCACGAGCAACCAACGGTAGGAGCAAAATGTAATACGTAGTCGGGGAAGGGTGGGTGGTCCAGTGGTAGGACGCCTACTCCCAAGACACTCTTTTGGAGAGGTCTTGGGTTCTAACCCCACCAAAGGAGGTGAAAGAGGAAGTTTTTCTCTTTATGATCCTCTAGCTCCCCGGGGATAGCTCAAGCAACTGCTAATCAATGTTTAATCTCGCGTCAAGCGGCAGTGTGGGAGTATTTCCTTGCTGGGAACCCGGAGGTGCTGACCAATCAGTGGCTGTTCTCCCGAGAATCAGGCCGGAACCCGAGGCGTTAATCAGTTAAGGGTTTCTCCTTGTGCGCAGAAGTGTACAGAAAAGGCATTGGGAACCCTGGAATTGCTCGAGCGACTCGCGATTTACTTCTCTCAATGGGTTAGGAGTGGGTTCATTGAGGGACTAGGATTAGTCCGACTAAGCTGGGATCACCTAGTTATCAAAAAAAAAAAAAAAAAAAAAATGTAATACGTAGTCAAATATGGTCTTTAAAAAATTCAAAAGTAGTTGTTTTTCGTAATGGCCCCAAACCTCAAGGGCAGTATTTATAAGAGCGAAAATTTGTTTTGCCCTTTTACATTTAGTATTATTCTTTATTATCCAAGTTTAGCAACAACTCTTTTGATACCCAAATTGTCGGAATTGACCTTTACTCGAATACATTCGAGTCATATATTGTATTTTCGAGTAACATAATTTCGAGCCAACTTAAAAAATATACAATATTGAGGAAGGTTGAACATCGGGTAACACGAATTAGACAAACGAGTATCACGATTTTTCACCAGGTAACTCGAGTCGAGTCACTCGAGAATATACCGAGTAACTCGAACTGTTACTCGGGTCACACGAGTTCTGTCGAGTAACTCGAATTCAGGTAACACGAATTCAAATCGGGTAACTCGAGTTCGAATTCGAGTAAGACGAATTCCTATAGGGTAACACGAGTTCTGTCGAGTTACTCGAATTCGGTAACACGAATTCAAATCGGGTAACTCGAGTTCTGTTGAGTTACTCGAATTCGGGTAACACGAATTCAGATGGGGTAACTCGAGTTCGAATTCGAGTCGTCTCAGGTAACTCGATTTCGTTGCGGGAAACTCGAATTCTTATTTGGCAACTCGAATTCGGGTAACTCGATGGTCTAATTTGTGTTACCCGATAGGCAACCTTACTCAATATTGTATATCTTTTGAAGTTGACTCGAAATTATGTTACTCGAAAATACAATATATGACTTGAATTTATTCGAGTAAAGGTTAATTCCGACAATTTGGATATCAAAAGAGTTGTTGCTAAATTTGGGGCACAAAAGAATAATACTATATGCAAAAGGGCAAAACAACCTATTCCCACTATTTATAATTATCATTATTTAAAATATAAACAATAATGATGTTTTTGAGTCGCGTGCATTTGGAAAGTCCACTTTATCCATTCCGTTCGTGTTAAATTCAGTTATATCAAAAATTCAAAAACACTCGTAAACTTCCTAAAAACACTTAGATGTTTCGGGAATTATTATTCTCGTGATGTGCCTTACCTAATATCGATTAAAATAAGTATCATATGTAGTAGGGATTCTAGATCCTTCTAAAGGCAGTAGGATCCTTCTAAAGGCAGTAGGATTCTACTTAATGTCTTTCCTTGTAAGGAATCCTATGTATGGAAGGAGTCTCATTGTAAAGCCTATATAAAGGCCACTCTATCAATGTTATCAATACAATGATTTATATCTTTTGTTTTCTACTGCTTTCTTTACTACTTTTCCTGAAATACGTTATCAGCACGTTGCTCTAACAGTAGAATTTTTTTTCCTCTTTGAATTTTCGAAATTCCAAAAAGAAAAAAATCACAATTTTCGCGCGTTAATTTTCTGCACTGCGAGGCCGTGCGGAAATTGCAATTCCCGCTTCGTTAACTGTAGGATCAACCTGAAATTTGACATCATGTTAATAATATACAGAACTACATGTTCAACGACGGACATCTGTTTCAGAACAGTATGTCTCGATAAAACTATACACGAACAGAAGTATATTTTTACAAAAGAAATGGGAGATCTGACCCGATCCAACACCGAGCTGCACGACCGCGCCTGAGCCCGATTCCGTCTGACCCGCACGTCAGCCGCCACCCGTCTGCCCGGCCCTTCGCCGCCGACGACTCAGTTGCCTGGCTGTCGCAAGACAAGCTCTGATCCCGTCTGCCTAGCCCTTGCTGCCGATCGTGACCCGATCACGCCACCCTGCTGCCACCGCTGAATAGACCGACCGTCGCCTCCCATTAGCCCGGTCGCTACCGCCAACTAGCCCGGCCGCTGCCGCCCGCAACTAGGCAGCCCGCGGGCCGCGACCCAGCCCGGAACCCACCGCAGCTTGATGTCGCGATTCGCCAACATGACCCAGCCCGACCTAGCTCGGCCCGACCTATATTTGTCCTAGCCCGAGATGCATAATCTGAGTCCTTTTGGGCCGATTGCCGAGCCAAATGGCCCTTTTCCCAGGCATTTTTCAACTCTTCAAGTTTTCCTAATTAATGATTCATTTACTCATTAATTTGTACATTTAGGAATCTAACTGTGTTTATTCTTTACGTGACATATAGGAAAATATGTTGCTCATAATGATGTGCACGCAATGGAAAGAAGCCACAATTAGTATCCCGTTTAAGGATCAAGTACCTACATAAAATTTTATTAAAGTTCCCATTCTTCAATTCCTCTCCTTTGGGAATTTTTTTGGGGGGAGTTGGTTATTTGGGTTCTTTATCTCCCACGCTACTTTGCGATGGATGAGACTATGAGAGGTGGCATCACTCTCATATGACGAAGTAAACTGTTTGACGTTCATGGGAGAGTCACGGATAATTGTTAAAAGTCGATATTTGTGGTTGTTGCATACACCATGTTTTGGGTGAGATTTGACGTCACCGTTTTGTTGATTTTAAACCAATAATTAAAAAAATAAATATTATCGGTAATGGTAAAATTATGACTTGTTCATGATAGGTCACGAATTTATGACGTACAAATGGGACAAATATCGATTATGATGGATATATCGTGGTTAAAATCGATTTGTGACGTATTTGTCACGTTGAATTGAGGACCACCACGTTGGTCTTGACCCAGTCCCATACTTGAAAAACTCCATCTTTCATCTTATTAAAATAAGATATTGCATGTGGGTTGTAGTCACGCACTGTCTCCTTACAATATTATATATAAAAGAATGTAAGAGTAATTCTCATGAATTTTAACTTGTAAAGCAATGGCATATTGCGGTAAATACATGAATTCATTGACCTCGATTACAGTTCGTTTGACTAAAGGTCCGAATACTTTTCCAAGTATTTGTAAATGCATGCGCCTTAGACATAGTATGTTTAGTCGATCTTATTGGATGGTCAAGAAGATTTGGTTATGGTATATTCATTATGTCTCATGATTCAAAATGCTTAATTATTATGCACTGCGTTGCATCTACATAACTTGGCTATTATGACGTATACTTGCAAATTGAGAATTGAATTATTTGGTTGGTTTGATGCATTTTTGGTGGATTTTGTCTACACTTTTGATCATGATTAGGCGCATCCTCCTTGGTATTTATTTATGCTTTGAAAGTTCAAACGAGAACCAGTGGTTTTTAAACAGCCTTAGCTGTACCGACATTCTTACTTTCTCTGCAAGTCTACCAAGTTGGAGTTACCAAAAGGACCATTAATCGAGATAATAAATCGAATACCCTGCTGCGATAAAGCGCACCTATGGTTTTCATTTCCATGTTTTTGCATAAACACTTATGCCATTGGATATGGTCTCAACCTTGTTTTCTCACTAAACTTGGGAAATACTAAAGTAGCCACTTAAAACATGCACTGTGATCTGAGTTTAATGATACATGTGATGCACGACCTATGGATAGAAAGATACGGAAGTCTTGTTTCCAGAACATCTGACCGTTCGTCCATAACCTTCCTAACAAGAGAGTTATCGCCGTTTTAGTGAACAAAGGTCAAGCTGCGCGGAATTTCATTCCAGCGACTTCGCTAACTTTTGTCCCAACCAACTTGGTTGTCATCTTCAATTTGCAAGTGGTCTTATGACACAAGTTCTTCAACCTCTTTTTGGCCGAATTTGCCATAGATGATGTGATTTTTAGTATGCATTATACACTAAAATGTCATCTTTCAAATGTTGAAAAACAGTTTCCTTGAGGAAAATACGCACCCTTATAAGAAGGTCGAGCGTGTGCATGGTAGTATTACACCATGGTTGTGTTGTAATTTTACCACTTAGACATATAATCTTGCCATGTTATGCACTCAATATGATAGATCATTTTGATCGTATCTGGTATAAAATCTCTATGTTGTTAGAGTGTTCGCTATGCTCATGTTTGTAAAAAAAAAATTACAAGTGAAATTAAGTGCGAACTAAGCTATTTCCAAGGATCATATTATTTTTGGATTTTGTGTTATAAATACATTGTGGCTATGATGAATAGGCCATCGTGTTATTTTTGAAACACAATATTATCTAGTATAAAATCTATATGTTGTTAGAGTGTTTGTTCATGCTCATGTTTGTAAAAAAATTTGCAAGCGAAATTGAGTGCATATTAAGCTATTTCCAAGGAACACAATATTTTTGAATTTCGTGTTATAAATCCATTGTGACCATGATGGCTGTAATACCCAAGATTTTTTTTTCCGGTTGCGTTGAATTTTTTCTACTGTTTAGTGGATTGTATGTTGTTCGTGCCTATATGATCGTGTGTCATGTCGTGTCGCATGTTTGTTTGCAAGTTGGTTGTTGGTGTTGGACATTGGCGTTTTATCGCATGTTGCATGATTTGTCGTTCCATTGACAGGTATCGTTGTTGTGATGAGTTTTTGGTGCGATCCTAATGCTTGTGCAGTAGGAATACCACACGCTATGTGCAGGGATAACGCGCGCTACTTTGGTGTTGCTAGCGCACGCTAAGGATCCGTCAGCGCACGCTAACTGAGGATTCAGAAGTGATGCAGAAGCTACTGCATTGGGCTGGGGAGTTGATTAGCGCACGCTATGAACGGGTATAGTGCGTGCTAATGTACATAAGTAGCGCACGCTACGACGGGTATAACACACGCTAACGGATGGTGCAGGAGTTACTGGACTGAGTTGGAGTGTTGAGTAGCGCACGCTAATGCTTGCAGTTATGGTGCGCTAACTGGGCAGTTGTGCAGAACATATTTTGTTGACGATTCGATAGCGCATGCTAATATGGACGATTAGCGCGCGCTAAGCTGTCCAGTATATAAACTGGACATCAGATTATTTTTCCCATTTCTCACCTCTTTCTCCTCTCTTCCGCGGGTTTGAGATGAAAGTCCCTAGGGTTGATGATCTGGTCGATTTTTGCTCCATCCAAGGTGTTTTGGAGAGTCCTAAGTGATTATAACATCATCTAATCCGTTGTTCTTTGTCTGATCGAGGTATTTTTCCATTTTCCCTTGAGTTGACCTTTTTGAAGGTTTTGTTCTTGATTTTGATTCTAGTCCAATTTTGATGAATCAGTTGGTGTTATACGATATTGTTAAGTGTGTTTTATGGATTGTATATCCATATCTTTGGTTCTTCCAACCCGGTGAATGATTTTGGTGTTCTTGAAGAACCGTGAATATTTAATGTTCGATTAAATATTCGAATGAGTTTTCCTTCGATGATTTGATGCGATTTTCGTTGTTATTGGTCTTGATCTCATTATGATCATATTTTCATTGTTTCTTCAGAGGTTGTAGGTTTTGAGGCACTTCGGTCGAGCCATGTTCGTCGAAGTATTTGCTTGCCAATTTCGAGGCAAGTATCATGCTTATATGACTTGTATCTTGTGACTAGCAATCACGTGTGTGGTTTGTAATGATTGGTTTACCTCTGTAAACATGGTTCGTGTGAGTTGGTTATGTGTTATGCGTTATGAAGGCTTGGTGATGACTGTGTTATTTTGGTATATGTATTGTGTGTGGTGTAATGTGTGCAGGATTGTGATAATCGTGTTGGTTTGGTTGTACACATAGTTGTGCAATGTATTGTTTATTGATCATGAGTTATGTTGGTCGTGTGTCGTTGATGATGAGTGCTTGGATTGTTGATATTGTGTTATGTGCGCATGATGCATGATTTCATGACAATCAATGTGATTGATGGACCATGTTCATTGTTGATGGAATATGAACATGAGTATTGTGTGTTGTGATGCTAAGTTCACTCGTGTGGGTTATACGGGACCTACAAGGATTCAGGGCAATCGATCAGGGATCAGAACTTAGTGTGTGGGGCTGAGGTCCAATCGTGCGGGTCTGACGAGGTCTACAATGACACATGGCAATCGATCATGGGGTCAGGGCGAAATACGTCTAATCGTGTGGGTTCGACGGGGCCTACGGTGATTCGTGGTAATTGATCACGGAGTCGGGACCGGATGTTATGATTGTTGTGATTTGCATAGTCCGTGTGGGTTGAGGAACCTACAGAGCCACGTGACAAGAGATCACGAGTGTTATGATTGTTGTGTTTGGTATACGTGACAAGAGTTCACGGTGTTATGATTGTAGTGTTAATACACGTGAAAAGAGTTCACGAGTGTCTTGATTGATTGATGAGTATGTTTTGATGATAAAAGATTTTGACAAACTTAGGACATGAGTTCCTAATGATTTTGATAAACATAGGACATGAGTTCCTAATGATTTTGACAAACTTAAGACATGAGTTCCTAATGATTTGATAAACTTAGGGCATGAGTTTCTAATGATTTTGATAAACTTAGGACATGAGTTCCTAATGATTTTGACAAACTTAGGACTCGAGGTCCTAAAGGCTTTATGTTTCTAAAACTCCCGGGATGATAGTTTGTTTTTTAAGGACTCCTCTTGTGTTGTTTTTCTAGACTACTAATGTAACACCCCCAAATCCCATTGGGTTATTACAGTGCTGTGGACCCCACGCCAGGAGATCCACCAGGCGAACATGACTAAAATATATTAAAATTAACCAACAAGAGAGATCACAGTCCCCACCATGATATCCGACACAATATTCCGATAAGGAATTTCAACGACAACGATGGGCCCACATGGCCAAAAATAAAAATACAACAACATCCACGAGCATCTGCTCGGGTAATACATAATGACAATGACTGACAAACTGGAGAACACTCCAACTGACTGACAAACATGAACAACTCTGACTAGTATCGCTCGAATGCCTCGTCGCCATCATCATGCCCCTGTGGCTCAACTCTCTCCTCGCAAGCACCTAAAACATGAAAACATGTTCGCCTTACTGGGTCACCATCCAGATAATGAACATCATATACATGTATAACATGATATGCATCCAAAGGCTGAATGATTCGGTACATTGATTATAATAATCCGAGTTGCTCTCAACCCAATGTAAGAACCGAGCATTCGCGAAATACTATGCGCCCGGCATACTATTAATAATTGCTCAATAGGTTAGAACATAAGTGCCCAACGGCGAATCATAATCACGAATACCACAATGAATAACACGACATGAACCAAACCAATCGAATTACTTATGAATCACAATGCCCGAGGGCTTCAATGAATTTACCAAGACAATCACAAAGGCACGAAATCCACCTGCATTTAAGTCCAAATATCATAATCACATGAAGCCAAAACAACCCGGCCGTTATCGATTAGGGCGGGCCACGCACGAAGCCAGATCACCATTAGGGCCGCAGCCACAGACGAAGCCGTATCACAATTAGGGTCAAGCCACGACACGAATCCGTATCACAATTAGGGCCGGGCCACGCACGGCCGATCACAATTAGGCCGGGCCACGCACGGCCGTATCACAATTAGGGTCCGGCCACGCACGAAGCCGATCACACCAGGGCCGAAGCCACGACACAAAGCCATATCACAATTAGGGCCGAAGCCACGGCACGAAGCCGTATCACTATGAAACCATCCAATGGCCGAAACTAGCCTCCAAACATAATTAATCACAAACGGCAACGATCCCAAGATTACCGAATTCAGGAGAATGATAGTGTGCTGTCTTGAGTCGGCCAACACGATAACAATGACTCACAGATGGGTACCGTCCTCGACGGTCCCAATTCAATACCTCGATTACCTTAGAATGGTCAATCGATAACAACGACACAACGGATGGGAACTATCCTCGATAGCCCCCATTCAATACCCCGATGGCCTTAGAATGGCCAACCGATAACAATGATGCAGCGGATGATTCAATACCTCGATTGCCTTAAAACGGCCGATCGATAACAATGATACAACGAATGATTGAGCACCTCGATTGCCTTAGGACGGCTAATCGATGACAATGATACGATGAATGATTGAACACTTCGATTTGCCTGAAAACGGCCAATCGATAACGATGATATGATGAATGATTGAACACTTCGATTTGCCTGAGAACGGTCAATCGATAACAATGACACAATGAATGAGTGAATACCTCGATTGCCTTAGAACGGTCAATCGATAACAATGATACGATGAATGAGTGAATACATCGATTGCCTAAGAACGGCCAATCGATAACAATGATACAATGAATGATTGAACACTTCGATTTGCCTGAGAACGTCCAATCGATAACAATGATATGATGAATGATTGAACACTTCGATTTTCCTGAGAATGGACAATCGATAACAATTATACGAAGGATGCCTCGGCACCTTTAATCGGTTACCAACAACGAAGAAGAGAAATGAATACGTCAATGCCTTTAATCGGCCAAAACAACTTCAAGGACAAAACTTCAACATTAATAGCAATGATTACAATGACGTCTTAAATCGACATTAATATCAACAACAACGATCGATACTGCGACTGGTGATCGATAATAACATTAACAACGAGTATCACAATGCCTTGAACCGGCCATTAATGAACAATAAAAACATTTGGCATAATTGCCGAAAGGTATCGTATCGAACGATCTCTTAATATCAATGAATTCATGAAGAGTCTAAGTCTCGGAATGATACAACACATTCATACACATATATGATAACATTAATCTCATTGACTAGTACAAGTATAAAACTTGCCTCAACCAAAGGCGATGAATTCCTTCCACGAACAACGAACGGCGTCCTCTGATAAACACAAGTACTCGAACCACCTTGAATGAAATACAATTAATTCAATAACACAATATCAATCGAAATCAACATAACGACCGAAAGAAACTCTTTGAGGCATTTAATCAAACACTAAATGTTCAAAGTTCCTCAAGAGCCTAAAAATCATCAATCGGGTTGAATGAATCGAAAATATAGATATACAATCTATAGAACACGATTAATAATGTTCACTAACATCAACCGATTCATCAAAATCGGACTAGAATCGAAATCAAGAACAAATTCCCCAAAAAGTCAACTTGGAGGAAAATTAAGAAATATACCTTGATTCGACGAAGAACACGGATTGGAGGATGATATAATCAACAAGAATCTTCCAAAACGTCTTGAAATTGATTAGAATCGGCCAAGAACTCGATTTCCCGAGCCTCCCGTCGCCAGCCGCCGAAAAACGAGGAAAAAGGGTGAGAAATGAAGGTCCGCCGAGCCTGTGCTATATATAGCCGGGCAGGTTACGGCCGTAATCGGCAAAGGCCTTACGGCCGTAACTCGGCCCTTACGGCCGTATTTCGGCAGACTTACGTCCGTAATCGCATTCGCCAAAAATCTACTCAAGACTGTCGGACACTTACGGCCGTAATCGGCATGACACGGCCAGAATCGCCTTCGTCCGAAAGATGCCTGGCCGCACGGCAGAACTCTCGGCCCTTACGGCCAGACCGCATTCGCTGTGCCATGCTCGCCGAGCACGACGGCCAGAATCGCACCTTACGGCCGTAACTCGGCCAGGCCAGGCCCGACTCCAGCTGTGGCCACTCTGACGGCTCGACGACCCCGAAACCCGAACTTGAATACGAATCGAATATATGGTTACGACGTACTCGCAAAGACGAATCCAAGAGCTAAGAGAACACACGATTCCAACCACCCGAAGCCTCGAAATTCGACAACGGAAAGTAATTACCCCAAACTTTGAGAAATTATGAAAATGGCCCAAAACGTTCGAAATACACGATACACGATCGAAACACCAAGCCAAAGCTCACAACATGAATAATAACATTAAATGAACTTACGAGAAACTCGAAACAATAGTTTCGGACGAGATTCGCAAGAATCGAACTCAAGTGCGGAAAAGCCGCTTAAGAACACGTATCTCAACAAAACGATACCGAAACGAACTCGGATGACAAAAAGTGCAGAATTAATCATTCTCAGAATAACGATACGGTTATGAGCGAGTCACTAATATGGACTTACGCCAAAAAAAAAAAATTACCGGAAAATCGAAATTGCGGATATTACAACTAAAATCTCTGGGGAAATACTTGGTGAATGGTTGTCCTTATCTGATTTGTGATTGTTGTATGCTTGATACATTTCATATGGTTATGATACTTGTACTGGCAAATTCGAATTGCTAACCCCTTAGATGGGGGAAATGCGTATCATGCATTTCAGGTATGTTCGGTTGCGATAGTAATCAAGAGTTCGGTTTGGTGTCGTTGTATTATTGTATTATTTTCAGACTTCCGCTGTATTGTGTTTAGACCCCTGCGTGGGTATGTGTTGTAACTTATTTTAGTTTGATTTAGTTGTGAGACCTTATCGGTCAGTGTTGTTATCTTGTTTGTGTAATACCCGAGATTCTCGGTTCCAATTATTTTTGAATTTTTTTCGGTTGTGCTGGTTATTTTGTTCTGTTGGCGATTACTCGAGTTTTCCCCTATGTTGGGTACGGCATGATGTACCATATTTTGGTGTTTGTCGGGTACGACTTATCGTTGCGTAAGTCGAGCTAATCGTATCTCGTGTTTCATTATTATTCGTCTTCTTCCGGATCGTTGTTGTGGTTCTATCCTAATCTTCGGTCGTGGAAGAATCGGTTTGCAACCGGAGGTTTTCTAGCCAAACCTGTACAACACGGTGGTAGAAACGGCTGAGCCTTCCGCCGCGTCCTGCGCCGTTTGCCGATCGGCGTTGCCGAGTGCCGAGTCTTGCGCCGAGTGATGCGACGGGTCGGCCAGGTTAGCCCTCTGCCGAGACACGACCGAGAAACCCGCGCAAGTGTTTGCGCCGGGTGATGCGCCGTGTCGGACACGACCGAGACACACGCGCAAGTGTCTTGCACCGGGTATTGCGCCGTGTCAGTCAGGTCGCGCACTGACCCGCAACACGGCGGTAAACACGGCGCTAGTTGGTCCGTTTGTTGCGCCGTGTTCCGCAAGAGTATAAATATGACCGAGCAGTCGAGTTTCACTCATTTTTCCCATTTCACATTCGTTCTTTCCGCAACCAAGTCTTGAAGAACTCGGAGACATGTTGTTAATCTATCAATGCACGAAGTTCCTGAGTCCATATCATCGACTAATCATTCCGTAACCTCCTCGGATCAATCGAATCAGGGTAAGTTTTTCTAAAATCCTAGTTTGGGGAAAATTGGGGATTTTTCTTGATTTCATATGTTTAATCCGAATCAACCTAGATTAGTGATGGATTATTGATTATTAAGTTGTATTCTACCAATTTTCCCGTTGTTCCATGGTTTGATTCATCGTTTTGTTCAGTTCCTAATCGACGCCTTGAAGGTGTCCGGTAAAATGTCATAAAGGGGATTCGGGCATTCTACGATTATTCTTCCTCGTACGATCGTTGATTTATTGATGATATGATGTTAAGGTCAGGTTCCTTGCGAATAACTCGAGTCGAAACTCTTCTGTTCGTCGTTTTCTTCAAGCTTCCAGATCGATCGTGTTATTGTTGTTTCCGTCCGGAGAATTGTAGGTGTTCGATGTTTCCCGATTGAGCCGCATTTGTCGGAGTGCCCGGTATCGATTATCGAGGCAAGTATCTTGCCCATACATTACGTGTTTTGTGGATATAATGGTTGGTAATCGACGATATGTGCTAAATGAATGTTTATAACCATTTTTCAAAAGAATCGATATATTTACAATCATGGTTTTCTTAAAAGATGACTCGTATGTTCTGTGAATTAATGTGCTTAATTGAATATGTGTATTAGTGTTGAGTATAGGATCGCCTTACTTTCGTGTGATGCCATTATGTGTGATTACGTCGTCGGTAAATTTTGAAGTTTAATCATTTGGTTAAGTTGTGTGCGTGGAGACATGTGACTATCGATGAACATGTGAGTTTATGTGATATTGGTTGTGCCGTTTGGTGATGTTGAGATAGTTTGCTTCCTTGTTGATGGTATTAGTTCTAGGTCGTGAGTATGTGTTGGATAATTTGGTCATTCTAGCATAGTACCCCGACTATATATAGTGTGATTGACCGTCAGGGATTGTGGTTTGGAAATGGGAACTGATGAGAGTTATAAGGTTGTTCTCGGGTACTCTCACTCGGGGTTGACTCGACGGGGTCACACGGGGACCTGGATGTAACACCCCCAGAAAGAAACCCGGAATATTACACGCCGTAGACCCTCTCCGTGAGGATCTACCAGGCTAGACATCAAAATAACACATTACATTACATACCGACGTAACAAAATAACGAACCAATAGACCGATTTGATCTTTTATCACTAACATACAAATCGGAGTATACATTTATATCTCGTCTCATACCCATGCAAGGGTAAAATACACTCATAAACAAAAAGTACGACAACGGAAAAGACCATACAACAACTCCGACTGACTGCACCCAAAACTGGCCTTCACGTGATTAGTATCATTGTCTTCCATCATCCTTCGCACCAATCCTGTGATTTGCTCCCAAAACCTGCATGTACCTGGATGCAGAACAAACACCCACCCCCTGAATACTTTGGGGGTTAGCAAAACTCCACTGTTTTGCTAGTATAAGTATAAAGTGCAAAATACGAGCCATAGAGAACACATTCCGAGAACATAATGAAAGACTACCCGAGATAAAACATTTAGTTAAAATTGTTCAAGTCTTGAAAGTAGAAACGAAACAAACAAGCATTTTGAAAACATTTCTAAATATCGGGAGTTTTGAAAATATTTGAAATTGAAAAGTTCGTAATTACTCGAAAGCCACTTAGGATCACAGTCCCAAAGTTTATTTTCCAAAATGCAAATTCGTTAACAAAACACGGGGTCCACGACCCAACAATTCCGATCACAAAACACAGGGTCCCCGACCCGATCATCCACTTCAATCCATTTACAAGGACACATTACACATAATACATTATTCTTATGCCATTCTAGCCAAGCACCAAGACTCGATATATAATGTATCTCGACCTCGAGCACAAAGCATTGTGATACTCCCGACATATCACAATTATTCATCAAAACATCATCATCGAGAAACCATGCCATCACATATCTGTTGGAACATTTTGTTCCATACATAAATTAATATGCTTTGATGATTAAAGATGTTAAATAAAACAAAACGACGAAGAGGCGAAGCAAGCATCGAAGGAAAACGAAGTGCAAAAAGCTGGACAGAAGGCCTATTAATGTACGCTATACAGATATATTAACGTACGTAATATTGGATGCTTAACGTACGTAATACATGTTATGTAACGTACGTAATGTGCTGTTTGCGAAGTCAAAGAAGAAGAATGTTGGAAGATGACGTCGTGGCATAGGTCAGCGAGCAACGGACATATTGACTAAAGTTAACGTACGTAATGGGTAGATGGATAACGTACGTAACTCAAATGACGAAACTCCCTGGACTGAATCTGGAAGAGGCTTACGTACGTAACCCGTGTTGGTTAACATACGTAACGAGGCTTGCGTACGTAATAAGGAGACGATAACATACATAATGAGCAGTCTGGTAGCTAACGGCTAGTTTGATGATGGAGCCTACAAATACCATCCCTATGGTATTGTTTGAGTACAACAACCTTGAGCAAATTGCCTAATGCCTATACTTGTGATTTTATTATACACATTCTTGTTGTTGATATTGAGCTTAATTGTAAGTGTTTGAGTGAGAATTCACGAAAACATACACGAGTGGTAAAAGAAAAGATACGATTGGATTCAATGTTATTAGGATCAAGGATCCGACATTGTTAGAATCGCAATCGATATCTAAGTGAGGTTTATCTAGTACCCATAGAAAGCTAGAGCGATTGATTCCTTGTCCGGTAGAAAAAGAAAACGGTTTAACTTGGACCGACACAAAGACAAGTACGAGCGGTTTATCACGGATCGATAGAAGACGTGATTGTAACGGTTATCCCTCGACTGATAGAAGAGAGGCGTAAAGGTTGCTATCTTTAACCTATTGAAAAAGATAAAGAGAGGACGTAGGCTCGTTTATAGCCGAACCTCTATAAATCCTTGTGTGCTTTAAATTTCCGCACTTGTTATTTACGCTTCCGTAACACGGCGCAATATCCGATCCCGTACCCAACAATTGGTATCGGAGCGGTACTCCAATACGCGGCTTAACATCCGAGGAGAAAAAGATCCAATGGCATTTCAATTCTCTCCAGTCGAAGGCCTTGCTCTCAACCGACCACCATTCTTTGATGGCTCAAATTACTTGACATGGAAGAAAAAGATGTCGATCTTTATTCGTGCCTACGATATATAGATTTGGAAGATTATTTGTCTCGGCCCAAAAGTTCCTATCAAATCCGACGGTACGCTCAAATCCTTTGAAGAATACGATGATGCCGATTGGAAAAATGACCATCTAAATTGTAAGGCCACCCAACTTTTATTTTGTGCCTTAAATCTGGAAGAGGTCAATCGAATCTCATCGTGTGAGAGTGCGAAAGAAATATGGAAAATTCTAGAAATCACATACGAAGGGACGACTCAAGTCAAGGAGACGAAAATAAATATGCTTCTCCATGACTACGAGTTATTCATGATGAAAGGTGACGAGTCCATCACAAATATGCTCGACCGATTCTCGGTCATCACTAATGGACTAGCTTCGTTTGGCAAACCATTATCTAGTAGTGAAAAAGTCAAGAAAATCTTAAGATCACTACCTAGCAAATGGGACGGCACCGTGACCACAATTATGGAATCTATTGTTGCCCAAAATATTTATCCGAAGATTAAATACTGCTGGAAGACGGACAACAAACAACAATTTGCGGGAGCACTTCCGAGAGAATATGAATAAACACAAGATTTACCGGGTTGTTAGGCCCGGGCTTGAATGCTCTCGCGAGATGTTATTAATACAAATATTCGTGGATACAAGTATTAATGTGAGAAATCTAAATACAATGAGTGTAAAAAGACTCTGTTAATCCGGCTCTTGAGCGAAGCTCGGTGTTCTTCGTCCCTGCCGATCGTCTGCTTGATGAGAGAGGCCGAGAGAAGTAAGTACCGAAAGATAGCTATTGCCAAGAGTTGGAGAAAGCCAAGTGCTGTGTGAAATATCGTGGGAAATGAAGTTCTGAAGCCTTTTAGGGAGTAAGACTCGATGGGAATCTGAGAGCTCAGAGAGTAAGAATCCCGGTGGTAAAAGTTCGGTCTCTTCTCCAAAATTTCAGTCCTTTGACAAGTGCAGACTGCCTTGTATTTATAGGGGCAGAGGAGCTTTGTTTCCTAGCGGGCGATCGTCTTCTGGCCATTATAATAATGGGGCGATCGTCCTAAAGGTCACATGGGCAGTCTGCCTAAAGTCCAAGGTAGATGCTGACAGCCAGCTGTGCGGTCCAATGAGGAGCCAGCACGCGTCCGGAGTCACTGTCACATGCGGTCCTACTGACAACTTTCGGAGGGCTTGTCGGCTGGTGGACGGATGCTGACAGGCTGTGGTCAACGATCCGTGATATGCGGATCTTGTCTCGGCTCTGCACGTGGTGTCTGTCCTAAGGCTCGGCCTTTGCCGACTGGATGACTATCGGCATGATGCGGTCGTCTCTAGCTGGTCACTGAGGGTCGGCATCGGCCAGTCGCTGAAGGTCGGCATCGGTCGGTCACCAAGGGTCGGTCGACAAGTGACGAGAGATGATCGTCCGCTAGTCAGTCACCAGGAGTCGGTTGCCAAGTACCGAGAGACGATCGTATTTGATGTCGATCGCTCGGCATCGGGACTTGTCCTGGGACCTTCAGTTGGCCGATTTATCTTGACCGCTGGGCTAAGGCTAGGCCGCCTGGTCGCTGGTCGGCAGTTCTGCCTCGGCTGCTCGGTAGTTCTGCCTCGGCTGCTCGGCAGTGGCTAGGTCGCCCGATCTCCGAGGCGATCGCCGGTCGGAGAGTATAATTCTCGACACAACAATTGCCCCCCAGCTTGCTTCGATGTTGAAGACATGGGGCGAGGTGGTTCTTGCTGGCGATCGTGTAGGATGAGGACGGGCGATCTTGTTGAGCTGACTTAGGATTCGGACTTGGGCTATCATGGTCGATTGGCTAGCTATCTTTCGGTCTTGTACCTGCAAAAAACAACATTGGCCGATCCCTCGTAGGAACTTGGTTGTTTCGCCACTGAGGAACCATGCAAAGTCGCGAAGTTCGATGGACCGACTCCATGACCGTGTCTTGGTGCGCGAAGACATTGAGTGTCTCGTGACTCACTTTATTATGAGGGTCCTCTGTTAGGCTGCGCCTCGCCTCGTATTTAAACGAAGGGCGTGCGGTCTTGGTCTATAGGAGTCCTTGCGCGGGGCAGCGTCGGATGATTCAACTCCACGCCCGCGGCTTGTTAGCTCTGCTTCCACCTCGGCCCACCATGAAGATGGCGAACCTCGACGGTGTACGTTGAGACGGGGGTTGTGGCATGTGTCGCATTGTCCGGGTAGATCATCTTAGATGGTGAACCTTGAGGGCGGGCGATCGTGTCCACTGATTAATTTTGGAGAGCCCTCAGACTACGCCGGCCTCGTATTTAAACGAAGGGCGGGCGATCTTGGCCCAAAGGGACCTTGCATGGCCGAAGCAGCCGGTTCCATCGACTACAAGGACCATGGCTTTATGATGTGCGGTGGAGGCGATCTTCATGCCTTAGTCCGTCATGTTAAATAGTGGACTGTCGATGGTGATCGTGTCCTCCGGGTTTTGGTGATGTAGCGTGATGATCGGCGATCGGGCTGGAAGACTGGCGATCGTCGCTCGGCTGCCGATCGCGTTATTCGTAGGTCGATATCGGCGATCGGGCGGGAGATCGTCGTTCGGGCGCCGATCGCGCTGCTCACAGGCTAAGAAGAAACCTTTGCCTGACTAGAAAATCTGCGGCTCTAGCCCGGAAGGTCGCGTAGGTCGTGGGTTGGCTCTTCGTAAGATGCCTGAACATAGGCGAAAGGCCATGGAATCCTGCTAGGACCGTGTGGAGGGCGATCTCATCGCTTACGGGCTCGCCGTTGAGGATGATCTCGTCCACTCGGTCGATGTAGTCCGAGTCGGACTCTTCTTCTCCATGCTTTATTTGCATCATGCGAAGGGGACCTTCTGGTCGAGCGACCCTGGTGGCGAAGTACTCTGTGAAGACGTGCGCTAGCTGGTTAAAGGAGCCAATGGACCGAGGTGGTAATGAGGTGTACCACCGGTAGGCGAGGTCGTCCAGCGTCATAAGGAACATTCGGCACCTGGTCGCGTCTGATGCCCCACACCCGGTCATGTAGATGTTGAACTTGCTCAGGTGCATTTGGGGGTCTGATCTCCCCACGTACAAAGGTGTTTGCGGAGGAGCGATCTTGTGCTGCACGGGGGCGAGCTCGATGTCGATCGTGAGCGGCTCGCTTGGCTCGGCGATCGTCTTCATGGCGCCTGCCCTGGATTCCAGGAGCGCCTTCATGTCGTTAATTTGACGTTGCATTGCGTCCATCGCCGTGGCTCGGTCGCTTGCGGATCGGCTTTGGGAGCGGGAGCCGAGGCGATCGTGTACCGATCTCCGGACTCCGCTGCTGCCGACCTCGGCTATTTGGCGAGGGGGAGCCAGACGGCTGGGCTGCCTTCTGGGAGTCGAGTAGGCCGAGCTCCTGGTGACGGACTCAAACTCCGTCGTCTCGTAGCTGGGGCCGGACTGCCCTGGTCGCCAAGACGGGTCACTACCCAGGCGATCGAAGACATAGGTGCCCCGGCTGGCGAGCGCCTCTTCTTGCGGACGAGAGACTCCTGGCGATCGCTCGGCCAGTAACGCCTTGAGCTTCCGCTTGGACTTCCGGCGGACGGCCGAGGGGGTGATAGCGGGAGGCGCGTCGAGAGCACTCCGTCGCTCCTGTAGGACGGCCATGGCCTTGTCGATCTGTTCCTTGGTTCGGAGCTGATCGAGCGAGAGGCTTGGGCCGGACCTCAGGGGTGGGATTGAGCGTCTCTGACCACGGCGGCTACCTTCCACCATCAGCTGTGGCTCGGACTGGGACGGAACGAGGCGTCTGGCCGGCTGGCCAGTGGCTTTCTTCGACGCGGAGGCGGAAGACATGATTTCTGAAAGATTTCTTTGAAGCGCAGTGAGTGTCACTTCAAGTATATGCCCCGAGAACAGTGAGTGTTCTTCGAGACGGTAGGAATAAAAATTTGAGGGTTAGATCCCCTTCCTCTAGCGCCAATTGTTGTTGCCCAAAATATTTATCCGAAGATTAAATACTGCTGGAAGACGGACAACAAACAACAATTTGCGGGAGCACTTCCGAGAGAATATGAATAAACACAAGATTTGCCGGGTTTGTTAGGCCCGGGCTTGAATGCTCTCGCGAGATGTTATTAATACAAATATTCGTGGATACAAGTATTAATGTGAGAAATCTAAATACAATGAGTGTAAAAAGACTCTGTTAATCCGGCTCTTGAGCGAAGCTCGGTGTTCTTCGTCCCTGCCGATCGTCTGCTTGATGAGAGAGGCCGAGAGAAGTAAGTACCGAAAGATAGCTGTTGCCAAGAGTTGGAGAAAGCCAAGTGCTGTGTGAAATCTCGTGGGAAATGAAGTTCTGAAGCCTTTTAGGGAGTAAGACTCGATGGGAATCCGAGAGCTCAGAGAGTAAGAATCCCGGTGGTAAAAGTTCAGTCTCTTCTCCAGAATTTCGGTCCTTTGACAAGTGCAGACTGCCTTGTATTTATAGGGGCAGAGGAGCTTTGTTTCCTAGCGGGCGATCGTCCTAAAGGTCACATGGGCAGTCTGCCTAAAGTCCAAGGTAGATGCTGGCAGCCAGCTGTGCGGTCCAATGAGGAGCTAACATGCGTCTGGAGTCACTGTCACATGCGGTCCTACTGACAACTTTCGGCGGGCTTGTCGGCTGGTGGACGGATGCTGACAGGCTGTGGTCAACGATCCGTGATATGCGAATCTTGTCTCGGCTCTGCACGTGGTGTCTGTCCTGAGGCTCGGCCTTTGCCGACTGGATGACTATCGGCATGATGCCGCTGCCTCTAGCCGGTCACCGAGGGCATCGGTGATCGCCGCCGAAGGTCGGCATCGGCCACCAAGGGTCGGTCGGCAAGTGCCGAGAGATGATCGTCCGCTAGTCGGCCGCCAGAGTTTGCCAAGTACCGAGAGACGATCGTATTTGATGTCGATCGCTCGCACCGGACTTGTCCTGGGACCTTCTTGGCCGATTTATCTTGACCACGGGCTAAGGCTAGCCGCCGCTGTCGCCGGTCAGCTTCGCCGGCCGCTCGGCAGTGGCTAGGTCGCCCGATCTCCGAGGCGATCGCCGGTCGGAGAGTATAATTCTCGACACAACAGAATCCAAAGATCTCAACATGCTCGATTTTAACGCCCTCGTTGGTTCGCTAATTAATTATGAGATCGTGTTAAAATCACGAATTGTCAAGCCGAAAGGAAAATCGCTAGCCATGAAGGCTAAGATATCGAGAAAGAAGGAAGAAATCCCGGTGGAAGAAAGCGATGAAGAAATGGCATACTGTGCCAAAAATATTAATAAATTCCAAACCGTACTAAACCAGAGGAAGAAGGATATCTCGAGCGAATCTAAGAAGTTCGACAATTCTTGTCGACTATGTGGAAAACCAGGCCACTTCGCTAAGCATTGCCGAGCCAAACAAAAAAAGGAGGTTCTCGTGGCAACATGGAGCGATGAAGACGAAGACAACGAATTTATCGAACAAAATAATCTCGCTCTCATGGCCCGGAGTTCATTCGACGACAGCGACGTCGAAAGCTAAGTAAGTAAATCCTCCCGTGACGAACCTTTTGATGCATTTGAGTTATTACATACGGATTTCCAAAATGCTTTATCGGAAATTAAATCCCTTAAGTCTAAAATTAAATCTTTGGAAATTGAAAATTCCAAAATTATCGAGAAGGGAAAATTTGTCGAAATCGATCATTTGAAATGCATTGAAAATGAGAATATTTTGAAGAATGATCTTTTAAAAGTTCAAGATGAACTAAAATCTTTGACAAGAAAATTCTCGTGCGGCAACGATAAATTTGAACAAATATTATGTGTTCAAAAATATACTTTAAATAAAGAGGGGTTAGGATTCAAACCACGTTCGAAAAACGAATCCGTTAATTTTAAAATACCCTATTGCGAAAAGTTTTTGAAAATCTGGCATCATGTTTCAAATTGCAAAAGCCCTCGCCAGACGATAAAAATTAAGAAAATTTGGGTTCCTAAAGGAACAAATATTTCAAATATTGTTTATGTCTCGAAACAAAAACCAACTATAGGTTGGATCCCCAAAAATTGATTTTTGTATTTTACTCAGGGGAGTATTTTTTTAAAGGGGAGATATTATTCTCAGGGGGAGTTTTTAGCCTTTATGCAATTATTCATAAATTGTATCATGCATATTTTATATTTTGGTATTATTTATTTCAATTCATATTTTATCCACTTTTTGATGAAATCAAAAAGGGGGAGAGAATGGAGAAGGAGAAAAAGAAGTCGAAAATGGGATTAACCCTAAAAGGGGGAGAAAATCGAAAAATGAAAAGGAGAAGTCGAAATGACAGAAAAAGAAAAAGGAGGAGACGTCGAAAAGACGATGAAAAATTAAAAATGAGAAAAGAAAAGGAGAAAAGAAAAGAAGGAGTCGAAAAAGAAATGGGAGAAGATTCTAACGAAACGGACAAAGTCGAAAACTTTGGTCTGTACACATATACATATATTTGTATTTTTGCAGGTAAATCCCATTGACGAAGTGTTGTTTTGTAATCATCAAAAAGGGGGAGATTGTTGGAACATTTTGTTCCATACATAAATTAATAATATTTTGATGATTAAAGGTGTTAAACAAAACAAAACAAAGAAGAGGCGAAGCAAGCATCGAAGGAAAACGAAGTGCAAAAAGCTGGACAGAAGGCCTATTAACGTACGCTATACAGATAGATTAACGTACGTAATATTGGATGCTTAACGTACGTAATACATGTTATGTAATGTACGTAATGTGCTGTTTGCGAAGTCAAAGAAGAAGAACATTGGAAGATGACGTCATGGCATAGGTCAGCGAGCAACGGACATATTGACTAAAGTTAACATACGTAATGGGTAGATGGCTAACGTGCGTAACTCAAATGACGAAACTCCCTGGACTGAATCTGGAAGAGGCTTACGTACGTAACCCGTGGTGGTTAACGTACGTAACGAGGCTTGCGTACGTAATAAGGAGACGATAAAGTACGTAATGAGCAGTCTGGCAGCTAACGGCTAGTTTGATGATGAAGCCTATAAATACCATCCCTATGGTATTGTTTGAGTACAACCACCTTGAGCAAATTACCTATACTTGTGATTTTATTATACACATTCTTGTTGTTGATACTGAGCTTAATTGTAAGTGTTTGAGTGAGAATTCACGAAAACATAAACGAGTGGTAAAATAAAAGATACGATTGGATTCAATGTTATTAGGATCAAGGATCCGGCATTGTTAGAATCACAATCGATATCTAAGTGAGGTTTATCAAGTACCCATAGAAAACTAGAGCGGTTGATTCCTTGTTCGATGGAAAAGGAAAACGGTTTAACTTGGACCGACACAAAGACAAGTACGAGCGGTTTATCACAGACCGATAGAAGACGTGATTGTAACGGTTATCCCTCGACCGATAGAAGAGAGGCGTAAAGGTTGCTATCTTTAACCTATTGAAAAAGATAAAGAGAGGACGTCGGCTCGTTTATAGCCGAACCTCTATAAATCCTTGTGTGCTTTAAATTTCCGCACTTGTTATTTACGCTTCCGCAAAACGGCGCAATATCCGATCCCGTACCCAACAATATCTACATCACGAAAAACGACATGTTGTAACCCGCGGCCGTACCCCTTAGTATCGGCCCCCAGAGGTCCCGTCGAACTCTCCCCAAGTGGGAAACCGCTTCCTCGGCCGTACCCCTTAGTATCGGCCCCCAGAGGCCTCGTCAGACCCTCCCCGGGTGGAAGAACAACAACGCACACACACATGCCCACATCCGCGGCTGTACCCCTTAGTATCGGCCCCCAGAGGTCTCGTAAGACCGTCCCCGGGTGGAGGAACATTAACACACACACACATTTTCACAAATCATGGTTTGGAAAACTACAACTCTCGAAAGTCAAACACAAAATATATAGTCGAGGTACCTTTCTAGAATGGCCATATTGTCCGACACAAACTCACAACCAAGAAACATTACCATCAGCTCTAGAATCTAATGGTGCAACTAGCACCAAACACATAGCAACGAGAGAGAATACCTTTCCTACCATGCCGAATGGCACAACCTCCTCCTAAAGGAGTTACAATCTTTATCACACAACCTCACATATTCATCAATAGCACCCATGCACACACACACACACACCTTAACAAAAGTTAGAAATTTTAAATCTACAAACGACATAATCACACAAAACATCTCCACACGAAGGTAAACATTCATATACTCAACACTAATACACATATTCAATTAAGTACATTAATCCACGGAACACGCGAGTTCTCTTTAAAGAAAATCGTGATCGTAAATATACCGATTATTTTGAAAGTTAGTTGTAAACATTCATTTAGCACATGTCATCGATTATCAACTATTATATCCACAAAATACTTAATGTATAGGCAAGATACTTGACTCGATACCACGAGCAATGGAACACCGGACGGATATGGTCGGGTAGCCCTCGAACTTCCAAACAACTAAGAATTCGACAGCCCACGAATATTACGAAAATAATACCACCATGAATAAACAATACTTCGAAAATATAGGGATCATCCTAATTTCTACCCATTGTCGGACATATTGAGGGCATAGTCCAATTTAATCGATTAACGGAGAAATTCTCGAATTTGCTCCACAAAACTTCAAAAATAATGAATGATTCCGAGAATACAACGAGATTCTATCAACAATTAGAGTTAAAACGAATGAAATCGGCCAAAACATCATGAAACCGCAAAAATCCCCAAAACCAAGGGTTTAAGTGTTCTTACCTTCAATCCGGACGAAACGAGACGAAAGATGCTGTTAGACATGAATCAAACTTCCAAACAATGATGTTCTATGATGCTCCCAATCAAAACCATCGATTTTTGTCGAAGAATCGCAAAAAAACGAAGAAAAAAGTGGAAATGGCCGAGTGACCCGGTGACGAGGCCTTAAATAGCCGAGCCCTGCCGGTCACTTACGGCCGTAATCGGCCATGGCTTACGGCCGTAACCGGCCGTCTCAAACTTTCTGCCCAGATTTGCCGGCAGTGTTACGTACGTTACCGGACATGTCTTACGTACGTAACAGGCCTTACGGCCGTAACTGCCGGCACATTACGGCCGTGACTCGGCCAGGTGTGCCTGTACGGCCATGGCTCGGCCGTGGCCAACTCCGACAGTCCGGAAAATCCCGAAATCCGAATCTTATAAACCGAATATACGGTTACGAAGTATTCACAAATACGAATCCAATCGCTAAGAGAACACACGATTTCGACCACTCGAAGGCTCGAAATTCGACAACGGAAGTAATTACCCCAAACTTTGGGAAATTACGGAAACGGCCCAAAACGTCCGAAATGCACGATACACAGTCGAAACACTAAGCCAAAACTCAAAACATGAATAATAATATTAAATGAATTTACGAGAAACTCGAAACAACAGTTTCGGACGAGATTCGCAAGAATCAAACTCAAGTGCGGAAAAGCCGCTAAAGAACACGGAACTCAACAAAACGACACCGAAACTAACTAGGATGACAAAAAGTTCAGAATTAATCATTCTCGGAATGACGAAACGGTCACAATAGAGTCGTTAAGATGGACTTCCGCCAAAAAATAGAAAATTACCAGAAATCAAAATTGGGGATATTACATACTACCCTCCTTAAAAGAAGTTTCGTCCCGAAACTTAAAATGAGTAGGGAGAAGCAATATCCCGCCAGGAAAACTCAACGAGAAACACAAGAAATGCATAACTTACGCCCCACGGCGAAATGTTACAAGCAACGCAAAAGAATATACGACGTGAAAACACGTTCCACGACGACCAACACAACGCCACCGGTAGAGACATAATAAAACCAACAAGTGACAAGCGTCATCAAATAGATAATACAATCAAGTCAATTATCCGAATAATCACAAGAGACAAAACACCTATTACAAGGAAACATGTACAGTCGAGAAAACAGAAAATAAACACCAAATAATCCACAAGGACAATCACAGACAATTCGGACCATGCCGAAATCCTCAGAACCACACTAGGTATCTCCGTGTCCTTTCGAAGCAGAGACGCAACGTCGATCCCCAAATCTCTCAGCTACCATCTCGTAATGCATGGCTCGGTGACCCACCTGGCCACACCCGAAATAGTTGACTAACGGTGAACGATAATTCTCCGCGGTACGAAATCAGGCAGCGACAATTAGACAACCACAATCGAACAACAACGATCGAATAATAAGGATCGAACAACAATGATCGAATAACAACGGTCGAATAACAGCGATCGAACAACAATGATCAAATGACAACGGTTGAATAATGACTCAGAAGTTCGCACCTCAACTCGAGACATTAAAAGAGCAGGTAGAAACTAAAAGATGTTACTTTCGAACAAGGTTCACAAGAATCGATCCGAACTCGGAAAGTCACAGCGATAACCAGGTCGATCCAAAACAATTTCATGCTCGTTCGAACGATAAAAACCGAAATACGGAACAAGTTTAGAAAGTATCAACGAACACGAGCGAGTGGATAGAATTGAACAAAATGAAAGCGAAAAATATGGGTATTACACCATATCACTTTTAAAAGAGGTTCCATCCCCGAAACCTAAACAACGAGAACGAAGTGCTAGAATAGCAACCTCCCCGGAAATATTCTCTTGGTCCCTCATCTGATCCCCATGACTATCTGTATCGCGGTCACGACCGCGTCCTCTGTCCCTCGGCATACGAAGCGGATTCTCACTCGATACGATGGCACAACTTCGCAAAAATAAATGTAAAGTACCAACTCAGCACGACATATCATATAAGGTAACTAGGCAAGGTCATCAAAAACCATTCGTACGAACTTTAATCAATACCGGATACCTTCCCAAATCCGAGTTTGAAGTTTACATCGAGTGAGATTTCTCATCTATCACTATATATTTTTGAAAATAAAAAAAAAATCATTTTGGTTTTTGAAATAAAATTATTTTATGGTGTGAGATTTTTGAAAATCATGTACTCGAATTGTTTGAAAATACAACAATACGTTTAAATCATTTTCGAGAATCCTCCCAACACTACATGAAAATCAACGACGGTAACATTTTACAAAATGTCAACATGTACTTTAAAACAACTCTTCCAAATACCGTCGAGGTTTTATTTGAGAATTCGAGGCCGGCTCGCCAATTCCAAATGATTTTCAAAGTACACACAGAGCCGCCGATTAATCGAACCATCGAAACTTTATGAAATTTTCAGGAAAGCGTTCTCGAACACACACACAACAGACATAATTTGAACATAAACAATTATCACCTAGCGCTACAAAAAGTCCTAACACATATTCCCACACAACAGTTTTCATCACTAGACAACACACGTAGAATACAGTCGAAGATGATTGACTGCAAAATATAGACCTAACAGCTAAAAATGCGGTTCTATAGCCTCTGTCCAGGCTGATTAGCGTGCGTTACAAGAAGGATTAGCATGCGCTAAACATGCCACTTTAGCGCGTGTTAGCCTCGTAATAAGCCTGCGCTAACTGCTCTAATCAACAACACGATTGCAGACATATACACGACAATACTAGAATTGAAGGTTACAAATAAGCATCAACATACGAGTCTGAATGCCACCGATTCACATAATTACAGCATCTCACAACCATCAAAAGACAATCATCATTCAAAACCGAAATTTCTCCTCTCAACATGGAGGGTTATCTCAACGGGCACATACCGAATGACTCGGAGCTAACACTCTCATCTTATTCATAAAACTGGGCATCATTGCCCAAACAGCGATAACTTCATCAACACACATCTTCTGGCTAGCATTCATGAAACCGAAAAGTTACAAACGAGAGTCACGTCTTCAGTATATTTTGAAGACCTCGTTTGAGTTTAAAACTCGCGTTTTGAAAACTTATAGCACACAATGCAAAAGAATTTTCAATAATTTGAGTTTTCAGAACTTTCAGCCTTGGGGTCGATCATACGAAAATAAAACTTTTTCCTCCCTTAGAGGACATCTTAAAAATTTTACGTGACTCCCTGAAAGCATTCGAAAACTTAAAATTCCAAGGTTATTACTCTTGCAAGAAAAACAGTTTATACGATGACACATTCAGTAATATCATACTTAATTCTATCACAAGACGGAAATCAACAAATATACGTCACTTACTCACGATGCACCTTTAAATACCACTACATAACACAGAATCACGCAGGCTCGTATAACTCGTGGCACAACATGTAGTAGGGAGACTTACATCCACAGATCACACGAAGATGATGGCTGCACCTTGATACTTACCACGACCGACATCACAGAAGACGCATCGTGACATGACCCAGTCAGACAAAATTTGACAAGAGAAGACTCGAAAACACACAACTCGACTCGACAGCCTAGGTTTCCACAACCTAATCTCCGATACCATAAATGTAACACCCCCAGAAAGAAACCGGGAATATTACACGCCGTAGACCGTCTCCGTGAGGATCCACCAGGCTAGACATCAACACAACACATTACATTACATACCGGAGTAACAAAATAACGAACCAATAGACCGATTTGATCTTTTATCACTAACATCCAAATCGGAGTATACATTTCTATCTCGTCTCATACCCATGTAAGGGTAAAATACACTCATAAACAAAAAGTACGACAACGAAAAAGACCATACAACAACTCCGACTGACTGCACCTAAAACTGGCCTTCACGTGATTAGTATCATTGTCTTCCATCATCCTTCGCACCAATCCAGTGATTTGCTCCCAAAACCTGCATGTACCTGGATGCAGAACAAACACCCACCCCCCGAATACTTCGGGGGTTAGCAAAACTCCACTGTTTTGCTAGTACAAGTATAAAGTGCAAAATACGATCCATACAGAACACATTCCGAGAACACAATGAAAGACTTCCCGAGATAAAACATTTAGTTAAAATTGTTCAAGTCTTGAAAGTAGAAACGAAACAAACAAGCACTTTGAAAACATTTCTAAATCTAGGGAGATTTGAAAACATTTGAAATTGAAAAGTTCTTAATTACTCGAAAGCCACTTAGGATCACAGTCCCAAAGTTCATTTTCCAAAATGCAAGTTCATTAACAAAACACGGGGTCCACGACCCAACAATTCCAGTCACAAAACACAGGGTCCCCGACCCGATCATCCACTTCAATCCACTTACAAGGACACGTTACACATAATACATTATTCTTATGCCATTCTAGCCAAGCACCAAGACTCGATATATAATGTGTCTCGACCCCGAGCACAAAGCATTGTGATACTCCGGACATATCACAATTAATAATCAAAACATCATCATCGAGAAACCATGCCATCACATATCTACATCACGAAAAACCACATGTGGTAACCCGCGGCCGTACCCCATAGTATCGGCCCCCAGAGGTCCCGTCGAACCGTCCCCGGGTGGGAAACCGCTTCCGCAGCCGTACCCCTTAGTATCGGCACCCATAGGCCTCGTCAGACCCTTCCCTGGTGGAAGAACAACAACGCACACACATATGCCTACATCCGCGGCTGTACCCCTTAGTATCGGCCCCCAGAGGTCTCGTAAGACCGTCCCCGGGTGGAGGAACATTAACACACACACATTTTCACAAATCATGGTTTGCAAAACCACAACTCTCGAAAGTCAAACACAAAATATATAGTCGAGGTACCTTGCTAGAATGGCCATATTGTCCGACACAAACTCACAACCAAGAAACATTACCATCAGCTCTAGAATCTAATGGTGCAACTAGCACCAAACACATAGCAACGAGAGAGAATACCTTTCCTACCATGCCGAATGGCACAACCTCCTCCTAAAGGAGTTACAATCTTTATCACACAACCTCACATATTCATCAATAGCACCCATACACACACACACACCTTAACAAAAGTTAGAAATTTTAAATCTACAAACGACATAATCACACAAAACATCTCCACACGAAGGTAAACATTCATATACTCAACACTAATACACATATTCAATTAAGCACATTAATCCACGGAACACGCGAGTTCTCTTTAAAGAAAATCGTGATCGTAAATATACCGATTATTTTGAAAGTTAGTTGTAAACATTCATTTAGCACATGTCGTCGATTATCAACTATTATATCCACAAAATACGTAATGTATGGGCAAGATACTTGCCTCGATACCACGAGTAATGGAACACCGGACGGATATGGTCGGGTAGCCCTCGAACTTCCAAACAACCAAGAATTCAACAGCCCACGAATACTACGAAAATAATACCACCATGAATCAACAATACTTCGAAAATATAGGGATCATCCTAATTTCTACCCATTGGAGCATTTCGTCGGACATCTTGAGGGCATAGTCTAATTGAATTGATTAACGGAGAAATTCTCGAATTTGCTCCACAAAACTTCAAAAATAATGAATGATTCCGAGAATACAAGGAGATTCTATCAACAATTAGAGTTAAAACGAATGAAATCGGCCAAAACTTCATGAAACCCCAAAAATCCCCAAAACCAAGGGTGTAAGTGTTCTTACCTTCAATCCGGACGAAACGAGACGAAAGATGCTGTTAGACATGAATCAAACTTCCAAACAATGATGTTCTATGATGCTCCCAATCAAAACCATCGATTTTTGTCGAAGAATCGCGAAAAAATGAAGAAAAAAGGTGGAAATGGCTGAGTGACCCGGTGCCCAGGCCTTAAATAGCCGAGCCCTGCCGGTCACTTACGACCGTAACCGGCCATGGCTTATGGCCGTAACCGGCCGTCTAAAACTTTCTGCCCAGATTTGCCGGCAGTGTTATGTACGTTACCGGACATGTCTTACGTACGTAACAGGCCTTACGGCCGTAACTGCCGGCACATTACGGCCGTGACTCGGCCAGGTGTGCCTGTACGGCCATGGCTCGGCCGTGGCCAACTCCGACAGTCCGGAAAATCCCGAAATCCAAAGCTGAATATAAACCAAAGATACAGTTACGAATTATTCGTAAAGACGAATCCAAGCGCCAAGAGAACACACGATTTCGACCACCCGAAGGCTCGAAATTCGACAACGGAAGTAATTACCCCAAACTTTGGGAAATTACGGAAATAGCCCAAAACGTCCGAAATGCACGATACACGGTCGAAACACTAAGCCAAAACTCACAACATGAATAATAATATTAAATGAATTTAGGAGAAACTCGAAACAACAGTTTCGGACGAGATTCGCAAGAATCGAACTCAAGTGCGGAAAAGCTGCTAAAGAACACGGAACTCAACAAAATGACACTGAAACGAACTCGGATGACAAAAAGTGCAGAATTAATCATTCTCGGAATGACGAAACGGTCACAACAGAGTCATTAAGATGGACTTACGCCAAAAAATAAAAAATTACTGGAAATCAAAATTGCGGATATTACACTGGACCGGGTCGCGAGGGTTACTTTTGAGTGGGTATTCTCACCTGGTGTTGCTCGAAGGGGCGCTCAGGGACTTGGTGTCTTGACGGCCGTACCGGGTCGCGAGAATTTCCAGAGTGTTTTTGCTGATGATTAGTTGTGATATGTCCGGAGTATCACAATGCTTTGTGTTCGGGGTCGAGAGACATTATATATCGAGTCTTGGTATTTGGTTAGAATGGCATTAGAGTAATATGTTGTTTGTAATGTGTCCTTGAAAGTGAATTGAACTGGATGGTTGGGTCGTGGACCTCGTGTTTTCTGAACAGGTTTGTATTATTGGAAATAAAGTTGTGGGCTGTGGTCCTAAGTGGTTTTTGATAAGCTCGGGATTATTCAATCCCAAATATTTTCAAAACTCCCGAGATTTTAAATTGGTTTCCAAAATGACCACTTGTTTCATTTATACTTTTTCGATTTGAACTATTTTATTCGAGTGAGAAATCTCGGGAAAGCTTTTGTTGTGACTGAGCCATAGATGATTCAAGTTATTGTATTCTCTGAATGTGTTGTGCATGGCTCGTATTTGCATTTTATACTTGTACTAGCTAAACGGTGGAGTTTTGCTAACCCCCGAGTATTCGAGGGGTGGATGACTGTTCTGCGTCCAGGCACATGCAAGTTTTGGGAGCAAAACAAGGATCGGTGCGAAGGATGATGGAAGACGAATGATACTAATCACATGAGGGCCAGTTTTGGGTGCAGTCAGTCAGAGTTCGTTGTATGGTCTTTTGCGCTGTCGTACTTTTGTTTGTGAGTGTATTTTACCCTTGTATGGGTATGAGTCCAGACAGAGTTATGTATATTAGAGTTGTATAATAATGATGTAAGATCGGATTAGTCTATTGATTCGTTATCCTATCACGTCGGTATGTAATGTATTGTGTTGTTTCGGCGTCTGGCTTGGTAGATCCTCACGGAGAGGGTCTGCGGCGTGTAATATTCCTAGTTAGATTCTGGGGGTGTTACAGTTTGACCCCGGATGGTCAAACAATTGGTTATTTTGTAGTGTTTATCCTGGTAGATCCTTGTGACAAGGGTTTATGTCATGTGATATTCCCGGATGATTTTTGGCGTGTTACGGTTATGGTATCGGAGCTTGGGTTGTGGAAACCTAGGTTGTCGGGTCGAGTCGAGTAGTGTTGTGTTCTGTCATTCGAGTTGTCGATTGACAAGTTAAGTTGCGCATTGTCACTTCGTGTTGCCGATGTTGATCGTTGAGATTAATATCGTGGGCGGCTGTCATATTCGTGCGATCTGTGATGTAAGTCTCTACTATTTTATTTTGTGTTTATTGACTTTGTCACAAGTTTGTTATGAAATGAAGTTTGTATTTGGTGCTTGTGATGCATTACGTATGTCTTGATTGAAGATGCTCAGGGGAAGCATTGATGGTCTCGACATGTGTTCGAACCGGTGTTCGTAAGTTATGTTTGTTATACTGGTAGACTTAAATGAATGATGAACATGTATTTCAGAATCAGTTATGTTTGTTGAATTGATGAATCTTTTTGCTGAATTGTGCTAGTAGCGCATGCTAAAGTAATCTGACTGGATAATTAGCGCATGCTAAGCGTTTTTTTAGCGCGCGTTAAGATGCATTATGTTGTATGAATTGGACGTGATTGTTGATTTGTGGGAATTTCTGTTGTATGTATAAATAGGTTGCCCACCCGAGGACGATTCGGTGAAACCTATGGGGGTCGATGCCAAGAGAGCATGACCACGGGATACCTTATGTCATGATGATTCTGATGATGTTGAGTGGTAACATGTGATTACCTTATGTGCTGTTGATTGTGATGATGTTGAGTGGTAACATGTGATCACCTTATGTGCTGTTAATTATGATGATATTGAGCGGTAACATGTGATGACCTTCTGTGTTGATGTTTGTGATAAGAATACGTGATGTCATGGTTATGTGATACTATGTTTCATTATATTGAACGGTTGTATGTTTAGTATGCCGAGGGTTCGAGGTCGAGGTCGTGGTCACTACCATTGACGTAATTAGGATCGTGATAGGGTGACCCGTTTATTTTCCGAGCATCAATCGGTCCAGTACAGATGGTAGGGAGGACCAATCGCGTAATCAGGGACAACCAGCTGGGGGTAATGTCGATGTTGGCGCCACCACCATCCTTCAGCAGGTGTCAAACCAGTTGGCGCGGATGAATCAAGTAGTACACCGGAATGAGCTTCCAGAGGGGGATAACGGAGCCAGTAAGTGGTTGCGAGACATGATGAGAATGCACCCACCTCATTTTACGAGTTCCTCTGATTCGTTAGGTTGGGAGAACTGGCTCTTCCAGTTAGGAAGAACATTTGATGTTGTACCCATTGCTCAGTACCTCCTCGACAAGAAAGCTGCAGATTGGTGGGAAGCCGTAGCGCCCAGTGATCGCACAACTACTTGGGCTGAATTCAAGACTGCCATGGAGGCCGAGTATTGTCCGCCGCCGTTTCAAGAGCGCAACATTGTTAAGTTTTTATCGGCTATTCCTCAGTGTGTCGATATCCCAGGCGATAGTCGATTATAATCAGTAGTTGAGTTATGTTTGTGAGCAAGTGAGAGGTGAAGCAGACAAGATCTGTTACTTTTATATGCGTATGAAACCCCATATATGTCAGAGCATTGCTCCTCTTATGTGTACTACTTTGATAGAGTATCATGATCGAGCTTTAGCTATTGAGATGGCCATTTTTGTGACAGAAACTAGTCCAGAAAGTAAGAAGCAAAAGATTGCAGGTAACTTCTCTAAGGGCCAGGGGAGTGAGTTTTGTGAGCCACTTGTTTCATATCGTTCTACTGGGAGGATTCCCCATTCGATTGGTCAGTCCAATAATCCTACCCTTGTGGCCATTAAGGTGAGAAATGTGAAGACGTGTTTCAATTGCAGTCGTGTGGGCCACACCAGTAAGAATTGTCGTTCACCTCAGGTGAATAGTTTCAAGTGTGGTCAAGCGGGACACCAAGCAGTGCATTGCGATACCATTGCTAAGATGTTCGAGAATCTGGATTCCATTCCTACTCCTGGAGGGCCTAGTGGTGCCCAATGATTGTAATTTTTGTGTTTTGTTTTGTGGATGGTATCTCGTGCAGAGCTTGATTCTTGATGTTTGGTTTGAATATTTCCGTATGGGTTGTTGAACCTACGGATACACGTGACAGGAGATCACGGGGTCACTTGATGTTTGAACATTTGTGTTTTGTTTTGCAGCACCGTGATGCTCTTATTTTAAGTTTCGGGACGAAACTTTTTTTTAGTAGGGTAGAATGTAATACCCGAGATTTTTCTTTTCGGTTGCGTTGAATTTTTTCTACTGTTTGGTGGAATATATGTTGTTCGTGCTTATATGATCGTGTGTCATGTCGTGTCACGTGCTTGTTTGCAACTTGGCTGTTGGTGTTGGACATTGGCGTTTTATCGCATGTTGCATGATTTGTTGTTACGTTGGCAGGTATCGTTGTTGTGATGAGTTTTTGGTGCGATCCTACCGCCTGTGCATGCAGGGATAGCGTGCGCTACTCTGTCATTGCTAGCACACGCTAAGGCTCTGTTAGCGCACGCTAACGGAGGATTCAGAAGTGATGCAGAAGCTACTGCATTGGGCTGGGGAGTTGATTAGCGAACGCTATGAATGGGTATAGCGCGCGCTAATGTACATCAGTAGCGCACGCTACGATGGGTATAATGCATGCTAACAGACGGTGCATGAGCTACTGACTAAGTTAGAGTGTTGAGTAGCGCAGGCTAATGCTTGCAGTTAGCGCGCGCTAACTGGGAAGTTGTGCAGAACGTCTTTTGTTGATGATTCGATAGCGCACGCTAATGTGGACGATTAGCGCGTGCTAAGATGTCTAGTATATGAACTGGACAATAGATTATTTTCCATTTCTCACCTCTTTCTCCTCTCTTCCGTGGGTTTGAGACGAAATTCCCTAGGGTTGATGATATGCTCAATTTTTGCTCCATCCAAGGTGTTTTGGAGAGTCTTAGGTGATTATAACATCATCTAATTCGTTGTTCTTCGTCGGATCGAGGTATTTTCCCATTTTTCCTTGAGTTGACCTTTTTGAAGGTTTTGTTCTTGATTTCAATTCTAGTAGTCCGATTTTGATGAATCGATTGGTGTTATACGATATTATTAAACATGTTTTATGGATTGTATATCCATATCTTTGGTTCGTCTGACCCGATGGATGATTTTGGTGTTCTTGAAGAACTGTGAACATTTAATTTTCGATTAAATGTTCGAATGAGTTTTCCTTCGATGGTTTGACGCGATTTCCATTGTTATTGGTCTTGATCTTCATTGTGTTGTTACCCAAAATATTATTCGGTAGGGTTTGCTGGAATGGATGAGTAACAAACAAAATGCAAGAGCATGACCATGGAAATAACACAAGATTTGCCAGGATTGTTAGTCCCGGGATTGAATGCTCTCGCGAGATATTATTAATAAAAATACTGTTTCAGTACAAGTATTAATGTTAGAGTACAATTACAATGAGTGTAATGACCCTAGTTATCTAGCTCTTGAGTGCTGATGATTTCCGGAAGAACCAGAGTTAAGTGCTCTGTGACTTCTTGTAACAAAGATTAAATATAGAAAGGGACTTCGTTTCTGCCGATCGTCTCTCTATATTTGTGATTTCTCTTTGAGGGAAATGATGAATTCTGTCTTGAGGAGAATCCGGATTCTGAATAGAATTTTGTTAACCTGATTCCAAATGCTGGAAGTCTCCTATTTATAGAGGAGGTAGGTAGCTAAGATGTCTTAATCCCAAGCGGGCGATCGCCTTTCCTGTATTATAATAAGCAGGCGATCATCTTGGAACTCGGGTTGGTTTCCTTAAACTCTGCGGCTGTGCAGGTGGGTGCCGTCTGCGGGAGCCAATGAGAAAGCAACACGTGCCTCCTGTTGTAGTCTCGGGAGGTCCCACCTAGGGTGCCTTTCGACGGGTCTACCGGTAGGTGAGACTGTCCTTGTCATCGATAGATGTTGATGGGCTGGAGTCAAAAGCCTTTTCCTGCGGCGCCTTTCGCGGATCTGCACGTGGGCATTGCTCCCGAGATTCTAGTCTCCGTAGACTCTAGCGGAGGTCGGCTTGGCACGCGGCATAAGATGATCGTCATTGCTCGGGCACTGAAGGCGATCGCCTTGTGAGTCGATCGCCCCGCACTTTGACCTTGATCCGACATCTTGGCTTGGCCAAAACTGCCTTGAATTATCTGATGCTGACTTGGGTCGTGGCGATCGACTCACAACAATTGCCCCCTAGCTCGCTCCCATGTTAAAGACGTGGGGTGAGGTGGTTCTACTGGCGATCGCTTGTATCAGACGATCATCTTCTTGAGCGGACCTTGATTTTGACGTTTGGATGACCTACTCGATCGTAGAAAAGAGCGGGAAGTGAGAGCGGTCTTTTGAAATGTCACCGGGGCACGTGTTGTGCTCCTATTGGGGGAGTTTTGACGGTTCTGTCGGACTCGTCGTTTGGTGTGCCCTCGAAATGACGCACTCGCGGGTTTCGAGGGTGGCATTAAATGCGAACTTTCCGATTCCTTGCGCTTCAACCCTTGGAACTTTGCTTATTTGCCCAGAGGCCCCTGCCTTCGTCTATAAAAAGGACTAGGGTTTCTGGGTTAACTCCTTTTGCATTCTGAGGAGAAAATTGCCGGACCTTTGAAGCTTTGTGCTGCCGAGCGTCATTTGACTCAGACCTTTAGGTAAGAAAATAACCTTTTCTCCCTCCTTTCTCTTTGAATATGTCCGGAGGAAGACCAAATGTGTATGAGGCGGGTAGTACTTCTGCCGCCGGGGCTTCGACCGCCCGGGGTGAATCTTCTGCGGAGTTCCATGTTATGACCGCAATCGAGGCCATCCGCGCCGGGATCGAGCCTGCGGAGGTCGAAGAACTGTTTAATGAAGTTGACGCAGCCAGGGCGGCACAGACCGACTGCATCCGTTCGCTGAAACAGGAGGAGATGGATGCAAAGGCGTGCTGGGAGCAGGACACCGCGTTCGGCAAAGCCTTCACAGATTTTGCCGAACTCATGGAGGGATTGGCCAGCCCACTCCCAAAATTTAATTTCAATGAATACTCGATCGCCCATCCTTATGTACCTGTAAGGCGGACATTGCTCCAGGCTGCTCGCCGCTCTCCCTGGGCCCTTGGCCAGATTGGGAGCTCGGCGACCAGGAAGGATCTGGACCGTTGGAGGGCGAGGTTCCATGTTCCTTCTGATGTTGGCCTCCACATGCCCACCGAGAATAAGTGAGCCGATCATCCTCCCGATGGCATGGTCGCTGTCAACGAGGCGATAATGGAGGCAGGGCTGCGATTCCCGTTGCCGTTCGCTGTGTCCTACTTGTTGACCGCTTGGAATGTGGCGCCGCTCCAACTGACGCCAAATGTCTGGCTGCAGATCGTCTGCACCCTCACTCTGTTTGGCGGTCATCGGCTGTTCCGTCTTCCTTCTGCGCTGTAGATAATTATCTCTTTAAGTTGACGGCTCAGAAGGGTTCCGTTGGCGGCTACCACATTCAGGGTCGCTCGGGCCGTGGGATTTTTGGGGTGCCGAACAAGGTTCGAGGCGATCTGACCAAGTGGTTTTGGGTTGGCGGAGCGTGGAGGTCGGTCTCGAGTGATAGTCCCAACGACGAGTTAGATATCCCCACCGGCTTCCGGGAGAGGAATCCGAGTAAGGGTTTTGACTCTCCATTTGTTCGGATATATCCTGAACTGATCTAATTTGGCTTTTTTTTGCAGGTACCCTTGTTCCGGCGGCAGGCGATCTACCTTTTGATTTTGCGATCATCTGGGAGCGAATACGCAGTCTTCCAGATAGTCATATCGATGCTCGCCGGATCAACAACGAAGCTCACTGGTTGGCCGCTCGATTGCTTCGTTTTCCCCACCACTTAAGGGTCCCATGTACGAATATTTTACGATCTCCTTTGGTTTGGCGATCGACTTTAATGTGAAGGTGGCTAAATTTTTGTCGATCGCTTTCTTTTGCAGATATTCGTTTCCCTCGCTTCCCTGAGCCCCTGGCTGCGATTGCCATGTCTAATACGGGGATCATGAGTCGCTTGAGCCAGGGGAAAAAGACGGGCCGCGCCCCCCGGAGCCGATCCGTCCTATTCCGGAGGCGAGACCTATTGTGGAGCCGATCGTCGGCGAACAGGAGCCTCTGGAGGAGGGACAACTCTGGCTTAACCGCAAGAGGTGGAGGGCGGAGGAGCCCTCGGCCGCAGCTACTGGGGATGCGCCTACCGTGGCGCCGCCGCTTGCCGTGCCCCCACTTTCTGTGGTTCCAATGGCGGAAGGGTCTACACCTTCGTCGAGTTTTCGGGAGGCAACGACGATCGCTCATGCTGAGACCCCTCGCGGGAGGCCGTTCTTTGACCGCGACCCGGAGAAGGTCGAAAGGTGAGCTTAGTTGCTTTAGCTGGTTATGATATTCCTTTGCTGGAAAAGTACTAACTCTTTTGTTCTTGGTGCAGGGTCCGTCACTCCGATCCGAACGTCTCGCCGATGGTGCTGGATTTCTTATCGAGCAATGCCCCTTGCGAGGCCTGCGACGTCCCTTCTTATGTTTCTCGGGCTGCCGCCTCCCTGCCGAAGGCTTGGACGACCGACCTGGATGCGATTGCACGCCGGCAGTCCGCTGATGCTATGCAGGCGACCCTCGCTCTGGCCCTTCAGACGACGACGATGGCCACTCAGGCCGTGAAGGACTATGAGGGGCGGCCCTCCACTACTCGTCTCCATGCGGACCTCGAGGCCGCTCAAAAACAAAATGCTGAACTTGTCAACTGGCTCGTGCGATGGATAAGGAGTCCATGGAGGCGGCCAAGCAGGCGAGCCAAGACCTCGAAAGGGCCCGGGCGGCCACCGACCGGATGCGGGACCAGATGACGGATGCCCGAAGGTCGTACGCGGCCACACATAAGGAGACAGACGAGCTGAAGGCGGTTGTCGGCCGGTTGACCGGTGAGTTGGCATCGTCGAAGGACGAGGTGGCTGCCAAGGCTGCCGAACTCCAGGGAGCGAACGAAGCGCTTGCGGGTTTGAAGGAGAAACTGGAGACGACCGAGGTCGATCCCTATCTCAACGTGGAATACATCAGCGAATTTGCCTATTACATGGCTTATCCTGACGCAATCCGTACTGCCAAGAAGGGAGGGCTTGAGGTCGGCCCTCTTGTAGACAACTTCAAAGCCTACGTGCTTGAGCACCCTTTGCAGCCCGCATTCATCATGCCGATCCTCGACCTTTCCTCGGATCACGGGGTCGATTTGAGCTGGTATCCCATGCCGGACAACCTTGCTCATCCAGCTGCCCCAGAGGACGATGGTGCCGAGCCTGCTGCTGGCGAGGGAAAGGGCACCGATCTCTGAGCTCTTCTTTACTTTTGCTTTTTACTTGTAATTTTTCAGCTTTCATTGTATTTCGCATTCGGGCGATCGTGCTTGTAAATCTCTTCAAATGAAATGAAATGAATATTTCCTTATTTGATTTCTTGTTTTTATATGTTTGTCTACAAATCATGTGCATTGCTCGCATTGAACTATCGATCGTCGTATGTATAGCTCCGATCTGACCGATCTGTCCCTTGTTTTTGTTCACTTGGTGAAAGTAAGGGACCAAAAATATCGTTTAGCGAGCGATCCTTGGTCTAGTTCTTGTGATCTTCAATTTTGTAGATTCTTCAGGGAAGGCCGAATTTCTCGGCCTAAAGGAACCGTGCACGGTTGTGGAGGTCGACGGACCGACCTCAGCGGTCGTGTCTTGTGCGCGGCGACATTCCACCTGTAGGTCTGTCTCGCGACTCACTTTATTGTGATGGTCCTCCGGTGGCTACGTTCTTCCTCGCAATATAGCGATGGAGCGGACGATCTCTGCCTGGAGGAGTCCTTGCACGGGGCGCCGTCGGATTAATCGACTCTGCGACCGTGGCTTGTTAGCACTTTTCTGCCTGTGACCGACATGTTAGATGACGGACCTTTGAGGGCATACATTGTGACAGGGGTAGGGACGCGTCGCATTGTCCAGGTTCACCATGTTAGATGATGGACCTTTGAGGGCGGGCGAGCGTGTCCACGGATCTGTTTTGGAGGGTCCTTCGGCTACGCCCGCCTCGTATTTAAACGAAGGGCAAGCGATCTCAGCCCAAAGGAACCTTGCATGGACGGGCTGTCGGTTCCATCGACCTCCAAAACCATGGCTGCACTTTTCTACCTCGGATCATCATTTTAGATGGCGGTCTTCGACAGTATATGTTGTGTTGGGGAGGCGATCGCTTGCCTGGGTCCATCATGTTAGATGACGAACTTTAGAGGGCGAGCGAGTCATCCTCTTTTTCGAGGCGTTGCTCAGGCAGTAGCCTTTGGTTTGACATGGTGGAAACTGGGGTAAGAACTCCGAAGTTTCCACCTCTTGATTGAAGCATATAGATCCAGCCACCGAGGTTGATCAGTGGGATTTACTCCTACGAATCCTTTGGCTCAACTCATTTAATTCTGGTGATCGGATTGGGAGGTTGACGATCGTCGTTCTATCGCCGATCGTGGCCCTTGGTCCTTTCTGTCTGGGGCTCTGGCTAAGTCACTAAACTGTCCAGCTTGCCCTCCTCGAACAATCTCCAGAGTTGTCTAAGGAGGTCGAGGAATTGGTTGGTGTTGTGGCCGGGACTTTTGTGGTAGGCACAAAATTTATCGCGGTCCAGATGACCGTTGTCCCTTATCGCTTTTGGCTTGCTTAGCCACTCGCGCCCCTTGATGACATGAAAAATATGGGCCAGAGATAGATTGAGGCTGTGGAGGAGATGGGCTTCCACATCCTCGAAGGCCTTGGAATCACCGGGTGGCTTGGCGACGGCCCTGTTGGACTTGGCGACCGCCGTCTATGCCCCCTCGCCTAGGCGAAGGGTAAGCAACCTCTATCTGGCCATAAAGTCTGCGGCCTTGGCGCGGAAGATTGCGTAGGTTGGGGGGATGTTCTTCGTAAGGTGCTTGAACATGGGCGAAAGGCCATTGAATCCCCCTAGGACCGAGTGGAGGGCGATCTCGTCGCTTATGGGCTCGCCGATTAGGATTATTTCATCCACCCGGTCGATGTAATCCACATCGGACTCGTCTTTACCCTGCCTGATTTTCATCATGCGGTGGGGACCTTCGGGCCGAGCGACCTTGGCGGCGAAATACGACGTGAAGTCGCTCGCCAGCTTCTCAAAAGAGTTGATAGAGCGCGGTGGCAATGAGATGTACCACCTATGGGCAAGATTGCCCAACGTCAACGGGAACATTCGGCATCTCGTTGCGTCTGATGCCCCGCACCCGGTCATGTAGATCCGAAACTTGCTTAAGTGAGTCTCGGGGTCCGATCTCCCCTCATACAAAGGCGTTTGAGGAGGAGCGATCTTTGGTTGCGCGGGGGCATGCTCAATCTGGACCACGAGCGGCTCACGCGGTCCGGTGACCTTTGTTTTGGCGACTGCCCCAGTTTCCAGGAGCACTTTCATCTCGTCGAGCTGGCATTGCATAGTGTCCATCGCCGTGGCCTGGCTGCTCGCGGCCTGGCTCTCGGAGCGGGAGCCGAGGCGATTAAGTACTGATCCCCTGGCTCCGTTGTAGAGGATGTCTTTGCCGCGGGGCTCGATTCTTCGGCGAATGGGAGCCAAACAGTTGATCTGCTTTTGTTTGGGAGTTGGGTATCCCGAACTCCTGGTGACGGTTTCGGACTCCGTCGTCTCATGGATGGGGCCAGAATGCCCAGGTCGCCATGAAGGGTCACATCCTAGGTAGCTGACGACAGAACTGTCTCGCCTCGCGGGCGCGTTTTCTCGTGATTCGGGGCTTTCTTATGATTGCTCGACATATAGCCCCTTGAGCCTTCGTTTGCCCGCGCGGCGGATGGCTGAGGGGGTGATAGTGGGCATGTCGTACGCTCTCCGTCGCTCCCTTAGGATGCCCATGGCCTCCTCGAGCTGTTCCGTGGTTTGGAACTGATCGAGTGAGAGGCTTGGGCCGTCCCTTGGGGGCAGGATCGAGAGTCTAGCGGCGCCGCGGCTGCCCTCCGCCGTAGGTTGGGATGCGGTCTGGTCCGGAATGAGGCGTCCGGCGGACCGTAGGTGGCTCTCTTCGATGTGGTGGCAGATGTCATTATCTGTAGGTTTTTCTTTGAAGAACAGTGAGTGTTTCTTCAAGTATATGCTTCGGAGAACAATGAGTGTTCTTCAAAATGGTTGGAAAGAAAAAATAAAGTTTTAACGCCCCTTCTTCTAGCGCCAATTGTTCTTACCCAAAATATTATTCGGTAGGGTTTGCTGGAATGGATGAGTAACAAACAAAATGCAAGAGCACGACCGCGGAGTGGAAATAAGACAAGATTTGCCGGGGTTGTTAGTCCCGGGCTTGAATGCTCTCACGAGATATTATTAATAAAAATACTATTTGAGTACAAGTATTAATGTTAGAGTACAATTACAATGAGTGTAATGACCCTAGTTATCTAGATCTTGAGTGCTGATGATTGCCGGAATAACCAGAGTTAAGTGCTCTGTGAGTTCTTGTAACAAAGATTAAATATAGAATGGGACTTTGTTTCTGCCGATCGTCTCTCTATATTTTTGATTTATCTTTGAGGGAAATGATGAATTCTATCTTGAGGAGAATTCGGATTCTGAACACAATTTTGTCAACCTGATTCCAAATGCTGTAAGTCTCCTATTTATAGAGGAGGGAGGTAGCTGAGATGTCTTAATCCCAAACAGGCGATCGCCTTTCCTGTATTATAATAAGCGGGCGATCGTCTCGGCATGCGGGTTGGTTTCCTTAAAGTCCGCCGCTGTGCAGGTGAGTGCCGTCTGCAGGAGCCAATGAGAAAGCAGCACGTGCCTCCTATCGTAGTCTCGGGAGGTCCCACCTAGGGCGCCTTTCGGCGGGTCTGTCGGTAGGTGACGTTGTCCTTGTCATCGACAGCTGTTGATGGGCTGGAGTCAAAAGACTTTTCCTGCGGCGCCTTTCGCGGATCTGCATGTGGGCATTGCTCCCGAGATTCTAGTCTCCGCATACTTTAGCGGAGGTCGGCTTGGCATGCGGCATAAGATGATCGTCATTGCGCGGGCACTGAAGGTGATCGCCTTGTGAGTCGATCGCCCCGCACTTTGACCTTGATCCGACATCTTGGCATGGCCAAAACTGCCTTGGATTATCTGATGCTGACTTGGGTCGCTCGGCCCTTGTGCCGATCGCCGCTGAGGCATATAAATCGACGCACAACACATTGTGATCATTTTTTTGTTGTTTCTCTGGAGGTTTTAGGTTTTGAGGCACTTCGGTCGAGCCGTGTTCGTCGGAGTATTTGCTTTTCGATTCCGAGTCAAGTATCTTACTTATATGACTTGTATATTGTGACTAGAAATCACGTGTTGGGTTTTTGATGATTGGTTTACGTTTGTAAACATGGTTCGTGTCAGTTGGTGTAACGCCCTGGCTTTCTTGATTAAAAAGAACGTTACACAGCTCAATTTTTCCTTAAATTTTTTTATATAAATTCGGAGTATTCGGATGCGTTTTAGTAAGTAAATCTTCAATAAAACTCATTTATTCAAACATCAGTACAATTTTAGAAAAATATGGGAAATCAAATATTCGGACATAGTCCGTTGAAATTATATTCGTTGAAGAACATCAAGTGTTTCGTAAAAATAATAACAATTACAGCGACAACATCTTTTATTCTTTAGAACTTCATCGTATCGAGAGTATGTATTCATCTTCTGCTTGTCCCGTTCATCGATTCGTTAGCCTGAAAAACATAAACGTCGAGGTGTGAGTACGCGAGCATACTCAGTAAGATTAAACCCTTATAAGTCGTCAAAATCATGTTGTGTAATGCACATAAAACATTCTTATCTATGCGAGACTTGTATCGGATTTCTTTCATTCTTTCGACCCCTCTCGGGTCGTCATGTTACACGACACAACAATGACCGTAACATATTAAAACAGTATAACCTCACCTCGTTTGCTGAAATCTTGAAATATCTTCCTTTGAATTTGGCTCAGTTGTCCTTTTTGGATCCCGGATACTCTACTCCTAGCACTTGAAAATACTTTTTCGTATTTCCGGCCATAAATTCTTGATGTAAAATATGAAATATCTTTGAGGACTTTTATTAAACACCTTTGAAAAACTGTCAGATTTGAGCTTTCCGATTATCGGGCTTTTTGTGGCTTTTATAATTTTTTGGAAGGGAAATATGTTACGGGCATTTTAAAGTAGAGGTTCACAGCTTCAAAATGGTATATTATTTGTTGGAATATACTTATGTATATATGTATTTATAGGGGTCCAAAGTCGGTTGAAAATCAACCTTATCCGGACAGCTGGAAGCCTTATCCGGATAGTGCCGAGAAGCTTCTGTCGGTCGTGACCGGCCTTGTCCGGACAGCTGGCCGAGAAGCTTCTGTCGGTCGTGACCGACCTTATCCGGACAGCTGGACATCCTTATCCGGATAGTGGCCGAGAAGCTTCTGTCGGTCGTGACCGACCTTATCCGGACAGCTGGCCGAGAAGCTTCTGTCGATAGAGACCGGCAGCTGTCAGTAGGCTTGCCCGGCGATGACCGACAAATGTCCGCCAACTTGGCTCGGCCGGTTCGACCCCTTACCGGTGTCCAAATTCGATTTTCCGACCTGTTCCGGACTCCTCGGAGTTAAATCTTCGATATGCTCAGAACAGATTTTTGATACTAATAGTAAAATAATTTAATATTATTTTTGCAGTATACGTGTTCTATGATGAAATTTTATCGTATCAAAATCGTCGGAACTTTTCGAAATCACTTTCATAAATTCTAAAAATGATCCTTATAATTTATTTGAAATCTTTTCCTTTTTAAGCTAGGAACGTATCGGTCCAAGTATCGGACAACCTGTAAATATAAAAATCAAAATCCATGATCGTTAGCATTTAAATAAGTATTGGGGCGTTACAGTTGGTTATGTGTTATGCGTTATGAAGGCTTGGTGATGACTGCGTTATTTTGGTATATGTATTGTGTGTGGTGTTATGTGTGCAGGATTGTGATAATCGCGTTGGTTTGGTTGTACACATGGTTGTGCAATGTATTGTTTATAGATCATGAGTTATGCTGGTTGTGTGTCGTTGATGATGAGTGCTTGGATTGTTGAGATTGTGTTATGTGTGCGTGATGCATGATTTCGTGGTGATCAACGTGATTGATTGACCGTGTTCATTGTTGATGGAATATGAATGTGAGTATTGTGTGTTGTGATGCTAAGTTCACTCGTGCGGGTATGACGAGGATTCAGTGCAATCGATCAGGGATCAGAACTTAGTGTGTGGTGCTGAGGTCCAATCATGCGAGTATGACGAGGCCTACGATGACACATGGCAATCGGTCATGGGGTCAGGGCACAGTACGTCCAACCGTGTGCGTCCGGTGTGGCCTACGGTGACTCGTGGCAATCGATCACGAAGTCGGGACTGTATGTCATGATTGTTGTGATTGGCATTGTAACACCACCAGGATATTCAGGGTATATTACTGTTGGGATTCGGTGCCTAAAACGAAGGCCCAGCGAAAACGGTAAAACGAAAATTAATTCGATCTGAATCCCTACGAGGATCGATCGAGCTACGTATATACGAATATCAAAAATGAATTCACAAGAGATATAGAAACTCACACTTGTAGTCCGTTGATTAGATGGATAACTTTCTCTTGAGCTATTCTTCAAGCTTTGCTTGATCTCTACGAATCTATTCCGCTCCAAGCCCTTGAACGATCCAACGCCGAAAGCACCGCGTCTCTACTTGCCACGCGCCGGAGAAACTACCGGAACGACAATCACCTTGCTGTCCTCCGAGGATACGGCTAGACTTAAGTGATGAAGCTTCCAATATGAAATTATAACACTCTAAGTGTATAACTCACAATCTCTCTTTTATTTCTCAATTTTTCTCCAAGAAAAAATCAAGAACTTGATGAATAAAGAAGAAGATGATGAAGAAGTTGAAGACCATAAAATAAACTCTAAGTTCTTTTTCTCTCTCTCTTTCCTATTTCTCACGTTGAGGATCAAGTGTGGTGAGAGTGAAAGTCTTTTCTTCTTATTCTACTTTCCACTCACATGTACATCTCATGCACATGATATTCCTTACAAGTCATTTTCTTCCATTATAAAATGGACACAAAAGAACAAGATGGTAAGGTGGATGGAAAGTGAGGGGGGCGGCCAATCTAGAAGGATTCGGATGAATTCTATTCGTTTCGGACTCCCGAGAGTCCAAACAGATAAAGTCCAATTCCATTCCAATGTATTTATATTGATTAATTAATCCAATTAATTTATCATATCAAATACATAATGACATAATTAATTTCTCCAAGAAATATTATATTCATGAATTAAATTAATCACCCAGTAATATATTTAATTCATTTGGCCGTAAATCAATTTATCCAATAAATCGATTCAGACATACAATGTCCCAAATTAGATATCTAATATCTGATATTCATAATGAGAGAATAAGCTCGATTCATTCCGTCGTCAATCCTATTGCGCGACTCGGTAGGTTAGTCTCAGTCAGCAATGGGAGGAACCAAAGAGTAGTAGCACCACCTAGCCAGCCTGGAGGCCTACACTGTACCCCAACTGAGAACGAATGATTGGGATCATTCAAGAACCATTCTGTCATGAGTACCAGTATATGTATAAACCCTTCTTTCAAATGTCCCGATCAAGTTATAGGGTCACGGTCAGTCAAACCCTATCTGTACTTGACGCTATGCATGCGTTAATGCAAATCGAGATTATCGAGATGTCGTGTATCTAATACAACTAGCTCCAATGCTTTGGCCAAAGACTTATGATCTCATCTGCCAATAACCGCATAGGACATATAACCCGCTCACGAACGGGAGAAAGAATTCTATCTTGGTATTCAGTAGGACCTGCTACTTGCCCGTCAAGATGCACGTCGATGTTGACCCCCGCCTTTCGGTTTATAGGGTTGAACTACTCTAATGAAAATCTTGATGTCACAAGCACATCCCTACTAAATCCTCAAGTCTAAGGTTCACGAATACCTATCACAGCCTTTCGATTTCGTCATTGACTGTCCCGGAGTGAAATCCGTGTGACAAATCGAGGGTGAGTCGGTTCGAGTATACTAATCTAATTAGCATACCTATAACGTGCGCTCCCACTAACCATTAGTGTTCGACAGGCACTCTCCTTGTCAAAGAACACGTCATACAAGTCTTCACATAAACTTAACGCCCAGTCAAGTTTCATCGACTTGCGAACGTTTAAGTATTTGAGCTATAAACCTTTACAGTGCCGATCCCCTTATTCAATAAGGAGTGGAACATTTTGCTCTCAAATACATGGACTAGTTTCTATATGTATATTTACGAGTTAGGAATGCCAGTAACTTCCAGTAAATAAAGAAACATTCATTTGCCTTATGATAATAAATTACATAATTACAAGTATAGTGCCCTCACTCAACATCCTCTGAGTGGCATTCGAGGGCATACTCCTAACAATCTCCCATTTGCACTCAATGCCACACACTATGGTATCTAATACCCATGTTCTCCAGATGACGCTCCAAGCTAGTCTGAGAAAGTGGCTTGGTCAGTGGATCAGCGACGTTGTCGGCCGAGTCTACTCTGTGCAGGACAATGTATCCCATGCGAACAAATTCTCTTACGAGATGATACTTCCTCTCAATATGTTTGGTGCTGTTTTGAAACCTCGGCTCCTTGGCCTGCGCTACAGCTCCGTCATTGTCGCAGTACAGCGGAACATGCAGCTCAGCACATGGTATCACTTGAAGTTCTCCCAGAAACTTCTTAATCCAGAACCCTTCCTTGGAAGCCTCCGAGGCTGCTTGATACTCAGCCTGACAGGTGGAATCAGCAGTCGCGCTTTGCTTGGCACTACGCCAAGATACTGCTCCTCCATTAAGAGTAAATATGTAGCTAGAAGTGGACATCGAGTCGTCCTTCAGTCCTTGGAAGTCCGAATCAGTGAATCCCACCACATCCAATTGTCCACCGCAATACATCAGAACTATATCTCTAGTCCTTCTTAAGTACTTGAGAACGTTCTTTACGGCAGTCCAATGTTCCCTACCTGGTTTTGCCTGAAACCTACTCACCACGCTTACAGCATGCGCGATGTCAGGTCTTGTACACAACATAGCATACATAAGGCTACCCAAGGCTGAAGCATATGGTATATTACTCATTTCCTTTCGTTGTTCCTCACTTTGAGGACACATCTTCAAGGTGAGTTTTATTCCATGTCGCATCGGTAGGAACCCTCTTTTAGAATCATCCATCTTAAAACACTTTAAGATCTTATCTATATAGAGGGCTTGGGAAAGGCCTATTGTTCTCTTCGCTCTATCCCGGTAGAGTCGAATACCAAGAATATAGGTAGCTTCTCCCAAGTCTTTCAAGGAGAAATTACTCGAAAGCCAAGCTTTCACAGAACTGAGCATTCCCACATCATTTCCTTTTAGTAGAATGCCATCTACATATAGTACTAAAAATGCGATATTGCTCCCACTAACCCTCTTGTATACACAAGGTTCCTCTTCATTTTGCACGAAGTCAAACTCTTTGACCGCCTCGTCAAAACGAAGGTTCCAACTATGCGACGCTTGCTTCAGTTCATAAATGGAACGCTGAAGCTTGCACACTTTCTGAATATCGACTTCAGACACAAAGCCTTTAGGCTGCCCCATATAGATTTCCTCCTCGAGGAATCCATTAAGGAAAGCCGTCTTTACGTCCATTTGCCATATCTCATAATTGTGGTAGGCATCTATAGCAAGCATCATGCGAATAGACTTGATCATGGCTACGGGCGAGAAGGTATCGTGGTAATCGATCCCTTCCTTTTGGGTATAACCCTTTGCCACAAGCCTGGCCTTATAGGCGTCAACCTTGCCATCACCATCAGTCTTTCTCTTGTAGATACACTTGTTCCCAATAGGCACTATGCCCTTGGGGCGGTATACTAGAGTTCAGACCTGATTGACATGCATCGAGTCTATCTCAGCTTCCATAGCTTCATGCCATTTCGCGGAGTCTACATCCACCATCGCTTGGTCATAGGTCGTCGGGTCGGTCTCTTGGCTATCACTTGGAACCTCATGGAGACCCAGCTCCTCCAAGTGCACAAGCCCATACCTCTCAGGTAAATGAGACACCCTACTAGACCTACGAGGTGGTTGTACTTGTGTTTCAGAAAGTTCGATTCCAATTTCTTGCACAGGTGTCTCCCGAGGAGTTTCATTGTATTCTTCTAAAGAAATACTTCTACCTGCTCGGTGTGGTTAACATGGAGCCATGTTGTTGAACAACAAATCCACGAAGTTCTTGAGTTTCTAACATCAATCAATCATCCTATATCATCCTTTGATCCAGCGAATCAAGGTAATCTTTCTTAGAACCCCAGTTTCTTGAATTTTGGGGTTTTTTGGTTTTTGTCCGATTCGTTCCGTATTGTTGATTAATCCATGATGGGTATGATTAATCTTAGTATTATTCATGTGTTTAACAACATCTAATCCTTATTTTTCGTCGAATCAAAGTATTTTGACTCGAACCCTTGTTTTTGAAGATTTTGGGGATTTTCCTTTTGATTTCTATTCCAATCCATTTTTGTTCAATTAATTGTTGTATAAATGTTGTTTTGAACATGCTCTACGGATTGGATACTCGTATCTTTGATTCGTTCGACCCGAGGGGTGATTTCCTTGTTCTTGGAGGGTCTCGAACATTTAATGTTCGATTAAATGCTCGAATGAGTTCCCTTCGATAGTTTGTTGGGATTTCCGTTGTTTTGGCCTTGATTCTCATTGTAATCATGTTTTGTTGTTCCTTACGGAGGATTATAGGTGTTCGATGATTCCGATGTTGAATTCCGTTGGTGATTGATGATTCGTGTGGTGTTTTCCCGTAGTAATTTCAGTGCTATCGCGTTCTTGATAGTGTTCGGGAGTTTGAGGCTATTCGACCGCTTTTCCATATGTTGTCTTGTTACAATCGTGGTTCCTAGGCAAGTACCTTGTTCATACGCTTCTCGTTTTATGAATATGATGATCGGTGGTCGTCTTGGTGTGTTTGTTTGGTTATTTTCAAATGAATTTTCAAAAGATTTGTTTTGGCCTCGTTAAAGGCTCTCTTTAAAAATGCGTGTGTGTTTTGTGAACGGTGTGTTTTGGGAATTGATTATGATTTGATTATTTTGAACGTTGAAGGCTTTGATGATACCCCTGTTGTTTAAAGTTATGGAATCGTGTATTCCGTGTTTAATCTTGTTATTGTGTTTTGAAGAGTTTGATAATGGTGTCGGACTAGTGGCCATCCCTAGTGAGTATTCTTGATGAACTTACATTCTTAGCATGTTAGTATTGCATGAGTAACATGTGTGTGTGTATGCTCACTACGGCTTAGATCCGACGGGGTCTCGGTAGGGCTCCACGAAGCTGTGGAACCGCGAGCTTGCTTTTAACCACTACGGGTTAGATCCGACGGGGTCTCGGTAGGGGTCCACGAAGCTGTGGGTCCGCGGTTAATTGTGGTGCATTTTGCAATGTGATTTGGATTATTGGCGTTTCCGAAAACGAGTATTTTGAATGGCTTTCATGATTGCATGCATTGACTAAGTGTATAAGAGGTAAGTTGTTCGTTTGGCCTACTTGGCTAGGATGGCACTAGAGTATTTTGTTGTTTGTGTTAAATCCTGTAATTGTGGATTTTGATGTTGGAAGACGAACCCTGTTGTCGTTCTCGTGTACTGTGAGTTGATGAAATTTGGGGGCTAAAATCCCAACGGTTTTGTAGAGGTTTATTGTGAGTTGATGAAATTTGGGGCTAAAATCCCAACGGTTTGGTAAAGGTCATTTTTCCGAAAGTAAACCTTTGGGGCGGTGACCCCTTTTGTCTTTTGGGTTTTGAAAAGTAGGATTTGATAATCCTAAATTATCTTCTATTAAAACTCTCGATGGCATTTTAAACTGTTTTATAAATTAATTTCACTGATTTGTGATCTTTCGGTTTTGGAATGTTTTTCTCGAACTCTTGCCTCGGGAAGTACTTTTCGTTTCCTTTGGATCTTTGAGGATTCGTGGTTATTGTTATTCGTGGAATGTGAATTGTATGCCTTGTATTTTGCACTTTGTTCTTGCACTAGCAAAACAGTGGAGTTTTGCTAACCCACGAGTATTTGGGGGGTGGATGTCTGTTTTTGCATTCAGGTTTTGGGAGCGTAACGCAGGGTTGGCACGAAGGATAATGAAAGATGATCGATACTAATCACATGAGGAACCGTACGTTGCGTATTGGTTCAGTTGTACTTTATTTTCCGCTGCTATATATTTTTCCCGTTGTACGGGTGTGGTTGTATTTTGACCCCTGCGTGGGCATGAGTTGTAATTGAGTTGTATATTTTTATTGAAAGACCAAATCGGTCTACTGAGTCATTTTAGCCTTGAAGGCATTGTTGTGTTGTTCGATGTTGTTACCAGCCTGGTAGATCCTTGAGCAAAGGTTCTACGACGTGTAATATCCCTCAGCAGATTGGGGGTGTTACATAAATGGTATCGGAGGCAGGTTGTGGAAACCTAGGCTGTCGGGTTTAGTGGTGTCTGTTGAGTTTTTGTCTCGTCGGATTTTGTCTGACTGAGTCGTGTTGCGACGCGTCGTCTGAGTTTGTTGGTCGTGATTAGTATCGTGGGGCGATCATCATCTTCGTGTGACCTGTGGATGTAAGTCTCCCTTCTTTGTGTTGTGCCTCCTGTGACACGAGCTATTTTTATGATTATTTGTTAAGTGACGGAATCCTCTTATGGATTCTGATTTCTTGATATGCGGTTATTTAACCCTCATATTTCATTCATATGAGGAGTAGTGTTGCTGGATTGTGCATGTTTGACTTTATTTCTTTTATCCGCTGCGTGAGTTCTTTTGTAATGGCTTTCGGTATTTTACCGGCTGAGTTCTATTTTGAAAACCGATTCCCTTAACCGAGTTTGGCATTATGGCCTTGATCGTTTTGGCGAAATTCTTATGACGATATTTAGTATTTGGTAAATGGCTTTTGTAAGTTTTTGAAGTATTACCATCATCGGCCTTTTTGACGTTGTAAATGGTTTTTAACCCATTGAGTTCTGGCGCGGGACCCACGGCGCTATAATGTTTCGTATAATTACCTGCAATTTTTGGGCATTCTAGCCCATTGAATTATCTTTGAAAACCTTGAGTATCTTAGAAAATAAATTTCGAGATGTACCTTTAAAATGAATTATTTTCTCGTGGTACATCCAAGGTGCCACAATATGTTTCAAAATTCTTCTACCTCGAGGACCAAAATTGTTTGAGATATTTTCAATGTTTTAGAAACACTTTTACTTAGACCCGAGGGTCGAATATTTTGAAAGTTTTCACTAAGAGAAAGTGTCCTCATTTTTATCAAATGCGAAATGGTTTTCCAAAGTCTCGATAACGATGTTTCACGTTTGTATTTATTTTGAAATGTGATACTCAAGATCAACCGGTATTCTTCTAAATTATTTTCAAAATGAGGTTTTCGTTTTTAAAACCTATCCATTCCCGTTTGAGGTCTGGATATGTATGTATGATGTTCGCGTTGTCATTATGATGTTTGCTCCCGAGTATGATCGAATTGGCGGTGTGAGCGTTGAGTCATTTTCCACACATTTGTTGTGTTAGCCCTCTGTGAGAGGTGGGATGTTGGTATTGAATGTTGTCGCCTCGTGGTGATTTCTGCGTTATCGCACATGTGCGAGCTGTTAGAGCTTGGTTTGGTATAACCGTGTGCATCGGTGATTATTCCGTTATGTGTCGGTTGTTTAATGTATTGTTACCTTGCTTCCGTTTTTGTGAATTTCATGGACGAGGTCGAAGGTAATACCCGTACTATTTTGACTTCTGTATTTTCTCTTTCTCCAGTCTATCAATTCACTCATGTTCGTTGATACTTTATGGACTTGTTCTGTATTTCGGTTTCATCGTCCGAACGAGCTGTGATCTTGTTGTGGGTCGATCTGGTTATCGTTGTGACTTTTTCGAGTTCAGTTCGATTCTTGTGAATCTTGTTCGGAAGTGACATCATTTGGTTCTATTAGTTCTTTTATTCGAAGTGGATCGGATTTGGAACTCCTGTGTTTTCGACTCTGTCGACTCGTTTATGCTCGTTAACATTTTCTAAGCTTGCCCTGTCCCTTGCTTTTGTTGATCGAACGAGGGTGGTATTGTTTCGGAATAACTCGTTTGTCGTTGTGACTTTTCAATTGCTATTCCCTTTTCTGTGGATCTTATGTGAATGCACATCTTGTTGTTTTCACCGGATCATATATTGTCTCGAGCTGAGACGTGAACCTGGGAGTTTTTGTTTGAATTTTATTATTCTTCGTGATTCGAACATGATTGTTCGATTTTTGTTGTCTCGATCATTGTGGTTCGATTGTTTGATTGTTCGGTTTTTGTTGATCCCATTTCATGATTGTTGAGCGTTCAAACTCCTTCCTAATTCCCTTAAGTTTGGGAAATTAGTCTCGTTTTCGATCTTCCAACCCATGGGCGGTGGAATTCCGTAGTTGTTCAGCGATTGCTCGCATTTTGATTGATGTACCGTTGGGTCGGTCAATCGTATTGATTTTCATTCGTTGTGTTTTGTGATTGTTCGGATAATCGAAGTGATTGTATTATCCGTTTGTTGACGCTTGTCACTTGTGGGTTTTACTATGTCTCTACCGGTAGCATTGTGTTGGTCGTCGTGGAGCGTGTTTTCACGCCGTTTGTTCCTTTGCGTTGCTTGTAGCGTTTTGCCATTGGGCGTAAGTTACGCATTTCTTGTGTATCTCGTTGAGTTTTTCCTGGCAGGACAATACTCCTCCCTACTTGTTTTAAGTTTCGGGACGAAACTTCTTTTAAGGAGGGTAGTGTGTAATACCCGTAATTTCGATTTCCGATAATTTCTTTTTTTGTCTAAAGTCCGTTTTGCCGACTCGCTCATGACCGTCTCGTCATTCCGAGAATGATTAATTCTGCACTTTTTGTCATCCGAGTTCATTTCGGTGTTGTTTTGTTGAGTTCCGTGCTTTTGGGCGACTTTTCCGCACTTGAGTTCGATTCTTGCGAATCTCGTTCGAAACTGCTGTTTCGAGTTTCCCGTAAGTCCGTTTAACTTTGTTAGACGTGTTTTGAACTTCGGTTTGGTTATTCGATCACGTATCGTGATTTTCGGGCGTTTTGGGCCATTTTGTAATTTACCCAAAGTTGTGGGTATCCTCATTCGTATTTATTGTTTTGACCCTTTTCATAGTCGCGTGCGATTAATTGTCTCATGGTATTTCTTTTCGGATCGATGTTGTTGTCCGAGAGCATTTCGTCGTGTTCGTTTCGTGCGTTTTCGGGAATTCGAGTCGTCGAGCCTTGGCGGCTAGGCGCTGGCCGGTCACGTGCGGCAGGGACCGTCCAGGCACGCACGAGCGTGGCGCACGAGCTGCGCGCACGACCCGGTGCTCATTCAGACCTAGCTGCACACGCACGAGCAAGTGCTCGTGCCCGGTGCTCGTGTGTCCCGGCAGTTGGCTGGCAGTGGGCGCGCACGACCAGGCGCATGACCGGCCGCTCGTGCGTCGCTGGGCAGTATATATGATCGAGCAGATGGGTTTTCACCCATTTTCTCATTCTTCTCCTTCTCTTCCGCGGCTAGGGGTGTGGTTAACATGGAGCCATGTTGTTTAAAAGAAATCCACGAAGTTCTTGAGTTTCTAACATCAATCAATCATCCTATATCATCCTTTGATCCAGCGAATCAAGGTAATCTTTCTTAGAACCCTAGTTTCTTGAATTTTAGGGTTTTTGGGTTTTTGTCCGATTCGTTCCGTATTGTTGATTAATCCATGATGGGTATGATTAATCTTAGTATTATTCATGTGTTTAACAACATCTAATCCTTGTTTTTCGTCGAATCAAAGTATTTTGACTCGAACCCTTGTTTTTGAAGATTTTGGGGATTTTCCTTTTGATTTCTATTCCAATCCGTTTTTGTTCAATTAATTGTTGTATAAACGTTGTTTCGAACATGTTCTACGGATTGGATACTCGTATCTTTGATTCGTTCGACCCAAGGGGTGATTTCCTTGTTCTTGGAGGGTCTCGAACATTTAATGTTCGATTAAATGCTCGAATGAGTTCCCTTCGATAGTTTGTTGGGATTTCCGTTGTTTTGGCCTTCATTCTCGTTGTAATCATGTTTTGTTGTTCCTTACGGAGGATTATAGGTTTTCGATGATTCCGATGTTGAATTCCGTTGGTGATTGATGATTCGTGTCGTGTTTTCCCGTAGTAATTTCGGTGCTGTCGCGTTCTTTATAGTGTTCGGGAGTTTGAGGCTATTCGACCGCTTTTCCATCCGTCGTCTTGTTACGATCGTGGTTCCTAGTCAAGTACCTTGTTCATACACTTCTTGTTTTGTGAATATGATGATCGGTGGTCGTCTTGGTGTGTTTGTTTGGTTATTTGCAAATGAATTTTCAAAAGATTTGTTTTGGCCTCGTTAAAGGCTCTCTTTAAAAATGCGTGTGTGTTTTGTGAACGGTGTGTTTTGGGAATTGATTATTATTTGATTATTTTGAACGTTGAAGGCTTTGATGATAGCCCTATTGTTTAAAGTTATGGAATCGTGTATTCCGTGTTTAATCTTGTTATTGTGTTTTGAAGAGTTTGATAATGGTGTCGGACTAGTGGCCATCCCTAGTGAGTATTCTTGATGAACTTACATTCTTAGCATGTTAGTATTGCATGAGTAACGTGTGTGTGTGTGTATGCTCACTACGGGTTAGATCTGACGGGGTCTCGGAAGGGCTCCACGAAGCTGTGGAACCGCGAGCTTGCTTTTAACCACTACGGTTTCGAGACGGGTTTGGTCCGGTCCGGGTCGGACCTGGACCCGCGGGTCATTTTAATTAGTAATAAGAGTTTTGCTAGGAGAGGAATTCGATCATAATGTCTTGTTAGAGGTCGCTTATGATTTATTATTTAATAAGGTATTAAATAATTGCCAACATAATATAAGCCTTTTGGGTCGCACGTACGACAATTATAGACAAGCAGAAATAAATATCAACTGGGAATAATAAATATAATATTGGATATTATATTTATAAGGAGATTAAATACTATGTAATATATAATATAAGATATTATATATATTGTATTATTTAATAAGTTGAGGAGTAACTAAGCAAATACTAGAGTCTAGACTCTAGGAATTACTTAGTATAAATAAAGGATCTATGACAAGGAGTTGTCATAAGAAGACAACACAAAATCGCCCCCCTCCCCTAATCTCTTCAAAGAAATCGGCAATCTCCTTCTACAGTAGAAGTTGCGGATCGGTCATCTAGTCTTCTTCCCTTAGTTGATCTTGTTCAATAGTACAATCCTTCTAGTAAGGAATTTGTGTTGTACTATTTATCAATATTATTCGTAAGGATCTAGCAATCCTACTTGTGGAATTGTTCGTGTGTGGATGACCCAAAGAGGAAGGAGATATTCATCTGCTTCTAGTCCGGATCTAGATCTGTTCATCGGATTAAGGTAATTCAATTAACCCTTTTATATAGCAATTAAATTACTGCATGAGATCCTAAATTAGATTTTCATATTTATTCTTCCGCTACGTTTTACTCTTGATTTATGTATTTGATGCATGGAAATCCCAACAGTGGTATCGGAGCCAACTTGTAAGTATTTTATTTATTTATATAGAACATGTTTATGTGTAAATTATGTTCTTAATTGTGTTTATAAAATATAGATTTTCTAAAATAATTTTTCTGATTTAATTGGATTAAATTGAATTGTCAAAAATCAATTTTATGGACAGTTTTCGCAATAATCTGCTCCTGAACTGTTCTGGAACAGATCTGTTTGGAGAGGAACTCGATCATAATGTCTTGCTAGAGGCCGCTTATGATTTATTGTGTAATAAGGTATTAAATAATTGCCAACATAATATAAGCCTTTTGGGTCGCACGTACGAAAATTATAGATAAGCAGACATAAATATCAAGTGGGAATAATAAATATAATATTGGATATTATATTTATAAGGAGATTAAATAATAAGTAATATATAATATTAGATATTATATATATTGTATTATTTAATAAGTTGAGGGGTAACTATGCAAATACTGGAGTCTTGACTCTAGGATTACTTAGTATAAATAAGGGATCTAGGACAAGGAGTTGTCATAAGAAGACAACACAAAATCGCCCCCTCCCCTAATCTCTTCAAAGAAATCGGACATCTCCTTCTACAGTAGAAGTTGTGGATAGGCCATCTAGTCTTCTTCCCTTAGTTGATCTTGATCAATAGTACAATCCTTCTACTAAGGAATTTGTGTTGTACTATTTATCAATATTATTCGTAAGGATCTAGCAATCCGGCTTGTGAAATTGTTCGTGTGTGGATCACCCAAAGAGGAAGGAGATATTCATCTGCTTCTAATCCGGATCTAGATCTGTTCATCGGATTAAGGTAATTCAATTAACCCTTTTATATAGCAATTAAATTACTGCATGAGATTCTAAATTGGGTTTTCATATTTATTCTTCCGCTGCGTTTTACTCTTGATTTATGTATTTGATGCATGGAAATCCCAACAGTGGTATCGGAGTCAACTTGCAAGTAATTTAATTATTTCTGTAGAACATGTTTATGTGTAAATTATGTTCTCGATTATGTTTATAAAATATAGATTTTATAAAATAATTTTTCTGATGTAATTGGATTAAATCGAATTGTCAAAAATGAATTTTTGGACAGTTTTTGCAATAATATGCTCCTGAACTGTTCTGGAACAGATCTGTTTTGTAATACCCGGTTATAATTTATTCATTATCACTCAGTAATTATCATTCAGTAATTATCACTGTCGGATTATTCACTCATTATTGATCATTAATCATTCATATTCATTCATTTTATTCATCGTTCAGAGTAATGTGTATCAGTTGTAATTCGTCATTCTACCTGGTTGGAGAATCGGACCGTGTTTATCATCATTGGAGCTGGATGTATGTGAGGAGTAGCGCACGCTACGTACTCTTCTTAGCGCACGATAATCGAGTATGGGTAGCGCATGCTATCTCTTCGTATTAACGCACGCTGGCATGGTTGAGGCAGACAGTCCAGAAGGCGTTGGACTGCAGTCGAGTTGATGTAACACACACTACGAATGGTAAGTAGCGCACGATAATAAGTTAGGGTAGCGCACGCTATGCAATCAGTGTAGCGCATGCTAAGGTCGATCAGGCAGAGTCCAGCGGGTACTGGACTGATCTAGAATAATTCATAGCGTACGCTATGAGTAGATGTTAGCGTACGTTATTGGTTTAGTAGCGCACACTGGATTTTGGGCATAGCGCGCGCTATCGCGAGCAGATCAGAAGACAGGAGGTTATGGACTTCAGTTACTGGACATCGAATATTAGCTAGCGCACACTAACATTTGGAGTTAATGCACGCTATCGGGAGGGCGTTAACGCACGCTACCAAGTTCGTAGAGCATGCTAACGAGGTAGTCAGAGTTCACTGGACTGTCCGGTTAACCCGTTAGCGCACGCTAAATAACAGGTCATAGCATGCGCTAATCTGGGGACAGTATATATTGGACAGTGTAGTCCATTTCATCATTTCTTCATCTCACTTCATTCCTTCGGCGGTTTTGGGCGATTTCGGGCGATTTGGAGAGTCTTCTTCGAGCTGAATTTACATATCATCATCTTCAGGTTTATCATTCGGATTAATCATCATTTCATCATCCCCATCACATCAAATCAAGGTAATTATTTCTTGGATCTAGAATTTCGGATTTTGGGTATTTTCCTTCCGATTTCTTCGTGTAAGCTTGGATTGTTGGAATATGTTAGATATGGATTATCTACCTTGAATTAATGTATTCCCACGGATTTATTGATATGTTTTTCGGATTTGATGAACATTTGGAGAATTAATCAAGAACCCTTGATGTTGACTTTGATATTTTTTGGGGGTTTTCGATTAGATGTTGTCGTTAACTCGAGTTGTGGATTCATAAGGGATTATTGATATCATTGAAGGTGTTTTGTTGGTTTGAACTACTCATTTTGGAGTTTGGTTTCGGTATATTCGGGATTGGATATTATCAAAGGATGTATGTTCGCTAAGTGGTTGTTTGAATGCCTCAATGAGTTTGAAAATTGTTGTATCGACCTTTGAGTTAGTCGTAATTCATGCTTGATACGTATATTGAGCGGATTATTGATAAATGTGTTATTCACGGTTGTTTGAGCGAC